>OV281343.1:18348702-19598702 GCA_923062675.1 Marasmarcha lunaedactyla
GCTTTAGATGTAAGTTAAATAGTGTAAGATTAAATACTATGTATGTGTAATATGATATGATCTTGAAGAGAAGCATCAATGAGTCTTCACATAAAATATCTAAATAATCAATTTCATGCTTTAGATAATTATATTTATGCTAAAACATTAAAATCTAACAAGGTAAAAACATTTGGATTTGTGTGGTTTTTTACTAACTTAATATTTAAACTTACTAAAGCATTCATGGGTTGGAGAACACAACTTTATGTCACTTGTGTTCTCTTCGTCACCACTATCTGTGAAATAATTTCCACTGTTAGGCAACATTATGAAAATATAAGAAAATGAATTACAAATATTTAATTGAAAACTATAGAACAACACACTTAAATGAAAAATTATTATTTTCCAAAAAATTGAATTAAATATTATTTGACATATAAAAAATTAATTTAAAAATATTGTAATAAAAATAAATGTTATAAAAACACTGAGAAACCCTAGCTAATAAGAGGTTTTGTTTATAAAATATGAGATGGTAACGAAAAGTGACTATAACTTTTGTGAATGCAATGAAAAGCAAAAAGCATTACACTAGGAAATAATTAATATAAAATTCTAGTTTATGGTATCTACTACTACCTAATTGAATCAGTACATCAAAACAAAATACCAATTTCAATGATGTCATTATCAAAATAACTTTTCTTTTGTCGTGGAGGTGTCACAGTATTCACGCCTTCTTCGTGGACTGTAGATAATGAAGGCTTCAAAGAAGTTTGTGTAGAAGAAAACTCAGGAGCACCTTGGATACATGCAGGGCTGAAAGCACATAATTATGTATTTAAAATAATTTAAATTTATTTAGTATTTTTTACTAAACATAATGTAAAAGCTCAACAAAATCTTTTAAAAAGGCGAATATGAGTTCACAAAAATCTACACAGACCCACATAAATAAAAGAAGTACCAATTCAATTTAAACCATAATACTTTATACCATAAAAAAGATTTTTTTGAAGATACAACAGATCAAACAGAACTCTGGAACATACCACACCAGAACATTACCCAATTTGGAACAAAATATTATAATTAAACAAGTATATAGTATAAATCAATTATAAATCGATTTGTACCCACGGCTTCTTGGCTAGACTTTTTCACACACAAAATTTTGTACAGGGTTATCAGTTAAATTGACCTAGCTAGATACCTAAGAAGGTTGTGGTGTCCATTATTACTTTTTGAATTCATGACTTGACTAAGAAAGACCATAACCAAATCAACCTGTTTTATAGATACACCAACATAGATAAGCACACAGTATGGACACCAAGATGTTTTGTTTCTTAGGTATTTTTTTCTCTAATGCACATATCAATCATACATAAAAACTATATGCACAATCAGGGTCAAAGTTCTAAAACTTATATGTCTGGTTCTCTAAAAATGAATGAATTATCATATTTCATGAAGTATAATTGTAGGTATTATGAATTTATGATGTATTATTTTATAATTAATATAGAATGTATTGAAAAACTTATGAATTTAGTTTTGCTCATTTCATGAAATGGTTGTATTTGCGGCATCGCCCAGCGAAGCGGCGTTGTTTCATAAATCAACTATATTTTATTTCCATATATATACTATTTCCCTTTCTTTATTTTCTCGATGACAGCTCCTGTGAAAACTTGTGCGAGCATTTTTGTACATTATGTATGCATTATTTTATAAATATATGACGTTTACACACGTACAAGGTTATATAATACCAGAGTATGAGAAACTGATGAGGATGGAGCTATATTTATAAACGTAACACGATAACAGACCCCATATTTTTTTACAAAATGTAAGAAACTAAACTACTGCCAGATACTTTTGTACAAATTTATTAACTAATATTAGGTCTTTAACTATGAAATTGCCGTTTTTCACGAAATAAATGAAGCGTAATTTTTTTATCTATTTTTTATTTCTATTAATCAAAATAATCACCCATGCAATCAATGCATCTTTGCCAAAGCATTGGTAGCTTATTGATGCCTTTCTTGAAGAAATCAGCTGGACGGGAGGCAACAAATTCTTCAAAGGCATTTTGTACTGCCTCTCGGGTATTGAATTTTTTTCCCGCTAAGAAGTTATCCAAATTCTGGAAAAAGTAGAAGTCTGTAGGCGCAAGGTCTGGTGAGTACGGCGGATGACGGAGAACTTCCAACCCCAACTCTTGTAGCTTGGGGACCGTCTGCTGTGCAGTATGAGGTCGCGCGTTGTCGTGCAGGAGCAGTGGAGCCGAACGATTGACCTAAGCTGGTTGGAGACGTGCGAGCTTCTCCATCATTGTGTTCAGTTCTTCACAGTACACATCTGCAGTAATGCTTGTCCCGTTTGGCAAGAAGCTGTGATGAATTACACCCGCGTTAGACCACCAAACAGTGACCATCACTTTTCTAGGGGTAAGTTTTTGTTTAGGGCATTGTTTGGGTGCTGAACCAGGGTCCAACCAACTTGCTGAGCGCTTACGATTGTCAAACAGGATCCATTTCTCGTCACAAGTAACAATGCGGTTCAGAATTCCTTCATTTGTATGCCTGCTGAGCAGTGCAAGGCACGTCTCCACGCGTACTTCGCGCTGGCGGTCATTGAGTTCGTGGGGTACCCATTTGTCAAGCTTTTTTACCTTGCCAATTTGACGCAAATGGACCAATATTGTTTTGATGCTAACGTCGAAAGCTGCTGCTAATTCAGCCGTGGATTGAGTTTCATCAGCTTCCACAATTGCCTTTAATTCATCATTGTCGACCAAAGTTTTCGGACGACCACAGGGTTCATTTTTCAGGTCAAAATTTCCAGAACGGAAGCGGGTAAACCAATAACGGGTGGTGCGTTCGTTTGTAGTGTTCGCTCCGTAAACGTCGTTGATGTTGCGTGCCGCTTGTGCCGCTTTGCTGCCACGACGGTACTCATACTCCATAATTACTCGAATTTTTAACTTATCCATGATGACGAAAAATGTTCGAATGCGTTGAAAACAAAACACTAACTATTAAACAAATGACGATTTTAGAAAAAGAATTCCATGTTTGTCAAATAAAATTGATTTGAAATTAGAATTATCAGTCAAAAAAAAAAAATATTTTCATTTGAAATGGCCAGTACGGCAAAACGGCAGTTTCATAGGTAATTATATTTCATTAGAAGATGTTACACGTATTAATTCTTGATTGATAATGCCAACTTCTTTAAAATTTGCGAAGCTGTTGTAAAATAAGTAGGTATAGGACCTACGTATGTAACGCGTTGTTTGCAGAGTGGTAATTGAGGGTCCAGAAAGGAAATACCAAAGCACTCTTCTATGTTTATTTTGCAGTAAAATTAAAAATATACAAAAATGCCAAAAATTTTGGCTACGCACACTCGTGTACGTAAAAATAAATTATTGATTTCATGAAAACTTTGATTGTAGATAATAAAAAATTGATAAACATGTAATTTTGAATAATAAATTCGGAAACAATAATAAATAAATAGATTCTAGTTGTTATGATGGATAATTTTTCGTGACTGGCTTGTCAAATCAAAACATTGCCGTTCTCCGACACTACGTAATTCGTAGTTTAACCCGTCGCGCGATTTATGTACACCAGGTGTACGTAAGGAAAAACGCTCCAAGCGCGTTACGTACACATGGTGTACATAACGAGTCAGTTGCAATTGGTCGCTCTTTTCTTCAATATTTTTGCACTAGCAATACGAACTAAGTAATGTAATCGATTCATTCATTCATAATTGAACATTTTCGAGTATTATTTTAATGGTAATACTGATATACCGAACGATAGAACGAAAAAAAAAACTAATGCCGACGCCGAGACGCCATTACTGTTTTGTATGGTGATTTGGAACTATTCGGAAGTGCTTTGTTGTAATTGAAATATGAATTCAAGAAGAAATCGGTAAGTAACTTGTTATATCATATATATAGAATTACTAAGAAATAACTGTAGAATCTGTTTTTAGTAATTGTTATATTGAAAGTGATTATAATTACAATGATAAAGTAGCAAAACTTTTGTAATGCACTAAACTTCGACGCCGTGTCCGCCATATTTTACAATATTTATTGTATTTATTTTCTTAAATGTGGTTTAAAATATATATAAGTTGGTAGTTAATTTATGTAAGAACATAATTTAACAAACAGATATTGATAATATTGTGTAATTTCATCGCAATCATATTTCAAATATGAATTTCTGAACAATCAATGCAAAATGATGAAAAGAGTACGAAGTGCAAAAACGGCAGTAAAAGTATTATCTATCAATCAATTTTTTTATATTTTCTTGTCGTAGGAGATGTCATATTAGGTATTTTGTTCCAAATAAAGTTTGTTCTCAGACTGGAACTAAAAATTGTAGACTTTTTCAACAAGAATAAATTACTATTGTTATATTATGTATTTTAGTTTTAATTTGTATGTAATTTTAGATTTGTACATGCATAATATAAGTTGTTATTTTCTTGTTAGTCAAGTTTAAAATTTAAATAATGAATTTTATGATAATAAAATCAAATGAGTATGGTTCGTACGATCCAAAAAGATGCGCCCCACTCTTGCATCCGTTTATTTTATTGTAGTGTATTATTCTGTGAATACTTATAAATATATAATAAGTGATATGGTGTTAAGTACTCAAATAGTTAATTTTGTGATATTTTTAGTGTGGAGAGATAGCTGAGGTCGCGTAGTGAAATTGGACCACATGGCCAACCCGGGAGTGCGTTGCCAGGCTAGCCATTATTATGGGGCTCTGATCCTCAACAGTCCCTTCGCTTCCGCGGTATGTATTTTTGTACAGCGTACAGCTATATTTGTTTAATTTCGGTGCAATTATTTGTATTTCTTTTTCTAGCCTCCACGCGTTCCTTGTCCAGGGGACTCCAGGCGGTTCTCTACATGTTGAACATACTAGAAGTATAATACTAATAGGTTGAAGAGATAACGGGTGCCGTTTGAGGGTGTTCGTCGTAGGGAAATTTGCCGAGCTAACAGATGGAGATAAGAATAATTTTCTATAGGCATAAAGAGACTTGCATGTCAATACTCTTTCATGTTGTATTTGCTCAACACACATTTTTTACAGCTTTATTTACTGTAAAATATAATTCTTAATAAAATATATTGTTTTATTTTTATTTTAAACCTTTCACAGTTTTCTCTTAGAACCAACAGTATTGCTTTTCACACCACGAATATCACGCAACGGGTCAAAAGCAAAGTTGAGTTGTCTTGTCCGCTCGTGCCTCCAAATTGACCCGCAAGTGAAAACAGTAATGCAGGATATATCAATAAAATTATCTTTATCATCTACTTAACAATTTCAGAGAATACCACGATATTATTCAACTAACCTACAATTACGTTTTACTAAAATAAAATTCTATTTTAATCACTCAGTGTGCAAGAGAAACAATATTTTAAAAAGTAAGATTTCTAAAATATCTGTCTGAACTCAAGGTCCCTTGATAAATATGATGTTGTATTTCTTGTTGTTATATTTATTTAGATATTATTGAGACAATCGTTCTATATAGCTGTCCACAATTTGATAATAACGATGATTGAAACAGTTTTTTATCTTGAGTTGAAAAAAAAAACAATAGCTACCTATATTATTAGAACAATATAATCGAAAAAGTATCAATTAATTTAAAGTAATAATAATTTAAGATTAAAATTACAATAACATTTATCACTATGATTAAGAATTAATTAATTGATTGAAAAGAATTATTGCAATCAATGCATTGTTGTGTTAACGGTACTTATAGACAATTATGTTGAGCCGACGGCATTCGCACGCGGCAGCCATTTCGCGTAGTTTTTTCTTAGTTTAGATAAACAAGTTTTTATTGTGTAAACAGATGGATTTGAAGTGAAGTTATTATTGTTTTGTCTACTTAGACATACAAAGTATAATAAATAAGTGTTGATTTGGTGAATATGTGCGTAAATTTGAAATAATGTGCTAAAGTTTCAAGGTTATGTGAAAAAAAATCATAAAATATGGTAAAATAACGCATATTTATGTAACGAGGTCAGTTTTATTGCTTTATTGAATGTTATAATTAGATAGATAAACTCATAACGAATCCAAAAAGGTATAATTTAAACCGTATATATATCTTATTGTTAAAACATTCTTCGTTTTTCTAAAGGCCCTCCAAGACAAAAAAATTGTTTATAAAACCTGACGCATTCAGGGCATTTTATGGTTTTCCGAGTCGTCGCGGGAGGGGTTAAAATTACGTCGGGAACGACAAAAAAAAATAAAATTTACTGACAAAAAGAGGTCGAAATAGACAACCGTCACACGTACTCGACAATGAAACGAAATAATTATATTGACAGGTAATCTTTATTTATTTATTTTAATCAAAATCTCATGAATCGTCACTGTCAATCGATGAGCTCTCCCCAACATTTATTATAAGTTCCTGTACTCGTGTATTATCGAATGCCACATGAATTTCCCAATCCAACGCTATAATGTTTTGAGTTCTTCTCACAATTTTTTCCCAGTCTTCGGCAGTTCCGCACATGCATTTTTTAATAAATCTAACATCTCGTTTGCCGTAAAAGGGGGATGGGTATTGTTTCGAGCGGCGTGTCCTTTCATTAGTGCCCATATTAGTTCTATAGCATTGTACTGGCCATGATACGGCGGAAGTCGAAGAACCCAATGATGACATTCGCAGCTATTTCGTCGATAACATATATTTAGGGATTTCGATTCCGACTTTTTTTCGATTTATAAATATTCACTAATTGTACTTTTAATAAAGTACTATCCACATTTTCGCCATGACGTTGGAGCCAGTCAATTATCTCTTGTTTTTTATTGGCCTGCGTCGGCATTTTATCAATTTGTCTGGAGTGATATGTAGCGTTGTCCATAATAATTATGGACGATTCTTCCAGAGATTGCACCATTCCTTTAAACCATCCTTCGTAAATCTTCGCGTTCATTTCTTCGTGATAGTCCAATGTTTTCTTGGATTTAAAGGCCAGTAAAGCATCTGACACGAATCCTTTTGTAGACCCTGCATGGCATATGATACGGCGTTCACCTTTTCCCATTGGCACTGAACTAGTGTAAGCGGTGGTGTCGTCAGTCCAGTTCTTAGATACTGTGTAATTTGCATTTAACCAAGTCTCGTCAGTGAAAATAACATTTGACCAATCTGATATCTTTTTGGCTTCACTCAAAAATTCGCAGCGAGCTATAGCAACGTTGTGACGCTCCATCATTATTTTACGTTTGTCCGATTTTTTATAAGAAAATCCAATATCTTTCAAAACTAAGCTTAATGACGATTTTTGGCTACGGAACAAACCACATTCACGTAAAGAAACAACAAGTTTTTTAAGTGTTGGAATTTCTTTGCGCAAGTAATAGTCATATATATGACGGCGAATAGCATCAGCGTTGAAGTTGTCAACCGATGTAACACGACGTGGTTGGCGTTTTTTCTTCGGCGTACGAAGCTTATTTTCCTGCATGCCGCTTGTACCGTAAGCTTCGGTAGTAATTTTTGAAACAGTAGGTGCACTAATTCCTAATGCGGCCGCAACACGCTCTCGCACTTGCGACAGTGGTAATAGCGGGCCACCATTTTAATACTCTGCTTCAAAGTAATTACGAACCTTGATCACCAGTTTTCTCGCCTGCCTTTTCAGAACAGATCCTTTCGGCATTTTGATATTTGACAGCTGGGCAGCAATCAACACGGAGGAACACAAAATACACAACGTAACGTATGGATAATGTGAAAAAACTCAGCGAACAGAAATGTCAGTGACTAGCACGACCGTCTTGATGCGAGTGACAGATTAAAACAAACACAAAATGGCGGTGGGCCATTGAGTGTTCCCACCTTGAATAAATATATTTGAATGTTTTTGTTGTATTTGTCTTTGTTCAAAATTTAAGAAATATATGCGATCGATATCGTTACTTATTTGGTCACAACACTACATTATATCAAATTAGAACTGTCATCGAGAAAATAAATAAATGGAAATAGTATAATAATAACATTCACTTCTAGCATTTCTAGCTAGCTTCTAGCAACCATTTTTAGCACCTCTGCCGGAAGTTAAAGGAACCATTTTACGATATGATCAAATAAACTTGGCCATTTCATGAGTAGCTTGGCCATATCGACAAACGATATCTTATCATTGATCTGGCAAGGTCACATCAAAATGTAGCCAATGGACTCAATCATTTCATGAAATTATCGAATATTTCATGATGTGGCCAATTCCACGATATGGCCACTACATACCAATTATAATTTCTCGACAAACTTCAAAACCATTGTGGACAGTTTAAATTAACATATTTACATAAAACTGTGTCTATTGTTTATTTGTGATCGAAGAATCTAGGCCTCTAATTTATTTATTTTTACGATTTTGTGTAGAAGGTAAGTTGGTTATCAATGTGCCTAAAATTATTTGCCTTTTTTCAGCTATCCAAACAGGTATAACAGTCTGGGGTTGTGTCAGAATTCTCTCTGTATCTAACTCAACTTGGACTGTTTCAATTAGTGACTTTGCTTTTTGGAACTGGACTTTGAATTTTACTTATCAAATAAGAAACCTTTATAGTTCAATATCTTAAAAATGGTTAGATTTGGGTATTTTCGGGGTTTCTTGGTCAGTAACGATGGAACCTCTTTAAGCGTCTATATCAACTTAACCAGTAAGCCTGTATACAAAACAAAGTTACTAGGAAACTTACTTGTACTTAAGTAGAGGGGTACAAAACTTAGGTTTTGTCGGGGGTGATTCACTTATTTCTTTTTCACTAGAAGGTAAAGTAGATATTGTAACTCTTCTTGGCTGACTTTGCTTTTTTCTTGTACCTCCGATATTGTTAGTGCTTCGCTGGCTAAATCCATTGATTATCAGTTGTTGCAAAGCCATCAATTGCTTCTGAAGGTTTACATTGTCTTTCTGAAATTTAATTATTATTCTTATTAGTTACAGCACTAGAAAAGGTTCAAATGAAACAAATGATTTTGTAGTGTTTAAAGTCATCACATTTTCTAAACCACCTAAGAATATTCGTGAGTTTAATTCAATTCTTATAATATATGGCAATCAGCCGTCGTTGCGAAAAATTCAATATTTTACATTGAAATTGCAATAAAATTTTGAATGGATGCATTGAATGACATAGTAATTTTTTACAACAAGAAAAGTATCTTCAAGTTAACTTATAATCAGTAAGTTGAGACTGGATATTACTTCTTCTTCTTTCCGATCTATTTCTTTGTAATAGTATTTTGCCATGAGTCCTTCTCATTAAACCATCATTTTCGTGGATCAGAGTAGTTGAGCCATAGTATGGATATTACTTTGCTATTTCTGCAACCATGGTACATGCATACCCTGAAATTAAAAAGTCTGAATAGCATCAGCACTGTTTACTTACTTCCAAATTCTTTTTGGATTCCAGTTGTGATTGTAACCTGCACATTTGTTTAGTTAACGATTGAATCATAGTGTCTCTTGTAGTTACTGCATTTACTTCTGGCTTATTCTTTATTGCTTTGGCACGGTTTGCAAATCTGAAAGGTTAATTTAACACAATTATTTGTTTCTAAGAATAGCAAAACTCGAAATTCTTATCTTGTAAGAGTATTTCTTAAATGTTGTATTTAAATCACTTCTAAAATGATGAATTGAGTTTGAAACTCAAAATAAACTGTATAAAACTAAATCAAAACTTTCAAAATTATGCTATATTTAACAATTACAAATTTTTGAGTAGATACAAAAAGGTGTACATACTGTAATGTGGATATAGTCTCTTCTATCGCCGCCGGAGTTACCGCACAAACTATACATGTCCTGGCATTGCCGCCTAAAGAGTTCTGTAGTATCCTCGTCAATTTACTATCCCGATAGTTAATAAATCTGAAATTTCTAAATGAATCAATTAAAGTTGCTAGGCTAGTAACCACTCCTGAAAACCATCAAGAATTGTAAATTTACTGGTTTGTTTTTAATAATATGTGGACTTTTTTTCTATTGTAGATGATACATGTCTGATAGAAATTATCTCATTATTATATAAAACTATGCAATGATACATGTAAATGGTTATTCAAAAACAGTCAAATTATACCTTTGCTCTTCAGACAACTGCCGTATTACAAGTGACAAAGTTGACAGTGATTTGTTTATGTGGGTTCCCTCGACAAATCTCAATCCTGTAGCACCGGTTTGTCCAGCTCGTTCCGATCCAGCCAAATCTACAAGGTTTAATTGTGACACATTCACAATACCACCCTCTTCTTCACCATCTACATGTTCTCGTGATTCTATAGTCTGTGAATTTGATAATGAAAATTAATAAATATTAATTATTTTTGTATTTCTTTATAATTTGGCCCATACTATTTCTATAAATTACAAGTCCTTTTTTAGCTGTAACTTTGTATAAATACACACCCCCTTTAATGCTTCTGAATAAGTGAAGTCTTTGTTAAAAGCTAAGTTTTAAAGAATTATCAAGCAATAATTTGAATTGCAACTTCTTAACACCATCAGCATGAGAGATAATAATGACAACTAATGAAATTAGGATTCATAAAAAGATATATTTTAATTTGCATAGTCACATTTCTACCTTTAGTACCTTATCAAACATAGAAAATCTTTGGACAATATTACTCTTGGTTTTCGCGAGTTGTTTAACATTAACTGTCTGCATACAAAATCTAAATGGTTTAAGAGATTAGAAAAAACTTACAATTTGAAATATGGAATGGGATCTGCTGCTTTCATCATTCATATTTGTAGCACCTACATGCCGGTTGGCTTGACCCTGCATGTATAATAATAATATTCCATTAATAAAATTATTCAATAAAGAAGTCTTTATCTAAGAAGATTATTGCGAATTCAAGTTTGGCAATTTTGGAAAATAAGAGATTCAGAAATTTTCAGAAATTTTTGTGAAAAATTTTTTTTTTGCATGGAACACTGACAAGTTATAAGTGTGGCCGCTTAAATGTGAAGGATGAAGAAAAATGTGGACATTTGTCTGCTGTTACCGATAGTACCATGATATGATTGATAAATTCAAAGCAGGTTCCTTCAAAGCACTTCCTAAACACCACACCAGTAAAACTTTTGGAAGATCAAGGGTAGTTGAGGAAGTACATGTTGCAGACTGGAAAATGAGCTTTGCAGATGTGAAAATTGGTTCAGATGCATAAAACTTTATATAGACGCTGGGGGAGAGTTCCTTGAAAAGATATAAAAAAAATATAACCTACACATCATTTTAGTTTTTTTTTCAATACTTTCTGAATGAGAATAGTCTCTATGGTCAGGTTTGGTAAATAATTTAAACATTTCTTTCTGTAAATTTCAATGAGCCAGCATCAAGGTAGCTTCTCAATGATGAGAATAGAAATATGTATTTATTTGAAATAACCACAGTATAATTTAATATTTTAAATAAAGAATAATAAATTATTTATTATGACACAATTGTTATTTATTTGATGTATTTTGCAGAATAAAATGTAAAAAGTGACCCAAAAAAATTGTCCAACTATTTTTATTAGTTAGACTATGCTACAGAGTTATGTGAAAGGTTCACTATGATATTTCGAAATATGTTTCATCGAATTACAATTTATCGATGTCTTCTTGTTGACTGTCTAATATGTCTAATGATTACGTAATAATAATACTATCATCGGAACACTTTCTACTTATGGTAATTTTCAGCGAGAGACAATTGATCGAATAATAAATAAGTCCAAGCTTTTTTCGATCTAATGCATGTTTGTGTACCGTATGTAACCATTTCTGCAAAACAATTAGTTGACATATTTAGACTCTGAGATGGAGTTAGGTATTGTCATAATGTCATTGACTTTTGATCTACCCCCCTTTTTCATTATTTCCCTGGAAAAGGTGGAAGAAAAAAAATCACGCCATCATTAAAATTTATGACAACAAAGACAACATGTATATTCAGTCTTTGCAGATGATTGCAAATCATATCGATTTATTATTTTGTATGTTTTATTAAAAAAAAAATAACACAGCCAATTAAACTGAAATTAGTCATAGTCATAGATTTTATTTTATTTAAATTGCATTTCAAAATAATTGATTCTTTATACTTTGTTCCTAGATTTAATTTATTATGTTCTGGCGTATTATTTAAAATTAAATAATACCATGATTTAAAGGAATAATATTATCTAATTTCCACAGTAAGAATCAAGATTTCGGTTCTTCGTTCTTCGTTCGGACTGATCTCACTAAATTGTTGAACCTACCGCCGAGATCGAAGTATCATGTCTGAGCATTAGGACTCAGCCTCATTTACCAGCTGTTATTGTTTAAAATATTGCTTATTTGTCGTTTTATAAATATTTATATAAACATTTAGGTATGGTTTGTATAAAGTTAATACACGCGCGAGCCGAGCGAGCGAAGCGAGCGTGGTGCGGCAGCACCCGGTGACCATATCAAGTACCATCCGGTACCATCAGCGCCAGGACCATATTAAGTAACATTTTCACGAAATGTTAATTAAGTTCAAACAAACATCATGACACGAAAGAAGATCAATTATTAATTTAGATTTTTACTTTGTTTTTTTTGCAATATTATAAGGATCATTTAAATACATGCCTCATTAAACAATAACTTTTTTATCTACTTCAATGGACATGCCCCTTTAGTAAATATGTAAACCTTTAAATTTATAAATTGAAAATATTATATTTCTCATTATTTTTGAACTAAAAAACTTGAACGAATGAATTATTGCTCTGCACCTGCGATCAGAATATTGTGGTGCAGCAATATTTCGATAATTTAACCTATCGATTGACAGTTTCTCAATAAATTTCGATTGTCTTGAAATGCTTGAGCATATTCAATTTAATGTACCGAAGCGGCGAACTAGACACACTCCACTGTTTCGATTACAGTTGTATTCCACGAATTACCGAAAAAATTCAGTTTTTTCTAGAATCATAAATACGTACAATAAAAGTTTTAGCAACATTGATTTATTCACTATTAGCAAAAACTCTCTCAAGAAACACATCACTGAAGGTTTTCTGCGACGCCAGTTTGAGTGAGATATCTGTTATCACTAAATCTATAAAAACTAAGATCTTAAACTCTTAACCTTAACCGTATTTGACTATATTAAATAGTGCGTAATATAGGTATAATATATGATTTGCGATATTCGTTCCACAACCATATTGAATTTACACATATACAATATGTGCATAGTTTTGTTTAATGCGTGGCAATTCATTCATTCATTTGATTAATTTATTTTTATTATTACTTAATATATTTCTATACTTATAAGCACAGGAATAAAAACATATATTGACGTATAAAAACACACACATACACACCCTCATATACACAAACACATTAAGAGACACATCCGCTGCTAATGTATCGGCCTACTGTAATAGTAATAAGTAATGTATATAATGTGGTTAACTGTTATTGGCTTCACATGTATTGTAAACCTTTTTTATATATAATAGAAATAGGCAATGAGCTGTTGTTAACCTGAATATGATAAAATAAAAAATAAAAAAAAAATAAAAATGAATGGTCTATGAAACGAAATATCGACTAAGAACATTTCGATTATTTAAGCGATCAACTGAAGAAAATTCAATTAAATGAGCTATCGCAGTTATAACATTTGTGTAGTTAAGGCATTTGTTTTAATGAGTAATTGATGAGGTGACATCGATAAATTGTAATTTGATGAAACCTATTTCGAAATGGCGTAGTGAACCTAATTAGATATATAATTTTTTAAATCAAGTTTTCATGGTTATATTAAATAAAGGTGCCTGTAAAGACCCCAAAGCTTAGTGTGAAAATGTAAAACTACAATTAAATGCTTTAAAATCCAGTTAAAAGGTGTTTATGTAATATGAACAACATTTTAAATGCTTTGGAGTAACTCTTTGAGGTATTTAAAGAACAATAATTGATTAAGAGTTACAGTCATAATAATGTTACAGTGTACATACCACTTCCATAAGTTTAAGAACTTCTTCTGGTGTTCCTGTCATCTTTTCTTCAGCATCAACTTTAATGCCTTGGTGTGATTCTGATATTTTTACATTTCTTCTTTCAACATTTAATAAATCATTTATTGTTTCATTATATAACTCTATGTATGATACTCTGTAACAACAAATTATAACATTCATTAATACTATTATGTATTGACTTAAATTACTAGAATATTTACTGATTATGAATAAATGTTTAGTTTATCCTGTATAACATAAATAATAATACTGCTATGTAGTATTGTTTCATTCATTACCTTAAATATAATTACTACATAGAGAATTAAATTGAATAAAAAAAATGCATCTCTATTTAAGACAGTACCAATTTTCAACTCTTAGTAGGTATTTAAATCAATATTTAAAAAATATAAAAAAATGACTGAACAACAGCATTAAAAACAAAGTCCTCAAATAACTTAATAAATTGAATACAGAAGACATAAAAATTAACAACATTATTTTTAAATTCAAGTCATGTTAAGCTTCCATAACAGTAGTATTTGTTCATGATACAAACATTTTAACATTTCAATTACAATAGAACATTATTCACAAAAAATTATTACTAGAAGTAGCAATAAATGTAAAAGAAACAATGAACTATAATTCAGGAACAATAATCACTCTTACTTTTTCAAATCAGTCTCAAATTTCTCAGTTGTATTAATAACAAATACAGAGTTGACTTATAATGCAGTTATTGTGAACTAGTTTTGACTAAAACTTTGTTTATGACTTCCACATTCCATTAAAATTTCTGAATAAAATATCAGTCTATCTGCATGCTACATTTTGCATAATTTCATGCATTCAAAATTTCACATGTATAATATAAATAGAAAATACTAACCTGACTAAAAAGTCTCTGTCTGGTATGTTTTTGATAATTTGAAACAAATCTTGTACAGCCAGTGGAATAATACCAGGAGATTCTTCTGTACCTGTCATAGTGTATGTTTTGCCTGATGATGTTTGCCCATAAGCAAATATGGTCCCATTGATACCTGATGTTGCAGCTTCCACAATTGGTTTAGCAACATCTTTATAAAGATCTGTTGTTTTAGTATCTTCATTATAAACTTTATCTAAAAAAATTGTACTGTTTAATATATATTTTTTCATTGTTATAGTTTGTCGACAAACATTCATGGTAAATATGACATGAAAGGAAGTAATTTGATCCGATTTCTAGCACTGAAATAGCATGAAGTTTTGTTTAATCTGACCAGAATAAGTAAAATTAAAAAGTTATGGATAAATTTATATATAAAAAACAGAGTGCAACTGTTTGTATAAAAAATAAAATGAAGAACTGCGCTCATCAAACTCATCCATTTAGTTTTGAATGATTATAAATAAGACACATGCCCAACTCGCTTTAGAATCCTTTTATATTGTGACAAAGCTATGCAATTATAACTGTTTGTTTTGCTGCTAACTAAATTATAACCTATGTCATGACAAAAATGTTTAACAGTAACTCACCAAATGTGTAATATTGTCCTGTTTCCTTTCCATGGTCCACTAAAAAAAGTGTATTACTCTTTACACGCCATTGGTACGTTAGCTTTTCATCTATTTCGCGGCGAATTAGCGGGCGTACTTTAACAACAACTTTGATATTATCACTCATCTTTTTTCATGACCAAAAGCAGATAGCTAATATATCACTGTCACGTTACATTCGGACTCCCATTATAATATTTGTAGAAAATACACTACGAATGATATTTTATTACACTAGCTCAAGTTGACTTCGCATTAAAATAACCGACTTAGCAATTTCAAATAACAAAAAAAAAGTGACGTATGTGATGTTGCCAACTACTGAGAGATTTCTTCCAAGAGATAAGGTTTGGCAACAGGGTATAAGCTTGCAAAAGGCGGCGGGAAATTCCAAATTCATAGAAAAGGTAACAAGGATTATACGAGTAGCCCGCTAAAATATTCCAATTTACTACACAAAACTATGTTTGCCGACTTCAAGTATTAGTAGGTATAGACAAGTACTGCGCGTGGCTGATAATTTTGAAGCGATCTGCCAAGTAGAACTTTCAGTATCTCGAGCATTTAATTACCTTTAACAATACAAAAACAGAGGGGTAATATGAGGTTTTACACATCTTTGTAAATTACACACCAAAATATAAGTACATATTTTTAGTTTTAAAAGAGATACTGGTGGAGCCACGGACGGCGACTCCACCACGCGGTGGTTCTGACTCGAATAAAATATACGCGGTAGTTGAAATTAATGTTAAATATCTTCGATGGACAGTATTTCACAGGATAAAGAAAAGTAAATAAAGAAATAAGATAAAACAGCGGTATGAACGGCGGAAAGAAATAGCACGCACCTTGCTTCCTTCTTGGATTTCACCAGCAGCGAGTAGAAAATTCCAGGTTGATAATATAACTAGGCGTGCGCACGCGATCACAATGTTCACCAGCACAGATCACCAAGAATCCACAAGAGCGGCAGCGGATTTCAACGACGTTAAGGCAAACGTACGTCCAAGTGCGGTAGAGGGCGTTGATTTACTGCTTCCAGTATGTTCTTCCTCGTTTTTGGTGCGTGCATGGTAGTTTTCCTAACCGAGGCGCGAGAGTCAATATTTTAACGCGGGTAGAACGTAGAAATGTATATGGCGCGAACAGATACAGTGCAACCTTAATATAACGTACCTCAATAGAACGACTTCCTCGATTGAACAAATTCTTCGTAATCCCCTTGAATCCCTCTTTTTGTCCATAAGAGTCAATGTAGAATATATCTTTACATTGCGAAAACTTTTTGCGAACAACCTCTTTATAACGAATTTTCGACTATCAAAAAAAGGATAAATACATCTAATTATCGAATTTTGTCAACCAGAAACCTTTATATAAAGTTCCCACTAATGTATGACTCTTTATCTCATAGTATGTGATTCATGTCGCGACAGGTTTCAACACGCTTTTGTTTGTAAAACAATCATTGTTGTTTGATGGTTTACCTCTTTATAACGAATTTTAGACCAACCAAACCTCAACATAACAAACCCCAGTTCACGAATTACTTGATATCATGAATATTTACTTGTTCCCTTCCGATTTGTTATATCAAGGTTGCACTGTATATACAGTGTTTCCCAGGGAGCAGTGACCGGCTAAAGTGGGTTGATTAGTTCCGTAAAATTATCCATAAAAAACATCTGTTGAGGTGTATATCGACAAGATTTTTTTTTGCAAAACTGGCGACTTCTTGCACTATTCTTGAAATATTTTTGTTGTTTTGAGTTTATTTGCCATACTGGATTTTTTATTTAATTCCCCCCCCCCCCTGGGAACACTGTAGGTAACGTGCGATATTATCTGCATAATGTAGGAGTTAGTTAGTTAGTTAATTGAAAAATGGCAATCAGCCGTGATTGGTGTGGCGGGCTATTTCTGCCAGTGTCGCGTATTGGTGGGACAAAGTACAAAAAATAAAATAAAAATTGCCAAAAAATAAATTCCGGTTTGCATTGGGATATAATATAGGCTAAAACAAAATAAAACACACTTACAATAACTTAAACTAATAAGAATGATTAAATACTTATATGGTATAATACATGCACAAACTAAACTAAACATTCTTCCCATAAGAAAAGAAAAAAAAATTATATAATAATAATAATAATATACATTTAAACAAAATACTTACTAACAATGTCAATCAAAGGCTAATATTAAATCGATGAATGAATTTACATAATATAATTAAAATCTTGGGGCTGTAAGTAGAGAAGAGAGTCTGGATATTAGTTGGGCGCTGAATCTTAGGGGGAAGGAAATCAAATAGTGATACCGGAACGAGCGGGCAATTAAAAAATATATGCTCCACTGTTCCTAAATCCTGACCACAGTCACAGAACGGGGAAGAGCGAATTCCAATCCTGTTAAGGAAAATTGGTGAACAGCAGTGGCCTAAGCGAAGTCTAGAGATAACTGATGTTGTCCTTTTATCTACCTTTCTAAATTCAAAAAACCAAGGTCTATCGGAAATGAAAGGTTGGATGTCACCGTAGTGCTTACCTTTAACTTTCCGCGACGCCTCCCTTTGGAAGTTCACACGGCCTGTAGGTGGGATTTAGCTAGGAGACACAAATCCTGAGCGCAGCACATGTAGTAATCTGCGGAACCGATTTGGATGGAATCTTTCGCAAAGCCATCAGCTGTAACGTCACCTGTGATACCAGAGTGACTAGGAATCCAGGCTAACACAATATTTATAGCCTTGGAACTGCAATAGAATAGGACATGTCTAATTTTGATTATTATAGGAAATTTTGAGCCTAATTTAAACGGGTTGCCTTCCAAAGCTTGAAGACAGCTTAGACAGTCTGTAAATTCAATGGAATTATTTAAGTTGTTTTCAGCTATATGTATACTTAACTGCTTCTAAAAGCGCAATAGCCTCACCTGTGAAGACCGTAGATTGAGGAGGAGACTTGAAGGACAACAGAACCGAGAATCCTGGAATCCACACGGCTGACCCTACGTCTCCCGTAGAGGAGAGTTTAGAGGCGTCCGTATAGACCTGAAGCCAGTCCCTATATTTTCTGTCTACAGCACACAAGAATGCGGAATTGGCGTTTGGATCGTTCTTGGCAATGCCAAAACTTGTGTCTATAGTCGGGGTAAAAATCAGCGAATTATAAGGGAAAGTAAAAAGAAAAGGACGGGCGCGTTTAAAAACTGGAGTACGGGAGATGTCCAGATTAGCACAACTTTTTATGAGACAGGGCGGAATTTTATTTAACCAATACCTAGAGTTTTCGATGGACCGTTTTAGTAAAATGAGTTTAAGATGAAGGGGATGAGATGAAAGTTGTAACGACTTTGCTAGGAAGCGATCCGAGAGGTATTGACGTCGAAGATGCAGGGGAGAATCTGCACATTCGACCTGCATGGCATTAATTGGGGAAGACTTCATTGCACCTAAAACTATGCGAAGTGATTTACTTTGAATTTTATTAATAGCGTCTAAACCTGGTTTATGGCAGGGTTCCAATAAGAAAGAGCCGTAGTCTATTAGACTCCATATCAATGCGTTGTATATTAGCTTCTGGGTATAGGGGTAAGAACCCCACCATACGCCAGACAGAGCCCGAATGGCGTTGATGTTGGCCTCGCATTTTTTGGAAACATAGTTAAGGATGTAGGATTAATGTAGGATATTACAAAAGGAAGTCACTGATATGTCCAAATCAGAATCAATATCTGATTTGGACAGATCTAGGCACAAAAAGGTTTTAGATGAAATAGGTCAACCTCACCGGTACCCAATAGGCTATTTGACAATATAAAAAATTAACAAATATTTCTTGCAATCCGCATAGATACTGTATTTTTAAAGCTATTCGCTATTACTAGACATACTTTTTTTTCTATTCCCTCCAAAAAGAACAAAATAAACTTACCTATTTTGAGTTGGACATTAAACGGTATGGCGATACAAGTCAGCAGATTGGAATGAGATGCGGCATTTTTTCGCGTCTTATCCTTGGCGGCAGACTTGTTTTATATCAACCGATCCATCGTGCTGCGCTGATGCTGTACCAAGTGTGATAGTCCAAGCCTTGGAGTATTTCATCCCTTACCCTGACCTATACCTTGAAACCAAAGATCGCCCACGGTTTAATGCTGCTTGCCTCACAACTGAAAAGTTTAAGCAAGAAGCGTACAAAGCCTGGGGTGGCGCTCGCAGAAGCAAAGCTGTAGATTCGCATGAACTGAAGAAAAAATACAATGCTGCCGCCAAGTCTTGCAAAAAGGTGATCAGAAAAACTCGCCTTGACCACATTGGTCACATCGGAGACAAGATAGCGTCACATCCTTCAGGAAGCAAAGCTTTCTGGTCTCTGGCCAATTGGGTTGAGTTGAACTTCTGTCGCCCATCGCTGCCACCTCTGAGGAAGCCTAACAGTGCTCTGGCCCACACCACAAAAGAGAAAGCAGACCTTTTTGCTAATCTTTTTGCAGATTGTTAACGTCTAAATAGTCAAGGCAAAGGCCCACCCCAGTTACCTCAGTTCGGACCCAAAATGGGTACAGTTCATATTCGCCAAAAGGAGGTTCTTAAATGCTTGCAGAATTTAGCGGCCCGGATGGCATACCTGCAATTGTGTTAAAACACTGCGCAGCCGAGTTGTCTCCCATTCTAACGCACCTACAGGTCGACTCTCTTTGAAATCCGGAAAGGTCCCTAAATCCTGGAAGCTGGCTAACGTGCAACCAGTACCAAAAAAGGGAAGCCGTGCGAATCCTATCAACTACCGACCTATTGCAATCACCTTTGTACTTGGCAAAGTTATGGAGCGTGTATTGAATAATCGTCTCCTGGCATACCTTGAGTCCAACGAGCTCCTTAGTGATAACCAATATGGTTTTCGCAGTGAACGCTAGACTGGAGATCTTCTTGTGTATGCCATTCACTTATGGAGCGAAGCCTTGGAAGTTTACGGTGAAGCTATAGCTGTATCCTTAGATATTTTCAAGGCTTTTGATAGGGTCTGGCATGATGGTATCTTGAGTAAGCTTCCAGCATACGGAATATCTAATGGGATCTGCGACTGGATATCTGATTTTCTGAGGAAACGGTCAATTTGAGTAGACTTAGACTACTTACTAGTACTTCAGCCCTGAACGGCTACTTAATTTGTATACAGTTCGATCTTGTACAGAGTACTGTAGCTACCTTTTCTGGTTCTGGCCACCTGGTTCTGCAAAGTACCAACTAGAAGCGATGGACGCAGTTGACGAAAGAGCCCGAAAAATTATTAACAATTTGACCTCATCACCAAAAAACTGCAAAGCCTCGACCATGATTGGAAAGTTGCCAGTTTAGCAGTCTTTTACAGATTATATTTTGGAGAGTGCGCGAGTGCTCTTTTTGATCAGGTTGAACCCCCTTCTTAAATCTGACTTCTAGACGCAGACAGGCCTTCCATCCCTTTAAAGCAGATATCCCAAGAAGTCGCACCAAACGCTTCGATAGTTCCTTTTTAGGTGCGGTTCGCCAAGGTGTGGAATGAACTGCCTGCGTCTGTTTTTCCAAAAAACTATAGTCCAAGCTCTTTTAAGCGTCGAGTGAATTGGTATCTCCTGGATAGACGTGTGACACTTTCGTCTTCATCGTCACTTTCCATCAGGTGAGATAGAAGACAAACGTTAAAAGATAGAAGACAAAGATTAGCTATGTCTTAAATGGCGTCAAAGGCAAGTAAATGTCTTGTTTCTGTCAATGCATACTGGGTCTTGACGCCATGTCGTGACGTCACAGGCAAGTCTATATTGATGGAGCAAGCTTTTTGACAGCTTAAAGATTCAGTGTACTTTGAAATGAGTTTTCATGAATGAAATTCTTAAAATAAATAAAAATCAATATTATTTCTAGTATCCAAATACACCACAAAATAATGTGAGATGGTTTTCGAAAACTAGTCAAATAGCCCATTGCAGCATTTTCTGCCTGAGAACCGGAAGTTGAACATTGTCACAAGTAGAACAGACATCCAAGAACACTGCACTGATTCCTTATTAGATAGAGCTAATCATCACCACTGAAGATGCTCAGGCTACCTGTTGTGCTTCTGCCATTTCGAAAACCAAATCGTGTCGGACTTAGCTGGTGCTTGCTCAATTTAAAGATAATAAATAAAACCTGATGAATTTAAGTGCCAAGTATTATACCTTTTTAGAAAATGCATTAGATGCGCCAGCTTTTGAGAGTAAATGTCAGCCTCATTCTATACATGTTTTTTACACGGTGGAGCAGAGAAAATTAGATATAAAAATTGCGACAAATTTGTTTTTTCTTTATTGCTTTTTTTCTATCGTACCATAATAGATTTGCTTGTGTCAAAGCTTTGTCACAAAATACAAGTAACCAATTAAATTAAAATCTGTAGTTTTTACTTCGTGGAATATATGCAGTAAAAACTAGCATTCTTATTTTAAACATTCTTAAACAAATTATTCAGTGGAGTTATAATACCACTCCAACATTTTGAAAAAAAAGGAGAAAATGCGAAATGAGGACAAACTCTTGCCACCAACGGCGTTGTCCAATTATGCACTTAAAATAAAAATAATGTCCAAACTTGTTAAGTGAGAAGCCCCGCCCAACTGCTTACCAGAAAAATAGAACGAATCGTTATTTGCTAAATCACTTGCAAATACAATTTTAACTTACCACTTGACTGTTTACACGTAATTAGTAACTAAATATATTGCAAGTGGTGTTTCTGGTTAGAATGGAACACAGGAATGGAAAGAGGTAAATGACAGATAAGTAGTTAGTTAGTTAGTTAGTTAATTGAAAAATGGCAATCAGCCGCGCTTGGTGTGGCGGGCTATTTCTGCCAGTGTCGCGTATTGGTGGGACAAAGTACAAAAAATAAAATAAAAATTGCCAAAAAATTAATTCTGTCTTACATTGGGATATATTATAGACTAAAACAAAATAAAACACATGTACAATAACTTAAACTAATAAGAATGATTAATTATTTATATGGTATAATACATTCTCAAACTAAACTAAACTTACTTGCCAAAAGGAAAAGAAAAAAGAAAAAAAAAATTAATAATAATATGTATTAAACAAAATACTCACTAACAATGTCAATCAAAGGCTAATATTAAATCGATGAATGAATTTACATAATATAATTAAAATCTTGGGGCTGTAAGTAGAAAGGAGAGTCTTGATATTAGTTGGGCGCTGAATCTTAGGGGGAAGGAAATCAAATAGTGATACCGGAACGAGCGGGCAATTAAAAAATATATGGTCCACTGTTCCTAAATCCTGACCACAGTCACAGAACGGGGAAGAGCGAATTCCAATCCTGTTAAGGAAAATTGGGGAACAACAGTGGCCTAAGCGAAGTCTAGAGATGACTGATGTCCTTTTATTTGCCTTTCTAAATTTAAAAAACCAAGGTCTATCGGGAATCAAAGGTTGGATGTCACCGTAGTGCTTACCTTTTACTTTCCGCGACGCCTCCCATTCGGAACTCCACACGGCCTGTAGGTGAGATTTAGCTAGGAGACTCAAATCCTGAGCGAAGCACATGTAGTAATCTGCGGAGCCGATTTGGATGGAATCTTTCGCAAAGCCATCAGCTGTAACGTTACCTGTGATACCAGAGTGACTAGGAATCCAGGCTAACACAATATTTATAGCCCGGGAACTGCAACAGAATAGGATATGTCTAATTTTGTTTATTATAGGGAATTTTGGCCCTAATTTAAACGGGTTGCCTTCCAAGGCTTGAAGACAGCTTAGACAGTCTGTAAATACAATGGAATTATTTAAGTTGTTTTCAGCTATATACTTAACTGCTTCTAAAAGCGCAATAGCCTCACCTGTGAAGACCGTAGGTTGAGGAGGAGACTTGAAGGACAAGAGAACCGAGAATCGTGGAATCCACACGGCTGACCCTACGTCTCCCGTAGAGGAGAGTTTAGAGGGGTCTGTATAGACCTGAAGCCAGTCCCTATATTTTCTGTCTACAGCACACAAGAATGCGGAATTAGCGTTTGGATCGTTCTTGGCAATGCCAAAACTTGTGTCTATAGTCGGGGTAAAAATCAGCGAATTATAAGGGAAAGTAAAAAGAAAAGGACGGGCACTTTTAAAAACTGTAGTACGGGAGATGTCCAGATTAGCACAACTTTTTATGAGACAGGGCGGAGTTTTATTTAACCAATACCTAGAGTCTTCAACGGACCGTTTTAGTAAAATGAGTTTAAGATGAAGGGGATGAGATGAAAGTTGTAACGACTTTGCTAGGAAGCGATGCGAGAGGTATTGATGTCGAAGATGCAGGGGAGAATCTGCACATTCGACCTGCATGGCATTAATTGGGGAAGACTTCATTGCACCTAAAACTATGCGAAGTGATTTACTTTGAATTTTATTAATAGCGTCTAAACCTGGTTTATGGCAGGGTTCCAATAAGAAAGAGCCGTAGTCTATTAGACTCCGTCAGATAAGTATTCTAATAGATTCTGAATATTTCAGATCACATTGTCAATGTCAATCATCCATTTGTTTGACCGTCAATGCTGAAATGAAAGAAAACAACACATGTGATTCCGTGTACGTACAATTAGTGTGTAAAAATATTAATTCTCGAAGTGTTTACTCTGTATAGACTAATTTTATAGTCCATTATTGAAAATGCAGCATGACGATGTAAGTTGCTGTCTAAAATTTAAATTATTCTATAAGTTCACGTTTACTAACAAGTTTTCAAATTTTAGGTTGTCTGGGCTATTATCAACAAGACACAATGCTCACATAAAGTAACGTAAGTGTAGTACTTATTTACACATTTTAAATGACTTTTTACAAAGTTGATGAATAAAAGTCGATGGTTTATATTTTATAGTTCAAAGACACAGCAGTTTTGTCGGAATGAGTATAATCTCACCGGGTTATGCAGTCGTGCCTCCTGTCCTTTAGCAAACAGCAAATATGCCACGATACGGGAAGAGAACGGTATCATATACTTATATATGAAAACCGCTGAAAGGTATTATCATTTATAGATTTTCATAAATGTAAATTAATTTGTATCCTTACCTTGATCAAGCAAACTAGACAAATGGGTGGAATTCATTTGGGCCATTTAATCCTTTACTATTGAAAAAAAATAATCAAAAAAGCACTGTGAAAGAACTGCCTCACAATACATTGATAACTTAAGTCAAATAAATAAATATGTGATTAAAAACCTAAATAATTAATATTAGTCATTTACTTACTTTGGTTGGTTAGTAATTTTTCTACCAGGATTATTATTTTAGTAAAATCTTAGTTTTTAAATGTTCAATAGTTAAAAAAAAGATATGTGATATATATGTAGTATGATTTTATTACAGGGTAATGTTTCCTGCAAAGCAATGGGAAAAAGTGAAACTATCAAGAAACTTTGAAAAGGCCATTTACCAGATAAATGAGAACTTGCTTTATTGGCCTGAATTTATTAAAGCAAAATGTAAACAAAGATTTGTTAAAATAACCCAGTATTTGATTCGCATGAGGAAACTGAAACTAAGAAGAGTGTAAGTTCTTCAATGAAACATTATTTAGATTATCTTAAGGAACTTATAAAGAAAAAATTATAAGAAAATTATATATTATTTTCTGTTTTCAGCAAAGAGCTAGTGCCTATACAACGAAAGATAGAAAGAAGAGAGAGGAGAAGGGAAGAGAAGGCATTAGTAGCAGCCAGAATAGACAATGCTATAGAGAAACAGTTATTGGAGAGATTAAAGAAAGGAACAGTTAGTATTATTTGATCATTTTTAAATAGATTTTCTAAAGAAATTTGTTATCTTGTTGTGAAACTGTAATAAAAGTGGCTAATAGACCTCTAGCTCTACTAAATATATTGCATGGAAACTGGAAATTGGAAACTTATTGTTTAGTATTATTGTATTATGTTAAAAAAAACATATACATAATATAATTCATTATAAATACTTTAATGAACATAAAACATTTTGATTGAAATAATAAGGTTTGTAATCTAACAATCTTTATTTACAGTATAATGACATTTACAACTTCCCGCAAATGGCCTTTGATGCTGCTCTAAAAGCAGAGGAAGTTTCCAGTGATAGTGAAGGTGAAAGGGATGATGATGATGAGGATGAGCAAGAGATGGAAATAGAGCCTGAGCTAGAAAGAGAGTTAGAGCGAAGTGTTGAAAATGCTGATGAGTTTGTTGAAGGTGACAGTGATTTGGATAGTGATCAGGTAATCATATATAGTTTTAAAACTTGCATATTTTGTTGTTTGCATATACAATATTTGTATTAAAATGGGGTGGAATTAGTGACAAAAGAGACTCAGTCCTTTAAGTCTTGTAATAAATACTCAACTTATTTTGGATAACTTACAACTGACTGTCTTTTAGTCCCCAACCTTTGGCCATAAAACTATTAATTGACGTCAAAGTCTATTAATATAAAAAAAACTGAGCAGTAACTTAAAAGGCTTGAAGGACTTAAAAGACTTGGTGCTTGGTCTGGGGAGTCAACAGTCCAAACCACTGAGGCGCATTGCTACATTATTTTGTTGAATATTAAAAACAATAATGACTTTTGTGTATATGAATACAAATCTGCCATTTGTTTTTAAACTTGATATTATTAATTAATTAAAGACAAGTTTCACTTCACATATATGATTAAATCTCATTTCAGTCTAAGAAACTTAACTGCGTTAGTTATAATGCTGGAATCTCAGTGCTTTGGTAAACAAAGTCGTAGTCTCAAAGTAAAATTACTTTGTCATATCAATTAAGACTAACAACTTTAGTTTTAACTTGAAAGTCATGTTGCAATCTCAAGTTGGGTTTATCCATGTTGAGTCTTGATATAATACGACTAAAGGTCTCCAGTCTCTTTCATCACTAGATAGTCAAGTTCTATAATACCTTAATGAGATTTGTGTCATGTCTTTGCATTTTATGCTACAGCCGATATTTAATAGTCATTTGCATATTTTCAGGAAAGTGACTCTGGTAAAAAAGAAAGAGCCGAAGTTGAAAGTGATTTTGAATCTGAAACATCCGACCTTGAGGTAATTATTTTTTCACAGTATTTTCGTATTCTTTACTGATCACTTTTTAACACTCACAAATGGTTAGTATTAAATTAGTGTGATAATATTATGCTAGTTAGTATAGTATAGTTTCAGATAGTTATTTCTGAAAGGGTACAATTTAAACGGTCACCAAAAATATTTTAAGACACTAAGTACCAAATAAAATAAAGAACTCAAAAAAAAAATTTATTTTTTTTATAAAAAGGGTCCTAAAGTATATGATATAATGGTCCAAAAGAAATAAACACACAATAGAATAATTGCATGTTTTGTACAAATATTCTTTTTGTTACTCAAAATGGATAAATGCTCACCAAATGTTAGATCACACCCCGCTACTGAACTTTCAATTACGAAATCGCGATGTATGTAAGTTTAAAAGTATAGACATACGATGTATTCGAAAGTCGACTTTCAAGTGGGTTAGGTTAGGTTTGTATGTAGTTAATACACGAGCCGAGCTAGCGAAGCGAGCGTGGTTCGGTAACACCCGACCAAGCCCCAGGACCAAATTCAGTACTATTTCCAGCTTTTCAAGAAAAGCGACTTTGCTTCAAAACAAAAAAAGACACGATCATCGGAATTCCATACTTCGCTACAGTGAACTTTCGAACTAATGTACATCGTACTTTTATACTTTTGAACTTAAGTTCAGTAAAGTTCAGTAGCGGAGTCGTTAGAGGGTCAATCGACCGTTAGTTTTTTAGCACAGGAAAAATTAAGAACATAAAGCTAGTGACGTAGAATATTGGTAACATCTATTTAGTAACAATGTTTAATATTTGGTCTGACATTAATTTTTAAAGGTGTTCGTATATTTTTATGAAATTTAATACAAAAAAAAAAATGGTTTGGATATATTTTTATACTATTTTAGGAAACACAATTTGGTGGGCATTTATCCGTTTTGGTAAGTGTTTTATTTTATTAGTAAGTTTTTACTTATTTTACGTAGGTTTAATACGAATTTTATTGGTAGGTAATTAGGTACCTTTTTGGTAGGCGCTTAAACACAAGCCTTTCTGAAGTTGAAATAGGACAGTATCAAAAACTAATAGGATGCTTTCTTGCATCCATTGTCGTAAAAGCAAATCACGGTGGGTCTAATACAACATATTAAGTGACGTAAGAAGTCTACAGTATTAGGAATCAAGTAAATCAATTGAAATTTAAATAGTGTATTATTGCATTACATTCAACTGATTATTGCTTGTCACAATTTTTCACCTTATGTAGCTAGGAAGTTGACTATAAAATCACCTTATGCAGCTTCGACTACTTACTTCGAGCGTTTAACAGTTTTGACCAAGCAATACGTCATTTTGGACGGGTGGGGGTGGTCAAGCAAATCAAGACTGGTGTGGCATACATTCCATTTTTGCATTTTCATTCCATTTTTTCTCGGACTCTATTGAACGTAGACTCGAAGTCTATTTGTTTATAAGTCACTGCTTGCATGTACTAGTGATCTCTTTTTAGATCTATATTAACACATATTTTTTGAAGTGTAACTAAAAACATTTACTTACAGGATGCAGATACCAATGTGCCGTCTAAGAAACCTCGTGTGGAGATCGAATACGAAACAGAACCGGCTGTACGTATATCGAAACGAAAAATAAAGCAATAATGAATTTTATGACTCTCGTTTTCATTATAACAATAAAAATAATATTATTTGTTTAATTGGTAGAACCTCCTTTGTTTATATGTAGAAGTTTAGCACGATTTTACTCGCGTATCTCCTATAATGTTATAATTAGGTATTTAGTAACGCGGCTTACTCACGGTACACGGTCGGATAGGTCCGACTAGTTTCGGACTCGTCATAAGCCCATCTTCAGGAATGAGTGTAGTGGCTGCAGGCCTTGCCTCGCACTGCGCGCCGCCGCACGCCGCTTGCGCTGGGTGAATGGCAGCGCCGGCGCCGGGTTGGGGGCAAAAACAGGGTGCAGGCTGAGCTAACGATGTCCGTCGAGAGAGCTGCATCAGTACTGGCGTGTCCTTGCTGTCCTTGCTGAATCGGCTTCCACGCGTGGGCTAGGGCCCAACTAACATCGCGATTGAAAGTGTCACGCCTGTTAATATTGATCGCTTCGTGTATTTTGCGTCGGACGAGGGTTTTCTCCTGAACTAATAGCCGAGCTTTATCAAAGCGGATGTAATGCGACGGACCCGCGTGTAACATGTGTTCTACGTCTGCAGATGTCTTCTCATCCAACTTTTTTACGCTGCGGATATGTTCAGAGAGCCTCGTGCTGATGTTTCTGCTTGTCTCTTCAACGTAGCTGTTACCACAATCGCATGGTATTTCGTATACTCCTGGCCTACCTATAGGGGTCTTTATATTTTGGTGACCGAAGGAGCTGCCGTCTTTTCGTTACGGGACGATAGAATGTCTTGATATCGTAGTTACGGCTAAGTATGTGCCCAATCGAGTCTCTTAGACCTTTTATATTTTTTTATTTTATTTTTTTTTATTTTTCTTTATTTGGGAAACAAACAGAACAATACACTTTAAATACAACAACATTCTCAAAATAATTCACAATCCAGCAAAGTTTCCTCTAACAAAATTTACAATTTTTAGTTAATTTAGAATGTAGAATACCAACAAGCTACACAGTTAGATAATTTGGATTTTATTACATATTGAATTTAAATTAACACAATTATTACTAAACGAGGATTATTAAAGCAAATTATATTATTCTTTACATTTACAAAATAAATAAATGCGGATAGGTAGTAAAAAATGCTATTAAATTACTTCTTGAGGACTTGTAAAGTTTCTCTAATGCTACGCTTAGGTAAATTGCTTTAGAGAGAGATTGAACATATCTAAGTCACTGAACACTTTATTGTTTGAATTACAAGATCTGTAAAAAAATGAATTTGTTGCATAATTCGTACGCATTGTGGGCTCAAAAGCATGAATTCTTCTTGAATTTGTTCGGCAACAACGAAAATTAATCTGCTCTAAAAGATATGGTAAATCGATAAAGTTGTTAATAATTTTGAAAAGAAATATTTAATCGCGAGCTGTCCGTCTGTCCTCCAGGAAAGTTACTACAATTGTTGATGGTTGCTCTAAAAGTAAAGTTCTATAATTTAAATATTTAATAAATTTGTTTTGAATTTTTTCTATTTCATTTATATAAACTTTATACTGCGGATTCTAAGCGACAGAGGCATACTCTAGAATAGACCGAACAAAGCAGTTATAAAGCATCACTAAGGTAGAAACATTTTTAAAGTCTATGCTGACTCTCAGTATGAAACCCAGCATGCGAAAAGCCTTTCTAACGATTGCATTTATGTGATAATCTAAAACAAGCTTACAATCCAGATAAACACCAAAGAAACTCTTTGAAGTGTTTGATTTTGTAATGTATATGGATACATAATCGGTTGATTTTTTCGGGAAAATGAAATTACACTACATTTAGAAACGTTTAAATGTAGCATGTTATTACAACAATAGAGGCTTAGTGAATTTAAGTCGTCCTGAAGGGAAGTACAATAATTATAATCTTTTATGAGCTTGAAAATTTTCTTATCATCAGCATAGAGTAAGAATTGTGCATGTTCGAAAATTGAGACAACATCATTAACGTATATGTTAAAAAGCAGGGGACCTAAATGTGAACCCTGTGGGACACCTGATGTAACTGGAGTGAATGACGAACAAAACCCTTTCACCGTTACAGCTTGACTGCGATCTCTGAGGTATGATTCCAGCCAACGGAGAAGATCGCCGTGTATACCAATGTTATACAGTTTTTGTAATAGTATATTGTGACAAACTTTGTCAAAGGCCTTAGAATAATCTGTATACACAACGTCTACTTGATATCCTCCATCCATTGCTTTGGAAATAAAATCCAGAAACACGTAGAGGTTGGTTTCAGTCGACTTCTGACCTGTGAAACCATGCTGCTGTTCAATAATTAAAGGTTTAATACATGGATACATGACATCATAAACAATATATTCGAACATCTTCGCAATGGTGCTTAACTTTGAAATAGCGCGATAGTTGAGAACATCATGGCTGTCCCCATTTTTATATACTGGCACTATATAAGAGCGTTTCCAAAGTTCAGGCATAACACCGCTTTGAAGTGACAAATTAAAAATTTTATGCAACGGGATACAGAGCTGTTCAAAACAATTACGACGAAATAGTGGAGGTATGCAGTCGGGACCTGTGCCTTTAGAAACATTAAGATTTTTCAAGTATTTCTTAACAGTCAATGGAGTAATAATGAAGGACGATAAATCAATAGAGCACTGGGAATCTGTTGTTGATAAGACACCGTATTATTGTTGTTAACGAAAGCTGAATCAAATTATGCACTGAACATATTACAAATTTCCCTGCCATCTGAAGATGATAATCCGTTATAATATAAATTTTCGGGTAAGTCGGGAGCGGATTTTCTGGATTTAATGAGTGTCCAAAACTGTTTGCTACATTTAAGTATATTAGATTCAGATCTCTCAATAAACGTATCATAACAGTGAGATTCAAGATATTTCTGTCTCTTACGCAACAAACTGAAGCAAAGATAGTCGTCATATATATGGAATCGTTTCAATTTTTCTTTTATAACTTTGACTAATGCAAGAGAATACCAGTGTGGATACCTAGGAGAGCTGTGAACTAACTTTGTTGGGATGTTGTCTTCTATGATTTTGTTCAAGATGTTATAAAAAGTTTCAACAGCTAAGTCAACACTAGTCAACATGAGTTCCAATCTATGTCAGATAGTAGCTTATTTAGTTTTGAAAAGTCGTAAGAGACGTGGTTCAGCTCTTAGGTGGATGAATGTTGAATCCGTTACCAATATATTCAAAGCAGGGTGATGTCCGTCCTCATCGACCAAGGGATACGAGGACCGACTGACAAAACATGAGCAATTTCCCATTACTAAATCCAACTGCCTGCCATTAACGTTAGGAACTAAATTGTATTGTATAAAATTATTAAAGGACAAGAAATTAGCTAATGCAAAGATACGATTTCGGCAGAAGACTTACAATTATATCCTTTAATTACAATTATATCCTTACGAATAGCAATTAAAACTCCGCCACCTTTTTGATCTTTTCTAGACTCATAATCTCTGTCACAACGATACACAACGAAACGATCATCAAACAGTTCCGAATTGAAAATACCTGGTAATAACCAGGTTTCACTTAAATAAATTATATCATGATCCGCTAAAAGTAAGTTTTTCAAAAAAGTTGGCGTTTTTGTCCGCAATCCGCGGACATTTTGATAAAATATATTAAAGCTGCAATCCATAAGGAATAAGATAAATTATAAAAGCTATAAGTAACTATAATAAAACGAAATAATTTCAGCCACTCAAAACAAGCACAGAACTTTGCAATTACAATCAAAATTTTATAAATAAATTGAAAAGTAATGGTAGCAACTTTTTTATTTAAATTTCTCATCGCCTCAACTGTGGAATACTTTAATTTATTTTTTATATGTAAACCTAAAGTACCATATAAAGAATAATGCTTATTTTAAATAAAACACTTTTTACCGGATATTATCGCGTATATTTTAGTTAATTTTAAAATTATTTCGACGTTTCGGCATCTTTGCAGTTGCCGTGGTCACGATAGAGTCTATCGTCTATCGTGACCACGGCAACTGCAAAGATGCCGAAATGTCGAAATAATTTTAAAATTAACTAAAATATACGCGATAATATCCGGTAAAAAGTGTTTTATTTAAAGTATGTATCGCGAAAATTTAAGAAAATATATAATGCTTATTTTTTCTTTTTTAAATCTTCCACGCAACCAATATATATAACAGGACTAGTATCATTTTTACGCGCCATGATCGAGCAGTTACGGACCCAGACATATTTATACAACTTCTCTTTCGCTATCTTTTTGGTATCAAGTAGAAGTCCTTTGTTGTATCTTGTAAGATGCTCATTAAAATATAATCGCGCGTGGTCTTTGTTGACAAAACCAATATCAGAAATCTTAAAATCTTTAACTGCACGCATTGATGTGAGAAACTCGTCTTTACGATATCTGGATATAAAGCGTTCAATTACCTACTTTGGTTTTTAATTGTTCTTATCCAAGGGTGCAACACGCGTAATAAAATCTATATCGATATGAGTATTAAGCTCAAATTTTGCAACAGCGCATATTTTTGAAAGGGCTTCAAGCAAATTTTCATTTTTCTTTTCAGGCAAACCGACTATCTCAACATTAGAGCGTCTAACCCACTGATCCTTCATGTTTAACTCCTTATGAAAAAGATTTAGTCTAGAATTCACCTCCACTAGACTTGCCTTAATATCAGTAGTAGTTTTAATATAAGGTAGGTAAGCCGGCGCTCTGCTTACGGTGGCAGGACGATGTTTAGGGCTCGCCCTTGAAACTCGTAGGCTCTGTCTCCAGTTATACCCATTCTGTTCTAACACCCGTCTAATGTGATTTATCTCGGTATTAAGATCTTGAGGATTACACAGACGTAAAGCTCGGTTTTTGAGGGCACGTGGAACTGAATAAAGATGAGCTGGGTAGTGATGCGAGTCTGCTTTTAGGCACCGATCCGTGTGACTGGGTTTGCGGTACACAGTGTGTATAAGCCGGCCATTAGGTGTTCGTCGAACCAGTACATCCAGAGAAGGTAGTTCCCCTTTCTCCTCCATTTCTACGGTAAACTGTATTCTAGGATGTACCTGATTCAAGTGGCCAAGTAGCTGTGTAACTACCCCCGCCGGTACAATTGCGTACACATCGTTGACATAACGCCACCAATGTCGCGGTTTTACCGGTGCAGTATTCAGCACTTTTTCTTCAAACGCCTCCATGAATATATTAGCCACCATAGGCGCTATAGGTGAACCCATAGCCACACCGTCCAGCTGCAGATAGTAATCACCCCGCCAGACAAAATAGCCATTGGTTAGACAAAACTCAATGAACTCCATGTACTCAGTGTGTAAGTCGTTTTTAATGAGTAGATCTTTTACTATGTTAATAGCGCCCGCCACTGGCACATAATTTTATAGTGAGTATTGTCGACGAAACACCCCGCTACTTTTTTCCTGTAGTCGCACACTACGGTGTAATAGAGGGGAGCGATGGATGGCGCTATACATTTGCACAAGTAGCTTCCTACTGGTAAAAGAAATTGGTTTGGTAGTCATAGAATTGATCGATTACAAATCAACAAAGATAGAAAAAGAACTCTTTAATTGTGATTATAATAGACAAAAAACAAATCAAAAAAATCAGACCTGAATTAGTTTCTAGTTAAGTTAAAATAAAATCTATTCTTTCATAAAAGAGATTTTCAACGTTGATTTAACCAAGGCTAGTGAAAATGAGGCGGTTCTCAATTAATCTGTAGTTTATTATGGATGCCAATAACATTTCCCTTTTATTTTAGAGGAGCTCCATGGTATACCTCTGCAGTCTAGGGTAAAAATTAAGTTGGGACCGACTGAGTTAAACTGAAATCACCGCAAAAAGATCATCAAACCGGTCTAGAAACAAAAAATTATATACGAATAACATAAAAAACAAGATATATCTGTAGAAAAATTGAAAACCACATTATTTTATGAGTACAAACTACGAATCCCAATGAAAAAGAGTTCGTTCGTCCAGTCATATATTGCAAAGGTTGCCTGTATTCAACTTAACTACATTTTCATAAAACGTAGTTAAGTTTCTTTGAAAAAGAAATTGTATAGGGTAAAATACTCCATCTTATTGTTGTTGATCAGGCGCTTTTAAAGAAAAACTTCTCTTACTAAAATATGTATTTATGGGCACTTTAATTTGCTACGAATAACTCAAATTAGTTCGTCTAGTTCTTTATCAATGCAAAAGAGTTCGTCCATGTCTCAATTCTTCCTATTTTAATTGAAAAATGAGTAAAATCGATTTGAAAATAGAAAAAATCTGTCACACCATGCGTCTCTGTCATTTCCAAACATATAAAAACCATAATTTCATGAAATTTTATCAGTATTTTCAAACAAAATTTCTCGCGGAATATCTATCGTCGACGAAGTACGAAAAATAATTATTCGTAGCCACAATGATGGCAAATCTGCTAAACAAATAGCCAAGGACTTACCCCCTACCATGATTGACAGTTCAGAACAACATCGAACATCACAGGAAAAATGGCATGGTTGAATGTTTGAAGAAACCTGGTCGGCCGCGAATTACGAGCTAAGCTGAAAATCGAGTTTGAAGGAAAATCATTAAAAAGAATCGTCGTGCCCGCGCAGGAGAACTCTGATCTTAGCTGTGAAAATGAATCATTTAGATTTTGTCTATCAGGTGAGTTGATCAGTGACGTAATTTTTCATAGTACCTTTACAATAAAGTTTGACAATGTAATAATACCTTTTAGCATTGAAGTAAAAAATCTTGGCATTCTTATGGATTCCTCACTCTCCTGGACACCACAAATAAATTTGGTCAGCAGGAAAGTGTTTGCAGCTATTAAATCTCTTACGAGACTTTGCAATTTCTACCCAAAAAGACAAAAATTGCACAGTCACAATCATTAATGCTCCCATTACCGGATTACTGCGATATAAGCTATCTTGATTTGACCGAGGAGCAATGAAATAAGCTTGAGCGCCTCCAAAATCTCTGTATAAGATTCATATTTGGTATGCCCAAATAGGTACGTAGGTATGTATGGAGTTGCTCAAGCGAATCAATGAATCGTAGTGCACAGAACAGATAAATTTGTTGACAAATTTGTTGGGTTATATTTACCTAGATACTAGATTTAGCCCAAGGTATTTCTTGACATTAAAGTACATGTTCCCCGGTGAAGACAAATTATACCAGCTCAAATATAAAAATGTAGGTACTTACTGAAAGACACGACGGAAGGCGTCGTAAACCTTCTCTTTAATAAAATGATCTAAATGGTCTTCTATAAAAGGTCTCAATAATCTCCAATAAATAGATATAAGTTTATTTAAAAAAAATTGTTACTTCTAGTTGGTATTTAGGTTTAGACGGTTTACTGAGACATTTAAATACGAGATTACCACAATGATTACTTTTTACAAGTTTAATGCATGGCTATTACGTTTTCTTTTTCTTCTAATGAAACTTAACAGCAACGCAACCTATGTGCGTTTTTGAAAGATCATATAAAGCTTTTCCGTAACGATCTTTTTCTGGACTTTACTCTGGACTGTGCCTGAACTGCTTCTTAAGAGCATAGACGCGCTACGACTTAATAAAAACAAACGGAGATGAACACAATGTCTTACACAATGTCAAACCCCTTAGACTTCGACAATACTGCCGTCTGCGACTTTAGTTTATAGCACATTTTCCTGCCATTCGGATTTTCCCGCATAAGGAGCACAATAATAATTAAATGCACAGCGTGTGCCGTGCGTGTGTCCTGTGAGAGCGTGAAACATTGTCTTTTAAAACATTTCTAATGTCATCTTCATTTGGCGGCCCTCGATACATTCTTCTTTAAACGGACCACCAATAAAGCAAATGTAAAAGTTAGTTTTTACTTATATAAGGTCTGTTTACATGATTACGTTACCTTACATGTGAAGCTTATATTACTGTCGGGAAATTAATAAGGGATCTTATCGGATACAGCAAACCGCGAGTCAGAAGGCAAGCAGATTGATCCAGAAGTTTATAAAGTTCTGATTGTAAATTTATTTAAAAATAAAATCTCCGAGTCACCCAGTTGTTCCATTCAGAAAAAAAGTGGACATAGGACCTCAACTCAGAATTTAGATGTTTTTTTTTAAATTGGCTAGTAGTAGTAATACGAAATAAATATTTACTCTTTTAAATATCTGTACACAAAGATGGAAAATTTTTACAATTCACGTAGAGCACGTACTAAATTCTCAAATAGCTAAACCTGCCGGGACGGCCGAGTGGTGTAGTGGGTAGTAGGCCTGCCTCATATGCCGGAGGTTGGTCAGGGCATTCATTTGTGAGATGAACACAGATGTTTGTTCTCGGGTCATGGTTGTTGATATTTATATATGTCTATTATACCTCCCCCATAACCCAAGTTCTGTTTACTTTGGGGCTTTACAGTTAGTGTGTTTGTCTGGGGATTTAGTATCTAATTCCTTAATGGTAACGGTAAGATTTTTTGTTGTTAAACCACTTACTATGTTGTTTTATGCGATATTAAGCACTTTGAATGTAGTCAATAAAGGCCGGTTTACATTGATCCAGTAGCTAGCGTCAGATTCACTGGCTTCACTCGCTGGAATGAGTCGCTATGATAAATGTATCAATGTAAACAATTTCAATCTAGTACAGCGCCCAATATCGAGCGCTGGATCGGAATGACTCGACCGACTATTTTTCAGTCCAGTGACCGTCTCCGGCACGCCGCGCAGGCCGCAGGTGCAGGCTGCGCGGCCTGCAGCCCGTGCCAGTGGCGCTGAATCCGTATAAACACTACGAGCCAGTATATGTACAGTCGCTGGCGTAAACTCGTATAGTGACCACTCGTTTTCTAAAGTAAAATTAAATAAAATCATTCGCAATGCCTCTAATTCTCTTTGATTTTTCACACGCGAGGTACTCATTTTCGTCAATGTGTAGTCACCCCAATGATTTACCGATTACTACTGGACGCGTGTAAACGGCGCAGGCTAATCAGTGCCCCGGAGGGAAGAATCCAGCGAGGGAAACCAGTGGCACTAGCGCCAGCAACAGACCTTTATTACAAAGTCGTAGCACAATACACGTGTTTATTTCATTCTGTTCATTAGAATTAACCTACTTTTTTATGATACTCCTACGTCCTATACCTTTGGCAACCTGTATTCCATATGTCCATATGTCCGTAAAAACCTTTAAGAGCCTTTATACAAATCATCGCTCTCCCGAATCGGTAAACTGCAACACGCACACGTATCCATTACATGCACATATCTGCAGTGCTGTACGATACAGTCGCTTGCCGTCAATTAGCGCGTCCGCTAAGGTTTTGATACTTTTTCAAATATGTTTGACTTATTTTACGTTATTTTATTTTACTTTTGATTTATAGAAATATAAATTTATGTAATTTATTACTTGAGCTTTTTTTTCAAAGTAAGATATTTAAATACCTGGTTAAGGATAATATGGGACGAAATAAAATTGGGGTACAATAAGGGCTTAACGAAGAGATTGATGTCATTAATATATAGACATTTGTTATGGTAGTTCTGATTTAAGATAAGAGTGATTACTTAATGAAAATAAATAAATATTGTATTGTATCTAAAACTGGTAGTGGGTAAATAATGTGATACTTATAAACAAATACAATCAAACACACACACACATACACAAACTTTCCCTCACGCACACACACCTCTCTCTCTCACACGCACACACACATTTACAACTGTTGGTCGTGTACTACACATTATTATTTTTTATAATCTTTGTTTCATTGAATTAAATTCAGTAGTAAATTTTACTATCTGTAATCTTGTAAAGTCTACTTTTATATGTTTAATTTAAAAATTGGGAACCTGTAATTGGCAGTATGTATAAAAATTTTGTTTGTATATTTTTCTTTTTTAATAAGTGCTGTTGGTTCTGTGAAGATAAATAAATAAATAAAAATAAATAAATAAAATAAGGTGAAAAAAATAATATTTATTATTTTACAATACAGTGACAAACTTTAATTTGGGACCCACTGAAGTTGCAATATCGTATAGCAAATTGAAAATGACTAGAGCTATTAAATTTACTGATTATATTGACATATTTTTTACACTGTCAAAAAATAGGGACTGGAGTGGGTCGACAATGAGCTGATGATTACTTTTTACCGGGTACTCAAAAGTTCAGACTTTTAATTAATATACAGTGTAAACTGTATGTGCTATAATCGGAATATATACACCTTCTTCACTTTAAGCTAATTATGTTAACTGAAGGTATGCGATTATGTCAATCGTGTCATTTTTGGTATTGTTTTATAGAATAAAAATCACTATGAACAAGGAGCAACCAGCGACTACTATAGTCGAATGGAACGAAGATCTTCCCAGTAGCTCCAAGGCAGTTAATTTTCTTGTAAGTTAATTATATATTTAAAAAAATTTAAATTTTAAATAAAAAAACTATCTGTTGCCCTTAAATCTAATATCAGTGATATGACAAATTGTGTCTGACACTATCTTTGAAAAATCTGAGAAAGTCAAAATTTGTCAAATAACTTGTACTCATATTTTGATGCATACGAGTAATATTTTGATCGGAAACGAACACTGAAAACTCCTAAAATTGCCCGATTTTGTATAAACGCTCTTAATGTGTAATCCGATAATCTCTTTCATATTTATAATATTTATTCTTTGATAAGATACGAATGTAAATATTAGGTCATTACATATGAAATTGGCGTTTTGTCGTACTGGCCACTTTGATCTGTATTATCTCCTCTTTGGTTAAGAATTCCAATTTCAAATTTATACAGCTATTCACTCACGCATTTGTGTTTTGCAAACCGTAATTAATTTAATTGTTCTTCTTTTGGATTTTTTCTTTGCATCTCTTAGTTTACAAAATGGAAACTTTAAAATATCGCGTTATTTAACTGCGGCACCAGTGCTGCAGAAACGGCTTGAAGTATTAACGCTGTGTATGGCGGCGGTGTCGCAAAAGAAAACACAGTGCGTTTTAGGTTCCAATGTTTTCGTTCTGGAAATTTCGACCTGCAGAACAAGCCCCGTGGACGGCTGGAGACCAAAGTTGATTATAAAGAATTAAAAGCCATTGTGGAAGCGGATCCATTGCAAACCACGCCCGAGTTAGCTGTAGGCTGCGGCGTTTGTGACAAAACGGTTTTGATCCACTTGAGCAAGTTGGGAAAGTGAAAAAGCTTGAGAGGTGGGTACCTCATGAATTGATAGTAAACCGACAAACGTGCGTCGACTGCTGCGTTACATTACACAACCGGCGCAATAATTAAAGGATTTTAAATCGGATCATCAACCTGTGATGAAAGTGGATTCTGTACGATAATCGGAAACGCTCATCGCAATGGTTGAACCCTGGCGAACCAGCCAAACCCTGCCTCAAGTGAAAATTAACTCCAAAAAAGTAACTTGGGACTTGGTGGACTAGTGCCGGTGTCGTCAATACAGCTTTCTTAAATCAGGGCGATTACGGCAGATGTCTATTGTCAGCAACTTACAATCATGATGGAAAAGCTAGCTATTTAACAACCGAGGCTGATCAATCGCTCTAGGCCACTGCTGATTCAGGACAACGCTAGACCATACACTGCACAACAGACGGCTACCAAATTAGAGGAGCTTCAATTGGAATATCTATGACATCCACCGTACTCCCCGGACCTTGCTCCAACAGATTACCATCTTTTTCGAAATTTGGATAACTTCTTGCAAGGAAAAAAATTCAACTCCGATGGGGCAGTCCAAAGTCCCTTCAAAGATTTTATTGATTCCCGTCCGAATGGTTTTTTTTAGTAAAGGGATCAATGAACTACCTATGAGATGGCAAAAGTGCATAGACAGTACACGGAAAGTACAGTGCATGGAAAGTACATACTTTGATTAAATAAATAATTATTTTTTTTAAATTCACTTTATGTTCCTCCCTCACAAAACGCCAATTTCATATGTAATGACCTAATATTAGTAGGTAGATAGAACTGAATGGAGGTGTGTTTTTTGTCAAAATCAACATTTCATGAACCTACGCATTGTGGCTTTTAGTACTTTGATCATAGGTACTAAGTAAAGTTGGCATAGATGAAGCTTATGGAACTAAAATATCCCAGTCAAACCTGCTAACAGGCTTATGTTAGTTTCTGCCATAAGGGAAGGTAGAAGAACAAACTTGTTTAAAGTACTTTAGTAAGTCCCCACCAGGATACCGTGATGTATTGGTGGTAGTAGTAGACATTCTATATTTTAACTACCAAGGATAAAGTAGCCAAGACTGAATATTATAATAGACACGTTCACCTATTCCTGGTTATTTAAAAGGAATAGCTGCAGTGAGATTATCAGGACATTACAACTGAATTCTACGGTTGCGTGCTTGATGCGCTACATCTAAGGGGTTTTTCAATAGAGACATGTCGATTTTGACAGACGGTAGCGGCCGTGTTTTTTTGGTGGGATCTGTCATATATTTTTTATTAGTTACACAATTAAGCAACACGTCCAAATAATAAATACTTAAAATAAAAATCAGTGTTCGATAGCCAAGCTTTCCCCGTTAAACAGAAGACGCTGTGGCCCGTCAAAGACGGCTTTCCAACGTTTGATGACCAAATTAGAAACGATAGGTTCGTGAAAGTGTGCAGAAGAATCCATGGCAGTCAATTCCTCGTCGTGCACAAGAACTATGTCCTTCGAAGACATCAGCATGGCGAATTTTGCGTCGCGACCTGGGCTTACACCCATACAAGATCCAACAGACCCAAGAGCTCAAGGTTGATGACCAATGCCGTTTTTTGCTGACTGGGCGTCGATGCGTTTGGTAGCGGACCCGAATTTTGGCTTAAAAAATCATCTTTAGTGACGAGGCCCATTTTTGAACGAATGACTATGTTAACAAGCAAATTGCCATTTATGGGACGATACCAACCCTCACGAGGTTCACAAGGCAGCAATGCTTTCACAAAAAGTGGCTGCCTAATGTGGAATTTGGGGCAACGGTGTCACTGGTTCTTCATTTCTAAAACGATGTTGGTGAGGCCATCATCGTTAACGGCGAGCGCTACAGAACAACGATAACCAATTTATTTTGGCCCGAATTGAATAATATGGACGCAGAGGACATAAATTTCCAGCAAGACAGCGCTACGTGCCTCACAGCGACTGCCACATTGGACATTCTCCATGAACAATTTGAGGGTAGGGTTTCTTCTCGTCGAGAAGATGTGAATTTGCCATCAAGATCATGTGATTTGACCCCGTCAGACTTATCCTTGTGGGGTTTCCCCAAGTATTGGCAAACACAGGCCTTTTAAATAACAAAAGAATTTTCTAATACGGCCCTCATAACTTGTTTTATTCCATTGCAACATCGACCCGCTCTTATTGAAAAATCGGTCGTCAAGGCTGGGCCGATGCAATGACTAGGTACACAAGCTAGATTATTTTCAACTTGTGCCGATCTGTATACCATACGAGCAAAATAATAATAATAATATATATTTTTATAATTTCAATGTAAATCATTCTGGTTATTTTTTTGACACCTCCGTCTGTGGTAAAGCTTTAATGGGTAGCGCCCCTTGTTTGCCTGCCTTCAAATGCAAAATTATTTAGAAAACGTAGAGCGCAGTGTACCTAACATTCACCACGAGGTCAAACATTAAAATATTATTAGCCATACTTGTCTATCTACCTAAATACCACAATATAGCAGTTTCCAATGACATTTGAAACCAACAAACCTCTCAACTGTAGATATTGATCGATTTCATATGGCTTACTCTGTTAATAAGATAAACAATTCTTAGAATTTTCTGTATTATTGAGAAATCTGATTTTCGTTGATCTGGAAATTCATGTCTGGTATCTGTAAATCATAAATGCCCCCAAGAACCTAACCTACCATATTTATAGAACAAAAGGGTCTTTTGTGTAGGTGGTAATTGGGTCTTTTGTCCTAGTTGAAACATTGTTTTGAGAAATTTGGCGTTGTCTCCATTTATAATTACTTGCTTACTACGACAAAATTAATGTTACCCCTAATTATGTCGAAAGTTTCTTATTTATTTTGACTTCGTGAAAAACATTTTGGTATTTTAAAAGAAGTTAAATGAAAAAGCGTGTCTTAGATAATTCACTCTCGTTGAACTAAGTACCAACTTAAAAACTAAATGGAATAAAACTGCACAAAGAACCTGAAGCATCCTTACACACATTTTATCACAATAGTGGAAGTGACATATTTGAGAGACTGCTTGGCATTAATTTGGTGAAGGATTTTAGATACCACTATATATAAGTAAACACAGAAGTAGTTTCGCTTCACTGAAAACGAACCAGGCTTAAACACAATCAAACTAAACATTTTGTGATCGGGAGGTATTCCTTTTATTCGTCGGGTTATTTAAACAAGTAGTCGCATTACGGTAGATATTGTTTCACACAACGGCTCTGCCTATCATAGTAAAACAGGATTCTCAAAAATATCCTGAAGAAAACTCAAATCTCCTTAATTGTACTGGCAATTTTATCTCAAGCAACAAAAAAAAGAGTATGCTATTTTTAATCTCGCACCCTTTACGTACGTATTTTATTTTTACTTACTAGGTTTACTAGGTTATCTTTCGTGTTCGAAATAACATTTTTTTCCTGTTCCCGTAATTACCGGGCACCTGGCACATTGCCGTCATACATCATGTCCAGCCAGCATTCTCGCGAAGGAAGTCGCACGATACATCGGAAATTAACTTTTTAATCTCGACGGTACAGGAATATCAATATGGTCGTGTGAGAGATTTTTTTTGTAATACGTGTTCCTGGGAGATAGAGTATGTATAAAATGTAGTATCTATAGGAAAGATACATCTGACTTATTCTGAAAAGTATTGCAAAAAGTGCACGAAATGAAATAAGGCTCTAGGTTAGCATTTCTTTAAAAATTTAGGTATATTCGAATGGCTCGTATACAGCACTTCGGCAAAGATTCAGACAATGCCGCTTTTTATGAAACGCGCGCTAGCGGTTTTAGTCGGAACAAATGGCTCGCATAAATAAATGCCGCAGTGTCAAATAAAAGATTGTTTTCAAATGACCTAGGTAGGTAGAGCTGTAATTGTGTTTATATTTGATTTTAGTTTTTAACATTTTGCATTGGAAAAATAAAATTATTGAAAAATATTAGGTATTTATTTATTTACTCTTTGTTGTTAACCATAATACATTTAGCGACACACGAGTACAATGTTTAAAACAATAGGCAATCGCGGAAGCGATTTCTTCCAGACAACCAGGTTTTTAAGCTTATTAAATGTTTGGACAAGGGAATATGGCTAAACAACATTTTGAAACGAAACAAAGACATTTTAAGTAATTTTATGTGAGTGAAACAAAGTACATATATTGGAACTTTTTACATAAGTACACACATATAACTATAAATACATACATACGCTAGATATCGTTGTCTTTAGATAGTGCCAGACAATTTTTTTAAATAGTTTTTTAAAAATGACGATAAATTTCGCATATTTTACAACGAGTGGTAGTGCATTCTAAAGACTCACAGCACGGACTAGAAATGATTTATTTAGAAACCTGTGGAATGCAATGGTGCTGTGAGCATCAGATTATATGTGGCCCTCAGATTACGTTCGTGTTGGGTTTGTCTAAAGCTAAAGTGATGTTGTAAATAGTCAGGAACGTTAAGATTGAATAGCAATCGATAAAGTAAACAGACAACATGAATATTCCGGCGAAAGCGAATGGGGAGCCACTTGAGCTTATTGCGGTATTCGGATACATGGCCATATTTACGAAGTCCAAATATGAACTTTATACAGAGGTTTTGAAGCCGGTCAAGTTTATTCAGTTGCTTTTAAGTGACATCAAGATAGCATACATCAGCATAGTCAAATATTGGAAGAAAAATAGATTGTGCACTCAATATTTTAGTGGAAATTGGTAAAATATTGCGAAGTCGTTTTAGAGAGTTAGTTGCAGCAAACATCTTCCGGCTTACATCGTCCATCGGAGGTTTCCAGGATATATAGCTATCGAATATGACACCCAAATTCCTAACATCATAGCTGCACTCTATTGTAACTCCATCGAAGTTAATTTTCGGGCAAAATATCCAGTTGATGCGTTTCATAATTTTTGGACTGCCTATGATTATACATTGAGTTTTGAGGCGTTTACGAGACCATGATATTTGCTCCATGTTAGAATTGTAGCTAGGTCGTTGTTAATGGTATACATTGGTTAATGGGAGACACATTTTCCAGGCTAGCCTGCGATTTGAACGTCGTCTGCATACATATGGTAGGAAGAAGATATACCGTGAGAAATCGTATTAATGACGATAGAAAATTAAAGTGGAGACAGCACGCCACCTTGAGGGACGCCAGCTTTAATATCTGCCCAAGCAGAAAAGGCATCATTGAATACTATACGTTGCCGGCGCCCACACAGATAGGAACGAAGCCAGTCAATTACTGATGGAGATATGTTAAGAGAGCGTAGCAGCAGTAAGAGGATATCGAAGTTAACAGTATTAAATGTATTGCTGAAATCTATTAACGTAAGAACTGTTCACTTTTTGTTTTCCATGCCCATTCGTATATCTTCAGCAATTCTCACTAACGTGGTAACTGTACTGTGTCAGATCGAAAACCAAATTGAAACCGATTGAGTAAATTTTTCTCGGTGAGATAGTTACTCAGTTGCTGGTGTACAAGTCGTTCTAGTGCTTTCGATATAATAATTATATATATATAATCGAATATCTGAAAAGGAAGTGGGATTTTGTTTTTTGGGTAATGGAATTAGTTCTCCATCCTTCCAAACGGATGGGAACTGGTTAAACAAGATGGAGCTTTTGAAAACAAAAGTAGTACAATGTCAAGGAGAATTGTGATCATCTTATGACTTACACAATCCGTAAGTCTATAGGTATTTTCATTTTTAATTATTATAGTTTCAGAATGATAATTCTTATATTATCCTGAATGCAAGCAAATAGTTACCTTACAGAAAATAAAATAGAGCTCTATTATAGTATTGTTTTACAACAAAATAATTTATTTATTTTACTTCGTTGGATAACAAACAGTATTTTAAAATCAATATGACTAACTTTTAACCATTTACATGTTATTACGAATTACTGTCTATTGCTTACTTTGTTTCTACATGGTAAAAAAAAGTGAGAGAAAAAGTAACAGTTATGATGTTAGGAGAACAAACAAAGAAAGAAAAAAATTATAATAATAACAGGAGTCGCACCAAAATAATAATATATGCTTAATAACATCGGTTCAGTATTGTCGAACCAGAGTTTTGATAATGCTCGCTTGAAAAAGACCACACCAGAGGTAAATAAATCAGGTAATTCCGCAAGTTTATTTGCGTTATTCGCCGATCTAGGAAAAAAGAATTCTTTTCTGTAATTGGTGGAGCTATGTAGTATAAAGAAGTATGACGGATGTCGCACAGTTTTCGTTAGGACCCGCAAATTTATTTTAGAAAGAAGATGTGGGGAGGCAATTTTGGACTGTAAAATGTTTAGCAGAAACGCTATGTCAGCAATTTATGTCTTTCCTTCAATGGTAAAATGTGATGCCGTTTGCATCTCTGCTCATATCATATGCAACAGAGAGATCGATTCTCTATATAAGTTGCCATGGATGCCTGCAAGCAAAATTTTCTTCAACAGTATTTTGTGATCTATGCGATCGAATGCCTTGCTAAAGTCCGTGTAAATTGTGTCCACCTGTACACCGTTATCCATAGAAGATGTAATGATATCTACCAAAGAAAGAACATTAGTTGTAGTTGATCTATTTTTTAAGATTGGAATTAAGACGACGAGTGGCTTAGTTGTAAATTAAGCACATCTTACTATGAATATAGCCGGTATATTGCCAGGGCCCGCTCCTTTAGTTATATCGAGTGAATTAAGTAATTCAAAAACCATTCTTTAATCTACCTGTATGTCACCTATACTTTAAATTGTGTTTACATTGCAAATGTTATTTACAGATTCGGCGTGACTTGTTTTTGACGTTGGAGTAAGAAACGTAGTGTTAAAATAGTTCGCAAAAAGATTACACACTTTCTCACCAGAATCAGCCACCTCACCCTCGTATGATAGAGTTGAAGGAAGGTAATTAGAGCTCTTTCTGTTTGACTTAACAAATGACCAAAATAATTTTGGATTCTCTAGAGTTTTCTACATTCTGAATGTAAAGGCTACAGCATTGTTTTTCCAATGTCTTAGCTCGTTTACAAAGTAGACAAAAGCTAGCGTAATCCGAAGCATTTCCATAAGTGTGATATTTTGATAGATACTTACGTTTCTCTTTTAGTATCTTTTTTAAGCAAGAATTGTACCAAGGTGAAAAATTGGTGGCGGTAACGAATTTGAAAGGTACAAATTTATCTCTTACATTGTAAAGGCATTGATAACAGTTATCAGCGGCATCGTCTAATGTACTCTCAGCTAAAACTTGACCCCAATTTGTTTTCTCCTAGTAGGAGTTTATTTTTGCGTAGGCACCGCGGTAGTACGAGTAACTTTTTCTAGGATTAGATTTAATTGGCTTGACATTTATAAAGTTTAGGCTAACAATAAGAGATTTCCTCTCCTCTGACTATCCTCAGGCACTAAGGGATCAGAACAGTCAGTTACGGCTAAATGTGCATTACATAAAACTAGGTAAAGAATTTTACTATTAACGTTTTTACTTGAGTTGAATTGGTTCAAATTACATTCACAGAGAATGTCGAAAAAATATGATTGAGTTTGACCTGTAATGCCTGAGGGTTGAGGACCGGTTTCACCGTTTAACCACTCAACATGACCTAGATTAAAATCTCCCATGATTATAAAAACATCGTCTGGACAAGAATTAATTAAAATCGAAAGGTTGTCTGTGAAGTTTTGTAACTGCGATGTAAAGGAATAACCGTGTCTTTCATTACATAGGTAAAGAGTACAGATGTGTAGCTTATTAGAGGTATGACAGGCGTTTTTGTATGTGACCGTAACCCGTATAATCTCTGCCGAAGAACTCCGTTCGGGTCGATCAATTGCCGAAAGTTCACGACTCAGTGCCAATAGCACCCCTCCACCATATTTTTGTTGAGTACTTACTTGACAAGTTTCTATCCCTACGCCAAACTATTGTTTATTCCGTCGAGAAGCCAAGTTTCAGTCAGTGCAATGACGTCATGAGAGTTAGCAAGCAAATTACGTTTATATTCCTGAGTTTTAGTACGCAGGCCTCGTGTATTCTGGTAGTACATACTAACAGTGACATTGTAATGAGAGTTAAAATAAAAACTGGAGTGTAGAAATATTAAAAAAAAAATTGGCACTTGACGCACTTGGGCTTGGCGTAGCAATTTCTAGTCGTATGGCCATAGATTTGGCATCTATGGCATTGGCTGGGTATACCACGTTTGAAAGGGATCTCGACGGTGATCCCCGAAAGTCGTGCTATTGTTTTAAGGTTGAAAATCCCCTTGCCATCAGGGGTGTGATCTAGTGTTACCAACACTAGGTTATACGGCAGTAGTAGGGATTGGCGGATTCCCGCTCACTTATTAGGTATGGTATCAAACGCGAATTTATTTCATAAGGTCGCGGGGGGTCGAATCAAACTGCAAATGTTATTGACTATTTACTTTTCTTCAATAATAATTTATTACATATGACTAACCAAATTCTTGTGATAACAATGTAGCCTCATGACGACGGTTACTTTTTGTGTTTCTTGGAAAATTACAAAGTTAAAATGAGTTTTTTATCAAAAACCAAATTCTTGTGATAACAATAAAGGGAGAGAATTTGCTGCTTCCTCAATTATTTCAATTGTTCCTTTATCGGTTTGTAGTCTCATGACGACGACGGTTAATTGTTTACGCCTCCAACCACCTCCTTCTTCTTACTTTTTTTTTATCATCTATTTTGGATGGATATAAACCGAAGGGAGCTCATACATCTGTACATTTCAAATCTACCAGTGCGAGTGAAAACTTGAAACTTATTACCCAGTAAGAAGTTCCTGCATCGCTGCTATACAAAATGTCTGTGAGTATTGCTTTTAATTTTTTTTATTTCTTTCTATTTGTGTAATCAAAATGTGTTTTTACTACTCATACTTTGGTCGCTAGATTTGTAATATTGTCTTATGATTTTAACAAAGTTTAGTTATTTTTCTGAGGCTTTTTATTCGATTCACTACTTTCTTCATTTCGCAGTTTGTTTTTTCAAACATTGTATGTTTTCATGGAACCATTTAATATTTAAATTCTTTGATAGAGATACATGTCCGTTTTATTTCAATGTAACTTAACAAACTTATTAATTTTGTTCTTTACTTTTGTTTCAGAATCAAGATACTTTTACATTAAAAAACTACTACTTTCCTGATACTCCCGACGAAGACGAAGAAATCACTCTACCGTCGTTCAGGATAAATACCCAAAACGTCGGTTGCAAAAGAGTGACAAACAACATCGAAAAGTTTTTTGAAAAACCGAAAAGGAAGAAGAAGGGTGCTAAGTTATCATCGTGCGTCGGACATTGTAGTGAGGGTGGTGTAAGCTACATATCAACTAATGACGATGACGGTTCAAATGCGAGTCATCTTGTGAAAATCGAAATATATGACATGAACAAAATTCGCAACGTTTCCAATACGGAGCTTTGGAAACATACAGACGTGCGTGTGAAATATTACGCTCACAGCGGAGACGACCAACACTATCAGAGCACCCGAGATATCATCTACGAAATAACACAGAAAATAGCAACAAAAGAAGATTGTGCTAAGTTCTTTGTGGAGACTAAGGACAAAAAACCGTGAGATAACTCTTAAAGGTGTGATGTGATTCAGTGACAATACTAACTTTAACAATAAAACCAAGTGAGAGACACATAAAACTGTGAGTGCACGCAACTACCTGCTCAGTGGTGGTTAATAAAATTCAAATTTTTCATCCAAACAATTTGTTGTTCTTGTGACATTTTGTGTAGCAGCAGTACCAAATGAACTTCAATATGGATACTTCATACGATATCGATTTGTTCAATTTGTGTGAAGATTATGAGTTGAATCAACTATGTCAAGAAGTTGAGGGTGCAAATATCATTCAACATGGAAAAGGAGGAGCGAAGCGAACTTCTGCGGATGTGTTTCCTGAAGAAAATCCAAGTAGTAAGAGGTTATGTCTGCCGTCAACAAGTTCAGAAGAAGTAAAACATGGATCAAACGTAAGTTCAAAACATAGTGATCGCATTGAATGTATGATTTGTAAAAAAATTGTTTCAAAAAAATACTTTGCTAGCCATTTGAAAAGTGAAAGTCATAAAAGTCATGTGCTATCATCGCATAAAAAACTTAAAAACGTTGATCTAATCGATTCCGCGTTCGGCAACCGCCTTCTTACTTTTAGAATCACTTCTGAGTCCAATGACGAAATAAATAATTACTTTGAAACACCAGAATCGTTCCTCACAAATATTAAGGAAACCATATTTTTATTGTTAGAAGAATGCATTCAAAAACGAACAATAATCAAAGTGAACTTTATTTTAAAAGCTGATTTCATACAAGAAACTAAACAGCAAAAGAATACATTTGATTTCCAAACGTTAAATTGGACTGTCTGCCATGGTGACGATTTAAAAATGATTTTTGCTTCAATAAATAACGAAATTACAAATAAAGTTAGCAATTTTGAAAAAAAAGATAGTGGTTGGTCTTTAGAAAAGATAAAACATTTAGATATGAATGTCAATCAATTCAATCCTTTACGTGGATCTTCATTTATTGATTTACCAATTGATATTAAGTTAAAAAAGCGGTTATAAATGTTAAAAATAATGACCATCAATGTTTTATGTGGGCAATTTTATCTGCATTATTTCCTACCAATAGTAATTCAGATAGGATGACTTCATACGTAAAGCATATGAATAAACTGAAGTTTGAAAACATTCCGTTTCCCATTAAAATTAAGGATATACATAAGTTTGAAAAACTTAACAATATTAGTATCAACGTTTTTGGATTAGAATACGATACGAAAAGTAAACTCAATCAAATTATAGGTCCTCTGTATCACACCAAATCTCGTAAAACTGTTCACATTAACCTCTTTACCTTGCCAGAGGGATTTCTGGTCACTATTGTTACATTAAAAACTTATCTAGATTAGTGAGTAGGCAATTAAACTCACACAAGTCTTCCGCTCATATTTGCGATGGTTGTTTGCTTAATTTTTCTATCAAATCAAAGTTGCTAGAACACCAACAACGTGACTGCGGTCAAATTAAAGTAGACTTACCTAGTGATCAGATTTCTAAAAAGAAAAATTGGTTTGGCGAAAACGTTTCAAATAACCAAATTACGTTTGATAGATACGACCGTAAACTGAAAGTACCATTTGTTGTGTATGCTGATTTCGAAGCGTTTCTTAATCCAATCAATACTTGTGAAAACGATCCCAATCAATCGTCTACTATTGAAATACAAAAACATGAAGTGTACAGTTTTGGATATTATATAAAATGTTCCTTTAATGATAGACTTTCACGCTACAAAACATATACAGGTCCAAATTGTGCCCAACTTTTTATTCGTTCCGTGAAAGAAGATTTAGAATCGTTAGTTCCGAAAATTGTTATAAAATCTCCCGCAAAAGAATTGACCGATACACAAAAGCTTAACATTTCGAATAGTGAAGTTTGCTACATTTGTGAAAAAAAATTAAATGTTGAAAAATTTGTGAACTTTGACTGGTATAGTGGTAAATACGCTGGCGTAGCCCATAAATTATGTGCACAACAATATAAACCGCAAAAATTCATTCCAATATTTTTCCACAATTTAAGTAATTACGACGCTCATTTTCTTGTACATGCTTTAAATATTCAGGAAGGTGAAATAGAGATAATTCCACAGAATAAAGAAAAATATATTTCTTTTACCAAAAACTTAAATATTGCCGGAACTCCTTTTAAATTACGATTTGTAGATTCTATAAAATTTATGTCGTGTAGTCTGGAAAAACTTGCTCATAATTTAAAGCCTGAACAATTCCATGAACTCGGTTTAAACTTTCCTGACAAAAATGACTTCAAACGTTTACTCCGAAAGGGTGTGTACCCCTATGAAATCATGACTTCATTTAAGTCGTTAGAAATGACTTGTCTTCCAACTCGAGATCAATTTTATAGTTCAATAAATGATAGCAACATTTCTGAGAACGATTACGAACATGCAAAAGATGTTTGGAATCATTTTAAATGTAAAAACATGAATGATTATTCTGATCTTTACTTAAAAACTGATGTTTTATTATTAGCTGATATTTTCGAAAATTTTCGACAAGTGTGTCTCAAAACTTATGAATTAGATCCAACCCATTACTTCACTGCACCCGGATTAAGTTGGGATGCTATGCTAATTCATACAAAAGTCAAATTGAAGTTGCTTACAGATTTTGATATAATTGCTTTTATACAAAAAGGTATAAGAGGTGGAATATCCCAATGTAGTAACAGATATGCAAAGGCAAATAATAAGTTCATGAATGAATATAACAGAGAGATCGAGTCTTCCTTCCTCATTTACCTTGATGCTAATAACCTATATGGATGGGCTATGTCCCAATACCTACCTACAGGTGAATTTCAATGGGTTGATATCAATACTGACTTTAACATTTCGGATGAGGCGGAATATGGTTATATATTGGAAGTTGATTTAGATTACCCTCATAGCTTACACGATTCTCATTCAGATTTACCTTTTTGTCCTGAAAGCATTACTGTTGCTAATTGCAGAGAAAAAAAATTAATTCCAAACCTAAATAACAAATCAAGATATATCATACATTATAGAAATTTAAAACAATGTTTAGAGAACGGTTTAATTTTACGTAAAATACACAGAATACTTAAGTTTAAACAAAGCGCTTGGTTAAAAACATACATTGATTTGAATACTCAATTACGAGCACAGTCTTCAAACGATTTCGAAAAAGATTTTTTTAAACTTATGAACAATTCAGTGTTTGGAAAGACTATGGAAATCATTGCGAAGAGAGTGGACGTTAAATTATTAAATCATTGGGAAAATCGTGGTAAAGTTCAAGGTGCACAATCGCTTGTTGCGAAACCTGAATTCCACAGTTTGTCAATATTTTCGGAAAGTTTAGTTGCAATACAATTAAGTAAGACAAAATTATTTTTTAACAAACCCATTTATTTAGGGTTTTGCATTTTAGATATATCAAACACATTAATGTATAATTTCCATTATAATCACATGAAACAAAAGTTTCAAAACAATCTTAAATTATTGTATACCGACACCGACAGCTTAGTTTATCAAGTATTCACAGATGATTTATATAAAGATATTAAATCAGACTTACATTTATACTTTGATACATCCGATTATGCAACTAATAATGAATATGGTTTTCCATTAATTAATAAAAAAAAGTTAGGGTTCTTCAAAGACGAAAATAATGGTAAAATATGTAAAGAATTCGTTGGTCTTCGTGCGAAAATGTATGCGATTGATGTAGAAGATAACTTAACAACAAAAGCAAAGGGTGTTAATAAATGCGTTACAAAAACATTCAATTTAGAAGATTACAAAACTTGTTTATTCAAAAAATGCAATAAAATAAGTAAAATGTTGCGATTTAGATCCATAAAACATGTATTATTTACACAAAAAATTCATAAAATCAGTTTGAGTTACTCTGATACTAAACGATATATTTTACCAAATTCAACAAATACACTAGCTTGGGGGCATTTTAGAATTCCTAAAGAATAAAAAGAAAAATCGATGTGATCACTATGTGTTGTTCATACAACTTGTATTGTTTGTGTAAAATTTTGTATGTCAAACATAATAAAAATTTTTATGTACTTATTTTAAAAACATAGTTTTAAGTTTAGTTTTTGCAACCATCTTTTAAATTATTAATTAGTTTAAGTTTTATCTCCACTTTGTTTAGGGTTAATTTTTATATTATAAATAAATTGTGCATTAAACCTGAACAGTATTTGCATTTTTATTTTCACTAGAGTAACACGTTCTGAACTCCATTTAATAATCATAATCATGGTCCACTTTTTTCATCCATTCACTGCAATTGTTGCAGGTCCTAGTGGTTGTGGAAAATCAAATTTTGTTACAAACTTTTTGAAATACTGTAATGAAATTTGTAACATTAGCTTTTCTGAAATTATTTGGTGTTTTGATGAAATGCAACCCTTGTATAATTTAAAAAATGTTACTTACTATCAAGGGATCCCAGATCTTAGCATGATTGACGGTAAATCTCCAAGACTACTTATAATTGATGATCTCATGAGGGAATCAGATGGAAGGATTGTTGATATTTTTACGAAGGGCAGTCACCACAGAAATCTGAGTGTGTTTTATATTACACAAAACATATTCCATCAAATAAAACACTTTTTACCGGATATTATCGCGTATATTTTAGTTAATTTTAAAATTATTTCGACGTTTCGGCATCTTTGCAGTTGCCGTGGTCACGATAGACTAAGGTGTTGTTCATCTATTGCCAGTAATAAAAACTACATGATTGTCAATACATATTAACGCCATCTGTTTCTCAGTCTTCTCGCATAACGTTATGCGAGAAGACTCGCGTATAATTAACTAAAATATACGCGATAATATCCGGTAAAAAGTGTTTTATTTAAAGCATGTATCGCGAAAATTTAAGAAAATATATATTCCATCAAGGAAAAGGACAACGTGATAGTTCATTAAACTCTAGTTACATAATTTATTTTAAAAATCCAAGAGACAGAACACAGATACGACATTTGGCTAGACAAGTTTATCCAGATAATTCGAAGTTTGTTGAAGAAGCATACAAAGATGCAACCACCGAAGCTCACGGATATTTATTAATTGATCTGAAACAAAACACCAATGACATGCATCGCTTCAAAAGCAAAATATTTCCATCTGATAATAACTGTGTTGTTTACATTCCTAAAAAAGGGTATAAATAGAACACGTAGCGATCGACTCTTATCAGTTCTAAATAATGACTCAAGCAGAATCTACAAACCTTAATCATTTGTTTAGAGTATTAAAAATAATCAAAGCTAAATATCGTGAACAATTGTTTGAAAAGTGTGATGATGATGAAATAAAGAATCTTTGTGACTTTCTTTTAAATTTTCTTAAAGAAAAAATTGATTTAAAAGATACAAGTGAATCAACTTTCAATATTTGTAAATTGAACTGTTTTTTTTCAACTGATGTCATTTGAATCATGATATATATATTTTATAACACAATAAAATTTATTTAGTCTTAAAATGATGCTTGGTCGAGTAACTTCCCATAAGGACTTATTACGATCATTACATTCACTAAAACCAAAGTACAGAGCAGCGCTACTCAAAACCTGTGGGGATACAGAAATACATTGTCTAATTGAATGTATTTTTAATGTATTAAAAGGAAAAGTGCCACTAAAAGATAAAGATAAGAGCAAATTAAAGAAGTACAGAAAAATATTAAGAAAATTAATATCCAAAGGGAATACTAAATCTAAAAAGCAAATTATTATACAAAAAGGTGGTGCATTTTTACCTTTAATCTTGGGTGCTGTTTTAAGTACTATTTTGAATACAATAACTCGTTCTTAAAGTAAAAACATTATGTCTAACGTAAAAAAAATGGTTTTGATTGAATCGAGTGCACTCGAAAGACTCAAGGAAAGGGAAAACCCAACTGAAGAAACTTTATCTCGTTTGGATGGTGAAATGCAAAAAATTATGAAAAGTAAAGTAGATGATCGTGAAAAATGGACTTTATACCTTCAGACGTTGCAAAGATATTTGCATTTCAACGATGAGAAAAAAAACTCTTTAAAAATTATTTCACTCCATAGTGAAAAAGAAAACAGAAGCGACGCTCAAGTTCAAACTGAACCACACATTCAAGTGTCCACCAACCCAATATACTTAAAAAATGAATATGAGAAACTTAATCCTAGTATAACACCACCATCAGTCGTTGAGAGTGATATTCCGCGGAAAGACGCGTATTCGGTTCCAGAAATCCTTCAATCTATACCAAAAAGTTATCAAAAGAGAGCTGAAACATTACTGGATTGTTTACAAAAAAATAAGGAAAAAATACGATGGGATGAAAATGGTACTGTAATAATCCAAGATAAAGCTATTCCATTCAGTAATATCACCGAATTAGTTAATAACACACTAAGGAAATTAAAACGTCCTACACCAATTGGAAGCGACCCTTACCTTAAAGTATTATCAATTATACAAGTACCGATCAGATGTATCGGTAATCCTGATATATACGAGTACCTGCAAAATAGCATAATAGAAATTAAAGATACGCTACAACCTCATGAGACACCATCAACATCAAACAAAAGATCATTGTCATCAGAACCATTGAAAAAAGCTCGGAAGAAACTTGATTGGGAGAGATGGAACCCGTACTAGATATAGATCAAATTTATTATGATGTTTCACATCCAGCGGGGTACAGTAGCGTTAATAAGTTGTCAAGTGCCTTAAGGGGTAAAATGAATAAAAAACAAGTTCAACAATGGTTACAAAAACAAGAGACATATACATTACATAAACCAGTTCATAAAAAGTTTGTAAGAAATAAATACATTTTGTCAAATTTTAATGTTTTATGGCAAGCAGATTTAAGTGATATGCGATCTTATAGTCAATATAATGATGGTTATAAATACATACTTTGTGTTATTGATGTTTTTAGTAAATATGCTTTTGCAAGAGCAATCAAAAAGAAAAATTCTGAGTCCATCAAAAAGTGCTTTCAAAGTATATTTAACGAAGCAAATGCTACACCAACCCATATACAATCTGATAAAGGTACGGAATTTGCATCGAGAGATGTAATTTCATTTTTAAAAAGTAACAATGTAAATTACTATACCACAAATAATCCAGATATTAAAGCTAGTATCGTAGAACGATTCCAAAGAACATTGAAGATGAAAATGTGGCGATACTTTACTCACAAAAATACATATAAGTATATCGATATTTTAAAAAATTTATTAAAGTCTTATAATATGAGTTATCATTCTAGTATTAAAATGCGACCATGTGATGTTAATTCAAGTAACATCATGACGGTTTGGTGTAATTTATATGAACGAAAAAGTAATTCTAAGACCCATTACACATCCTCATTGCAAGTTGGTGATTTTGTGAGAATAACAAAACATAAACACGTATTTCAAAAAGGTTATGAGACTAACTGGAGTGATGAAATATTTATTATTACTTCTATTGTCAAACGAAAACCACTATTGGTTTATACTTTAAAAGATTTGCAAAATGAACCAATTGTAGGTACTTTTTATGGTAAGGAGCTGCAAAAAGTTACTTATGACCCCACCACTAAATACAAAATAGATAAAATCATAGGTATTAGGTATTCTGGTAACAGAAAGGAAGTGTTGGTTAAGTGGAAAGGTTACCCGAATAAATTTAATAGTTGGATATCAGCTCAAACGTTAGAACAAATATGAGTGATGAAAGTTTTTATCTAACGTTACTGAGCAATAGCTCACTTTCATATTTTCCGGATAATAAAACAACAAACTTTTTTACGAAATTACCAAAAACAATCAAGCTTGAAGGAGAGTGGGAAGTTGGGTTAGTGGAATATCACTATCCATGTACCATAATAAATGTTCGGGAACATGAAAACGTGGTTTATATAAGCAAAAATAAACGTTTATTGAGTGAACCTGCTTTGGCCAAAGTGGAATACAAATCACATATACCAGCAACAAACTATGACTCTGTTGATCATCTTTTAATGGCTTTTAATCAAAATCCTTTACTAAAAGACAGTGTTCAGTTTCGTTACGATGAGATATCAAAACGTGTATCGGTTACATCAAATAATGATTCCATAACATCCGTTACAACATCTACTACGCTTGGATTACAGCTTGGGTTTAAACCAAGGTCTAATTTTATAAAAACCAAAAATACTATGGGAAAATATCCTGTTGACTTGCTACTAGGGTTACCATCGCAATTGTTTGTTTATTCTGATATCGTTCAACCACAAATGGTTGGAGATGTGATGACATCTTTGCTTAGAATAGTTCCCTTGCAAAGTATGTTTATGGTGCTTATAAAATGAACGTATTTTCTCCTGCACATTATATTCCCGTATTGCGAAGAGAATTTGATGTTTTAGAAATAGATATAAGAACGAACACTGGGGAAAAAGTACCATTCCAGTTTGGGACTGCGTGTATTAAACTCCATTTCAAACGAGTTAAATAGCAATCTACTTTTTTTTTATTATGGCCTGTCCTTACGAGCAATATTATACCCATCAAGCGGGTTCAGGTGTAGGAATTGTGTACAAAGGAGCTGCTTTTCAACGTGGTCATGGTATTGGGAGTTTTTTAGGAGGCTTGTTTAGGACAGTTTTGCCTTTGCTGACTAGTGGAGCAAAAACAGTAGGTAAGGAAGCGCTCAATGCCGGTGTAGGCCTCCTTTCAGATATGATTAGTACTCGACCTTTAAACGAAAGTGTCAAAACTCGTTTGAAGGCTGTCAGCAACAATTTGAAACGAAAGGCAGATGAAAAAATTGATTCTTTAATGTTAGGATCCGGGTATAAAATCAAAAGAACCAGTAAAAAGGCACTCACTTCTTCGAAAGCGTCTAAGAGGAAAGGTGTTTCAAAAGCACGTAAGAGCACACAACGTATGCCAGATATATTCTCAAATTAAAAAATGTCATTTTTACATCATCATTCTCGTGAGTGTGTGAAATCGGAGTTGGATTTATTTGCTTTACCATCAACACAAACAAGCATTGAAAGTGGAGCTTGGATGCATTATAGTCCTATTTCTTCTCTTAGTGATGAAGGACCGATTGAATTCGTTATACCCGGTGCTGGAGATGAATACATAGATTTGTCTCATACATTACTTAACATCAAAGCTCAAGTAACTAACCAGGATTCAACATCGATTACGGCGGATGCAAATGTAGCTCCAATCAATAACTGGTTACATTCATTGTTTAATCAACTTGAAGTTTATTTAAACCAAAAATTGATATCACCACCGAATAATACATATGCTTACCGTGCATATATAGAAAATTTACTAAACTATGGATCTGCGGCTAAAACTAATCACCTCACATGTGCCATGTGGTACCAGGATACAGCAAGCAACATGGATAATTGTGACGAATCAAATCGAGGTTTCGTTACAAGAAGAAGACTCGTGAAGGGAAGTCGTACTGTTGAAATGATTGGTCACGTACATGGGGATATATTCAATCAAGAAAAGTTTCTTTTAAATGGTGTAGAAATGAGATTAAAGTTAGTTCGCACAAAGGAATCATTCAATCTTATGTGTCCAAACAACGATCACAAGTTTAAAGTTAAAATTAGTGCTGCGCAGTTGCTTGTACGAAAAGTACGAATAAATCCTTCGGTTTTATTAGCTCACGAAAAAGTATTGTTAAAAACTACTGCTAAATACCCCCTTACCCGAGCAGAAGTAAAAATTTTAACAATTTCTTCTGGAGTTCAAACTAAGACATTGGATAATGTATTCCTTGGTCAGATACCTAAACGGTGTATAGTCGGTTTTGTAAAAAATTCTGCTTTTAATGGTAGTTTTACCTCTAATCCCTATAACTTTGATAACTTTGGTCTGAATTCATTTAGTATATATGTAGACGGTAAACAAATACCATCCAAAACTTTGCAACCTTCGTTTTCTGAAAACGTAATTACAAGTGCCTATCACACTCTTTTCTCGGGAACTGGTATTCACTTTTCAAATGATGGTAATGCAATAACAGAATATGATTTCTCACGTGGTTGTTGTCTTTTGGCATTTGATATGACTCCTGACTTGTCTGCGAACTCTAGTTCACATTGGAGTCTCATAAAACGTGGATGTGTTCGACTGGAAGTAGGTTTCGAATCTCCGCTTGAAGACACGATCAATTGCGTAGTATATGCAGAGTTTGACAACATATTAGAAATTAATAAAAACCGTGAAATTACTTTAGATTACAATAGTTAAATCAATTTGTTTAAGATGAACACCATCGACATACAAAAATGTTTGTGGAAAATACACCCCGACTTAACATTGAATGTTTTTGCTGCTAATCGTTTACCTGTCAAAGTTACATTACCTGTCTATTTAATAAGCAATTTAGATCCTGACACAAGACCTGGATCTCACTGGGTAGCAATTTTCATTAATGGTAATGGAATTGGGGAATATTTTGATTCGTTTGGTCGGAAGCCTACACTAATGTTGGAAAACTTTTTGAAGAGAAACTCTAAGCAATACTTTTGTAATGGGTCAGTTCTACAAAACTACATGACTTCGGTATGTGGAATGTATAGTCTTTTGTTTGTTTACTTTAGATTTAACAAAATACCGATGATTGATTTTATAAACATGTTTACTGAAAATACTTTATGTAACGATTTAATTTTAAGAAATCTATTCATGTCTGTATTTTTATATTAAAATAAATTTTTTGTAACAAACTTGGATCTTTCATTTAAAAGAAATTTGATAAAGATATTTCATTTAAGGAAAAACTATCTGAAGACTCATTTACATAGAATATTGTGGTAGATTTGTATTTAAAATGTCTTCGGAAAGAGCATTCAAAAAATGAAATACCCTTAGTAAATTAAACAACAAAGATAAGGTAAAATTTATTTATTAACCTGCACTTTTTTGAGTGCATGTTGAACAAAACCCTGCCATGGGAAGCACTCCGTCGATTTCACTACATTCTTCCGTTTCATTGTAAACATATGGTACTTTATGTCCTTGACAAGGTGTAAAGAATGGACTGATATCCGTATCCTCCATCATCCATTGTGGTAATTCATTCTGAAGGTACCACAATCGAATGTATCTTTTGAAGTCACGTAAAATTATTGTTTTACCCATCTTTTCAATTACTTGTTCTGTAAGCATTGTATATCTTTATGACGAGTAGACTGTAGACACTGAGCAGGTAGTTGCGTGCACTCACAGTTTTATGTGTCTCTCACTTGGTTTTATTGTTAAAGTTAGTATTGTCACTGAATCACATCACACCTTTAAGAGTTATCTCACGGTTTTTTGTCCTTAGTCTCCACAAAGAACTTAGCACAATCTTCTTTTGTTGCTATTTTCTGTGTTATTTCGTAGATGATATCTCGGGTGCTCTGATAGTGTTGGTCGTCTCCGCTGTGAGCGTAATATTTCACACGCACGTCTGTATGTTTCCAAAGCTCCGTATTGGAAACGTTGCGAATTTTGTTCATGTCATATATTTCGATTTTCACAAGATGACTCGCATTTGAACCGTCATCGTCATTAGTTGATATGTAGCTTACACCACCCTCACTACAATGTCCGACGCACGATGATAACTTAGCACCCTTCTTCTTCCTTTTCGGTTTTTCAAAAAACTTTTCGATGTTGTTTGTCACTCTTTTGCAACCGACGTTTTGGGTATTTATCTTGAACGACGGTAGAGTGATTTCTTCGTCTTCGTCGGGAGTATCAGGAAAGTAGTAGTTTTTTAATGTAAAAGTATCTTGATTCTGAAACAAAAGTAAAGAACAAAATTAATAAGTTTGTTAAGTTACATTGAAATAAAACGGACATGTATCTCTATCAAAGAATTTAAATATTAAATGGTTCCATGAAAACATACAATGTTTGAAAAAACAAACTGCGAAATGAAGAAAGTAGTGAATCGAATAAAAAGCCTCAGAAAAATAACTAAACTTTGTTAAAATCATAAGACAATATTACAAATCTAGCGACCAAAGTATGAGTAGTAAAAACACATTTTGATTACACAAATAGAAAGAAATAAAAAAAATTAAAAGCAATACTCACAGACATTTTGTATAGCAGCGATGCAGGAACTTCTTACTGGGTAATAAGTTTCAAGTTTTCACTCGCACTGGTAGATTTGAAATGTACAGATGTATGAGCTCCCTTCGGTTTATATCCATCCAAAATAGATGATAAAAAAAAAGTAAGAAGAAGGAGGTGGTTGGAGGCGTAAACAATTAACCGTCGTCGTCATGAGACTACAAACCGATAAAGGAACAATGGAAATAATTGAGGAAGCAGCAAATTCTCTCCCTTTATTGTTATCACAAGAATTTGGTTTTTGATAAAAAACTCATTTTAACTTTGTAATTTTCCAAGAAACACAAAAAGTAACCGTCGTCATGAGGCTACATTGTTATCACAAGAATTTGGTTAGTCATATGTAATAAATTATTATTGAAGAAAAGTAAATAGTCAATAACATTTGCAGTTTGATTCGACCACCCGCGACCTTATTAAATAAATTCGCGTTTGATACCATACCTAATAAGTGAGCGGGAATCCGCCAATCCCTACTACTACCAGAAACCAGGGCATTTTTGGTTTTTTGGGAAAGTTGGACTTCGCGTTCTACTAGGCGCGAATTAATTTGATACGCGGATTAATCAAAATAATATCGCGAATTACTTTGATCCGCGGTTTAATCAAAATAATATCGCGGATTCGTTTGATGAACGTTCGCTAACTTAGCGAGCATCGCGGTTTGATTCGACCCCCCGCGACCTTATGAAATAAATTCGCGTTTGATACCATACCTAATAAGTGAGCGGGAATCCGCCAATCCCTACTACTTACGGCGTACGATCTTTGCCATACATACGGTGGACGGAAATGATAGGGAATCCCTGATCTTTAAGATCCTGGAGAAGGAGCTCTGACTCAATCTCCTTCGGTATGCCTCTAAGGACGACGCGTAAAATTCGCTCCTCCTCGAGCGCGTAAGTGTGGTACTCAATGCATTTCTCATTCAAGTACTTGGTGAGGGCGCGGTGATCGGCGGGTGCGACGGTCGCTACGCGGATGCCGATCGCGGTATTTTTCGCATGTGTATACGCGATTTTTTAAATTTGACATATATGTGGACACAGATGTCCACGCCGCTTTACCCCGGATGAAAATAGGAGGCGGATGCCGACCCGTTGGCTTGGCCTCGGGGGTAGGAGAGATATAATTTGAATTTGACGCAGGCATGGACTGCGGCTCCCGCTTTTTCGGAGTTTTGGACTCATCGCCGGATGAGTCCAAGGGCTTGGCCCTTTTTTGGCGACGACGGTGAATCCCTCGTTGGATTCGATGGCCAGGGTATCGCAATCCATCGACGATGAACAACGAGTGGACGAAGCCACGGACGAGCGTGAGCTAGAACGATCGCGTGAGGGGTTGATGGATGCGGGTTGACGCGCCCGTCTCTCCTTTTTTGTCGGCGTTTTGGTTGTGGGTTTGAACCCACTTTCGAATTTTGTCCAGATGTCTGGACACTGCGAGCGAACGAAATCCATGAAGGCCTTCGATATATCTGAAAATAACTTAAAAACTAACCGTAGTTCGCCGAAGTCCGCTACCTGGAATCCTAAAATGGGTACGCAGGTAAAGAGTTGATCGAGTTAGGGTCAACCTTTACCGACAAAAAGGACAAATATGCACGGAAAGACACAGATATGATAGAAATAAATATAAAAATAGGATAGTAAATAAATAAAAGTGTAGAAAAGAAATAATATATAAAATAAAAAGGACTGGATCAGTACAAATTGGTTGTCACCGTAAGGTATCCTCTGTACTAAAACCAGAATACTTTACGTTGGGCACACACAGCACTCAGCACAAGCACAACACAGCACTTTGAAAACTAAGAAACTTAGCCGCAAAGAAAAAATTACTTTGAGAGCGCTCGGAGGGAGTAAAAAACCCAGAAAAAACCGAATCATGGAGCCAACACGCTAGTCTGTGACGTCAGTAAACCGAGCGCCACTGCATATCGGGAAGGGACCGATCAATCGGAGTGGTCTTAGAACCATTGACCTCTACTAATGGACAAGCCCTACGTACGAAAAAAACGTGCATACCTAAACTTGAAACATAACATAAAATGGCGTCCATTTCTAGTGTTGCACAACGACTATCGAATCTACTATCGATATTTTAGAACTAAATGTAGAACTTGCAATATAATATTGAAATTTAATGAACTATTGTGAGAGATTGACGTAAATGAAATAATTATAGTTTATGGTTTATTTACTATCATTATACTTCTTTTAATATCAAAAATAAAGAACTATGCAGTTTATTTTCTTATTCCTGATATAGTCTCGTCAAATTAGCCAGAAAAATAGCGGTCAATTTGCATTAATTCCCAACATGCTGAATTTTGGTACAGACCTGGGGTATACTATTATAAATAAAACACCGAAAGATCCCATGTTTGCTTAAAAAGTTGTTCAAGGTCAAGCATCAAAGTTTTCGGTTCATTCAATAAAAGTCTGGCTTGTCTTCAATAATTATGATTCAAAAGTAGACAAAACAACTACCTGCTTATTCAATAACAAAATTAACAATTCTAAGCAAACTTAATTCCCTCTTTCTTCACGCCTTTTCGTTTCAAAAATACTCGCACAACGGCAAGCAAAGCAAATACCGTATCGATATGATTTACCGCGTAAGCCCCTGTTATTTTTTGCATTGAAAGTATGAAAAACAAAGCATATTAATAATGATCATCGATATCTTGTTAAATAATCAAAGCTCCGAAACATCACTTTTGACAGGTTTTTTGACAGAAATGTAACAATAAATGGCAATTTGAGGCACGCTAGCCACCTGCTATGACGTCACTACTTGATTGATATTTTAGTGACAACATTCAAAAATAGTACTATCTCTTTCTTTTATTTGCATTTTTGTATAAGTAGAGGGAGACAACCAAGTTCTTCCTCTTCTTTCTCGTCGATATACATAACTACTTATTTACATAGGACATTACGACTACTCCATGTATTTATCACCTCGCTGCTTAGAACGTCCGTACCGGGCGGCAGTCGCAGCGAGAATGGGCGATTCCTGTCCTAAACAAGTCTTTAACAGAAAATTTAATTGAAGTGTTTTCTACAAAATCTTCAACAGATCTTTCTCTTCCTTTATAGTGAATATGTGTGAGGTATCTGATTTTCTGGCCATAATTTTGCAATGCTTGACCCAAACGTGTTGAAAGTTTCTTTCCTTTGCTAAAGATCTCGCTTTGTTCAGAAGTATTTTATTAGATGGCGTGGGATGGTCGTTGATGTAGAAGTTCTTAGAAGCTGCAACCCGATGTTGGACAGCTGCAATTTTTTGCTCTTCCGTGCCAGTGCAATAAACTCTTCTTTATTATAGCGGCTGTTAAATCCTACCAGAATGGGTTTTTCAGAATTAGGAAGCCGAGTCGGTATTCGAGCAATATAATTGATGTCTTCTTTCCTATATGTGAAGTTGCACAAAGTACTTATGTTTTTGATGTATTCATACAGATTTTCATCTTTTTTCAGAGGAATACCTCGAATTTCAACGTAATTAATTCTGGCCCTTTGATCTCGATCCTGTAATTCCTTGTTGAGTAATAGTATTTAATTTCTAAGTATAGGTCTCCCTTTAAAGCTTTTTCTGACTTTATAACTTTGTTTTCAAGGGCTTTCACTTTTTCTGTAACACCAGTGATGATTTCATGTGCAATTTCTATAGACTCTTGGAGACTGCTGAGTTCATCCTTGATTAGTTTGATATTTTCCACCACAGAAGTCAAGGGTCTCAATTGGAGCACTATCTTATTCAGCTGTTCCTGCATGTTGTCCAGTTGATTGGGCAGTGGGGTCATCGGGGATGGCGACGGACTCCCTTTACACTTAGGGCAGGGCCATACGTTCTTTCGATCTCCCAGTTTATGATAACCAACTTCGGTGATACCAGAGCATGCGAAGTCATAATTTCATTTACACGTGCTGCATATCGTGCCTTCGGTGTCATCATTACCACAACTTGAGCAGTTATTTATTTTGATCGGAATAGTTAATAAATAAATAATAAAAGGTACAGAACAGGAATAACCCGAAATACAGAAAGAAACAAACAAGCGTCTATTCTGATGCGCAGCCTGACGGCAACTGATGAGATAATGTGATCCAACATTTGCTGCTCAGGATTAGAAAAGCCTTCGGCAAAATCTAATGATGCCATGTTAACATAAATATATGAATAGTTACAGTAAATAAATTTAAGAAATTAAAACATACTAATTAGTTAATCCGTCCTAATATTTAACGACGGAGAACTAGTAATTTTCACATTATTGGCCTCGTATACCTTTCTAATCAATGGCAGTATAACTATATCGCTAAATGATTATAATAATGGCAATCTACTTATCCTTGATCACTTATGATCTCAGTAAGACACTTTTATATTCCAGCAGCGCAGGCAAGCCAACACTAAACTCTAAACTTATTTGTTATCAAATTAATATTATTTATTCTGTGTACCAAATTATATACGGACGTCTCTCTAAGAATAAGAAATAAGTAAATCCGAACTAATATTAACTATATCAGTGAAACGGCCCAGTGGCCCTGGCTCATGCGCCGAAGGTCCCAGGTTAGAGTCCAGGTTGGGACGTTCATTTGTGTGATGAACACAGATATTTTTCTCATGTCATAGCTGTACGTTTATTCTGGGTTCCCCCCTAGTTGGCTGTCCGTAAGTCCTGGCGGGCTGGATGTGTGACCGTAAGGATAGTGACACTCTACTTGTCCTTGATCCAATATTGTCCTTGATAGCATTATTTAACCCATAAGAAATGACAATTGGTCGCACACATAGAATCTAATTAAACGCTATTAAATTTACTTCGTGGACAAGTATAAAATAAAGAGAAATGATATATCTATATTTTAATACAATAATTTAGTATAATATGTACAAAAACATCGCTGAACTTTCACCTGCAGAAGTGACTTTCAGTAAAACCAGACCAAATAGAAACGACAATCACAACGCCAACGTATCTTACAAATCCAAATCAATGCTTTTTATACAAAACTTAATTTTAACATTCCTTAACGGAATAATAATTTAATATTTTTACAACTATTTATATATAACTATATATATGTGTATATATATATATATATAATATATATATATATGAATGTATATATTATATATATATTCTACATCACTTATTATTTCTGGCGCTAAGTCTATTGAAATTATTGTTAACATTATTATTTTAGATCTCCTATGTAGATTTCTTGTTGATTTCCAAATAAGGTAACTTTTTAAATTGGAGCAATCAGTTTGGAAACAAAAGCAATCAGTGGATTCAAGTGGAAACCTTCTCGCTTACCTTTACTGAAAATACAGTAACCACCATGTTTCCCAGCAGATTATTGAACAACGGCCGAAATACCTTTTCTGAATAGTTTGGATTCAAAGGTACAAAACCACAACTAGGCCTAGATTAATATAAAACTAAAAACTTTACTTCAACTTTTCGTACCTACTAACCAAATCGAGTCGGAAACATTTAATATATGTCGATTTAAATTGAAATCTATAGCGGCTTCACAATAAAACTTGCTTAAAAGCCGCGGCCATTTGTCAAAACTCAATCCAATAAAAATACCCGTTAGTCAAAATAAATTCGATTTCATTGAAGTAGATAGTGCTGCCACCGGTGCCGCGGTGTGAGCAATAAATATACCTACCCGATTTATAGTATCGATGCAGCGGATTTATTTATTCGAGACAATGTTTATTATACTAACCTACTTATTTATTTTCGAAATCGTGTGCATAATTTATTTTAATAAAGGTATCACTAGCATTGACGTATTTTGGGTCTATTTAAAAATAGAAAGGGAGACTCACAATGGGTCAATTAAAATGGCTGAAATGTAGTTTATCCTTCAGTGTATTTCTTATGTTTTATGAAGCCCACAATCCGTGTTATATGTGAATGAGGTCCTATTATCATGGAGTTTACTTTTACATTACTTTGCTGTCTGAGCTTACTTTTTATTTTTAATAATTTTCATTCAAACCATTCTGCAGCATCTATTTTATTTTTAGACAATGATAATGATGCAACTGTAGGCATAATCTATTTTGCTACAGACCTCCGGCCATCCTAACCCAGCGGCCGGTAGGTATTAAGCGTGTCCATGTACATCGAGTGACACCAACTAGCACAAATGGTTGCGTATAAGCTTTAGAGCGTATCATATTGCAACTTGAGGTGCTAACGATAAGGTCTATATCCTGCTCTAGAACCCTTATGCAACCGATATGGCCCTAAGTGGGCATATCGCACGGCAGGTCTAGAGCGTATCATATTGTGCCTAAAGGTGCAAAATGCAGCGCCTGTACCACTGCACCCCTGACTTGACACTTTGATTCAAATGTTGATTGAACGCTTGAGTGAACGATTCGAGTTTGTTCATTCAAACATACGTTTCGTTTATGTAGTAGCAATGTTGAGAATATTAATGGCGAGTTTTTAAGTGAAAACTACAAAATATAGTAATAATAATAATAATAAAAACACTTTATTGCACACTTGAATGTAAAAATATAATTGTAAGTACCAAATACTTAAATCAAGTGGAATCTTAATTCTACTCCAAAATGCGTATATGTTTATTAAGTAAATTTACACGCCACATTGATTTCATGAGTATTTCAACAAAAAACTGTGTAAATAAAATATGGGTATAGTAGTTTTAATAAAACTGACCAAGAATATAATTGGTATAACAAGTATTTATAGTGGTTTTACGTAGTATAGTTGTAAAATCACTTCTTTTGTTATAACAAAAAACATGTGTAGTAAAAATAATGTAAATTAGAGGTTAGGTTTTCATAAAAACATTCCATCAAAGATGGCGAATCGTTTTGTTACTATAGGTATCGGTATAGGTAGCTATAGGTATATGAGTGAATTTTATATACATTATTTATGGTTCTCTTGTTTTAGTAGGAAAAACAGTTTAGGGATCAATTGACAATACAAAAATCCTTTGTTTGGATAAAAATAGTGTAATACACTCATATTCATAGTTGAATATTGTATTTTTAAATTACGATTATAATTTTATTTCAGCTATTAACCGGAACTACAGATGCTGCAAATATAGCTGTTACCTTGTAACAGTAATCACCTCATTTTTAAACTACTTGACCGTCACTGGCAGCTTTATTATGAGAGAGCATTTCCGTTTCCGCCGAAATTTACCCCTCCCTAAGTATTCTTTAGTAAGACTTTATCCCAACTACTTTTCCAGTGGCACCACCAGGTGTTAGCTTACCTTTATGTAACATAATTTTTTGCTAAGCTATTTTATTTCATTGGCCTTTCAATTTTTGTCGCAGCAAAACGTATTAAAACTAGTGTCCAAAGTTAATCGTTAAAAAGTTAAAAAACTAATCGTGACTACTGGTACGTCGTGTTGGTAAGTACCCTCATATTACAGAAGTGCATTTTCTATTGAACTGTTTTTGCAGATTATGATACGAATAAAAATTTAAATGTAACGGTTCACCATTCGACAGTTTGTGTATGTCTACCTACTTTTAGATAGATATTTTAATTATTTACTTTCAGCTTTGGAAGAATTGATTTTACGGTGTCATTCTAATCTGCAAAAAACTGTCATTATTACAGAATGGATCAGAATTCCTCAGGGTCTATGGGCCAAAAACCCGTAGCGGGCCCCAGTAAAAAGCGCAAACGAAACCGCAGTAGCACAAGTAGCTCCGATAGCAGCTCTTCAGGTAGTTCATCGAGCTCAAATAGTGCGAGCGATGGAGGTAAGCGACCTCACACGCGTCATAGAAAAAACAAGCGACCTCCTCATTTAAAAATGATGAAAAAGCTTTCAAAAGAAGTGGGCCAATTACGAAAACATATTTATAGTAAAAGTAATTTTGATAATTTTAATGACGCTATATCACTTTGTTCTGAAGTTAGCAGAGATTTATTCGAGACCCAAAACGTTAACGCGAACGAGTGCTCTAGTGAAAGTTGCGCGTTAAATTCGGATTTTACATTTGATATAGTTACTAAACTTAAGGAACCATCAGTTCCACAGAGTCCAGATTATTTTTTAAACAAAGTGATATTCTACGTTTAGGTGATGCTTCTTGGTCTGAAGTTAGGTTTTCAGATACGCAGAAACTGTATAATCATATGCCAGGTTTCGTAGACCTTGAAACAAACGAAGAGGTAAAAATGTATGATACTTTGCGTCACTTAGCACATTTTGAAAAATCACACGCGGCTTTACTTTTTGGATTTTAAAACAAAAGGATACCTTTCAGGAGGGTATTCGTAAGCTTCTTTCGTGGGCTAAAAATTCAAATGTTAATTATGATAATTTGAGCGAAAAAGTTGGAGATTTTTCAAAATGTGATTTACATTAAACTTCTTCGGATTTATTGTAAATGGTTTGCGGTCATCGAGCTGAAAGCATAGAGATGCGTCGTGAAACTATTACTAGTCAAGTTCGCGATCCACTAGTTAAAGCTTCATTAAATCGTATTCCTCCATCAGCAACACACTTATTGATTGCGTACCATTTACTGCTGCACTAGAAAAATCAGGCGGTGTTTGTAATACGTTTTGGGTCAATAAATCAAACGAGCTACCCCAATATAGAAAAAGACATGGCTGCCCCTCGCGGGGGCAAGGCGTCTACAAGCCAGCAAGAGGTTCTAAACATACTTTTCATGAACCAAGCTTCTCTTTCTACTCGCATGAACCCAATAATCTACCCTCGCTGCGTAATGTGTCACACAAAGGGCAAGGTGGTTTCAATACCCAACCAAACTTTCAACGTGACCAACAGAGTAGAGGTTCATTTCGCAACGGAGGCTTGCGGCCCGACCGTGGATGTTGCAGAGGTCGCTCTAGCACCTCTACAGGGTTTAAAGGAAATCCAAGACACATCAGGCAATGTAAATTTTCAGGCGGGTCGCTTAAGGCTTATCACTCTCGGTGGATGGCGATGGGGGCGCCAAAAATAATATTAAACATAATACGAGGCTATCGAATACCCTTTTGTCAAAAGCCCCCGCTTGCATATCCGAACATTAAGAAAAACAAGTTTCAAACACCCATATCACAAGAAATGTCTGGAATTATACAAAAAATGAAAATACAGGGCGTGTTAAAAAAGATGAAACCTTCGACAAGGTTCGTTTCTCCTCTGTTTTTAACCCCCAAATTGGACGGATCAGTCCGACCGATATAAGACACTAAATTACTTTGTAAAAAGTTCTTTCTCCTAATCTACATGCATCGCATACTAGATTTCTTGCTACTTCGAGATTGGCTGTGCAAGATAGACCTTTCCCAGGCCTATTTTCATGTAAGCATAAAAAATCTTTCTTCGCCTTTTTTACAACAAAGAACTACTGGAATGACTTGGCTTCCTTTCGGGCTAAGTTTGGCCCCAAAACTTTTTCTTTTCTCAGCAATTGAATAGCTCAAATATTACGCGATCTGGAATAGTGGTGTTCCTAGACGACTATATGATAGTAAATCAGGATATAAATACTCTTCGCAATCATATCCAACTCACAGTGAACACGCTAAAATATCTCGGATGGGAAATACATGTAAAGAAATCAATTCTTTGTCCACAAAAAAGTGTTGTTTACTTGGGCATACTCTGGAACCCTTGGAACAATCAAAAATCTCTTCTATCAGACAAAATTTCCAATATTATCCAGAAGATTAACCGGATTCTACATTAAAGAAAAACAACCATAAAAGAATTGCAGAGCTTAATAGGCCATTTAAAATTTGCAAGCTTTGTGATTCCTCGAGGACGGCTGAATCATCGGAGTTTGTTAATTTTCATGCACCCCTTACCAGAAAGTTCTAAGAAAGCCTACCCCTACAGTCTGAAGCTGTAAAATCGTGGAATACTGAGCAGGTAAAGTTACTTAAAAATGCTTGGAGAAAGTCAACCTTAATAACATATGAGGTGGCTTGGAAACGTTGGATTTCGTGGTGTAAATCATTTTTTTTTTTTTTTTTTTTTTTTTTTGGTTCCCCTCCACGGGAAGGGCAGGAGGACATAAAAAATGCTCTGACGCATACTCCGCGCGCGCGATCGGAGTTATGTGGGACTCGTCCCGACGCCTACCAGAACCATACCCACTAAAAAACCCCCTGTCGGCTCGTGCATTTTTGCCACTCAGCCTTCATCTGAACGACGGCCAATTGGAGAAAGAGGCCGCGCCAGCGGGGCCCTTAAGGGGTCACCCGCTGAGATTCACATAGCACTGAAGGTGCTCAAAAAAGAAAAGTAAATAAACAAAAACATTAAAAATTGACAAATAAAATTGCATTAATTCGGATTTACGTTAGAATTAGAATTTACGTTAGAATTAGAATTTGCGGCCTGAAGGGCCTCTAGATCTAAAGTTAACTGCGTGCGTTCGCTCGTGTGCGCGTTTCTCGGTCTAGCGATTTTGTAAATCGAATCTAACACAGGAACAGTATATGAGACTGAATCTCGAACAAGATGATTGGGATGGGATTCGGCACGTTTGAAGAACGATTCTGAGAGTGTTTTGAGGTGCTGTTGCACTGTAGGCAGTTCAAGATCTCTGTGCAGGTCCGCGTTACGCACGTACCAAGGTGCGTTTGTGGCCCTGCGGCAGAAGAGATTTTGAACTACCTGCAGCTTATACAGGACGGAGGGCTTGGCGTGGGCAAAGACTGGCGAAGCATATGACATGACGGGTCTAACGCAGACCTTATAAAGCGTACGTTTATTTCTAAAAGACATTTTACTTTTTCTTCCTATCATACTATATAGACGGCTTAAGTAAAAACGCGCGAGTTTCGTTACTCTATCGACGTGTGGCTTGAAAGAAAGCGTCTGATCTAAGGTGACGCCTAAGTATTTGACAGTGCGCTTCCAGGGGATGGGAATACCTAACATACGAATGTGCGGATCGTTGTGGCGATTACGACGTTTGTGGTCGAATTGAATAGCAGAACTCTTTTCTGGGTTGACATCGATACGCCATTTTTGAAACCAAACACCGAGGGCGTTTACGGCCTTTTGGAGTCTGGTGATGTTATACGGGATCGCTTGACTTTTAGTGTAAAGGGCGGTATCGTCTGCAAAGAGGGCGAGTTCGACGCCTTTCGGCGGGATGGGGATGTCGTTAGTGTACACGGTGTACAGCAGAGGGGCGAGGACTGAGCCTTGCGGGACTCCAGCCTTTATGGGACGAGGCGCGGAGAGCGTGCCTTCATGTTTGAATCGAAAAGTACGGTCTTTAAGAAACGACGCTATTAATCTGACTAGGCGAGCCGGTAAGCCTATTTTATAGAGTTTAAAAACGAGACCGCTGTGCCAGACTTTGTCGAAAGCCTTGGCTACGTCAAAGAGAACCGCGATTGTTTTTTTACGACGCTGAGAGAATCCTTCGAGTATGTACTCGACGATTCGATGGACTTGCTGAGGGCAGGAGTGCTTAGCGCGAAAGCCGAACTGGTGGGGAATGATGAGAGGGTCGCCATCCGTTGGAAACAGATGGTTCCGCATTCGAGAGAGTATGACTCTTTCGAGAAGTTTAGACATTGCCTTGAGGAGGCTGATGGGTCTGTGATTAGCCGGGACATTCAGAGGTTTACCCGGCTTGGGAATGCCTATGACTGTCGCTTCTTTCCAGGCTTTTGGAAAGTAACTATGGTCGAAGCAGGCATTGAAGATGATAGCTAACAAGGTAAGCACCTGCTCAGGCAGGTGCTTAAGTGCGTGGTTGGAAATTCCATCCGCACCCGGAGCCTTTTTGGACTTTTGCTTTCTAATGAGAAGCAAGATTTCATCATTAGAGACTGTGACGGGGTCGTCGGTGATAGGGAGAGATTCTCTGCGGAGAACTTCGTCCTCCACCGCCTGGATGTGGGAGGGATCCGCGGGTTGCGTGCTGGGCGAGCATTGTGCCGCTATGCTGTCGGCGAAGCATTCGGCTTTCTCTTCGACTTCGAAAGCAATGGTGCCGTCGGGACGAGTGAGAGGAGGAACGTGAGAGGCGGTGTCTACGCGTAAGGCTCGGGCCATTCGATAATATGCTTGGTGGGACGGGGAGATATTCTCCATGAGATCGTTAAACTGAGTGTCACGGAGTTCCGCGAGGCGAGACCTAACTTTACGTTGAAGCTGATTCGCAGCTGTTCTATATGCTGGCGTGGGATATTTCTTTGCTCTCCGGAGAGCCGCGTTCTTGGCTTTAATGAGATTGCTAACGGCTAGTGGAAGCGCGGGTTTGCTTTGCTTAACAACCTTTTCGTTGTCGTTGATGGCTGTGTTAATAGCATCAGTTAGAGTATTGACTAATGAATCTATTTTATCCGGACTATCTAATTGGTCGGGCGAAATCGCGAGCGGAGAGTCAGGGGCCTCTAAGGCTGAAACTAACGTATTTTTAAAGCCTTTCCAATTGGTAAAGGTCTTAGGAGGTGTGACGTTAACGTTAGGCGTACCTAGCACGAGGGAGACGGGGCGATGGTCGGAGCCTAGGTCATCGAGCGGTTCGATAGACCTTAGGTCAAGATTGATTCGCTTGATAATTGCAAAGTCGAGGATGTCAGGAGAGTAGGTCGGATTGTTGGGATAGTGAGTGGGAGTGATGGGGGATATGACGTCTAAGTCAAGGGAGTTGGTGATGTCGAGGAGAGCGATACCGCTGGTGTTGGTTGATAGGCACGTCCAGTCAGTATGTTTGGAGTTAAAGTCTCCGAACATAATGACTGAATGGCCGAGGGCGAGAATGGCCTCAAAGTCGCTGCGGATTGGATTGGAGCCACACGGTATGTAGACTGAAGCTATGATGATGGTCGGATGACCAGTCATAGCCAATCTACACACCGTGGCCTCCATGTTGAGGAGAGGAGGGGTAGGGAGAGGACAGCAATGGAAGCCTCTTTTGTAATATATGGCGGTGCCGCCGTAACCGTCGGAGTTGGGCCTATCGTTGCGAGTAAACGCGTACTTAGGAATAGCATATCCCCTGGAGCGTTTTGGAGTAAGCCATGTCTCCTGGAGAAGGAATAGGTCAGGTTCTTTGTTCTGAAGGAACAGTTTAATCTCGGGAAGGTTAGTGCTAAGACTACGAGCGTTAAAAGATACTAGGGATAAGCCCTTAGGTTTAATACGACTGGACGCGGGATTCGCGGGTCTAGACATTATAATTTACTTATTTACGATTTTATACAAAAATAAAAAGAATAAAAATAAATTTACAACGAACTTAGGAGCGAGTGATGCTCGGCTAACGCGAATAAACGCTCTTGAGGAGAGCGGGCGGCTCGCAGTTTGCGTGCGAGTACGGAAATTTCGTTAATATCGACGTTCTGAATGACGTCGAATACGGTCTTCATATCCTCAGCCAACGACGACTGAGGTACGGATAACGGAGCGGGACGCGGCCCTACGGAAGCTACGGGAGCTGGGATGGGTCGGGAAGGTGCAGGCGGAACGGCCGGACGCTGCCTCCAAGACAGAGCCGGAGTAGGCGTCGGCTGAACGGGCTTTGCTTCCGGGGGACCCCGGTTGCGCAGCGGCGGGAAGTTAGCGGAGGTGAGCGGCGGCGCCGGTTTAGGCGCGACCCTCTTGACGGTGGAGCGCGGAGCGCGCGGGCAACCCCTGTAGTTTGCTGTGTGGCCGGACTGGCCGCACAGCACACAGGCAGGGGGGGAAGTGGATTCGGGAGTGCGAGTGCACTCCTTGGTGAAGTGGGGATCCAGGCACTTAACGCACCTGGGGGGAGCTGAACAGTTAGCCGCTGCGTGGCCATATAGCTGGCAGCGGTGGCACTGCCCAGGGTGACCACGGGGGTTGGGACGCTCGACGGAGATGTTCGAGAGTCCGCAGATTGTGCGAGCCTCTTTGAAAATCTCCTTCGAGTTGGGAGTATTGGACAGTATTACTAGCGCTAACGGAAAACGCCTACCGCGGTTGGAGTGCATCTTGTGCACTGCTGTGACCGGGAAACCCTGAGACTTAAGGTCATCGAGAATGTCATCGTTGCTGAGTTCGAACGGGACGCCCCGTAGTACTGCGCGGATCTTACGCTCCTCCGGGAGGGCGTAGGTGTGATACGCGATTTGGTTTAATCCGAGTAACCTGGTAAACTCGCGGAAGTCGACGACGGTCGCTAATTGGATTTTTATTGTATCGCCAGCGTTGGCGGCTTTCAAGTAATTAATTTTGTGCACTTTGCACAAGTTGGATACCGCGGTCCAGCGCGCTTTTTCACGCAGGAATACGGGCGGAGGGAGCTGAGGCTTCGGCGGGACGGGAGCGCAGCGCGTCGCTGGCTTTGATGTGACCGACGGAGACGCGGTTACTACGACTGATTTTGGCGGCGCGGGGGCTGGTGTTGAAGACACCGGGGAGGGCTCGGGTATTGAAGATACCGAAGCTTTCTTAGAGCGCTTCTTGGAGCGCTTGGCGACGAGTTGAAACGCGGGCTCAGGAGAGCCGGTTAGGGTGACGGCATCTGACGACGTATCAGACGCGGGTTCGGAGTCGCTCCCGGGAGCGGTACGCTTACGACGCGACGCGTGAGAGGATGCGACCGATTCGCAGTCCATCTCGGACGAGGCGGGAGACGCGGGAGAGCTTAAGACCTGAGGGGTCTCGACGTTGGAGGCCTGAGGGGCCGGAGTTGAGGCCTGAGGGGCCGGGGACGCGATAGATGCCTGTAAGGCCTGCGTTATTACATCATCTGATAAGTTGGCGCCGGACGCAACGAGCGCCTGGGCGAACGACCTAAGAACGCTTACAAGGTCCATTGGAGGGCTTGGGATAATATGAAATATATAAATATATAATGTATGCCTAGGTTCCCTAGCAAACCTAGCGCCTATTTATATAACAAATGCCTAGAATTCCTAAATAAAAATCTAGCGAGCCCTAGCGGCAAACCTCCCTACCAGCGGTAGGGGGGCTGGGGAGAATAAATTAAAACTAACAATAGTACGCCGAAGGCCGCTACCTAGAAACCTAAAAAAGGGTGCGCAGGTAAAGAGTTGACCGCGTTAGGGTCAACCTTTACCGACAGAAAGGACAAATACACACGAAAACACACAAATATGATAAAAATAAATATGAAAATAGGAGAAAAATAAATAAAATAGAGAAGAGAAATAAATAAAAATAAAAAGGACTGGTTCAGTACAGATTCGTTGTCACCGTTAAGTATCCTTTGCACTGAAACCAGACTACTTACGCCGGGCACAACACTGCACTCAGCACAAGCACAACACAACTTAGCACAGCACTTTGAAGACTAAGAGGCTTAGTCGCAAAGAAAAATCGCACTTCGAAAGCACTCAGACGGAGTAGAAAGACTTAGGAAACCGTAGCACGGAGCCAACACGCTAGACTGTGACGTCAGTAAACTGAGCGCCACGGAATGGCGGGAAGGGACCGATCAACGGAGAGCTGGGTCTTGCACGTCCGCACCGCGTGGCGATCGGAGCGAGAATCGGTGTAAATCAAAAAGCATAAACTTTAAAACCTCTACAAGTCTACAGGATCAGAACTTGCGCAATTTTTATCCGATTTATTTCTTATCTATAACTTGTCGTACAACACAATACTAGTACATAAATCTGTTGTTTCTACTTTGTGTAATGCAGATACAGCTAATCAATTAAGCTCGCATGTTCTTGATATACATATATTAAAATCAATTTCGAAAATAAGTGTGGTAAGTATTTTAATATGCGTTTTCTTTCAGGTAAAACACCGCTATTAAATTTTAAATAAAAGTCACATAGCTGTTTTATTTCCCTTTGTCAATCAGAACAAAATTTATATGAATCTAATTATTCTGAGTTCTGATGAGTTTTATTTTCGTATTAATTCCAATTTTCCATTGCTTTTGGCTAATGTGTCGTAAGGGTACACGCAAATCAATTTAAAAAAAAAGCACATTGTGTTTAAAATATTTATTTTCAGATGAAAATTAATTTAGAATAATTTAAGTGATTTGCTTTTATGTACCCCGTAGTAATAACATCTGTTTTTATAAGAAAGGGATCTTATTAAGACATCGTAAACTTCCATAAGTTAATCCTTGGGTAAATGCCACAAAAACAAATATTGAACTTTCTACGGAACCTTCCTCTTAAACTTAAGAAGAAAATAATAATAACGTATAATGCCATAAAGGTTCATTTTATAATCATTCTAGATATTCCAGTGGTTTAAGAGTTGATTTTGCTGCCTTTTGGAAATATTGGGCGTAATGGTGATTATTGCTTCTCGTTCGTAGCTATAAGACGCATTACGGGTATAAATTACCACACACTTTCAATTTCACACTTACACTGTAGCTTAGAGTGATACAACAGTGGCAAGGTGTTCAACTTTAACCATGTAGGTGGTATTAATTGAAAACTTTGAACCCATAGTTCATTTTATAGACTATATGAATATAATATTTATCACTCCTAAACAGTAAGAAGTTGCAATTTTTACCCAAATAGCACCGATATAGAACATTGAGTCATAAACTTAGCTGTAATTATCACTAATGTGCTAGTTGGGATAAGCATATATACATATATTATATATACATATAGGCCTGACGCGAGGTCTTGTTCTCGAAGCTTGTCTCTCTCGAAATATCTGTTCTCGTGAACTTTTCATGAGAAAAGATATTTTAATTTTTCATACTTCTAGCTGTACTGTTTGATCTGTATTCTCTTGCAGTTCGCTGATAGCTGTTTGGTTATATGACCATATTCATAACACAAGCTTCTCTTACTTCGGTGTCATACGGTAGGCGAGTTTAGCTGGGATTTTATAATTAAAAAAAATGCCGTGAATGCACTTTTAAGTATAGTTAAGTATTAAATAAAGTTACCCAAGTTGTATTTTGTCTTCATGCGAAATATTAGTTTAGTTAGTTGTGTATCAAATATCAAAAGAAACTATTACGTTTATAAAATATTTATGAAATTAGGACGATTAAATAGAACTATCTGTCAAAATACACCCGCGTTAAACGTTGCCTGTTTATAAATCAAACGTAAGATAAACGGCGAATGTCAGACATTGACCTGAGTTGGCGGGTGCCAAGTCTATAATTAGACTTTTGGCAAATCGCAGGGGACTCCCTTGGGAAGTTCGCACGGAAGCGTGATGTCATACATGCCTTATATGGGTAAATTAAAATAAATGATTGCGTCCTCTGCAAACTAAGAGAGTAGTGCGTAAGACTTCGTATGTTCCTGAACAAAAAATAAATAAATTTGGGAACACCTTTTTTTACTAAACTTAAGAGACCAAAGCCTCAAGTAAAAGCTGATAAAGAAAATGAATGACGAAATGAAATGATATGAAATGAAATATTTATGAAATGAAATGAAATATCGAGGACTCCCTGGATATATCCATATGGTAGAGTCATGCCATTTATAAGCAATACGAAAAATAGGAATTGCAAGGAAATAAAGGAACACGAATTATATTTTTATACTGAATGCATTATTCAGTATTATAATTATAAATTGTTAACCGTGAATTAGCTAAAAATGTGACAGGCGCCGGGGAATCCCTAGGGAGGGAGGTAAAAAAGGAGTAAAAATGCAGCATTATTTTATTTATTTACGCTTTACCTACTTGATAAAATAGCGCTTTTTTTCTCAGATGATTTTAAAAGTTAATTAATTGCTTTATTTGTTACATAATGACACTCTTGGGAAATAAAATTCAGATGAACCTGTCTTAATGTGCTAGATTCGTTAAATACCGCACTTTACAGTAAACTATGGTTTTTGTACTTTACTTTTAGGTATGTACCTCTGGTATTTTACTGAAAAAGTGTTACAAACTTAATTTCAATGTTACATCGCTAGCTAAAGTAAAGTAGGTTTATAATATTTAAATAATATAATAATAACAGACCAGGGGTCTTGCAATATTACAATCTGCAATCGCTTACTCTATGAAAACGTTTAAATGTATGGAGCTTATCATACGTAACTGGCTAGCTCAGATCTGCGCCAATAGGCCTTAGGGTGTTACCACACCAATCGATCGATCGTCGATCGATGCCATCGATCGATGGTAGAATGGAACAGTCGACGTCGACCGACAGTTTCTACCAGGCCAATCGATCGATTGGTGTGGTAACACCCTTAGTTTTTTTATAAATCTAAAAAAAATATGTACCTCTGAGTAAAAATATAAGTATACTGTCCTGTACTTCATTCAGTTGTTTAACTACTGTTGTCTAATCTAAATCTAATCTTGACTTGGTTTCAAAGAATGTATTTTTGAACCGCTCAATGTAATATTGATAGCTCAAATGTTTCCATCTTTTTTACTCAATAATCTTTTCTTATAAAGTATGTTACGTCACCGCAGTCGGCAACAAAGTAATAAAACGCGGTGGTTCGGTGTGTAGGTGCGAGCAAGTTCAAGAAAATTAATTAAGTGTAGTGTCAAGCGTTAAAATTAATTATACTTGGTAATTATACCCTTGCTTTTGTTTATTTTGCTTTTAATAATATTTTATGTGTCAATATTGTGTGCGTACTGGAGTTATTGTTAACCGTGGTTTGTTAATTAAGAAATATGTTAATATGTTTGTGTTTATCTATGGGTTATATTAGTTTTATTCATACCGTTTTTAATAGGAAAGTGATTGCCTAGTCCAGTACGAGACTTGTTTGAGCATAAACCTGGAATAATAGGAAACTGCCTATGAAAAACCTATGAAACTGCCGTTTTGCCGTACTGGCCATTTCAAATGAAAATAATTTTTTTTTTGACTGATAATTCTAGTTTCAAATTAATTTTATTTGACAAACATGGAATTCTTTTTCTAAAATCGTCATTTGTTTAATAGTTAGTGTTTTGTTTTCAACGCATTCGAACATTTTTCGTCATCATGGATAGGTTAAAAATTCGAGTAATTATGGAGTATGAGTACCGTCGTGGCAGCAAAGCGGCACAAGCGGCACGCAACATCAACGACGTTTACGGAGCGAACACTACAAACGAACGCACCACCCGTTATTGGTTTACCCGCTTCCGTTCTGGAAATTTTGACCTGAAAAATGAACCCCGTGGTCGTCCGAAAACTTTGGTCGACAATGACGAATTAAAGGCAATTGTGGAAGCTGATGAAACTCAATCCACGGCTGAATTAGCAGCAGCTTTCGACGTTAGCATCAAAACAATATTGGTCCATTTGCGTCAAATTGGCAAGGTAAAAAAGCTTGACAAATCGGTACCCCACGAACTCAATGACCGCCAGCGCGAAGTACGCGTGGAGACGTGCCTTGCACTGCTCAGCAGGCATACAAATGAAGGAATTCTGAACCGCATTGTTACTTGTGACGAGAAATGGATCCTGTTTGACAATCGTAAGCGCTCAGCAAGTTGGTTGGACCCTGGTTCAGCACCCAAACAATGCCCTAAACGAAAACTTACCCCTAGAAAAGTGATGGTCACTGTTTGGTGGTCTAACGCGGGTGTAATTCATCACAGCTTCTTGCCAAACGGGACAAGCATTACTGCAGGTGTGTACTGTGAAGAACTAAACACAATGATGGAGAAGCTCGCACGTCTCCAACCAGCTTTGGTCAATCGTTCGGCTCCACTGCTCCTGCACGACAACGCGCGACCTCATACTGCACAGCAGACGGTCTCCAAGCTACAAGAGTTGGGGTTGGAAGTTCTCCGTCATCCGCCGTACTCACCAGACCTTGCGCCTACAGACTTCTACTTTTTCCAGAATTTGGATAACTTCTTGGCGGGAAAAAAATTCAATACCCGAGAGGCAGTACAAAATGCCTTTGAAGAATTTGTTGCCTCCCGTCCAGCTGATTTCTTCAAGAAAGGCATCAATAAAGGCATCAATTGCATGGGTGATTATTTTGATTAATAGAAATAAAAAATATATAAAAAAATTACGCTTCATTTATTTCGTGAAAAACGGCAATTTCATAGGTAAAGACCTAATATTAATGAAATTTAAGAGTAAAATATGCAACATTTTATGAATGTGCCAGTAAAATTTCTTTTTTCAAGAGCTCGTCTGCGGTGGTACTAAAGTCTTGGGCTTTCGGTAAAAATTTAAGGAACAAAGGCAGTCAAGATGAACTCAAGCGGTTGCATATTAAAATTAATTTTGCAATATCGACCAACGCGCTGTTGATATATAGTTTGTTAGATTACCCTGTTGTTGTCTCGATTTGTCAGGAATAATATTGAATCAAATAAAAGCAACATTATTTCATCATTACTTTATTAAAATTTTTAATTTAAAAAAAACTTAGATATTAAAATATTTTGCATCTGTATTATAGACCACGTTGCATTATGACGCTGATTAATAAATTATGTTTATCTATTTATCAAAATTGTGGAAGTACTTGTCAAGGTTCTTGTGAGGGGTTGTACAACCGACTGCAGAAACATTTGTCTCGATAGCACGAACCACCGGGTTTTCCTCGGGATCGGCAAAGTTCTTGACAATCCAGCTTGCATTCTGGCGTAAGCTGGGCCGAATTGGACACTGAAAATACAAAAAAAAATTATTACCATAGGTCTCCCACGGTTTTACCCGTGGAGCTGCTGATCCCGCTGGAATTTCGGGAAATGGTGCTTAAAATTGGTTTAATAGATTTAAATTTTATGGGTTACATATTCAGTGGCAGAGATTCTTATAATAATAAATAATAAATCCCCAAGACAAGCACACCAACTGTATGGCCCCAAAGTAAGCAGAGCTTGTGTTATGGATGACCATACAGCGAGCTGGAGGGGAACCCAGAATAAACATACATATATAAATACAAACAACCATGACCCGAGAACAAACATCTGCGTTCATCACACAAACGAGTGCCCCGGCCAGGACTCGAACCTGGGACCTTCGGCGTATAAGGCAAGGCTACTTACCACTACACCACACGGATCGTCTTATTTTAAGATCTAGTCTGGGGAAGTACTACGGTCCTTAAGGTAACTGCCAAAATAACCACATTTACATGGTGGTGTTCATCTGGAACACAAAGGGGAAGAACAGTCAGTGTAGTAACGCTAACAAAATCAAATCCAACTCGAGCCTACGCTCGGCGGCGCATTGTTTATCGATACTCAATAAATAATATAATTAAAGAGCAACGTCTACGATTAGTGATGTCTATTAGCACGGATACCATTTACCATCCTGTAGGTGGTTGCGGGATCGTTTGCCAGCTATGACAAACTAAATACATTTAAACAAACAAATCTTTCCTCCATAAAGGTAAATTGACGTATTTTATATTTGTTACTACAGAACTACTTATAATTACTTATTAAGTTTTTTGACTATTTCACACAGTTTTCTTGAATGTTTTTTTATAATAACTTCCCCAAGTCAATGCATATCGATCGGTAAAATGTCGAGTTTGACATAAGTTTGACATCCCCAGAATATCAAATTTTTAATCTCGGTCACAAAATCTCTAGATTCAAGATTTTTCTCTTACTTCCACTACTTATCTTGAAAAATTACGTTAGCCATCCTTGTCTTTGATGTTGGTGGAAAGTTGTAGGTACCTACTTATGAGTGGTTGACTATTATTTACCTAAAGCAGAGGGTGCTAGAGTAGCATGTAAGTTGGTGTCATGATTTCAGATCTAGTGTAACAGCATAGAAAAATACAAAGTGTAATAGTTTTGTTTACATGTATATTTTTTTCATTAATAATGGCTAACTTACCATAATAAAAGACCAATAGGGCTTAAAATTATTTGATAAACATTTTGTACAGAGTGAGACTTATCATGGACACAGTTAACTTCTCGTTATCTTACACTAGTAATTATATTTTTAAATGAATCTTAGTTAAAATATCAATTAGTTTTACACATCATCGTTTTATTGCGTGTCACTTGGTTTTTATATTATTATAAAGTATAATTATATTGTGGCCCTCGATTGGTGCATGTTTCCTGCATCTACACAAATCCACGGGCCCTCCCTAGTTCGCGGTAAGGTAATCTTTACCTAAAACAAGCTTGGCTTTGTTCATCTTATCGCCGCCGTACAGTTTGATGCCCTACATTTTTCTACTAAGTACTATAAATTTTTGTAACTGGCTACGTATGGTAAATGAAAATAAAAAAATATATTAAAAGTTCTTTGACTCCGGTAAAATTATATATTAAAAAAAGGAAAAAGCTCTAGAAATTAAAAAAATGGAACTTTATTATTTTTAATTTTCTAATATTTTCGCGACAGTAATTTATATTTGTTTTGTAAAACTAGTGCCGAAATTTCGATGAATTTAACTACAGAAAAAACTAAAATGGCAGTTAAGTAATAATTGTTGGTGTAACATAAAGTAACAGTAAAAACTATTTAGTGGATTTTTGTAATTTTTTGGATGCCTGATGTGGAGGTAAGTAACAGATGTATATTTAAAAAAATAAACAAATTAATGAATAGGTTCATGTAAAAATTAAGTTTTTTTTTTCATTGACAACAATTTGAATGATAGATTACAATTCTTGCTTATATTATATTATTCCTTATTGCATAAGTATGTCGTACTGCATTCGCAGAAAAAATAAATGATTTGATATAGGTGCGTTTTATTAATAAAATTGAATTAATTCAACAGTTAATCATAATATAAGTACTTCAATTTGCGTTGAATGAATAAATAAACGAAGTATTTTTACAAACACGCCAACTATTTGACACTAAAGTAAGCAAAGCAAGGCATGTGATGATTCCCACAACAAATCAGAAAATATATGAAAATCGTCAAATATACATACATACATACATATTTTTCTACTAGGATTTAAAGTGAGACCTCTGGTTCATGAGGCAGTTATACACGAGCGACAAGCCCTCTCACGTGCATACTACCTGTTTAAATAATTATAAAATAAGTCCTTATTTTTAACGAAGGTTTATTATTCCGAAGTGAATGATACAAATATCACAAAATTAACGAACCTGCCATCACAATGAAGATTACAAATAATAATAACCAGTTTTTCATATTTTTACACCAAAACACATGATCACTGATAAACGACGTAGAGTTATATCACAAAAATGCATTCACAATAACCATAAGTACCAAGAATGACGAAATACCACAATACCTATTTTAACGTTTTCGATTAATATTAGATTACTGCATGCTTGGGTGCATACAGCGTAGGTGATGTGCCTACTGAGAGCCCGTGGAACTTTATTATTTTACTAAGACTGACACATTATTCGTTTCTGAAGTACACGGAAAAGTGGTATAAAATCAATTACTAGAACCGGTGTTATTTAATTAAAATGTTTATTAATATTTATGTATGTGGCTGATTGGATTGCGGAAATCATATTTTCTAGAAGTTGTTCTTTTTTATATTACACAGTGCCTTAGTTTTGAGTAAAATAATTTAACATCATAATAAAATAGAGAGCCTTAATCAGTTTATTTTGAGACATAATTAGATAAACCTAAGGCTGTGAATCCAACAAAATTTCCAGGAATCTCGGCGTTATGCGAGGAAAAATACACAGTCAATAGGATAGCTTTATTTATTAATTAGCTTTTGCGCGCGGCTTCTCTCACGTAAAATATTGGGTGAAGTAAACATTTTTAATCTAACACTTAATCACTATGCGATGTATTTATTATGCAGCAAGTATATTTTACTTTTGAAATTGCAGATTCTGCTTGTAACTTGTTGAATATACTATTTTTTATATCAGAATATCTGAGGCATATATATCTACTACAGGCCATGTGTTAGCAATGGCGCAGGCCATCCTAATAAAAGATGATTCACGTTAATGAGAAAGTTTCATGGAGTCGAGAGCATATCAACCAATGGTTAATGAAACGCAACTCGACCTAAGAAACTCAAAAGTCTATTATTTTAGCGCTCAGTTTAGGCGTAGAGCGCCCTTTACTCGTTTTACTTTACATAAGAAAAATCAAATATATAATAAATATCAAATTTTGTAAGGCATCATATTGTCTGTCAAGATATGGTTAGTGAGGTCTCTGCTATTCCTCCAATTGTTAATATGGCAGGGCCATGGCCATGGCCAGGGCCATGCGCCATATAAATAAATTTGAAATAGAGATATTAAACCATAATACTGTCCAATGTAAAATCTATAAGTTCTAGGCATACATACAGTATGTAACTGCTATGACTTAAACATAATGTTGAAAAGGATACTTTTTGAGAGATATTAATGACCAATTTAAGAAAGTCTCCTTAAGTCACAAAATTTTTTTGTCAAGTGTTAATGGTTTTACTGATATTAATGCATGTTACTTAAACGCTTTACACACAATCAGGCAAACAATTGTTTATTTATTTATTAATTTTTCAGGAAAACAAACAGTCATCTTAATCTAAATAAACATATAAGATTGTACAAAGACCAGTGAAGTTTCCATTAATTTAAATTACTACAGTATACAACTCAGAAAAAAAATAAAAGTACATACATATATATATAAAACAAATTAAGGAGAGAAGTTCATTGTAAACTAAAAGATAGGTTAAATTGAAATTGTACTCGTGCAATAATAATTTCAATTTAGGGAGAGGGAGATGAAAGATGTCGATGTTATTATTAAGTTTGTTGAATTCCTTGGATGATCTTTTAATAAAAGAGTTAGCGGCATAATTAGTACAAGAAAATGATATATGAAAAGTAGGCGTGTAACGAGCATTTACGCGAGGACAAGCAAAACCAATTTTACTAAGTAAATATGGAGAGTCAATATTACCATTTACAATTTTACATAAAAATTTTATATCCCGTACAGCGCGCCTATTAGAGAGTGAAGTCAGATTAGGTGTTTTATTGATATCTTCATTATACCTAGATTTACATTTTAAAAACTTCATAAATTTATTTTGAATTCTATCTACTTTTTTCACGTATATTTTGTACTGCGGATTCCATATTGTAGTTGCATATTCTAATATCGATCGCACTGTTTTATACTATCTCATGTATACAATAATGCTTAGTCAAGACTGCTTGCACAACATCCCTAAGTTCTCATGTAATACCTTTGTGTCATAGCCCAGGTTGTGTCTGCAGACACATATTTGGAACCCTCGATGAAGATGATGCAAAAGCATACAATACCGCTGTAAAAACCTTATATAACAATGAAAAAATACTGGGCGAATCTATTAAAAAGAACATCGTTATATCACAAATTGCCATGTCTAATATAAACAAGTCTATAAATACGATAAATGAGAATCAAGCTAAATTAAATACTGTAATAAACGAATTAACAATGTCCGTTACTAATATTACAAAAATTATGGAAACTGATAATTTTATTATTAAAATTCATTACGTTTTAAATGTACTTCAAACTCACCTACTAACTCTTTCATTTAAAATAGAAGATATCTTAAATTCTATTCTATTCGGCAAGAATAATATTCTACACCCTTCTATTCTAACGCCTAGACAACTATATAATGATATTGTAAGTAATCATAAACTACTTCATAAGTTCAGGGATTTTCCTGTAAGTTTAGATCTAAGCTTCATCCATGGCCTAATTAATATTGCTAATTTAGTTTGTTATTATTTAGATGATAAATTAGTTTTCGTGATTAAAATTCCTCTTGTAGATGCCCAGGAATATAATTTGTATAATACTATACCATTACCAACACCTTATGAGTCCGATAATCATAACTCATATGTAATGATTGAGCCTTTCAAACAGTATCTTGCCTTAAGCAAAGATAAGACAAATTACATATTCTTAAAAGGTTTAAATTCCTGTAAAACCATTCAATCCACAATATACCTCTGTGAAGTAACTGATGTTTATAATGTGCCAAATAATCCATCTTGTGAAATAGAAATTATTACTAAAGCCATTTTGACCTTGCCTGATACTTGTACACGCAGATATATATATCCATGGCACTATAGATATTTGGCATAAATTGTACAATAATAAGTGGGTATTTATCCAATCAAAACCTTCAAAACTTACCATTGAATTTAAAAATAATGTTGTATCTGAAACTATTATATCTGGTACAGGAGTACTTTACATTCCACAAAACTGTATAGCATACTTTAAAAACTTTTTTGTAGCTAAATTTTACCCTCAAATTAATACCCCACTAGTATTACCTGATTATAATATTATTTATGATAGTTGCTGTAACTTAAAACACTATAATAAATTAAAACTTCAAATTCCAAATTTCAATATAAAGAGTATTAATTTAGAACAGCTCAAACATTATAAACCAACATCCGAAAGCATTGTAAATGATATTAAGTTGAATGAACCCATGATACCACTTGATAATTCACTTAGTTCTTTTATAATTAGTGTTATATCTTTGTTTTTAATCTTAAGTATTTTAATAATCTATTTTTATAAAAACATTGTAATTTCTAAATGTATTAATAAACCAGAAATTAATGATGTCATTTCTGTCATATAACTTCCCGAAGATCAACCCCGTCTTAGGGTTAATTAAAGTGTACATTAATTAAATGTTTATTAAACTTTCTTATTTCATGTTATGTAAAACTTACCTGAAGGGTAAGTTTATTCTTAAGGAGGGGGATGTTATATACTATCTAATAATGTATACAATAATGCTTAGTCAAGACTGCTGACACAACATCCCTAAGTTCTCATGTATTGCCCTTGTGTCATAGCCCAGTTAGTCCTATCTCAGTACTCGTGTTGAACACACTTACTAAATCTTGCATTTTTCTATTTCATTCTATTTCAATTGTATTTCAATTGTTTAAGAAAACCCATTATTTTAAATATACCATTTCAGTGTAAATAAGATTTTCTTTTTAAAAAAGTGATTTACAAAGTCCCGTATAACAGCACGAAAGTATTGTACAACAAGATAAGTGTGGATATGTGTTTGATATCTTTTCCGACCCTATGTATGAATCCTAACATTTTAAAGGCTTTATCTGTCATATATTGTATGCGAGGACCAAAATCCAACTTGCTGTTTAAAAATACACCCAGATCTTTAACCAAAGACTCTCTCGTAATAATTTCACCTCCTATCTTATAATCGAAAATAATGGTTTGATTCTTCCTCGATAAAGTAATAACGTTACATTTTTTTATGTTTAGATTCAAGAGATTGTCTTCACAATACTTTGATAAGAGGTCTAGGTCACGCTGTAAAGCCAAACAGTCGTTATATGAATTGATTGTTTTATAAACTTTATTATCGTCGGCATACAACAAAAATTGTGAGTTTTTAAATATTGATGCAATATCATTGATATAAATGTTGAATAAAAGCGGTCCGAGATGAATGCCTTGGGGCACACCAGACGGAACAGGGGTGAAAGTTGAGTTCCTTTTACTGTGACAGCTTGACTACGATCACGCAAGTAGGACTCAAACCAACGAAGGAGGTCGCCATGTATACCGATTTCGGATAATTTGTGAATGAGAATATCATGTGAGATTTTATCAAAAGCTTTAGAGTAATCGGTATACACAGCGTCAATCTGAAAGCCATCACTCATTGAGCTACTCACAAATTCAACAAATTCGCACAAATTACTTTCAGTTGATTTTTTGTTCAAGAATCCGTGTTGTTGTTGTATAAGTTCGGGTCGAAGATGAGGCAGAAATTAATCATAAATAATTTATTCAAAAAGTTTAGGTATACAACATAATTTAGATATGGGCCGATATTAATAATATTGTGCCTATCCCCACCCTTAAACACAGGGACCACAAAACGTCGCTTCCAAACTTCAGGAATAAGACCTTTGCGTAAGGATTTATTGAAAAGGATATATAGCGGAGTTAAGAGACCTCTTGAACATCTATGCAATAACAAAGGTGGAATGCCGTCAGGGCCAGCGCCTTTGTGAGTCAGTGTTTAATTTATTGAGGTATTTCATAAGTGAAGCCCGTGATATGTAGATGGAGCTTAAGTTGATCTGGCTGAAGTCATTGTTTTTCAAATCAGAATTCCACGAACCACCCGCAGAGCTGGTAACAAACACAGAGTTAAAATGCTGATTGAATAAGTCACTGATGACCTTCCCATCCGAGGTAGACTGTACTCCATAGTACAAACTCTGGGGAATGTCGTCTGTTTTTTTCTTAGATTTGATGTACGTCCAGAACTGTTTGGAGTTTTTAGAAATCCTATCTTCCGTGTTCTCAATAAATTTCTTTTATAACATTCCCGTTCAACCCGCTTCTGTCTGTCTCTAAGACACTGAAACTCAGTATAATAGCAAAAATTACCGTAACGTTTCCATTTTTTGTGGACTCTTAGTTTTTCTTTGATAATTTTTATTAACGTAGGGGAAAACCATATTGGAAATTTTTTATTACACTAAAAGTTTTACTTGGTACATACTCCGCAATAATTTCATTAAGGCAGGAATAGAATACGGCTATACAATTTTCAATATTAACATCCGCTAAGATGGTCTCCCAATTAGTTTTTAGTAAAGCATTGTTAATACCATCAAAATCTGCCCTACGAAATAATCAAACCAATCGAGGAGGTGGGCATAAACTGGTACAGTAAGTGTTTTCAAAAACAATGTCTAACGCTGGGTGATGGGCATCCTCCTTGACTAATGGGAATTTTGCGTGTTGAACTTTACAAATACCAGAACTCATAACAAGATCCAATCATGTCTGCCATTGGCATTTGGCACCAGGTTAAATTGTTTAAAATCTGTAAATGAAAAAATGCAGAGAGGGAATCGATCAAACGATCTGAGCTATGGGGATGAAGTGAAGCAAAACTATGTGGGAGAGAAGGAGTCCATTGCGCATTTCTGGATTGCGCATCTGGATTTTGTAACAATAGCTCTGAGATATTATCAAAAAAGTTTATTTCAGCATCATATTGCGATGAACACTGCGGAAAGTAACAACACGCCAGTTTACAGTTGTACGAAATATTATTATTCTTAATTAAAATGTTTAATATCAGGACATCTGAAGAAATAAGGTTATTTGATTTCGAAACTGTAACGTTATTAACAATAAATGGTTTACGTACTGCTACAAGGACACCACCACCCATCGTATCGGAGCGAGAGCCATAATCACGATCACAACGATAGACTGTATATCGTTCATCAAATAGCTCAGAGTCAAATATTCCCGGGAGTAGCCAGGTTTCACTCAAACACACAATATCGTAATCCATTAGCAATACATTTTTATAAAACTCATACGTTTTACTACGTTATTTTTTATTGAAAAAGGATAAGACGTTTGTCTTCTGTCTCACCTGATGGAAAATGACGATGAAGACTACGAAGCCCACGTACGTTTCGATAGAAGAGTGACACTGACAAATTTGCCATTTATGTATGATAAAGTTTGTTACATATAAACACTCCTCATAATACGAGTAATAAAATATAAAAACACAATATAAAACTGAAATAATTTTTGTGTTATAAGAAGTAATCGCCTACAACATCCATTATCATTTCCCATTGGATAACGTGTTCGAAAATTAACTTTCATCTCTCCCTGACAAAATACAGATTTAACAATACGCTGACAATAAATTGATCTAAGAATAACAAAGAACACATTTGTAACACTCATTTTATCTTGTTTAAATCTTCAACAGAACCAATATGAAAAAACGGGACTTGTGTCAGATTTACGAACCTTTATGGCACAATTTCTCACCCAAATATATTTGTAATTACAGTCTTCAGCAAGCCGTTTCGTATCCAATAACAACTTTTTATTTTCCCTCGTCAGATGGTCGTTGAAGAAGACACGTACATCACTTCCACTATAACCGAAGTCACCAGCTTTGAGGTTCTTTAACTTTCGTATACGTGCAAGAAATTCATCCTTTTTGTGACGTGCCAGAAAGCGCACAATAATTGGTCTAGGCTTAGAGACTTCTTTTCTAGATGGCGCCACTCTTGTGATAAAGTCTATGTAATTTTTCGGGTCAAAACAGTCATTACTCAGTAATGCCAATTTGGGAAGGATTTTCATGAGGTCTTCGTGCTTTTTTTCGGGAAGACCAACTAGCTCCACATTAGAGCGCCTGGACCACTTTTCATTAGCAATAACGCCTTTGGTAACATTCCTCAACTCCGTAATTTCTTCTCTCACAGAATCGAATTATTTAGTTTTATTATCTAGATTATTAAATTTTTTTATCGTTTCATCATATTTTTCACCGAGAAACGAAACTGAAGCTTGGAGAGTAGATAGCCTGAGTCTTTATATCTAACAGCTTTTCATTGTAGTCTCGCATATCATTCCTGATTTCAGATCGTATAATGTTGCATATATCATCTGTAGATGGTGAAATTTCTACTACTCGAATGTTTTTATTAGGTAAATTCTCAGTTACTACTACAGGACTATTTTGCAGCAACGACTGTGGAGTGACATCCTCATGGAGGGTTTGATCGGTGTTGTCGAATTGTCTCCCTTTGGTAATTTAATTTAATAGGGTTGATTTTACAGCCTTCAGAAAGTGCCACGCAATCCTTATGGTACACAGTTTTGCATTTATGATATGCAGCACCATCCGCCGTTGACAGAAACCGACCGCATCCACCACACTTCGGCATGTTCTTACAAAATTGCGACTGGATTTAAAAGTTATCAGAAAGTTAAGGCTTCTAAGTAATAGGTGGCGCTTTAATTAAGTTCAAATTGATTTTTATCTGCAGATCGATCACGTTAAGCTGTGAAGATGTTATACTCTTTGTACATTACATACATAAAGAGTATCTACTCAACTGTCCAGGCAACTAGAGAGGCCTAAAAATTATATGCGTCAACTGTCCGGGCAACTAGAGTTGCCTAGTAGAAGAAAAAAGTACTTTTTAGTTTTGAACGCATTTTTATCAATGAAACGTTTCATAAAGCTTCTAGTAAAATATACTAGATGGTACTTTATTAAATTACGCATCTTTTGATGTTAAAGAAGCACAAATTTGGAAGGCTGACATTTTAAAAATTAATTTCTTAAGGACGTTAATTTTCAAGTGCTTGTGCAGTTATAAAAAATTGTGAAACCTGTGATTAAAATGTAATAAATCATTTATTTATTATGTTAAATTATAAGTGTTATATGTTTAAATAAACCTCAAGATTCAATCTTTCGAAATATCGAACTATATTATGTATCCCAAGTTTAATACGATATTTTTACATGCGACAAAATGGACCTGCTATTACTCCATTTTTGTGGGCCTATGTTATGATTAAGTTTTTGTATGATTTATGGCATTTTGAATCAAATTTCCTCTTGTTATTGGAAGAACAAGTCATTACTAATATAAATATAGATTGAAGCACAAAAAATATAATAAATATAGGTAGGATTATAAGATTTTATATTTTCTTCTTCAGGTGGGCATCAACAGCGCCGCCCGTGTCTCCTACGATTTTGTTAAGTACTAAAATAAGGGCTTGGTACAGATGGAGGAATCATGAGTAAATGTAACATGATTTTGAAGATACCAACCGGCCACAAAGTACGTAATTTCCTTAAGTTATTTTTGTATATATTCTGCTACATTTATTATAGTTTATATTCAATCGCTTATTTTTTTTAGGAGGATATCTCCAGAGGGGCAGCCTTGCATTATGGTTCCCGTATTGGTGCAGTATTCAAAATATTCAATACAAAATGGCTCTGTGTGTCCGTTTGCGATTCAGAGAATTAAGAATCTTACAACAATTTAGGTCAATAATATGTTTATTTAAGTTTATTTCTAATATTTATACATGAAAAAAAAATCTATGTGTGCTTATATATTTCTTAAGTTTATTTATCCGTTATCTAGTATCCATAACACAAGTTCTTAATGAAACTTAATTTGGGCTAGATAATGTGGTGTGATTGTTAGAAATATTATTATTATTATTATATTATGTAATGTTCGCTGAAATATTTTTATCTTTTACATATCACAAAAATAAATAATATTTGAGGTTACTTTAAATGGAACGGTATTAATTTAAAACGATAATTACGTTGTGCATGTCATTGAAATGATCCTTTTCGGCGTACAAAAAAATTGAACATATTAGAAGGTACTAGAGATTTAAAATGGAAAGAAAAGTAATAAATGCGTTTTTTTACCAAGCAAACCATTTTTAATAGATTTTTTAGTGTAAATATTTATTTATAGAAAAATACGCTAAAATGACTAAATTGATTTTGATGGAATATAAAACTAAGGTAGGTACTGCAACGTTTGCTTGTGCCGTATTTAATAAAAGAGGTTATTGCACAAACAAACTTGCCGACATTTATGACTGGCAACTTATAAGTCTGTCATTATTTTATTTTATTTGTAAAATGTAAAATATATAGAATATGGATGATTGTTCCATGGTATTCTATTGCGGGCTTCGTCCCCAAAATAGTCTAAGAATTATTCTTGTATGTTATTATAAAATAGATTCATCATAAATAAAAGTAATTTAAAGTTATATGTGTTTTTCCTTTGTTGATTAGGAAGACCTCCCTAGGTTAGATTAGGTCCATCTAGGGTCCCGGACCGCTAAAAAAATCACTACTTTTGCCACGTCATAGCAAAATAAAATACTGAAATGTTTTTCTTCATTCGTCGTCCGTGCTTTCGTCGCAGTTTCTAAGTTATAGCTAGACTTAGACACTCCATATTTTAAAAATTAATCAAAATAACAATTTTTTTTATCTGCGATGGTTTTTTTGCTTAGACCTGGACGCGGGCAAAAACATGCAACTTTACATGTATTGTACGGAAGTAAATAAAATATCAGAACTTTATAGATTATACTGAAAAACACATTTGCTTACTTACGAATTTTGAAATGAGAATAGGTTTTAAATGTTGCTACTTAATCAAAGATTTTAAACAGTACATTAATTTATTAATCACAGCTACAACAAATGGCAACTTATAGAAACAAAGTAGTAAAAAGCACCATAATGGTAAAAGACTTTTAATTCACAGGAAGGAAAATAGTACCTGCATAAATTATATTTTATTTATTTAAAATCAAGAAATAGGTTTACTATTGTTTAACAAAAAATATGGCAAAAGTTCGTTTTGAAAAACTAATCATTTGACAAACTTTCATTTCGCAAAAATATTACTGTAATGACTAAATACAGGTTTCGTAAATGTTTTACTTAGGAAATATTTCAATTGTTAAAATATTAATTATAAAACACCTTGTGTCGTGATGTTTGTTTAAACCAAATTGAACCAAAGTCGCTTTTCGTGCAAAGCTGGAAATGGTACTTAATATGATCCTGGTGCTTCGCCGGGTGCTGCCCCACCACACTCGCTTCGCTCACTCAGCTCGCGCGTTTAATAACTACATATAAACCTAACCTAATTGAACGTGTATTGTGAACAGGTAGTGGGGGAACAGGCAGAGCGCAGCGGAGCGAGTGTTAAATGTATGCATGTAGTTTAAAAAAAATAAATTTGCGAAATAATGTTTTGGCAAAATGACATTTTTTCTAGTAAATATTATGTTTAATGAGTAGTTTATTTAAAAATTGTTTGTAAAGTAATAAAGTTATCAAGTACAATTTTGTCAGACATTGTTTTGCAAATGAAAAATTGTTATTTGTTTTTTGTCAAATGATTGGATACCCAGGAAATCAGACCAATCACCATAAGTGTCACATTATAATGTCTTTTGTATTTTAAAATGTATTGACTATAAATTATTTAATATAAATATAAATAAATAAATAAAATAAAACCCAAATTCCATATACGTGACATAAAATATGTGATATAAGATATATATATTTATGTATTAATAATGATTTAACTTTGTATTGCTAAAATTTGTATTGCTGTAACTACCCTTATTGAGTTAGTTATTGGTGGAAACTTTATTGATTTGTTATATTATTTATATTAATTTATATAACTGTATTAAAATATTGTATGTTTCCCAAATAAATAAATAAATAAGTAACAAACTAACATAAGGTAGTCCGTTTAACCAGCTAGGCTAGGCATAGGTTTGAAAGAATCCCATGATATATAATACTTTTTCGTTGCAAACAACAACGGAACTCAAATTTCTGGAGCCCAATGGCGCACAAATCATTTATCCTACATGGTGTTCCTCTCATGAGTCCAAAGAAGTTATCTTAGAAAATGTGTCTCTGCTTATTTTACCCAATTGGCTTACTCAAGATGTCGAGAAAAGTCAGATGTCTTTAAGGTATGAACCTTATGTACTAAAAATGGAGGTAGTTTGTATCGTTTTAGCACTCTGTTTACCTATGTGAGTGAGAGTGAATAATTTAGTGAATTACACCTAATGTACGATTACTCAAACATTATTCGGTTGTCGTCGTCTCGAGAATCTTTCCGCATATATGAAGGGCTGAATTACCACTGCAAATCAGGATAATATTTACGATTCTTTCTGCAGTAAAAAGTAGTGGCATATTTAATTAGTAAAGTTTTTTTAAAGTAAATACCGGTGATTACATCCAAGTATTTGTTTATTTACTTCAGTAAAATTAGACGTGACGTGATATCAGTTTGACAGGGCATATTTTTGTCTTTTTTAAATTATTGTCAAAAATTTTGTTTAACAGGATGATGTGAATATGCTAACCAACTAACTAAGAAGTAGATATTTCTTTTCGGGAAAAAATTTAAGTATAAAAAAAAGCTTTGCATAATTAGATTATTTCCAACCTATACAAAGCTTGGTGAAAAGGTTTGCCTTTCATAAGTTTACATACTCTATATAAGGACATTACCTAATATAATTCACAAATTCGCACTACATCCATATTGCTTAAGCCGGAAAACCTGGCTCTGTTTTATTTTTAACAGTGTAAAGAACCGATTTACAGAATTTTATGAAATAATATCACCGTCCTCTATTTCTTATCGTAGATATCTACGATTGTTACAAAAGATGCCTGCATTTCGCCTCATTATATAACACGACAGATTTTTGTATACCACTTAAGAAGTTGTGTTAATATTTGCATGCAGGTATTTTCAAACTTATAAACGGACCTTATTTATAGGAACCATCCAACACTACAAACAGAAAGATATGTTATTTTTAATTTATACGATTTAGCTTTGGACCTATACTGAGTGATTAATACTCTCGGGGAAGTCCACTATCCCTCCGCGAAACATATAAAAGGCCTGGTTATCATTACTAGAAGTTAGTATCGGGAACGACAAAGAAGCAAAATGCCAAATCTAAAGTTTATATTTTTTATTGTTTTTGTGAGTGGAATTTCGGGGTCAGCTATAATTACACGAGATAGTGATCGTGAGTAGAATATTTAAGGGTTAAGCCTTAGTTTCAAAAACTTCTTTTATGTTTGGAATTTTTATAAATGTTAGTAATTTTTTTATACATAACAAGAAGCTAGGCTGAGCTTCTTTTAGGACCCTATGATATTTTTACGTACATTTATATTTTATAAGTTAAGTTTCGTCAGAATATTACGATGTACATATTGGTAATTGTGTTTGATATGAATATAAATAAAAGCAAAAAATATGAATAAAAGTGACACAAATGAATTTAAAAACCATTTCAATAATTGATCATATTTTATAACCATCTTTTAAAATATGGTCACTCCAAAAGTATTATGATTTCAATAAAAAGGTGCAGCGGCTAAGCAAAAGTGTTTCTTATTTCACTTGTTTAATGTATTTAATGACCTAAATAAGGTCCAATTTTTCAATCATCAGATCAATATTATCTGGAGAATAACTAGTAATAAATAATTATTTGACACTTGACAAGACTTTCCGTAGAAAGAATGTCAAATTCTACTGCATAATTATCCTACTAAGAAATGAAATATCAGCCCTAAATATAATAAAAGTAAATTGAATTACTGCTAACATTATCAGTAAAATTATCCAGTCTAATGGGCGTTCCTTACACTTACTTATCAAATCTAGACTTAGATAAAGTACAAGTAAAGTGTCTGATTGTGGCAGTAAAATTATTATAATATAAATTGATATGACCCCAAAAGTATGATGAACGGCTGTCGTAAGTGAAATTACCTCTCATATCATTTATATTCGTCTTCAGAACTTTACGTAACATAATGCTTCTATTTTTAATAAGTGCTTTGTCTTTTAGCACAATGCTAAAAACATGAATAGGAATTTAAGAAAGAAAATATTTACATTTATACGTTTTCAGATTCAGTTAGGGCTGTTGAAGACTGCATTCCGCTGAACTGCTACCAAACATGCTTAGGCGTTTGTTTTAATGGCATATGCAAATGCGACAGTTTTAAAAGCACAGGTAATATATTATTATTTTAAAATCTGGCCACCTTAATAATAATATAAATAGCCATTAGTAGCGCGCCAATCATGCAGGCCATGCAATCTCATGAATTTATACAAAATTGTTAAAAAAATGCAAATATGTGAAAATTAAAGAATTTTATACGATTGGTCCTTACAAAGTTGGTGCAAAAAGTGAACTGTTTGAGGACTTAAGATTTTTATACGACGTATCCTCATAAAATTTTTGCAATAAGTGTGAATGCGTAAGGATTAAGTTAATATTTATTTTTAAGTTGACATAATTATGCTTAAATTTAACTAAAACTCATATCGCGGGTGATATTATCTCTTTGGCCGATTTACAAAGTTTATTCCCAGAACACATTGTCTAGCCCTAAAACACAATGTTCAGATAAATAGAAGACATAATAATATACAAGGCAGAAATGTTCTGTGAGAAATCAGTTTTTATTTCAGATGCGACAACAGAGTCAATTAGCACTGTAGAAGACTGCGATCCGGTGAACTGCGACCGCAAATGCCGTCGCAACGGAAGTTACGGATTCGTTTGCGTCAATGGCAGATGCAAATGCATCAATTTTAAAAATATAGGTAATCTTTGGTTATTTTAAAATCTGGTCTAACCAAAAAGACTTGTTTGTTGATTACTGAAGGGAGTTCTGACACATTGTAATAGTACGGACAGACAGACATGCTCATACGAAAGCACACTAATAATAAGCATGCTTAAACACTAGGGTGCAACTGTTCACATTTGCGAGCAATACGTATGCTAGTTTTGAGCATTACCCTAAATAAGTGTGCTTTAAGCAAACAATAGAATACGCACGCTATTAAAGTGCAGGCTGGCAAGCCAAAATGTAAACATCACAGTAGACGGAGATGGTACACGGTTCTCAGATTATAAATTTTTGGTCTTTCATGACTTTTAACGAAGCTTTATGAGTATTATTTCGATTTTTTTTTATACAGAAGCTAATGTTCCACAGATATTCCAAACTACGACAGGAAGTCACGAAAAGTAACGTTTTACCTTCTTTCCATTGCCGCATTTTTTTTTAGCCAAAATGCATTTACTCTATCCTTGTTGCAGATTGAGATCAAATCGTCACTAGCATGTTTATAAGCAAACCCGTGTAGAGGCGGTTGTCAAGTCCCCTTTTTACACACACATCAAATAGTAAGCTAAAAAATAGAACGATTGTTGATTTCATGATCCAGTCTACGTCATTAATTCTATTATTTATTGCACAGTAATCGCCTATCTGAAAACAGTACTTTGGTAAGAATTTTCTAGTTAGCGATGGTAAAAATATATCGTTCGCTTAGATTTCAGTGTAGTATGTAAGCATTTTCCTTAACAAGAGGTTGGTTGGACTTTTGTACGTTCAAAAGAAGTTGGCAAATCTAGAGTATTATTATTGCAATTTACAAAACCATTAAATTAAGTGAGAGTAAACATACTAAATTTATTTAATATACTACTTGCTGCCACTTGCATTTTTGCATGCCCTTCGTGGTTAACAAACGTAGGTGATGGGAACCTTTTGATGTAAGGTAGATTAATATGTATCACCATAGACAAGAATTTGGTCATTAGGAAACGACGAGTCCACATAATTAACAGAATTAAAAATATGTTCATATTGATCACATTTACCACCAACAGTAATGCAAATGTGTTCATCTGAAGAAATGCCTTTCGAAGATGAACGTGGAATAGTAATCCACAATATTTCAGATGACGACCGAGCCCAACGTAAATGAATTTTGGTTGATCTTCTTTTTTACACAAACCAAAACGCCGCCACCCGATGTGCGCGTATTTCTATCATTTCTGTATTTGTGCTGTGATTAGTATCAGATAAATTTGATTTGGGCTGTAGATATTTTACATAGGCAACAGTGAACAAAACATTGCACATGTTCAGTCTTGGTTGCGAATGGACCGAAAATGAAGTGGGGTCTAAGAAAGTGGGCTCCTTGACATACTGTCACTTTGTTATACAAGTTAAGCACTTTTCGGAAAAAAATATTAATATTGACAAACCTTTGAGTAAACGTACTCCTAATTTATAAAAAATACAACAGCAAACTGTTCAGTACAAAGAAACATTAATTTATTTACTATAATTCTTAATTCTTCGTTCTATGTATTACAAACTCAGATAATTTTCTGACCTTTTTAACTTTTAAAGCAAGCCTGTCTAAAACTTTGTAAAATTTTATTTGAAACTAAGCTACATTTTGAATTAACTATAAACAATTTATTTTCTAGGCGAATCAACGAACAGTATAGAAAGCTGTGATCTACTGCAATGTGGCGAGATGTGTCGCGAGATGGGACGCTCCGGTGGCATGTGTGTCGACGGGGAATGTCAATGCAACCATTATAAATCTACAGGTAAATAGTTCTTAAAAATCATGATTATATGAATCCGCGTTACGTGGGGGCAAGATGTTGCGGTGTGAGGAGGAACGTGGACTAGATGCTATCAAGCTTAAGATACAGTTATAGATATATAGGTAAAACTAGTCGTACCACAAACCCACCTATTTACACAATGATCAACAGCTTTATGTGTCGAGTATGTGTGCTGTAGCAGAGTAAAAGGCCATTGCCTTTAGAGCAAAAGGCTGATTTTCAGCCACAACCTGAAGCTCTTAATAAGATTTCCAAATAATATGTAACTGTGCTGTAAATTGGAAAGAAAACCGTAATCATAAAAATAATAAATTTAAAAATATTGAATGAATAATTAAAAATAAATGGAAAAAATTATTTAAAAATATAATGAATATAGGATTAATATTATTTTTATTTTTTTTATTTACAAATCAGGCTTTCCAACAGTGAGTACAATTAAACGCAAACATTTTAAATAAACACAAAATTAGATGAAATTGCCTCACTACTTACAGGAATACACAGCATGCAACTAAAAAGGATTACAAACTATAATCAAGTAAAACATCAATTAGCAAAGAAAAAAAAAACACAACAACAACAAAGATAAAAAAAACTGAAATTTAGGGTAAATAAAGTGGATACAAATGTTATGTCTGCCTCATCACCCAATTGTGAAAAGGTTAAATAAATGCGGGTCAAGGAGCATTGAAATCTTAGGTTAGAACGACATCTTGGTAAGCGGAAAAGTTTGATTTTGTTAACTCTCTGTGGTCTGTTGGGAGCATTGAATCGAACTTTGTTTAGTAATTCAGGAGTGTTGAAAACACCAGTGACTAGCTTTTTAAGGAATACAATGTCGTGCATTACTCTGCGTTTTTCAAGAGTGGCGAATTTAAATGGATCACATGAGCTCTGTATGATTTAAGTTTTTTAGCTAAGCTAAAATTTATATCATTTAACCTACGGATGTACGATGTTAAATGATATAAATTTTTTTTTTGAATTTGTGCGATGCTGTTGATGTGGATTTTGTAACTCGGTGACCAAACTACACTGCATTACTCTAAGTGCCTTCTAACTAGAGAAATGTACATAACAGTTTTAATAGTGGGATTTTTAAAGTTTTTACATTCTCTAAAAACAAAACCAAACATCTTAGAAGCCTTATTGGTAATAATGTCAATGTGCTTGACGAATGTAAGCTTACTATCAAAGTACACAGCTAAATCAGTAATGCCATTCAACTCATCCAGAGCCTCGCCTGCTTTATTGTATTGGGTTAACACAACTTTCCTGTTTCTGGTGAATTTTACGAGTTTACATTTTTTTTACATTTAAACTCATTTTGTTCAGTTGACACCATTCAGACAGTCTGTTTAAATCATTTTGTAAGAGCACAGAGTCAGATGAATCATGAATAGACCTTTTAGCCTTTAAATCATCGAATCAGCGAATAAATATATCTTCGCATTATGAAAGCATTTTTGAATGTCATTAATAAAATAAATAAAAAGATAGGGACCCAAATGAGATCCTTGAGGAATTCCAGATTTGGCTACGCAAGGACCGGAACTATATCCTTTTATGACAACGTTGAGATTGCGACCCGTCAAATATGATGCAAACTAGCCAAGTAAAGGTTCTGCAACACAGTGCTTCAGTTTGCTCAATAGTGTGCCGTGATGCACAGTGTCAAAAGCCTTGCTGAAATCAGTGCACACCGCATCTACTTGAGAGCCAGCGTTGACTGTTTCTATATGGTCTTCCACATACGTTGCCAAATTTGTTGCTTTACAAATCCGTGCTGGTTATTTAATAAGAAGGGAGTCATATGCCAAGCAAGTATTGGACAGATCAAAGCTTCGATTTAGCCAGACCAGATAGGACCGCTATCGGTCTGTAGTTAGATACTAAGTTTTTGTCACTGCTTTTGAAGATCGGGATAATCTTTGTGTTTTTCTATAAAGATGGAAATTTACCACTCGCCAATGATCTATTGAAAATCATGGGCACCGGAATGCAAAGTTTGTGAGCACAACGAGATAAGAAAATTGGTGGTATATCGTCAGGTCCTGCACCCTTATTTAGATCCAGAGACTTCACAGCCCCTAAAACTTGGTTTTCCGTGAACCTGATAGTACTTAACGTGCTAGTGTTACAGTATATATCGGAACTAGTAAACACAATATCATCATGCGAATCACTATAAACAGACGCAAAATGAGAGGCAAACAAGTTGCATATAGCGCCACCCTCACAAGAACTATTTGTGCCATCGGACATCGTTTCGGGAAAACTACTAGTGTCGCCTCTTTTATTTTTTAAGTAGGACCAGAAATATTTTGGGTTAGATTTGATTTCATTCTGTCTTCAAGCAATGCAGTATACGTATTATAACACGAAAGAGTTTCGGCTCCGCAACGTTTTTTTAGAATGACAAGTGAAATTTCGTCCATTGGGTTACCGTACTTTTTAAATCTTAATCTTAATCTGTTTTTTTCGTTAAGCATCTTGATCAGCCTTTTTGAAAACTAAAATGGGAATTTAGTATTACGTTTCTTTACCTTTTAATTATTATTATTTATAATTATTATTTAATTGTTGTAATGAAATTATTTTAATTAATTTATGTGACATTTATTCCAGAATTACACTTTTATTAAATAAACAGTTTTATTGTTTAGTTTTGTAGTTTAATTTAAAGACGAACGGCAGAAAAGATCTCAATGCGTTGTTTTTTTTAGATGCTGTAACCAAATCACTCGAAGTCTGTAGTCCGCCATCGTGTGATCTAAAATGTCGTCGCGAGGGGCATGCCACCGGCGTCTGCGTTCGTGGAAAATGCAAGTGCGACTATTTCAAATATAACGGTACTTATGCCTTCCTCTCTGTTTTGTTATTTCGTAAACACTAACATATTTTACGACCAGGGTTCAAATTGGCTCAGCTGCTAATGATGCGGTCAATTTCAAGTATAGGAAATGTTTTATTTATTACACAGTATTTATTTACTTGTTTATATACCAGGCTAAGCAGAAAGTTTTTCGAAAAAAAGTAATGTACGGTACCTTGGCAAGAAATAATTCATTTTGAAAATTCAATAATTTAAAAGTAAAAATATATTGTTTATAACCGGATGAATCGTTTCATCGACTGCAATAACTTACAAGGCGCCTGTGTATAGCTAGTATAAAGAATGAACAAGCGCGTTCGCTTAAATTTGGAGGATGCAGAAAGAAGTGGTTGTCGTTTGACTGTTGTTATGATTATGAATATGATCCAGAAAAAAAGCGCCAGTCAATAGTATGGCTGTTTCAAAACAAACCAATGCCAGAAAAATTTTGATCGCCAGTATTCCTCCTTAACGATTTATTTAGTATATTTAAGAATAATTTGAGAATTGGTTCAGACGCATGACACTTTGTATAGACGTTGGAGCAGAGTTCTTTGGAAGTATGTAATCAAAAATTATTTTTTTCAAAACGTTCTGAGTTCGAGTCCGACGTTCTAGATGAAAACTATTTTAAGTCTGTTTTATATTGTAGTTAAAATATCTTCCGCCTACCAACCAGATTCCCGTCGATTCAGAAAATCTACTGTTGATGTTTTTATTGTTATTGTTATTTTGTGTTAAAGCTGGGTCGGCTGCAAACGTCGCGGAAAGTGTGATGCACAGGAAATATAAATATTTAGGTTATTGTTATATTTTTGAAGCTTTTGGCGAGGAGAATGTACCCCACATTCTAGGGTCAGAATGCTCATAGACTTTTCACTGAAAATTAAAAATGATTACTTGATTTTCAATGATTACAATGATTCATGATTAAAATTAAAAGTGAAACACGTAACCATAATTTAAAAGTTTTATCAAGGTCATAAAGTTGTTTAGTTTTTTATGGAAAAATATACCTAGCTGCTGATCTTTCATGCATACCATCTTCGTCTTCATTTTTCCACCTGATAGGAATCAAATTTGTTATTTTGAAATTGTGTTTTTTGAGTGAATAAAAAAATCTTCCATGCAGGTCAAGTTTATTAATACCGATTAATTTGATCACATCCAGGCTTAAATTGGAATTTATTATTCCATTACTTTAACTAGCTTCAGTTTCAGCTTTTATGGCAAATTTTTCAACTTTTTTTAGTTGGATTCGAAGTAGCCTCAGATGATGTATCCGACTGCGGTATGCTGGAATGTGAACAGACTTGTCGAAGGCTCGGGTTTCCTGGGGGCGCTTGTGTCAACGGGAGATGCATATGCGACTTAATAAAATCTCCAGGTTACTAAAGTTCCAATAATAGCGATAGGTTTTTATTAAAAATTTATTTTGAATCTCTTATTAAAAATTCGCATCTGTATTGCTTTTATAATATTTTTTAACTTTTAATTTTACTTGATAAATATATTGAACACAAGTTGAACACTGTCCACTTCATAATTTTGACAGTGATAGTTCTTTGACAAGTATTGTATAGATTCGATGGAAATTATAAGCGAACCTAAATTGCATTCAATATCAATTTCAAAAAAGAAAATCTGGACTAAAAAACCCTAAATATACGAAGGTTTTTCATTTTACTAAAGTACACGTACTTTATACAAATATATACAAATATTTAATATTTCGATTAAATGTATAATGCTTATTATTTTATAGAATCATATTTGACATTAACCAAAATCAGACATATAACTAAATAGAATTCTAAAGGTTGTTTGAAAAATTAATTTTTTTGTAAATATTTAACGAGTGCAAGGAAATTTTTGTATTTTTATTTTATTTATTTGGGACATTTAATGATCGTGCACCATATTCCAATATTGCGTTTCTTAAATGATCGCTTATTGTAGATCAACAGCATTATTCACAAGATATTAGGTCTTTACCTATGAAATTGCCATTTTTCACGAAATAAATGAAGCGTAATTTTTTTATATATTTTTTATTTCTATTAATCAAAATAATCACCCATGCAATCAATGCATCTTTGCCAACGCATTGGTAGCTTATTGATGCCTTTCTTGAAGAAATCAGCTGGACGGGAGGCAACAAATTCTTCAAAGGCATTTTGTACTGCCTCTCGGGTATTGAATTTTTTTCCCGCCAAGAAGTTATCCAAATTCTGGAAAAAGTAGAAGTCTGTAGGCGCAAGGTCTGGTGAGTACGGCGGATGACGGAGAACTTCCAACCCCAACTCTTGTAACTTGGAGACCGTCTGCTGTGCTGTATGAGGTCGCGCGTTGTCGTGCAGGAGCAGTGGAGCCGAACGATTGACCAAAGCTGGTTGGAGACGTGCGAGCTTCTCCAATATTGTGTTCAGTTCTTCACAGTACACATCTTCAGTAATGCTTGTCCCGTTTGGCAAGAAGCTGTGATGAATTACACCCGCGTTAGACCACCAAACAGTGACCATCACTTTTCTAGGGGTAAGTTTTCGTTTAGGGCATTGTTTGGGTGCTGAACCAGGGTCCAACCAACTTGCTGAGCGCTTACGATTGTCAAACAGGATCCATTTCTCGTCACAATTAACAATGCGGTTCAGAATTCCTTCATTTGTATGCCTGCTGAGCAGTGCAAGGCACGTCTCCACGCGTACTTCGCGCTGGCGGTCATTGAGTTCGTGGGGTACCCATTTGTCAAGCTTTTTTACCTTGCCAATTTGACGCAAAGGGACCAATATTGTTTTGATGCTAACGTCGAAAGCTGCTGCTAATTCAGCCATGGATTGAGTTTCATCAGCTTCCACAATTGCCTTTAATTCGTCATTGTCGACCAAAGTTTTCGGACGACCACGGGGTTCATTTTCCAGGTCAAAATTTCCAGAACGGAAGCGGGTAAACCAATAACGGGTGGTGCGTTCGTTTGTAATGTTCGCTCCGTAAACGTCGTTGATGTTGCGTGCCGCTTGTGCCGCTTTGCTGCCACGACGGTACTCATACTCCATAACTACTCGAATTTTTAACTTATCCATGATGACGAAAAATGTTCGAATGCGCTGAAAACAAAACGCTAACTATTAAACAAATGACGATTTTAGAAAAAGAATTCCATGTTTGTCAAATAAAATTAATTTTAAATTAGAATTATCAGTCAAAAAAAAAATATTTTCATTTGAAATGGCCAGTACGGCAAAACGGCAGTTTCATAGGTAAAGACCTATTATTTAATTGTTTGTTTTTTTCATGAGATTCACGAAAGAGTATTTTCTACTTGTAAATTTTATGAAAAGTATCACAACAAAATTTTTTTTACAAAAATGAAAAGCTAAGTAGACAAATGAATGAATTTTTTTTTACATTTATATTTAAGATAAGCATGAACATACTTAGTGAAAATGTTGGTGATACATGGAATACGTGATAAATGTACATGAAATATTTGAACTAGGTGTTTTGTAATTAAAATGGTAACTTTTAGTAAGCATAGTAAATTTAATGATATATATACTACATAAATGAGATATACCATAATATTTATTTTTGAAGGGCACTCACTCAGTCCTGTAAATACGAGTAACTCATAAGCATACGATTACGGACGGTCGTTTTTGAACTATAATTTGTAAAAAGCTTTAATTACGAAGGATAAATCTACTTAACTTGTGATATTATATGTGTATCAATGCAAAATTATATTTCTTAAAAAGGAAACCATAAAGATGGGTCCACATTTTTTCCAATTATTTATACAAACTTCTGTTCCAGCCCACAAAAAAGGACTTCACAAAGCATCGATGCCTTATTACAAATCGTCGATGTGTGACATCGCATCCTGCAATGCTATGTGTATCAGTATAGACTTCACAATGGGATTGTGTATCAGAGATATTTGTCAGTGTTTTTAAATAGCATTTACCGACGTTACTTTACAACGTCTTTTTTTTCAATAATTGATGTACAATGATTAAATTAATTCTATGGCTTTGCTAAAACTGAGATTTTCTTTAACTTCCTGAACTGCCTTTATTATACCACTGTAAGAACATCAGCCGCACGCACTATTTGGTTTCAGGCAAATTACTGCTGACTTTATACATACTTTAGAACTAACTTTAGGTTTTTGAGTTTCCTTCAGATATGTTTCAGCCAGTCGGCTTATTGTAATTAAGTTATTAAAACTTATTGGTACATTAGGCAGTCATCGGCAACATACCCGGATCTTTACGAGAAGCCAGGGCCTTAATTACTGCTTAACTAACACTCAACTATCCTATATTATGATAAGGGTTTGTTCATCTCTCTTTTTATAATGTGTATTGATATGTTGGTTGGTTTTTATAACATCGAATTTTAGTGGATAAATCACTAATCGAAGCTAGCTAGTGAAAACAATAATTTTTAAGTCATCAATAAGCTTAAAGTTATGCTTGTGTTATTGCTCGTTGAGTAAAAGGAACCTGGAACGTATTATTTCACTTTACTTTGCCTCAGTAGCTGGTGCCTCGGTGATAAGAATCAAAGTAGTGGAGTGATGAGAGTCCAGACTCATCAGAAACAATTGAAACTGAACTCTTCCTATAAATACAAATAAACTTTGAAATTATTTCGCAATCGGATGTTTTCATATGTAATCGATTACAGTACCCAGTAATTTCAAAAATGGCGAAATAATTATCGCATACCAAGTGAAAAAAGGTCGACTTAGAATGCTACGTGGAACTAAAATAAAAGGTCCTTATATGAATAAGCTTTTGCCTACAAATTCGTTCACGTCAATTCTTGTTCACGATAAAAATATAGATAAATCCAGATGAATATTTTTCTACTTTACTGTATAGATATAAAGTATTTGTAAAGTATTCTGTATAGACATAAAATATTTATTTTGTAGCATGTTCAGAAAATAAACTTCACTGACTCATTTCACCCCTTACGGTTATATCTCGTCATTCCTCGCAAACATCGTAAGGCAACACTTAAGGTTTCAAGGGCCAGGGATGAGGAGTAAATATCTCAGTCTGGATATTTGGTCTTTAGATGCCCAGAACTAGTAGCAGACTTTTGATATTGGTTTTGTGGGGGAGAAAGCTTGCAATATAATATAACGAACTTAGTGGGATTCGTAAGTATAACAACAAGTATCCATATTTGCACATAGGACAGTACAAGAGTACTTATATTAATATTAATTAATTTTCCGAACCCACAACCTCCTTGAATTTTATATGAGGAAGTAAATCTAGTGCGAAACGAGTGAAACTTTTCTTATGCATTCCTATTTTATTCCTATTCAATGAAACATATAAAAATACCGATATTTTGATAGTTGAACGATAAAGATGAACTTTTGTTACTTGAATAGTAAATTACGAAGATATTACTTGATTATTAAAATAAATAATCAATCAATCGCAACAAATCAAATCACCCTTGAGTAAAGGTGCTTCATCTTGTTCTTTTTATTGAATTTATAAGTTAAGATTTCATGGTTTTTCTTTCATTCACCATGTTTGTTAGTGAGACTCCTTGTTATTGATCCTTTTGAATGATGCCATAAAAATACACTTTTTTTTGGTTTTGTTTGCTTTGATTCCCAGGCGTGGCAAGCTTATTTTCAAATTACTTCCATGGCCGCTTTGCTTCGTTTAAAAAAATATATGAATGTTTTATTAGAGTTAAATATATCTTCAGTATTTATAGTACTCCTGGCAGTGCAAAATTCCACTCTATATATCAATCAATTTAGACAGAAGAAATAAGACTTTATATCTTGCAAAGCTAAAATGTATATTTCTAAACAAAATGAAAATGATTTTTGCTCATAATTATAGTAAATTAAAATAGTAAAAATTTAATTGGTCATTAATAATCAATTAGTCAGTCAGCTTATTTTTTATTCTGTGTTTCAAAGGGTTTGTATCCAAATATATGTATATGTCAATCCCATCGCACCTATACTCAAAATAAATTCTTATAATTAAACTAAACTACGAACTTAAGCTACATACAAATTCGATACTTTTAATTTAAACTGGTTCATTATTTTAGTTCATTGGCATTTATTTTCAGCTACTTCTGATAAAATTATTTAGATCAGACCCACATCCATAACATTCAGTCTGAACTCTAGCATGAGAAATGCTCTCATATCTTTGTTTCTGACACACTCCATCAGCAAATGTTGCACATCCTCAACTTTACTACAACTTAAACATTTATCAGATGATGCTCTTTTCGTTAGGAATGCAAACTTTGTGTACTGAACGTAGTCTTAACAATAACTTTACAAGATTACTTCCCAAACAACAACCCTCAAACTAAGGTATACGAGGAGGCTCATTTTTATGGTCTTATACCATTACTATATAGATTGTTTGTCAAATAAAATTTCCGAATATTTGACAAACAATCTTACTGGGTGGGAGAAATGATATAAAAGGCATAATGGACAGAGAACGATATTCATTCTCGCTCCGATCGCCGCCCGGTACGGACGTGCAAGACCCCGTTCTCCTTTGATCGGTCCCTTCCCGATATTCCGTGGCGCTCAGTCTACTGACGTCACAGTTTAGCGTGTTGGTTCCGTGCTACGGTTTTCAAGGTTTTTCTACTCCCTCTGAGTGCTATCGAAGTGCGATTTTTCTTTGTGACTAAGCCCCTTAGTCTTCAAAGTGCTGTGCTAAGTTGTGTTGTGCTTGTGCTGAGTGCATTGTTGTGCCCAGCGTAAGTAGTCTGGTTTCAGTACAAAGGATACTTAACGATGACAACGAATTTGTACTAAACCAGTCTTTTTATTTTTATTTTATTTCTCTTCTCTATTTTATTTATTTTGCTCCTATTTTCATATTTATTTTTATCATATCTGTGTGTTTTCGTGTGTATTTGTCCTTTCTGTCTGTAAAGGTTGACCCTAACGCGGTCAACTCTTTACCTGCGTACCCTTTTTTAGGTTTCTAGGGAGCGGTGACAACGAATTTGTACTGAACCAGTCCTTTTACTTTTATTTTTTATTTCTCTTCTCTATTTTATTTATTTTTCTCCTATTTTCATACTTATTTTTATCATATCTGTGTGTTTTCGTGTGTATTTGTCCTTTCTGTCGGTAAAGGTTGACCCTAACGCGGTCAACTCTTTACCTGCGTACCCTTTTTTAGGTTTCTAGGTAGCGGCCTTCGGCGTACTACGGTTAGTTTTAAGTTATTCTCCCCAGCCCCCCTACCGCTAGTAGGGAGGTTAGCCGCTAGGGTTTTGCTAGGTTTTTAGGAACTAGGCATCTTGTAATATACTTATCTATACATATTATTTTCCCTACCCGGGACAACCTGTAATGGATTCGCTAAGCGTTATTAACTTCGCGAACGCGTTCACCCAGGCGCTTGCTGCGGCAGGCGTCTCCATCCCGAAAGACATCCTAACGCAGGCCTAGCAGGCATCAATCGCGTCTCCGGCCCCATTCCCAGCCCCTCAGGCCTCCAACGTCCAGACCCCTCAGGTCTATAGCTCTCCCGCGTCTCCCGATCCATCCGATATGGACTGCGCGTCAGTCTCATCCTCGCGCTCATCTCGTAGGAAGCGTACCACTCCCGGGAGCGATTCAGACTCCGCCGCGTCCGAAGCTTCATCGGTCGCCGCCACCTTAACCGGCTCTCCTGAGCCCGCATTCCAGTTAGTTGCCAAACGCTCTAAGAAGCGTTCGAAAAAAGCCGCGGTGTCTTCAACACCCGAGCCAACCCCGGTGTCTTCTACACCCGTCCCCGCGCCGCTCATGTCACTCGAAGTGACCGCGTCTCCATCGGTCCCGTCTAAGCCAGCGACGCGCTGCGCTCCCGTCCCATCGAAGCCTCAGCTCCCTCCGCCCGTCTTCCTCCGTGAAAAATCGCGCTGGGCCGTGGTTTCTAACTTGTGCAAAGAGCACAAAATCAATTATCTCAAGGCAAATAACGCAGGCGATACTATAAAAATCCAAGTCGTGACTATCGACAACTTCCGCGCGATCACTCGTTTACTCTCGCTTAAACAAATCGCGTACCACACTTACCCTCCCGGAGGAGCGTACAATCCGCGCAGTATTACGGGGCGTCCCGTTCAAGCTCGCGAACGAAGATATCCTCGAGGACCTTAAGTCCCAGGGTTTCCCGGCCGAAGCAGTGCACAAGATGCACTCAAACCGTGGTAGGCGTTTTCCGTTAGCTTTAGTTATCTTGTCTAATACTCCCAACTCGAGGGAGATCTTCAGAGAGGCTCGCACAATCTGCGGACTCTCGAATATTTCCCTCGAGCGTCCCAACCCCCGTGGTCACCCTGGGCAGTGCCACCGCTGTCAGCTCTACGGCCACACAGCGGCTAACTGCTCAGCTCCTCCCAGGTGCGTCAAGTGCCTGGACCCTCACATAACAAAGGAGTGCACTCGCACTCCCGAATCCACTTCCCCCCCTGCCTGTGTGCTGTGCGACCTGTCTGGCCACACAGCTAACTACAGGGGTTGCCCGCGCGCTCCGCGCTCCTCAGCTAAGAGGGCCGCGCCTAAACCGGCGCCGCCGCTCACTCCCGCTAACTTCCCGCCGCTGCGCAACCGGGGTCCCCCGGAAGCAAAGCCCGTTCAGCCGACGCCTACTTCGGCTCTGTCTTGGAGGCAGCGTCCGGTCGTTCCACCTGCACTTTCCCGTCCTATCCCAGCTCCCGTAGCTCCCGTAGGGCCACGTCCTGTTCCGTCATCTTCACCTCAGTCATCGTTGGCTGAGGACATGAAGACCGTGTTCGACGTCATTTAAAACGTCGACATTACGGAAATTTCCGTTCTCGCACGCAAACTGCGAGACGCCCGCTCTCCTCAAGAGCGTTTATTTGCGTTAGCCGATCATCACTCGCTTCTAAGTTCGTTATAACTTTTATTTTTATTTTTTATTTTTGTATAAATTCGTAAATAAGCAAATATAATGTCTAGACCCGCAAATCCTGCGTCCGGTCGTATCAAACCCAAGGGCTTATCCCTAGTTTCTTTTAACGCTCGTAGTCTCAGCACTAACCTTCCTGAGCTCAAACTGTTCCTTCAGAACAACGAGCCAGACTTATTGCTTCTTCAAGAGACGTGGCTCACTCCAAACCGCACCAGGGGATTCGCTGTTTCCAATTACGTGTTCCTTCGTAATGACAGGCGCGACGGTTACGGCGGCACAGCTATTTATCACAAAAGAGGTTTCCACTGCACTCCTCTCCCTACCCCTCCTCTCCTCAACATGGAGGCCACTGTGTGTAGATTGGCTATGACTGGTCATCCGACCATCATCATAGCTTCAGTCTACATACCTAGTGACATCCATCGTACCAGACCTATCCTTAGCGACTTCGAGGCCATTCTCGCCCTCGGCCATTCAGTCGTTATGTTTGGAGATTTTAACTCCAAACATACTGACTATCGACCAACCAAAGCGGTAGAGAACTCCTTAAAATCACTCAGCAACTCGACTTAGACGTCACCTCTCCCGTCACTCCCACTCACTATCCCGGCAACTCTCCTGACATCCTCGATTTTGCAATCGTCAAACAAATCAACCTCGACCTCAGGTCTATCGAACCGCTCGATGACCTTGGCTCTGATCACCACCCCGTCTCCCTCGTGCTAGGACCGCCTAACAATCAAGTCACTCCTCCTAAGACCTTTACCAACTGGAAAGGTTTTAAAAATACGTTAGCTTCAGCCTTAGAGGCCCCAAACTCTCCGCTCGCGATCTCGCCCGACCAATTAGATAGCCCGGACAAAATAGATACATTAGTCGACTCCCTCACTGATGCTATCAACTCAGCCATCAGTGTAAACGAAAAGGTTGCTAAGCGAAGTTTACCCAATCTACCCATAGCCGTTAGCAATCTCATTAAAGCCAAGAACGTGGCTCTCCGGAGAGCCAAGAATTATCCCACGATCAGCTGCGAACAAACTACAACGTAAAGTTAGGTCTTGCCTCGCGGAACTCCGAGACGCTCAGTTTAACGATCTCATGGAGAATATCTCCCCGTCCCACAAAGCGTACTATAGTATGGCCCGAGCCTTACGCGTAGACGCCGCCTTTCACATTCCTCCTCTCACTCGTCCCGACGGCACTATTGCTTTTGAAGCCGAGAAGAAAGCCGAATGCTTCGCCGACAGCATATCGGCACAATGTTCGCCCAGCACGCAACCCACGGATCCCTCCCACATCCAGGCGTTGGAGGTCGAAGTTCTCCGCAGAGAATCTGTCCCCATCACCGACGACCCCGTCACAGTCTGTAATGATGAAATCTTGCTTCTCATTAGAAGTCAAAGTCCAAAACGGCTCCGGGTGCGGATGGTATTTCTAACTGCGCACTCAAACACCTGCCTCAACAGGTTCTTACCTTGTTAGCCATCATCTTCAATGCCTGCTTCGACCACAGTGCTACTTTCCAAAAACGTGGAGTGAAGCGACAGTCATAGGCATTCCCAAGCCGGGTAAACTCTGAATAAACCGGCTAATCACAGACCCATCAGCCTCCTCAAGGCCATGTCTAAACTTCTCGAAAGAATCATACTCTCTCGAATGCGGAACCATCTGTTTCCAACGGATGGCGATTCTCTCATAATACCCCACCAGTTCGGCTTCCGCGCTAAGCACTCCTGCCCTCAGCAAGTCCATCGAATCGTCGAGTACATACTCGACGGCTTCTATCCGAAACGAAAGAAAACGATCGCAGTTTTCTTTGACGTAGCCAAGGCTTTCGACAAAGTCTGGCACAGCGGTCTCGTTTATAAACTCTACAAAATAGGCTTACCGGCTCGCCTAGTTAGGATAATCGCGTCGTTTCTCAAAGACCGCACGTTTCGTTTCAAACATGAAGGCACGCTTTCCGCACCTCGTCCCATAAAGGCTGGAGTCCCTCAAGGCTCAGTCCTCGCCCCTCTGTTGTATACCGTGTACACTAACGACATTCCCATTCCGCCGAGAGACGTCGAACTCGCCCTCTTTGCCGACGACACAGCCCTTTACACCAAAGGCCAAAGTGTCCCGGGTCTCACCACCAGACTCCAAAAGGCTGTAGACGCCCTCGGTGCATGGTCTCAAAAATGGCGTATCGATGTGAACCCAGACAAGAGTTCTGCGGTTTACTTCGACTGCAAACAACGTCATGTCGCTGACAATCTGCACGTTCGAATGTTAGGTACTCCCATCCCCTGGAAGCGCACTACCAAATACTTAGGCGTCACCTTAGACCAGACGCTTTCTTTCAAGCCACACGTCGATAGAGTAACGAAACTCGCCCGTTTTTGTCTTTCAGAAATAAACGTACGCTTTATAAGGTCTGCGTTAGACTAGTCATGACATATGCCTCGCCAGTTTGGCCACGCCAAACCCTCTGTCCTGCAAAAACTGCAGGTAGTTCAAAATCTCTTCTGCCGCAGGGCCACAGACGCACCGTGGTACGTGCGTAACGCGGACCTGCACAGAGATCTTGAACTACCTACAGTGCAACAGCACCTCAAAACACTCTCAGAATCGTTCTTTAAACGCGCCGAATCCCATCCCAATCCTCTAGTTCGAGATTCAAACTCATATACTGCTCCTGTCTTAGATTCGAAATTCAAAGTCGCTAGACCGAGAAACGTGCACACGAACGTAGCGACGCAGCTGACGCTAGATCTCTTAGCCCTTCAGGCCGCAACTTCTACTTCTAACGTAAATTCTAATTCTAACGTAAATCCGAATTAATGCAATTTTATTTTTAAATTTTTAATGTGTTTAATTATTTACTTTTCATTTTGAGCACCTTCAGTGCTGTGTATTCACCTTCAATGCTTTGAGCACCTTCAGTGCTATGTAATTCCAAGCGGGTGACCCCTTCTGGGCCCCGCTAGCGCGGCCTCTTTCTCCAATTGGCCGTCGCTCAGGTGAAGGCTGAGTAGCAAAAAAATTGCACGAGCCGACAGGGGGTTTTTTAGTGGGTATGGTTCTGGTAGGCGTCGGGACGAGTCCCACATAACTCCAATCGCGCGCGCGGAGTATGCGTCAGAGCATTTTAATATCCTCCTGCCCTTCCCGTGGAGGGGAACAAAAAAAAAACAGAACGATATTCATTTTGTTGTGATCTCTTCTGTTGTGAACTTAGTGGCCAAAATTGTATTATCAAGGAAATAAATGTCAAGACAAATAATCCATTGTTTGATTTACTGCCTGAATTGACAAATGTTGATTAAATATCTGCAGTGACATACTTGTCACTGCACTCTACTCTGTTTGTGTGTCTTTACTTACTCGACACAGTGGAAGGAACTGTTACATAATGTTGTTTTCTTTGATTGCAAAGTCTTTCTTAAGAATTTGTTTTGTTCAATAAAAACGTTCTCTTCTTTTTATTAATTTATTACTCTTCATGTCTCACGTAAGGAAACAAGATATCTTTTCTACACAAAATTGTTATATCTCTTGAGAAAAAGACCAATCAAAAATGTCTGAATATTTTTTATTTTATCATAGGTATAAAAAATAAACGTGATGAATGTCTTCTTTATCTTCATCGTGACTGCGCAAATACACCTTAACTACGGCTTTTAAAGTTGACTGAGAGGAAAAAAAGCCGGAAAAACCTCTCTGCACTCTTGGGTCTACATTGAAAATACATGAAATGGGTAATTAGATATACAGCTTGACTACGACATGACAGAAACAAACACAGAGCGATAAATTCTCATGTGAGATCTGCTGATCGATTATCCTTCTCGCAAAAATGTTTTTTTTTCTAGTTTGTAGTATAAATTTGGGGTTACTTGCAAATGCTACATTCCATTGTTGGTAATTAAAATAAAAAGTTGGCAAACTAAAACCGTAATTGTTCAAAAACTGTACAAGGAAAATATTTCGCAATAAATTTTAAAACTGAAATTATATTATAATTTAATTTTAATTGGAATTTTAAGCAGTTTGTTCGTGCGTGGGTTCGCTAATCTCGGGTACGTTCTTACTGAGTTGAAAGCAGTTTTTACTGATGGATGTCCCATGGTAAGTTTAAGGCAACGTATTGGCTGTTTATTATTTCAATTTAAAACAGAAATAAAGACTATCAAACAAAATTGGCATCACTTAGCAAAATTTTATACAGATGAGTCACTAAATCCACATACACACTTTCACATTTCTAATGTTCATTGAAGTTACAACCATGATAATTTAAAAATGAACAATGTATAATGAATAATTGCACAATACAAAATATGAATAGATAAATAATTAAATTGTTCGTTTGATTATTATACATATGTAAATATGTATATACATATGGAGTTGGTGAATTTAGATTTACTATTCTTTTGCATTCCAGTCCAATATCTGCATTAAAATTGAGAAAATTAGTAAAAACGAATAGGTTAATTCCTGAGTTACATTCGTTTACTTTGTTTTTCTATATTGATTTTTAATTTTAATCTTTTTTTAGGGTTCTTACTTTGTTTATAAAAATGTATGCTATCCTTGAACACATTCGTTTATCTGGTTTGTATCTTTAATATTATGAAAAATTCTTCGTATTTTCACTGTTTTAAAAATAATTTTGTTTTTTTTCTTGATTATGTTAACTTTCATGTATGTGCGTTCTCAGTGTAAAATTAAATTTTGAGTTCTAAGTAACATACGTTAAATTTTTTTGTTATTGTAATCGTTTCGTTTGTTATTATTTGTTTATTGTGTCTTGCTTGGTTAACAGGAATTGAATGCTGGCAGACTGTGTTCTTATGAAGTTTTCATTGGTTTTTTCTTTGATCCCTTAATTACTACAAGAAAAATTATTTTAGTATAGTTATTTTCTCGCTGCTCGGTCATATTAGAATTCATTCTTAGAATTAATTTGAATATATTTTTCCGTCTTTATAAAGCCTAGCCTCAATATAAACCAACTTCAATAAGTACATATGGAAATATAGTGTATGATTAGAACTAGTAGTCTCTTTGATATTCATAATAGGGTTTTATCGATAACGGCGGATTTGCGCACGCGCCGCTAGCGCACAACCCTAGAGGATCGGACCCTCGCGGATAAGTCTGCAGCGAAAAAATAACGATACTCTAGGTTTGTGAATTTTGTGAACATTTAGCTTCTTTTGGTTGGTTTCCGTTTTACGTTGCTTTTCGTTCTTATTAAATCTACCAGTACCGTAGGACATATTGGCAATGTAGTTATTGTTAGCCTCGGGTAGAAAAGCCATAGAAATCTATACTTAAATTTTTAAACAATTAGTTTAGTTATGGACCGTGCCTTGACGCACGCTATCAGAACCAAATTACTTAATACTTAAATGTTTTAATATTGCTTATAAGTAATTTATAACAGTATCTGATAATTTTGAACAATGACGGAACCATTGTTGATTACATGGTGATTGCATGATTTCGTAAAAGTATTTAATGTATATAAGCCGTTGCCCACGAATTCATTCGCATAAATTCCGGTTCTTAATTGCAAATTACTCACAGGTTAACCCAGAATTAGTTACTTAGCATCATTAGTCCACAAACTTTACAGATTCATTCTTCTTCTTCTTTCGTATCAATGGCTTTATTACATAATTGTCTGACACCACCCCTGAGTTGGGAGAGGCTGATATCCCTCCAGTGATTATTAAGGGTACGTAATTAGTAAAGGTACCACACCAATCGATCGTCCGCCAATCGACGTCGACCCGTCGACGTAAAAAATTTGAAAAAAACATAATCGTGCAAAGATTTTAATTTTCGAATCAAATTCTTCTCTGAATTTGGCCAAAATCACGTTTACCACATATCTAAGTACAGAATTGACGAATTCCTTGACATTCGTCACTGTTCAATTTAATTGAACTTATGAACTTAACTACTTAATCCGTTTGGACACACAACTGACATGTAGTAACTTAAAATTTAGTTAAAATTTAGTTACCAACTTAACTACTTAATACATGTAAACCGCACATTAGTGTGCTTGTCTCAAGACCTGGGCCGAAGCGATTTTTGAACCGGCTTGTGTGCTAGTGTTTGACATGAAATACATAAGAGCGGTAAGCCGTAGTCTGCACTTCAACCCCGCAGTCACACTGAACTTTTGACGGGTCAATGAAGCCTCGTTTGGACATATTATGATTGCAGCGGCCTACTAGATCTCCAAGTTGGACGCTATTGGGACACACTTCGCAGGAGGTGTATGTCTGGACTGCCACAGCATTATTCTCTTGCGTCCTGTTGGGTATTATGTTGGTGTTGTAGATCTCAGGAAGCTAACACAATCTTCAAATCTTTAACTGCCTCTTATGGTTCTATCTCTTCATCAGATGTAAAATTTCAGCTTAAATCAATATAAGGTGATCGAAATATTGGAGTTCGCTGACTCTGCATCTGGGACCAGCTATAATGTCAGTAGAACCAGAGCAAATGCCTTTCGTAGCTGCGATCACATTTTTCAGTGTTATTTTTTTTCATTTATTATCATAATAAAAACTTAAATTAAAGAAAATAATATACAAATTAGCATAAGAAAACCCTAAGGTTTATAAGATAATGCTTACCTAAGTCTACATTGGTGTTAATAATGAATATTAGGCTTAAATACAAGTATACATATTAAAAAAAGGGAATTTAAATTATGATAATCAGCAATATACATTCAATAATACATAAATCACTTACACATGTTGTTTATGAAAAAGGATTTGAAAACAATGCTTTATAATATTTATCAATTACAAACCCACAGTAATTTCCTATGTTCCTATGTAGAGAAAGCAAATCCTGCGTGAAATGAGTGCAACTAATCTTGTATTGTGGTGAACCATATAAAAACACCCGTGTCATTATTTAGTGTATAGTCGATACTTCTTGATACAATTGTTAACAGCTTACTTACAGCGGCAATATGTTACTATTAAAATTGTTGTTTTTCTTTATTGTACTGAGTGGCATCTCTGTGTTAGCTGGAGATTCATGGAATAGTAAGTATACTTATGTTTTAATTGCAGGTTCACGATAAAGAATATTACCCCAATTTAGGCGCAGAATACTTAATCTCTCTGTAGTTATTAAATTAGTTGGTCTGTTTTCTTTTCATTCTGTTATGGTCTCAATAATTATGTTGAACAATAATAATTTAATATTCTAAACCAAATCTAACATTTATATACACTACATGACAATTATATTACGTATATATGTATAATTTCATTTAAAATAAATTCACACATGGCAGTTCATGCATGATACTTGTCCTACCTTTTAACAATAAAAACACTTACAAAAATGCCGACTAGTGTTTTAACCACTAAGGAATGAAACCTGTCCAAACCTGTCCTTTTTTTCAGAACTTCGTAGAAGAGGATGCAGCGATGCAGTGTGCAATGTGGATTGCAAAAACCAGGGTTACTCGCGTGGTAACTGTGACAGCTGTTGCGAATGTTGGAATTAAACTAAAAGTGAAATAAAAAACTAAATATCATAGATTAGAAAACAGCATTTTATTGATTAGCGTTCACGGCCAAAGGTTGTCACTGTCGCTGACCTTTGTTAAGTTAAGCAACGTTCGTTGCGGCTGACCTAGGATCGGTGGCCGCCTGTAGAACTTGAGCGTGTATGTGTTTGAAATATTTATTTCTCAACTTTGACAATTACTTGTTCGTATTGACGTCAAATAAAACATGACTCTACCACTAGTTCGGCAAAACCTTCGTGAGGAAGAACTGGCAAGAATCTTCGGAGAGCACGTTAAGCCGTCGGTTCCATTTGTTATCGCAAGACAAGTCGTGACGCCACGTCAGCCATGGAGTTTTCAGAGGCGGCTAGATCAACTGTGATACCACTTGGCACCGGTTGCCACTCCTTCACACGTAAGATGAAAAAGTATTGTAATTCAAACACTTAATCTTTTATACATATAATGAAACTAAAGTGCTTTAAATCGAAGTAACCCAAAATAATGAAATTCTCGTCAAATGAAGTTCCAATTATTTGTATGTAAAGTAACTATGAATATTTAATTATCTTTGGATCAACTTTTTGGTGGTAATTCGGTGAAGCAAGTCGTGCCCTTGATTTTTCTTTTTGTGTACCTAAGTTAGTGTTTAGTGTCTAATGATAGTGCATTGTGCAGTGAATACTCGTACACATGTGCATTAATTAGAAAAACCAATAAGGAGCGTAGACAGTGCTTTTCGCTTCGTTCAAAGAAATCCGTTAGTTGACCTTACAAAAGTCTATAAGAAAAACAATGACAAAACAACAGACCTTATGAAGGTAAAACAAAGTCTTTACTTTAACCTTCATCGTCTTCATTCTTTTTCACAACAGTGATATTGTCACCACAAGTGGTGGTGAGATCATCATAATAAAAGAAGAAGAAATATTTACGAGAGATCAGGCTGTATGGCGTGGTTCCTTTGTCTTTCTTATAAGATAAATGTTAACAAAAAATATATATTTAGGTCATTTATAAAGTGTTAGGTTCTCAAGTTTTAAAAATGGGATACATTTCATTTAGTTTTAAAAAATTATCAAACTAGACTTGAGTGACTATGAAAAGTCGGAATCATACTATTTATACGGCCTTATTGATGAAGTTTCGACAAAATGATGTAGAATAACTTTTACGTAGAGACGTGCCCTTGAGAGGATATGTTATTAATAAAAAATCAAACTTGGAATTAGAAAACTATTGGTGAATAATTTTATCGGACGTTATTGTCACGGGAAGATGTGCTGCGAAGCGAGGTCAGAAGCGAAACTTTTATGTCTGGCCTTTCCTAGGCAAATGTGATCGGACAAACTATATCAAAAATGAATAAATATTATATAATACTATTTGTATAATCGACTATGTCACACTATTAAGATATATTTTTTTAGGTAAAAAATCCCCCATCCTCACCATTTGAAGTATTTGAGAGCACTATGGATGAGGTATTACATAGAGTAAATAACAAAAACAAAGAAATAATTATTTGTGGCGATTTTAATATTGATTTATTAGTAGAGACATCACTAAGTAAACGATTCTTGAATCTTTTTAATTGTTACAACCTAAAAAATCTCTTCTTAGAGCCTACGCGAATCACAGCGACCTCAGCCACATGTCTTGATAACATTTTTACAAATATAATGCCATGTACAAAGTCAGTAATTAATAAACTACAATCAGATCATAGTGGGCAGTTGGCCACTTTTGATATTGGGCTAAAAAAGACTTTAAAAAGAGAAATTACCTTTATACCTATGAATGAGAGACGGCTTGAAACATTTAGGAAAAATGTATTTGAAAAAACATTTAAATTAGATTACTGTGCAGATCCTATTACTCAATATAACTCTATTCATAATATAATAAGAAATGAATATGACTCTGTTTTTAAAAAAAAGAAAATATGTATAAATAATAATTTATTTAGGTTTAGTGACTGGGCAACAGTGGGAATATGCAGAAGTAGAAATAGATTATATGAATTGTACAGTGAAAGAACTTATAATCATAAAAATACATTTTATGAATATGTTAAAAAGTATTCAAAATTATTTAAACGAGTTTGCAGTGTAGCTAAATCTAATTACATTAATAATAAAATTAAATATAGTACTAACATTTCAAAAACTGCAGGGAATATAATTAATCAGGAAACTGGGAAAGCAAAAGAACCACACACCAAATATAATTTAAAAATTAATGATAAAGTGTTGTCAACTGACAAAGAAGTTGCTGAAGCATTTGAAAATTTTTTTACAGCCATCCCTGTGTCAACTACTTCGAGTATTAATTCATTATCCACTCTTGCACAGTCACTGCTAACGGAAAATGTAAATTCATGCAATATTGATTTTATTTTTAAACATGTTACTGTTCCACAAGTTTTAAATGCATTTAAAAGCATTAAAGTAAAAAATACTGCCGATTTAGATGGGATTTCTGTTAAAATTATTGAATCTGTCATTGATGGTATAGCCCCGTACTTAGCCAGTATATTTAATGACTGTGTTGATAATGGTGTTTTTCCTGATTTAATGAAATTGAGTAAGGTCATTCCAAAATTCAAAGCAGGTAGTATGTCTGACCCTAATAATTTTAGACCTATATCTATACTACCAACGCTCAGTAAGATTTTTGAAAAATTAATTTTAAATCAATTACTTTCTCATTTTTACGGTAATAATTTAATGAATTTTAAGCAGTTTGGTTTCACGCGGGGTCGCTCAACAACCGATGCCGGTGTTGAGCTCATAAAACACGTATTCAGCGCCTGGGAGGAGTCGTGTGATGCTATTGGTGTCTTTTGTGACTTGTCCAAGGCGTTCGACTGTGTGGATAATACTACTCTACTCTTGAAACTGCACCATTACGGCATTAAAAACCGAGCGCTTGCCTTGATTAAATCATATATTTCTAATAGAAAACAGAAAGTTGCAATAAATGTAGAAAAATCATCAGGATTGGCAGTGACAATGGGTGTGACCCAGGGCTCAGTTCTTGGTCCTTTCCTATTTTTAGTTTATATTAATGATCTGCCATCGGTCGTTAAGAATCAATGCGAGGTCATATTGTTTGCTGACGATACTTCTTGTTTAAAATCAAAAGACAAGAAATTGACTATCGAGCGGTGAACAAATGCATCTCCAACACAGAGCAGTGGTTCTCAGCTAATAATTTGCTCCTCAATGAAAAAAAAACGAAATGTGTTAAATTTACATTGCCAAATGTCAAACAGGTAAACACAAACATTGTAGTTAAGAGCCAGGAACTGACTCCTGTAAACTCAACTGTATTTCTGGGCATAACCTTAGACGCCAAACTGCAGTGGGGACCGCATGTTGATGGTTTAGCGAAAAGGCTTGGCTCTGCCGCATATGCTGTTAAAAAAATTAGACAAATTTCAAATGAAACAACTGCTCGATTAGTCTATTTTGGTTACTTCCACAGCCTCATGACATATGGTATTCTGCTGTGGGGGAGTGCTGCCGACATCGATGCTATATTTATTCTGCAGAAAAGGGCTGTTCGCGCAATCTATCAGCTCGGTCCAAGGGTGTCACTTAGAAGTAAATTTAAGGAAATCAATATTCTTACCTTCCATTCACAATATATTTTAGAAAATTTAATGTATGTTAAAAAGAACATAACCTTGTTCAAAAGAAAAAAAGATCTGCACAATGTTAACACAAGAGGAAGAAATATGCTGGCAGCTCATAATAGCAGGCTTCAAAAAGTCACTAACTCATTCATGGGTCAATGTATACGCTTTTATAATAAGGTTCCTGAGGATATCCAAGGTCTTCCTATTGACAAATTCAAAGAAACTATAAAGGAGAAGTTGTGTGCTAGAGCATATTATAAACTATCCGATTATTTGGATGATAAAAGCCCTTGGGTATAATCCCCTCATTAACAGGATTGTACTAGTATTTGTAACAAAGCATGTGTAATGTGTCTGTTTGTGCGATGAGTTCTTCGTCCCGATGAATATCTAAAGCGTCATTGTCACTAAAGTACGTCTTCTTATGGTAGCGTCGGGTGACGGGTCGCTCACTTCCCTCTAATATGGTTGAGGAGGGCGATGGCTGGATCCCGCGTTAACTCGTGAACGGGTGCCGTTTGAGGGTGTTCGTCGTTTGGATACTTGGGGGGAGGGAGACTTGCCGAGCTAACAGATGCAGAAAAGAATAATTTTGTATAGACATAAAGAGACTCTGTAAATTTATTTTGAAAAAAAAAAATATACCCGTGAAGTTTCTTGCCAGTTCTTCTTCACGAAGGTTTTTTTTCGAACTGGTGGTAGAATCATGTTTTATTTGACGTCAATAAGAACAAGTAATTGTCAATGTTGAGAAATAAATATTTGAATTTGAATTTGAATTTGAAAATTTGAGGTATTAGATTATTTTTGAGCACTTATTTATTTTTCTAATATCCAAATAATTTAACACAAATAAAATTACATCTTATAAAAAATATGGTAACCGTCTTTATCATCGATCAAATACATTATTGATGTTGAAGTTCGAAATCTGTTTTCTGAAAAAAAAAATACTTATTTGTGTAGTTTTATAATTCATTGGTTTGGACGAAAATACAACAAATAATTCTAAACCATGAAGTGAAAATTGCTACTAAAACACTTCTCGAACAACGTGGAAATGTGAGTTGCAGCCGGTGAGCAGTCGTCAAATATTTCTATCATCAATAACTCGATAAATAAAGAGAAAAGCAAAAGTATAAGATTTGTATCTGTGAATATGTGCATAAAGAATATACATAGAAACGATTAACAGATGAGAATATTTTTACTATGAGATTCGTTGAATGACCTTTGTCACTTTTTAACCAACTTCAAAAAAGGAGGTGGTTCTGAATTTGTCTGCGTATGCTTGTTATGTTCGGGAATACATAACTCTTTTGCTTTTAAAGAAAATTATATTTACTGGACAAAAGTACATACATACAAAGTCATAAAGCGTTATTTCATGCTTTAATTCAATTTACCTTTTGGGGTCTAATTAACCTCGTCGAGTCAAGCAAATATTTGGATTTATGTTACAAGATTTTTTTCACCCCATGTTCTCTAACGACTCGTTGCTATAATTATTACACCACTCAATTGCAAGAAAAATTTTCCCAAATTAGAATATCTACAGGGTATGTCGACCTATTCCCGTTAAGGGCGTGTAGTTTACATCGTTTCTGACTGATTTGACTATGAAACACCCTATCCTAAATCCAATCTTTTTCAAGATAATTTAATGAATTTACGGGATTCTTACTACGATTTTCGATTTTTATTTCGCGCGTCCGATATTTCGATGCTGTTGCAAGCACCATGATCGCGGACTGGCAGATGTAGGTAGGTGGCGATGACAGAGGCAAATAAATCAATCTACCCTCCTCGTTCGTTTTGATCTGCTACTACTGGAACTCACATTTTTGTCTTGCAACAGCATCGAAATATGGGACGCGCAAAATAAAAATCGAAAATCGTGGTAAGAATCCCGTAAATTCATTAAATTATAGTGAAAATAACCACGATAGTTTAAAACAGTTTTTCGAGATATTTGAATTTAATTGTTTGTTATAAAATTTTCCCGAAAGTCGGCTATCAGCTTAGATATTTTGAAATGTGTAAGTCTTATTGTTGCTATTATTTGTTTTTTACATGTAAAATAAGATGCTTTATGACCTTCATAACCAATATTGTACGTATTAAATGATATCAAAATAAATACTGTCGGCCCTGTTTTGTTTTATTTAAATAATTAAATATTATTATAATTTGATTAATTCTGTTGACGGCCGTGCCGCAGAAACTAATCGATAAATCGATCACTGTGTTTGCCAAAAATTATAAACTCTATAAAGTATTAGTTACTTACGTACAAATTTACTGAGAAAAGGCAGAGTAGATAAAAAAAAATACATATTTATTATTAATGATAATGATGGTGGCTAGGAAAACCATTGAATAAGCGTCAGCCCTAGAAGTTTCTTCTATGGCCTTACACTTTGTTTCTATTAACCGCATGTAGTTGCTGCAATTTGTTACTTTTAAAACGGTTATAGCTTCCATTTATTGCTTTCATGTTTCTAGTTAATTCATGAGATTTACGTCCGTATATACCCTACCAGATACCCTTATATCATTCTATAATTTGGTATTATCAAAGCTATGTGAGTCAAGTAAAACATCCCTATCCTATATTCCTTTTTGCTGTACTGGGGTCTTCAAAATAAGGTGACGTTTCCAGGATAAAAAAAAATATTGGGCATTATTGTTTGTATTTGACGAATATTAGTAATACAGAAATATATTTTTAATTAATTAATCGAAACCATACGTACCTACCTGATATTTAACACATAAAAATTTTTGTCATATGTTTTTTGGCTGCACTGCATATTTATTTGCATACAAAAATCTGTCATTATAAATAACTATCAGAAAAGTGGATCCTTTACTTTAAGGTACCCCCTAAGACCTTAGTCATCTCATAAGCGCTGGTGAAACGCGCGAAAATCGAACATTCCTATTCCCTAAGAAGGTTATTTAGGTACGTTCCTAAAAACGGGCACAAAGGTAAAATAATTTTTGTCACAAAATGTATTTCATGTCATGTCACTTTTATTCTCAGGGTCTTAATCAAATAGGTTTTAAAAACACTTTTTGAGACAAAATGGCTTATAAATTATATTATTTGCAAAAGATAATTAATTAAATATAAGGAGTGATATGTAAATATCAACAAAATCAAGAAGTTCTTCAAAGAATTGCACCGAGAACGCCTTTGAGGTTTAGAACTTGCACATTTCAAACTTTTAGCTCTAGGAATCGAGCTCCAATTTCATTCTATTTAATAGATTTTTATGAAACTACCAGCTGAACTGAAGTTGAGATTAAGGCCATCGAACTCTAACTTGTAATTTAGCAGATTTTATGTGAAATTGCAATTAAGCAGACAAACAAACAATAATCAAAAGAAAAATATATTGTGAGATTCATGCATATTACATGTTATTAGAACCAGGGTATGTATGATAGTTAAGAATTATGTAAACGAAACAGATGTCTACGATTTACACACCTAGGGTTATTGTAATTGATTACAAAATATTTCTACCAATGTATATCAGTTTTAAAGTGTATGTACTGACTCACTACTTTCTCATTACTCATCTCGTTAGTGATGTTCTTACTTGTACTTGGTACATCTTACCCAATGTCATGAATATTGCTCTTTAATGATTACCGTCCCGTTGTCGGAAAGAGACCGCTCTACAGGGTTGTATTTAGTCTATAATTATCTGTCCTTGTCTCTTTATTGTTAATTCGTTTCAATACAATCAAGAACCGTAAAAAAACTAAATTTATTAACTAAAATACGATGGTAAGAACTTATCTTTATTACTTAAGAAATCTATTGTAAAAATCCAAATCCAATTAACTGAATCCGCACTTAACCCGACTAAATGCGATCTAAGATAATACTCTAAGTTAGCGTTACGTAAAAGTACCTTAGAAATCGGGCTTTTGACATTCAAATCTTTTGATTATCCGACTGGCTGCTACAAAGTTCAGTGATACCAAGTGAGTCGAAGGTTGACTTAATTTGAGTTTCCTCCTTGCAGTTAATTACAACTGAAGTCTCACAAAGCACCACAAGGGCTGGGCTTAATGCCTTTGGGCATCACGTTTTATTCTTTGTCATTGTTAAGTGGAGAAGCCCTTTTGATTTTTGGGAAGCGTCGAATAAAAAGCGACATGAAATATTTCGTTTGAAGTAGTTCATAGAAATAAGAAAAAAATATATGTATTTTGGTTTACAAAACGCGTATTATTTGTTATATTTAAGAGAAAGTTTGCATTGCATTTGATGGCCTTCGAGAGTGTAACAAATAGGTTTGCTGATCGTCAAACCATTATTTCTTCATAATCAGATGTTTTTTTGAAGTGTTTTTGAAGTTTTAGTGGTCGGACACGTAGATCGGGCGTGAAAGATTTAAAAAAGGTGCCTAGGTACTTTAGCATTTAAATACTAGCTATTTGTCATTGGTAGTATAATTTTATGAAGATTTCAAATTGTTTTTCAAAAATAAATACATATCCCCAAACAATCACACCAACTGTTTGGCCCCAAAGTAAGCAGAGCTTGTGTTATGGATAACCATACAGCGAACTGGGGAGGGGGGAATAAACATACTTATATACATACTAATAACCATGACCCGAGAACAAACATTTATGTTCATCACACAATTGAATGCCCCGGCCAGGACTCGAACCTGGGACCTCCGGCGTATGAGGCAGGGCTACTAACCACTGCACTACTCGGTCGTCAAAGATTCCAAATTGTTATTATCTTAGACATCAAATTTTTAGTAAACCCGTTTTAAAGCAAAAAATGTTTACCTTTTTGAAAGTTCAATTCAATAACTTTTCCTAGTTGTACCTTGATATAAAGAACGTGCTCATTGAGAAACATAATTGTTGACCCCTCATAATTAGCATTATTACACGTATGAGGAGCTCAATCAAGTAATCAGGCTGTTAGCAATTTAACTCAGAGTTAGATGGGTAGTCAGTAGAAATTTCCCTCCATCACTGTCAATTTCTTTAGGACTTACAAATACAGAAATATTTCACCCTGAATTAGGTTAAACTTAACTTAACTTTAAACTCACATCCGCACTTGTCGGCGTAACAGATTGTGTTTTTTCATTTGAAACTTCATAATTATCATAATTTTTTATGACGTGAAACTAAATCTAGTGTGAAATCAATGAAACTAAATCTACTCCACGGTAAGGTAAACAATACGTCGTAGGTTTATTATTTTTTAAATTTATTTGAAGTAACCAGTATTGTAGACTGCTCCGTAGCATAATGTTACAGTTCAATATGATATTCCTCTTTATATTGTTCAGTGGAATCGTAGCGTCAGCTACAATTAAGAAAGGTGGTGTCGGTAAGTAGTGTCGTTTTAACATCAGTTATTCTTTATGAATCAGTTTTTCTGATGATTTTAAAAATCTGACATAAATGATCAGTACCTGATTGCTATAAATTTAAGTTTGTTTGCAGTACGGACGGATAGATATCCTTTTATTACTGGCAAATTATTTTTTTTCCTTTTACTGTTTTATCCTTATATAGTTTGATATTCATGTGACGATAATTTGAGGTCTTTCGAAAAACAATAAATCACAAAACCTTTGCGTTACACGACTAGGTAAAGTATTGAGAAAATCGATCGATGTTGTGCTCATCATATATATCGTATAAAAAATATATAAGAAAGGAAGAAATACATTAAATTTAAAGTTAGATATTACACGAACAATAACAAAGGAACACAAATAATTTAGTGATAAATCCAAAAGATAAGAAACAAAATAGAAATACTTTGCTATATTAAAAACTTAAATCTACCTAGAAAAATCGAAAGTAAAGTATGGATATTGTGAAGTATGTACATCTTTCTAACCCAGATAGAGTAAAGTATTTATGAATTGATCAACAACTTCTATTATTATATGTAATTGAAAATATTATTTAACAAATTCACGATTATAGTATGGAGAGTGGCTATTCTTAAAATTATCTAGTTATTCTAGTTCATAACATCCAGTGTTCAAGACTTAAATACAAAAGAAAAATTCTTGTGCGTAGTCAATAACCATGTGTTTTTTTGTGAAAGTGAGTTTTGTGCGAGTTTCAATAGTAGTCGTTCAAGAAGACCGATACATTTAAACTATCACAGCCAGTCAGCTTTTTACTTTTACCAGTCAACGTGATCATGGTGCAAGTAACGGGTTCATCATACCGGGAACCGGATATTAAAAAAAATCACGGGAAGAATCTGTTAAATTATCTTCAGTGTAAACATCAAAAAAATAATTTTTGTAGTACTTCATATGCTATAGGTATGTGTATTATACGAATTCGTTTTTCAAATATTCTTAACCGAAATGTTTGCAGTATTATTGTTTATTATGTTTATTACACTAATTGTATTACATTAATTATGAAAAATTTTTTATCTAATATTGGTACATTTTAAATTATTTTATTTATTTAATTAGGATATGCCAACAATATAAGTACATAAAACCTAAAATAAACATTTAAAGATGTCTTAGATCTAGTAGAAATATCACTAACAGGTATATACAGCATTCTATAGATCTAAGCGTACCTATTATATTAATATAATGGACACATCAAACAAATTATAATATGTCAAAAAATACATACAAACAGAAAAATATCGAAATTAAATTAATATATTGTCAGATGTGGTAAAATGTCAGCTTTCATTGTAAATTATTAATGTCATTTAAATTCAATAAAAACTACATTTCACTAAATATTATAAGAAACTCAAAAAACTTACATTAATGTCAAATTTCAAATAAATGTCACAACTAATTAATGATTAAAATTAAAGTAAACATTAAAGTATGGTAAGTTAAAGTAAAAACAAAAACGAAGATGATAAAAAATAAGATAAAATATGTCAATTTGCATTGACAATTAAATAAAATAAAATAAAATAAAAAATAATTAAAAAAAAATATATTTTTATAAATACATTATTTAAGAATTCAATACTGATTCAATCTTTTTTTGGAAGTCAAAAAATGAGTCGAAGGATAGGTCAATGTTGGGGACCTTTGAGCTTAACAAGTTTAATGAAGCAATCATTTCGGGAAGTGGAGAATGTGCAAATAATAATAATATTGTACAATAATAATAGGTACATAATAATAATGGAGCTAAATTATAAATTATTTAATGTATCCTGAGTATTATATGATCGACGTATTAATTCAAACATTGTTTAGTTACTATTCTATAATATAAATATAAAACTATTGTATTCTTTTTTTCAGAATATCGTAGTGCATGCGAGGACTGGCCCTGTAGAACGAATTGTAAAATTAAGGGCTATGAGGATGGTCTGTGTGTCGGTGGTTCTTGTATATGTATGAACTAAACTTAATGTGTGTTCTTAAACAATATAATTGTTGGTAATTTCGAACCAATGTAATTTTTTGTTTTCTCTAATATCAAAAGTATTTATAACATATCTTTTTAGACTAATGTGATCTTATAAATCTAGAAAAAAATTATTCGCGAGGGAAATAATATATGTATAAAAAAGTTATTATATTTTGTAAAATAATTACAAATTAATAACAAGAAGTTTACAAATATCCGCACTTTGGATAGGTACGAGTATTAAATGTATTTCCAGTAGATATAACGAGCAAGCGTAGCAGAACCGTTTTGTTTGACTAAATCTCAAAATCCCATTGCAAGTGTAACTTTGCACTACCATTAAGTTATCTGTGTATTCTAGCTACATCTTGATTGAATTTACAAGCTGTTCGAAAATGCTAGGAATACGACTTTGTATAATAATAAAATTATTCAAGACTTCGATATTAAGCTCGTTTGAACATATGAATGTACTGCTTGCTTAAAAGCAATGAAAGTGGTATGTAGATATTTGTTAAAAACCAACAAACATCTCAAATTCATACAGTACCCTTTTCGAAATGTTGTAGGAAAATAAAAAAATCAAATATTACATTTCTTAACGTTAAATGTAGAGTTTTACTTCTAAAGTAATAAATATGAACAAAAAGAGCAATACGCATAATCTGAGTAGTTTTTGGACTCACACACGTATATTCTCTAATATCATGTTGGACTTTAATTAAACCATACTTCCATCGAAGGTAGTTTCAAAATAAGTGTTCCCCCTCCATTTGCACTACCAAAAGTATGACGACCGAGTGGTGTAGTGGTAAGTAGCCTTGCCTCGTACGCCAAAGGTCCCAGGTTCGAGTCCTGGCCGGGGCATTCATTTGTGTGATGAACACAGATATTTGTTCTCGGGTCATGGTTGTTTGTATTTATATATGTATGTTTATTACTGGTTCCCCCCTAACAGTTCACTGTATGGTCATCCATAACACAAACTCTGTTAACTTTGGGGCCATACAGTTAGTGTGTTTGTCTGGGGATTTATTATTATTATCTTTATACCTTCTACAATTAGTGTTTTGGATAATCTAAAGCCTCCTAAGTTATTTAGCGTGGAAAAATATATCCATGTAAGATGCAAGAATCTACACGATATACCTTTTAACACAGAGAGCATCCGTTCTCATAGGACGCACAACCTTCAGAACGTCCGCTGCGAAAATGACCCGAGTCTAAGCGACTATAATTTCCTATTTATGACCCATAAACGCTTTTATTTGTAGGCACTTGTTATTGGAAAGGCGTTTCCACGGCCAAGTTTACGGTAATCTCTATGTTGTAAATGTGGTTAATATTTGTGTACCTAAACATACGTGGAATGATATAGGTAATACGGTTAAGATATGTTGTTGATTTACCAGGTAAGCCTGATTTAGCTGAAGAAATTTTTTAGTATTTTTATAGTGTTTTTTTTTTGAGATTTTCTTGTTCTTAATGCTAGGTGTATGTACCTTAATAAAAGAGTGATTTTAAGACTAATCGGCTAAATTGAGATTTTCTTCTGTATTGTATCGTATTTTTTCCTTTTCCTTTCCCAAAAATATCCATCAAGAATCATTTATCAGCCACATTTTTTTATATTTTTTTATCATTTGGTTATAGAATTCAACTGTTTGTATTCACCTGAGAACACTTATTTACATCGAGAACCGAAGTAAAATGCTGTGGAAATAATTCAACGTATAAGAGTAGTTATACCGTAAATTATTTCCACATATATTATAGTCATAATTTGTTCATATCAATGGAATACAAATAAAAATGGTTTACACTTTTTGTTTACAGATTTTACACAAGATTAGATTTTTGATATTACCTTTACATTTTTGAACACTAGACGTCCCTGCGCAAATTCACCCGTGTAAGCTTGAATCCCATGGAAATTTCGGGATTATACTTATTTTATGATACTTCTCAACTTTTAAAATACTTTAAATTCAATTCAAAATTAAAAAATTGTACCTCCTAAGATTTAATGCCAGAAAGTTTACCGCCTTTTTCCTTTTGGCACCGACTCCAAATTGGTTAGATTTTATAAAATAGGTAGGTATATAACTCTAAATTCTACGTAATTATTGTATTCTCTTTAGCCCTGTACCAGTTGGTTTCTTTTTTACCCGACTGTGCCAGAAGGAGGGTTGTTATTGTGAAAGTTTTAAGTATAACTCGTATTTTAGTGCGTTGCGGTTTGTAATTTATTTTACTTAAGCCCTAATGTCAAATGCTTATATCATCACATATAACAAAAATGTTGAATTTCCCGTTGAGTTAGTTGTTGAGGAGTAAACCCGGTACTCCACCATCAGTTCCAGTTCACGTATGCATTGTGACAAGCAAAAATTGCTGGAAATGAAATGAAATATTTGTTTTATCAACTGGAAGAACTGGCAAGAAACTTCACGGAAAAATTTTTTTCAAAATACATTTACAGTCTCTTTATGTTTATACAAAGTTATTCTTATCTGCATCCGTTTGCTCGGCAAATCTCCCTCCCCCCCAAGTAACCAAACGATGAACACCCTCAAACGGCACCCGTTCACGAGTTAACGTGGAATCCAGCCATCGCCCTCCTCAACCATATTAGAGGGAAGTGAGCGACCCGTCACCCGACGCTACCATTCGTTTCTAGTTTCTACCTCTTCTCGCTTTTATTCATCTTCAGCTGTGGAACAAGTGCCTAGGGCCCTGAAATTACAACGCGTTCGAGCATGACCACGCAGTTGTGAGAGATCGAAGATTTTTTAAAGAACTGACAAAAGCTCAGATTTCGCGATCCCGTAATAACCGAGGTTGCCGATCCACGTGGATCTACTAGAGGCCAGTAATGCAGTATATCAGTTATGCAGAAGGCGTTACTTCCGTTGATTTTATGCAAGTTCTTGCATAGTTTGAAACGTGATCAAGTAATTGTCAATGTTGAGAAATAAATATTTCATTTCATTTCATTTCTATTATAGCTTTATCTTTATCCATATATAGCTTTATCCATAGCTTTATCGCTGGACTGTACACGAGTATGTGAGTTCAATAAGAAATTACTAGCACCGCAGAGTAGAATGACCGCTGGTTAGTCTCTCAGCCAGGGTTCTAGCCGTGAAGCGAGCATCGCTCAGCTAATTTTATTTTTGATATCTATAGAGGTGAGAGCGTTCTTGTCGGTAGTGTCAGCGATCAACTTTTTATATGTGTCTTATTTATTGACGTGGAATCTATGTCTGTTGTACGTTTCTCGAGCGAGAAAAAAGTCAATTGACGTTTCCTAACCTGCGGTAGGACGTGTGTCTACGATTTAAAGTAAACTTAATTTTTTTACAGTACAATAAAAAGAATTCATTACTTTTTACATGACACTAACAGTTAACCCTTTTCGTCTCCCACTAATAGTAAAGTCAAATGCAACTCCTATTTCACTGTTCATAGTTTAAACATAGCCTTTTTATTGACGTGGAATCTATATCTGTTGTACGTTTAAACATAGCCTTATAAATCATTAAGTCTTAAACATATTTACGCTTACTTGAATCGAATAGCAATTAAGTTTTAATCACTTATCGATCAGTTTTCTTTGCTGCGAACTGGCATGGTTTTGTCTAGCGAGCGAGGCGGCACCAATTACATAATTACCACGTGAGTTGATTCGAGCAAAATGAAATTGTTTATGCGTTGAAGATTAGATTATAATATTTAAAACGGTACTAGACGTTGATTTAAATTGATGGAATGTTCTCTAGGAAGCAAAAAATTGAGAAAAAGAAAATCACCTTTTTTTTGTAGCGTGGGTAAAAAGGTGCATTCACCTACCCGACACTCAAGGGGGAGTGCCGAGTAAAATACACCACGGTACACCTCCGTCGCCCTTGCTGGGGCTCACGGTATCGCCATGGAACCGGAACATAACCTAACCCAACTAAGTCACTCCAGGTTGACAAATTAAAATAATTCTTAGGTTTGTCGGTTTCCTTCGCTGTCAGAACAATCGGCTTTAGGACGCCATTTCAAAATAAATGGACATCGAATTCATAATACATAAAATCACAAAAAATTTAAATCTTGTTAGATTTCACCGTCTTGATCTTTCTCAATCTCATGGTGGCACGCACACTTTAGAGAAGAATGGTGAATATCAAGAATATAACTCTAATAGTAGTGGCCTGGTAGACTTCTATGCTCTGCTCAGTATGTCAAGATTTTTCTTTTATGAAATAAGACTTTAGTGCCGGATCTGGTAGAATGTGGGTTGCTACTGGAATTTCTAGCAAGAAGAGCGAGATGTATCCAGTTTGGATTTATTTTATTTGTTGAAGTAAGACTTTACAGCCGTATCAAGTTGAATAGTCAAATCTATAATTTGTTACAAGTGCTCATATATTAACTGAACTAGCTGTTCTGAGTTTGGATTTGTTTTCACTGTTAAAATAAGATCTTGCTATCAAACCTTGTGAAATAGCTGAAAGTCTAATTGTATACTTCTAGACGATCCCAACGACGCTATTACAACAAGGAACGCCGGCGTTCAAGTTAGAAATAGGGCAACACGGCATTCGAATCGCCTAACCCACCAGTGGGTCAGGCTAATGCAGCGTATGCCTATTGAGTTTCTTGCTGGTTCTTTAGCAGTACATTTTGGGGTGTAAGGGGAGTCGCCTACCATCAAGACTCTCCAAATGCCACCCTCACCTGCCCGTGGTGCACCCTGCCGGACAGCGGACGAGGCTCTGGCGACCGATGAATGGCGGGACATTTTGCAGGTGGTAGGTTTCGACCGTGGCTTGCAACCACCCTCTAGACAAAGCCATGCCGCCAAGTGACCTAGTCACGTTCCGGCATGATGTCTTGAGTAGCCATTGGAGGAGAATAGGTCCGAGTAATTGCGCAACGTATGAGAGCCGTTTGAACCCGAAGGGTTATGATGCACCGGGTGGCTCATTCTGGAGGGCAGCGGGATCCAAAGAAATGGTGCACCGCTGGCCGACCGCAGGTTGTAGGGGCCCAAATAGTGTTCTAGCCATTCGTGAAAGGCTGCCCCACCGTCTGTGTAAAATCCCGGGATTGCTCCATCGTGCCGGTTGGCGACCGGATGGAGAAGGCCCGATGGCGATCCTCGGGGGGTTTTGGGCGTCCCCGCGGTCTCCATGTGAGTCTCCCACTAGTAGTTCTGACCACTTGAGTTGCTTGGTTCCAAACGTTGCGCTTCACTCAACTTCTATTCCTCTCCCCTATTCACCCTACCAACAACATAATGGAAAAGTCCAAAAAGAAAAATAAGTGCCAACAGCGGATGCACTGCCTCTCCCTAAAAGTACACTTCTCTAACATCCGAGGTGTGCACTCAAATCTCCATGATGTCCACCACCGCCTTGAGACAGAGAGGCCGCACTTATTCTTTCTGACAGAGACGCAGATCTGTGATCGTTCGGATCTGGCATACCTGCATTACCCAGGCTACATCCTGGAGACCAAATTTCACCACAATGCGGTCGTGTGCGTGTATGTCAGAGAAGAGATCTGTTGTCGGCGTCTCCGATACTGGGAAGTTCCGGATTTTTCTGTTTTATGGGTATATGTAGATACTGGCCTGGACTGAACTGTATACGCCAGTATTTACCGATCACACACGGGAGCTCAGGAGACAACTCGACTTATAGAATATCTTAGTGATACTGCAGATAAAGTCCAACGACGCTATCCCTCTGCGCAGTTGGTGTTCCTTGGGGACTATAATGCCCACCATGGAGAGTGGCTGTACCCGTTCAAGGACACCGACCACGCTGGCAGAGAAACCTATCGGTTCGCAGTAACTCATGGGCTCTCCCAGCTCGTCCACAAACCTACGCGCATTCCTGACGTTGTTGACCATACTGCGTATTGCTTGGCTTACCTTCTGCTGACAACCGATCCAGACAGATACTCGGTGTCCGTATCTCCGCCATTAGGGACATCCGACCACTGTCTGGTGAAATCTGTGTCGCAGTACTCGCCAACCGATACCAGCCCAAAAGGCAAATGGCGAGTATGGTGGTTAAGGTCAGCAGATTGGGATGAGATGCGTCACTTTTTCGCCTCTTACCCTTGCCGGCAAACTTGCTTTACTTCCCATGATCCATCATGCTGTGCTGATGCTGTCTCCAGCGTGATATGTCAAGGTATGGAGTACTTTATACCGCTCTCTGATGTATCCCTGGAGTCCAAAGCCCGCCCATGGTTTAACGCTGATTGCCTCCTAGCTCAAAAACGTAAGCATGCAGCAAACCAAGCCTCCCAGCTAAAAAGCAGGCGTACAATGCTGCTGCCAAGTCCAGCAAAAAGGTGACCAGAAGCGCTCGTTTCGACCACATTGGCCGTATCGGGGACAAGTTAGCATCCTATCCCACGGGGAGTAAAGCTTTCTGGTCCCTTGCCAAGTTGGTTGAGATGAACTTCTGTCGCCCATCATGAAAGGCCTGACATGAAAGGCCTGACGGGTCTTTTGTCCACAGCGCAAAAGAGAAGGCAGACTTGTTCGCAAATCTCTTCGCGCAATGTTCACGTCTAGATTCCAAAGGTTAAAGCCCACCCACGTTACCCCCATTTGGCCCCAAGATGGAGACTGTCCAAATTCACCAGAAAGAGGTACTCAAATCCTTACTAAATCTAGACGTGAACAAAGCCAGTGGTCCGGATGGCATTCCCGCAGTGGTTCTAAAGCATTGTGCAGCCGAGTTGTCTCCTGTTTTGACACGCCTATATCGACTCTCTCTAAGGACTGGAAAAGTTCCAAAATCATGGAAGTTTGCAAACGTACAGCCCGTACCAAAAAGGGGCAGTCGAGCCGACCCAGTCAACTATAGACCTATTGCAATCACTTCCATAATTTGCAAAATTATGGAACGTGTATTGAACCATCGTCTCCCGACGTACCTAGAGACCAATGAGCTCCTCAGTGACAACCAATATGGTTTCCGTGGAGAAAGCTCAACAGAAAAGCTTCTAGTGTACGTCACGCATCTATGGAGCATGGCCTTGGAAGGGCACGGAGAGGCAATAGCCGTATCTTTAGATATCTCCAAGGCCTTTGACCGGGTATGGCACGAAGCCCTCTTGAGCAAGCTTCCTGCGTATGGCATACCATCTGGACTCTGCGACTGGATTTCTGATTTCCTGAGGGAACGGTCAATTCGAGTTGTCGTCGATGGCTTCTCATCGGACCTAATGGCGATCAACGCCGCCGTACCTCAGGGATCTGTTCTCTCTGCAACATTATTCCTGCTGCACATTAAGGACCTTCTTTGATCGGAAGGCATTATTGGTTACGCTGATGACAGCACTTTTGTAGAGAGATATGTGTCCAATGCGCGAGCGAGTCCAAACCAGACCCAATTTCAGAGAGAGTCGATGCTCGAACGGGTTTATTTGACACTATGTAGGGTTTCCGATTGGGGTGAAGCCAACCTTGTCAAGTTCAACCCTTCCAAAACCCAGGCGTGTCTCTTCTCGGGTAAAAAGAGCACATTCAACTTGACGCCCACTTTCCAAGGTGTATCTGTACCGATCACAAACCATCTAGGGCTTCTAAGCATGACCGTCACGTCGAAACTTAATTTCGATCAACAGATTGAAACCATGGCACAGTCAGCTTCCAAAAAATTGGGAGTCATCGCAAAGGTCCGGCGGTACTTCAACTCCGAACAGTTGCTCAACCTGTACACAACCCAGGTTCGATCCTGTATTGAGTACTGCAGCCATCTTTGGCATGATTCCGCTAAGTACCATCTTGAAGCGTTGGATTCTGTCGACCGAAGGGCCCGTAGACTCATAAGTGACGACAAACTTACTTCTTTGAGACTGCAAAGTCTCAAACATCGTCGAAAAGTTGCTAGTCTATCGGTTTTTTACAGATTGCACTTTGGAGAGTGTGCAAATGCTCTTTTTCAGCTGATCGAACTTTCCCCCTTTCTCCACCGATTAACCAGACGCAGATAGAAGATTTACCCGTTTGTGGTTAGCGTGCCGAAGAGCCGAACTAACCGGTTCGATAGCTCATTTTTGGTTCGTGTTGCCAAAGAGTGGAACGATATGCCTGCGTCTGTTTTTCCAGACAAATATAACCCTGGAGCTTTCAAGTGTAGAGTGAATATGTACCTCTTTGACAGGCGTGTATGATCCTCGTCTTCATCGTCACTTCTCATCAGGTGAGATGGAAGACAAACGCCTGCTAATTATTAAAAAAAAAAAGATGCCCCTTTAGAACCAGTGGTAGTTTCAATATACGACGTCCTAAGCCGAGGTCCGTGCCCTCTCGGATGCCCTGAGGCGTATCGTATGTAGGAGTAGCTTAAGTTCTTGCTAAGCGCCCTCAGCGCTAGGCCACAAAGTTCGGTGAAATTTAAAAGGCTTTTTTTTTAAATTTAAAAATTTAAAATTTGAAATAAATAAACTGTCCATTCCGAAAAAAAAAAAACTTCTAGATGAGCAGAAATAGTCGTATCGACTCTATATATGTATATTTTCTTTGTGAAAATGAGATCTTACAACCAGACTTTGAACAATCACTTTGAAGACAGCTACAGGTATTCCTGGATGAGCAGGCATTGTTTCGACTGTGGATCACTACTCATGAAACTACATAAAAACTTACGGCACAAAAACAGCGCACTTGGCTTAATTTAATGATAGACGGCAGAAAGTTGAGATAGAAGGGGTTAAATCATTACGATCGGCCACTGTCGATCTTGTCACTACAATGGGTGTGCCTCAGGGTACTATTCTTTTTTGTTTTGTTTTGGTTTGCTGATGGTAACTCCTTCTAATTAAATAATAAAATACAAGAAACTGACTATTGAGCTGTAAACGAATGCAATATATAAACGCACAGAAGTGGTACTCGGCTAAAAATTTGCTTCTCAATGAAGATCAAACTAAAGGTTCACATTGCCCAATGTCAAACAGGTAATGACAAATATTGTAGTTAAGAACCAGAAATAAACTCTTGTAAAATCAAATGTATTTCTGGGACACATTAGACATAGTACAGATTAGACGCTAAACTCCAATAAGTACCCCATATTAATGAGTTAGCGAAAGGATAATCTTTGCTGTTTATGCTGTTAATTAAGTGCGGCAAATTTCAAACGAAACAGCTGCTCGCTTTGTTGAGTTTTGGTTATTTTCATAGCATTATGACATAATAATAATACTCTTTATTGCACACCATACGAATACAAAAAAAAAAACGAAAGCAGGAAATTAAAATAAAGAAGCTTATACAGAATATACAAAAGGTGGCGTTATCAATACATAGTGATTTCTTCGAGCGCTGTTAACACCGAGACTATATTAATTCTGCAGAAAAATCCATTCGCACAATCTATCAGCTTGGTTCAAGACTGTCACTTAGATATAAATTTAAGAAAAAAAAATACTATCTCTTTCTTTGTTCACAATCTATTTGAGAAAATTGGATGTTAGTGAAAAAGGACTATCTGCACGACGTTAATACAAGAGGGAGAGTATAAATAAGCTGGCAGATCATAATAATAGGCTTCATTAAGTCACTAACTCATTTTAGACGGCCGAGTGATGTAATGAGTGGTAGCCCTGTCTCATACACTGGAGGTCCCAGGCTCGCGTCCTGGTCGGGGCATTCTTTTGTGTGATGAACACAGACGTTTGTTCTCGGCTCATGGTTTTTGTTATTTATAAATGTTTATTCTGGGTTCCCCCCGTTCACTGTATGGTCATCAATAATACAAGCTCTGCTTACTTTGGGCCCATACTGTTGGTGTGCTTGTCTGGAGATTGTATTACATATTTGCTTTTATAATAAGGCTCCTGAGGATATCCAAGATCTACCTGGCAAAATTAAATAAATTATAAAGCTGAAATGTACTAGGGCTACAATATAAATTAACCAATTATTTAGACGATTGAAGTCCTTGAGTATACCTATAATATAAGCATGTTATTTGTTATAAAACATGAGTGAAGTAGCTGTTTGTTTGTTGTTGAGAGAACTTTGAAATCGAATTCGGGACCTAAAAGTAGAGAAGTCTGCTCCTAAACCACTGTGCTACTGTATTTACATTTACATATTTATGCGTGTAGCGGATATTAATACGAGAACAGCTTACTAAATACATGTGAAATGTTTCAAAGTTAATCAAGTCGCCCTCTGGAAACCCTATAGGCCGCTGACGTGACTGAATTACTGTTATCTTGATATATGCATTGTTACTAATGACTTAACGTGCTCTCCAACGCACGGAAACGCTCATATATCATATTAGTCAAACAATTCTAGAGATGTTCCCTAAAATAAAAATTTAAGCTACACCTAAAACGTGTAAACGTGATCCCTAGATAAGTACATTAAACCTACAAAGGTACGATATGTGGTAGCAATTAATTAAAACTTTAATTAATAGACCAAGGCAAAGTACACTGTTAAGATAATTAACTTGACTTTTGGGCAAACAAAGTCTGTCTAGATCTCATCGCAAAATATGTTATAAGATTCTTGTTCCCGAGAAAAGTCGTTAAACAAGATTTAAGAATGCGCACTCTTTAAGGTCTTGGTGAAGACAGTAAGTTACAACTAATATGTATTGATGCTTCAGTCAGAAAGTATTTTTATATAGGAGTTCTTTTTATAATTAGTATTATAACTGTACATTATATCTTTTTATATATTTTTAAGCGACTTCATTTAGGTAAATCTGGACCTTAAACATTTATTGATGCTTACTCCCATTGATAGAACTACTAAATAAATAAGTTTAAAAGATTTAAAATATTGTTAAAAGGATATCAGACAAAGGTTGACAAGGGCCTTGGTTATTTCTAGCATTGTGCTTGTGTGTGTCTCGTGTTTTGATTCATTAATGCTGGGGTGCTGTGAAAATTGTCTAAATTAACACTGTCGCGCAATTTTATGACAAAATTGTGATTTAAATACGCTAATTACACTATACGCTTTAAAGCAATAAATGTTTACCCCGTTTATAACAAAGTTATAAGATATTAATGATAATAAACGCAACAAACTCTTTAATTACAAAACAAACACAAATTAAGAAAATCCTCAAAGCGTCTCAGTCACATTAACATCGCATAATCCGTCACCTAATTCATTACTCCAGGATGTTCTAAAATTTATCTCGTATTTTGGCATTTTACCATCAAATTATCTACACAGAGAAAAAGCTATCTTTTAAATATTACTCTGTGTGAATATTACTTTTTATACCTGGCTTAAATTTAATTAAAAGGTGGGAGCACGGCGCAGTACTTCATTTATTAAAGCCGGGCGAGGCTTTGCGTGGTACAGCTTGGAAAAAGTTAGCACTTATTGAATTTAAAATTTAGCTAGAGGTGTCCGCTTGGTATCATACTCGTTGTTTAGACTATATTACAGCTATGCCTGGTTTTAGTAAACGTTGAATACTTTTTAACGTACGCCTAGTGGAGTAGAAAATCGCAATTTTAAAATTCTGATATGTTGATATACAGGAGATTGAGATGGTAATTAACTTTTTTTTTGGCTCACTTCAATAGTTTTTATTATAACCTTACTTATGTTATCTGGTCTAAGTGAAATGCTTGTTTGTTGTTTTATTGATTTGTTTAGGTCAAACCTTGCAAGCTATGTTTTCGATCTTATGGAGTTACATTTCCCATGACATTACATTTTATCGTAGGCATATTCTCATTCTACATTCATGGTTGGTTCCAGTATAAGCAACAGCAATAGCCATATATATTGGTTGGATGGTAAGCAAAATTTGCTGTTTTAAGTTAGTAAATCTAAGCAATCTTTAGCAATTGCAGCTGTAAACAGCTAGCTGTTTTTATAATAGAATTGCTTTGTTGAATATTTTTTGGGTTTGTTTACTTTTTAATATTCATTATCTCTAAATGTTAACTTTGTTTACTCAGTTCATAAATCGTCGAATATCAATAATTTATAAGAAATAAATGTGCACATCGTAGATTGCTTGCTTTATGTAATTATTTTTCGCTTCGATCCAGACCTTCCAGTTTCTCCAGCAGTGTCAAACTGACTATCGATATATAGAATCGCGAACACACCTTGCTTGGATAAGAAATGGTCTCAAGGATCAGAATTTGTCAGTCATTATTTCAGATGAGTCTTTGTTTTTAACTTTGTCATCGTCGGCAAACGAGCGTGCGACCCATCTGATGGTATGTGCCATCCGTGCGCATAGACTTCATTATCGGTTAATAAAGGGGTGTCGACAGTAGGCTTCGCTTGGATTTGCCTTTGTACCAGTAAAGTACCTGCTGCTGTTCCTCCCCTGTATCCGAAACACAACCACGTGAAAATGATTATCAAAGACTGTAGAACCACCCCAGATGAAATCTTAACATAAAACTCTACCTACTACTACTAAACAGTGAGGTGTCTGGCAAGATGACATTATTTCACCGTTGGAGGATGTCTTTAAGACCCTTGACCGGAGTCGACTTGGCATCAACATCAACGGCATGCTTCACTCGTTTTCACTTTGCTGATAATAAAGTAGTTTTGACTAAGACCCTAGAAGAGTTGAGTAAAATGCTGGATTACATCTACAGATCCTCCTAGCAAGTAGGTCTTAAGGTACAGAAATATCAAATGTTGAAAAATGAAGGTTTACGATCAATGCGAGTTGCCAGTCATGAGTTACGGTACGGAGCTGTGGTCGCTAAGTATATCCTATAGAGAAGCTGAAAGTGGCTCGCTGGAGAGGACTATGCGCGAAGACCCACTGCGTGAAAGATCGAATATAGGTAATGAAAATTCCGTGTTTTATAATTACTAATTTTTCTTCTTCGAGACTTCAAAATTCCGGACATTTATAATTACGAAGTCAATATGCCAAATTTGAAAATAGCAAACCATAAAAAATGCGAAATATTAATAATCCGCAATATCATAAATACGAATCCCGAATATCAAAATTCCGAACAATATTAGTTGCAATAACAAACGCATTGTAAAAATGCATGAGCACATCAATTTATACGTTCGAGCATTCAAGTAGTCAGCTGGAAATGAGAAAGTTTATTTAGTTTTTTGTACCGAGTTATTTCTTGAGTATATAGGTTATGTACTGAAATGCAAATCACTTTTCGGCGCTTCGCCGGCCGCTGCCGCGGCACGCTCGCTGCACTCCCTCGGCTCGCGGTGCATTATTTACATACAGAATAACTGCTCCTCCTCGCTTCGAACATACCGATTTTATGTTATTAAAAAAATCTGTGTGAAATTCACCCAGTGCATGACACGTGCTCAGTGAAATATATCATGTTCGCAATATGTGTAGATTATTCTCAAAAATCTCTGAATACCTTTTCATGTCACATACGTCAAAGGTTAACAGAAATCAATTTCTCATAAAAAAAATTTCAAGCAGAGCAATATATATATACAGTAGCATTCAGATAAGCTTTTTCTCTTTGTTTCTCTATTTTCAGTAGTTTTTACTTCTCCCACAATTGTTACAACGGCACAGAACCGAGGATTGTTTTTTGTGGCGGTTAAAACAGGAAAGATCTACTTTGATTTTTACCTCTACTTTTATTTGTTTTTTGGATAAGAATATTATAGTTATTATATTATAATATGAAACCTCTATTTTAGTCAAGGGTAAACCTTAATTTTGTTTACTCCTATAGTACCTACGCCTCTTATTTATTGCGAGCGATGCCACGGTGAAATGTTGGTAATTGTATATTACTGTTTACAAAACTGTACCTACTTGACCTACATTTTTGTAAAGCTCATCAATTATAAATTCCCGATGAACGAGTGCATCAAATGATGCTACATACATGCACGGTCGACCTAATTTTTGCGTAAAACCTGACACTTAACCCAATTGACATGTCAGTGTACTTCGTAACCGGCAATTATGAGGACACGGCGGGATGTCGTTTGCGGCCCCACTCATACCTACTGGAGGATTTATCCAGCCTCGAAGCAATTAACTTGGGAAATAATTAATTTGCGGTAATAGCGACCTCGGGGATGAGTTTCGATTTGCAGCGATGGTTTATGAACGAAAATGCAGGTCGGGTAGGAATTGGATCGAGCGGTGGAGATGTTTGATAAGTGCTTAATTTTGGGTAAATTTTATTATTTATTTGAAGTGGTCAATGAAGTAAATACACTAATGATTATAGTATTGCTTCAATATTTACAAATACTTGTATTTAACTTTAACTTTACCTGCGATTCTGAATATACATTGTAAAATAAAAAGTTCAAACTTAAAAACTGGTGGGATTTAGTCGAATCCCTTATTTCTTTCTCATTGCAAATATATTATATATTGTAAATATACGGAAATCTGGGCAAATTTAAATCGATATATTTCAATTGAAACGAAAACTTAACAATACTATACTAATATATAAATAACTAGTCAACAAATAAATTCGCACAAGAATTCTCATATCGGAGTACAGGTGAATTCACCAGACTTTTCGATAGTATATCAATCATAATGGACCCACAGTTATTCGGGACATCCCACATGGCTGAACGATTACTGCCGCTTGCAATATAGAAATACCGACGAAATGGCATGCAATCCATATTAACAATCATGAACACAACCTACCTATACATAGATACCTAATACGGTGTAATTGCTTCCATTTTGGGAGCACGTGTTGAATAAATTTGTAAGGCAGTGTGTTGTATCTTGCGTCGATTGTAATATAATGAATTAATTGGTTTATCAGTTGAGATCTGATATACAGAGCTTTTTTTATATTCTTGAAATGTTTGAGTGATTTTAAATGATGTACCTACTTTGCTTCGTCTTACAATAAAATTGGTACATCGGAGAATATTGGACATGGTGATTTGTGATGAATGGGTTATTGTTCCTAAATTTATCTAACTATGACATGAAGTGAACATTCAAGTTGGTTAAAAAATCGTTGTCTAATATTCATAATTATTTCTACTATATTTTTGGATAGATATCAGATAAGTATCGTGAATTTATCTATATCTATATATTACCTTTGTTATACCTGACACGCAATCCATCTGATGGTAAGTGACAGCCATGCGCAGGGACATTATTAATCGTACTCATGATTGCACTGAATAATGATGCATTTTCTACCGTAGGTACATACACGTAATTTCTCTGGCTATAGATGCACGTTGCACGGAATACACCTTCGTGAACGATTAAAATAACAAGTCACGTATACTGGCCTGAACGAAATCTTAATTCTACTATCTTTAGGTTTAGGTTTTACTGATTTTTATTTACTTTATGATATAGTTAGTGTGTTTGTCTGGGGCTTAACTTAATATTAGTTCATAGACATAATAGCACAGGTCTTAAGCTAAATTTGGCTATCCAGATACTTTTCTAAATTATGTTGCAGGAACATTAAGTAGCGAGGCAAAATCATACTTTAGAAACATTTTCTTATACTATCGACGTGAATAAAGAGGTTAAAGATTAATCGCTACCTATAAAAGCATTGCTTCAAGAACCCAGATTATCCTAGATGGGTTAAATTTATTACCTTTTTAACAGAATGTTGGATTGATTCGTTCTGTACAAACTCGTACTAACGACCATCAATCGCGCTGGCCGTAAACTAATTAATGTAATGGGGAACAAATAACCACCGTGAGGGCTCGAATATCTGGCATTTGTTACATTTAACCGTTATCGATAACCATCGGGTGATACACTTGTGGAGTGCGATTTACTGCGACTAAAGACGTACTTATAATGAAGAATTATAATATAGAAATATAATGAAGAAAGAAAACGACCGAGCAGCGTAGTAGTCAGTAGTCCCAGGTTCGAGACCTTTCCTAGCCATTCATTTGTATGATGAACACATGGTTGTTGACATTTAAATATGTATGTTTATTCTAGGTTCCCCCTAGTATTTTTCGCTGTAAGGTCATCCATAACACAAGCCCTGCTTGCTTTGGGACATTTGGTCTGTTTGTCTAGGGATTTTAATAAAAAAAACGTTAAAATTATCATCTTAACTTGACTGTATTCTCGATAGGTTTATAGGTTGACATTTTTCATTTATGTTTATGCGTATATATTAATGCGTTGCCATTTAGCATAGTCGCTGACATTTTGTGTTTGACGATTCAATATACTTATTTATTAACTTAATCTCCCAAAAACGTGTTTTAGCGTTCATTTTTCAACGCTCTTTTGAAAAAAATATAAAGCTTTTTCCGGTTAGCCATTAATTTCATTTGCTCTGTGTTGATTCTAAGCTTTCTAAATAGAATCGTAGCACCAGTAGTCGAAAGTACTTATCCTTGGCTATAATTATTTTAGAAAATTGAAAACTTTACGTTCTAAGAGATTAACAGTTATGTTTTGATCCACTCAAGTGTTAAATCTTGCTATCCAATAACAAGAAAGAGATCATTTGATAAATTTTAATCAAGGTGACCTGTCAAAAAAATATAAAAATGTTAAAGCATTTATACTCTATAGAATGGTCGCTCATTGTAGATAATCTAGGACCGTTTAATCGTGGAAAACCCTCTTAACTACAACATTGGATATTCAAATCCAATTATCTTAGTTTTAGAGTTCATATTGACTCTAGTAACAAACACAAATTATGCATATTAAATTTTTTTACGGTTTACAAAAAAAAAATAAAAAGTAAATTATATACGTAATCGTCGGCCATTATGCTTTTATATCCTAAACAATGACTGCCATTAATTGTGCAATAGCCACTCGATGTGTGTGATGAGTGCGATGTTCTCTTTGTCGACAACTACCGATTCACTCGTAGAAGATGCAGCCAGGAGGAGCCTTCTCAAATGCGTATTTCCTGGAATTTAAAAAGAAATAGAATGTATACCTACGTTGAATTAAAAAATATGACAAATTATACTTTTTCCATTTCTTTATTTTCTCGATGACAGCTCCTGTGAAAACATGTGCGAGCGTTTTTTTTACATTATGTATGCATTATTTTATAAAAAGATGACGTTTTTTTTATGTTCCCCTCCACGGAGAGGGCAGGAGGATAAAAAATGCTCCGACGCATACTCCACGCGCGCGGCCGGAGTAATATGGGACTCGCTCCGAGCTTACCAGAACCACTACCTACAAAAATACCCCCTGAATGACTCGTGCAATTTTTTGCCACACAGCCTTCATCTGAGCGACGGCCAATTGGAGAAAGAGTCCGCACTAGCGGGGCCCAGAAGGAGTCACCCGCTGGGAATCACATAGCACTGAAGGTGCTCAAAGCACTGAAGATGAAGTCATAGCACTGCAGGTGCTCAAAATGAAAAATAAAAATTGAATTAATTCGAATTTACATTAGAACTAGAAGTTGCGGCCTGAAGGGCTTCAAGATCTAACGTCAGCTGCGTCGCTACGTTCGTGTGTGCGTATCTCGGTCTAGCGATTTTGAACTCCAAATCTAAGACAGGAGTAGTATATGAGACTGAATTTCAAAGTAGAGGATTGGGATGGGTTACGGAGCGTTTGAAGAACGCTTCAGAGAGTGTTTTGAGGTGTTGTTGCACTGTAGGCAGTTTAAGATCTCTGTGCAGGTCCGCGTTACGCACGTACCACGGTGCGTTTGTGGCCCTGCGGCAAAAGACTGCAGTTTGTGCCGAACCCTCCGTCCTGCAGTTTGTGCAGAACGGAGGGTTCGGCATGGGCAAAGATTGGCGAGGCATATGTCATGACGGGTCTAACGCAGACCTTATAAAGTGTACGTTTGTTTCTGAATGACATTTTACTTTTTCTACCTTACATACTATATATGCGGCCTAAGTAAAACGGACGAGTTTCGTTACTCTATCGACGTGTGGCTTGAAAGAAAGCGTCTGGTCTAAGGTGAGGCCTCAGTATTTGGTAATGCGCTTCCAGGGGATGGGAGTACCTAACATTTGAAACTGCAGATTGTCAGCGACACGACGTTGTTTGCAGTCGAAGTAAACCGCAGAACTCTTGTCTGGATTCACATCGATACGCCATTTTTGAAACCATGTACCGAGGGCGTTTACGGCCTCTTGGAGCCTGGTGGTGAGACCCGGGACACTGAGGCCTTTGGTGTAAAAGGCGGTGTCGTCGGCAAAGAGGGCGAGTTCGACGCCTTTCGTCGAGACGGGAATATCGTTAGTGTATACAGAGGGGCGAGGACTGAGCCTTGAGGGACTCCAGCCTTTATGGGACGAGGCGCGGAAAGCGTGCCTTCATGTTTAAAACGAAACGTATGGTCTTTGAGAAACGAGGCGATTATCCTAACTAGGCGATCCGGTAAGCTTATTTTATAGAGTTTATAGATGAGACCGCTGTGCCAGACTTTATCGAAAGCCTTGGCTACCTCAAAGAAAACTGCGACTGATTTAAAACGCTGCGGATAAAAACCGTTGAGTGTGTACTTGACGATGCAATGGACTTGCTGAGGGCAGGAGTGTTTAGCGCGAAAGCCGAACTGATGTGGAATAATGAGGGGATCGCCATCCGTTGGAAACAGATGGTTCCGCATTCGAGAGAGTATGACTCTCTCGAGAAGTTTAGACATGGCCTTGAGAAGGTTGATGGGTCTGTAATTAGCAGGGATATTCAAAGGTTTACCCGGCTTGGGAATGCCTATGACTGTCGCTTCTTTCCAAGCTTTTGAAAAGTAGCTAAGGTCGAAGCAGGCATTGAAAATGATAGCTAACAAGGTAAGCACCTGTTGAGGCAGGTGCTTAAGTGCGTGGTTGGAAATTCCATCCGCACCCGGAGCCTTTTTGGACTTTTGGTTTTTAATGAGAAGCGAGATTTCATCATTATTGACTGTGACGGAGTCGGCGGTGATGGGGAGAGAGCCTCTTCATCCTCCACTGCCTGCATGTGGGATCCGCGGGTTACGTGCTGAGCGAGCATTGTGAAGCAATGCTGTCTGCGAAGCATTCGGCTTTCTCTTCGACTTCGAAGGCAGTATTGCCATATGGCCGAGTGAGAGGAGGAACGTGAGAGGCGGCGTCTACGCGTAGGGCTCGGGTCATACCATAATACGCTTGGTGGGACGGGGAGATATTCTCCATAAGATCGTTCATTTGAGAGTCTCGGAGTTCCGCGAAGCAAGACCTAACTTTACGTTATAGCTGATTCGCAGCTGTTCTATAGGCGGGCGTGGGATATTTCTTGGCTCTCCGGAGAGCCGCGTTCTTAGCTTTAATGTGATTGCTAACAGCTAAGGGAATCATGGGTTTGCCTTGCTTAGCAACCTTTTCGTTTTCACTGATGGCTGAGTTGATAGCATCAGTGAGGGAATTGACTAATGAATCTATTTTATCCGGGCAATCTAACTGGTCGGGTGAGATCGCGAGCGGAGAGTTCGGGGCCTCTAAGGCTGAAACTTAAAGGTAACTGAAAGGTACTTTTAAAGCCTTTCCAGTTGGTAAAGGTCTTAGGAGAGGTGACGTTATCGTTAGGCGGTCCTAGCACGAGGGAGACGGGGTGGTGATCAGAGCCTAAGTCATCAAGCGGTTCGATAGACCTGAGATCGAGGTTGATATGCGTAACTACCGCAAAGTCGGGGATGTCGGGAGAGTGGATCGGGTTGTCGGGATAGTGAGTGGGAGAGACGTGTGACGAGTGACGGGAGAGATGACGTCTAAGTCGAGTTGCTGAGTGTTGTCGAGGAGAGCGATACCGCCGCGGTTAGTTGATAGGCACGTCCAGTCAGTATGTTTGGAAGTAAAATCTCCGAACATAATGACTGAATGGCCGAGGGCGAGAATGGATAGGTCTGGTGCCACTAGGTATGTAGATTGAAGCTATGATGACGGTCGGATGACCGGTCCTAGCCAATCTACACACAGTGGCTTCCATGTTGAGGAGAGGAGGGATAGGGAGAGGAGCGCAATGGAAACCTCTTTTGAAGTAGATAGCTGTGCCGCCGTAACCGTCGGAGTTGGGCCTATCGTTACGAGTAAACGCGTACTTGGGAATAGCGAACCCCCTGGTGCGGTTTGCAGTAAGCCATGTCTCTTGGAGAAGTAATAAGTCTGGCTCGTTTTTCTGAAGGAACAGTTTGAGCTCAGGAAGGTTAGTACTGAGGCTACGAACGTTAAAAGAAACTAGGGATAAGCCCTTGGGTTTGATACGACAGGACGCGGGATTTGCGGGTCTAGCCATTATATTTATTTATTTAACGAATTTATACGAAAAATAGAATTTATAAAGAGTTTAGTAGCGAGTGATGCTCGGCTAACGCAAATAGACGCTCTTGAGGAGAGCGGGCGGCTCGCAGTTTGCGTGCGAGTACTGAGATTTCCTTAATGTCGACGTTTTGAATGACGTCAAACACGGTCTTCATGTCCTCAGCCAACGACGACTGAGGTGAAGATGACGGAGCGGGACGCGGGCCTACGGGAGCTACGGGAGCTGGGATAGGACAGCGGCCGGACGCTGTCTCCAGGACAGAGCCGGGGTAGGCGTCGGCTGCTCGGGCTTTGCTTCCGGGGGAGCCCGGTTGCGCAGTGGCGGGAAGTTAGCGGGAGTGAGCGGCAGCACCAGTTTAGGCGCGGCCCTCTTAGCTGAGGAGCGTGGAGCGCGCGGGCAACCTCTTTAGTTAGCTGCGTGGCCGGACTGGCCACACAGAACACATGCAGGGGGGAAGTGGATTTGGGAGTGCGAGTGCACTCCTTTGTTATATGTGGGTCCAGGCACTTAACGCACCTGGGGGGAGCTGAGCAGTTAGCCGCTGCGTGGCTGAGAGCTGGCAGCGGTGGCACTGCCCAGGGTGGTCGCGGGGATTGGGACGCTCGACGGAGATATTCGAGAGTCCGCAGATTGTGCGGGCTTCTCCGAAAATCTCCCTCGAGTTGTGAGTGTTAGTTAGGATTACTAGAGCGAGTGCGAAACGCCTACCGCGGTTTGAGTGCATCTTGTGCACTGCTTGTACACTGCTGCCGGGAAGTCCTGGGACTTAAGGTCCTTCAAGATATCGTCGTTCGCGAGCTTGATTTTTTTGCTAAATTGCAAGTTTAATATTCTAGCGGTTCAGACTTGTTAACTTTAGTCTTGCTTTCTAGCCAACCTCGGGCGGGAAGATGTTTAGTTTTTATTTGGTTGATAACATACAGTCCTTATTTTGCGGTTCACACATACACTTTTAATAACATTATTTTATTTTTACTAGGCTGTATGTATTTATTCTTTACCTGGGTTGGGTTTAAAAAGTGGAGTTGGCGGGAACTGTCACTTTGAAGAAAAAATGATGGAAGTGCAACTGTGAACTTGTGAACCACGTTCTCACGTTTTCATATTACTATTGTGTTTTACGGCGCCCTATGCCTATTGATATTTAACGTTTGTGGACAAAAACTTAAATAAACTTTGTGTATTGTGAAAAGTGGAATTAAGGAGTGCCAGCAGCGACAAGGTTCGTGCTTAGGGTTTTATTATAATATATTTTTATTCGTATTTGTACAAACCTAACATTCGGATTGCACAACGCCGATCGTATTTTATGTTCCACGATGAAAATAACTTAAAATTTGACTCGAACGGCGCGGCACAGCTATCAAAGTGTTAATATCCTTATTACCGCCGCACGAGTCTCTGCTGCTCATAATATTTTTTATTATTATATATTTTTCCGTGTGCGATCGGCGCATACACTTGGGACATAATGAATATCTATTTTAGCTCTAAATCCTTTTGAACGTTCCTTATTAACATCCGCAACCACATTTAATCTGCTGGAAAAGGTTACTACGCCAAATGGAATAATCTTTGAAGAAAAACCTTACTTACTAACATAATAAATATAACTTAATAAGTTCTCAGTCAGTCGTCAGACTTCGTACGGACTACACGTACTCTGTGTCACAATGAAATTTTCCAGTGGCTCTCAACCCTTTCCATTTGCCATTATGCAACATTGTTCAAGCTGTAATACTGAGGTGAGCGATGGTGTGAACTGCACTGTGTGTCACCGTTTCTTCGATTACCCATGCGCTGGTATCACTGAAACTGGATATCGCAAACTAGGGGATCGTAAATCGTCTTGGAGATGCTTATCATGCAAAAGTCTCAAAACTCCCAGTCCTGTCTGCAGCCCAAAGCCAACTGATCTAGATAGCATCATGCTAGAGCTCAAGAGACTCTCGGCTCAAATGACTATGCTAACCTCATTAAGAGATGATATCAAAAATATCAGAGTGGAGTTGCAGGATGTAAAGGCGTCGGTTGAATTTTCGCAAGCTTCGATCCAGTCGATGAACGACAGAATCACGGGATTGGAAAATAAACTCAAGGTGTTCGAAAAGACTAGAGAATACGCCAAAAATCTTGAGGAGAGGATCAGCAAGCTGGAGATAAATATTAGTGAAGGAGAGCAGAGATCCAGGTTGAACAACATCGAGGTTAAGGGAATCCCAATATCGAAAAATGAAAATCTTTTCAACGTGTTTTCGCAATTAGGAAAGGCAATTAACTACGAAATACCTAAAGAACAATTGAACTTCATAACGAGAATCCCCACACGTAACGATAAGAACGCTAAGAATATTATAATATCCTTAAATAACCGGTACATCAGGGATAACTTTATCGCATCGGCTCGAGCGAAAAAAACATTAAAACTAACGGATATTGGTCAACAGGGTGAATCGCGTGTCTATGTAAACGATCACCTAACGCTGAATAACAAGATGTTGCTTAATCAGACGAAAAAACTCGCCAAGGAGAAAGGTTTACAGTTTGTATGGGTGAAGAGCTGTAAAATATTTGTGCGTAAAAATTCTACATCACCTTCACATATCGTTCAATCTGAAGCGGACATTCGTAAAATTTTTCCATTTTAAATACTACACAACAATTAATTCAATATGTCAAAACTACAATATTATTGTAACAGTTCGTCGCCTTAACGCTTTGGAAACCTCTGGTATGTATCCCGTTATATATGTCTTTCGTCGCATGAATCATCGGCCACCTGACTCACACGCGCACGCACACTCGCGCATAGCAAGGCCGCGTCATTCATGCGGCCGGCCGCTTCTACCTGGCCTTTTGTCTCGCGGTCATTGCCCTGTTGCGCCTGGCTGTGCTTCGACTATTTTGCGTACATTTATGAATTGCCACGCGCTTTTGAAATATTCCTGCCTCTTGAGATTGCTTTATTTATACCTTAACTTTTTAAATACAAATGGCAAAGCCATATTATTTTTTATTTTATTGATATGGACTTTTATAGCGACACTATTGTATGTTATTTTACATATTACAAAACATAAGCTATTTTTTTTTAACGCTTATTGAAGATTTGAATTTGTTGCTTCTACGAAGTTTATTTATCATTGTGCTTGGTGAAATTTTGGATATGATTATGATGCTTGTTTTATAGGACGTAGGGGTTCATGTATTTTTTCACATATGTTGCATTTATATTGAGCGTTTATTAAAATGGTTTATGTATGCAGGTGTAATGATAACACTTCCATATTTATTTTTTATTTATTATATTTTTATCTTAATTAACATTTATTCATATCTTTTACCTAAAATATTCACCAAACAAAGGTAATTGTAATTGTAATTTTTGTATTGGCCATCTCGAATTTATTTAGTGGAGATAATACGATACCTAATATCTTAATGTGTATTTTATTTTTGTTTTTAAAGGAAAAAGAAAAGGTACCCCTGTTCAACTTTTTTATAATCCCTACATTCGTGTTTCTTGGATTATTTCGCGGGCAATTGGCGACTCATGGTTATAATTTACATAATTTATTGATCGTACTTGGTAGAACTTATAACACAATAGTGTGCGCTATTTTGATTTTTTCCGAAATATACTTTTGTTTTGCTTTACTCGGGATGCCCTTTGTTATATTGATAATTTACTTTTATTTGGTAATTAAATCATATTATTTTTTAAATATTAGTTGCATATTAAATTTAAATAATAAAGTGCTTGGGAACGAGTCCGACATATTTTTAATACCTTCGTCGAAGCATCCTTCAATATTTTATATAGATCTCGCTGTACTTGATGCGGCTATTATATTAGTATATTTACTTTTTATTAATTTTGTGTTTTATGTACTTTTTTATGACCTATATTTAAATGATTAGTGTCTACTACCAGAACGTTAGAGGGCTTCGGACAAAAACCAGTATACTTTTGAGGAACGTAATGCTTAACTCTCATGATGTCATATGCTTGACTGAGACTTGGCTCTTGGATGGCATTGGAGACGGGGAGCTATTCGACGACCGTTACACGGTGTGGCGGCGGGACCGGGACTACGCGCGCACGGGACAGGCGCTCGGCGGCGGAGAGGCGATAGCTGTGCGCCGCGACCTCGCCAACGATGGCCGGCCGGACCTCAGCAGCGCCGCTGAAGACCTCTGGGTGACCATTAGAATTAGAGGAAAGCAATCTATGTGTAACTTGCACATTTGTGTAGTTTACATCTGTAAACAACATCAAGGTTACTCTTTACATAATCAGCTACTTAATTTCTCAGAACCATTAACATCTAACGTCTTGAGCTCGCCGACTGATAAATATATAATCTTAGGAGATTTTAATCTACCCAATATAAACTGGCTACCCTCAGATGATTCGACTTATTACACACCATCTAACATATTAGGTAACGCACAGAATACTTTTATTGACAATTTAACCATTTGCAACTTATTTCAATACAACTATATATCTAATGTTAACAATCGTATTCTTGACCTTAATTTTTCTAATGACATTATATCCATTTCTGAAGCCCATCCCCTAGTGCCCCCTGATCCCCATCAAACCCGTGTGCTTCCAGGTCCAGTGTGCCAACGCACTCAAATCCCATCCCCGTACAATTTACAATTATGACCAAACAAATTTTGACGCTGTAAAAGTAAAATTAAATGAGATTAAGTGGAATGATATTTTTAATAATATGTCCTTAGAGGACTCCGTAAATTACCTCTACGAAACATTATATAGGATTCGAGACTCTTATGTGCCTACCCGGGTTGTTACTAAGATGGACCGTTACCCTCCATGGTTTCGTAGCCCACTTATAAAATTATTAAAAGAAAAGAACAAATTTCACAATAAATATAAAAAATATAAAAATATATCTGATTTCCATAGTTTTCAAATTTTACGAAGTAGAGTAAAAGAGATGGAGGCTCAAATGTACGGTAACTACGTAGCACATACTGAGAAAAATATTAATACTAACCCCAAATCATTCTGGTCTTATGTAAAAAGTAAAAACCAAACTAATTTGCTTCCCTCTACTATGAACTATGGTGAGAGGTGCTCAGACGATGCTAGTGGAATCTGTGAAATGTTCAGTGAATATTTCCACTCCACATTTCAAAATCCGGTCACAACAATCACATATGATCAATCTCGAACCGCACCCAACAGTACATGTGAACTTAATACCATCATTGTTTCGGAGGAAGAGGTTTATAAAATCTTGATCTCGCTTGACATGCATAAAGGGTCAGGCCCAGATCATATCCCACCCATATTTGCAATTAAATGTGCAAGTTCATTAACAGCGCCTCTCACGCTTCTGTTTCGTCGTTCTATGGAGATAGGTCAGTTGCCCTTAATTTGGAAAACCGCTTATATAACTCCGATTCATAAGAAAGGTTCTAAAAATGATATTGTAAATTATCGACCCATTTCTAAATTGTGTCTGTTCTCTAAAGTTTTTGAGAAAATCGTTTACAATCAAATGTATGCCGCACTTAAAAATACCTTTATAAGCGAACAACATGGTTTCCTCAAGGGCAAGGCAACGGAAACAAATCTGTTGGAGTGCTCGGAGTTTCTCAGTTACCACATGGCGAAGCCTTCGCAGGTTGATGTGGTTTATACGGATTACTCCAAGTGTTTCGATCGTATTGACCACATCATCCTTCTACGCAAACTACTGGAAGCAGGCATTGGAGGTAACTTGTACCGGTGGCTCACCGCTTATGTGGACAATAGGTGTCAGATTGTTGCCATCAATGGTTACACATCCCGAGCTAAAAATATTCCTTCTGGCGTTCCCCAGGGATCCCTGCTTGGACCACTGTTATTCTCAGTTTTTATAAACGATATTAAAAAATGTTTTAAATTTTCAAAAATTTTACTTTACGCGGATGACATGAAAATTCTTTATCCTATTGACTGCCTTAATGATCATGTAAACCTTCAATCTGACCTTAACAATCTCTTTGACTACTGCACATCTAACAGACTTGACCTTAATATATCAAAATGTTATATTTGCTCATACAGCAGAAAGACTCACCCCATTGTTTATGACTACACAATTAACAACGAGATTATAACAAGAGTATAGTCGATTATTGACTTAGGCATTACCTTTGACTCAAAACTTATGTTTGATAAACATATTGACAAAGTGGTAAACAAGGGCGCTAGGGCATTAGGTTTTGTATTACGCATGTCCTCTGAATTTAGAAGTATTAAAACTTTTAAAATCCTATACTGCGCTTTTGTCCGAAGTCACCTTGAATATGCATCATCCGTTTGGAATCCGTTATATAATATTTATATCAATCGCATCGAAGCGATTCAGAAAAAATTTATGAGGTTCATTCAGTTCCGGTGCGGTGTTCGTTACGCTGATTATCTGTCTAGGTGTAGGCGCCACCATTTATTGCCTTTAGCAACACGAAGGAGAATAGCGGATACGTGCAACATATTAAAAATACTAAATGGCAAGTTAGATGCCCCCGAACTTCTTTCTATGATCGGTATTTGCACACACACCAAACTTTACAGAAATCCTGCTCTTCTCCATGTTCCCACTGCAAGTACCAATTATAGAAAGAATTCTTTCATAGCGAGGGCGTGTGAGCAGGTAAACATAACATGTCGAACTCATCCTCACTTTGATGCCTTTCATGCCGGCGTCCAGAGCGTTAAGGCAACTCTGGCAAGAGAATTTTTCTCCGATGCAATTGAATGAATTTATTTTTATTTTTCCTTATATTCTCACCAACCTATATTATCTCAGTCCATGCGATTGGCTTATACATATGTAAAATGAGTTAATAGTCGGTAAATATTTGTTTTTTTTTTGTTATTCTCTTTTATGTTTGGTTATAGTCTTTGTATTTAGTGTGTGTTCTTGTCTAACTACCATATTATTGTTATAAGTGAAATCTTCTAAATGGCTTTCTTATAATCATTTGTTTATTTATTGAATCATCTAGCTGTTAGATTTCCAAAAATTGTAAAATAAAATAAAATAAAATAAAATAATTGTTATTTTTAAAGAAAAGATATTAATTCAGTAAACTATACGCAGTTGAATATTAAATTAAAATTATAAACATGCAAAGAGACTTTCAAAAGTTTCGTTACGAAAATTTAAAAACCGAGTCACATACTGTCAGAACAAGTGCCCACAAAGAAACTCTAACTGTATGCACTGAAAACGCTGTCAGTAATAATTCCCACCGTTCCCTACCACTACGTACTATAATCAACAAATTATCTAAAACTTCAGAAACTGAGTTTGGACCTTTTCATCTATGAAATATGGTTCAGACCACTTTGTGATAAGATCACACAATCTTCGTGCACCGTACAAATGGCCAGCACACCCGCTTAGTTGAATTATTCAAAAAAAATCTCGTTGCAAGAAGGAATGACATGAAAACGAGTAAAATGTATGTTAAAAAGTGGTAAAAACACATACAGCAGAAAACTGATTATACACACATAATACTATATTTGTTTCATTTTCGTAAGAAACATACGTTGTAACTGTCTTATATATAGCAAGTAATAGGCCTAGTATAACTGTCGCGGATACCCAGTACATTGACACCCTCTTGATTTTGTTCTGCCTCCCGCTCTGCCTCCAGAGATTCGAGGTGTTAGGTTCTATGGTCACAGACATTTTTATAACGAGCATAGTTGTACAATCATGAGTAATGGATATTTTATTTGTATAGCAAGTACGAGTACATATAAAATGAAGCCGCTGAAACAAGTTTCGATTTAGAATTTCCTCTGTTACGATGATTAAACTAACTACGCTTATAGCATATAGCGGCGTTATATTAAATCATTACATATGCCATTTGGCGTTTTGTAAGGGAGGAACATAAAGTCAATTTATTTAAAATAAAATATATTTATTTAATCAAAGTATGTACCATTGCTATCTATGCACTTTTGCCATCTCATAGGTAGTTCATTGAACCCTTTACTAAAAAAACCATTCTTAGGGGAATCAATAAAATCTTTGAAGGCGCTTTGGACTGCCCCATCGGAGTTGAATTTTCTTGCAAAAAGTTATCCAAATTTCGAAAAAAATGATAATCTCTTGGAGCAAGGTCCGGGGAGTACGATGAATGCCTTAGACATTCCGATTGAAGCTCCTCCAATTTTTTTAGCTTAATTAGCAATTACGGGTCGCCCCGTAATACCGCGCGGATCTTAAGCTCCTCCGGGAGGGCGTAGGTATGAAAGGCGACTTGTTTGACCGAAAGGAGCCTAGTGAGAGACCGGAAGTCGTCGATGGTCGCGACTTGGATTTTAATGGTATCGCCTGCGTTATTTGCTTTGAGATAATTAATTTTGTGCTCTATGCACAGGTTGGAAACCGAGATCCAGCGCGCTTTTTCGCGGAGAAAGACGGGAGGAGGGAGTTGAGCCTTAACGGGGAAGGGAGCGCAGCGCGTTGCTGGCTTCAAAGGAACCGACGGAGACGCGGTCACTTCGAGTGACATAGGCGGCGCGGGGACGGGTGCTGAAGGCACCGCGGTGGTCTCGGGTGTTGAAGACACCGCGATTTTCTTTGAGCGCTTCTTGGAGCGTTTAGAAACCTATGTGAATAGGGGCTCAGGAGAGCCGGTTAAAGTAGCGGCGCCCGACGACGGTTCGGACGCGGAATCGGAATCGGAGTCGCTCCCGGGAGCGGTACGCTTACGCCGCGACGCGCGAGATGATGTGACCGACGCGCAGTCCATATCAGATGGAACAGGAGACGCGGGAGAGCTGGTAAAGACCTGAGGGGTCTGGGAGTTGGTGGCCTGAGGGGCCAGGATTTGGGCCTGAGGGGCTGGGGACGCGTTAAGTGCTAGTACGGCCTGCGTGAGTATGTTGTCAGAAATTGAAACACCCGACGCAGCGAGTGCTTGGGCGAACGCCTTCGCAATGTTAATGACGCTTTGCTTATCCATTTGGGAAGGGGTTGGGACTATAATATGAATATATAATTATATAACTAGTTCTTAAATAAAAACCTTACGAACCCTAGCGGGTAACCTCCCTACCAACGGTAGGGGGGCTGGGGAGAATGACTTAAAACTAACCGTAGCTCGCCGAAGGCCGCTACCTAGAAACATAAAAAGGGGTATGCAGGTAAAGAGTTGACTGCGTTAGGGCCAACCTTTACCGACAGAAAGGACAAATACACACGAAAACACTCAGATATGATAAAAATAAATATGAAAATAGGAGAAAAATAAATAATATAGAGAAGAGAAATAAAATAAAATAAAAGGACTGGTTCAGTACAAATTTGTTGTCACCGTTAAGTATCCTTTGTACTCAAACCAGGCGGCTGTACCGGGCGGCTTTGTGCAAGTAATAGTTATATATATGACGGCGAATGGCATCAGCGTTGAAGTTGTCAACCAATATCAACGGCGTGGTTGGCGTTTTTTATTCGGCGTACGAAGCTTATTTTCCTGCATGCCGCTTGTACCGTAAGCTTCGGTAGTAATTTTTGAAACAGGATCACCAGTTCTCTCGCCTGCATTTTCAGAACAGATCCTTTCGGCATTTTGATATTTGACAGCTGGGCAGCAATCTATTTTTTTATTTATTTATTTACTTGTCAAAAGGTCTGCCAACAAAGCTTACATCATTTCATTATAAGGACGATCCATCAATTAAAATATACAATTTAAATGAAGCCTCTTTTACAGGCAAACACAGCATGCACATTGTTATATTGGTTTACAATACCGGTTACCTAAAATTATATAAATTAAAATTACAAAAATTATAGATCTAAATTAGAAAATAGGTATCAATAAGATTTATTACAAAGAAACAAATTTAAATTAAATACAACAAACAAAAAGTAAAAAGTGGCACATAAAATTAAATTTAATGTACAATACAGTTAAAATTAAGGTCAAAAAAAATTAATTGTCAATAAAACATGTCCATTGAGTAAGATAATCATAATTAAAGAAAATAATTTTTTAAATGTAGAATTAGATTTAATGGAATTGGATTACATCGTTTAATTTGAACAAATAATAATGAATAGAAAGCATTAGGTCTTAAACAATCATAACGGTGTATTAGCAAAACAGTATCTGACGTAATGTAGACTTAAATTGAGTTACTTTATCGCTAAATATACAAGTAGCATTTTGGTTTTGATGACTGAGTTCGTTATATGTTCGACACATTCTAACAAGTGGAGCAAAATGTCCTAGGTTAGTCCTGCGTGTCATAGTAAAAAAAATGTTTCTGCGTTTTGTAAGTCTGGGGACCTTTAGAGGGACCTCTAGAGCAATTTTTTGCAATAAACTGGGGCAGTCTATGAAACCGTTAATTAGCTTGTACAAGAATAAGCAATCGTGTAATTTTCGCCGAGCTGATAAGCGTTGTATTTTTAAATAAGACAAACGTTCTTAACTGTTTTTCTAATTTCATTTTAAAACATAGATGCTACAAAAATAATTTCTGAACGCTTTCAAGCCTTTTGATGTACACAGCGTAAAACTGGATCCATACTAGACTATAGTACTCCAGCCTACTATGATCCACTATTTATGAACCCGAGCATTTTCAAAGATTTCGTTGATGTGCTTGTTTGACTGCAGTTTGGCGTCAAGCAAAACTCCTAAGTCTTTAATATAATTTACCCGTGTTATTTGCCCTTTCAGTGTGGTTTGCATCAACACGGAGGATCACAAAATACACAACGTAACGTCTGGATAATGTGAAAAAACTCAGCGAACAGAAATGTAGTGACTAGCACGACCGTCTTGTTGCGAGTGACAGATTAAAACAAACACAAAATGGCAAATGAATTGAGTGTATTTGTACCTTGAAAAAATATATTTGAATGTTTTTGCTGTATTTGTTTTTGTTCAAAATATAATAAATATATGCGATCAATATCATTACTTATTTGGTCACAACACTACATTATATCAAATTAGAACTGTCATCGAAAAAATAAAGAAATGGAAATAGTATAATAGAAAACCCAAAATTATGTTGACTTTATAAGTGGCATTTCTTCCTGCACACCATACTTGCGATTTTATATTTGATGGCCGAGTGGTGTAGTGAAGCCCTGCCTCATACGCCGGATGTCCCAGGTTCGAGTCTGGTTGGGGTTTTCATTTGTGTGAAAAACACAGATATTCGTTTTCGGGTCATGGCTGTTTATATTTATATATGTACGTTTGCTCTGGGTTCCCTCCTAATTCATGGTTATGGTTATCTATAATACAAGCTCTGCTTACTTTGGGGCCATAAAGTTGCGTTGTCTGGGGATTTATTATTTATTATTATTATACATTAGGCTTTGCTTACATCAAGATTTCTAGATCATCTGCAGTGTAGGTAAAACATCCATTTGCAGTGAAAGCCGTTTAAGCCCAACCATGAAATGACACTCTTTATATCTATAGAGGTCTATATTCGCTGGTTTTGGAGATTTACATTCCGTGGGATTATTGCGCGCGAGACTTGCGGTTCTCGGATTCTTAAACGCGGCACATCTCCAGGTCGTCTTCCTGTCTCCCGATTTTCTAAATCGAGCTTCGGTACTCCAGCGCACGGAAAATCAAAAAACTGCTTACATGTTGTACAGCTAACGCCATCATTAACTTTGGTAGAACAAAGCTTTTCTTTTCGAAATAGACAGTTTTTTTATGGTTGTATGGGCCTTTTAAATTTTACCGGACTTTGTAGCTTAGCGCTGACGGCGCTTAGGCTACTTAAACTACTCCTACATAAGATATGCCTAAGGCCACCCGAGAGGGCACGCACCTCGGCTTAGGACGTCGTATATTGAAACTACCACTAGTTCGGAAGGGTCATCTACTGCCAAAGAAACTCAGCAGGAATGCGTACGACGCGTTAGCCTAGCCCACCGGTGGGTAAGGCGATTCGAATGCCATGTTGCCCTATTTCTAACTGAAACACCGGCGTTCCTTGTTGTAATAGCGTCGTCGGGATCTGCTAAGAAGTTACGTGGACGCCTATAACGAACCGCCGCGTTGGGGTTGGCTGTGTATTCAGTTGACTTATTGACCAGCGGGTTGCAGAACAAAGCGCACAGACGGGCATGATCGAAAACATTCCGAAACTGATATAGCGGTAAATATGTGACAGAGCGTGCATACACGTGCGGTCGCTGCGTAGTCTAACGGTTGACTGCGCACCTGTACCTGTGTATTTAGGATTATTTTGTAGGTATTTGTTTTCAAATCTATGCATGTTATGTATGATTAAGTTTACCAAATAAAGAGTTTATTTCTTATGAGTAATAAATAATATTATAAATATATTTATTTCTTGCTTATGTGTTTATTCATTATGAGAGTTTGAGATTACTAAAAAGTTGTACTTGGGTCCTAAAATTTACATTTGATAAGTTATATATGAGTAATATGACAAATTAATAAAAAAAATCAAGTATATATAAAAAACCATCTATCTAACGTCAAAGTCGTAATAACTCTGTATTAAAATAATTATTAAAAGTGTATTCAACTGTGCTACTTGGCATCGTTTATCGGTGGTATTATTCGCAAAACCAAACCTACGGACTAGACATTCTAAAGTGAAATTCTACTTACCCGGAAGAATACGTTCAATTTAGGAAAAACACTACCGTAAGGAAGGAACCTTTTAGCCACAATAGTGATAGAATCAACATATGCACTTCGAGATTCATAGCTCATACGGTTAGTGTATCCTTTTTTGTTTACTTTGCAAAATTTCTTTGTTTGAAATAACCAAAACATCTAAAAACTTATATAGTCACCTACCCTCCAAATTAAGTGAATTGCTAACAGATATTTTTGACAAATCTCAATCATTGGACAGATGTCAAAACTTGATTGAGAAAGAGTTGCCATTTGAGAAAAACAAATATTAAGGCTTCATCACATTATCAATATTTGATCCACTTTTTCATAAACCAGAAGAAGGGTCGGAACTTACTAATACTGTACAAATTATTTTATTTCAATTATTAAGAATGCCTTATTATTGTGGCGGTTGTAAGGAAGAGATTAAAAGACAAAGAGTTGTGTGCTGCAAATGCAAAAATAGTTTTCATCAATCTTGTGTTAATTTCTCATCGTCAAAGTCGTTACCTACATCGAAAATCCCACCTGGCTGGTCGTGCCCAGATTGTGTTGCCAAGGCTCGTAAACCTGGAGATAACACTAATACTCCCTTACATTCAGTCAGAACTGAAGACGTTGTCAAAAACGGAACAGACACTGAGGCTAATTCTGACCCTGAAACAGATACTGACTGTGCAACCTCATTACTTGATAAAAAGCTAGCTAAATTAATAAAGGAAGAAATAAAAAAGACCTTGGCACGAGAATTACCCTCAATATTGAAATCTGTCCTCAAGAAGGAATTGTCCCCTTTAAAACAAGACTTAACAGAATTAAAAAGTGCACTGCAATATATAAGTGACAAAACTGAAGAGCTAGATAAATCTATGAAATGTGTTAGCACAAAAATTTATGAGTTAGAGTGTGACAATAATAAAACTAAACAATCTTTGAATAGCATCGATAAAAGAATAAATCACCTTGAACAACAACTTCGTGAATCAAATTTGGAACTCCACGGCATACCAGAAGCGAAGGGCGAAATTTTGTCTACAATTTTATGCAATTTGGCAAAGTCAGTATCATACAATTTAATCCCTTCTCAAATTATTGACTGCACCCGTGTTTATAAACTCAATAAAGACAACAACAGACCACGGACAGTAGTGACCAGACTTCCTAGTCGGCGCCATCGCGACGAATTCTATTCAGCGGTGACTAGATATAATAAAGCAAACCCAGATAATAAACTAAACACTACTCACGGAGGACTCCCTGGACCAAGATCCCCAGTTTATGTTACTAAACACCTTTCCGTATATAACAAGCAATTACACGGGGCTACTCGACTGAAGGCTAAAGAAAAAGCTTATAAGTTTGTTTGGGTTCGCAACGGCAAAGTATTCGTTCGCAAGAACGAATCCTCACCCGCAATTATTGTCAATGATCATAGTGCTTTAGAAAAATTGTAGTCATATTATTATTTTTAACTTAATCTTGTATCAATTGATATTATTATTTTTTTTTAAATTGAAATTTCCACGTTTACATAGTATTTATGGTAATATCAATATTTTATCAAAATGTTAGAGGCCTTAAAACAAAATGTTTCGAATTTTCTCAGAATGTGTTATTAAACAAGTACGATGTGGTATGTTTGACTGAAACGTGGCTCGATCAAACTATTAATAGTTCAGAATTATTCGACAATACTTATACAGTTTATCGTAAAGACCGACCAAAACATTTTAAGACTCTATACAATAAACATCATGGTGGAGGTGTAATCATTGCTGTACAGTCGCACCTTGTCTCCTATATTCAAGAAGACTGGCAAACTTTTGTAGAAGATCTTTGGATTCGAATCAAATTAGATAACACATATATAAACCTTTGCACAGTATATATACCCTCCTACCTGTCGTATGATCATTTCAAATGTCTTTTGATGCAATGTGAGGACATAGTGCAAACTTACCCGCAATGTCATAATTTAATTTTAGGTGACTTTAATCTTCCAGCTATGAAATGGTCTCAAGGATATGTTCAATTAGATAATACAATATCAAACCTCCCAAAAATGTGATACTTTTAAACGATTTTCTATGCTTGAGCGCGATGTTGCAAGTAAATAACATTAAAAATAGTAGTGGTAATATCTTGGACTTAGCTTTCGTTGGATCAGTGAGTCATGTAACTACGGCACCAGCTTTGCAGTATTGATAAATATCACCCTTCCTTTGAGGTTAGCCTTCACAATATAAAAAACAATTCCCTTAAACCAAATCCAGAAAATCTTACATTTAAGTTTCGAAAGGCAGATTATGAAAGGGGCAACAAATTACTTCTGGAAATAACCTGGGAGGATTATATGGATCTTACTTGCGACGAGTTTGCTCAGGAGTTCTACAACAAGTTATGGACGGTAATAGAAAAATTAACACCTAGGGGCAAATCGAAGAATACTCAATATCCTGTTTGGTTCTCAACAAGCTTAATAAAAATGATTAGAGAAAAAAATAAAATGCGCAATAAATTCCGCAAATATAATAATCCCCGGGATTATGACGAATTTTCCATTCTTCGTCAAAGAATAAAAAAATGCATGAAGGAGAGCTTTAGAAGCTATCTAAATCATATTGAGAATAATTTAAATAATAATATTAAGACTTTTTGGCAGTATGCAAAATCAAAAAATAAAAATACTAATATACCAAAACAAATGAATTTTAATAATAAATCTGCTGATGACGGACCTGAGATAGCTAATTTGTTCGCTGAATATTTTTCTTCTGTTTATGCCAGTAGTTCTAACATCACTCAATATACACCTGACTTCTCCGAAAGCAATTATGTTATACATCAAATTGACATTGATGAAGATGAAGTTCTTAAAACTATGAAATCTCTTGATACAACTAAAGGCTCAGGATGTGATTGTATTCCTGCATATTTTATTAAGAGTTGTGCAAATTCATTAGCGAAACCGCTTGCAATATTGTTTAATAAATCCCTATCTGAAGGTGTATTTCCTAGCTTATGGAAGTTAACAAAAATATTGCCTATTCATAAAAAAGGTGACAAATCTGACGTACTGAACTATAGGCCCATAAGCATACTAAGCACTTTTTCAAAAATATTCGAAAGTCTTGTTTATTCTCACTTACACAATCATTTTTTGCACATACTCAGCCCGAGACAACATGGTTTTACCAAAAACAGATCCACACTCTTTAATCTTTTATATTACACTAACAAATTGTCGTACTCATTTCAAAATAAATTGCAAACTGATGCCATTTACACTGACTTTGTTAAAGCATTTGATCGAGTCGACCACAATATTTTACTTTTAAAGTTACAGCACTTAGGTATTCATGGCTCATTATTGCGTTGGCTTCGGTCATATCTACTTCAACGTTCTCAGTTGGTTAGTATCTACGGATATGATTCGACACCATTTTTAGCGGTATCGGGAGTACCACAAGGGTCAAACTTGGGCCCCCTGCTTTTCCTGTACTTTGTCAATGATTTGATTGACAAAATTGACAGCGATTGTCTGGCATACGCAGATGACATTAAAATTTTTAAAGTCATAAACTCTATTGACGATTGTGAGCTTTTACAGAGGGATTTAACTTTGATCAACGAATGGTGTGATTTAAACTCTATGCAGCTTTGTGCTGAAAAATGTCAGGTTATATCGTTCACTAAGAAAAAATCTTATATAAAATACCCATACAAAATAAAAAGTGTTCACTTACATAGAGTATGAACTATTAAGGATTTAGGAGTAACCCTAGATAGTGAACTGACGTTTCGCTTTCATTACAACCAGATTGTGTCAAAAGCAAATAAATTGCTAGGATTTATTATTAGAACAACAAAACCGTTTAGAAACCCTGACAGCCTAAAAATACTTTTTACATCACTAGTGCGAAATATTTTAGAATATTGTAGTCCGATTTGGGATCCTATTTACGCTGTTCATAAAGATCGCATTGAATCAATTTAAATGAAGTTTGCCAGGTACCTTTGTATGAAATCTAGACTTCGTAACGCGCTTCCAGAATATACTGACAGAATTAAGCACTTCCACCTGATGTCTTTGCAATCTCGACGCTCATTATCTTCTTTGGTAACACTATATAAAATTGTGAATTATAAAATAGATGGAAACTTAATCCAGAACCTTAATTTCAAAATTAGGAATAAGTCTATGAGACATCATTCTTTGTTTGCAATACCATCTGCGAATAATAATATATCTTACAATAGTCCGCTCTACAGAATGTGTCGACTTTACAATGCCCTAAAAAGTGATGTTGACTTGTTTAATGATCCTTTATTTTCCTTTAAAAGTAAAATCTCGATAACGTTAGCTGATTAGTTATATTTTTTTTTTTTTATATACGTTCTGAATTTTTCTTTTTACATAGCTTAATTTTATTGTTTCTTTTTTAAGAGTCTTTTTTAGTTTTTAAATGTAGTGCATAATTTTTATTGAATTGTAGACTAAACCTAAATAGTTATAAGATAATGAATGTATGTATATATTTTAAGGTTTACAATTTGTTATTGTGCCATTAAATAAATAAATAAATAAATAAATTAGTAAATTACTGTCAAAATCACCAGAGCTCCGCAGTTCGTCCATATTTATAAAGAATTATAATGAGAAACGTTATTGAGTTGATTGTGGAGTAATATCTGATAAGAAGTATTTATTTACTCACACGTTTTACACCCAATAAAATGTTCTCAGTATCATTTTGATGGACTCACTTTATAAGTTTATGATTCACAGATATTTTATGCGCGTATTTAATGCGTATGGGCCGGGGGATGCCCCGAGCTCACGGTTTGCTAATATTCTTAAACTCGACAATTAATAAGGCCTTAACCTTTCACTTTAAGTTCACATTTGGTTGGTAAAATATAGCAAACGACGATAACGTTGAATTTGCGATAGCATTTATAGATGCATAATAATGTTTTATAATTACTTACTACGTTTATAATAAATGTTGCGCAGAATATGAACTGATCACTAAGTATATTACTAGGTGTTTTACTAGCAAAACAGTTTAATTCATGAAAATTTGAATAACTTGTAAATAAGAAATTTCTTATTGCTCTACTATATTTAAAAGGCATGTACTTAAATAATCGTTATAATTTTGCAAAACAGGCAAAAAAGAAATCTAAATGGTCATCTATTTTAATAAATAATCTTCTTTCTTGTCATGGTGTTAGTTTGAACCAAATTAACTTTTGGAGAAAAGCTGGATATGGTACTTTATTTGGTCCTGGCTCTTCGCCGGGTGCAGCCACACCACGCTCGCTTCGCTCGCTCGGCTCGCGCGCGTTTTACCTACATACAAACCCAACCTAAGTGCTCATGTACAATAGATCAATTAGTTTTTTAGATTATCAAATAATATTATTCCTATTAAAAAGGGTAATTTTTGTTAAGTTGCTTATATGAAGCTACTGGAACCGAATAAAAAATTCTTTCACCGTTAAAAATTTTTTTTACTTGTTTGTATATTATCCAGAAATTTGTACGCGATTAAGATCTACGAAGGTAAAACTTAACCTTTATGAAATAATTAGGAAATAAAAATCATAACTCCCTTAAAATACGATTTCAAAATATAGCTACGGTTTACCTTAGTCTTGTTATAGGGAAGCTCGACTAGGAATTATTTCAAAGAATATAAAAAATAAAACCTTGTGGCAGCAGTAATATACCTTCTGAAATAGAAAATTTTAAAACAGGCATCTTAATAAGACTCCAATTTAATGTAGGATAAGTATAAACATTGATTTGTTAGCTGTACAAACTATTTCGTATTTTATAACATATAGCTATAGATTTTGCTGTATGCTTAATCTCATATAAATATTCTATTCTGAGCTATTCTGAGAACATAAGATACGAGCATATCACGTTCACTTCATCATAACCGCTTATCATATTTGTTTATTAAATAGGTACAGTCGGAGAACTCGGCCGAGGCTCAAGCTGAGGCGAGAATAGCTTGCGCGTTGTTCAGTCTTTTGTAGGATATTACTAGGATACTTGGGGATATTTTATTGTAATGTATTGTATTGGGGATACACTGCAGGGGATTCGAATGTGAATTTGTGCCTGCACCAAGTTCCCCGAATGTACAACAGGTAGGTACTAGTCGTAATTGAGATAGCGTCTACGTCTATTTCATTTAGAGTAACTTATTGAACTCGTCCGTCTAATTAGTGTTATCAAAAAACTTAAATGAAATAGCAGAATGGAGTTCTGCTTTTATTCACTGAGGACGCTTCTTCTTACAAGATCCACAACCGCTTGGACATCAGCCTCGCTAACTACAGGTTGTCTAAAGCTTGGATGAAAGACCTTTGTTATAGGTATGTGGTTTTCCCTCGAAAACCATTCCAGATCTGTTGGATTCTTGTGCCTACAAGTTTGTACTCATTGGCAGATCAAGAAAGATGTGCTTGAAACACTGCGCATTGACGGTTTGTTCATCTAGGTTCTTACCTAGTATTTTTCATCATTTAGACAAACAGATTTAGTATAATGTGTTACGTAACATAACACATATTCTTCTTTATCCAGTGTTTAATTGATCATAAGCCAAGGGGTGCAACCAACTAAACAATATCCACGAAAAGTTGTAAGATCAAGAGGAATTAATAGTCTTGTTGGAACTACCACAATAGACATACAAAAATGACTAATCAATACAAAAAAAAAAAGAAAAAATTGGTCAAATATAAATAGTTATATAAGTGTATATAGTACCTATGTTAAATAATTCCAACTTGTAAATAGTTCGTCTATTGCGGGAATCTAGGAACCACGAGTATCTCCCATTTTTCAGATATGTTTAAGGGGACCCAAAATTATTGTGCCCAAAATGTATTATTACAATATAAGTGTCTTTTAGGGTGAAATTATTTTTATATTACTGAAGAACATAAACTATGAAATGCTTAAAAATTCATCTAACAAAAAATATACCATATTGGTGTCAAACTTGTTTTTCCATTAGAATTTATTTTTATTTTTGATTATATTTAGAGTTTTTAATTCATTTTATAAAATGGTTATGATCAACTTCATAACGACAATAAAGCAAATGATTAAATAAAATATTTTTTATTATCTTTTTTATTATCCTAATGACATAAACCTAAATATGTTATTATTTCATTTATTTAAAATACGTCGTTATCTAGCACAGACGCACATATTCCTGGTACACTGGCTGTCTCCAAGATACCCTTGTTTGATGCAGTTCGACCGGCACTCCAGGTACATGCAGATCGGGTTTAACTGGTTGTGTTGCAGCTGTATGAGTTGAAGCATCAGCTTGTTGTCTGAAATAAATAAGATTTTCAATAACGAAAAAAAAAGCCCTCCGTAGATGTTATAGAATTAGAAATAAATATTATTGAAACACGCTATTTTTAACTAACTTAGAAAACTAAATTTTATGGGATTTTGATTACAGTTGATATTCTAAAGTTATTTATTCTGCAGACGAATACATCCCCCGTATGGCTGCAGAGTAAACAGTTTTAAAGGAAATTATTAAACAAAATTTATTTCATCACAGGTAAAAAATACACTTGACGAAAGTCTTCTTTTTCTTTATCTTCACGAGATTCCGTGAATACACCTTAACTTTGACTTTTAAAAGATATTATAGGTAGATTCAGAGGAAGAAAAGCCGGTGAAAACAAAATCTCTCAGGTCTGTTTTATAAAATGTATGTATAAATTATGGGATAGAAGGTATACAATTTAACAACTAAAAGATATTTTCTATTACAAAAAAACCTCCATGGCTAGTAGCCAAACATTTTGTTAATCACATGAACTTCCATGGTGCTTGTTTCAAACTGCATTGTAGTCGACAGCAGAACAACCACGTGATAACTCATCCCTCACATCATAGTTATCAATATAAATATACCAAGAACCGCATTCATTTACTTTAAAACAATGTACCTAGTCTAACTCATACTTACCAAACACGTTAGCAGCTGTAGCGTCACGAGCAGCCAGTGCCACCACCAAAATTAAAACAAACATATATGATTTCATTATGATGCACCTTCCCGGTATGAATAACCCGCAGCTTAGTTCTACGCTTTTATACTAAACACTTTCTGCATAATTTCATCCCAGATGATACACCGACATCATGACTACTTGTCATCATTTCTACACTTCAACATACATTGCATATTCTACAAGCCTGTCGTACAAAAAACTAGAACACAGCCAGAAATGTAGCGCATTTAATTTAGTCTGACATGATAAACGATATCACGGGGTACATAAACAAATGCGTCTGTGTACTAGGGGATTCCCTTAAGATTAAAATATCTCTCGGCTGTAATTTGTTTTGCAATATTAAGCTGTGCGATATATTAATTTAAGGTGAATATTGTGTGTATTGTTTCTATTGCGGAATGTTGGTGACCGAGTTCTTTTTAGTTGTCTATTGTATAAATAAATACTATAGTGGTATTTTGGAAATGTGTGTACCAAGTTTTAACTAAATCTATTTTAAGCCACGGGGCTTAAACCCCTTTGGGCGATCTAAGCCCAATGCGTTGCTTGCCTCAATGGATGCGTCATACAATTTTGCGGGTCTGGTGTATAAATATTTGTCTATCTGAATTTGATGAGTTGGAGATGTTTGTGTTTTTTAAACTTAAACGTACTTAAGGTCCCTTTTTATTAGAAATACTTCATCTGTAATTTGAAAAGTAAATGTACCTTATATTATAATAGTAATATTGACACAAAAAGGTCCTTATATTTCATTTAGTAGCTTGGTATTGTAGCATCGCTTATTATTGTTTCCTCAAAAATATTTTGACAGAATCCTGTACTTAAATTAAATTTAGAAGTGAAGAAAATTTCAACGTGAAACATCCAGTTGGATCGACGGCGCGGCCTATCATATTTACAATCAAATCGGTACAGTATAGGTCAACATCCTTTTGATGATTCCATTTATTTCTCATTTTATTGTAACTTGTGCCTGGTTTTAACCTGTTTTCTGTTAGGAACAAGATACGGTATAAGGTAGATTTCTTATACAGAGTCTTAGAACAGTTAATATCAATGGGGATTATTCAAGCATAGGTACTTAGCTGAGATCGAACTAAAATACCTGTAACCTTAACTTCAAATCAAATAAATTTTAGTGGTTGGCAAATGAGCACGCGACACACGTGGTGGTTAGTAGCATCCGCGCCCATGGACATCATTAATCGTTGGTGTTTTATTTTTTAATGGTAATTGTGATTATTATTATATCGACTAATGGTTTGTTGCTGACTGTAGGCTTTAGCTGGGGTTGTCTTTGTTCTAGTAGTTGCACTGACAGTTCCTTCCCTTTAACTAGACACAACACAAACAAAACTACGCAAACGTGACTATTATGGTGGTTAAAATAGATAGGACTGTTGTACCACCCCCGACGAGGTATTAACTGAAGAAACTCTATTACCAAATAATATGGCTATTTAAACGGAGCCATTTTATGCCAAAAATAAACGTCCAGTACATTAGTTTTCATCAAGGTAAACTTATTTTTGCAACACATTTTAAGATTAATTCAAAGAAGTGTTCCATTTTTGAAATGTTGTTACGGAGCATCCTGTTAGGTTCCAAGATGGAAAGAACACGCAAAAACTTTTATACAAAAAAAAAACTGCATTGCAAAACTGTTCGCTGCAGAATCTAAAATACAGTGTTCGTCTAAAGAGGCATATAAAAATAATACCTTGTCCAAGCCTGGATTGACTTTTTGTAAGTTCGTTAGTATCAGTATACTAATATGTTCTAATATTAAAACGTGGAATTATTTTTGTGACTTATTTTCACACCAAAATACTCTAAAAATACTAAACCATTTTTAATAATTCTTTCACTTTAAGAAATTACAGTATCAAGAAGATAGTAGGTTCAATTTAATCGAAAGCTTTGTACTTGATCCAGTTTTGCATGTTCTTCTTAGCCTAGAACTGGATTTTGAAATAGCATGGAAATGCTTATTTGAAATATATTTTTACCGGTGATTTTACAACTGTGGCAATATGTCTTACTGTTTTTGTGACTTGATAACATACATTCATGCTACTTGTAAATAAGAACACTCGGGGGCAAACCAGCCTACTTACAAACGAGCTCGGTAACGCTGCTTGATTCATTAAGAATTTGCTGTCGTCACTATAAAGGGGAGATTCAGATCCGCAGTGATATATTTTTTTTATCATTTTCTTTAAGAAATATAATATAAGCATAAATGTAGTCTAATTTACTTTAGTTCACTAACGTCTTGAGTAAAAATACCTTAAACATTACCATTTTGTTACTTTTTAACCGGATTTTATCGCGTTTAATTTTATGTTTACTTTTTTAATTCGACGTTAAATGGAAATATATTAACATGAACCGTGAAAGCTTAAGGAAGGAGCTTATTACCATTTTGTAATGATTCTAAAAAATAATATCTATATTTTTGTATTTCAGATGAAACATACGATAAAGCTTCAACTAAATACAATATTTCTTTCATAAAAACATTTTTGTGTCTCAAACTGTAAAGATAACACAAAAGATATCACTTATCCGTAGTATCATAACACTGTCGTGTAGAAGCTTCTTTAGTGACTCTACTTAAGTGACTCTATAGCCTAGAAAATTACAACGTCTTTGTAAGACGTCAGCGACGCAAAAAAAAAATTATTGCAAGAAGTTTTGATATTACTCTACTTGTAAATATTGTGCTCCGTCCCTGGGGTGCAATCTGCAAAGTGAAACATTGTCGCTTTCATTTTAGGAAAATTAGTTTCTGTTATGTTTTAAAATACCCTACCATTTTAGCCATAACTGTGTTGAGCGTTGCAATTTGTACGGATTTCGTAAATAGAGGTTTAAATGTATTTGAAAATTGGTTCATCTTTATTCATTATTTTAATTTACAACTTATAGAACAATTATGCTTAGTACAAGTAGTAACAAATATGCGTATCCAAATTGCCAGCAGTTAACGATAAAATTTAGTTTACTAAAAAGCAACTTTTTCTACAGATCAAGAATTATACTATAACATTATTACATTTATTGATTATTATTTTATATAATTTAGCTTTCTCTTCAGACATGAACAGACGTGCTCTGCTTTCACAAAAAAAGAACAAAATTTACAAGTTTATCAATCGCAAACTAGCATAAAATACCAGGCGAGCATAGTGCGCTCGGAGTATTCGACTAGTCATGAGCGCCTACGTCACAGCTGCCTTGTTATATGGTCTTATTCACAAGCAGAAGCGGGAAAATGTGTGTTGTGTTGGAGATTAAATACATTTTTAACTTTTTTGGTTTTACGAAATTGTGCCTTTGAATCGTTCTTCACCGGAATCATCTGGACTTGGAAGTGAGACAAGTGAGAACAAGATACATATAGATTCTGAGTTCCTGAAGCAAACCAAACTAACACAGAAGTGAATATAGGGCATCGCAAACGCACTAACAGATAATATAGACCCTCAGCTCAATCTATTTATGCAAGAAATAATAAAAGAGATGTGGTTGGAGTTTAATAAAGAGCAGAGAAACCAACTCAAAGATATTGCATCAAAGATTGCGAAAATGAAAAAAGATTATTCAGATATCAAATCAACTTTAGAATTTCTAACAAACAAATACACCACTCCAGAATTTCAAATGATCGAACTCTGAAAAGAAAAATCAAGAAAACTCTATCAACATTCCTTGTTTACTTGCTTCGAGATAGGAAACGTCCAAAAATTTTTTTACAGTTCAATTAACAAGTTTGAATCAAAATCCTCTCTACTTATTACTGTAACCGAAGTTGGAAAAATTACAAACGCACCGCTCAGGATATAAAATAAATTGTTTGTACAAGAGAACAAACCCATAATTGAAGAATTGACAAGTGTAATATTCATAGTCTTATTTCATAAAATTTAATAAACAAAATAAGAAACTGAACAGCTTTATATAAGTGGACTAGCCCATTTAGATTAGAGAAAACTTAAGTGGGAGAATGAAAAGGTTGTTTTACTTAGCCCGTGTCTCCAGCTAAGACTACAGATACTGATCTAGCAACTTAGATATAAGTAAACGGTCCTACAGAGGAGCAGGTCCTCCTGTCACAGATGTACATTTGAACATTTAATTGGAGGCCCTGGCCACTAATGTATATGTATACAAATCTTTGTTGTGCAATAAATAATTTTCATTTTCGTTTTTCATTGTTTTTCACCCACCGGTGGACAGTAAATGGCAAAGTCTTTATACGAGAATCTTTGAGTGGTAGTCTGCATCTCAAAAAAGAACAAAGACCATTTAAAAAAGTAACCAAGAAAATTATGACTAGTGTAGCTTAATTTTAATATTATTTATAATCAACCATGTAAATCCTGTTTTTATATCACAAACATTATTATTCATAACAAGACATAAATATAACGTTAGGTTGGTAACTTCACTCACTCATACTTGAACACGGCTACATCACACACACCTAAATAACAATTTACAATTAGCAGTTTCAATTTCTACAATATAGTGCAGAAACTCAATTTGCAAACTAATTTGGTTCAGTGGAATGTAAGGGATGACATCACACAATTCACAAAATCTCGATTATATCTCAACATCAGAGTCCCATATGTGCAGTCCAGAAGTATTTTGCACTTATTTTTTACTCTTAAATAAATCGTTAAAGATATTTCATGTTAATTAATATTCGTCGTATAAGTAACGATAAAATTTTAGATAATCTCATAATCTCTGATCATGAGTTGTAAATGTTCATATCTACCCTTACTACCTACATGGTAACACGACTGCCTGTACGGAGTATTCTAATCGAAATGAGGGAGTTGTTGAGGGATAAATTATCCCTCGTAAATTAGTATTAAAGAGTCTAACGGACGCTTATTGTCTTCTGATAAAAATATCCACTGACACTGTGGCAGCATATCGCACTACGTCTTTCAAAAACATTGACAATTTCCTAAAAAGTTGAGATTCTACACTTTTGGCCATTTGCTCTTTCAATACTGTAGCACTAATCGGTGACATTAAGATTGATACTTTAAGTGATAACGATGCCAGCAGCCATAAGTATCTTAACCTTACTGATATCCATGCAGTGCTTCCTGCTCATCGTTTTCCAACACGTAACCTGAGATTTTTTGATAATGTAATCCTGAAAATAAAAATATGCTATTTCTTTGGTCCTAGACTGCTTATCATAGATCATGCCAAAGTTATCTTCTTTTGTCAACTATCCGATTCTGTTAAAATATCCAATTCTGCTCGTCTCCGTGACAAATTGTTCAACGAAACAAAAGAATAGCTAGAGAATACTACGTTAAACATTACATAGATTTGGTATAAAAATTTGACCAAAAAAATGAAACGCGAACTTAAAAAATTTGAAAAAAAAAAAAAACAGAATAATCCCTAAAACCTGGAGACAAAAGGCAACAGTCACGTGACTTGTTTTCTTTTAGAGATGACCTTTCAACCTCAGAAATGAAATTTTTATTTTTTATTTTTTCTGGCTTCCAAAGGAAAAGACTAAATAAGAGAAGAATAATTTTTTTGTCGATCCAGTTCAAAATCAGAATGCAAGCTATTCAATTTTCCTCATTAGTACTGATTGCAATGAAACTGATAGAGTTGTATTGGGGCTAAAGTCTAACAGCTCTATGGGTATTGATGGGATCTCAATTTCATTAATAAAAGCTGCAAGACATGTATTGTCTCCTCTCCTTAATCATATTTTTTAATTATGTCTCGGGCACATTTCCCACTGCACTTGTATATATTTCAAACTGCACTTATGCATTCAATTTTCAAGGTGACAAGAGATGCATGAGCCAATTTCGGTATTGACAGTACTCTCTAAGGTTTTCAAAAAATATTTAAACAAGCTATTGCTAAACTACCTTAATTCAAAAGCAGTCTTGCTGCTAATTGATTCAGTAACTAAAGATATAAGTCAACTTCTTGGATCTCTCCAAAGCCTTCGATAGCGTCTCTGTCCCAATCCTTCTTGGCAAACTACATTGAATAGGGATCAGAGGTGTGACCTTGGATATTTTGGAAGTTATCTTAGTGGACTCAACCAGTACTTTACTATAATAATATGACTAACCGGAAATAAGCTATTAGTTACGGCGTTCCACAGGATAGTGTTTTAGAACCTAACCTGTTTCTAATTTACATAAATTACTAGTGTAAAAGCGAACAGTACTTAAATAATTGTAAAATTATAATTTATCCAGATGACACAGCTATATCAGCACATGGTAAAACATGGGATAACGCACGTTTGCCTGCAGAAGCTGCCTTAAGATACTTAATGCAATAGCTGAATAAACCTTAAATGAATAATAAACCTTTTGACCTTGAATTTTTATAAAACAGATTTTTTCGTGGTGTAAAGTGTAAAGGTGTCTTTACACAAACAAATTCTCACCTTGAACTGTTTTCTCACCAATGTCATGTTTCGCTGTGAACTGTGTTTTTTTAACTCGAGCACAAACTATCAAATATATTGACATTATTATCAACAGAACTCTTTTCTGGAATGATCACATCAACTCTTTAGTAAAGGAGCTTCTCTATCTGAACTGACTACTATTAAACTGACTGTACTAAAGCTAACTTAAATTATTAAAAATGTTAAAAAGGTTGTCATTTTTAGTGACAGCAAAACTGCGCTACAGCGTATACGTCGTTGTGCGGCGGGAGTCACGGGTGTCTCTGTTGCTTACAATATATTGAACCAATGTGAGGAATTCGATAAACGTGCAGTGAAACTTAGACTACAGTGGATCCCGTCACACATTGGGATATCAGGTAACGAAGAGGCTGACATACTGGCTAAATTAGCGTTAGAGGCTGGCAGAGATTTTAAAATAAAACCTTATTATTCAGAAACACTTCCGAAATTCAAAACAATGTGTCATAGTCGTTGGAAAAGGCACTTCGAAGAATTATCAAAAAATAAAGAAATTTGGTACAGAACTTTAAATAGTGAGCCTCTTCGGGTACCGTGGTTTGTAGAAACTAAAATAAAAAGAAATTTGTTAAAATTAGCATTTAGGAGCCGTTCAGGGCACATTCCATCAAAACAGTTTGCCTTTTTGATAAAAAAAAAGCAGAAATTCCTAACTGTGACGTGTGTGGTAAAGTCGAAGACGTTTACCATGTTTTAATGGAGTGTATCAAAAATGGACACGAGAGAGACAACATTTTTTCTTTGTTTAATTTAAATAAATTAGATATAGGTTTAATCCAAAGTATCCTCAGCCAACCTTCTTCAAAGGTGGCCATAGCAATCTATACATTACTAAACTAAGTTAATTTAAGTAAAATGTTAAGGTAGATTAAGGTATGATAGGGTTGGCATATTTTAAAAGATAAAAATCCATACAGTTATGTTATACAGTCCATACAGTTATGATATTCAAACCTATTATGTTCCCGACGGCAGAATTATGTCTATGCTCCATATTTGACACCACGCAAAAAAGACATTACACTGTATGTGGCAGTGAAAGAGCCAAATTTACTCTAGTTCATCGTTTACATTACTACCTTAGTTCTGCTGCACTTTATAACGGGGTCAATTAAAAACTTCACACCTATCCCCTTATTCTAAATCAACAACGATTAAAATCTAATTTTGAGATTTTTATTGCATTTGTTCAATTATATTTATTTTTTAATTATAATATTACCAGGCATAAACTTACAAGAAACCCACAGGCTGCAGTATAACTTTTCAAAAAGGTTCAGAAACTATTGACCATTCATTTTGACAATGACAAATTTTTTTTTGGAGTTGCATTATGGAATGCAACAACACAAAAGTGTTAAATGAAGACCAAAATTTGAACCAAATTCAAAAGTAAAATAAAATTTCAATTTTTGACACCCTACTAAACAATTAAATTATTGTATGTATTATAATGTTTACCAAAATATAATAGATACTCTGATTGTACAACTTAGTTCCTAATTATGAATGACCGAGTAACGATTGCCCGAAAAATGTTTAAGCCGAATAATTGTTGATCGAAATTATCATTCGTTCGAAAACGTTAGCCCGAATTTATTAATGACCGAATATTTTTATGCAAATAATTTATTAATCTATTCCATTCATTACTCTTGGTTTCTAAAGAGGTATTGGATATGTGGTGGGTACCACTTAAAAATTAAAAAAAAAAAAACTATGTTCGCCCAATTTGCTAATAACATAACTGGAATGAAAATGTCAGACATCTATTTAGAAATTTATTAATACATTTTCATCCTGATCAGGATAAATGGAATACATTGTTCTTTCGACCATATTGGAATCTTGAAATATTTTCGAAGAGCTCGAACTTCGAAAACGAACTTCCCAGTGAAGTTCTATCGCTATTATATGAGTCGCTTCATTCTTCAGATAGTATTTAATTAACAAGGTAGTCCTTTTAAGGTACTAGGTAACTTCGCACAGTTTTAATGCATGTCATTTGACTTATTCAAAAAACTTCCGTCTGTTTACTTGATCAACCCCGGTCCCGACAAGTCTTCATTCTTTAGAGATCAAAACAAAACTTTTGTATGGGTTCCGGGAGGGACGGGTTCTTTATATATCTTTGAATGAAGCGACTCATATAATAGCGACAGAACTTCACTTGGAAGTTCGTTTAATCTTCTATTATATTTCGTCACTTCATTCTTCAGATAGTACTTAATTAACAAGGTAATTTTTAGAGATTAAGTTTTGTTTTCTTTTGTCTTTACAAATTAAATACGATTATTCATTAAATTCCTTACTTTAGTACATAATTTAAGAATCCAGTAACCTTTAGGCATTTATTATACACTTGGTGATTGCCAAATTAATTAAATCAATAAACATGTGACGGTTGTCTATTTCGACCTCTTTTTGTCAGTAAATTTTATTTTTTTGTTGTTCCCGACGTAATTTTAAACTAGGAATTACGTAGTGTCGGAGAACGGCAATGTTTTGATTTGACAAGTCAGTCACGAAAAATTATCCATCAAAGCAACTTGAATCTATTTATTTATTATTTTCCGAGTTTATTATTCCAAATTACATAGTTAAGATATTTTATTATCGATAATCAAAGTTCTTTTTAAGAAACCTATATTTATTTTTTACGTTCACGAGTGTGCGTAGCCAAAATTGTTGGCATTTTTGTATATTTTTTAATTGTACCGAAAAAATAAACACAGAAGAGAATTTTGTGTTTTATTGAAACTACGCTACATACTGGCGCCCGAATATTCAAACGTAGTTTATGGAGAAGAGAGGAGAAATTGCAACAGAAGGAACAAAAGAAACAGAAGAATTGCAACATTAAAAATAATTTTTTTATAATTATTATTGAGGTCAGGCATAAAACTTTATTTGTTACCATTTTCAATCATTAACATTCACTATAATATATTTATATATGTATCTACTATAATATATCTACTATAATATATCAAAATACTGCTAAATTATTCAGACATTTAAGTTTCTTTAGTTTCTTTCGTTATAATATCCTTGAAGAAATTTTCTGAAGACACAACATTCTATAACCCAGTAATTTCACTATTTAAATAACATTTTCTATTCATTTTCATCACTTGAAAATACGTATATTTTTAAGGCTCTATTCTGCATAACGACTATTAACAAATTTGTTTCACTTTAACATTTTTTTTTGATTTTGCAATGAATTTTTCACAATTAAATAAACCTGAAATAATTTATGAATTAAAAATCAGAAATATAAATTTTTCTTCGACGCAATCTGTAGACGAACTACGATCATTATTATTAAATATTAATGTAGATTCTGAAACAGAAATTTTACAAAATAGCCCTGAAGAATTTTCAGAAGATATTAATACCATTAAAAAAAATTTAAAACTTGTTGAAGCTTGTATAAACTCTTATCCTATTAGGAAACAAAAAATTTCACCTTATTTAACTCATATAAGAACAAGATTAGGCCTCATTGACATTACATCAGATTTATCTTATCTGATGTAATGTCTTATAGATATATCTTATATCAGATTATTTAAGTTTCAAATAAAGTTTCACCATTAATTTACGATTTAGTGGATATGAATAATAACCCATTAGGTCGTTGGCATATCAGAGACATTAAACCTCTACCGCGTTTAACTTCTTCTTTGAGTGACTAGATTGGTTGTTACCAATTACTTTATATGAATTCATATATAATTATTGCTCATTATCTCACGGCGAGCATAAGCCGATTCTTTTTGTCTTATTTTTTTTCTCTATGCACCTCATTATCGTTTGGCTATACCATTAACATTGACGTTGGTCAAAACTTATAATTAATTATCATCATCGTAGTATTAGGTTAACTTTTTGTGTAATTTATTTAATATTTGCAATTCTAATTTTTTCTTCTCAATTTTTTTTTTTTTTTCAAGCGGTTTGCAACTTGTAAAATTAAGCCTTCTGCACGAGCGTTTATTAAGGTAACTCGTTAAACTAAACCATACCTATGTGTATTATTTATACACTTGAATCACTTTCCTGTGAGAATTATTTTCATATGATGTTTCACGACTGGCTATGATTTTCTTTTCTTTCCGGCATATTTATTTCAGTCTTTAACTGAAACTTGTTTATAGTAATCACCGTGCGGGAGTTAGCGACACGTTAAAGAAGCCATAAGCTATTAATATTTTCAGCGGATGGCAACTATTAAAGCCTTTTGCCGTTGCGTTCAACTCTATTGAGTTGACTTATTTAGGATACGATTCCTCATAAGCAACTCTAACTGCATGACGTTTTATTTCCAGTAGTTGGAATAAGACTAGTATGATAGAGAATGTATGTTGTAATTATAATGTACGTTGATGGAGTTGAACGATGTATATTAACATTGTATATTCCAGGAACATGTTAAAAATTCTATCATTCATGAACCATGTAATTTAAGATAATTATTTAGGATTTTTTTTTTTTTCTCTCTCTCGTCTGTTTTGTTTTCTTTTTCTATTAAATAACTTGTTGATAAGCATTATATCAGTATTTTTTTTTTTTTTTCATATATACAGGATGTTTTTTCAGAAAAATTCTTCTATAGGATGTTAATATTAATTTTCATTTTGCTTTTAATTATTATTTTTTTTTTTTGATTGTTCTTTCATTTAGCAGATAAAATATTAAAATTCGATATGTATATGCGGTTTATTTTGATTTGGTTTGAATTTGAAATTTTACTAAAAAAAATCTTTCAGATTTTTTTTTTCCCGGCCCCCGGGGTATTGTGACGGTTGTCTATTTCGACCTCTTTTTGTCAGTAAATTTTATTTTTTTGTTGTTCCCGACGTAATTTTAAACTAGGAATTACGTAGTGTCGGAGAACGGCAATGTTTTGATTTGACAAGTCAGTCACGAAAAATTATCCATCAAAGCAACTTGAATCTATTTATTTATTATTTTCCGAGTTTATTATTCCAAATTACATAGTTAAGATATTTTATTATCGATAATCAAAGTTCTTTTTAAGAAACCTATATTTATTTTTTACGTTCACGAGTGTGCGTAGCCAAAATTGTTGGCATTTTTGTATATTTTTTAATTGTACCGAAAAAATAAACACAGAAGAGAATTTTGTGTTTTATTGAAACTACGCTACAAACAGAATAATTTAATTATAATGAATCTCTTTATCGGAAGATATTGGGTGGTTTGTATCTTTATTGAGTACGGAGAAGGCAAAGTAGTTTAGTGGGTCTAATATAGGTTTATGGTAAAATTTTGTAAAGGCCTGAGAGTTTTAGGTCCACCCAGCAGTTTCTCGTGCCTCGTGCTGAGTGTGCTGAACACACTCATGTCAACGCCACTCGAAGCTAGCGTCTGCTTTATCGACCGTCTTAGCTTCTGACTTGACGTGGCACTGTGAGGGGCCTTTCATGTTACAAACAAGAACCCCGAGCTCGAAACTTAAATTTTTTTTGTCACAAAAAATATATAATTCGTATTAAAATTTTTAAACATTATTGAAAAAAAAGTCAAAAATAACAATACGAGTAATATACAGCATTAATCGGAACAGGAAACATCAGGTAAAAGACTACCAGTAATTTATGCGGATAACGTGATATACCTATTATAGATTACACGTATTTTCTGCACCTTTTCGAGAAAGCGAAATTATAGTTTATAATAATAAACATCAGGTAGAAGACTACCAGGAATTTTTTGCAGATAGCGTGATATATCTATTATAGATAACACGTATCTTCTGCATCTTTTCGACAAAGCGAAATTATAGTTTATATTAATAAACATTAGGTAGTAACTACCTTGAATTTTTGCAGGTAGCGTGATAAATATATTATAGATAACAAGTATATTCTGCATCTTTTCGACAAAGCGAAATTATAGTTAATAATTATGAACATTAGGTAGTCATTACCTTGAATTTTTGCAGGTAGCGTGATATATCTGTTATAGATTACACGTATTTTCTGCATCTTTTCGACCAAGCGAAATTATAGTTTATAATAATAAACATTAGGTAGAAGACTACCAGGAATTTTTGCAGTTAGCGTGATATATCCATTACGGATTACACGTATTTTCTGCATCTTTTCGAGAAAGCAAAATTTTAGTTCATAAGAAAAAACTACAGGTAGAAAACTACCAGAAATGTATGCGGACAACGTGATATATCTATTATAGATAACACGAATTTCTGCATCTTTTCGATAAAACGAAATTTTAGTTTATAATAAAAAACATCTGGTAGAAGACTACCAGGAATGCAAGCGGACAACGTGATATATCTATTATAGATAACACGAATTTCTGCATCTTTTCGATAAAACGAAATTTTAGTTTATAATAAAAAAAATCAGGTAGAAGACTAACAGGAATGCAAGCTGACAACGTGTTATATCTATTTTAGATAAGACGTGTTTTCTGCATCTTTTCAACAAAGCGAAATTATCGTTTATAGATACCCGCAATCACTTATTAAAAAACATAAAATGGCTTACCTCATCGGAAGAAATAACTAGTGGCTTTCGTTTATTCTGTATTTTTTGTTCTAATTTTCAAACTTTTGGTACACTTTTAGTACACCATTTACAACATATTTAATATTAAACTATAAAGTTACTGGTTGGTAAAGGACGTGTGCTTGTTACCGCGCACGAAAAAAGAATGAAGACTTGTCGGGACCGGGGTTGGTCAAGTAAACAGACGGAAGTTTTTTGAATAAGTCAAATGACTTATTCAAAAGTGTTAGTTAAATACTATCTGAAGAATGAAGCGAGGAAATATAATACTAAATTATTTGCATAAAAATATGCATCATTTATAAATTCGGGCTAACGTTATTCGGACGAATGATAATTTCGATCAATAATTATTCGGCTTAAACATTTTGCGGGCAATCGTTACTCATTCATAATATATATAATTTATAAGTCATTCATAATTAGGGACTAAGTTGTTCAATCAGATACTCTAACTAAACTGACCCTATTATTAACCATATTAAAGCATAATAAGTAAAACTCATAATTTTCTTGGTATACTTAGAAATAGTAATTTTTTTTCTAAAAGATATCGGACACGATCTGTAGTATTCGTTTTATTTAGTGCACACATTAAAAAGTAAACGCTCCATTTCTTATAAAATAATGAATGCAGGTGGTTCGACAACTCTTTTTGAAGAAAGTAATTGTATGTGATAAAATGAAAATAAAAAAGAATTGGCACTTGGTGGCTTACCAGCACAAGATTTAAACCATAAATGGCTTAACGAGCTTTCAGTTTATTCGCCACTATAACTCATGGGCTGGCGTCCATAAAATTTGGTTATTGATACAGGTTTGTTGACAAACGCTTTGATAATTTTGACATGGAATACGAGATTATAAAATAAGAATTCAAAAGAGCACTTCGTGATGAATAACAATTATTTTTATCACATCAATTCAAAAATAGTTAGTTTCTTTTTCGTAAACAAGGACTAAACAAGCAATTTAATCCCTAGGGACTAAAAGTATTTTGAATTTGGAGTATGGATATTTTAAGGAAAAATTCCAATCATCAAAGAGATCAGTCACGAACATTTTATGAACAAGTTACAGGCTGTATGAAAAGGAAAACAAAACACTCGAAATGCATTCTGCTTTTGTTCGTAATTATTGACTCAAAATCGTATTTTAGGTACTTTGGTTTTAAAAAAATGAATGTGTCTTCCTCTAGTAGTGAAAATGAAAGTATTATATTAAGGGCCTCTTATCCTCATAAAGTAAGCATTTAGTGCCTTCCTTTAAATATTATTTGCAGTAATTTAGTAAATTTATTGGTACGAAGTGAGCATATCGCATTATTTTTTATTTTATATTGCCCTTAGAACAGATTATTACATATTCTATTTAGGGCATCAGTAATGTGTCAAACCAATTACTTCATGTTGCTTTAATCATTGTAACAAAACTATTGTAATTTCTTTTTGATAAATTATGGCATGAATATTTAAAAACAAATATTTTCATTTGTACATGTATGTTGGAATTATTTATAAAAACGAAGTACGGCAGAAGTATGAAGAAGTTGAAGAAGAGTTTTTAACCGACCTCAAACAGGTAAGATGGTATGTTCAACATTTTTTTTTATATTTACAAATTTATTTATTTATTATCTTTTTGGTGGATCCCGCGTTTGCTCGTGAACGGGTGCCGTTTGAGGGTGTTCGTCATTTGGATACTTGGGGGGAGGGACACTTGCCGAGCTAACAGATGCAGATAAGAACAATTTTGTATAGACATAAAGAGACTCTGTAAATTTATTTTGAAACAAATATACCCGTGAAGTTTCTTGCCAGTTCTTCTTCACGAAGGTTTTTCCGAACTGGTGGTAGAGTCATGTTTTATTTGGCGTCAACAAGAACAAGTAATTCTCAATGTTCAGAAATAAATATTTCATTTCATTATTTCATTTCATTTCAACACCATGAGCCATCTACGTAAACATACAATAACAGAGAACCATACTTTCTTTGGCGTTGCACGAGCGCTATTTCTTTTTTCCATTGCTTTTTTAGCAGCTACTGCAACGCTTGTAATATTTTCCCATCTTTGAATTTTTTTGCGCATAATTCCTCAAAATGAGAATAGTCGATGCCAGACGGAAGAATTTCATGGCCCGATCAACACTACTGCATCAATTCGAACAGAGCTATGATTGTGCTATGATACTGAACTTTGGGACCTTATTAAAATACTGAAATCATACATCGCACATGTCCATCTAAAGGTCAAGTATCAAAAGTATCAGTTTTTTTCATTTTCACGGTAACTGCAAAAACATTCTGTACAAAAGAGCCTTGCAAAAATAATGGATATGGACTGAAAAAGAGCCAAAAATTTGCATATTTGACGACATTTGAATATCTTGGAATAACTTTGAATAATGGACAAGTCACGGATATTCTTGCTAATTATAATTACCTAATTAAAAATTTGAACCAAGGACACCGACGTTTTAAAGAACTGCAATTATTTTTCTTCAGTCCCACGAGCCATGTAATTTCTGATAAAATATCTTTCGCCTTCTTTTCAAAATCAAATATCTCAGAACTTGATGGAAAAAGTGCAGGAACATTATTTGTATATAATTTTACGATCAACAACTTTGTTCAACCCATATTTGTGGTTTGTGAGGAAACTTGATACTTTTGAAATTTAAATAACTGTTTTAGAACATGCGGGCTTGATTGGATTTTTTAGTATTTGATTGGAAATAGTGCTTAAGGGTCTGTACCATAATTTAGCTCTACGTGACTGGATACAATTTGAAATGTCTCTTTTGACCGGACTACTAGTGGTTGATGTTAACTTTTTCAATATAATTTAACATATTTAGGAGGTCATTAATCACTATGTAACACTAGATATCCCTTCCGGTATTGGATTAATTTTAGAATACTTATTATTTTTTTGACTCAAAGATAACTTATTACTTTTTGACGTTGACGACTGAATTTCGATTTTCTGAAGAAAACTATTTGTGTTGTGATTTTGTAATTGTTTTATTCGATCAAACATTCCATGTTATAATATACTACTGAACCAGAAAGATGAAATTGTTATTATAACACCTTGTACACAGAATTAAAAGTCGACGATTAATAATAAACTTATAATCTTTTCAACAGAATCTTTTGCTTAGTCAATTAACAATCTGTCAATTTAAAAAAAGTGTTTTGATTTCAAGTAGAAGGTCTCATCAATTTAATTTAGTAATAACTGTGTAAATGAAGAGTATGTGGAGTTTTCTGTTAATCTTTATTATCCATTTTTTAACTTTTACGAATTCTTTAGTTGTTTTTGTCCTTATCTTGCCAGTCTGGAAGAAGGAATACCTACATTGTTTATACCATTTTACAATATTGAAGCGGGGCTTTAATTTCGAAAGATTTTAAGAGTAATTTATTACATAATAGCGCTCTCGTCTTAAAAATATCACTTTGCTCCCTTATTATACATATTACTATTTGTCTAAATATCATCGATGACAGATTTTAATAAGGTCAATAAAATATTTTTTGTACGCGATTGTTACATAGTTTTTGTTTTCTTTACATCTCAATTTTTAATGCTGAACTAATTATAAAATTTTGTAGTTTTGAACTTACCAAAGTTACAATAAACGACTGTCCCCAAAAATCATAGCCATAATTAAAGAACCTATTTGAGATAAGATACTAACTCATCGCGCTGATTCCATATTAAGCCCTTTCTGTGCTTCACTAGAAGCGTTAGATACGCTTCTAGTGAAGACATTTTGACATAACTAAAATTAAAATCTCATATTTCAAAAAAATTATGATTAAAGTTAAAAGTATAAAAGTAATATATCTGATATGTATGTATATATCTACGGTAGCGTCGGGAGACAAGTCGCTCACTTCCCTCTAATATGGTTGAGGAGGGCGATGGCTGTATCCCGCGGTTACTCGTCAACAGGTGCCATTTGAGGGTGTTTGTCGTTTGGATACTTGGGAAGAGGGAGACTTGCCGAGCTAACAGATGCAGATAAGAATCATTTTGTATAATAGAAGATTAAACGAACTTCCAAATGAAGTTCTATCGCTATTATATGAGTCGCTTCATTCGAAGATAGTAATAGGTCATTACCTATGAAACTGCCGTTTTGCCGTACTGCCCATTTCAAATGAAAATATTTTTTTTTTTACTGATAATTCTAATTTCAAGTTAATTTTATTTGACAAACATGGAATTCTTTTTGTAAAATCGTCATTTGTTTAATAGTTAGTGTTTTGTTTTCAACGCTATCGAACATTTTTCGTCATCATGGATAAGTTAAAAATTCGAGTAATTATGGAGTATGAGTACCGTCGTGGCAGCAAAGCGGCACAAGCGGCACGCAACATCAACGACGTTTACGGAGCGAACACTACAAACGAACGCACCACCCGTAATTGGTTTACCCGCTTCCGTTCTGGAAATTTTGACCTGAAAAATGAACCCCGTGGTCGTCCGAAAACTTTGGTCGACAATGACGAATTAAAGGCTATTGTGGAAGCTGATGAAACTCAATCCACGGCTGAATTAGCAGCAGCTTTCGACGTTAGCATCAAAACAATATTGGTCCATTTGCGTCAAATTGGCAAGGTAAAAAAGCTTGACAAATGGGTACCCCACGAACTCAATGACCGCCAGCGCGAAGTACGCGTGGAGACGTGCCTTGCACTGATCAGCAGGCATACAAATGAAGGAATTCTGAACCGCATTGTTACTTGTGACGAGAAATGGATCCTGTTTGACAATCGTAAGCGCTCAGCAAGTTGGTTGGACCCTGGTTCAGCAACCAAACAATGCCCTAAACGAAAACTTACCCCTAGAAAAGTGATGGTCACTGTTTGGTGGTCTAACGCGGGTGTAATTCATCACAGCTTCTTGCCAAACGGGACAAGCATTACTGCAGATGTGTACTGTGAAGAACTGAACACAATGATGGAGAAGCTCGCACGTCTCCAACCAGCTTTGGTCAATCGTTCGGCTCCACTGCTCCTGCACGACAACGCGCGACCTCATACTGCACAGCAGACGGTCTCCAAGCTACAAGAGTTGGGGTTGGAAGTTCTCCGTCATCCGCCGTACTCACCAGACCTTGCGCCTACAGACTTCTACTTTTTCCAGAATTTGGATAACTTCTTGGCGGGAAAAAAATTCAATACCCGAGAGGCAGTACAAAATGCTTTTGAAGAATTTGTTGCCTCCCGTCCAGCTGATTTCTTCAAGAAAGGCATCAATAAGCTACCAATGCGTTGGCAAAGATGCATTGATTGCATGGGTGATTATTTTGATTAATAGAAATAAAAAATATATAAAAAAATTACGCTTCATTTATTTCGTGAAAAACGGCAATTTCATAGGTAAAGACCTAATATTTAATTAACAACGTAGTCCTTTTAAGGTACTTGGTAACTTCGCACAGTTTTAGAGTGTCATTTGACTTATTCAAAAAACTTCCGTCTGTTTACTTGATCAACCCCGATCCCGACAAGTCTTCATTCTTTAGAGATCAAAACAAAACTTTTGTATGGGTTCCGGGAGGGACGGGTTCTTTATATATCTTCGAATTAAGCGACTCATATAATAGCGATAGAACTTCCCTTGGAAGTTCGTTTAATCTTCTATTATATTTCGTCGCTTCATTCTTCAGATAGTATTTAATTAACAAGGTAGATTTTTAGAGATTAAGTTTTGTTTTCTTTTGTCGTTAACAAATTATAATTTATTTCAATACGTTTATTCATTAAATTCCTTACTTTAGTACATAATTTAAGCATCCAGTAACCTTTAGGCATTTATTATAACACTTGGTGATTGCCGAATTAATTAAATCAATAAAGAGAATAATTTAATTATAATGAATCTCTTTATCGGAAGATATTGGGTGGTTTGTATCTTTATTGAGTACGGACAAGGCAAAATCGTTTAGTGGGTCTAATATAGGTTTATGGTAAAATTTTGTAAAGGTCTGAGAGTTTTAGGTCCACCTAGCAGTTTCTCGGATAACCTACACTGAGCACGTGCCGCGTGCTGGGGGCGCTGAACACACTCATGTCAACGTTACTCGTAGCTAGCGTCTGCTTTATCCACCGACTTAGCGTCTGACTTGACGCGGCTCTGTGAGGGGCCTTTCATGTTACAAACAAGAACCCCGAGCTCAAAGCTTTAATATTTTTTGTCACAAAAAATATAATCGTTTAGAGTCGATAAAGGACATATCATTATGTTATTTTTAAACATTGGCAAGGATAACGATTTCGGGCTGTGGTTTTAATGATGTTTATTATGATTATGTATACGGATGCAAAAACTATATTTTCTTATTTAATGTCTGGGCCCTATGTCCGGTGCATACAGCTAACGATGTAACGGTAACTTTTTGGTAATTTTTTCTAAATTAAAGTAATATAATAATATCGTAGAGCAAGCTGATTAAGAACTAAATTTGGATCCCAAGAAAAATATGTACGTACTTCGATTTAGTTGCTTTAATTTTATAGGCTTCTTGTAAAATTTACCTCATCATTGCCCATATCTTCGGCTAACAATAGAGACAAGGCTGAAAGGTTTGAATTTAATGAACCGAATGAACAACCCTTATTAAATTGCTCATTTAAAAAACAAAGAACTAATAAAACAGGTTTTTGAACATATCAGTGTTACGTAACGTGCCATAGCCAAATATGTCTAGTTACAGTACTTAAATGTAGAAATTGAATACTACCCATCCTTTTGACGTAACTAATAGCGGTGGTACTATCAATTCGCAATGATATTGCTCAATTTCTTTCTTCCCCGGCTGAACTTTTGGAGCCTAAGGAAACGGCTAGTAATTCTAGATAATTGACACAGTATTCTTTTTCACTATGTTTCCAAAAATTATAAAAATTATTGTTTTGGAATACTGCGCCCCAGCCTGTTCTGAATGCATCTGTACATATCTTAAAAATTTGTGAAGTAATTGAACAGGAAATGGTATATTTACTTATACTTTTCTACCAGATTAAATCTTCTAACAGTAATTTAGGTAGTTTAATTTTTGCCTCATAGTTGTACTTATTTTGTAGCTAGACAGGCTGCGACCAGTACACCTATATGTTTAGCAAAATCTCGCATCAAACATATTTGAAGTTTCATAATTTATTTATTATTATAACGCTTATGTTAAACATAAAGCCTAAAAATTTCGATTTTGTCCAAATTCACAACAAGTGACTCATAACTTCGCGTATAATTTTGTAAATACCCCCGGAGCAACGGATAATCCATACGGTATGGCCGTAAACACGTGATTGTCTCAAACAATTCGTTTTCTTGAAATTCAAAACGTAGGTATTTTTTGTAATTAAAAAATATAGACACGAGTAGGTATGATCTTTCTAATCTATGTTAGCTAAGAAATCATTATGGGGAATTAAATTACAAGCTTTTTATAAGATTCCATTTTAAAGTGTACCTTTTCTACAAAATTGTATAATATTACTTATTAATTTTTGTTTTTTTTGTACGAACCCGTTTTTCGCCGTTGAGTTTCGGCGCTAAAAATATTTATTTAATATATGTGTTTGATATAAACTGGTCATTTGAGGTATAACGAGGTTTTATATCCTCTAAGTGTAACAATGTATTTATTGCTATTATCATATTTCGTTTTTCACTATGCGACAAAATATGTTTGGGAGTAAATACAAACATATGGTGTAATTTTATCATGAAATGGAATTAAAATTATCATCATTATTATTTATTAATTTTAAAATCGTTTCATTATTTGTTAATTTAGGCTAGATAGATTCGTCCACGGGGTTCATCATTACATTTAAATGATTTTAACGACGACTTTCAGATTTGAAAAAAATAATAGAAATAATAGAATATTACGAATATAAAGAGATTATATTATATAATGTCTTTCAAACTACACGCATTTTCTGTATTCGTATTAAAGTTTTTAAACATTATTGAAAAATTATTGAAAATTATTAATTATTGAAGCATTAATCGGAATAGAAAACATCAGGTAGAAGGCTACCAGTAATTTTTTGCAGATAGCATGATATATCTATTATAAATTACACGTATTTTCTGCATATTTTCGACTAACAAAATTATAGTTTATAATAATAAACATCAGGTAGAAGACTACTAGGAATTTTTTGCAGATAGCGTGATATATCTATTATAGATAACACGTATTTTCTGCATCTTTTCGAGAAAGCGAAATTATAGTTTATAATAATAAACATCAGGTTGAAGACTACCACCAATTTATGCAGATAACCTGAAATATCTATTATAGGTTACACGTATTTTCTGCATATTTTTGAGAGAGTGAAATTATAGTTAATAATAATAAACATCGAGTAGAAGACTTCCAGGAATTTTTCGCAGATAGCATGATATATCTATTATAGATAACACGTATCTTCTGCATCTTTTCGACAAAGCGAAATTACAGTTTATATTGATAAACATTCAGTAGTAACTACCTTGAATTTTTGCAGGTACTTTGATATATCTATTATAGATAACACGTATTTTCTGCATCTTTTCGACAAAGCGAAATTATAGTTTATAATAATAAACATTAGGTAGTAACTACCTTGAATTTTTGCAGGTAGCGTGATATATCTATTATAGATTACACGTATTTTCGGTATCTTTTCGATAAAGCGAAATTATAGTTTATAATAATAAACATCAGGTAGAAGACTACCAGGAATTTTTGCAGTTAGCGTGATATATCCATTATGGATTACACGTATTTTCTGCATCTTTTCGTCAAAGCGAAATTTTAGTTTATAAGAAAAAACATTAGGTAGAAAACTACCAAAAATATATGCGGATAACGTGATATATCTATTATAGATAACGCGAATTTCTGCATCTTTTCGATAAAAACGAAATTTTAGTTTATAATAAAAAACATCAGGTAGAAGACTACCAGGATTGCATGCAGACAATGTGATATATCTATTATAGATAACACGAATTTCTGCATCTTTTCGATAAAACGAAATTTTAGTTTATAATAAAAAACATCAGGTAGAAAACTACCAAAAATGTATGCGGATAACGTGATATATCTATTATAGATAACACGAATTTCTGCATCTTTTCGATAAAAACGAAATTTTAGTTTATAATAAAAAACATCAGGTAGAAGACTACCAGGATTGCATGCAGACAATGTGATATATCTATTATAGATAACACGAATTTCTGCATCTTTTCGATAAAAACGAAATTTTAGTTTATAATAAAAAACATCAGGTAGAAGACTACCAGAATTGCATGCGGACAACGTGATGTATCTATTATAGATAATACTAATTTCTGCATCTTTTCGATAAAACGAAATTTTAGTTTATAATAAAAAACATCAGGTAGAAGACTACCAGGAATGCAAGCGGACAACGTGTTATATCTATTATAGAGAACACGTGTTTTCTGCATCTTTTCAACAAAGCGAAATTATCGTTTATAGATACCCACAATCACTGATGAAAAAATATAAAATGGCTCACCTCATCAGAAGAAATAACGAGTTGCTTTCGTTTATTCTGTATTTTTTGTTCTAATTTTCAAACTTTTAGTACTCCATTTACAACATATTTAATATAAAACTATAAAGGCGCTGATTGGTATAAGACGTGTGCTTGTTACCACGCACGAAAAAAGAATGAAGACTTGTCGGGACCGTGGTTGATCAAGTAAACAGACGGAAGTTTTTTGAATAAGTCAAATGACATACTCTAAAACTGTGCGAAGTTACCTATTACCTTAAAAGGACTACCTTGTTAATTAAATACTATCTGAAGCGACAAAATATAATACTTTAAGAGACACTGTAAATTGATTTTGAAAAAATATACCCGTGAAGTTTCTTGCCAGTTCTTCTTCACGAAGGTTTTTCCGAACTGGTGGTAGAATCATGTTTTATAAAGAAGTCGCCCAAAAAGTTTCTTTAAAATGTTCCAAAGAGATTACGGTGACAAATTGGACGTTGCGGCGACGCGGCTGCCGATCACTATTCAAATTCTCATTGTGTGTGGAATACTACAAAGTTTTACTACAGTGAACAATTCTTTTGTATTAGCTTTTATTGTCATTGTTTATTGCACCCAGGGAGAGTTTTAAATTTAAGAGCCAAATCTAAGCTATTTATCTATATATATCTCCATGTTTGTGATGTTAAACGTTTAAATAGCAATTGTTTCGTAGTTTTAACTCGTTTTCTAGATTACGCAATTGGAAATAAGAACTAGAATTGTTTCGTTACAATGTACAGTTAGTTAACTCTTGAAAATCGAGTTCTGGGTGTATTTACCGTAACAACGGGAATATATCTAGTGAGTTGATTGAATTAAATTGAGACCTAAGACTACATTACTTTGTACTTACTAAATGCAACTGAAATATCACATTTTAAAGCCACATATATTTTTCCAAGCTCACCAAAAGTTTTCCCAACAAACTAAACATAAGGATAGCATTTTCTTTGATTTAATAAATTATAGCAATATTGTGCATGAGCCATAAAGCCTCTTCAAGTGCCGAGTTGTTATTGACGCTGGTTCAACGAGTAATTCGATTCTAGTGCTCTCACAGACTCACTTCGTGGCACACTTATTCTTAACCCACAGCAACTGATAAATTAAAGATAATAATAACAACAAACATACCGCAAGTTTGATACAACAGATAAGGAACCTTTACGTGGTTCTTAATGACTATATGAGACATGGGAATCATCTGCAAGTGTTAGTAATAATATAACAATATTAATTATACTAATGTTATATTGTATGTATTATCGAATGGCCCGAGCTTTACGCGTAGACACCGCCTCTCACGTTCCTCCTCTCACTCGTCCCGACGGCACCATTGCCTTCGAAGTCGAAGAGAAAGCCGAATGCTTCGCCGACAGCATAGCGGCACAATGTTCGCCCAGCACGCAACCTGCGGATCCCTCCCACATCCAGGCGGTGGAGGACGAAGTTCTCCGCATAGAATCTCTCCCTATCACCGACGACCCCGTCACAGTCTCTAATGATGAAATCTTGCTTCTCATTAGAAAGCAAAAGTCCAAAAAGGCTCCGGGTGCGGATGGAATTTCCAACCACGCACTTAAGCACCTGCCACAGCAGGTGCTTACCTTGTTAGCTATCATCTTCAATGCCTGCTTCGACCATAGCTACTTTCCAAAAGCCTGGAAAGAAGCGACAGTCATAGGCATTCCCAAGCCGGGTACACCTCTGAACGTCCCGGCTAATCACAGACCCATCAGACTCCTCAAGGCAATGTCTAAACTTCTCGAAAGAGTCATACTCTCTCGAATGCGGAACCATCTGTTTCCAACGGATGGCGACCCTCTCATTATTCCCCACCAGTTCGGCTTTCGCGCTAAGCACTCCTGCCCTCAGCAAGTCCATCGAATCGTCGAGTACATTCTCGAAGGATTCTATCCGCATCGTAAAAAATCAATCGCGGTTCTCTTTGACGTAGCCAAGGCATTCGACAAAGTCTGGCACAGTGGTCTCGTTTTTAAACTCTATAAAATAGGCTTACCGGTTCGCCTAGTCAGATTAATCGCGTCGTTTCTTAAAGACCGTACGTTTCGATTCAAACATGAAGGCACGCTCTCCGCGCCTCGTCCCATAAAGGCTGGAGTCCCGCAAGGCTCAGTCCTCGCCCCTCTGCTGTACACCGTGTACACTAATGACATGCCCATCCCGCCGAAAGGCGTCGAACTCGCCCTCTTTGCAGACGATACCGTTCTTTACACTAAAGGTCAAAGGATCCCGTATAACATCACCAGACTCCAAAAGGCCGTAAACGCCCTCGGTGTTTGGTTTCAAAAATGGCGTATCGATGTCAACCCAGAAAAGAGTTCCGCCGCAACGATCCCCACATTCGAATGTTAGGTATTCCCATCCCCTGGAAGCGCAGTATCAAATACTTAGGCGTCACCTTAGATCAGACGCTTTCTTTCAAGCCACACGTCGATAGAGTAACGAAACTCGCGCGTTTCTACTTAAGCCGCTTAAATAGTATGATAGGTAGAAAAAGTAAAATGTCTTTTAGAAATAAACGTACGCTTTATAAGGTCTGCGTTAGACCCGTCATGTCATATGCTTCGCCAGTCTTTGCCCACGCCAATCCCTCCGTCCTGTATAAGCTGCAGGTAGTTCAAAATCTCTTCTGCCGCAGGGCCACAGACGCACCTTGGTATGTGCAAAACGCGGACCTGCACAGAGATCTTGAACTACCTACAGTGCAACATTACCTCAAAACACTCTCAGAATCGTTCCTCAAACGCGCCGAATCCCATCCCAATCATCTTGTTCGAGATTCAGTCTCATATACTGCTCCTGTGTTAGATTCGAAATTCAAAGTCGCTAGGCCGAGAAACGCGCACACGGGCGAACCTACGCAGTTAACTTTAGCTCTCGAGGCCCTTCAGGCCGCAAATCCTAATTCTAACGTAAATTCTAATTCTAACGTAAATCCGAATTAATGCAATTTTACTTTTCATTTTTAATGTTTTTATTTACTTTTCATTTTTGAGCACCTTCAGTGCTATGTAAATCTCAGCGGGTGACCCCTTAAGGGCCCCGCTAGCGCGGCCTCTTTCTCCAATTGGCCGTCGCTCAGATGAAGGCTGAGTGGCAAAAATGCACGAGCCGACCGTTTTTTAGTGGGTATGGTTCTGGTAGGCGTCGGGACGAGTCCCACATAACTCCGACCGCGCGCGCGGAGTATGCGTCAGAGCATTTTTTATGTCCTCCTGCCCTTCCCGTGGAAGGGAACAAAAAAAAAAAAAAAGAGAAAATAACGACACTATAGTTGTACTCAGATACGCAAACAGTACCCGCCGAGCTTCAGCGAACTGCGTGTTTACGAATTTTAATTGTGTTTCCCGAAGACAGTTTGCCAGTGCGATGACGTGTTCCAAGAAACAACAAAAGGTTTGACTGTGAGGTTTGTAAATTAACCCGAATGTAAATTATTTTTAACCTCATAGGATATTTATAAAGTTGTTATTTGAAACTTTTATCAGTTCTACAGGTATATATTTCATTTCGTTAAAAAAATTATAAAGTATTTACATTGAGTTCTGTCATTGGATTAAGAATACAAAATTTTGATTTACATTATCTCACATTCAATTTTGAGTTATTATTTCTACGTATAAAGATGACATCCCCTGTACCTTTTTTATTACACAAGTTAAAGCCAATTAACTTGTTTTCAAACAGTATGTGCCATGTGTTTGCCGCAACCACCCGTCAATGAATGGTCTTGATAAATATACCTTTATGTGTACTGAACACAGAACAAAGAAAGAGGTTAAAACGGCGTTGCTGCGTCGTCATCACAACAGCGTAGTTTCTTAGTTGTACTAAATGGTGCGATCCCACCATTTGCTTAGTTACAATCTCGCACGATGTGAGTAGTTTGAAACGCGGCGCCTGCAATATTGAAAGACTTTTGAGCAATTATTACTTGCAGACCAAGAAGTCACGTGTTGAGTGTAGCCAAGGATCAATTTCGTTTCACCCCTAAATAGTAAAACTTCTCAAATACATTGTTGATTGGTCGGAATCCAGAACATAGCGATAAGTCACAAAAGTTATTCTAAAAATATAAATTGCTGTTAATGTGCCCCCGCGATTTTGAAACCTCGTGTTAAGCGCTTAATGTAAAGCACATCACGTTCTTCAACCGTGTATTTTTAGTCAGTGACCATAGTGTCGGGTAGCAACATGAATTTGAAATATAAATAAAAAAAAGTTAAATATAAGAAAATTAAAGTATTAATTTACTTAAATTTAAGTAAAAAAAAATATTTAAATATAAATTACTTAAAGTACTTGCTAATTTTATGTTATAATGTATTATTTTGTTATAATAAAGTTCTTATTTTTTTTATTTTTAAAGGGAAGTTATTAATTAGATTAAGATAGAAAAATAAAAAATTAATATGAAATTTTCAATGATAAATATTTATATTAATAAATTGTGTCAATCCTTGGTGTAAATAAATAATAAAATGATTTGCATGATTTGTTGAATGAACATTCAATTTATCTAGTAGAAATACCAAAAAGTATGATTCTTAAGGTTAAAAATTGATTCTTGTATTATTTTTATAATTTATAAAATACATATAATATTATATAGATTCATAGCAAAATAATGTAGCTTCTTTGAGTCTTTGTTTAATAACTGCGTTTTTTATTAATGAAATATTAAACAATGGTATTACTAACTTGAAGTTGGACGTTTGATTCCAAGTTGATTGATGGCTGGACGCGATGGAGTATTCTGTCGGCATGGATTTCAATAAATGTTCGTGGTAGTCTATTAAGCTATGTGTGTATTAGTAGCAATTTCATCCGACAGAGCGTTTGCTAGCTCTGGCGGAGCATAGTTCCCTTCTCAATTCATTGTAGGTTCATTTAAATGAATTGATCCTTAAATCATGCTTCGGCCGACCTCTGCCCAGCCCCGGCTTCACCGGAGGCTGCCCAGAACGGCCACCAACTCATGTCCCTTTGAGCACCTTCAGTGCAACTTTCACTACAGGCGGAAGACCCGCTAGCGGGTCTCCGCCAGCGCGCCCAACTTCCCGACGGGTGTCGCTTCCGATGAAGGCTAACGGTAATAACTACAGCCAACAGGTGGTTTTTAGTGGGTAGGTGCCATTCTGGTGAGTCCCACATAACCCCCCCGCAGAGGAATTTACCTGCGGGCGGGTATGCATGACGCATCTTCCACCTCATTCCCGCGAGGGTGCCTCGGCAGCAAAAAAAAAAAAAAAAAATTCATCTTCCTGGTTCACTATTAGCACTAACATTTTTGTTTAAAAAATTAATAACGCAATCTAATCTTAAAAAAATTGTAATTCAAATCTCAACTTTAAAATTTTAAACTTATTTAGCTTACAGTGGGGCTACAATTATTTAAGTTATAAACTATTACGAAATAAAAAATATTTCTAACACCAGACAATCTGTATGAAAATGGTATCTTGGAGTTTCTTATCTTTAGATAAGAAATTCCAAGATACCAAAACAGGAATTGCAGTTTCAATGTATTTAAATGTATGTAGTTAAACCTAAACACTAACTTAAAAATTAAAACAAATGTTCTGAAACTTCACTTAAAAGTTAAAAGTTAAAGAAATGGCGGAAGTATCTCTACTGCACATTGTATTGCCTTTTAACTTTACTTCAAAGACACACATACTTAACGACGAAATCTTTAGTTTCAAACCTTAGTTTAGAAGTGACATTAAGCAGAAGAAATGAAATTTCAACATAGAGTTATTGGACTCAAAGTGTGTGTGGAGGTCGCAGGCAGATGGTTGAAAGCTAGCGCTAGGCTAAATATTGTTTCATGTCTCTATCAGTTCAGTAGAGGCGGAAAGTGACGGAAAGACATTGTAACTAACTAGCCGGCTAGCCCGGAGCTCAGTGGGAACGCGCAGTTCTGCGCCTATGGCCTTAAGGCATCAAACGAAAGAGCTAGCCGTTTAGTTGAATGGGTTTGTTCAGCTAACCCAGAAGGTTAAGGCTTCGTGTTCGACGTCATGTTCAATAATTAATTGCTGAGCAAGTAATATGCGATTTGTTAAAAATTGTCTTACAAATTATTTGACATCCTGCGATTGCGCAAGCCGAGCAAACTAAATGAGCGTGGTGCGTTAGCACCCGGTGAAGCACTATTATAATATGAAGACTTAAACATTCAACCAAACGGCTAGCGGCTGGCTGTTTAGTTGAATTTCCAATTCCAACATCGGCCTACGATGTATATACTGCTCATTTGATAAAGATAATAATTTAAAAACCCGGGATCTTCAGATCAAGCCGACGCCTTCACCACTACGCCACCGACACTCACCTGCGCTCTCCTACATCAGCTTCAAATCCCAGGGGGACTGACAGTGTGCGACACGCAGTCATTAATATTTTTCTATTTATGTATGCATTATTGTCGATGTGCCATATTTCTGTATATTGATCCATAATACAAAATAAACTTATTTATGGGCGATAAAATCGACGTGTCTGCCGATTTTCTTAACTATAAATAATTGATTGTATTTAAAGATCGAATAGATTTATTAACATTGATTATCTACTTGTAATGACTGTCAAATCAAAAAAAGAAATAGTAAAACAAATTTTTTATCCTACTTTCTATATCTTTATTTAATATTTGTTTGGTATTTTAATTGCTCTTAAAGAGCTATTGTATGAAACTTCTGCACATCTGAGCATTATCTTTAAAACTTCACAGACCGAGATATTACTGGGATGGTACTAAAAGAGAATTGAAGACTGCGACAAAAAAAGACCCACATAGCAAAACTGTCCGATTCAGAATCCAAAATGGACGCCGAACTGGCAATAGAAATGCATTAAATTTTCACCTTTTTTAACATCATTGTTTTAAGTGTTGATGTATACGAATAAAAAACGTTAATATATAATTAGTTCGTTTATTTTTGCGACTATTTTGAACCTTCACTTAATTTTATTTCATGAACAATTATACTTAAATTTTCATTCAAATTTATTGAATTAGAAGTCAATTACCATATTTAATATCGAGATCGCTTAGTTGTTATGATCTGCCAAAACATGTTCCTGAAATAACTGTGAATCTATAATGTGATAATTAGCTAGATAAATAGCTAAATGTTTTTTTATAACTAAACAGCAATTTCTACGAGGCAATCATTTCCGGCTGTGAAATATTTTGTTAAGTAGCAGGTTCGGCGTACAGTTTCTTCAAATTCATAACTTATACATTTACTAAGCAATAAAACAATACTTAAATAAAGGTGCTGCTTGTAGGCGTTGACCTGCATTTCAGCTGTGTACGGAAGACTGAAAGCGATGCCATCAGTACTATAACTGCAAAACTTGTTTTATATACTTACCATTTCTTTATTTAGAAAATTTGTAATTGCCTAAAGATGTATTTTAAATCTTCTAACCAACTATGAGATTATGAATAATTTTTAAATCAAAGGCTTTTATGTGTGTGCAGACAGACGATCTACAGCTTGCCGAATGATTTAAATTCTGAGGCCTGTTCTGTGGCAATAAAAAGCATATCAACTAATAGGTAAAAGAAGCCTTACTTGAACTAAGAAACTCGAATAATCTATTATTACTTTAGCATTTTATTTAAGTTCAAGCGCAGTACGCCCATTATTCATAAATGTAAATTTTACATCATACTATTGTATTTCAAGGTATGCTTTCCCTCAGATTATTAATACAACCCCCCCCCCCCCCGGCTTTGCTCGCATTACAACTGGGATGCAATTTATCAAACCGCACGGTTTGTAGGTATCTACAAAACTGTGATTTGCAAATATTTCAAATTACTATTTCATCACTATTTCAAATTATTTAATTTTGACAGTTTGTTTCTTCATGCTAATCATTGATATGTTCAAACTGATGTAAAATTTGTTTTTACTGATGGATCAGCTACGGTAAGTTTGAAGAAACTTATAGGCTGTTTATTATAAGGATTTAAAAGGATATAAAAACCTTTATATTCCACTTCGAAAACTGAGCCTCTACAGTAACAATGTTCATTGTATGGATTTACGTTTATTTAATAAATAACCAAGAAAATATAAGGTAAAAATAAATTATTATTGAAAGTAACTAAACTTTTAGTAACTAAAAGCTGTTTAGTAACTAAACTTTTAGTTAATTAAATTAATTTTTTAAAGTAATAAAATAAATCAAGGCATTATTTGATGAATTGCTTTAAAAAATGTATTATGATGTAAAAAGCTATTTGAATGATAAACTCATATGACATTCAGTTTAATAATAGTACATTATGATAATGAGTATGCTATGTTGGTCATTACACTCGAGCGTGTATTATTCGATAAGGGAGCCGAGTGTCTAATGAATGACCAATGCACACGCGTTTCATACGATGCGACGTTTTTTAACACGCTTGCAAGGAAAAACAGACTTGTATCGTTAACTATTAACTTGTGGGGAACCCACTTATTAATATATCTATGGTATGTATTCAATGAGTGAAAGTATACTTCTCAAGTCTCGCAGTTTATTTTTAAACGTTTTATTTCACATACAGCTTGCTCCAGCTAAATAGTATATATAAAAAAACAAAATAAACATATAATTTTAAATACGCAAATTATGGTTAATATGTAGTGAAAAATATAATTTGATATGCATTGTTTTATGACATAAAAACTCTTTGTGGACATTGAAAAAAATATGTTTAGTAAAAAAACACGAGTGTTTAATAGTGTATAAGCTGAATTATGAACTTAAAGGTCTTGCCATAAGAGTCACAAGCAAGTGAGTAGAAAATCATAATAAAGATTGTTTGGTTAATTAGTCGTGAGCTAGATCACCTGAGAGTTTATTTTCTTTTTGACTTTTATTAATTATTATGACTTGACATATGTTACGTATCCTAGTATTTTCCCATCACCTTCTGGGTGTAATTTGATTGGCTGAACCAACGGATTTTCCTGTGCCTGCGGTCGCTGTTAAAATGAATGAACAGCGCCATCTAGGACGCTGACCTGCATTAAGGTGTTCGCGCTTCAACATCGGAACCGAGAGCATCTCAATGACGCCGTGCGTTTAAAAATTTGGAAATCCGGGAGTTCCTTAAAATTAAGATATGAAGATACAATCATGCAAATTGTTGAAGTCGAAGTTCAAATCAATCCTAATGCAAAAATGTCATTTAAAGATTTGGAAGCTTTTGATTCGTTATACTCGGCCTGCCAAACTGTTGCGATAAAATTTCAACCGGAAACTTCTATTAGCGAAAGAAGTAGTGAGCAGTCTCGACTTTCATTACCTAAACATACACTTTTTGAATTCGATGGTAAACTTGAAAATTGGACTACCTTTTACGACACCTTTAGTTCATTAGTTCATGATCGAAATTACGATAACATCGATAAGTTCCATTATTTATTATCTTGTGTAAAAGGTCAGGCGTTAAATATTGTTAAAAAGCTACCGATTTCAGCAGCTAATTATCCAGTAGTTTGGCAGAGTTTAGTTGACAAATATCAAGACAATAGGGCGCTTGTCAATAAGTATTTAGAAAAAATGATTAATTTTACCCCTTTAACATAAGATAGTTCAGCAAATTTAACACTTTTTATAGAAACTTTCTACCATTCTTTAAAAGCAATTGAAGCTCTAAAAATCAAAAACCTTAGCGATTATTTATTTTGTCATTTAGCGTTACGTGGCTTAGACAATCACACGAAAAAGTTATTCGAGGAAAGTCGTGATCCGCTTTTTATACCTACCTTTTCTGAACTCATAGCGTTTGTAAATAAACAAATAAAAGTTCTCGATCACACCTTTCCGAATCAGTCGACGTCGTCGTCAACTAAGCAATATAATACCTACAAACTCAATAACAACAGTAAGCAATTCACGCGTCCGTCATTCACTAAAACTTCACTTACTGCCTCGGCGGCAATTTCAAATAAAAACTATAGTAAGTTTAGTGATAAGCTAACGTGTCCTCATTGTAATCAAAATCACATGATTTATAGATGTGAGCAGTTTCGTAAACTGCCAATCGAAAAGAGAATTGACCGTGTCAATTCATTAAAACTTTGTGTTAATTGCCTGAAAGGTAATCATGATTCCTTATCGTGCAAAAGTTCGATGTGCTGCGGGGTGTGTGCGTCACCACACCACTACCTATTGCATATAGCTGCTACTAAGCCGAGCTCGGTCGTACCGACAACGCAGGACAAGGCGGCTGCAGTGCATCCGTCTCACTCCCACTCGCAACAAGCGCTCGTCTCGTCTCGCTCCGTGAGCGAAGAGGCGACGGTGAGTGATAAGAGCATCTATGGTGTAGTGTTAGGTACTGCACGAGTGCATGCTTTGGATAGATGTGGTCAATTGTTAGACTGCCGTGCAGTGATTGGCTCAGGAGCTCAGTGCTCATTCATTACGGTGGACTGTGCTCAACCTTTGGGTCTACCTCGTAAAAAATGCCCCTATACTATTGCCGGTTTAGGTGGTGAACAGGTTCGTAACCATGGTATGATAACTTGTGAAATAAAACCGCGAAATGTGGACGTGAATTCGTATTCAATTAATTTAATTGTTGTATCGAAAGTTGCATCTGAGATGCCTAATGTTAACTTTACTTCAGAGGTCATAGACCTTTATCAAAATTATAACTAAGCCCAGAGACTAGTAAATAACTATAGACTGACCATCTCCATACAAAAATTCGTGACTCGAAAAAAGCTCAAAATCCAAGCTATTACTAGATGTCGCTCTCAAATAGCTTGGACCAACCTTGTCTTTAATTTTTATATGAATTATTGACAAGAAACGTAATGCAAACTATTTGTACTAATACGGACTAAAACTGCTAGATGGCGTTGTCAAATAACCTGAAACCTTAGCAAGTAGGATTTATTCCTTTCCTGAAATTGGAAAATGTCATCATTTTATATCATTGATTTTGATAATATTACTCAATAAGAATAGGTAGGTAGTAATTTATTCTTACTTTATAGATGATAAAATAACAACTACAAAAGTATAAGTTTATTTGTTCAGAGACGCCTGGGCACTACATTCCTCCTTATTTTAATTGCCATAATAACCTATTTTTAAAAGCTTTTATTATCACAGTTGTGATAAACGCACATGTTATACGATATATGTAGCAGCCAAAACGTAAACTTAATCAAGGTCCATACAATTTGCACGAGTCACAGTAGGTGAGCAGAAATATTGTGAATTCAAAGAAATGCAGGGAAAAGTTCCAAAACAAACACACACCCATACAACAACAATAAACGACAAAGAATTCAAATTGTCAAACAAATAAAATGTTGTGATAAAAAGAACAAAAAAGTTGATGGATAAAGATCATTTTTTTAAATAATAATCCAGCAAGAAAATATTTTTTTAACTACTGCAAAATAGTTATGAGTTATATGCATTATAAATAAAAATTATGCACTTATTAAGACATAATTTTTATCGATATCAAGAAATAAAGTAAAATATTATATACCTATTAATTAAATGCACTGAAATTCGTTTTATTATGTTAAGGCAGATAAGAACAAACTGTGGCGATGAATGCTATATTTTTGTGGGAAAAATTATATACTGGCAATACAGTAACCCAGTAACACTACAAATAATATCCGGGGTGGTGTAAAGTTTTCTGTTACTAAATTATAAGAGCGGCAACATAGCATCAAATAATATAATGCACTAGCTGGCAACGTCTGTTGTCGCCTGATACCTACGGATAGTACTTGCAATGAAATATCAAATGATTTTGTAAACAGCGCCATCTTAAGTTTTTTTACCTATTATTTTGACTAAACTTAAATAACTTGTAAATCTAATACAACTAACGCCATCTCTCTATCTTAAAAACAACTATTTTTCAAGTCACAAAATTTTGTTAGACATGGTTAGTCTATAGTTATTTACTAGTCTCTGCTTAGCCGATCCATACTTTTACAGACGGTCTCATGTAGATATTTTACTAGGAAATGATATTGTTATGGAGTTGATTAAAGATAAACCGTTATCAATTTCTCGCAATGTGCCTCAAGTTATACAAACTGCTTTTGGTTTTATTGTTAGTGTTAAGTTATACTCAAGTAGTTTCAATGAATTACATAATTTACACCTATCTGTTTCGTTTGAGGAAGAACAGTCGTTAGATCAGACTTTACGTAAGTTTTGGGAGGTTGAGGAGTTACCTTGTAAACCTATCACCAATCCGCTCGATCAGCTGGCAGAGGACATATTTATGAAAGCACATAGACGCGATAGTACAGGATGATATATCGTTCCGTTGCCTTTTATACCTAATCCGCCTCAGCTAGGTGAGTCGTACTCGATAGCTGAGCGTAGATTGCGCTATACAGAACGTAAACTGTCACGCGACTCGGTATTACAACGTACCTTCGCGGATTTTATGCGCGAATATGAGGCTCTGGACCATATGGAGGAGTATTGTGGCGACGTACCTAGTAGGTACATTATACCTCACCACAGTATACTACGGCCAGGCAGTACGTCGACTCCGTTGCGCGTAGTGTTTGATTGTTCTTCTCGGACTAGTAACAATATATCTTTAAATGAAATTTTATTAACTGGACCTACATTTATCAACAAATAAGCACTATTATTTTAAACTTTCGATTGTTTCATAATGCGTTAGTAACGGACGTATGTAAAATGTATAGAGCAATAAAGTTAAGAGAATGCGATCGCTGTTATCAACATATTTTATACCGGGATTTACCTAGCGAACCAATTAAATTGTTTGAACTTAAAACCGTTACTTACGGACTAAATTGTTCTCCATTTCGTGCGATGCGTACATTACTACAGTTAGTAAACGACGAGGGCAAACGTTTTCCCTCCGCCGCATCGGTAGTAAAGGAAGGTATCTACATGGATGATATATTGTATTCGATGAATACCTTTGAAGCCGCCTGTACGTTGCAGGACGAACTTATAGCGTTATTTCGCTGTGGTGGATTTGAACTGAAAAAATGGGCTAGTAATAGTTCTCAATTACTACAGCGTGTTCCAGACGAACATCGGGAGCTACCTATTACTTTCATGAAAGATGAAAATGAATGTACGATTAAGGTTTTGGGTTTAAGGTGGTTTCCATTGTCAGATAAATTTTATTTTGTGATTAACAAAACTGATAACGTAAATACAAAACGTTCGGTCTTAAAGTTGTTGGCGTCAATTTACAACCCCGTGGGTTTCGTATCACCCTGTATATTCACTGCTAAGGAATTGATGCAAGATCTTTGGAAGCTTAATATAGGATGGGACGAGCAATTACGGCCTCTTGTACCGATGACTCCAACGATGGAGTGCATTCGTGTCGGAGCTACCTCGACTGACGGAGATGGAGATCGAACGGCATATACTTTTACCAGGACAGTCGGATTGTGAGATAGTCGGTTTTTGCGATGCATCATCGCGTGGTTATGCTACTTGTGTATATGTAATCAGTCGCGACGGAAGTCAAACTAAGGTTCAACTAGCGATAGCAAAATCTAAAGTGGCTCCGGTTAAACCTTTGACTATTCCACGCCTAGAGCTTATGGCTGCTTTGCTATTGAGTAAATTATTAAACTACGTTATTGATAACTTACATCGTGTTAAAATTAATCGTATTACTGCTCTCACTGACTCAACTATCGTGTTGTCATGGTTACAAATCGAGGCTTATAAACTCAAGACATTTGTTAGTAACCGTGTTACTCAAATAATTGACAACATTCCCTTAGCGTGCTGGCAGCATGTTGATAGTCAACATAACATGGCGGATATTTGTTCCCGTGGAGCAAGTCCATGTCAACTGTTGTCGGTCAGTTCGCAATGGTTGTGTGGGCCATCGTGGATGTACGCCAATTCTGAGCAGTGGCCGGTATCAAAACTAAGTAATAGCAACTTAGAAAATACGCCGGAACTTAAAAAAGAAATGTTAGTTACATTAATTGTTACCGAATCGACTAACTTTATACCTGAAACAAAAAAAAAATTTGTGAGAGACTATTTTCAAAATTTTTTTCATATTCAAAACTAGTTCGTACGTTTGCGGTAGTTTTGCGGTTCGGACGTTCCAAGCGTAAATCAACCGATAATCGCGGATCAGTTTTTACCACTGTCGACTTTAACGAGACGCAGGATGTACTCGTGCGCACAGTACAGTGTGCCTATTTTTCTAAAGAGATAAACGATTTAAATAATAATATTAAATATATACCTTCTATGAGAAAGCTATTCCCCTTTATCGATGAACAAGGGTTCCTAAGGGTGGGAGGTCGTATTTCCTATTCGTCCTTACCTTATAATGCTAAGCACCCTCGCCTTTTACCAAAGGAGAGCAGGTTAACATTACTGTTCATCGCTTACTATCATGTAAAATATTTACATGCAGGTCCGCGGGCCTTACATAACATTATTATTCAGAATTTTTGGATTCTTTCAGCTCGACGATTAATTAGCTAAATGTTTGATTTGCTTTAAAAATAATCCAATGTTATTACAGCCGGCAATGGCACCTTTGCCCGCTACGCGTCTTTTACCAAATAAAATTTTCGACCACGTCTCGGAGGTCCTTTCTTTGTAAAGGAGAATTTGCGTCGTCACGGTCGGGTAGAGCGCGCTTATCTGGCATTGTTTATTTGTTACTCTACCAAGGCAGTACACCTTGAGGTAGTTTCGTCATTATCAGCTGACTGTTTTTTAGCGGCTTTGGATAGATTCACAGCCAGGCGTGGGCTATGTTCTGCCTTGTATTCTGACTGTGGTACGAATTTTATGGCAGCAAATAAACATCTTAACGATATTCAAAGATTCTTTCGCAATAAAGAAAATCAAAATACCATCTTAGAAGGCTGCGTTGCAAAACAGTTGGTCTGGAAATTTAATCCACCAAGTGCTCCACATATGGGTGGACTCTGGGAAGCTGGGATTAAAGCGGCCAAGTACCACCTTAAGCGGTCCGTAGGCGAGAAATCGTTGACGTTTGAGGAGCTCACTACGGTCTTTTGTAAGGTTGAAGCTATTTTAAACTCCCGTCCGTTGTGTCCATTACCTGCTAGTGACGATCCTAATGATTTTAATATTTTAACGCCGGGACATTTTCTAATTGGTAAAGCCTTAGTGTCAGTGCCCGAGTATGACTTAGAGAAAGTTTCCTTTAATCGGCTGACACGTTGGCAGTACATGCAAAGATGTACCCAGCTGTTCTGGGACCGCTGGCGTACAGAATATTTAAATACCTGGCAACAGAGAGCAAAATGGTTCACTTCATCTGCCAATCTTCACGTTGGAGATTTAGTTATTATTAAAGTGGATAATGTGCCTCCATGTAATTGGCCCTTGGCTAGAGTAGAGAAACTTCATCCTGGCGCAGACGACATTGTTCGTTGTGTAACTTTGCGCACACAAAAGAATATCTTGCAGAGAACAGTTAACAAGCTGGCTCCTCTGCCTTATGTTAATTAATTGTTTAACCTTTTAATTCAACCTCGTAGGTTTTTAAGTTTTTTGCTTTGTTAGTTTAAATTTAATTTTGCTTAGGGAAACTATTCAATTTGGTTTCGGCCGGGGGTAATGTTACGTATCCTAGTATTTTCCCATCACCTTCTGGGTGTAATTTGATTGGCTGAACCAACGGATTTTCCTGTGCCTGCGGTCGCTGTTAAAATGAGTGAACAGCGCCATCTAGCACGCTGACCTGCATTAAGGTGTTTTCCGTTCAACATCGGAACCGGGAGCATCTCAATGACGCCGTGCGTTTAAAAATTTGGAAATCCGGGAGTTGCTCACAGCTTAATTATTCAATAAACATTATTTCATTACCGATAGACATTTAAAGTGATTGACGACCGAAATTCACGGATTGCAGTGATCATCTTCAGCGACGTTCGCCGAGAGCACGAGGTCCAGAACCAAGGTCAGTCTTTTTACATTTGGATTGTGAGGGAAAACCTAGGATATCATTTGGGGAAGCTTATCGGTCAATAATATTACCTATAATCAAATACCTATCGAAATACAGTCCGCTTCGAATCCGTGATTCGTTTGTCTTGCACGCTCAACATATTTGTTTTCTCTTTATTAAATTGGACTTAGGAACTTAGTAATCTCATATAAATATCTCAGTGTGATATTTTAATTTATTTTAATTTCTAGACATACTGATTTTAGTTTTTTATAATAAGTATAAACAATTGACATTTTATTTTCAAATGTTTCTCAAACCTCTATTGACGAGGTATTCATAACTGTAACTTTGATAAGATTTTTAAGTCAATCACAGCACATTGCAGATACTGCATCATAAATCATCTGTATAACACGAAAAACCCAAACACACTCATTGTTATTGAGTTTTGGAGATCAACAATGATATAGCATTTGTATGTAAGAACAAAAAATTTTGAAATAACTTATCCTAAACATATCATTAGTCTACTCCATATTACATTAGGTTGTCCTGCGGGACCTTTGTTGTCTGGCCGTCTAGTCCAAAATAGCCTAGTCGGAAAGAAATTCCAGAAGAATTTCCATTTCCGTCGAGGGTAACAAACATATTCATAATAGAACAAACTCAAAATTCACGGAACAACTCAAACGCAACGGTTTGAGTTTATTCAGTGAATTTGGCAAAATATTAGTAAAACTTATAGTGATGCTAACTGTATGATTTCTCCGAAACTATGAAATTTAATATACAGTAATGTCTTCAATTTTACAAAACCTAAAATTGCCAAAACCTTATGCAGATTACCTACTGTTGAAAGCGCTTAGTTTAAAGGTTTAAAGTTTTTTAACCCAGTTAGGTTACCACCCAGTTATTAATAAATAATCCTAGGCCATAATTTTATTTCAAGAGCTTTTAGAGTAAATTGGAAATGGCGATCAGATTTGACCGTTGCGTTTGCTGCCGTTTTGATTTTAAGAGGAGAACTGTTTTACTCAATGTCTCGCCCATTTTCAACTTTTCGAGAAAGCTCATAGACACTAGTTGATAATTATTCAATGTAAGCTTTTTGTGCGGTTGATATTATCCGCGAAAAAAGTTGTTATTGACTTTAGCGCTTTAATAAACGGGAACAACGTTGTGTGGAATTAATTAATTGATTTTAAGCATTTTTTGTAGACCTGACATTTAGGTTTCTACGGAAACCCTAGCGCAACTTTACGGCCAGACAATGCACAGTCACATCCACTCAAAAAAGGTCAAAAAGAAAGATGATAATTCGTCATTTTAGATTTAAAGGCAGGAACTGTTTGCTTAAATATATTGGCCACTTTCAACTTTTTGAGAAAAAATATCAGTAGGTACCAAAGTTGTTTATAAATCGTGATCCTGGCTCAAATTAATCTTTTAAATATTAATGTTTTAACATTAGTAATACTTAAACATGGAAATGTCATCTCGATCGAACAAATCACAAATCAAGTTTAGTTGTATGTAATGTGCATAGTTAACTTTCTACTTGCTATAATAGTTCATGGTAACGTAGTAGGCTGGTCGGAGATTAATTTTAATCTTGCTAGTCCATTAATATAAATATAGAAGTATAGATTATACTTTGATTCTGGCATTTGTCTATGTGACGCTTTGTAACCAGGAAATGTGTGTTTCGCCGTTCTACATGTTTTTATTTAACCTTTTAGCCAAATGTTCTAGAGTTGTGTCGCCATGTATCTGCTATATCTTCCAGCAACTTCAGAGCCAAACTCTTGAATACTACTTAATTTGTTTAGAACATATCGTGACATGAACATGGACTCTAATGCAATAATACCATGGTTAAACTTGCATTAACCGAAAATTTATTTAATATTTTAAATGATAATAATAAAATGCTAAAGTGCGTCAATTACGTTACTATTATAATTAACATTTTTGAGTAAAATATATTTCAAATATAATGATAAAGAAATTATCATGAAAAACTACGTCGTCCCTACTTTAACATTGCTTTTAACATACAACAATTAGGTGTAGTTTTTATTTGTACCCTTTTATCCTTTTTATCGGTAATATGTTCTTATAAATGGGTACGTGTATATTTGATTTAAGATCGTTGTTTGAATAAATACCGGAATAAAACAACTAAAGCTGTAAACAAAAGTCCTAAAAGCTTCCATTAATCTATTATTATTCCAAGGTTTCGAAAGTTGTAGTTTTTTCATCGTCATGCACTTGAAATGGATCTGGTGTCTCAGAGATGGTCTGCATATTAATGCATCGGAAGGGCGTAGTCTACGATTCTGTTGAAGAGTTGTTATCAATTGTTTGAAATAAATCGATTCTGACTTTTTGTCCCCTCACTTAAGCAAAAAAGGGATCAATCTTGGAATGAGGAACGCAAAAATGATTGGAACAATATATGTCTCAAATCTTATGCTCTTTTATCCTAGATTATCGCAAAAGAACGATTGTTTGATGTTTGAACTTGAATAACTTACGACTGGCACACGAGATTTTATGGGTATTTTAGAACGCTACAATGAAAGTGTACACGAGTATAGGGCCGTTAGACTGTAAAGTTTGTTAAAGAATCTAATCGTTATGTAGATGATGATCCCAATTGTTATTTTATATTCTAACACCTTGATGATGTTTAAAAAAATATGCAGAACTGTATTCCACAACAAAAAAAACTCGTTTATTATAAGTTAGCAGCACATTCAGCTGATCAAGCCTTTATTGTGCTTCACCAGGAGCTTATAAAATCTTGGTGTTGGTAACTAAATTAAAAATTTTCTCAAACAACAATGTTACTGGATCCACATGAAGCAAGTACAAAGATGTCACCCAAAAATGTTCTTTTAAATTTTCAAAAGAGATCACGGTGACAAATTGGAGCGTACCTTGCGGCGACGCGGCTGCCGATCACTATTCAAATTCTCGTTGTATGTTGAGGTCTACGAAGTTTGACTGTAACGAACAATTCTTTTGTATGAGCTTTTATTGTTATTGTTTATAGCAGCCAGGGAGAGCTTTAAATTTATGAAGCCAGGTCTAAGTTATTTATAACTCCACGTTAGTGATGATGTATGTTACAATAGCAATTGTTTCGTAGTTTTTACAGTTAGTTAGGTCTTGAAAATCGAGTTCTAGATGTATGTACAGTAAAATCGGGAATAAATCATCTAGTGAATCGCTAGAACTTAATTGGGTCCTAAGGCTTGAAGTTTTACTAAAATAACATGAACTTTTTTTGCGTTAACAAAACTTATAAAATTGCTTTATAAATTATTCAATGTAACTGAAATATCACATTTTAAAGCCTCATCTATTTTTCCATGTTTACCAAAAGTTTCCCCGACAAAGTAAACATAAGTAAAACATTTTCTTTGATTCAATAAATTATAGCAATATTGTGCATGAGCCTTAAATCCTCTTCAAGTGCCGAGTTGTTATCGACGCCCGTTCAACGAGTAATTCGATTCTACTGCTCTCATCGACTCACTTTGTGGCACACTTATTCTTAACCCAAAGCAACTGGTATATTTAATTATAAAAATACCGTCAGTTTGATTCAATAGATAAGGAACTTTTGCGTGGTTCTTAACGATTAAATGAGTCGTGACAAAAATATTCGTGGATGACGTGCCCTATTAATAATATTAATGTTCCTTTAGTAATTTACTTAAACAGCCATTTGAGAAACATAATAGTTAGTGAATAGAGCCGGTAAACAGCCACTCGTTGTACTCAGCTACACAAACAGCGAGTACCCGCCGAGCGAGCCGCCTGTTGACGAAGTTAAATTGTGTTTCCGATGAACCACTGTTTTCTCGCGCGATGTCAGTTTAAATGCAAAAGACATTGAACATTTTTTGAATCTTGTAAACCGAGCTTTCGAAAATGTAAACCGAGACCAGGAAACTAGAACTTTTTTGAAAATTAGGGGTTTTAAATGAAGCAGCTTGTATACAAGTATTTAAAGTGTACATTTTAAAATAAAAAATTGTTGTTTAGAACTTCAATCAGACGTAAAAGTTATCCTAATTTTCAGTATTTGTAAAAAAACACAAGATTGTTATTTATATAATTGTGCTTAGAATACAAAATTGGAATAAATATTTTCGCTTACTCAACAAAAGACCAAACCAATGATATGAGAAAAACACGTATAACCTTTTAACGGAACACAAAAGCGCTAGTTTTAGATAAGAAACTGACACCAAAGCAGGAATTGCGGTTTCAATGTATGCTTTTAAACCGAAACTTTTAACTTAAAAATTAAAACAAATGTTTTGAAACTTGAAAATTCTTTTATGGAAGTATAAAGAAACGGCAGGAGTATCTCTACAGCAACTAATATACCCTTTGACATACCAAAATACACAACTTAATGAAATCTAAAATTTTTGTAAACGTAGTTTAGAAGTGACATTGAGCAGAAGAAATGAAATGGTCCGAAGTATATATATATATTTTTATTGAAAAAGGATTAGACGTTTGTCTTCTATGTTACACGTCTATCCACGAGATACCTATTCGATCGACGCTTAAAAGAACTAGGACTATAGTTTTCTGGAAAAACAGACGCAGGCAGTTCATTCCACACATTGGCGACCCGCACCAAAAAGGAACTATCGAAGCGTTTGGTTCGACTTCTTGGGACATCTACCATGAAGGGATGGAAGGTCTGTCTGCGTCTATTAGTCCGATGCAAGAAGGTGTGGGTTCAACCTGATCAAAAAGAGCATTCGCACACTCTCCAAAATGTAATACGTAGAAGACTGCTAAACTGGCAACTTTCCGACGGTGGTCGAGGCTTTGCAGTTTTTTGGTGGTGAGGTCAAAGTTGTTAATAATTTTTCGGGCTCTTCGGTCAACTGCGTCCATCGCTTCTAGTTGATACTTTGCAGAACCATCCCAAAGGTGGCTACAGTACTCCATACAAGATCGAACTTGAGCTGTATACAAATTAAGTAGCTGTTCAGGGCTGAAGTACCGTCGGACCTTCGAGATGATTCCCAACTTCTTTGAAGCAGTTTGAGCCATGGACACAATTTTTTGCCCGAAGTTTAGTTGGGACGATATAGTTACGCCCAGAAGCCCTAGGTGGACGGTTAACGGTACAGAAACATTTTGGAAAGTAGGCGTTAGGTCGAAACTGCTCTTTTTCGAGGAGAATAAACACGCCTGTGTTTTCGACGGGTTAAATTTCACCAAGTTGGACTCGCCCCAATCAGACACTTTCTTTAAGGCCAAATCCACCCGCTCAATCATGGACTCTCTCAAAGCCCGGATTTCTTGAGGACTCGCTCGCGCATTGTACATGTATCTCTCTACAACGGTGCTGTCATCGGCGTAACCAATAATGCCTGGGGTTGGCAGGTCGTTAATGTGCAGCAAGAATAACGTTGCAGAGAGAACAGATCCCTGAGGTACCCCGGCATTAATTGCCATTAGGTCAGAAGAGCAGCCGTCTAAGACTACTCGAATTGACCTCAGAAAATCAGATATCCAGTCGCAGAGCCCTTTAGGTATTCCGTATGCTGGAAGCTTACTCAAAAAACCATCATACCAGACCCTATCAAAAGCCTTGGAAATGTCTAAGGATACAGCTATAGCTTCACCGTGACCTTCCAAGGCTTCGCTCCATAAGTGAGTGGCATACACAAGAAGATCTCCAGTCGACCGTCCACTGCGAAAACCATATTGGTTATCACTAAGGAGCTAGTTAGACTCAAGGTATGCCAGGAGACGATTGTTCAATACACGCTCCATGACTTTCCAAGTGTGGAGGTGATTGCAATAGGTCGATAGTAGATGGGATCTGCACGGCTTCCCTTCTTTGGTACTGGTTGCACGTTAGCCAGCTTCCAGGATTTAGGGACCTTTCCAGATTCCAAAGAGAGTCGATACAGGCGCGTTAGTATGGGAGACAACTCGGCTGCGCAGTGTTTTAAGACAACTGCAGGTATGCCATCGGGGCCGCTGACCTTGTTCACGTCTAAATTCTGCAAGCATTTAAGAACCTCCTTTTGGTGAATATGAACGGTACCCATTTTGGGTCCGAACTAAGGTAACTGGGGTGGGACTTTACCTTGACTATTTAGACGTGAATAGTCTGCAAAAAGATTAGCAAAGAGGTCTGCTTTCTCTTTTGCACTGTGGACCAGTGCACCGTCAGGCTTCCTCAGAGGTGGCAGCGATGGGCGACAGAAGTTCATCTCAACCGACTTGGCCAAAGACCAGAAAGCTTTGCTTCCTGAAGGATATGACGCTATCTTGTCTCCGATGTGGCCAATGTGGTCAAAGCGAGCTTTTCTGATCACCTTTTTGCAAGACTTGGTGGCAGCATTGTATCTTTTTTTCAGTTCATGCGAATCCACGGCTTTGCTTCTGCGAGCGTCAGCCCAGGCTTTGTATGCTTCTTGCTTAAGCTTTTCAGCTGTGAGGCAAGCAGCATTAAACCATGGGCGACCTTTGGTTTCAAGGGATATGTCAGCGTAAGGGATGAAATACTCCATTGCTTGGCCTATCACACTTGATACAGCATCAGCGCAGCACGATGGATCGGTTGATGTAAGACAAGTCTGCCGCCAACGATAAGACGCGAAAAAGTGCCGCATTTTATCCCAATCTGCTGACTTGTATCGCCATACTCGCCTATTGCCTTTTGGGCTGGTGTCAGGCGGCGAGTACTGCGACACAGATTTCACCACGCAGTGGTTGGATGTCCCTAAAGATACAGTTACGGACACCGAGCACCTGTCAGGGTCAGTTGTCAGCAGAGGGTCTAAGCAATATGCAGTGTGGCCGGCAATGTCGGGGATGCGCGTGGGCTCGTGCACAAGCTGTGAGAGGCCTTGAGTCACGGAAAACTTAAAACCCTCTCTTCCAGCGTGGTCAATGTCCTGCTACGGGTATAGCCATTGCCCGTGATGAGCGTTAAAATCTCCCAGGAACACCAACTGCGCTGAAACGTCGCCGAACCTTATCTGCTGCATCGCTGAGATACTCCATGAGCCTCGTTGTCTCCCGATCCTATGTGACCGATATATTCTGGCGTAGACCAATTGGTCAAGGCCGGTATCAATGTGAACCCACATAACGGAAAAGTCCAGATCTTCCAAGTAACGGAGACGCTGACAACAGATCTCGTCACTGGCATACATGCACACCCCGGCGTTCGGGCGGAAATCGGACTCCAGGATGTACCCTGGCTAACAAAGGTATGCCGAGTCTGACGGATTACAGATCTGCGTCTCTGTTAAGAAGAGTAGGTGAGGCCTCTCTGTCTCAAGATGGCGGTGGACATCGTTGGTATTTGAGTGCATTCCTCTGATGTTGCAGAAGTGCACTTTAAGAGAGAGGAAGTGCAACTGCTGTAGAACCTTGCTCTACTTGTGACTTTTCATATTAGTTGTGTATGTGAATAGGGAGGAGGACAGAAGTTAAGTGAAGCGCTGCAAATCGAACCAAGCAGCTCGCAATAAACAACGCACTGATGGGGAACTGGCTTGGAGACTGCGGGGACACCCGAACCCCCCGGGGATTGTCATCCTCTCTAACCAGTCGCCAGCTGGCACGATGAAGCCTCCCGGGATTTTTCGCGAGGTGGCGGGGCAGCCTTTTGCATGTGGCCAGCACACTACTTGGGCCCCCTACTACCTGCGGTCGGCCAGCGGTGCACCGTTTCTTCGGATCCCGCTACCCTCCAAAACCAGTTACCCGGCGAGTCAATAAATTACGAGCTGAAGACAGTTCTCTGATGCAGCACGATTACTCAGACCTACCCTCCTCGACGGCTACACTAAACATCATGCCGGAACGCGACCATGTCACTTCGCGGCATGGCATTGTTTAGTGGGTGGTGACAAGCCAAGGCCGAAGCTTGCCAGAAGATACTGCTCGTTTAGCACCACCCAGGGACCATGTACAAGGTATCGAGGGCTAAACCTTGCGGACGCGAGCAAAGCCAGTCCCTAAAAGTATATATATATAAATTTACGAGCTATGGTCATAAAATAAGTCAAGTTAGAGTTATTGCATTCAAAGTTTATGTGCAGTATATTTATACACCTCCTTTCATAATAATAACTTTATGGCTGAGTCGCTTCGGGTTTAAACTGATTCTTGTTTATATTCCACAAGAAAGGTTTTAGATACGTGGTGTGCATTTATGGGGCCTCTCTATCTGGCAGACTCATGGTATGCATCAGACTTGCCCTGTCTCCAACATAAGTTTCGGATCCTGTAGGGATTTTCAACTTGTTGAACTTAGATTTTTGCGTAAAAGTCATTCGAAATTAATATTTATGTACACAAGCTTATTCTGGTTTGGAATTTATTTGCTTTTGGGAAATAAAAATAGGTTTGATTCACGACGAGTACAGTAACCGGTAACTACGTCTGAACCTCAAGTAATTAAAAAAAAGAAGCAGTACCTACTTCTTTAAACTGATCTTGTAGTCACGAAATATCTACTTTAATAATTTTTTTTGGTCATCTATTATACATCTGGTCTGTATCTTTTGAACTTCACAGAACGTTGAATTACTGGTATTGTAAAAGACAAGTGAATTAGAGACAGTGACACAAAAGGGTCTTATGCAAAACTGTCCCACCCAGAATTCAAAATGGATGTCAAACAGGAAAAAAAATTGCAAAAAAATGTTCCTCCTGTTTTTCTATAATTTCACCGTAAGGCCCTCTTTTACACGTAGTAAGTGCATACGGCCAGTGTGCACGTCAGTAAATTAATTTAGTAAGTAAAGTAATTTCGATAAGTAAATATTTTATGAAATAAATTAACAACAGCAATGGTAGGATCTGATTTATAAAAAGCACCCTTGATTCAGAAGTAAAACTTATATTGTATTTTAAGTAGGCGTTCTAAAAGTACCTAGCGGCTGAGTAGCGTGAATGGAAGTAGTTCTTCATCACACTTGAGCAATCATGTATTAGGAAGGGCGTATGAGAAGCAAAAAGTGCCTAAATGAATTCCTACAGCTTTGAGCGATTGGCCTTGTGTCTCATTTATTGTCATTGTAAATGCCAATTTGATGGGAATTGTAGCGTCTTCAATTGAAATGGCAAATTATTTGGAATATTCTCGTTTAGCTGCTCCGATAAAGATAGTGGCTTTCATGATATTCCTTCCTTATTCTGTGCTTAGACAATATTGAATAAGCACAGGCAAGAAATTAAGTATATCTGTATACAAAATAGAAGTATACTAACACAAATAAACCGTATTCCTTATAAAATTATAGTTAAAAGAAATAAAACCAATTAATTCGTACAAATCACAAAGAATGCAGTTGGGATTAAGATTTTGAAGAAAACTAAAAATTAAAAAGCAATGAAATTAACTATAGAACACAAGCCAAAATAAATTAAATGTTAATTTATTGACTAATCGTATTTCTCGTAATTCTTAAGATAAAAACGAAACCCACTGAGACTTCATAAGTGCAGAGACAGCCAGTACCTTATTCCAGTGAACCAAGCAAAACAGTGTAAGCAAAGAAAACGTTTTTACATTGTTATCGAGTATTTTTGTTTTTCTTCTCCTCCTTGCGTCGTGTATATGTCAATGCTGAGAGTCGAAATATAAAGTTAACAACAATACCAAAAAAAAATTGTAGCCGAATCTTATATTTATGACTTAAACATACCTTTGATACTCAGGACGCAGATTTAAAAGTTAACAAAATCAAGAATGGTATATCAAATTTTTTTAAAAGAGTAAACCTTTGTAAATTAATTCTCGAATATACATTTCAAATATCCATATTTCTCGTAATATAAATAAAACAAACGAAAATAAAGGATTACTTACGTTAAAATTGCAAAGAAATCATAAATCCTTATATTTACATCAAACAAAAGGCCGCATTAAAAAAAATAAAGCTAAACCACAAAAACCAAGTTAACAATTGTAACTCAGTAGTAAAATCTTTTCATTTTTACAAAGTTTCTCAATTAGCATTTAGATATCGAGGCGAATAAACAAAAGAATAGTAAATCTTAATCCACTAACACAATAATAAACAATAGTGAATAATTAAACAATGAAAAATACTACGGTTAAAACAACGAATTTTTAACAATGGATGTATGGCACCATAAACCATAAAAATATCATCGATTAATAGCAGGGTTAAAATAATGATAACGTATGCAAAATGAACATTAAAAATATAAATCGAAAATCAATAATTATTGACGAAGTTGTCTTTGTAAGTCCCATTGATCCTGCCACTCTATCTAATAACTCCACATCCCGTTAAAATTTTGATAGAAAACCTATATGTTGCTCCAGGCTATACTCTTCTATAGAGGTTATATACCAAAAATCATCCAAATCCGTTCAGCCATTTTTGCGTAATTGAGTAACAAACATCTAAACATATTTATATATACATACAATTTTATAAACATTAGTAGTACGATTTATTGCAAGGATTAACATTGCGACCAAATTATGATTTTATCCAAGATATATTAAGAATATTTTCCGTTAATAACATAGATTCATTGAAATCAGCTGCCATACCAGTTTGTTCGGGTGCAGATGTCTCCACGTTATTAAAAAAAAAAACACATAGGCATATATTACACAAGTTGCACACTTACATTCACAGATTCCTGACCAACTGACGCTCCGCATAAGAATGCACACATGAATGTACTTTAATATTCGTAGATTGTTTAGATTTTTAGATTGTAACGCAATAAACGTAGGTTGATTGATAAGCCCAACAAGCAAGAAGGAAATCACGTTAAGCAAGCTTGATTTGGAATTGGAATTGAGGAGTGTTTGGGTTCCCAGGAAGTACTCTCGCCTGAAGGTGGTGCAAGATGGACCGATGTAGGCCGGATTTATCTGTTGTTTCCCAACAAAAATTCTTTGTCATAATATTTTTGTAGGATCGAAAATCTTTCGATACTTGAAAAATAAATAGTTTCAACTTTTTTCATTTTTGAATCTTATAACATTTAAATATAATTTTAATTTAATAATTAAAACTTAAATAAATACAGATTGTTAAGTAATAGTAACCTACATTTTTGTAATCCTTTTATTTTCTTATTAATTATTCTCCTTCATTTTTATTATTACTATTTTTGTGGTTTACTTTTTGACAAATCATGTTAACTAAATTTTTTTATGACTGCGATGGAGGCTGCCAAACAAACTAAGCCTGTTACACACGGATTCTTACAAAACTATTGTAAGAAAATATACTTGATTCCTGTGTAACGCTTTGGTTTATTCCAGTGAATAAAAGAAATCAGTCACATGAACAAGTATTTAATGGGTAAAAGTACAAGTCGGGTTCGCACACTGTATTATCTTGGATTAGCAAATCAAAACACTACTATCTTGGAAGCTGGCGATGCAGGGTGGAGTCCAGTAGCTGACATAGTGCGAGTCGGAGAATGCCGCCGTACGGTCCAAGGTAGCCGCTTGGTATCCTGTGAGTGTCCGGTACAGGAAATATTGGATGGTGCAGTGACGTAGCTGTGAGCTACTTGAAACCCAGTAGTATGGGTTTCAAGTAGTCAACACACACAATACAACATAGATTTAAATGTTTTACTTATCAATTTATTTAAACACTATAGTAGATTTTATTATTTTAAATGTGTAGTCAACTATACTATTTCCATTTCTTTATTTTCTCGATGACAGTTCTAATTTGATATAATGGTTTCTAGCTCCATCCAATAGCTCCATTCCTATCAGTTTCTCCGACTCTGGTATGACACCTTCTACGTGTGTAAACGTCATGTTTTTATTAAAATAATGCATACATAATGTAAAAAAACGCTCGCACAAGGTTACACAGGAGCTGTCATCGAAAAAATAAAGAAATGTAAATAGTATAGACGCGAATATAGTGGAAGATTAAAATTTGAACGACGTCCTCACTTCGCAAACGTAATTCGGCTAGTGGGCGCTTTAGTACTTATTTTCATCTATGAGTGGGCGACCGGCCGGCTGTGGAAAGTGGTTCTGGGGACTCGGCGCGTGAGTTGGCGGAATGTTGCAGCTAGACTGCCAAACTGGATGTCGCAGCTAGACTGCCAAACTAGGATAGTTCGCTGTGTTTTGAAATTGCTTAGGTTTATGTTTTGTAAAGTTAATATTTATAATAATTATTTATTTGAAAGATTATCTTATTCATTGTTTTATTTAGTTAGGTAAGATTATTTTATTTTATTATTAATTTACGGTTTAATTTAATTGTTTTAGATAAGAGAGTGTTACACCTGGCTAATAAGATTAAATTAAAATTTCAAATTGCGGTTTCAAAGGAATGCGAGCCCGGCCATATAAGCCGATTGCTGGCCTTAGAACGGCAGACCGGATCCCGGTACAGGGGCCTTTCTTCCCAGAGTGAAGGTACAGTGCTTGTCCAATAGAGGCAACACTTCGCGTTCGTCCTCAACCTACAACAACCCTACGGTGTGTTGAGGCTCTGCGCTCCCGTCCCAGCTAAGGCCCAACTCCCTTCTCCCGTCTTCCTACGCGAAAAAGTACGATGAACTGCGGTTTCTAATCTTTGCAAAGAGCAAAAAGTTTACTACGTAAAAGCCTCCAACGCAGGCGATACAATCAAAATTTAGGTCGTGACCATCGATGACTTCCGGTCTTTCACTAGGCTCTTATCGGTCAAACAAATCCCGTATCATACCTACGCCCTACCGGAGGAGCGTAAGATCCGCGCGGTATTACGGGGCGTCCCGTTCGAGCTCGCGCACGACGATATCTTGGAGAACCTTAAGTACCAGGGCTTCCAGGCTGAAGCAGTGCGCAAGATGCACTCTTACCGCGGTAGACGTCTTCCTTTCGCCCTTGTCATCCTATCCAACACTCGCAACTCAAGGGAGATCTTCAAAGGGGCTCGCACAATTTGCGGACTCTCGAACATTTCCATCGAGCTTCCCAACCCTCACGGGCACCCTGGGCAATGCCACCGTTGCCAGCTTTACGGCCACTTTGCTCAGCCCCTTTCAGGTGCGTAAACTGCCTAGATCCGCATATTACGAAAGAGTGCACTCGCACTCCCGACTCCACTTCCCCCCCTGCATGTGTGCTGTGCGGCCAGCCCGGCAAGCCTCTCCCGGAAGCAAAGCCTGTGCAGCCGACGCTGACTCCGGCTCTCTCCTGGAGACAGCGTCCGGCCGCTCCACCTTCCCGTCCTATCCCAGCTCCCGCAGCTCCCGTAGGCCCGCGTCCCGCTCCGTCGTCTGCACCTCAGTCGTCGTTGGCTGAGGACATGAAGACCGTGTTCGTACTCAAACGAAATCTCCGTACTCAAACACAAACTGTCAGCCGCCCGCTCTCCTCAAGAGCGTCTATTCGCGTAAGCCGAGCATCAATAGCTATTTAGTTCATTGTAATTTATATATTTAGTATAAATTTTTAAATAAATAGTAAATATAATGTCCAGATCTGCAAATCCCGCGTCCAGTCGTATCAAACCCAAGGTCTTATCCCTAGTTTCATTTATCATTCGTAGCCTTAGTACTAATCTTCCTGAGCCCAAACTGTTCCTTCAGAACAACGAGCCACACCTACTGCTTTTCCAAAAAACGTGGCTCACTCCAAACCGCTCCAGGGGATTCGCTATTCCCAAGTACACGTTCACTCGTAACTATAGGCCCAACTCCGACGGTTTCGGCGGCACTGCTATTTACTACAAAACAGGTTTCCACTGCATTCCTCTCCCTACCCCTTCTCTCCTCAACATGGAAGCCACTGTGGCTATGACTGGTCACTTGTACATCATCATAGCTTTGATCTACATACCTAGTGGCACCAGACCTATCCGCAGCGACTTTGAGACCATTCTCGCCCTCGGCCATTCAGTCGTTATGTTCAGAGATTTTAACTCCAAACATACTGACTGGACGTGCCTATCGACCAACCCCATCGGGAAGGAGAGCAGTATCGCTCTCCTTGACAACACTGAGCAACTCGACTTATTTTTATTATTATTTATATTATTAACGATCAGAAATATCCAAATGGTTTTCCCAAAATAATTATTAATTCTTTCAGGAAAAGATAAAAAATATAAATATCAAAATTACTCTGAATACCTAATTGTTGTGAGAATGATGTTTTGTTTACATCCGATTATGTCTGACAAGGCATTTTAGCCATATTCTCATTTTAGCCATACAGTTAACGGTCACGCCTTTTTGGCCACTCTATATATTTTAGATCTCTAAGATGAAAACAATGTTTTCAATATTTTTATGTAAAAATGATATCTTTTTGTTTTGAAACGACTTAAATAATGGATATGATGGAGTTAAAGGTTCATCGTAATCGAATGAAAATTATGATCTTTTTTAATAGTTCTAGTGTTTCTTTTCTGATTAAATTTTATAAAAATCTACTTTATTATATCTATCCCATATAAAAAAAAATTCAATTATTACTCTCCTCAATTAACCGCTCCACAGCTTATTTGTTCAAAAACTTTGCAACATAAAGTGTTTTATTTTGTTTTGGTTAGTGGTTTGGTATTAAAGATATTCTATCTTAGAACACCTTTTCGTTGCATTTACAAATTATGTTTGTCTTAATTTTTTCCAACATGTAACGATGAACATGTTTCCAGTGGTTATAATCAAACGAAACATTTGTCATGACGTCGGGTTAGTTTAAATTTTAGGCAACTTCTTTAACCACAGATTATAAGGCCATACAGACATACAAGTTTAACAGTTCATTCAGTTGAGGTGTGCCGAGAAATAGATTTTGTTTTTCTAGGGTCTGTATCCAAAAGGAGCTAAGGAAGCACAACCCCTCAACTTACACAAAACCCTTCATTTGTGTGTCTGACCCACACTTTGATGGGTTTCAAATAATTTAGAGTACATGGTGTAAGTATATTTTCAATTTGTATTAGCTCAATAACAATAAACATGTTTCATAGAAAAACAAGAACCATTCAATACCTCATTGAATTCAGCTTACTTAGCTCTCCAAAAAAACAAACCCACATTTTTTTTACCAGACCCAAGGATATTTAAATACGCCTAAGTGTCATGGCTGCTGATCCTCCAAATTACAATATAAGAGGGTAAAGGAGACCATCTCAATCGGACAATTTGATAGAGCCGTTTAATATTCTGCCAGGACCTCTATGACTAAATCAGCATATTTACGAGCAATATCACCGACAATTTATCGCGGTCGGGTTGGTTAAATAAGATTTGACAGGTTGACATTTTGGCATCGAGTAACGGTCTAGCATTGACAGGGAGCTACAATCCCAACGGAGTAAATACGGTGGCACCAATGTATTTTAACCCTTACCAGAAAAGCATCCAATCTTTCCCTTAAAAATTAAATTGAAATTGACACATAATTTAAATTACATTTCAAACTTAATCTTTCTGTAACCCAACGTTAGTACGATAGTCTATTGGTAATCAGCTAATTTGTAATCATGTAATCCTTAATGTCCAGCCATAATTGTGTTAAAATAAGAATCTGTATAATGTTTTTATATTAATCTTATTCAAGCAGTTACCACAAATTATGTTTTTATGGAGTAGTTTAGTTAAGATTACATGCAGAATCTTTTGTGTTTTCCATTATTTCTCTATGTTATATAAAATACTTATTTATTTATTCAGTTTGACAACAAAGAAGGAGACGAGAAAAGAAGGAGGTTACATGTTTGTTATAAAATATCTACACGTATTTTGCATTGGACTTTTAATCTTATTTTTTACAACACCTCTTATTTTATGTGTATTGGCACGAAGTAACTTATCATCCAGCAGGCTCGTTAGGCCCATGCATCGGCTATTTAAAAAGAACTCTACGGGTTATATGCTTCTTGAAAATGCCGGACAGTCCTGGTATTGGCGGGTGGAATTGAACGTTTGCCGTCACCTACGCAAAATTGCCGGCAGCGGGATGTGGGATACTCAAATTTAGCACAATTATTATTTAGGTTACTTTCTTGTTTTCTGAGAATCATATTTGGTGATATTTGTCTTGAAATCAAAAAGAATAAGCTTGTCCGGTGAGCAATTAGGACGGTAATTTCCATGTGATTATTAGAGTATTTTTTTTTACATAGGCAATGGAAAGTTATAATTTTTAAAGAATAACATTATCAAAAAAGCGGCCAAGTGTGAATCGGACTCGGGTTCCGTGGCAGCAAGTAACATAACATAAAAGTTCTTGTAGTTCGTTATAACTTTGATCGGTTTTAATAATTGTGTATTTTTTGAATTAAGTTATTGATTAGTAAACATTATAATTAGGTACCAATTAGGGATCAACCCACGCCCCGCGCGAATTATAATTAATATTTACTTAGACACCTATTACAGATTTATTATTAGAAAATAATGGTTCAAGGTTTATGTATAAGGTTTATGTTTAGGAAATTAAATGGTTTTTTAAATTTATTGTTTTTACATTTGAGTTGATTATATGAAAGGTGAATTGCAGTTTACAATTATGACGTATAAAAAAAACTACTTACTAGATCTCGTTCAAACCAACTTTTCGGTGGAAGTTTACATGTATATCATATATTTTTTTTAGTTTTATCATTCTCTTATTTTAGAAGTTACAGGGGGGGGGGGGAAACATTTTACCACTTTGGAAGTGTCTCTCGCGCAAACTATTCAGTTCTTAAAAAAATGATATTAGAAACCCAAATATCACTTTGAAGACCTATCCATAGATACACCACACGCATGGGTTTGATAAAAAAAAATTTTGAGTTTCAGTTCTAAGTATGGGTAACCCCCAAATTTTATTGTTTTTTTTTTCTATTTTTGTGTAAAATCTTAGTGCGGGTCACAGAACACATCTACTTACCAAGTTTCAACAGTATAGTTCTTAAATTCGGAAAAAAGTGGCTGTGACCTAAGGACGGACAGACAGACAGACATGACGAACCTATAAGGGTTCCGTTTTTTGCCATTTGGCTACGGAATCCTAAAAATGGCTGGAGTTGGCGTTTTCAGGAGAGGCCTTTGTTTAGCAGAGAACAGCACTGAGCTCTTGACAGCGATAATGAAGCTCCAAATTTCAAAATATTTTGTTTCATGTTGGTATATCTAAAACTTAACTTTAGCTTTTCAAAGTGTACATACACCAAGAGAAAGCCAAGTCGGCGGGTAAAAAGTTCTGCTTATTAACGGTCAAGCGAATAAGTTGAAACCCATTTTGATAAATGTAAAAAAAAATAACCAACGTAACAACAGAACTAATACCATTAGACACAATCAGTGTTTAAGCTTTCACTTTTGCCTAATAGTAATCCGACTAAGTTCATAACATTATCATGATTATTACTTAACTGAAATAAGCACAGATTACATGGCAGATTTCAAAATACGTACACATGAGTAGAAACAATATTTGTTAGCTGAAGAAAACTGCGTCTGACACGTTAAAAGCAATTTCTTCTAATTGAATATGAGCATCCATTCCATACAGGAAAATACAACGGGGAAAAACAATCCCGTAATTTCTGTTTACATCTTTTATCATTCTTATTGTACATATTATGTTAAAAGGAAAGGAATTAGGACTTTTACTTATTGTGTAACTAATAACGTATTTTACCGACAAACGAGATTTATTATGGAGAACAGTAAGTAGAAAGTAGTATTAAACAGTAAGTAGTATTATACTAATAAACACCGAACATTCTGAAACTGTAAAAGCCATCTGAATGGAATAATATGTTAAATGTAAACAAAAATAACAAAGGCACCTTGCTATTACATAAACGTTTCGAAAAATGCAGCTAGTTTTATTGTTTTCTTTCTTTACAGAGAAATTGTAAAAGTTTTGGATTCTTTAACGGAGACATTTTTGCTAGGGAATGTTCGATTCCCTAGCAAAAATATCTACGTTCAAGTTTTCAAGCAAACGGTGTGGAGGTGTGGACAGGCCAGTCAAGACTTTTAATTAGGTTTATTAAAATGACATAAAGAATAAGTTATTACTTTGGCATCCACACAACACTGTTTTTTTTTCCAGTACAGAATTAGATAGCACTATTAAATAGAATTATTGTATTAGATAAAATTATGTCAATAAGCGTGTGAAGTAAATAAATAAATAATAATTCCTTTTCACACGCATTATGAAAGTCATTACGTTCATGTCAGTTTCGTTTTTGTATTTTATTGCGAAAATATAAAATTTATAAACTTTATTAATTGAGTTATATTAATAAGCAAATAGCTTATCATTATTTCGCAAACAAGTTTCAAATATCCATACTTAATATCTTGAAGAAAGTTGTTCAAATAATAACATAACTATGTATAAAATGTTATGAAATATATTTTATTTCATTTTAATTAATTTGCTAGCGACCTGCCCAGGCTTTAAACATGTTCAATGATTACCTGCATAATTATGACTGTTGAATTAATTATTTTATTTATTTATCGTGTATACACGTTTGTGTTGTGACAAAAGCGTGGTTTACATGTCAGGTTGTGCGAAATTATCTTTATTAGTGTTCACCAAAGGTTGAGTGTAAAGGGCATATTTCTGTAGATTTTTATATTTACACAACTAATGAAAAGAGATTTCATTAGTTGTGTAAATATGGAATATTAGAAAATGTTATTAGCAGACTTCGTTTTATGTCGTATAATGTTAAAATATTATTAGATACCCGATTATTTTTATGAATAACCAATGAGGAAATTACACAAATTGCTGGGATAAGGAAAATTCCGAAACAAGTTCCTAAATATTCGCAAATTTCACAATTTGAACGGTGTAAAATTCTACTTGGGTTCATTACCAGTAACAGTCTTCGTGTTTCCAGTTTACAGAATCCAAATATTTTGAGAATGTCTTTTCCATTTGAAGTGTCATCGCGCGAGCAAACAGTGGTTCGTCGGGAAACATAATTTAACGTCAACACGCGGCTCGCTGAACCTTGCTGTTTGTGTATCTCTGTCGTTTGTATAGAACTAGTATGTAGTACAAAAGCTGCCCTCACCAACAAGCATATATATTGAAGTGGTTGAATTATAACGAATTTATTTGAGCACGTTCTTGATGTCTATATCTATCTACGCAACTGTACAACAGGGATAAAAATTTAATTTATATTTAACATAAAACGATAAAAAGCTAAATTAGATATTAGAAATGTGTACAAATGGCAACGATGACGAGTACAATTTAAAGTGACCGATAAATGGCTCCAAAATATATTCATAATATTATCGTCCCCTCACATCTAAGATCACATAAATTTCGTACAGAATTTAAAATATTTTAAGAAAAGTTACATAAATATACCATGTTTTGTTAGTATCTGGACAGAATATATGAGTACACCTAATAAAGGTATCAAAATAAATTGACGTTCCAAAAGTACAAGTTTTATTATCTAAACCTCGTTACAATCTGAGAGGCCAAATTTCAGAGCGCAAATTCGAGCGTTATTCTCTGCACTTTGAACTAACGCTTCGCTATTTTCTTAATCGCCAAGCAACAAGGGCGCGAGGGCAGCGTAGTGATGTTTATTTGTAAATTCTTTCATCATAAGAAAGCTACAATATTTCATAACTATACAAATCAATCAGGAAGTGCGTGGATAAGTTACATTGAGAAGTAATATAGGCTACGTTTTATGCCGTAAACGTACGAGATCAGCTGTTGGTCTATAAGCTCTTTGGTCTCGTTGGTCTATAGTGTATAATAAGCAGACAGCATTGATGGTGAAATAAAACATCGTGAGAAAACCGACATACCTTAGTCGTTTCTTAAAGTTAGTTTGACGGTAAATACAAAAATCCCTCGCCACTTTTAGTTGAGTAAGACCGATGCCCTGTAGTGCGGTTATAAGTTTTAAAATACATTAGAAAAGTTTTAAATATGTTTCAATTTAAGAACAAAACTACGATGTGTAGATGTTTTTTAAAGCAGTTGGTAAAGGTGCATTTTCTAAGAATGTGAGACCAATGGAAGCACATGTCGATAACAACTGTGCTTGTAAAAAGGTATCAAACAAAATGTACCAGTACTTCATTTAGCTGTTATTCATGTAAACTAGAAAAGATTCCCATTTGATGCCAGCTGCTATTGAGTTTATGATATGTTTATAAATAATGAAAAGTCAAAATTTGCAGCAATGCAACATAAGAGCGAGCATTTTAACTTTTTGGTGGAGAAAAAGAGCTTTGTCAGATAGTAGGAATCGCTTTCTGAAGTTGTATATGCTTGATATTAAACTTTTTAATCATCGTAGAACTTACTATAAAACTATAAAATTAACTATTTTCTTTTTAAACGTTTGTACAAAAATGATAAAAATAGATATTCTTAAAAACCGCCCAAAAATGGTTAAACAGCGATACAATTTTAAACTACTACTTAGTAAGTCAATCGCAGACTTAACTTATTTTCAACTTCTTTACTTTTATTATTTTTAAAAGACATCGACCTTTTATCTCTGAGTAGGATATACTTGGGGGTAATTTTTGTAATAAACTGATATCCAAATTTGTATCAAATAAATATTTGTTTGCATACAGACAGTAAAGAAGTATCTAAAAATAATCTGATAACAGGTCAAAACAAACTTATTCAATCAATTCATACAGAGCTAAAAGTTTAAAATCAAAATGAATTCAACACGGGCTGCCGTCACGCAAACAATTGAGAAGCTCTTCGGCAGAATCAGACAATGCACTTCCTACGTATTAATATGCAGACGAGCCTCGCTTGCCGATCTCCGAGACATCAGATCCATTTCAAATTTATTAACGTGAAAGAAACCATCAAACTCTTTTTAAATCTTTTCTTTCTCGAACGAAGGAGTTAAAAAAAGAAATTTTATTCTTTTATAGGCAGCAACCATGATTTTAACACGAAATCTCTAAAATATATTTCTTTTCACCAACTTCCTGAACTGTAATTAAATAAAAAGAGGCTTTCAAAATATTACTAGTAGGTAGCGGAAATTGGATTCTAAAATTAAAACAAATATACATAATTACTGCCATAAAAAATACAACAAAACACAAAAAAATTAAGCAGGAGAGGACAAGAGGCAGCTCACAACCACGTTTCGGCTCAGATAGGTTACAACATGGGATTGTTTATAAACCACAAATGACATAGATAAATAGTACTTACAGAAAATGTACGGTTAGACAGATATTTTTTTCTTTACATAACAATGACGACTTCAATAATGTTGTTCACTAAATTGAGGAGGGACTCAAAACGTTAGCAATTGCTTTAGCAATGCAACGTTTATTTCAGTCTAGTGAGCTTTAAAGACGGTTTTATTATTATTCAGCTTTTAACTTGACTTTTATTTCACACTATATAAGATTGTGTACTCGTACTTATATTTGACTTTGACAGAAATATACCAATTAAATAAAAAAAAACAGTAGATTAACAAATCCATGTCTTAGTAACAGTGGTTTATGCATGAAGAATTATATGAAACTACTTTTTGTTTTTGAACAAAGGTCTATACTTAAATATTGTCTTATTTAAAGGTCTATACTCTTGACACCGTATAAAATTTCACAATTATCGGTTGAGTGTTTCAGACGTAAATGAGTAACAAATTAATATATTTTCAATTCCTGTGTTAAAACTTATTACCTACAAAATGACCTTACTTAGAATCTCTGAATACCTACGTATCTGCGCTAATATTGTATACGCTTATATTTGCAATCGAAGAGCGAAAATGTTGAGCCGATTTTATTTCTGTAACCGTTAAAAAGCTTCATTACTCGGAAGTATAAAAATACTTTTAATATAATTCACATTATATAGCAATTTTGCCCAAATTATATACATTCTAGTAGTATAATAAAAACGATATTTATATAGTATTTTCTGAAAGTTTTTTTCTTTGAGTTTTCTGGTTTGTTTTTCTCCTAAGCAAGATTCACGCCTTATTTTTTTTCAACTGTTTATTTAAGAATCTATCCATTGAATTTATATAACGGTCTAGCGCTTTGTACTATCGGATTGTTATCTTAAAATGAATATTTTTTCCCCCTGATACTCGAAAACAACAGTTAATAAGAAAAATATTGGTAAGTTTTTTCCACATTTAATTAATACAAAAAGGGTACATTAAGATAACGCTATTTATTTTCTGCATCAAGTTTTAGTTTTAACTGTATTCATACAACTGAAGTAACATAATAAAAAAATCGGTACTTTTATATAGCTTCTTTTCAGTATAGCTAAGGAAAGCTCGAGTCAAATAAATGTCATTTTATGTTTGATTTATGTTGTCCTGAGTTAAAGAATTTCGTAATTCAAAGTCTAGTTGCTTTATTAACTGTTACCTTTTAAATTTTATATTCAGTTATGTGATTCGTTTTACAAATATGTAATATATTTTGCTTAGAAAATCTTTTCTCGAGTACCAAAGTTTATAATTATTTGACGCTGAGCATAAATCAGTATAACTAAGGTTTGTTACGGCTGTTCCAAACTTATATACCTTTGGTGATTTAAATGATTAAATTATTTTATTCACCATAGGGCAACTTTTAAAAAGCGTCGAGATTTGGGATCCCTCTCGGAATATCCGATTCTGCTCAAAGAGTCCCTAATATCGGGCTAGACAGTCTGACAACAAAGGTCACGCTGCGGACATGATAGTGTATGTAGAATATGATGAATATAATGTATTTATTCTATATTAGTCGTTTTCATATGACTTGCAAAGAGAAAGAGGCTTTTTTAAATAGTTTTATATGAAAAATGAATTATTTTTATGTATAGAATATAAATATAAATTATTAATAAAAAAAAATTTATATGAAGAAAATCCACAATATTATGAATAATTTTATACAAAAGCATTCAGTCAAACTGAAGTCTTTGAGAGTATGATAGCAAAATTTTGGGCTTTTTTAGGGAATTATTCTAAGTGTTAATCTTGTGTTTAAAACCATATATAACATTTACTTTTACAGTGACAGTGTATTTGTGACTACAATGATTTTGTTTAATATTTTTGAACATTGTATACGAGGTTTTCAAGTGGTGTTCTAATATGAGGATAATGATAGAGTCAAATAGTAAAGGACCTACTAATAATATAACTTACATTTTAATATTTTATCTTATCTTTATATATCTTTATGTATAGAAAACATAAAATATTTAAACTTTATATAGTTTATGGCCGAACAGTTTTCGCTAATGCTTGACGATTCACTTAGTTAGTAATGTTTGGGCTACGATGGGCCTGCCATTGGCTTAAATAAGAGAACGTGTCCTTGCTTCGAAGGGCACGTGAATACCTGGTCTCGGTAGTTGTCACAAGATTACAGTCGTTGAACTACGTCAGAGGCCTGTGGGGTTTCCAGGGGTGGCTTGGTCAACCCTGACAACAGTGGTTTCCACTCCCCAATACGATAAGTACTAGTAACATTTACTTTCTTTTATATATGACTTCGGTCGCTTACATTCTCAATTCGGTGAACATTTATGGATCGAAATTGACCCAATATTATTACTAGTCATATCTTGGTATTTAAAAATATTACAAAAGCATTGGAATTCTTGATTAATTAATATTTTTGACCTTGTAGTACTAACAGTTGTATAAAAGTTGAAAAGAAATATTAGACTTATCCAACGTGCTTCAATGTGGTTAATAGTTTGTAAAAAAAAGAATAAATTACATTTGAACACAAATACATCTACACACATCAAAAAAGTCTAAGCAACATATACAAATTTGAATTTTACAATGTATTTTTAAATCGTTAGTATTTTATTATTTATATAATCCTTTAGTGTCTTTTCAAAGTAAAAAATCAATTGTTTTTTTTTATAATTTTTATTTTAATAACCAATTAACAATATTGCGAGTACTGTATTATACGTAGTACAAACTAAGATTAAGCAACTAAACTTTTTATAAACTTAATTAAATTGCTAAACAAAATTAGTTTATTGTAAATGAAATTGGATAACTTAATACAAAGAGTGGCCGCCTCTGTTGTTGAGAACTTGCTGACACCGATTATTCATAGAATCGATGAGACTGTTTATGTTATCCTGCGGCAATGGCTCCCAATGAAATTTTAGAAAGTCCGTCAGCTGTCGGGATGTTGTCACTCCGTCCAAGTCCTTTAAAACACGTCTCTGGAGCATATCCCATGCGTGCTCGATGGGGTTGAGGTCTGGCGATTGTGCAGGCCATGGCAATACCCGGATGTTTTCCCTTGCCAAGTACTCCCTGGTGTGCAAAGCTGTATGCGAACGCGCATTATCATGCATCAACGTAAAATGAAAGCCAAGGGTTTGTGCAAATGGACGGACATAAGGTCTTAGAACATTGTCAACGTAATTTGCAGCGTTCATGTTTCCATTTACAAAAACGAGCTCAGTTCGTCTGTTCTTCATAATACCCGTCCATACCATAACTGTTGTCCCGTTGTATGGATGAACTTCTTGAACGCACCTCTCAGTATTTCCAGGACGACGGTACACTCTTACCCTTCTAGTATCAGGCCTAAACCCAAATCGAGACTCATCGCAAAATAAAATTTTATCCCATTACTCCTGGGTCCATGTTACGTGTTCTCTACACCATTCATTCCGACGATTCCCGTGACGTATAGGTGGGCACCTAATTGGTCGTCATGCATGTAGGCCGTACTCATACAGTCGATTTCGCAAGGTTTGGGTGCTAACAACAACACCACTTGTGTTTTGTAGCCTTAAACCTATCTCTCGGGCGGTTAACTTCGGCTGACGTCTTGCAGTCAGTTGAATGTATCGGTCTTGCCAAATGGTTGTACTCCTTCCGCCTGGGTGCTGCTCGGCAGATTCTCCCGTGTTAGTGTAACGCTGATAAAGACGACAAATAACGCTTCTGTTGACACCAAAATATCATTATACCTCAGATTGATTGCTTTCCGGTACCAACATCCCTACGGCTCTTAGCATTTCGTGTGAGGTCAAATGACGTCGCTCCATGTCGTAAACAATGTCTAACAATTAAAATTATTCTCAATTAATCAATAAAAACTAATAATAATAAATGATTTCCAACACTCACGCCACACAAAGAAAACGCATCAAAATTCAAAAACATGCATTCGCTTTAAATTTTGTAAAAAAGCATATGATAGTCGAATTTTTTTTTTACAACCAGCCAGTATGTCATTTAGAACAAAAAAGTTTACGGTAGTACTACCTACTTGGTAAAAAAAGATATAATAATTGATTAATAAATTTGAAATAATGTGTGTTGCTTAGACTTTTTTGATGTGTGCATTTCTAAATTCCAGCCTATGACAGGATCAAGTATCCGCACTTGTAACAATACAATATTGAAATTGGGAACCGGGAACTTTTTAAGTAACTTTTTCTATAAAACCAATACTTAAAGCAAACGTCAACCCGCTCATTTTAAAACATAACAGAAACTAATTTTAATAAAATGAAAGCGAAAATGTTTCACTTCCCTGATTGCACCCCAGGGACGGAGCACAATATTTACAAGTAGAGTAATATCAAAACTTCTTGCAATAAAACTCTTTTTGCGCCGCTGACGTCTTACAAAGACGTCGTAATTTTTCTAGGCTATAGAGTCACTTAGGATGCTGAACCAAAGTAAAGAAGCTTCTACACGACAGCGAGAATGTTCCAGAAAGAATTGTTTTGTATTGTGTTTTTTGAAAATAGTTGTACATCAAGACAACATATATTTCAAAGAAGAAAAATTCAGTACATACATTATATTTTTTTCAGGTGATATTAATTGTTTTCTATGAAAAAAAAAAACAAAAAAACATAGTTTTACGATTATTTAAGTTTTTAAGGATGATTATTGAAGTTAGCAATAAGTGAGCAGGAACCAAGGTGTATAACAGTTTACAAAGATATTATATAACAACCTATCTGAACGTACCATTGCAATAACAACAACGTGACGACTTAATATTTCAAGCAGCGTTACCGAGCTCTCTAGAATGATGTTAGTGGTAACATTTGGTCTAAAGAGATTTAACTACGTAGTATAAAGACAAAATATAACCATTACAGTTTACTTTGAGGAGCAAAAAACATGTAATTATTTAATGATTCTATTTTATAACCTATTGCAAGTATACTTCTTTCATTGACTGTTTATTTAAATACAGAATTGACGATTTCGCCGTACATGTTAAGTCAAGTTCAAAGGCTATAATAGTTATTGTTGAGATACGCCGTTAGTTTCTTTATACTTAAACAAAACTTTCTAAAATATTTTTTAATCTTTTGTTTTTGCTGATGATCTGAAAGTTTCCTTGAGCACTGAATCCATCGATAATTGTAAAAGATTCCAAAATTATATTGGACGAGTTGAATGGGGTATTTCCAACAAACTAAAATTTAATATACAAAAGTGCATGTCCATGATGTACAGTTGCGCCAAGGCTCCTATTAGGTACAATTATACCGTAGATGGGGAGCGATTGCATATGGTTCCCACTACTCGCGACCTGGGGGTACGAATGACGGCTGAATTAACGTTAAGACAGCATATGTAAAACATGCAAACGGGCCATTACAAAAACATTACAATTACAATACAATTACATTACAAACATTAAAATTGTGATGGCACTATATAATACCTTAGTAAGAAGCTAATTAGAATGCAATTCGGCAATATGGGCTCCTCATGAAGCAAAGTATAATGAGCCTGTGGGGTGTTTATAGTGCAAGTTTGCGAGGCTCCTGTACAAAAGACTTTATGGGGTCTATCCATGTTATCCTATGATGTTTCCGAATGTTTGTTCTAGGGATCGTCGGCTACAACCAGGAGACACCTAGCCAAATCCTCAAATCTGCTGAGAGTAATATGTGTGAGATGAACAATCCGGAAGTACTGCAGTGTGCGTGAGTACCTGCGTACCCGATGGCAGCGTGCGGCGCCGACGCCGGCCGCGGCTGCTCCTGGTACCTCGCGCTAGGACTAACCTGCAGCAATGGCGCCTCTCACGCGTGCATTGCGGACTCTTAATATGGTAGCAGATCGAATCAACTTGTGAGTCTCGGTCTGCGTGCGTTCTCGAGCGCACGTCGATCGCAGACGCCTTCCCGCTCTTTTAGCCCCCGCGCTAATTGAGCACCCAAATTTCACTGGTTGTTGTCGTAATATATAATTTCATAGTTGTATACCGTAATAAGTTTCTAACGCCGTTTTCACGGCGGACAGTGGCTCGTTAACCGTACATCTAATAAGTTTCTAACGCCGTTTTCACGGCGGACAGTGGGCTGTTAACCGTACTTCGTGGAACGTGAGCTTCGTCGACGGGGTCTCGTCGTTTCAGGACTTCAAGTTCCGTGTTCGAGTAAGTTATCCGCGTCGTCCTCAACCGCCCTACTGCGTGTAGGGTGGTTTTTAGGAAGTTAGTCATCGTTGATTAGGTTCATATATTGTCCCTCCCCAACCCCTCCGCAATGGCTTCCCTAAGCTCTGAAGAGATTAGGAAGAAGCTACTTGAAAGTACCGATGCTGAAGGCATGTTTATAAATGCTGATAAGTTTCGTTTCCTTGATTCTCTTATCCCGCATATCATGGCGTTAATTCCACCAATGGCCCCTCAGGCCACCCCAGTTCCCCAGACCCCTCAGGTCTTAGGCCCTCCCGCGTCCCCTTCCTCCAGTGACATGGAGTGCGAAGTAGACGCCCCTCCGCGCCGCAAGCGCGCACCCGCGACCGAGTCATCCTCGGACGCCACCCCAACTGGCCCTGAGTCTCCCTCTTTTACGCTTGTTAAGAAGCGCTCTAAGAAGCGTTCGAAACAAGACCCGGCGCCCTCAACGCCCGTCCCCACACCCCCTGCGGCGTCTTCAACGCCAGCTGCCCCGGTGTCTTCAACACCCGCTCCGGCCCCAACTTTTCTCAAGGTCAAGGTCCCACCACCCGTTTTCCTTCGGGAAAAGGGTAAATGGACTGAGATCTCGACATTGTGCAATGAGCACAAGATCCATTACACCCGAGCGGTAAACTCGGGTGAATCTATTAAAATCACTGTCTCGTCGATAGACGATTTCCGAGCTTTGACTAAGCTCCTCACCGATAAGCAATATGCTTATCACACTTATGCTCTGTCAGAAGAGCGTAAGATCAGAGCGGTACTCAGGGGAGTCCCGTTCGAATTATCGAACGAGGCTATCCTGGAGGATCTGCAGTCCCAAGGCTTCCCGGCACTCGCGGTGCATAAAATGCACAGCAAGTACGGGAGGCAACACCCTCTCGCTTTGGTGATTCTCGCCAACGTCCCCAAGTCCAGAGAAATCCTGAAAGGGGTTAGCTCTATTTGCGGCCTCTCTGGGATCTCAATCGAGGCGCCTCATCGCCGCGGTCATCCCGGCCAGTGCCACCGGTGCCAGTTGTACGGGCACGCGGCGGCCAACTGCCGCGCACCGCCCAGGTGCGTCAAGTGCCTGGTCCCTCACTTCACTAAGGAGTGCAATCGCACTCCTGAAACTCCCTCTCCTCCCGATTGCGTGCTTTGTGGCCAGTCCGGCCACACCGCAAATTACAGGGGCTGCCCTCGTGCACCCCGTTGTATGCGCTCCAATTCCAAGAGGGCGGCACCCAAACAAGCTCCGCGCCTTTCCCAAGAAAACTTTTCGCCGCTGCGTAACCGGGTTCCTCCGGCTGCTAAGCCTACACAATCCAGGCCTGACCCAGAAAACTGGAGGCAGCGCCCCGCATCGAATCCCATCCCGGCTCCTCGCCCATACAAACCCACTCCTCAACCCTCCGTAGCAGACGATATGCGTATCGTCTGCGACGCTATAAAAAATGTCGATGTTAGTGAAATCGCAGTCTTAGCCCGTAAACTTAGGGCTTCACGTACTCCGACAGAGCGTTTGCTAGCTCTGGCGGAGCATAGTTCCCTTCTCAATTCATTATAGGTTCATTTAAATGAATTGATCCCTAAATCATGCTTCGGCCGACCTCTGCCCAGCCCCGGCTTCACCGGAGGCTACCCAGAACGGCCACCAACTCATGTCCCTTTGAGCACCTTCAGTGCAACTTTCACTACAGGCGGAAGACCCGCTAGCGGGTCTCCGCCAGCGCGCCCAACTTCCCGACGGGTGTCGCTTCCGATGAAGGCTAAAGGTAATAACTACAGCCAACAGGTGGTTTTTAGTGGGTAGGTGCCATTCTGGTGAGTCCCACATAACCCCCCCGCAGAGGAATTTACCTGCGGGCGGGTATGCATGACGCATCTTCCACCTCCCTCCCGCGAGGGTGCCTCGGCAGCAAAAAAAAAAAAAAAAATCAACTTGTTTTGCTGTTCAAAGAATGAATTCACAAAATTGTTTGTCCTTTCTTGAACATTAATTAAGTTCAGCAACCAGTGAATAATATTAATTATGCATAACAAAAATTATTCAGTATTACTTTGGACACAATATATTTTTTAAATCATTTTTTCTTAATAATTTCTTGACATTTTTTGCTAATGCAAAAAATAGTTACTCTAGATGAACTAATTTTATTTATAGTAGACCATAAAAAAGTGTTTTATACCTTCCGTGTTTTTTTAAATGTTTAAATAGAAATCATGAATAAATACAATTTTCAAGTTTGACAACTAATTATTACATAAAAAACCTCTTTTTTTTCCTAATAAAAACACAGTTTATAGAATCCAAATAATTTGAAATTGTCTTTTATATTTAAAGTGTCATCGTGCGAGCAAACAATGCTTCGTCGAAAATACAATTTAACTTCGTCAACAGGCGGCTCGCTGAAGATCGGCTAGTGTAGTAGTAGAGTAGAGTGACAGGGTACTCTACAGGTCCGGGACCAGTAAATGGTACAATTCTACTCTAGGGAGGTCTTCCTAACTAACAAGGAAAACACTTATATTATATATACACTTTTTTTTATTAAAGATGAAAAGACTTAGATATACACATTTTATTCTATATATATATATTATTGGGGCCGTTTCCCGTGATAGAATCCATAGAACAATCTTACATATTCTATCTTTCAAGAAATTACAAATAATGACAGGCTTGTAAGTTGCCAGTTGTAGTTGCCAGCAAGTTTGTTTGTGCGATAACCTCTGCCTCTCTTATTTAATTTATTTGATCAGAGAAGCTGATTCAATAAATTCCTATATACATTTCATTCTTAAATAACGACCCTACGTAAATCAGGACAACATACATTAATTGGGATTACTCTCAGATGAGCCCCCTACCGATAGGAATATATATACTTGATCATGTTGAAATGACAACATCTTATTACACCAAAAATGATCTTATAGTATTTATTCTCCATCAATAGAGCCTTAGCCACAAAACCTGATGAAAATTAGTCAAGATCCCGGCTGGTTAATTAATATCTAAATAATACAGTTTAAGCTATTATTATCTCTCATACAATTCATGAATAATCAACAACCCCATATTAATTATTTACGTTACACAATTCAACACAAAACAAATCATCAATATTAATAAATTAATAAACAACTGTTACAATAACCCATTGAACATAATCAAAGTATAATTATAATTAATCAATAAGTAATCGATACATTAATATCCCAATAAAAGTAAATTTAGATTATTCTACTTATATTAAAATTAATACTTGGGTTAATCAAACTATTTTATCATACATTATCATTCAGCTGGCAAAAAAACACGTTTGACATGACCTGTCATATTAACTTTAAACTTTAGCTGAATGATTAAAAGTTTATTTAAAAGTTTGTAACTTTCTAAAGTTTAATTTGTACCTGCCTAAATTTTAAGATTTTACCTGCCTAACTATTAGCGGATAAACCTACCTATGAATAGATCATAAAATTGGATCCAAAGTATTTTACTTAACCCAAAACTATATGTATAAATTAATGAATTTATATTTCACAACGCAACGAAAAAACTTTTCAAAATGTACCGAAATACACCTGACAAAATTCTATGCCAATAACATTTAAAATACATTACCTATTCAATCACAACCCTTTTACTATTTTACCCCACTGAGGATCCTATTCTACATCCGCGTGTTGACCAACAGACAGCAATATCACAATATCACATATACTCGTAAACTTTGGCCGCATAGCTAAATCGGCTATCACCTTCTCTCTTATGGAGATTATTAGGCGTGGCTCAAATTAAACGTGCACATTATTAATAGTGTTATTTTAGTCTTTGAAAATTTACATCTTTAGAGCATTGGCACCACACGTATGTATATCTATGACTCGTAGATAAAATGTAACGTGGTAAATACGTGCCGCGTGTACCTGCCGCCCCTTAGACCTTTTCTTTATTGAGTTTCTTTTATCTGCATTCATCCATCGCATCTCCTTTTCGGTGATGCTGCTCGGATTGGCTGTGCAGGATATTTTTCTCGGATTAGAGCGTTTTGTTGTATTGAGTACATAGAATTAAAAAATCAATATTATTTTATTATATTGTTCTAAAACCCCAACGAAATTTTAACCGTTGTATATCTACTAAATGAATAATATATACTTGTACACCTAAATGTGTACTTTTACCCTATTAACTTTAAGTATTATTAAAAATTACAATAATATCATAATATTTCAACAAACAAACCTACATACAAAACCTTTTATTCTTTAAAAAAAAAATATATGTAGACATAATTTTATCATTAAATTTATTTTATCTAATATTATATGGTTTTACTATATTCACATGTACAATTAATTCTTGGTTATTTTGTATTCTTTTTACAAGATAATTGTCACATCCTATATATCGACATACTCGAAATAAACCTTTATAATGGTCGACTAAGTTTTCGACGTTTACCTGTTATTCTTTTTGGACAATGTAACAAAACTAATTGTTCTACACGAAGTTTAATATTAGAAGCTTTTTATCGTATGTTCTTTTTTGTACATTCATCTTATTTCGGTCTTTCTGCCTTTTTTATTCTAGACTTTATACTTTCTTCTTTGTTTGAAAAAACTGAAATTTTTTTTTTCACGTTTAGTATAAACCTACCCGGCGCGGCGCCTCCACCATCTACACGTCCGGGACCAGTAAATGGTACAATTCTACTCTAGGGAGGTCTTCCTAACTAACAAGGAAAACACTTATATTATATATACACTTTTTTTATTAAAGATGAAAAGACTCAGATATATTTTATTCTTTATATATATATTATTGGGGCCGTTTCCCGTGATAGAATCCATAGAACAATCTTACATATTCTATCTTTTAAGAAATTACAAATAATGACAGGCTTGTAAGTTGCCAGTTGTAGTTGCCAGCAAGTTTGTTTTTTTTTTTTTTTTTGTTCCCCTCCGCGGGAAGGGCAGGAGGATAAAAATGCTCTGACGCATACTCTGGCGCGATTCCAAAGTTATGTGGGACTCGTCCCGACGCCTACCAGAACCATACCCACTAAAAACCCCCTGTCGGCTCGTGCATTTTTGCCACTCAGCCTTCATCGGAGCGACGGCCAATTGGAGAAAGAGGCCGCGCTAGCGGGGCCCTTAAGGGGTCACCCGCTGGGATTTACATAGCACTGAAGGTGCTCAAAAATTAAAAGTAAAATAAAAACAAAAATGAAAAGTAAATAATGAAACATTAAAAATTGAAAAATTAAATTTGCATTAATTCGAATTTACGTTAGAATTAGAATTGGCGGCCTGAAGGGCCTCGAGATCTACGGTTATCTTCGAACGTTCGCTTGTGTGCGCGTTTCTCGGTCTAGCGATTTTGTATGCCGAATCTAGGACAGGAGCAGTATATGAGACTGATTTACGAACAAGAGGATTGGGATGGGATTCGGCGCGTTTGAAGAACGATTCTGAGAGTGTTTTTAGATACTGTTGTACTGTAGGCAGTTCAAGATCTCTGTGCAGGTCCGCGTTGCGCAAGTACCAAGGTGCGTTTGTGGCCCTGCGGCAGAAGAGGTTTTGAACTACCTGCAGTTTGTGCAGGACGGAGGGTTTGGCGTGAGCAAAGACTGGCGAAGCATATGACATGACTGGTCTAACGCAGACCTTATAAAGCGTACGTTTGTTTCTGAAGGACATTTTACTTTTTCTACCTAACATACTGTAAAGCCGGCCTAGGTAAAAACGTGCGAGTTTCGTTACTCTATCGACGTGAGGATTGAATGAAAGCGTCTGGTCTAATATGACGCCTAAATATTTAGTACTGCGCTTCCAGGGGATGGGAGTGCCTTGCATTCTCAATTGGAGATTGTTGGGGATACGACTGCGTCTGTAGTCGAAGTAAACCGCAGAGCTCTTCTCTGGGTTCACATCGATACGCCATTTTTTAAACCAAGCACCGAGGGTGTTAATAGCCTTTTGAAGTCTGGTGACGAGACCCGAGGCTCTGCGGCCTTTGGTGTAAAGGGCAGTGTCGTCGGCAAAGAGAGCGAGTTCGACGACTTTAGCTGGGATGGGAATGTCGTTAGTGTATACGGTATACAAAAGAGGGGCGAGGACTGAGCCTTGAGGGACTCCAGCCTTTATGGGACGAGGCGCGGAGAGCGTGCCTTCATGTTTGAAACGAAACGTGCGGTCTTTGAGGAACGACGCGATTATCCTAACTAGGCGAGCCGGTAAGCCTATTTTATAGAGTTTATAAACGAGACCGCTGTGCCAGACTTTGTCGAAAGCCTTGGCTACGTCAAAGAAAACTGCGATGGTTTTCTTTCGTTTCGGATAGAAGCCGTCGAGTATGTACTCGACGATTCGATGGACTTGCTGAGGGCAGGAGTGCTTAGCGCGAAAGCCGAACTGGTGGGGAATTATGAGAGGATCGCCGTCCGTTGGAAACAGATGGTTCCGCATTCGAGAGAGTATGACTCTCTCGAGAAGTTTAGACATTGCCTTGAGGAGGCTGATGGGTCTGTGATTAGCCGGGACATTAAGAGGTTTACCCGGCTTGGGTATGCCTATGACTGTCGCTTCTTTCCAAGCTTTTGGAAAGTAGCTAAGGTCGAAGCAGGCATTGAAAATGATAGCTAACAAGGTAAGCACCTGTTGAGGCAGGTGCTTAAGTGCGTGGTTGGAAATACCATCCGCACCCGGAGCCTTTCTGGACTTTTGACTTTTGATGTGAAGCGAGATTTCGTCATTAGAGACTGTGACAGGGTCGGCGGTGATGGGGAGAGAGTTTCTACGGAGGACTTCGGCCTCCACCGCTTTGATGTGATTGGGATTCGCGGGTTGCGTGCTGGGCGAGCATTGAGACGCAACGCTGTCAGCGAAGCATTCGGCTTTCTCTTCGTCTTCGAAGGCGATAGAGCCATCGGGACGAGTGAGAGGAGGGACGTGAGAGGCGGCGTCTACGCGTAAGGCTCGGGCCATTCGATAATACGCTTGGTGGGACGGGGAGATATTCGCCATGAGATCGTTCATCTGGGCGTCTCGGAGTTCCGCTAGGCGAGATCTAACTTTGCGTTGTAGCTGATTCGCAGCTGTTCTATAGGCGGGCGTGGGATATTTCTTGGCTCTCCGGAGAGCCGCGTTCTTAGCTTTAATAAGATTGCTAATGGCTAAGGGAAGCGTGGGTTTGCCTTTCTTAGCAACCTTTTCGTTTACACTGATGGCTGAGTTGATAGCATCAGTGAGAGAATTTACTAGCGAGTCTATTTTATCCGGGCTGTCTAATTGATCGGGCGAGATCGCGAGCGGAGAGTTTGGGGCCTCTAAGGCAGAAACTATCGTATTTTTAAAACCTTTCCAGTCGGTAAAGGTCTTAGGAGAAGTGACGTTAACGTTAGGCGGTCCTAGCACGAGGGAGACGGGGCGGTGCTCAGAACCTAGGTCATCGAGCGGTTCGATAGACCTGAGGTCGAGGTTGATATGCTTGACGATTGCAAAGTCGAGGATGTCAGGAGAGTGGTTCGGGTTGTCGGGATAGTGAGTGGGAGTGATAGGGGAGACGACGTCTAAGTCGAGTAAGTTGGTGATGTCGAGGAGAGCTATACCGCTTTGGTTGGTTGATAGGCACGTCCAGTCAGTATGTTTGGAGTTAAAGTCTCCGAACATAATGACTGAACGGCCGAGGGCGAGAATGGTGTCAAAGTCGCTGCGGATAGGTTTGGTGCCACAAGGTATGTAGACTGAAGCTATGATGATGGTCGGATGACCAGTCATAGCCAATCTACACACGGTGGCTTCCATGTTAAGGAGAGGAGGGGTAGGGAGAGGACAGCAATGGAATCCTCTTTTGTAGTAGATAGCAGTGCCGCCGAAACCGTCGCAGTTAGGCCTATCGTTACGTGTAAACGCGTACTTGGGAATCGCGAATCCCCTGGAGCGATTAGGAGTGAGCCATGTCTCCTGGAGAAGAAAAAGATCTGGTTCGTTGTTCTGAAGGAACAGTTTAATCTCGGGAAGGTTAGAGCTAAGGCTGCGAGCGTTAAAAGATACTAGGGATAAGCCCTTAGGTTTAGTACGACTGGACGCGAGATTCGCGGGTCTAGACATTAAAATTTATTTATTTAAAATTTACAAAATAAAAGAATTTACAATGAACTTAGGAGCGAGTGATGCTCGGCTAACGCGAATAAACGCTCTTGAGGAGAGCGGGCGGCTCGCAGTTTGCGTGCGAGTACGGAAATTTCGTTAATGTCGACGTTTTGGATGACGTCAAACACGGTCTTCATGTCCTCAGCCAACGACGACTGAGGGGAGGATGACAACGCGGGACGCGGCCCTACGGGAGCTACGGGAGCTGGGATGGGTCGGGAAGGTGCAGACGGGACGGCCGGACGCTGCCTCCAAGACAGAGCCGGAGTAGGCGTCGGCTGAACGGGCTTTGCTTCCGGGGGACCCCGGTTGCGCAGCGGCGGGAAGTTGGCAGGAGTGAGTGGCGGCGCCGGTTTAGGCGCGACCCTCTTGGTGGTGGAGCGCGGAGCGCGCGGGCAACCCCTGTAGTTTGCTGTGTGGCCGGACTGGCCGCACAGCACACAGGCAGGGGGGGAAGTGGATTCGGGAGTGCGAGTGCACTCCTTAGTGAAGTGAGGATCCAGGCACTTTACGCACCTGGGGGGAGCTGAACAGTTAGCCGCTGCGTGGCCATATAGCTGGCAGCGGTGGCACTGCCCAGGGTGACCACGGGGGTTGGGACGCTCGACGGAGATGTTCGAGAGTCCGCAGATTGTGCGAGCCTCTTTGAAAATCTCCTTCGAGTCGGGAGTGTTGGACAGGATTACTAGCGCTAACGGAAATCGCCTACCGCGGTTGGAGTGCATCTTGTGCACTGCTGTGACCGGGAAACCCTGAGACTTAAGGTCATCGAGAATATCTTCGTTGCTGAGTTCGAACGGGACGCCCCGTAGTACTGCGCGGATCTTACGCTCCTCCGGGAGGGCGTAGGTGTGATACGCGATTTGGTTTAATCCTAGTAACCTGGTAAACGCGCGGAAGTCGTCGACGGTCGCTAGTTGAATCTTGATTGTATCGCCAGCGTTGGCGGCTTTTAAGTAGTTAATTTTGTGCACTTTGCACAAGTTTGAAACCGCGGTCCAGCGTGCTTTTTCACGCAGGAAGACGGGCGGAGGGAGCTGAGGCTTCGGCGGGACGGGAGCGCAGCGCGTCGCTGGCTTCGATGTGACCGACGGAAACGCGGTTACTACGAGCGATTTTAACGGCGCGGGGGCTGGTGTTGAAGACACCGGGGAGGGCTCGGGTATTGAAGATACCGAAGCTTTCTTAGAGCGCTTCTTGGAGCGCTTGGCGACGAGTTGAAACGCGGGCTCAGGAGAGCCGGTTAAGGTGACGGCATCTGACGACGTATCAGACGCGGGTTCGGAGTCGCTCCCGGGAGCGGTACGCTTACGACGCGACGCGTGAGAGGATGCGACCGATTCGCAGTCCATCTCTGACGAGGCGGGAGACGCGGGAGAGCTTAAGACCTGAGGGGTCTCGACGTTGGAGGCCTGAGGGGCCGGGGTTGAGGCCTGAGGGGCCGGGGACGCGATAGTTGCCTGTAAGGCCTGCGTTAGAATGTCATCCGATATGCTGACGCCGGACGCAACGAGCGCCTGGGCGAACGACCTAGCAAAGTTTACCAAGCTTTGCTGGTCCATTGGGAGGGCTTGGTCCTACGATATATAAAATATATAAATATATAAGAATGCCTAGGTTCCCTAGCAAACCTAGTACCTAAACCTCCCTACCCGCGGTAGGGGGGCTGGGGACGACGCGTGGTGGTGCCCCTAGCTCGGACAGCACTGTACCGTCACCCTGGGAAAGGCCCAAGTGCAATGGGATCGGGTCTGCCGGTTTCTCCTTGGCCTGAAGGGCCTTGGAAGCGCACCGGGGCAACGCTATCAGGCTTAGTTGTCACCGTTAAGTATCCACCTGATCAAACGCGAGTCTACTACGGAGTGTGTCGTCAATAAATTGACAACAAAAACCGGCCGTAGACCTGACGGAGTTGGGTTGCACTAAAAGTGCGGGATTGACTGCGTTACGACCGGCCGGAGCCGGCCGCAGAGCGAGTCTCTGACTACGTACAGGCGCCAAGCGTCGAGTACGCAGCCAGAAAGACAGCCCGAGTCTTGCAAACCACTATCGAATTTAATCGACCGCGGTAAGCTCAGCTCTGTTGTTGCTGTGCAAGAGACCGAGTTACTTGCAGCCGATCGAAACCGACCGCAGAGTAAGCCCTACAGAGGCTAACAGCGTATGAGTGTTGCTACGAGTTGACGTCGTGAGACGACAATCGTGACTCAACTGCTGGAGCGACCGCGAACACGTCCGAGCGGGGCCGGATGCAGAACGGATCTGAGAGTGGCGTTTGAGTATTGATACGAGTGGAGTCGTGAGACAACAATCGTGACTCGGCAGCCGGGAGCGACCGTCAAACACGTCCGAACGGGTCCGGACGCAGATGAGGTCTGCAAGTTTGTTTGTGCGATAACCTCTTTTATTAGAAACTGCACAAGCAAACGTTGCAGTACCGGCCCTGCTCACGTAGGTGTCAGATATGAAATGAAATGAAATGAAATATTTATTTCTCAACATTGACAATTACTTGTTTCTTGTTTGATTCTACCACCAGTTCGAAAAAACCTTCGTGAAGAAGAACTGGCAAGAAACTTCACGGGTATATTTTTTTCAAAATAAATTTACAGAGTCTCTTTATGTCTATAAAAAATTATTCTTTTCTGCATCTGTTAGCTCGGCAAGTCTCCCTCCCCCAAGTATCCAAACGACGAACACCCTCAAACGGCACCCGTTCACGAGTTAACGCGGGATCCAGCCATCGCCCTCCTCAACCATATTAGAGGGCTAAAGATATTAGAGGGCTAGTAAGATTTCTGATTATTTGAACTATCTCTTTATAAGATTTAGCCACTAAAGTTACCCAAAGATATTTTCTGTTTTAGTCCACTATAACTAGAGATAGTACATTTACAGCTTTAAAAGCAATTGAACGCTTTTGTATAATTCGGAGCATCAATTGACCGAAGTTAAATTTTTTATTAATTTATAAAGATTTTATAACTATTTTTGCAAGACTTCTAAATTATTTGTACTGTAGGAGCATCGTCGATAACAACCCAGTGAGAAGGAAACCAATGCACACATTTTTAAATGAAACTTTTGTAGGCTTATTGTAGAAGCCGTAACTTTATCTGTTATTTTTGTAGTCAGTTATTTAACGGATAAAGTTTTTCAGTACATTCCGTCCAGTAGCAGATGGTGTTGTTTACAACTAGACGTGATATACTACGCGCGTTACACACCTTGAGTCACACAAACACCTATTTGCGTCTGCGAAATATAAGATTATTAAATAAGTATTTGCCGATATCTAAAATCCTTAAGCTCCGAAAAAAAAATGGTGAATTCAACCAACTGTAAGGAAGAAAACGGGTACGTTCTTCGACTTTCAGCCCCCAGCAGATACTTTCACCAAGAAAAGCTCTCACGTTGATTATAATTAACAGTCCGTTGCATAGAAAATCCGAGTTTGTAAATCTTTCTCAGTAATTTCACGTGTAGCAAGTTATTCAACTCCGAAAATTTGTATATATCACATGTTGAGAATTTGCTTCCAAGTTTTTAAAGTCTTCGAAGTAGGTGACAGCGCCGCGGTGCGCTGTCAGTGGTAGTTTATTTGTGAAGATCTCGTCTGCGACGGTACAATCCTTCCTGTTTTGACCGCCATAATAATCACTTTTATGTGGTTGTGTTCCGGTCAAAGGGAAGAAGCAGTCAGTGCAGTTACTGGAACAAAGGCAACTCCAACTGAAGCATACGGTCAGCAACGCATTATTAGTTGAGATAATAATCACAAATACTATTAATAAATAAAACACTTGCGATCAATGATGTTCATGGGTGCGGGATGCCAATTACCACCAGGCAGGACGCATGCTCGTTCGCCAGCAATGAAAATATTAAAAAAAGAACCGTCAGCTTGTGTTCAAAAGGAATTGCAGCGCCCATTGGTGCTTGGAATGCAATTTACCATTGGTCGAACCATTATTGTGGACAAATACGTGATAACTTCGCCAAAGTGCGCAAAGTTTTGAAAATAAAAGATTTAATTCGTTATTAGAATGAATGAAATTACTAAATAATAGAAGTAAATAATTCTAGCGATACCATACATTAACTTGAAAATTTGTTAATTTATCTATGAATTTGTTTAAATATCGAGTCCTTAACCTTTAAAATAAGTTCGCTCACTTCATCGGATAATTTCTAAGATCACTGAACATTAATTCCAATAATTATATAAAATTAAACTAGGTATTGATTCTCAGTAATGCCTTTTGCAAATTAAATGGTAAATTCTCGTCTTATTAAAAGCTTATTTCTCCACTTAAAAATAAAGTTCGCTCCGATATTTTTTAACGTCACTTTATTTATTTAATTAGTTGTTAAAAAAATCCATAAATTCCTTTGGCAAACTGGACGAATTTCTTTTTCTGAGGTAATAAAAGTTTCCACAGTACAATTGTTTGTTAGTCACAGTAATTTTTTTTAATGAACATAGGGACAATGTGAATTTGAATTGCGATTGGCTGTCGCGTGACCACTAGTTGCGGCCCAATATGTCTCCGTGATCTTTTTGAACAATTTCAAAGGGCTATGTACAGTTTTGGTCGAATGTATTTTTGATTTTTTTTTGGTATTCTGTAGATGAGGCTGTAAATTGTTCTAGGATAATATGACATTGTTCGTTATGTTTATTTTAGTGGTGGTAGAGTTTTTTAGTTCAGATCTCGTTGGGGCCGTAGCACAGTCCTTCCTATATTGACCGCCATAATAATCTAGTTTACGTCAGACCCGATCTGCGTCCGGCCCCGTTCGGACGTGTTGAATGGTCGTTCCTGGCTGCCGAGTCACGATTATTGTGTCACGACTTCTCTCGTAGCCATACTCTAACACCATTCTCGCCACATTCTCGAATGTAGCCCCAGACCCGTCCTGCGTCCGTCTCTGCGGCCGGTTTCGGCCGGTCGTGACGTAGTCAATCCCGCACTTTCAGCGCAACCCAACTTCGCGACTGGTTCACGTCGCGAAGCCGTCAGGTCTGCGGCCGGTTTTTGTTGTCAATTTATTGACAACACACTCCGTAATAAACTCCCGCGTTGATCAGGTGGATACGTATAACGGTGCCAACGAAGCCTGATAGCGTTGACCCGGTGCGCTTCCAAGGCCCTTCAGGCTTTGGAGGAACCGGAAAACCGGACCCCAGTATAGGGGCCTTTCTTCCCAGGCAACACTTCGCGTTCATCTCCAATCTCCCTACCGCTGGTAGGGAGATTAGCTAGGCATTATTATATATTTTACATTTTAGTCCCAAGCCCTCCCAATGGACCAGCAAAGCATGATAAACTTTGCTGGGTCGTTCGCCCAGGCGCTCGTTGCGTCGGGCGTCCCCATCTCAGACGACGTTCTAACGCAGGCCTTACAGGCAACAATCGCGTCCCCAGCCCCCCAGGCTTTGATCCCTCAGGCCACTAACGCTCAGACCCCTCAGGTTTACAGCTCTCCCGCATCTCCCGTGCCAGCCGAGATGGATTGTGTATTGGACACATCCTCTCGAACGTTGAGCCGTATACGTACCGCTCCCGGGAGCGAATCGGAATCCGCGTCTCATGCGTCATCGGACGCCGCCACTTTAACTGGGTCTCCTGAGCCCGCGTTTACACTTGTCTTGTCCAAGCGCTCTAGGAATCTCACAAAGCAAGCCGCGGTGTCTTCAACACCCGAGCCCGATGGATCGCGGTTTCTAATCTATGCAAAAAGCCAAAAATTAACTACGTAAATGCCTCCAACGCAGGCGATACAATCAAAATTCAGGTCGCAACCATCGACGAATTCTGGTCTTTCACTAGGCTCCTATCGGTCAAACAAATCGCGTATCATATCTACGCCCTCCCGGAGGAGCGTAAGATCCGCGCTCTATTACAGGGCGTCCCGTTCGAGCTCGCGAACGACAATATCTTGGAGGACCTTAAGTCCCAGGGCTTCGTAGCTGAAGCAGTGCACAAGAGGCACTGTAACCGTGGTAGACGTTTTCCTCTCGCCTTTGTCATCCTATTCAACAATCCCAACTTGAGGGAGATCTTCAGAGAGGCTCGCACACTCTGCGAACTCTCGAACCGTCGAGCGTCCCAACCCTGACGGGCACTCTGATCAATGCCACCGTTGCCAGCCTTACGGCCCCGCAGCGGCTAATTGCTCAGCCCCTTCCAGCTGCGTTAAGTGCCTAGATCCGCACATTACGAAGGAGTGCACTCGCACTCCCGACTGAATGGTTGAAATTACTGTAGTTAGGGGAACTACAGGGGTTGTCCGCGCGCTCCGCGCCCCGCTGCTAATAGGTTCGCGCCGCTGCGCAATCGGGCTCCCCCGGAAGCAAAGCCAGTGCAGCCGACGCCGATTCCGGTGCTCTCCTGGAGACGGCTTCCGGCCGCTCCACCTTCCCGTCCTATTCCAGCTCCCATAGCTCCCGTAGTCCCGCGTCCCACTCCGTCGTCTTCACCTCAGTTGTCGTTGGCTGAGGACATAAAGACTGTGTTCGACGTTATTCAGAACGTCGACATTAGGGAAATCTCCATACTCGCACGCAAACTGTGAGCCACCCGCTCTCCTCAAGAGCGTCTATTTGCATTACGAGCTTCACTAGCTACTTAGTTCATTGTAAATTATATATTGGGTCGTATCAAACCCAAGGGCTTATCCCTAGTCTCATTTAACATACGTAGCCTTAGTACTAATTTTCCTGAGCTCAAACTGTTCCTTCAGAGCAACGAGCCAGACCTACTGCTTCTCCTAGAAACGTGGCTTACTCGAAATCGCTCCAAAACCTAGAGGCACCATACCTATCCGAGAGAATGAAGAAGTCCAGCGGCTTTGAGACCATTCTCGTCCTTGGCCATTCAGTCGTTGTGGAGATTTTAACTCCAAACATACCGACTGGACGTACCTATCGAACAACCCCGGCGGTATCGCTCTGCTTGACATCTTTGAGTAACTCGAATTAGACGTCATTTCGCTCTTAACTCCCACTCATTATCTTGACAACCCGAACCACACTCCCGACATCCTTGAATTTGCGATAGTAGACTCGAAGACTTAGGCTCTGATCACCGCCCCGTATCCCTCGTGCTAGGTCCGCCTAACGATAACGTCACCCCTCCTAAGACCTTTACCAACTCTCTCCGCTCGCGATCTCGCCCGAAGCTCATACGAACAAAATAGATTTATTAGTCGATTCCCTCACTGATGCTATCAACTCAGCCATGAGTGTTAACGAAAAGGTTGCTAAGCAGGGCAAACTCACGCTTTCCTCAGCCGTTAGCAATCTTATTGAAGCTAAGAACGCGGCTCTCCGGAGAGCCAAGCTCTATCCCACGCCCGCCTATGGTTTAGCTGGAATCAGCTAAAATGTAAAGTTAGGTACTTAGGCAAAAAAAACTAGTTTACGTGGTTGTGTTTTGGTTAAATAAAAGGAAGAGCTATTGCAATTACTGGAACAAAGGCAATTTCATTTGAAGCCTATGGTTGGAAATGCGTTATTATAACGTCAGTTTTTACCTGATGGTTTCTTGGTACGTTTTTTACCTCGTGGAGTCCCTGGGAGTTTCAATATTTGATTTGACGATTCTGTGTAAAATAAAGTACGTGTTTTTAGAATGAAATTTTATTTACTGACAACCAAGTTATTTGTCGATATCGGAAATTGTTGTATCAAAAAATTTTTGAAGCTCATAACTCAGACAATGACCATGAAAATAAATTCATCAGAATAAGCGTCATCTCGCAAATAAGAAGCCAAAAGAAAGAAAACATGATTACAAATTTTTTTGGTGTTATTTTCAACACTACCGCAATTGACAGGACTGCGAGGTTCACTAAGGGGTCTTCCTGGGGCGTGTGTTTGACACACTCACTTTCCAAGAAATTTGGTTATTTTTCGAAACGCTGTTTAATTGAAAATACCGAGGTGGATTAAATTCATATAAACATACAACAATAAACGTGTGGGATGCAATTTGTGTAACTTTCTAAAATTATATGTTTTATAAATAAGTACGGTTTTCGAATTATTGCATTTAAAATGTATCTATGATTTGCATTTACGTCTTATGAACAATTTTCACTGAATTGCCGTTAACGGATATTTAGTCCATTCGACATTGTCTTAATAAATGCTCCAAGTTATTGTCAAACATTAATTATTTTCATACATCGTGTTTTTTCATTTTGTAAAACACCTGCGTTGTTGCGTTATCGTTGTGTTCTTCCCATTTGCGTTCTTTTCGACTCTATCCGTATGGCCTTCTCCACCACAAATATCCTAACTAACCAGTGAGGAAAACTCTCTATGGTATGTATATTATTCACTATTTTGTTTCACATAACATTTATTTATAACATACTAAAACAAACATCTTCCGTTTATAATATCGATATCGGCATTGACAGTGACATTCCGGAGATATGTCATTTCGACAATGATATTTTATTATTCCAGTTTAATACGTAAAATAAATTACAATAAAAAATACAATTTTATGAAATAAAATGTTGAGTAGTTTGTTTTCTCGTGCTGAAATATAAATAACACTCTAGCTATAACATCTATAGCTAGAAGCTTTATGTTTAAAAATATGAACGCAGGTTTATTACTTTATTAAACAAAATAAAGCAAATAGCTAAGCGACTAATTTATTAAAATTATTAATTCGTAAGGTGGCTTAATACGCTATATATTTAAGAAAGTTTCGTCACTGCTGATAATAGTTGGAAAAAAACCACACCTGAATAATATGTCCTTTGAGTTGTAATATCAGGCCAAAAGTTGTATTAACTGAGTTAGTTCATTTGTATGCTTTTATGTCAATTTTAGTTCCAGACTACTCCGCATCTGCCAACAACACCGCAATGTCGAAAACCAAGCATCATTTGACAATGGCCAGTTAATAATGTGTTATGTCAGTAGTACAATCAAATGTTCATGTTGAAAAGTCACAAATTCAAAACTGCTCGTAAAATTTTAATCGTCACAGCTAAAAAGGCATTTCTTGTGATATAGAGTCTTATATTTAAAGTATTTATCTAAATATTTAAACTTTAATTTTATTTTTCTCACTCTAAATAGTTTTATATTACCTAGGCACTGAAACGCTGTAGCATTCAGCGTATGTTTAAGTGCAATACCCAGAACCTCATGCAAATAAGATGCATATTTTAATTTGAAACCCCACGGGAAAATAGTTTCTACAAAATAAATCATAAAGATTTATGAATCAAAAAATTTGCGGAGAGGAAAACGTTAGACTAAATATCCTCAGTCGAAATCTGAAAATAAAAATGCCAGTACTTACTTTGAATGAATATTCGGTTGTATTAAATGGTTTCTATTATATAAGTTTATTGTTTAACTAATGCAGTCAGGCATTATTTGTCATTCATTATTGTGGTTATTTGTCGGTCTTTCATATTCAATTAGATGCGCTATACCATTGTGCAAACTGTCACAGTGATGAGTAATTTTACAGTCATTTACAAGGTTTTTTGGTAAATTCCTTGCTTCAGATTTCATTCGAGATCACATATTTAAAAGGGGTACAAAACAAATGCGTGTGTTTTCTATCAACATTGTAATGTGGAAATCGAAAATTGAGCCAATTTCATCTAGAATAAAATATTTAGATTCAATACAATCAATCAATTAAAACTCTAACGTCGATTTTTGCTTTTCACTGACTTTTGCAATGCAGCCAACCGTTTAAATCCACAGTTTCTAATTTTTTACAATCATTTCAAGTGTATCCTGTAACCCCATTGAATAAAATATTAGTATATTTTTATATGACTTTTGGACATTCAACTTATTTTTTGAAAATAACTCTTTGTATTAAATCTCGACTGCATATTTTTCTTTGTAAGTTCTCAAGGCAACAAAGCTTTTGCAGACGTCTTCTTATTTGTCTTAGTTATATCGAGGGTGCTTCGATTGATATAAGGTCCAGAGATCATTGGACCTACGACATTGATATGCCATTAAAACGTCATGGATTACGTCGAATTCTAGTTTTACTTCTATTTTTTGATTTTTTAAATTGCACCAAGCTGGCAAAATACGAGTTTACTCAACTCGTTGTCACGCGTTAGTGAGGATGGAAGTAAAAAGACTTGTATACGAGTATTAGGTTGAAATATTATAATTCTTGTAGTTGGTGTTGACCTTTACGGAAGTCGTGTCAAATTTAACGTCTTTATGAGCAAAGGTTCGTTACAGCGTTTTATGTGGCAGGGCGATGACGTACATAGCCTAAATAATACTCGTTCTTAGTTGTGCGTCAAATAATATTTATTAGAGTAAACATTACATCTATCTTTATTGTATTAAAAAATAGTATGAAAACGTTGTTATTAGTAATTAAACTTTATTACGTGACATTTACACATTATTCTAAATATTGATTGGTATTCATTGAAATTAATTATAGAAAATCACAAACTTGAACGTACCATAAGTATCAGGGACCTTGGTATTGTTTTTGACGAGAAGCTAAGTTACCGTAACCATTTCGACGTGATAGCTTCAAAATCTAACAAAATGCTAGGATTCATAGTGAGACAGACCAAGCAATTCAAGAACCATAAATGCCTAGTGATTTTATTTTTTAGCCTAGTAAGAAGTGTTCTTGAATATGGCTCGATAATTTGGAACCCTCTTTATACCGTACACGCAAAGCGATTTGAACATTCTCGCTCCGATCGCTGCCCGGTACGGACGAGCAAGACCCCGTCCTCCGTTGATCGGTCCCTTCCCGATATTCCGTGGCGCTCAGTCTACTGACGTCACAGTTTAGCGTGTTGGTTCCGTGCTACGGTTTTCAAGGTTTTTCTAATCCCTCTGAGTGCTATCGAAGTGTGATTTTTCTTTGTGACTAAGCCCCGTAGTCTTCAAAGTGCTGTGCTAAGTTGTGTCGTGCTTGTGCTGAGTGCAGTGTTGTGCCCAGCGTAAGTAGTCTGGTTTCAGTACAAAGGATACTTAACGGTGACAACGAATTTGTACTGAACCAGTCCTTTTATTTTTATTTTATTTCTCTTCTCTATTTTAATTTATTTTTCTCTTATTTTCATATTTATTTTTATCATATCTGTGTGTTCTTCGTGTGTATTTGTCCTTTCTGTCGGTAAAGGTTGACCCTAACGTGGTCAACTCTTTACCTGCGTACCCTTTTTTAGGTTTCTAGGTAGCGGCCTTCGGCGAGCTGCGGTTAGTTTTAAGTTATTCTCCCCAGCCCCCCTACCGCTGGTAGGGGGGTTGGCCGCTAGGGTTCGCTAGGTTTTTATTAAGGAACTCTAGGCATCTTTTATATACTTAAATATACATTCCTTAGTATTCATACCAACCCCTCCCATGGATTCGCAAAGCGTAATTAACTTCGCAAAAGCGTTCGCCCAGGCGCTAGCCGCGTCGGGCGTCTCAATTTCTGACGAGGTATTCACGCAGGCCTTATCTACGCTTAACGCGTCCCTGGCCCCTCAGGCCCCAACCCCGGCCCCTCAGGCCACCAACTCCCAGACCCCTCAAGTCTTTACCAGCCCTCCCGCGTCTCCCGTTCCATCCGATATGGACTGCGCGTCGGTCACGTCATCTCGCGCGTCGCGGCGTAAGTGAACTGCTCCCGGGAGCGACTCCGATTCCGACTCCGCGTCCGAACCGTCGTCGGGCACCGCTACTTTAACCAGCTCTCCTGAGCCCGCGTTTCCATTAGTCGCCAAACGATCTAAGAAGCGTTCGAAGAAAGCAACGGTGTCTTCAACACCCGAGCCCACCCCGGTGTCTTCAACACCCGCCCCCGCGCCGTTAATGTCACTACAAGTGACCGCGAATACGTCGGCTTCGCTTGGACGGAGCAACGCGCTGCGCTCCCGTCCCCTCTAAGCCTCAGCTTCCTCCGCCCGCCTTCCTTCGCGAGAAAGCGCGCTGGACCGCGGTTTCTAACTTGTGCAAAGAGCACAAAATCAATTATCTCAAGGCGAATAACGCAGGCGATACTATTAAAATCCAAGTCGCGACTATTGAAGACTTCCGCGCGTTTACTCGTTTACTCTCGCTTAAACAAATCGCGTACCATACTTACGCCCTCCCAGAGGAGCGTAAGATCCGCGCAGTATTACGGGGCGTCCCGTTTGAGCTCGAAAACGATGAAATCCTCGAGGACCTTAAGTCCCAGGGTTTCCCGGCTGAATCAGTGCACAAGATGCACTCCAACCGCGGTAGGCGTTTTCCGTTAGCATTAGTTATTTTACCTCATACTCCCAACTCGAGGGAGATCTTCAGAGAGGCTCGCTCAATCTGCGGACTCTCGAATATCTCTGTCGAGCGTCCCAATCCTCGCGGGCACCCCGGGCAATGCCACCGCTGCCAGCTGTATGGCCTCGCAGCGGCTTATTGCTCAGCCACTCCCAGATGCGTTAAGTGCCTAGATCCCCATATTACGAAGGAGTGCACGCACTCCCGACTTCACTTCCCCCCTGCATGTGTGCTGTGCGGCCAGTCTGGCCACACTGCTAACTACAGGGGTTGTCCGCGCACTCCGCTTCAAAGAGGGTCGCGCCTAAACTGGCGCCGCCGCTCACTACTGCCAACTTTCCGCCGCTGCGCAACCGGGGTCCCCCGGAAGTAAAGCCCGTGCAACCGACACCTACTCCGGCTCTGTCCTGGAGACAGCGTCCGGCCGCTCCAGCTGCACCTTCCCGTCCTATCCCAGCTCCCGTAGCTCCCGTAGGCCCGCGTCCCGCTCCGTCGTCTCCACCTCAGTCGTCGTTGGCTGAGGACATGAAGACCGTGTTTGACGTCATACAAAACGTCGACATTAAGGAAATCTCCGTACTCGCACGCAAACTGCGAGCCGCCCGCTCTCCTCAAGAGCGTCTATTTGCGTTAGCCGAGCATCACTCGCTACTAAGATCTTTATAAATTCAATTTTTCGTTTAAAATTAATAAATATTTATAATGTCTTGACCCGCAAATCCCGCGTCCTGTCGTATCAAACCCAAGGGCTTATCCCTAGTTTCCTTTAACGTTCGTAGCCTTAATACTAACTTTCCTGAGCTCAAATTGTTCCTTCAGAACAACGAGCCAGACTTATTGCTTCTTCAAGAGACGTGGCTAACTCCAAACCACTCCAGGGGATTTGCTATTCCCAAGTACGCGTTTATTCGTAACGACAGGCCCAACTCCAATGGTTTTGGCGGCACTGCTATTTATTACAAAAGAGGATTCCATTGCTGTCCTCTCCCTACCCCTCCTCTCCTTAACATGGAAGCCACGGTGTGTAGATTGGCTGTGACTGGTTATCCGACCATCATCATAGCTTCAATCTACATACCTAGTGGCACCAGACCAATCAGCAGTGACTTTGAGGCCATTTTCGCCCTCGGCCATTCAGTCATTATGTTCGGAGACTTTAACTCCAAACATACTGACTGGACGTGCCTATCAACCAACACCAACGGTATCGCTCTCCTCGACATCACAAACTCACTCGACTTAGATGTCATCTCTCCCTTCACTCCCACTCACTATCCCAACAATCCGAACTACTCTCCTGACATCCTCGATTTTGCAATTGTCAAGCGAATCAGTCTCGACCTCAGGTCTATCGAACAGCTCGATGACCTAGGCTCTGACCACCGCCCCGTCTCCCTCGTGCTAGGACCGCCTAACGATAACGTCACCTCTCCTAAGACCTTTAGCGATTGGAAAGGCATTAAAAATACGTTAGTTTCAGCCTTAGAGGACCCAAACTCTCCGCTCGCGATCTCGCCCGATTAAATAGATAGTCCGGATAAAATAGATTCATTAGTCAATTCTCTCACTGATGCTATCAACTCAGCCATCAGTGACAACGAAAAGGTTGCTAAGCTAGGTAAACCCACACTTCCCTTAGCCGTTAGCAATCTAGCAATCTTATTAAAGCTAAGAAGGCGGCTCTCCGGAGAGCCAAGAAATATCCTACGCCCGCCTATAGATTAGCTGCGAATCAGCTACAACGTAAAGTTAGGTCTTGCCTCGCAGAACTCCGAGACGCTCAGATGAACGATCTCATGGCGAATATCTCTCCGTCCCACCAAGCGTACTATAGTATGGCCCGAGCCTTACGCGTAGACACCGCCTCTCACGTTCCTCCTCTCATTCTTCCCGATGGCAATACTGCCTTCGAAGTCGAAGAAAAAGCCGAATGCTTCGCTGACAGCATTGCAGCACAATGCTCGCCCAGCACGCAACCTGCTGATCTCTCAAACATTCAGGCGGTGGAGGACGAAGTCCTTATGACGAAATCTCGCTTCTCATTAGTAATCAAAAGTCCAAAAAGGCTCCGGGTGCGGATGGAATTTCCAACCACGCACTTAAGCACCTGCCTCAACAGGTGCTTACCTTGTTAGCTATCATTTTCAATGCCTGCTTCGACCACAGCTACTTTCCAAAAGCTTTGGAAAGAAGCAACAGTCATAGGCATTCCAAAGCCGGGTAAACCTCTGAATATCCCGGCTAATCACAGACCCATCAGCCTCCTCAAGGTCATGTCTAAACTTCATTCGAGAGAGAGTCATACTCTCTCGAATGCGGAACCATCTGTTTCCAACGGATGGCGATCCCCTCATTATTCCCCATCAGTTCGGCTTTCGCGCTAAGCACTCCTGCCCTCAGCAAGTCCATCGAATCGTCGAGTACATACTTGACGGTTTCTATCCGCGTCGTTATAAAACAGTCGCGGTTTTCTTTGACGTAGCCAAGGCTTTCGATAAAGTCTGGCACAGCGGTCTGGTTTATAAACTCTACAAAATAGGCTTACCGGATCGCCTAGTCAGTTTAATAGCGTCGTTTCTCAAAGACCGTACGTTTCGATTTAAACATGAAGGCACGCTTTCTGCGCCTCGTCCCATAAAGGCTGGAGTCCCTCAAGGCTCAGTCCTCGCCCCTCTGTTGTACACCGTGTTCACCAACGACATTCCCATTCCACCGAAAGGCGTTGAACTCGCCCTCTTTGCCGACGACACCGCACTCTATACCAAAGGCCACAGTGTTCCGCACCTTGTAACCAGACTCCAAAAGGCCGTAAACGCTCTTGGTGTATGGTTTCAAAAATGGCGTATCGATGTGAACCCTGAAAAGAGTTCTGCGATGCACTTCGACCACAAACGCCGTCGTCCCGCTGGCGATCCCCACGTTCGAATGTTAGGTATTCCCATCCCCTGGAAGCGCAGTACTAAATACTTAGGCGTCACATTAGATCCGACGCTTTCTTTCAAGCCACACGTCGAAAGAGTTTCGAAACTCACCCGTCACTACTTAGGCCGCCTAAATAGCATGTTAGGTAGAAAAAGTAAAATGTCTTTAAGAAACAAACGTACACTTTACAAGGTCTGCGTTAGACCCGTCATGACATATGCCTCGCCAATCTTTGCCCACGCCAAACCCTCCCTCCTGCACAAACTGCAGGTAGTTCAAAACCTCTTTTGCCGCAGGGCCACAAACGCACCGTGGTACGTGCGTAACGCGGACTTGCATAGAGATCTTGAACTGCCTACAGTACAACAACACCTCAAAACACTCTCTGAAGTGTTCTTCAAACGCTCCGAAACCCATCCCAATCCTCTAGTTCGTGATTCAGTCTTATATACTACTCCTGTCTTAGATTCAAAGTTCAAAGTCACTAGGCCTAGGAATGCGCAAGCGTACTCTTCCACCAGACTGTCAACCGATCTCGAAGCCCTTCTGGCCGCAAATTCTAATTCAGACGTAAATTCTAATTCTAACGTTTATCCTTATTCTAACGTACAATCCGAATTAATTCAATTTTATTTTGCAATTTTTAACTTTTTATTTATTTATTTACTTTTCATTTTGAGCACCTTCAGTGCTATGTAATCCCAGTGGGTGACCCCTTCTGGGCCCTGCTAGCGCGGCCTCTTTGTCCAATTGGCCGTCGCTCAGATGAAGGCTGAGTGGCAAAAAATTGCACGAGCTGACAGGGGGTTTTTAAGTGGGTAGTGCTCATTAGGAGCTAGTCCCGGATGCCTTGTAACGCGCGCGAGAGGCATGCGGAAATGCATTTTTTGCCTCCTGCCCAAACGGGGAACAAAAAATAAAGAAGCGATTTGAACAGATTCAGTCTAAATTTACACGAATGTTGAAGTATTGATATGGTAACGGTAGAGTCCGTTTGTCGTATGAACAGAGGCTCAAACTCTTTAATCTCATGCCTCTCAGAACTCGACGAACTTTACTGGATCTTATTCAACTCCATAAAATAGTGCATTTACACGTGAATAGTCCCAATCTATTGCAGTCTATAAACTTCAACACAAAACATAACCCCCGTAGACCAAAAACCTTCTCCTTGTCGTTATATCGCAACAACATCTCATATAACCAGCCTTTGGCCAGGTTTTGTCGCCTCTATGAAGAGTACGGTGGTCGATGCTCTTATCTCGATATATTTAATCAGTCACCTCTCCGTTTTCGCTCTCTGCTTGTCTGTATCCTGGACATTACCTAAGAATATTTTTTATAAAAGTCTAATAAGATATTTCCAAACTGTATGTAAACTATAGATTAATGAAAATTTTACTTTTATATTTAGCTTTAATCAATACTAACCTATCATATACTTTAATTAACTTTATATGGCCGAAGTTGTCGTGTAAACACTTTTAGGATAGCAATTTGGATCTGCATGATTGTAATCTTGACTGTCTGGTATATAATTGATTGTTATCTGTTGTGTTTTCCAAATGAATAAATAAAACAATTAAAAAAAATGGTTCGCTAGAAATGTTGCGCAATTTTATGTAAGCCGAGTAAAGCAATAACTCATGCATGACATTTGTATTAGTTAGTGTAACCTAAAGGCGTTTAATGCTGCTAATTAGACCTTTATTGAAGTTAGCTCAGATTATCTCAATATTTCACGATGCCGCACATATGCTCAAACGCGCCAAGTTATAATGAGGACTTTTTCAATAAGCGTTTAAGAGATGTGCATCAAGCAAAGTTTAAATAAGCTGTAAAAAAATTTGTATAATTTAAAAATGCATTCTATTCACCTTATTTCTACACTGTATCCAGTGTGGCGCGTGATCAATCGCTTTGACGTGGAGCCGCCCTCAAACAAAATGTCAGGAGTTTCATTTCTCAATTGCACTTGGCTTGTGGAGAGCTTCACAATGACCAATGTATAATGATGACAAGGCCGTCAAAGAATGTACAGGGATAAATGATTAGCAAGAAAAGACATTTAAAATATTTTTGCTTTACCGTAATTATTTCGATAGCCATGTAAAAACCTTATTTGCTTACAGATTTACGTTAAAGTGGATTTAATATATCAGATAATTTCGAAAAAAAAATGTAAAAGCCGCATTAATGGGAAAAACACTTGGTTTTCCGAGATGTATCTATTTTAATACATACTCGGAGTATACTGAAAGTTTTGCGCTCTTGGCATTTAGTAACTGTTCGAATTTTAAATCATTTATTTCTTAAAGAAAACTGCTACTACTAAGGTCAGTTTAAATAAAGATTGGCGGGAAGTTTACTATTCGTTGTGAAAACGGAGTTAACGCAAAAACGTTTCGGAGCAATAATTTCTATAATTTTAATGGTGCTCTTTCTCCACAAGATCGTGTCCCTTGATTGTAAGATGCTTTGGAAAGGCAACAACTCATCTCAGCACCGTGAGACGATGGTTCACTGAACTTAGACGAGGGCGTGTTGATGAAAATAACGAAATCCGTGAAGGACGTCTTTCAACTGTTTGCCCACAGTGCTTGAGAAAGTTCGAGAGAAGCGACCAAGAAGCCGAACCACCTTGCACCATGACAATGCTTTTTTGCACATAGCCAAGAAATTTCTTTTTGGATTCTGAAAATTTTGGATTCTTGCCCCATCATGCACACAGTCCGGACCTTCCACGCTTAGATGCATTTATGTTCCCAAAAATTAAATGAGAGGTGTTACTTTTACGAACAGCGAAAAGCAGAGGCAGTGATGGCTTTCAATCAGCAGGTGGAAATAATGCGATCAGATCAGAGGTTCTCATGTTTTCAAAAATGGTACAACCGAATGAAAAAATGCTTGTAATGCGGAAAAACACTTGTTTTTTTCCAACTCGTATCTTGCGCTACTCGCTCCTCGTTCATCGTCGGCGGTGAGACAAGCGCCTTAATTCGCCCATTACCTTTGTTTCCTACATATCTTTAGGTATGTTAATCATTTAAAGATCTTTTCTTGTTTTAATATTAAACTGAACCATCAGTGGCGTATATAAATTCAATTATACAAACGTCCGAAATTAATGAACTGACATGTATGTTCATCATTCATAAAGTATGCTTTTGCCAGGACTCAAAGTGGTAAGTAGGGCTACTAACTAATACGTCGGTAGTAACTATCAGTGACTCCAGTATTTTTAATCAAATTTAATATTTTATAAAGTATGTAGAATTGGAATATATTGATTTTAGAAAAATGGCATTAACACGATGAATAAAATTTGAATATCATTCAAGTTGGGTTAAATCGTAGATTCAGTAACAGGTTAACTATTTTGAAGGCACAATACGCCACTCATAAATCTTAATTAATCCTTGTCAGTTTGCTATAATTTTGAAGGAAAAACCCGTTTCAGCTAAGTCGAAACAATTATTAATATTGTTTACATTACAGTTCAAGTTTAGATTTATGACAAAATTGAATTTCGTTTTGTCTTTTGATTTATTTAAATTATCAGCTGTACAAATTACCAGATTTTTGTAAATTATTGGACTAAAAATAAACTTTTGAATCTTGTAGGTATAAGAAATGTTAAATATTAAAATATACTAAATATAATATATAACTATTTTTTGAAATTTTAAACTTAAGTTTCTGCCCAAAAATGCGATGCATTGTGTATACATGAGAGTGATATTACTGGTGAGTAATATTTACTCTTTATAAAATTAATCGTTATCGTTGATAAGAAAATAAGTGTTAATTATTCCAATTACAAATAGTTTTCATTTTATATATTTTTTAATTTCGTATTGAAGCAAAACCAAACGCAACTACAAGCGCGCGCGCGCCAAGCCGCCGCGTCATGCTGTCTACGCAACGCACACATCGACGCCGAGCGGCTATATAAGGCGACCTCCCACCGATAGGAAGTCAGTCTGCTCGTCGCAGCCTTCTCGCCCGCAACGGGACAGTTGACTGTGACAGTAGGCGCCTGACGTCACGCGTACGCGAATTGCTAACGCTATCTCGGTTTGCGCCGTACCGTATCTATGCATTATTTCCGTTGTATCATTTCGCATAATCGGTATTTCGCATAAGTGTCATTTCGCATAAATATTATTTGGGATAATATATACATTTTGAAACGGTGAAGATTGTTTTCTTGAATATTCTTTATAAGAGAACCCAAGTACCGTTACAAACTGGCGCTCAACGTTAAGGCCAAGAAGAAGGCCAGCCCAAAATTAATAATCAAGAGAAAAGTTAAAGAAGAACCGGGAACCATGAATTTCTCAGCGGAACAGTTTGAGAAACTACTTTCAGTGATTGGCTCGCAACGAAGAGGATCTTTCGCCGCCTGCAAGGTATCTTACAGTGGAACCAGGGACACAGAAGTTGTAGAAACATTCCTCGCCGCGACCACAGTGTATAAGACGGTAGAGCAAATTAGTGACGAGGATGCCATCAAGAGCGTGCCATTAATATTAAAGGAAGAGGCAGCCATCTGGTGGAATGGAATAAAAGAAGAGGTCACCACCTGGATCGATTTTCAATCCAGAGTACGCCATGCTTTTGCTCCAAAGAGACCACCTTATCAAATTTACCAAGACATTGTTGGCATCAAGCAGGAAGAAAAAGAGTTGACTGAAGTTTTTGTGGCAAAGAAGAGGGTTCTTTTTGCGCAGCTTCCCGAACCTGGACACACTGAGGAACAGCAACTCGATATGATTTATGGACAGATTCGGTACGATATTCGAGCCAGACTTAGTAGGGAATCTGTGAGGAGTTTCGACGACCTATTGAAAGGGTCCAGAGGAGTAGAGCAATTACTTACTGAAAAACAGCCCCAAACTGGAACAGAGACACGCTTGGAGGGAACTGGAAAGTATAAAGACATTCAAGGGAAAAAGGCCAGATGTGGATACTGTAGATACCCTGGTCATACCATAGAAAATTGTCGCAGGAGACAAAGAGAAGTGCAAAGTTCCACACCAGTAAGTGGAAACATGCACATGGTTTCCACTAGCAAGCCAACAGTCTCTGCCTTCGGATCACAAGCACCGTCACCTTCAAATCCAAAGTATACCTGCTACGGGTGTGGCGCCCCAGGAGTCGTAAGGTCAAAATGCCCTACATGCAATCAAAGACCCCGGGTAGCGACAGAAAAGCAAGAAATCAGCTTTTGTTCGATAAATATAAAGACTGACGCTAGACCTAGACCAGTAATTGGAATAGGATTGGACAAAATCGTCGGAACGGCATATATCGATTCGTGTGCAAAAACTAGTGTTGCATCTTATGGCTTGTACCAATGCCTAAAGAAACTTGGCTATAAGTTTAAAGCACAACAGGTCATGGTGACGCTGGCTGATGGTGGGAAAACACAACGTGATGTTTTAACCGTAAGGGCACCGATAAAATTATGTAATAGACTAGTTCCTACAACATTTGTAATATTCCCGGAAGCTCGAGAATCACGTACGCTCTTAGGAATAGGATTTATTCAAGATGCTGAAATGGTGCTGAACATCCCACAGATGAATTGGCATTTTGTCGGCGAGCCTGAAGTAGTCTACGAGTTGCAAGAAGAAGATAACACAGAAACGTCGATTGCACATATAGATACGACGCCGTTAGTAAGCCCCTCTTTCAGAGTCTTCCTGAAAGATCTGGAACCGCCGGATATAGTATCTCCCCTGCCAACCACTCCACCTGACGAAAGTAAAACCCCTAAAGACTTGGAATCGAAGCATGCTTTAGGCGACCCTGCTTTGCCACAATCGAGCGCATGTGGTGGAAGCAAGGTTTCAGGTTCTACAGAAAACCCCGAACCAGCGCTGCCTCAGCAAAGTGCCGGCGACACTGTCATGCCCTATCGTATGGTACCCATAGACCTGCCATCACCATCGAAGCGCTCACGAACTTTATTCGATGGTTACTCGCCCAGTTTCGTGGATTTCATTTATCGCGATGCCCAGATAAACACGCACGACACGGAGGTACAATTGTCGCCGTATTCCAGGAGGCTTTTTCCAAGCGACGATGGAAGCGATGACTTGGGTTTGTGTTCGATGTCGGTAGAGGATGTAATGTCGGAAAATCTGGACTCCTCCCAAAAGACACAGCTGATGGAGGTCATAAAAAGAAACTTAGAAGCGTTTGGAGAAAGTGACAAACCAACAGGTCTCGCTGAACATAGTATCGATACGGGGACAAACAGTCCAATTTCGTATATTTTCTTAAATTTTCACGATACATACTTTAAATAAAACACTTTTTACCGGATATTATCGCGTATATTTTAGTTAATTTTAAAAATTATTTCGACGTTTCGGCATCTTTGCAGTTGCCGTGGTCACGATAGACTAAGGTGTTGTTCATCTATTGCCAGTAATAAAAACTACATGATTGTCAATACATATTAACGCCATCTGTTTCTCAGTCTTCTCGCATAACGTCCCGGATTGACACAAAAGGCACTGACTGTGTCCTGAGTTTGCAGTCTAACAGTTTGCTGGTTTTTCATTTTGATGTTTTTAAGTATTGGATCCCATGTTGATGAAAGTTTCCAACCATCTTCTCTATTGAAATTTGGATGTTTTTTAATTTCAATAGTTTCTCTGACCATCCTAGGTATAAAATGTTTCTCTTTTGCTAGGATCTTCACGGTATCAAATCTTAAATAATGGTTGGGCTTGTCTATGGAATGTTCACAAACTGCAGATTTTGAGGTTCGTTTATTTTTAACATCAGAGATGTGTTCTTTAATGCGAGTTGACACATTTCGTTTGGTTTGACCGATATAAGAGAGCCCGCAGTCACAGTCGATTTTATAAACGCCTGGATCTTGTAAAGGGATGCTTGATTTTATTGGACGAAGATGCTGGCTTATCTTTGAGTGCGGCTTGTAGATAGTTTTGATTGAAGCTCGCCGAAGAATGCCTCCTATCTTGTCAGTAACACCCTTTATATAAGGCAGGAATGCTGGTCTTCGTTCAACTGTGAGTGGCTTTACGCGGTTTCTGCGACGGCGACGCGGTGTTTTTAAATCGTTATCCCGCAGCACTTTAACCAGGTGGTTGAGTTCCTCATTAATGTGTTGGGGATCGCAGATTCCATGTGCTCTCTGAAACAAAGAGTTGCCTACGGCAGATAATTGGCTCGGGTGGTGATGGGATTTCCCATTTAGATATCGGTCAGTGTGGGTGGGTTTCCTATAAACAGTATGGCTAAGTGTACCATCAGGATTTCTTTGTATTAAGACATTTAAGAAAGCTAATTTGTTCTCCTGCTCCAATTCCATAGTGAATTTAATTTTAGAATTAAGGGAATTGAGGTGGTTTAGGAATGCATTATCGAAGGGCTTAAATTTTGCAACAACTCCGTCTAGAATACCGGTAGAAGACATAATCTGTCGCGTAGAAGACTGTCTTTTCACAAACAAACTTTCAAAGGAAGATTCTGAAAGTATACGGCAAGATATCTCCGGCGTATTAAGACGCAATAGTCTACCGAAATCGAATCTTTCCAGAGAAGAACGCCTTGCATTGAAGACCTTACGCAATAATGACGAGTTAACAGTTCTCCGTGCAGATAAAGGAAATGCTACCGTAGTGATGGATACATCTGAATATAACGAAAAAATCTTGGAGTTGTTAGCGGATGAAAACACATACAAAATGGTGAATTACGACCCCACCAACAGGATTATGAAGAAAACATCCACTTTAATACAAAAACACAAAGATTTGTTACATTTAGATGTGAAAAAGTTAACACCAGCAAGTGCAAAACCACCAAAATTGTATGGGTTACCAAAAATACACAAAGCTAAAGTACCTTTGAGACCTATTGTGAGCCAGCTAGACACACCAACTTACAAGCTGGCCCAGCACTTAGCAATTGTGCTCTCACAACTGCGAGGAAAGACAAGTGCATATGTAAAGGATTCTTACCATTTTGTTAGTGACCTTAAAAATCTCAAGTTAACTAACAATGAAACTATGGTTAGCTTTGATGTGTCGTCTCTATTCACCTCACTACCTGTTAGAGACTGCATTGATATAGTAAAAAGGAAGCTAAGTGAGTCAAACTTGCCCGAGGAATATGCAGAACTATTAGAGCTATGTTTAAAATCTGGCTACTTCATGTGGAATAACAATTACTACATTCAAATTGATGGTGTTGCCATGGGGTCTCCGGTGTCACCTGTTGTAGCTGACATTTACATGGAGAACTTCGAGGAGCAAGCGCTCCGAATGGCACCTGTTGTGCCGAAGATATACAAGAGGTACGTTGACGACACCTACACTATATTACCTAAGCATGAAGTGACTGCATTCCTAAACCACCTCAATTCCCTTAATTCTAAAATTAAATTCACTATGGAATTGGAGCAGGAGAACAAATTAGCTTTCTTAGATGTCTTAATACAAAGAAATCCTGATGGTACACTTAGCCATACTGTTTATAGGAAACCCACCCACACTGACCGATATCTAAATGGGAAATCCCATCACCACCCGAGCCAATTATCTGCCGTAGGCAACTCTTTGTTTCAGAGAGCACATGGAATCTGCGATCCCCAACACATTAATGAGGAACTCAACCACCTGGTTAAAGTGCTGCGGGATAACGATTTAAAAACACCGCGTCGCCGTCGCAGAAACCGCGTAAAGCCACTCACAGTTGAACGAAGACCAGCATTCCTGCCTTATATAAAGGGTGTTACTGACAAGATAGGAGGCATTCTTCGGCGAGCTTCAATCAAAACTATCTACAAGCCGCACTCAAAGATAAGCCAGCATCTTCGTCCAATAAAATCAAGCATCCCTTTACAAGATCCAGGCGTTTATAAAATCGACTGTGACTGCGGGCTCTCTTATATCGGTCAAACCAAACGAAATGTGTCAACTCGCATTAAAGAACACATCTCTGATGTTAAAAATAAACGAACCTCAAAATCTGCAGTTTGTGAACATTCCATAGACAAGCCCAACCATTATTTAAGATTTGATACCGTGAAGATCCTAGCAAAAGAGAAACATTTTATACCTAGGATGGTCAGAGAAACTATTGAAATTAAAAAACATCCAAATTTCAATAGAGAAGATGGTTGGAAACTTTCATCAACATGGGATCCAATACTTAAAAACATCAAAATGAAAAACCAGCAAACTGTTAGACTGCAAACTCAGGACACAGTCAGTGCCTTTTGTGTCAATCCGGGACGTTATGCGAGAAGACTGAGAAACAGATGGCGTTAATATGTATTGACAATCATGTAGTTTTTATTACTGGCAATAGATGAACAACACCTTAGTCTATCGTGACCACGGCAACTGCAAAGATGCCGAAACGTCGAAATAATTTTTAAAATTAACTAAAATATACGCGATAATATCCGGTAAAAAGTGTTTTATTTAAAGTCCAATTTCGGTTCCTCCATACCGCCTGTCACCCCCTCGCATGTGCTTGCTGAAGAAGGAGATAGAGAAGATGCTACAGAGGAAAATCATTGAGCCGTGTTCCTCACCCTGGTCTGCACCCGTCATCATGGTACCCAAAAAGGATGGCTCAGTACGTGTTTGCGTTGATTATCGCAGGCTGAATGCAATTACCGTACCCGACATTTATCCCATTCCTCGGATAGATGACCTACTCAACGAAGCTAAGCCTACGCCATATATGACAACGCTAGATTTACGCGCAGGCTATTGGCAAGTCCGAGTAAAAGAGAGCGACCAGGACAAGACAGCATTTATTACCCCATTCGGAGTGTATAGATTCAAAAGAATGCCGTTTGGACTTAGAAACGCGCCTTCTACATTCCAGAGATTGATCGATAGGGTGAAGGTTAGCCTATCGGACGTGAAGATGCTAGCATATTTAGATGACCTTATCATTTTCTCTTCTACGTATGAGCAACATCTGGAAGATCTGGATAAAGTTTTTAAAATGTTGACAGAAAATGACCTAAGAATAAATGCAAGTAAATGCAGATTTTGTTGTTCGACCGTCAAGTATCTGGGCCATCTCATCACTCCGAAGGGTTTAAAGGTTGACCCAGACAAGGTAGCTGCTATACTAGAATATCCAGCGCCAAAGAACATAAAGCACCTCATGACATTCCTACAAACATGTTCGTGGTTCAGGCGTTTTATACCGAACTTTGCCAAGATAAGCGAACCCTTGACGCGTCTAACAAAGAAAGCAACTGTATGGAAATGGACTGAAGAACAAGAAAATGCCTTTCAACAGTTGAAAACTCGACTTACGTCTGCTCCTGTACTTCGCCAAGCCGATGAGACAAAGCCATACTTTATTAAAACTGATGCTAGCAATTATGCACTCGGAGCTGTTTTAGTGCAGGGGGAGGACGAGGACGAGCATCCTGTCGAGTTTGCTAGCCGACTGCTTAACCCCGCAGAAAGGAATTACTCAACTACAGAGAGAGAAGCTCTTGCTGTAGTCTGGGCCATAGCCAAATTCCGGGGATACATAGAGGGACTTCCGATTACGGTTATTACGGACCATCATGCCTTGAAATGGCTTATGTCGCTACGATCTCCAACAGGAAGACTTGCTCGATGGGCACTGCAGATACAGGCATATGATTTAACTATCAAGTACATCCCAGGAAGGACGAACGTCGTCGCTGACACCCTTTCAAGACCTATTTGTGACGAGCAAACTTCTAAGGAATGTGGAGTTTGCAGTATAGTCGTGGATATGCCTACTCGGTCCCCTTCCGAAATTCGAATGGAACAACAAAAAGATGAACACCTAAAAAGCATCGTGACGGCCCTTGAAGACGTAGAACAAACTGAAAATGCTGTATATTGGAGTAACAAAGGATATGTTATGAATAATGGGTTACTTTACCGTTATAGCCCTAATGACGACTCAGGCGAAGCTCAACTCGTGGTCCCAGAGCATGAATGGGCAAACGTTTTAGCTGTTTACCACGATGATCCGCTAGCTGGTCATTACGGAGCAGACAAAACGTACCATCGCATCTCAAAGCGCTACCACTGGATGGGAATGAGAAAATACATTGAAGCGTATGTCAAAAATTGCCTTCCATGCCAGCGATATAAGCCATCGAATATGAAGCCTGCCGGCCTATTGCAGACTACTCCGATCAATCAACGATTTGAAACAGTGGCCTTTGATTTGTTTGGACCCTTGCCAGTTACCGCAAATGGTAAATCCTGGATTTTTATTATAGAAGATATAGCAACTGGATGGGTTGAACTATTTGCCATGGAAACTGCCAATGCAGAAAACTGTGCAAAGATCTTGGTGGATGAGGTTTGTCTCCGTTATGGTGTTCCAAGACGACTAATAAGTGACAATGGACCTCAATTCGTCAGTGCCATAATGCATCAACTTACGTACTGTCTGAACATCAAGCATCTTTATACTCCAGTGTACCACCCGGCAGCTAATCCGGTAGAGAGGAAGAACAGAGACATGAAAACTCAGTTAGCAATCCTTGTTGAAGAGGACCATCGCACTTGGGACGCGAAGTTGGCCTGCATACGGTTCGCAATGAATACTGCAAGTAGTCTTGTTACAGGATACACACCAGCGTACCTCACATTTGCTCGAGAACTTCGGACACCGGACGATAATACTCATGATTTACGACGAATATTACTGTCGGAGAATTTCGTACCTGAGATAACTCCTAAACTACTTTTACTTGCCGATACGCTGAAAAGAGTTCATGAAATACGTGAGAATAAAGAAGAGAGCAGAAAACAGCAAAGTGATAAAAGTCGTCGCAAGGACCCGGGTTACAATCCTGGTGACCTAGTCTTCGCTTCAACTCATCCCGTGAGCAATGCTGCTCGAGGAATAAGCTCAAAATTCTGCCCTCGCCGAGACGGCCCTTATATAATACATAACCGTCATGGTGTCTCTTCTTATATGCTTTCAGATCCCAAACGACCAAACCAATGTCTTGGTGTGTACCATACTTCTGCTCTGACTCCATACCAAGGCCAACGTTACTTCGTGCCCGATCCTGTAAGACCTTTGAAGAAGCGAGGTCGACCACCGAAGCCGAGGCCAGCTACAACTTCGACAAAACCAACTCGTGGGCGTGGACGACCCCGGAAAATCATATCACAGAACAAGAATACTGACTGTATACTCGTCGGGGCGCCGTCGTATCCAGAGGGGGAGGATGAAGCAAAACCAAACGCAACTACAAGCGCGCGCGCGCCCGGCCGCCGCGTCATGCTGTCTACGCAACGCACACATCGACGCCGAGCGGCTATATAAGGGCCCCGCTGGCGCGGCCTCTTTCTCCAATTGGCCGTCGCTCAGATGAAGGCTGAGTGGCAAAAATGCACGAGCCGACAGGGGGTTTTTTAGTGGGTATGGTTCTGGTAGGCGTCGGGACGAGTCCCACATAACTCCGATCGCGCGCGCGGAGTATGCGTCAGAGCATTTTTTATGTCCTCCTGCCCTTCCCGTGGAGGGGAACCAAAAAAAAAAAAAAAAAAAAACGATAGGAAGTCAGTCTGCTCGTCGCAGCCTTCTCGCCCGCAACGGGACAGTTGACTGTGACAGTAGGCGCCTGACGTCACGCGTACGCGAATTGCTAACGCTATCTCGGTTTGCGCCGTACCGTATCTATGCATTATTTCCGTTGTATCATTTCGCATAATCGGTATTTCGCATAAGTGTCATTTCGCATAAATATTATTTGGGATAATATATACATTTTGAAACGGTGAAGATTGTTTTCTTGAATATTCTTTATAAGAGAACCCAAGTACCGTTACAGTATAACGTCAATAAGTTGCGAGGAAATGTGTACATATTTGAAAAATTAATTTATTAATAATAATAATTAATTAATTATGTTTCACCAGGTATAATTTTCGACACCTCTGCTTGTTATCAAAATGAAAAAGTAACCTTCTGTAGTTAAAACAATAATGTGCAGAGTTTTGTACTCACTTAATTTTATGTTCGGAAGCTTATCCAATCGAGATATTATGATTGCTACCGTACCTCCGGGATTTTAACAATTTTCTTTCTCTCCTTGTGTTAAGTCAACATTAAAAACTATCCCGCAATCCCTTGAGTTACAAAGAGAAAGATTTCTTATGCGAATTCACTTTAGTTTAGCCAGTTTTATGATATGTGGTCCTTGAAAAAAGTGTGAAAAAAGTTCAATTAATTTCAAAAGTTATTACTTGGGGCTAAAATTCTAAAATAAAAAATTTGAATTTCATAGTCTACTAATGCATGCCACTGCGTAATTGCCTTTGTTTATGCAATTTCGTGTGTGTTCCTATCCTTTTACCGGAACACAACCACATGAACATGAAACGATTCTTTTGAATTCGGATTAAACTTATCGTCCACCTAAATACTACGATGTCTTCCAGTTTTAAAAGTAAACCTTAGTTTCATTATTTTTCAACTAACGGCTTTATTCGCTAAAAAGGAACTAAATACCTACGATATTCCCTCAAAATCTATGTCTGCAAAAGAAACATTTTCTTAGCATTTTTCGTTATCTATCACCGAGGCCGCGAAGTACATACACATTACATTTAAATTAAACATTACGTGAGGAAAGTTTCCCGCCCTTTTTTCTACTCCGTAATGACTCACGAGTTGATTTGTTATTTTTCTTGTTACGGCGACTTAATGAGGGCTCGCCGGAGGCTTAAGAAAATATTTTTGGCCCAAGGTTTCACGTAGGTTGTCTAGGGATGTTAGAATAAATTCGAGAAAAACATAAAGTTAAAAAAATAAGGCATCCAAATCAATATTAATATTATGTTTTCGTTTTTGTTGTAGTAACTAGAACCTGTATGGGTACTGTGTATACTATAAACGCAAACAGGAATGAACAAGAAACTGTAACATCCCTGGATACAATATATTCACATATCAAATAAGGAACCCGAACAGTGTTTTATCTATAAGTTATCTATTATCACTATTACTTACGTAACGTAATAAAAGGTTATGTTATTTAAATACAATCTTCAGAAATGAAGTGAGTTCCTACATTTAGATATCTCATAAACCAAGTTTAGTATATTTTAAATTTTTGGGTTTAATGGCAAAAACAATTAGCTTAAATTTATTGATAATAGCGATTTTTAACTTTTTTATGTTAATACCTTCTCATTATTATAACTGTTATTGTTACGAAGTGTTTTTTTTTTTTGGCGTCAATGTTATGATAAATTGCACGGATCTAAATGCGACTTTAAGAATTAAATTTATGTGAAGCGAATAATTATCCAAACGATTTTCAGTTTCAATTAAGTTATATTTGCTTACGTTGCCTTTAATAGATTCAAGTTTAGATTTAGTTTTTTATTTGTTGCATATTTTTATCTTATAATTATTAACTTAATACATTTAAATGTACATTTTAGAATTTTTTTAATATATAAACGCTAATTAAGTAGTTAGATTTGGATCTTAGTAGCTGTGCTGCATAATAATAAGCATCAGTGTTGATATAAAGTTACCTAGTAAATCATTATATAATAATAATAATAATAATTATGAGGCCTACTTGTGAAAGAATTCCGTGCATGTATGTGCAGTTAGTATTTTTGTTAGCTTCATAAAGCAGAATGGGCTTTAGAGAAAGAAAATGAGTGCAGAGACATTCAGAGATCGCTTAAAGGCATTGTAAAATTGTGATTCTTTTTTTTTATTATTCTTTATTTTGGAAGGGCTTTTTGTTCTTAACAAATTGTGGTTCTTGTAATCCTATGTTATTGATTTTTCCCCTCTTCAAACCAAGAAAAATGGTTGTACTTGATAATCTAAAAAATGGCTTGTAATAAGAGTATCCACTTCTAATTTCTATACAAAATATCCTGTTTCCTATTGGCATTGTGTAGCAAATCGGATTACTTGGAACCGATAATAAGAATCCTTTTATATCCGTATTATAGGATTTGCAGTGACCATATCGTACAGGAATGACAATACTGATTTATACATTCGTCAATATTTGATTATCACTGAATAAGATCTAAAAAATGTAAGAAGCAATTTGCTACAAACTACTATTTACAGGGTTTCTGGTAATTCGATATATTCGGAGGTCAAAGTAGAGCTTATTTGCAATTGATTTAGTCACGTAATACAATAACCTAAATGCCTAGTTTTTGAGATATTACATTTTTTAAGGTTTTCAATGGAACCCCATTTTATTTAAAAATATTTAAAAACGAACCATTTCCAAATGGAGTATTACATGACAACATTTATCGCAAATTAACTCTTTTTTAAGCTGCCCAAAAGGAAGTTATCAAATTACAATTTACTCACTATGTACAATATGTCCAGGGTCTGCTAAATTTATAAAGGCCCGTAGGGCCATGAATAAGCTGTCCATTTCGAAAAATAAGAACCAGGGAGGTAATAATCAAACTAATTATTTTGATTTAAAACTAAACTAGATAAGATAGATAATAATACTATTAAAAATAATATATATTTTTAACTCACTTAAACAATGGGTCCTTATGGACTAATAATTTAGCTCTTTAAGTCTAGGCCTGTATTAGGAGGCACCGCTCTTCCTTAATCAAATATAGAATACAAATATAGTATGTAACAGAAGCAATTAAAAATCTAAACAATACATAAACTCTAATATAAAATGAAACATTATTTTGTCTCTCTTGATATTAAAAGAAGGCATTCAAGAATCTAAATTGGATAAAAGCGCTTGTACTATTACAGTAACAGACGAATTGCAGGTCCCTACAGTGTTTGGGTGTATTGGGTATGCGTGTGGGTGTGTGAGTGTGTGCGTGCGTGTGTGTATGTGCGTGTGTTGTGCGTTTAAGTTGTATGAGTACGTTCTTTTTATTTGTAGTTCATTATGTAACAGTGTTTCAACGGCCTCAAATGCTGCATTACTCAGCCATTTAGTCTATAACTTTTCGCATTCAAGAATCATTAAGTGTCAATGGGGATTTCTCTGTTTATTTTGTTATAGAGATTTGGTGCACGATTATCATAATTGCAAATAGGGTATTATTGCTCTTAGGTGCACGTACCAATAGATCATTTTGTTTTTCTTTAAGTTGCTGCTGTTAAAAGGTAAGCTTTATGTTTCCTTAGTATAATATAGATCAAATACAGTTGCCTTACCGACGAAAGTTTTCATAGGTGGTGTAAATCTTCTGTGGAAAATCTCATCTTTTTTTTTTGTTCCCGTCCACGGGAAGGGCAGGAGGATAAAAAATGCTCTGACGCATACACTGGCGCGCGCGATCCAGGTTATGTGGGACTCGTTCCAACGCCTACCAGAACCACTACCCACTAAAAAACCCCCTGTCGGCCCGTGCAATTTTTTGCTACTCAGTCTTCATCTGAGCGACGGCCAAATGGAGAAAGAGGCCGCGCTAGCGGGGCCCAGAAGGGGTCACCCGCTGGGATTAACATAGCACTTAAGGTGCTCAAAAATGAAAAATAAAATTTAAAGTTACATTAAATAAATATTAAAGAAGTTAAATTAATTCTAATTTACGTTAGAATTAGAAGTTGCGGCCTGAAGGGCTAAGAGATCTAGCGTCAGCTGCGTCGCTACGTTCGTGTGCACGTTTCTCGGTCTAGCGACCTTGAATTTCGAATCTAAGACAGGAGCAGTATATGAGACTGAATCTCGAATTAGAGGATTGGGATGGGATTCGGCACGTTTGAAGAACGATTTTGAGAGTGTTTTGAGGTGCTATTGCACTGTAGGCAGTTTAAGATCCCTGTGCAGGTCCGCGTTACAAACGCACCACAATGCGTCTGTGTTCCTGCGGCAGAAGAGATATTGAACTAGCTGCAGTTTGTGCAGGACGGAGGGTTTGGCGTGGACAAAGACTGGCGAGGCATATGACATGACGGGTCTAACGCAGACCTTATAAAGCGTACGTTTGTTTCTGAACGACATTTTACTTTTCCTACCTAACATACTATGTAGGCGGCCTAAGTAAAAACGGGCGAGTTTCGTTACTCTATCGACGTGTGGATTGAAGGAAAGCGTCTGGTCTAAGGTGACGCCTAAGTATTTGGTAGTGCGCTTCCAGGGGATGGGAATACCTAACTTTCGAACTTGCAGGTTGCAGCAACACGACGGTGTTTGCAGTCGACGTAAACTGCAGAACTCTTTTCTGGGTTCACATCGATACGCCATTTTTGAAACCATGCACCGAGGGCGTCTACAGCCTTTTGTAGTCTGGTGGTGAGTCCCGGTACACTGACGCCTTTGGTGTAAAGGGCTGTGTCGTCGGCAAAGAGGGCGAGTTCGACGTCTTTCGGCGGAATGGGAGTGTCGTTAGTGTACAAGGTGTACAACAGAGGGGCGAGGACTGAGCCTTGAGGGACTCCAGCCTTTATGGGACGAGGCGCGGAGAGCGTGCCTTCATGTTTGAATCGAAACGTACGGTCTTTGAGAAACGACGCGATTAATCTGACTAGGCGAACCGGTATGCTTATTTGTAGAGTTTATAAACGAGACCGCTGTGCTAGACTCTGTCGAAAGCCTTGGCTACGTCAAAGAGAACTGCGACTGTTTTATTACGACGCGGATAGAATGCTTCGAGTATGTACTCGACAATTCGATGGACTTGCTGAGGGCAGGAATGCTTAGCGCGGAAGCCGAACTGGTGGGAAATTATGAGGGGATCGCCATCCGTTGGAAACAGATGGTTCCGCATTCGAGAGAGTATGACTCTTTCGAGAAGTTTAGACATGGCCTTGAGGAGGCTGATGGGTCTGTGATTAGCCGGGATATTCAAAGGTTTACCCGGCTTGGGAATGCCTATGACTGTCGCTTCTTTCCAAGTTTTTGGAAAGTAGCTGTGGTCGAAGCAGGCATTGAAGATGATGGCTAACAAGGTAAGAACCTGCTGAGGCAGGTGTTTGAGTGCGTGGTTAGAAATACCATCCGCTCCCGGAGCCTTTTTGGACTTTTGACTTCTAATGAGAAGCATGATTTCATCATTAGAGACTGTGAAGGGGTCGTCGGTGATGGGGAGAGACTCTCTGCGGAGAACTTCTTCCACCACCGCTTGGATGTGGGAGGGATCCGCGGGTTGCGTGCTGGGCGCACATTGTACCGCTATGCTGTCGGCGAAGCATTCGTTATAATAGATTGAGCTAAAGATTTAAATAGATTTCTTTCAAGTGGTCTCTAGAAGTACCCACTGGAACCGCGACTACTCCTGGCACCACATGTCTGTGGATACCAAGGGAGTCGCTGATAGAGCTATTTAATTTTTTTTCACTGACACCGTCGTGTATAGTTTTAAGTTCATATATATTAGTCTTATACGTGTTACATTAATGCTCTAATTATGTTTTAGGTGCCTAGAAACACGTCCATATTTATTTACCTAAATGAAAATTCATAAATACGTTGCATACATAAAAGCGTCCTACAGAAACGTAACAATTTCTAACATTTCCCAACCATAAATAACAACATGTTAAACTTTTTAATTGCTATAAAAACTTGGTACCTATTTTCACCACAAATCGTAAAATATAAATCACACGCACATACTTATAACTTCTCTAAGTATTGGAGCAGCAGTCGATTCAACGCGAACTTTGGCGAAGTTGTAAAATTAGGTTATGAGAAGACATCAATCTTGTTGTGGAGGCCTCAAGTTTGATTGACAGGTGTTATTGTTCAGTTAATTACATGATGTAGTTAAGTTTTTCAGTATTTTATTTAAAACGATGGTAATAAAACTTTGTGTGCAGTAGAGGATAATTAGATTTGGTCACAATGACTATCAAAATTTTTGAAAAATCATTGTTTGGGATAAAGGGCGGTTTCTCCTTCTACAACATTCTTCATAGTTCTACTGCCGGGATAGTAGACTCAGCTATTTACTCACAAATTTTTGTTTCGAAAAGCGTAGTTCATTTGTTTTTTCTTCTTTTGGTTTTTTTCTTTGCGTCCCTTAGTTTACAAAATGGAAAACTTGAAATATCGCGTTATTTACGAGCACGAGTTCCACCGTGATACCAGTGCTGCAGAAATGGCTCGAAGTATTAATGCTGTGTACGGCGGCGGTGTTGCAAAAGAAAACACAGTGCGTTTGTGGTTCCAAAGTTTTCGTTCTGGAAATTTTGACCTGCAGAACAAGCCCCGTGGACGGCCGGAGACCAAAGTTTTTAATGAAGAATTGAAGGCTATTCTGGAAGCGGATCCATCGCAAACCACGTCCAAGTTGGCTGTAGGCTGCGGTGTTAGTGACAAAACTGTTTTGATCCACTTGAAGCAAATAGGGAAGGTGAAAAAGCTTGAGAGGTGGGTACCTCATGATTGAGTGCAGCAAACCGACAAACGCGCGTCGACTGCTGCGTTACATTACTCAACCGGCATAATAATGAAAGGATTTAAATCGAATCTGTGATGTGAAACCTGTGATGAAAGTGGATCCTGTACAATAATCGGAAACGCTCATTGCAATGGTTGAACCCTGGCGAACCAGCCAAACCCTGACTCAAGTGAAAATTGACTCAAAAAAGTTACTTGTGAGTTTGTTGGACTAGTGCCGGTGTCGTTCACTACAGCTTTCTTAAATCTGGCCAGACGACTACGGCAAATGTCTATTGTCAGCAACTGAAAACCATGATGGAAAAGCTAGCTCTGCTTAACAACCGAGGCTGGTCAAACACTCTAGGCCGCTGCTGCTTCAGGACAACGCTAGACCACACACTGCACAACAGACGGCCACCAAATTAGTTGAGCTTCAATTTAATGTGCAAGACTTCCACTGTACTCCCCGGACCTTGCTCCAACAGATTACAATTTTTCGAAATTTGGATAACTTCTTGCAAGGGAAAAAATTCAACTCCGATGGGGCAGGCAGTCCAAAGCGCCTTCAAAGATTTTATTGATTCCCGTACGAATGGTTTTTTAGTAAAAGGATCAATGAACTACCCCTGAGATGGCAAAACTGCATAGGTAGCAATGGTACATACTTTGATGAAATAAATATATTATTTTAAAAAATTTGACTTTATGTTCCTCCCTTACAATGCCAATTTCATATGTAATATGTAAATTAATCATATATATTTTGTGAATCAAAGTGGCACACTGAAACTAAATTAATGACAACAAATCAAACTACTTTTTAGCTTTACTAATATTTTATTAGGTTTGTGTAAATTTGGTTACTCAATAAATAAATATTAAATGGCTTATTTAATAATTTATGAAATTTTATGAAATTGGGACAAACAAATATTCTAATTTATATCTCGTTATTCTCAAGAGAAATAAAATATACCCAAAAACTCTTTTTCAGGTATATAAATGTGAATAAATAATTTTTATTTTCTGCGTAGACTCCATATTTACTTTAATTTTGTTAATATTGTCATTTCATCGACTGAATGCGAAGTTTTTCAAATAAAACATGCCGTTTGAACTTATAAATCAAGAGTCTTGTACAAAACTCTAGTTAGAATAGATAATTCGTGTATTCCTGGTAACTATACCGTAGGTAGACGATTTCGGTCAGTTCGAATTTCTGACTATCACGCATCGATTGACATTCTTGTTAATTAAACTTATAGCGTCATTGCCAGTTAGTATATTAACGCAAGAATAAACAGTCTAAGTAGTATTCCTTGAATGTGAATAGTCACATTACTAGATACGCTTTTAGACTGTCTACCAAGCACACTAACGATAAAGACGGTGCGTTATAATATCTAATGTCTGTGATACTCCCGTGGTGAAATTGCTAATGATGAGGGCAGGAAAAGCGCGGGTTAATCGACTTTTAATATTAATCTGAAATAATCTAAAAATTAGTTTCATCGTTCATCCTAGAACATAATATAAAAATATTTTTGAGCTTTCTAGATACTGACAAAAGAAATTACCGTTTATAATTAATTGATTGTGTAAGTGTTCATGTAGAGAACATGATTTAAAGGGATGAATAAAAATATTCAAGAGGCTTTGCGTCCCTTTGATTTTTTTTGTTTGTAATTATTTCTATCTTACTTTTAGAATCAAGCAGCTAACATATGAAATCACTTAGCTATTTAATTACTTATTTATTTTATTCACCAGAAACAGGGACTCAAATGCTTACAAAATGTAGACGTGAATAAGGCCAGTGGTCCGGATGGCATTCCCGCAGTGGTTTTAAAGCACTGTGCAGCCGAGTTGTCTCCTGCTTTGGAACGCCCATATCGACTCTATCTAAGGACTGGAAACTGGAAACAAAATCATGGAAGTTTGCAAACGTGCAACCCGTACCAAAAAGCGCAGTCGAGCCCACCCAGTCAACTATAGACCTATTGCAATCACTTCCATAATTTGCAAAATTATGGAACGTGTATTGAACCTTCGTCTCCTGACGTACCTAGAGACCAATGAGCTCCTCAGTGACAACCAATATGGTTTCCGCGAAGGACGCTCAACAGGACACCTTCTAGTGTACGTCACGCATCTATGGATGCCTTGGAAGGGCACGGAGAGGCAATAGCCGTATTTTTGGATATCTCCAAGGCCTTTGACCGGGTATGGCACGAAGCCCTTTTGAGCAAGCTTCCTGCGTATGGCATACCATTTGGACTCTGCGACTGGATTTCTGATTTCCTGCGGGAACGGTCAATTCGAGTTGTCGTCGATGGCTTCTCATCGGCCCTAATGGCGATCAACTCCGGCGTACCTCAGGGATCTGTACTCTCTGCAACATTATTCCTGCTGCACATTAATGACCTTCTTTTATCGGAAGGCATTATTGGTTACGCCGATGACAGTACTGTTGTAGAGAGATATGTGTCCAATGCGCGAGCGAGTCCAAACCAGATCCAATTTCAGAGAGAGTCGATGATCGAACGGGTTGATTTGACACTATGTAGGGTTTCCGATTGGGGTGAAGCCAACCTTGTCAAGTTCAACCCTTCCAAAACTCTTCTTGGGTAAAAAGAGCACATTCAACTTGACGCCCACTTTTCAAAGTGTATCTGTACCGATCACAAACCAACTAGGGCTTCTAGGCAAGACCATCATCATAGCTCTATGTTAGATCAAATGATTCCACTGTTAAAACATCACCCAGGGGCTGGTTCCAGAAATTGTATATAGATTTGTTATATTTTAAATAGAGCAGTCGGCTTCTTGTGCTATAGTTGTTAAAACTCATTGGTACATTCGCTGAACCTGAGAGCTCAAGATCAAGTGCGTCTCCACCACTGCGCTACTGGCACTCTTTAAGTTCATAATCCAACTTAAAAAGATACGATTTTCGGAAAAATGTATCCACATTATTATATTTATAAGAAGTTTCATGGCTTCTGGGGTAAGGAACATAATCTCTCGTCTTAACTCGGTATAGGTATCCTGAAGGCCTGATATATGGTTACGACATTTAGACCTTGGTACTATATTCCAATCCGTTGATAGGTATATGAGATGTATGAGAATATAGGATATTCGTAACATATATATTTATTTCTCGGTATGTTGCTACAGTATTGAAAACTTTTTATTCTGTATTAGTAGATAGTTGATAAATTATATTTTTTTAACCGGTTAAAGACCGCTTTTACATGATGTTACTAAGAATGCAAAACATTTTTAAATGGGGGGCTATACATAGGGCAGAGTGTTAGCTACACTTCCTGTGAATTGTTTGTTAGGTACTTTCTGGGTGGCCCGGCTAACTGGTCAGTATTCACTTTTAGAAAGAATCTCAGCAAACAGATAATCACAAAATGTTCCTTATATTAAAATCAATCTCTCTTTCTACCTGATCGAAGCAAGTTTTATTTTGAAAATGCTAGAAGCTTTTTAACTACGTACGTTTTCGATAGTCAATATATCTATAATTATACGTGCCTTGCTTAGCAACGCTGCACGTAGAGAAGGCTTTGGTAAGGTACAACTTGTCACCTTTACTAACTATTGAAACGTCTGAGTTTATTAGATTTAGGATTTTAGACTTTAATTACACATTTCAAACAAAAAGCTCGGCTGCCAACGTCGCGGAAAGTGTGAAGCATTGGGAATATCGACATTTAAGTAATTGTTATATTTTTTAGGCTTTTGGCATTGAGACGATGTGGTCCTGGGTTCAGGGTGTTCATCAAGTTTTCAGTGAAATTTCTGAACGATTGGTGAGTAAAACTGGTGACCCTCTAAGGCAATCCATCACGGCAATCTGCCAGCCTTTTGGCCACTTTGCCCTGTGTACACAGTAATTTAGGCGTTGTATTGTTTCTTTCATTCTTTTTCTTCCCTTGATTTTCTTAGTCCTATTATTAATGTGTAAATACTACTGTTTGTAAATAAATATATTTATTTCGGTAACCACATTTTAGGGCACTTTAAAAGATTTTAATTTACATCTGACTTCAACATTTGTTTTGTGATACTTTCGGGTGTTACATGTTTAGGACCAATTTAAAAAGATGTCGTAAATTTTTTTACATGTAAATTATAACTTTTCTATAAATTATATATGTGTACATATATATGTTAGTGATAAATTCATCACTAATATAAAAATTCATCACTAATAATCACTAATACATATAAGTGATTATAACAAAAGTTATAATTTATCGAATTTATCACTAACAAATAAAATGTGGCACAATTAGTATCTACGTTAAAAAAATTGTATTGCAATTTTATTCTTAAATTTTCTACATATTAAATTGAAATAGTTTATCCAAGCCAAGAGTGAACTCATTACGCATCACGACCTACATCAGACAGGTAAACGTCTTTGTTAGACTGTATGAAAAATGCCAGCTTGTTAGCCTGGTTCCACAATCCCACGTCTTTTATATCGCCGGTAACAAGCCAAGATTATTATATATAATCAGTGGTTGTCTTTGTTGTTAAGTGTGATTTTAGAGACAATTTTATTTTTATATTTATTGATTGTTGCGCATGGATTGGTCGTGAAGTGTCACGTAATGTTTTGAAGAATGACGGTACGAACTAGATGAAGTGGAATCATACGGAAATCTGTCAGTAAAACTACTGTGTTATTTAATTGAGATATGCACAGGTCTAGTTTTTGTAAATTGAACCGTAATTGCTACATAACTGCAAAGTATCCAATAGGGGAATTATATCCATAGTGAATAAACAGTCGATATGGTCTACCAAACCTTTTTGAAGTTTCTAACCTCTAACAAACAGAAGAAAACCCAAAGTGATTTACACATATTTTATTTTTTAAAAAGGATTTTAAATTCAAATTCTGCCCTAACTTTAACTGTTCTGCCAGTATTGTTTCATAAAAACATGAAAGTCAAAAATATGAATATTGGTTCTCGGGGCCTGAAACAAACTTCAACATCGTGCAAAGTAGACCAAATGTTACTTGCCAACTACCTTCTACCTTATCCAACCTAAAAAAAAATAACAAAAATTTAGCGCCAAAATCAACAAAAAAAATTACTCCCTTTTTTAATTTCGACATCATCAACAAAATAAAATAATTAGCGAGCATGTCAAAAACATTCAAATTCATAATCTAATAACTTCCAAATTTAAAAGTGATTCTAAACATTTCTTTAAGTTTTAGCGGAATAAAAATTAGAAATGAGGAATAAAAATTTATTTTACGCAACCCTATTTTTTTAAGTAAAAATGTCAAATTCACGAAATTGTGACGGAATGAGGGTTGAATTCAACAGAGCGCTTCAATTTGCATGCCAGTAGAAGTGTTTCGTATTTAGACGCGCTTTCTTTTGTTTACTTAATACATGCACCCACATTGAAGCACCACCTGAGATCTTTACATTTGATCATACTTTTTTAATAAATTCTGGTAGAAAATAACGCATTGCCAAGCCAATGGCGATACCAGAATCAGAGTTTTAATTTGAAAATCAAGGTGGTCCAGGAATGCAATTCAGAATACTTTTTTTCAATGTTCGTAGCCGGCAAACCGTGTGAGCCAAGTGCAAGATTTTAAGCTTCATTTTACGCCGTAAGCGCGTTTGTTTTTTATACGATATTCGTAGAGTGATATTTCAGGATAATGCAAGGAAAGCTGTTTCATACAACGCTGAAACTGTGAAACTCGCAGTGATGGATCCATTTAGATAGAATATTGTTTGTGGCTAATACCTGAAAGCCAGAAGTTTCAGTTTCCCTGTTTAAAACTCAGTCCATTAGAAATTAACTGGAATTGAGTTTTATTAGAGCGATACTGTAGTTTAGTTTAGTTCAAAATCAAAGCAAATTAATCCGTTGGTTTTATTTCTGTTTTGTTCAGTTATTTTTTTTTAATTTCCTAAATTCTAAATTTTCTTTTGTTAAAATTGATCAACTGCGGTGGTTTTTTTTATAACTATTATATGTAAGACATGAATTATAAAATTGCTACAGAATAATAATTAGGACATGGCTTAATGTTTTATTTATTTTTTGACTTTACAATTTTCTTTAAATATGTTTTTAATATTTAAAATTTGTTTCCGGACATTTATCTCAATCCTTTTATGTTTTTTGTTTATGATTCTTGACATTGTATCCTTGTAATGTTTTAATTGTATTAATTTTTTATTTCATTATTTGTAACAATTTAAATGTAATTTTAATTTTTTTCCATTTTGTAGTGTGAGCGCATGACAAAGGAACGCTGTATGTGCCTATAATTATTGACATTATATACTAGAAATAAGTAAAAAAAAATGTTATTATGCTTTTTTTGTATTATATGTTGTTGGCAGGTCTTTTTCAAACAAACAAATACTTAAAACCGGTACGTAAAAAGTGGGAGAAGTACTAGTGTGGAATACTAAATTAGTTAACATATACCTCTTTTGTAAAGAAAAAATATACTTGAACTAACAATATTTCAATATGATTCGTGGTTACACAGGAATCTTTGATGCGGACAGGAGCTACCGTGAGCAGTGCACAAATATTTGCTATGTTGAAAGGTTGTGTAGAGACTACGCAAACTTTATTTTACTTAAAAATAGAATAAGTTTGTGATGTACTTGAATGAGGTTAAAAAAGTTTAACCGATTCCTTGCCACCGTCATTTTTCGAGCCTTTCCGCCCCGGCCCCATACAAAACTCAATGACGCACGAGTCGCGTCATGGGCCTGCCTGAATGATAACGCACCTAGCGCGTGGTTGGCCCCCGATAATGTTTTTACGCTATTTTAAGCAGTTTTAGCTATAATTGTTGAAATTAATATAAATAACCGCCTTCCCTCAATACTGTTAAGAATGACAATGTCAACGTCAAACTTGTCACTTATAAATATACTCACTCGCTGTAACTAACCTATCGATCTGTGCTAAATAAAGTTCCTTTTAATTAAAAAGTAATCCGTTTTAATTACATCAGGTTATGGACCCAGGATGCTCTAATCTGCAGAATAGTATTTAAAAAGTTTTAAAATAGTTGAAACAGTTAATATTTTCTTTATTAAAAAAGAAAAACCGCGTGCATAACCCTAATAGTTACCGGTTCGCGAGTTTCTATTTTTCAGCTTTTCAGAAATAATGAATAATAACAATACAATAATGTCAATACCCAAACTCACGGGTCGAGATAATTGGACAAGTTGGAGTTTCGCAGTCAAAGCATATCTGCAGCACGAAGACTTATATAACTGCATATTGACCGAGCCAGTACTTAATGATCCAAAATCAATAAAAAATGATGTAAAGGCTAAATCGAAATTAATATTATTAGTTGACCCAATATTATACATTCACATTCAAGATGCAGAAAATGCTAAACAAGTTTGGGAAAATCTGGCTAAAGCATTTGAAGACAGTGGATTAACTAGAAAAGTAGGTTTATTAAAGGACCTGATAAATACAACATTAGAAACGAGTGATAGTATAGAAGCTTACGTAAACAAGATTATGTCATCAGCTCATAAGCTTAAAAATATCCACTTCAATGTAGATGATGAGTGGTTGGGAACATTGATGCTGGCTGGCTTACCGGACTGTTATAAGCCGATGATTATGGGTATAGAAAGTTCAGGTGTAAAGATTAGTGCCGATATGATAAAAACTAAATTACTGCAAGAAGTAAAATCAATTGATTTAAACACTACCGCACTTTACACAAAAACTAGTAAGTTTACTAAGCATAATAAATATCAGAAAAAAGGGCCAAGATGTTTTAGCTGCAACCGCTATGGTCACATAAGTAAAAATTGCAGATCTAAGAAGAATGATAAGGAACAAAACTCTGGTTATGTCGCAGTATTCTCTGCAACAACAAAAAATGAAAATGGGTGGTACATTGATTCTGGGGCATCTATGCACTTAACAATGAGGCAAGACTGGCTGACAAATGAAGTATCTCCTCCGATTACAACTATAAAAATAGCAAATGATAAAATGCTTTCAGTTAAAAGTTGTGGCAATATAGAACTAAAAGTTGTTGCAACAGATGGAAAAATACATACTATACAAATAAAAAATGTTCTCTATGTACCAGAATTGGCAACAAATCTTTTATCAGTTTGCCAAATAATAAAGAATGGCTGTTCCATTAAGTTTACCAAGAATGGCTGCAAAATATTTAATAAAAATAATACTGAAGTAGCAGCTGCAAAACTCATCAGTAATATGTACCGGCTGAACACAGAAACTGTTCAAGCATACAGTTGTGAAGCAAATGTGAATGATTTACTCTTATGGCATCAAAGAATGGCACATCTAAACTTCAATGATTTAAATAAATTATCAGACAGCACTAAAGGTGTAAAAATATTAAAATATAAAGACAGAATGAACTGTGAGATGTGTCAAAGGGGAAAACAGACCAGGCTGCCTTTTCCAGCTGAAGGTTCCCGAGCAAAGAAACCTTTAGAAGTCATACATTCAGACATATGTGGACCAATGGAAGTAAAATCCCTTGGAGGAGCCAAGTATTTTCTTACATTTACTGACGATTATACAAGAAAAGTATTTGTTTATTTCTTAAAGAATAAATCGGAGGCTTTCTGTAAGTTTAAAGAGTACAGAGCATTAGTTGAGAATCAGCTTGACTCAAAAATCAAATGTATACGTACTGACAATGGAAGAGAGTATCTGAGTAATGAATTTTCATATTATCTTAAGAGATCTGGAATTATTCATCAAACTTCTAATGCATATACTCCTCAGCAGAATGGTTTATCTGAGCGAATGAATCGCACACTCATGGAAAGAGCTCGCTGTATGTTAATTAACTCTAATTTACAGAAACAATACTGGGCAGAAGCAATTGCAACAGCTGCATATATAACAAACCATTGCCCAACACATGCACTTGCATTTGCAACACCTGAAGAAAAATGGTCTGGAAAGAAACCAAATGTCAGTCATTTAAGAGTTTTTGGATGTGAAGCTATGGTTAAAATGCCAAAAGAAAAGTTACAAAAATTTGATCCTAGAGCAAGTAAAATGATTTTTATTGGTTACTGTGATACTACAAAAGGCTATAAGTTAATAAATCCTAAAACAGGAAAAGTAACAATAAGTAGAGATGTTGTTTTTATGGAAAATTCAGTAAAACCAAATGATATAATGATACCCTGGACTTCAGATGAAATAAATTATGAAAATTGTGAAATAGAACCATTGATGATCAGTTCTGAGTTGGAAGGAAATAACCTAAATAAGTCTGAATCAAAAAATACTAGTAAGATATCAGACAGTGATGATTCTTTTCAATTACATGAAGACTCTCTGTATATTCCTAAAAGAAATGTTGATACAGTAGAACATAGCAATGTGCTAACAAGATCTAATAGATTAAAACAAGGAAATAATATTTATCTTTGTAAAGATAGTGGTTCAGAGGATCATAATATACCACAGTCTTACACTGAAGCTGTACAATCACAAAATGGAGAAAAATGGAAAAAGTCAATACAGGAAGAGCTGAAGGCACATAAAAAAAATGAGACGTGGACACTGGTAGAGAAACCTCCGGGAACAAAAGCAATTGGATGTAAGTGGGTTTTCCGTGTGAAAGATGGACCATCTGGTCTCATATATAAATCCAGACTCTGTGCAAAAGGGTGTTCACAAAATTATCAAATTGATTATACAGAAACATTCTCTCCAATTGTGAGATATGATTCTGTTCGAATCTTACTTTCAGAAGTATGTCAACAGGAACTGGAAATGATACAGTTTGATGTGAAAACTGCTTTTCTCTACGGAGACACTACAGAAGATATTTATATGAATCCACCTAAAGGAATAGATACTGAACAAAATTATGTATGCAAATTAAAGAGATCATTGTATGGATTGAAACAAGCTCCACGTTGCTGGAATAACAAATTTAAATCTGTAGTTAATAAGTTTGGGTTTACCAATAGTCACTCTGATCAATGTGTCTATACAGGTTGTGTAGAAAAAACCAAAGTATATCTTTTACTTTATGTCGATGATGGATTGGTAATATCTAAAAATAAAAATATTCTTAATAAGGTATTAGATGAACTGAAGAGAAACTTTGAAATAAAAACTATGGAAGTCAAGAATTTTGTTGGTCTTCAAATAGAATGCATTAAGAAAAATATATTTATTCATCAGAAGAAGTACATTGAAAAAATACTAACTAAATTCAACATGAATGATGCTAATGGTAATAGTATTCCTGTAGATCCACATATAACCTTAGTAAAAAAAAAATTGAACCTGAAGAAAATATACCTTATAGAGAAGCAGTAGGGTCTCTCATGCACCTTGCTATTGTGAGTAGACCAGATATTATGTTTGGAGTAAGCTTGATAAGTCGTTTTCTTGATTGCTACAATAATACACACTGGGCTGCTGTTAAAAAGATATTAAGGTACTTAAAGGAAACTATAGACTATGGGATTCTTTATTCTAAATTGAAGAACAACATAGTAGAAGGCTACAGTGACTCTGACTATGCCACTGATATTGATACAAGGCGATCTACTACTGGGTATGTTTTTATAAAAAATGGTGCTCCAATCACATGGTCCAGTCAACGACAGCAAAGCATAGCATTATCTACTACTGAGGCAGAATTTATGGCAGCATGTTCTGCTACAAAAGAAGCCCTGTGGATCAAAAGACTTCTTCTAGATATTGGTGTTTATAACCAAGACTCTATTTGTTTATGTGTGGACAATCAAAGTGCAATATCAGTTATTAAAAATGTAGATTTTCATAAACGGTGTAAACATATTGATGTGAAATATAAGTTCATTAAAGAAAAGTTTAAAGAAAAAGAAATAGATGTAAAATACCTATGTACAAGTAAACAGTGTGCTGACATATTTACAAAAGCTCTTTCTCGAGCTAGATTTCAATACCTTAGAGACAAAATAGGAATAACATGTAAAATACAAGGTAATAGATTATTCTGAATATTGGTTTAATAGTTATGGCAGCATACTAAAGCTCATTTGTTTTTTTTTAATTGCATTTTAATGTATTAAAATATGAAATGTTTTGATTTGGTGGATGCTATGAGATAAATATTTTTATAACATTAGTTGTGTAAAATGCATAAGCATAGTTTTATATAGCTTTTTATTAGGATTCTAAAGTGTTAAATATGAATGAGAGAAGGCTTTCATTTGGTGGATGTGTTGAAATTAATATAAATAACCGCCTTCCCTCAATACTGTTAAGAATGACACATGTCAACGTCAAACTTGTCACTTATAAATATACTCACTCGCTGTAACTAACCTATCGATCTGTGCTAAATAAAGTTCCTTTTAATTAAAAAGTAATCCGTTTTAATTACATCAATAATAATACAACGTAAAACCTTTCACTGTGGATTATGTTGTATTTATAGTTTAGTGTTTTAAAGTGACTATCTACGCGTTTTATAGGAAATGGAAGGTAAGTTACAGATTTCCACCAGGAATTGTAAACCTTTTATACTTTTTTGTTGAATTTATTGTTGATATATGGTGATATAATAGCTATAGATATTACTGTTTAGGAATCATATTGCATCAATCTGGATTAATCAGTTAAGTATATATATTTTATAATTTTGAACCAGAATTAATTAGAAAACGCAGATATATTCCCGAACCGGAAATAGAAACACATTGAGACGATGACCATTCAAGCAGAACTATCAGTCCTTGGAACCTGGTAGTGTAACATATTAGGGTGTTACCACACCAGCCAATCGTCCGTCGATCGATTGGTATGGTACAAACCATCGATCGACGTCGACTGTTCTATTCTGCCATCGATCGACGTCGACGGGTCGACGCGCATCACGCATCACGCAGCCAACACGCTAGTCTGTGACGTCAGTAAACTGAGCGCCACTGAATATCGGGAAGGGACCGATCAATCGGAGTGGTCTTAGAACGTCCGTAACGGGTGGCGGTCGCAGCGAGAAAGCTTGTCACCTCCAATTTTCCATCGGTACTCGCACTTTAGGGACTATAATGTGATCTTATTGGTGTGGTAAAACTCATACGCCAGCCAATCTGTAGTAAAAAAATTCTGTTGAACAGGCAGTTTACATTTTTTAATGTAAACACTTTTTTATTCATGTCCATTCATTAATGTTTATAAATGCGAGTTGATCTCCGGTACCTATAACTAAAGTAATTTCGTTGTACAATAAGTCACCTTATAAATTTTTATGAAGGTAAATGTAGTCTGCCAACCCGCAGTAGACGTGATGGCCTATTATTGTCTGACGCCACCCCTAAGTTGGTAATAGTAGTAAAATAATTCCATGCACCCTATAAATTTATATGAAGGTATCTGTAGTCTGCCAACCCGCAGTAGGCGTAATGGCCTACAGTTGTCTGACACCACCCTGAGTTGGGAAAGGCTGATATCCCTCCAGTGACTATTAAGGGTATTACCACACCAATCCTTATTTGACCCTTAAAGTGCCGGTCAAATACTTATGTGTTATTATTTAAGAACTCGTTGGCCATACATATCATAGTTTGCATAATAATTATTTACATAAATAGGATGGTCAGCATATAAATCGTTTTCTGTTAGTAAACGTAATAAGTTCTAGGTCCACGCGACCATTTGTTTGTATTAAGACGATGATGAGCCTGTGACCATTTTATTCAAAAATAAACCATAAGCTAATAGGGTTTTTTTGGGCAGGAGACGTTCTAGATATTTGTTTATTAGTTTTTGACCTTGATGAGCTAAAAATTATTCCATGCAATAAATATTTTAGTTAATAGGTTGCTTTTAGTTTTCTATCAATACAAATCTTTATTCTGAGGTATTGTACAGAAATAATATGAATGTTCTTATTATTATCACGAATTACTTATGCATTTTGAACCAAATAGCCATGTACCATAAAAGAGTTGGGAAGTTTTATTGGATATTTTTTTTATATCTTAGTGTATGAATTATGGATTAATAAACAATTATTGCATGTGGTTGAAGACCTCTGACAATTTACCTTTCCAAAAAAATGTCGTGGCCACAGGTATTAGTGACTCGAGTATGTTAATTTTTATATAAAATAAAAGGATTTTTTGTTTGAATTGAATAAAAATTTGATTTACAACAATTTTCTAATGACGCGCTCATCGCGCCATGGGCCTCCCTGTTTGTTCATGACGCGCTAGGTGCGTCATGGGCCAGGAATCGGTTAATCAATCTTCTAATAAGTATGTTTTGTTCCATTAAATATTGTTTCTGCCTTTCTATCATTTCCCCAGATAAACAACAGAGCCCACAAAGCCTTTCATTACAGCCATGAAAACTCGAGAACTTGATACTTAAAAAAGGTTCCTAATAACGGCTTTAATTATGCAATATTTAAATAGGGCGTTTAAGATATAACCTGTTCAGTAACTGCTACAATGAATTACTATTATCTTGTTTAAAATAAGCTTCTTAACGATTCCGCGTATTTTTAAATAAATTGTCTATAAGTAGAGTGATTTCATGTAAATTAGAACTTTTAAGTTAAAAAATGTCCTGCCGCTGAATCGGTGTAACTTGAAAGCGTCATAGCAAACGTATAAGTTATCAGGCCATATCTAATAAGATAAGGTGTGTTATAGGGTAGTAATATATTATCTTATTTTATAAAGGATCCCGTTGCTCTAATAAACGAATTCACATATTAAACTTGTCTTCAGAAATATTTTCCGTATGAAAAAATTTACGAAAGATTTTTAGTACAATTCATAATACTAATCTTTGTTTTATAAATAGCACCCACGTGACCGTTTTAATATGTAGCGAAGCTTACGATGGCTAAGACTAAAGTTAAGACTAAACTGAACCATCTTTTGAGCATGACAGTCGACTCTTTACATAAAATGAAGTTAACGCTTAAAACCCTGCGGCATGGCCTTAATTACCTTTTAGAAAAAACAAATACTTAAAGCGTTACTTAACGGAAAGTTTTGAGATCTTAAAAACTATGGCATTTCTTAATCAAATATTATATGACGTAAACCAATAGTCGACTGAAGAATTAGATTGAATTGCATCAACTATTTTAGGAGGAATTGTTTTTTTTAAAGAGAAATATCAACTTATAAGTTAGTTATTGTAGTTATTTACTGAAGCTCGTGTACACGGCATGGTTGCAAAAGTTACAGTGCGTTGGATCGAACATCAATAAAGCTGATTTCAACCCCAAGAATGGAATAGTGAACATGGATTTATAGTACTTTTGATTATTTTGGGACTTCTATTGTACCTTTGTCGAAGGATTTAGGAATGTATTAATTCTTACTCAAGCTTTTTTACGAAGTTATAAAGTATAAGACGATAAAGATCATGAAAGAAAATTAATAATAATAAATAGTAATAATAAATCTCCAGACAAACACACCAACTGTATGGCCCTAAAGTAAGCAGAGCTTGTGTTATGGATGACAGCGAACTACAGTAAACTGGGAGGGAACCCAGAATAAACATATATATATAAATACAAACAGCCATGACCCGAGAACAACACAGACCCGATCTGCGTCCGGACCCGTTCGGACGTGTTGACGGTCGCTCCCAGCTGCCGAGTCACGATTGTTGTCTCACGACTTCCTTTGTATCAATACTCAAACGCCATTCCCAGATCCGTTCTGCGTCCGGCCCCGCTCGGACGTGTTCGCGTTTGCACCAGCCGTTGAGTCACTATTGTCGTCTCACGACGACAACTCGTAGCAATACTCATACGCTGAGATTCGTACAATATCTCGCTTCGTCCTCGACGACTTGAGATAAGCCCTGTAGGACTTATGCTGCGGCCGGTTTCGACTGGCTGTAACTAAGTCAGCAACAACAGAGTTGAGCTTATTACGGTCGATTAAATTCGATAGTAGTTCACAAGGCTCGGGCTGATTTTCTGGTTACGTACTTGACGCTGGGCGCTTGTTATGTTAGTTAGAGACTCGCTCTGCGGCCGGCTTCGGCCGGTCGTAACGTAGTCAATCCCGCACTCGGTGCACCCCTCGAATAGATACCCCACCTTGGTGGGAGCAGCAACAACAGAGTTGAGCTTACTAAGGTCGATTAAATTCGATAGTAGTTCGCAAGGCTTGGGCTGACTTTCTGGCTACGTACTTGACGCTTGGCGCTTACGTAGTCAGAAACTCGCTCTGCGAACGGCTTGGGCCCGTAACGATAGGCCCAACTCCGACGGCTTCGGCGGCACTGCTATTAATAGTCATAGCCAATCTACACACAGTGGCTTCCATGTTGAGGAGAGGAGGGGTAGGGAGAGGACAGCAATGGAATCCTCTTCTGAAAGCCGATGGAGTTGGGTCTATCATTACGGTTGAACGCGTACTTGGGAATAGCGAATCCCCTGGTGCGGTTTGGAGTGAGCCATGTCTCTTGGAGAAGCAATAAGTCTGGCTCTTTGTTCTAACGGAACAGTTTGAGCTCAGGGAGATTAGTACTAAGGCTACGAGCGTTGATTGAAACTTGGGCCTAATACGACCGGACGCGAGATTAGCTGGTCTGGACATTATATTTTTATTTAAAGAATTTACACTAAATAAATAATTTACAACGAAATAAGTAACGAGTGATGCTCGGCTAACGCTAAGAGACGCTCTTGAGGAGAGCGGGCGGCACACAGTTTACGTGCGAGTACGGAGATTTCCCTAATGTTGACGTTCTGAATAACGTCGAACACGGTGTTCGTGTCCTCAGCCAACGACGACTGAGGTTGAGAGGACGGAATGGGACGCGGGCCTACGGGAGCTGTGGGAGCTGGGAATAGACGGGAAGGTGGAGCTGGAGCGGCCGGACGCTGTCTCCAGGAGAGAGCCGGAGTCGGTGTCAGCTGTACGGGCTTTACTTCCGGGGGAGCCTGGTTGCGCAGCGGCGGGAAGTTAGTGGGAGTGAGTGGCGGCGCCGGTTTAGGCGCGGCCCTCTTAGTTAAGGAGCGTGGAGCGCGCGGGGAACCCCTGTAGTTAGCTGTGTGGCGGGACTGGCCGCACAGCACACAGGCAGGGGGGGAAGTGGATTCGGGAGTGCGAGTGCATTCCTTTGTGATGAGTGGGTCCAGGCACTTAACACACCTGGGGGGAGCTGCGCTGTTAGCCGCTGCGTGGCCATAGAGATGGCAACGGTGGCACTGCCCAGGGTGACGGCGGGGGTTGGGAAGCTCGACGGAGATATTCGAAAGTCCGCAGATTGTGCGAGCCTCTCTGAAGATCTCCCTCAAGTTGGAAGTGTTGGTAAGGATAACTAAAGCGAGTGGGAAACACCAACCGCGGTTGGAATGCATCTTGTGCACTGCTTCAGCCGGGAAACCCTGGGACTTAAGGTCCTCGAGGATAACATCGTTCACGAGCTCGAACGGGATGCCCCGTAATACTGCGCGGTTCTTACGCTCCTCCAAGAGGGCGTAGGTGTGGTACGAGATTTGTTTTATTGCAACCAAGTGAACGCGCGGAAGTCGTCGATGGTCGTGACCTGGATTTTGATTGAATCGCCTGCGTTGGTTACTTTAACATAATACATTTTTTGCTCTTTGCAAAGATTAGATACCGCGGTCCATCGCGCTTTTTCGCGAAGGAAGATGGGCGGAGGGAGCTGAGGCTTAGGTGGCGCGTCGCTGGCTTGGACGGAGCCGATGTGGTCGCGGTCACTTGCTGTGACATTAACGGCGCAGGGGCAGGTGTTGAAGACACCGGGGAGAGCTCGGTTATTGAGGATACCGAGGCTTTCTTCGAGTGCTTCTTAGAGCGTTTGGTGACTAACTGAAACGCGGGCTTAGGAGAGCCGGTTAAGGTGACGGCATCTTACGACGCATCAGACGCGGGTTCGGAGTCGCTCCTGGGAGCGGTAAGATTGCGACGCGACGCGCGAGAGGATGTGAACGATTCACAGTCCATCTCGGATGGCAAGGGAGACGCGGGAGAGCTATAGATCTGAGGGGTCTGGGCGTTGGTGGCCTGAGAGGCCGGGGTTGGGGCCTGAGGGGCCGGGGATAAGATAGTTGCCTGTATGGCCTGCGTTAGTGAGTCATCGGAAATGAGGACGCCGGTCGTAACGAGCGCCTGGGCGAACGACCTAGCAAAGTTTACCAAGCTTGCTGGTCCATTGGAGGCCTTGGGACTACAATATATAATATATTAATACATAATAATGCCTAGGTTTCCTAACAAACCTAGCACCTAAACTTCCCTACCCGCGGTAGGGGGGCTGGGGACGACGCGGAGTGGTGCCCCTAATTCGGACAGTACTGTACCGTCACCCTGGGAAGGCCCAAGTGCAATGGGATCGGGTCAGCCGGTTTTTCCTTAGCCTGAAGAGCTTTGAAAGCGCACCGGGGCAACGCTAGCAGGCTTAGTTTAAAAGAGGATTCCATTGCTGTACTCTTCCTACCCCTCCTCTCCTCAACATGGAAGCCACTGTTTGTAGATTGGCTATGACTGGTCATCCGACCATCATCATAGATTCAGTCTGCTTACCTATTGGCACTAGACCAATCCGCAGCGACTTTGAGGCCATTCTCGCCCTCGGCCATTCAGATGTTTGGAGACTTTAACTCCAAACATACTGACTGGACGTGCCTATCGACCAACACCAGCGGTATCACTCTCCTTAATATCACTAACTCACTGGACTTAGACGTCATCTCTCTCATCACTCCCACTCACTATCCCGACAACCCGAACCACTCTCCTGACATCCTCGATTTTGCAATTGTCAAGCGAATCAATCTCGATCTCAGGTCTATCGAACCGCTCGATGACCTAGGCTCTGACCACCGCCCCGTCTCCCTCGTCCTAGGACCACCTGCACGATAACGTCACCTCTCCTAAGACCTTTACCAACTGGAAAGGCTTTAAAAATACGTTAGTTTCAGCCTTAGAGGCCCCGAACTCTCCGCTCGCGACCTCGCCCGATCAGTTGGATAGCCCGGATAAAATAGATTCATTATTCAATTCTCTCACTAATGCTATCAACTGAGCCATCAGTGACAACGAAAAGGTTGCTAAGCAAGGCAAACCCACGCTTCCTTTAGCCGTTAGCAATCTTATTAAAGCTAAGAACGCGGCTCTCCGGAGAGCCAAGCTCTATCCCACGCCCGCCTATAGATTAGCAGCGAATCAGCTGCAACGTAAAGTTAGGTCTTGCCCGAGCCTAACGCGTAGACGCCGCCTCTCACGTCTCTCCTCTCACTCGCCCCGATGGCTCTATCGCCTTCGAGGTCGAAGAGAAAGCCGAATGTTTCGCTGACAGCGTTGCCTCTCAATGCTCGCCCAGCACGCACCCTTGAATCCCTCCCACATCACAGCGGTGGAGGACGAAGTCCTCCGCAAAAACTCTCTACCCATCACCGCAGACCCCGTCACAGTCTCTAATGCTGAAATCTCGCTTCTCATTAGAAGTCAAAAGTCCGAAAAGGCTCCGGGTGCGGATGGTTTTTTCAACCACGCACTTAAGCACCTGCCTCAACAGGTGCTTACATTGTTAGCTGTTATATTCAATGCCTGCTACGACCTTAGCTACTTTCCAAAAGCTTGGAAAGAAGCGACAGTCACAGGCATTCCCAAGCCGGGTAAACCTCTGAATGTCCCGGCTCATCACAGACCCATCAGCCTCCTCAAGGTCGTGTCTAAACTTCTCGAGAGAGTCATACTCTCTCGAAAGCGGAACTATCTGATTCCAACGGATGGCGATCCTCTCATTATTCCCCATCAGTTTGGCTTTCGCGCTAAGCACTCCTGCCCTCAGCAAGTCCATCGAATCGTCTAGTACATACTCGACGGCTTCTACCCACGGCGTTTTAAAACGGTCGCAGGTTTCTTTGACGTAGCCAAGGCTTTCTCTCTCGTTTATAAACTCTCTTGTCTCGTTTATAAACTCTACAAAATAGGCTTACCGGATCGCCTAGTCAAATTGATTGCGTTGTTTCTCAAAGACCGTACGTTTCGATTTAAACATGAAGGCAAGCTTTCCGCGCCCCGTCTCATAAAGGCTGGAGTCCCTCAAGGCTCAGTCCTCGTCCCTCTATTGTACACCGTGTACACTAACGATATTCCCGTCCCGCCGAAAGGCGTCGAACTCACCACTAAACTTCAAAAGGATATAAACGCCCTCGGTGCGTGGTTTCAAAAATGGCGTATCGATGTGAACCCAGTGAAGAGCTCTGCGGTTTTCTTCGAGTGCAAACGCCGTAGTATCGCCGACAATCTTGAAGTTAGAATGCTAGGCATTCCCATCCCCTGGAAGCGCACTACCAAATGTATAGGCGTCACCTTAGATCAGACGCTTTCTTTCAAACCTCACGTCAATAGAGTAACGAAACTCTAAAGAGTAAAAAACTACATAGTATGTTAGGTAGAAAAAGTAAAATGTCTTTCAGAAATAAAGGTACGCTTTATAAGACCTGCGTTAGACCCGTCATCACATGCCTCGCAAATCTTTGCCCACGCCAAACCCTCCATCCTGCACAAACTACAGGTAGTTCAAAATCTCTTCTGCCACAGGGCCACAAACGCACTTTGTTACGTGCGCAACGCGGACCTGCACAGAGATCTTAAACTACCTACAGTGCAACAGTACCTCAAAAAACTCTCAGAATCGTTCTTCAAACGCTCCGGAACCCACCCAAATCCCTTAGTTCGAGTTTCAGTCTCTTATACTAACCCTGTCTTAGATTAGAAGTTCAAAGTCGCTAGACCGAGAAACGCGCACACGAGCGAACCCACGCAACTAACACTAGATCTCGAAGCCCTTCAGGCCGCAACTTCTAATTCTAATGTAAATTTTAATTAAATCAATTTTTTATTTAATTTTGAGCACCTTCAGTGCTATGTTAATCCGGCACCGGCCAGGACTCGAACTTGGGATTTTCGACGTATAAGGCAAGGCTATTTACCACTACACCACTCGGTCGTCAAATTACTTTGAATTATATTACCCTTGAATATTTTCGACAAAACAATACCAAAAAATAAAACATTTTTCATAAGCATCATTTAGCATAGAAGGCCCCTGGCTTACATCTACGGGTTAAATTAATCTTAACGTCCGCCCACGACCCCATTTTCCAGAAAGAGTTAAGCATATTCGTAAACGTTAACTTGACAACAGGTGTCTTGTGATAATGACTAAACAGCCTTTGCATTTGTAATGAAGATCTGCGTAGAGTGGAACAAAGTGTAGTATAATCAACAGTGGGAGGGAACTAAATTACTGTAAAGAAAAAACACAACGGAAATGAGGAACTCCATAAATATAAATTACAATGGATCTTTATTAGAATTGAAATCTTTTTTTGACATTAGCGATGCTTTAATATCGTTTATACTTGATATTTTTATTTATAAGCATATTTGTTTTTTAATAATTATCTTAAACTACATTTTATATGATAATTTATATTTTGATATGATAATTTTAGCTTGGACAAATATTATGTAGAAAATTTCATACTAAAAAAATTTTAAGCTAAGATAAAAAGAAAAATTAAACTCGAACAACAAATTAAATTCCAATACGAAAATTTTAACAAATGTTCAGAGCGTCTTTTAAATAGGATCCAATTTCGCTTATCCTTATTCTTTGAAATATCGAATATTTGTAAATTCACTTCCCACTGAGTAATACAGACACGGCGGGTAAAGTTGGCGCGAGTGCATAAAAAGTAAAATTCTCTTACATTGGAACGTATGCCGTTGCACAACTTTGAAATAACTTACAAAGTGTTCTCTGTTTACTTAGCTCTCGAACCACGACCCGCTACGCGACTTTGGAGGCAAAGAATAAAACCCAGATAGTATTTATTTGACCTAAGAATGAATGAAGAAAAATTTTTTTTCTAGGTTGGCTAGGAATGAAATTTTTTCAAACTCATTAAAGAAATCGATAATGATTTTTTATTTGCAAAATGTTAATATTTTAATAAATAAAATATGAAAATTATTCATTATTTATTTATACATATTCTGTTTAGGTATTTATTTCAATAATACCTATAATTTAATTTGAATTGCTAATCATAATTATTTTGTTAGGCCTTGTGATTTATATTGCATATTTTATGCTAACAAGAAAACAAAATAAGAATAACAACCCACTGTGGTTTTCTGTAAACCTTATACGTGAGTTACGTGAAAAAGAATAAGCTTGCCAAAAGTTTAAAAGGTTCAAGAATAAGTTAGATGAATTAGAATATATGTATTGAAAGATCGGTCGTCGACCATAATAAAAAATTCTTACCAGGATTATATAGAGAAAGTTGTCAGTAGTGTTATTAAGAACCCTAAGTATTTTTGGGCCGAAAAGCAAAGAGTAATATACCATTTGTTATAAAATACGGTGACAAGGTAGCAATAGATGGCGATAGCATTGCTAATCTTTTTGCAGAAACTTTCGCCTCATAATGCGGCTCGGCAACGAATGGTGTTTCAATTGACGAAATGCATCTAACATTACTGCTTCCTTAAGTGAATTACATATAACCGGTGATAGAATAGAAAAATATTTGAAATCTCTTGATCCTAGTAAGGGGGAAGAAAGCGATGGTATTCACCCAATATTTATAATAAATTGCGCTAGGGATAAAAACAATCCGACCATTACAGACCCATTAGCATTCTACCTATTTTTGCCAAAGTTTTGGAATCTATAGTTTACCCTCATTTATCTTGGCACATGAAATAATTATGTTGCTGCTCAGCAGCATGGTTTATTAAAGAGACGTTCAACGTCAATAAATATTTGACATTTGTGGATGGTATAGTAGCTATAATGAGTTCGGGAAAGGAGGTTAATGCTATTTATACCGACTTTTGTAAAGCGTTCGATAAAGTTGATCACTTTATATACATTTATTTACACATACATTTACACTTCCAAATTGGTTTTCGTCATACTAAAGCAATCGCATACAACGAGTTCTTGTGCACGGTTATAAATCTAAGGAAATTCATCTTTCCTCACGAGTGCCTCAGGGATCCAATCCTGGGCCGATCCTGTTTGTAATGTTCATTTATGATATAAAATATTGTGTTCATAACTGTGAATTTCAACATTACGCCGATGATCTTAAGCTATCACAAACAGTTCATAATAATTATGAACAGATGAAGCTTCAAGAGGACATAGATAGGGTTACAGATTGGTGTCAGCAAAATGGTATAACTCTTAACGCAGAAAAATGTTGTCACATCCAATTTTCTCGAAAGCGTAACAAAGTTCCTAGCTGTTACAAAATTCATGGAACAGTTTTAGATAAAGTGGATCAAGTAATATATTTAGGCATTGTTCTTGCCATTAAAATGAATTTTACAAACCATATAAATAGCACAATCAACAAATGCTTGAGAATGTTAGCAAAATTAGGTCGAAAAAAGCAATAAAGGCCTATATTGCGCCCTGGTTCGTAGTCATATTGATTATTGTAGATTTGTTTGGTACCCGTTTTATCAGAACTACATACAGCGTATAGAGAACATTCAGAAGAAATTTGTCCACAGAATATCTTTTATCAATGGGACTTACTGCAGCGTCAAGTGTCAAGCGTTATTCTGATAGGTTGAGCCAATGTATGATACTATCTCTACGGCAACGCAAGGAGCAGCTATCCATGATGTTTTTGTATAAATTATTAAATCGTGAAGTTGACTGTCCGTCTCTTCTATCACAAGTTAATATATCGGTCCCTAGAGTTACTGCTCAATTGCATAATTTAAAAAATGTCTCTATTATTTTAAGAAAAAGTAATAATGGCAGTTGCTCTCCTATTAATGCTATGCAAAAAAACTTTTATGCTGTATTTGAAATGTGAAATTTCGATATTTTTTGTGACAAAAAAAGACACTTTTATCCAATCCATATTTTAATGTTGTGAAGAATATTATTAGCTTTTTCCATTTATTACCTTGTCTATAAATTAGTTTTTCCTTCTTATTACTTTTGTATCAACGATTTTTAATAAAACAGTATTGTGCATACCTGTAATTTAGGTGCATATATGATACTACAAATTTAATGTTTTTTGTTAACAGTTATTTTAACGCTTAGGCCTTATAAAATAAATAAATAAATTTACTTAGTTAATAATATTTGATATGTAAGGTCTCTCAAACACTCTTCATTAATATTATTTTTTTAAATTATAAAATTAGTTAACATAGTATTTTTGAATGGTAGCATTGTACACAGTTTTTGGGATTTAACAGATTTTAGATTGAAATTCTACTTCTTGTTATTTTAACGTTAACTTTGACATGCTTGTATAAATATATATTTGCTTTTAATGTATTTTGTTAGGTATTTTATAGAAAAACATTTATTTTGCTTCTTATTCTTCAGAATTCTATGAACTAGGTCTCTTTATAATTATGATAAATATCGACTATCAGAATGTAAGAGATGTAAGAACTAAAACCGTTATTTTTTTTAAAATATAGTTTGTACCAACTATGACATTTATGTGTCGACAGAAACGTGGCTGTATAATGGTGTGTTTGAGTCTGAAGTCTGTAGTCTGTAGAAGAGACAAAGAAACGAGTGGCTTCCTTAGTAAAAAAAATGGTGGTGGAGTCCTTATCAATGTAGCTAAACATCTTCGATCTCGACGCATTCTAAACTTTGAATCTAGTTGTGAGGATCTCTGGGTAAGTGTAAAACTGCATACTAAAAATGCTTAAATGCAGGAGTTGCATATATGCGGACTTTATCAGCCCCCTCCTAACCAAAAGAATATTCTTAAAGAATTTATAAGTAGTGCTAACAAAGTGTTTGACTCTAAGTTTGAACAAAACATTGTTACTGGAAAGTCAAATCACACTCTAATGAGCCCGGTCCCATCACAGGCTTTAATATTATACTAGTCGCAAAGACTCGTGGCAGACGAGGCCATAAATCACTTTTTTTATAGGGATGCGCTCGCGCAGACTTACAATACTGTCGATAAATTTAAAAACGAGTGAGTCATCGCTGCACAAACAAATCACCAAATTTTATAATCACTAACTAATGACCATAACTAATAATTGTTATACTGTTTTTAATTTGTTACACGAATCATGAGCGCGTCTGCCAATAGTCTTTGTGACTAGTAGGTATAATAATAGCTTATATACTAATTTGATTTTGGATTTTGCTGCAATTAATGGGCTAAAGCAATATAACAGTATTCCAAAGAACAAGAACAAGCAACTGGACTTGATATTTAGTACCTGTTAATAATTTATTGGAATGTCTATGGCCAGTTTCGGCCATTGATCCATTGCATCCGCCCCTTGAGTTTTTACTATACGAAGACTCTCACACGTGTTTACCAGCTCACGAAGTTGTGAGGCCTTGTTTTACAAAGCTGATTACGTTAAGCTGTCAGAACACTTACAAATATTGGAAAATTGAGCTTTCTATGTGCCCCACAGTGGATAAAATAGCAAGGTCAGCACACCAACGACGTTATATCATGATTAATTCCAAAATTCAAGTCACAGAAATTTTCCATTTGGTTTTCCGGAGAGCTACGAAATCTCTTAATACAAAAACAAAATACCGTGCAAAGCTTCAAGCGCACAATAATGCAGGCTATGCTTTGAATTGGCTAAAAAGAGGTGCTTGAAACTCATGGCACTTTGCTACCAATCCTATATCACTACCTTGAAAGAAAATCTGCCAGCAAATCGAAAACTTTTTTTAACCTATGTCAAAAATAAGAAAAAGGGCAATAGTAACTTTCCCTCGCATATGCTTCTTGATAACAAGACTGCCTCTTCTGGTAACGATATCTCCGATCTCTTTGCTAAAAGCTTTGCCTTTTTTTTAATGAAAAAGGGTTAAACGTTTGTCTTCTATCTCACCTGATGGAAAGTGACGATGAAGACGAAGGTGTTACACGTCTATTCACGAGATACCTATTCACTCGACGCTTGAAAGAGAATTTTGTCAAAAGAGAGCTGAGCCTTCAATTCCATTGGAGTCCGCAATAGTACTGAACAGGTCAACATTCACTAGACTATTATTAAATTCAGGGATGGTCAGGTTTATAAGATTTTAAAAAGCCTTGACCGTTTTAAATGTTCTTGAGTGGATGGTGTCCCTACATTGTCCATTTCTTTGCAGCAAAATGCGCAACAGCGTTTGCACATCCGCTATGCTTAATTTTCAATAAGTCACTATCAACTGGTTTGTATGTTAGGGAATCCTAACATCTGGAAAATAGCTCATATTTTCAATCTTCGTCTTTTCACAAAAATAAAGACAAAAATCAAATAGTCAGTTATCGGCCAATATCTATATTGCCTATATTTGCCAAAGTTTATAACAAGACCCTTTACCTAATACTTTCCTGGCACTTTAAATGCCTTCTTAATTCCAATCAGCATGGATTTATGAAACTAACTTCGAATCTGGTTTCCAACGAATATGTTTCAGAAGTCTCGACAAATTTTGATCGAAGTTCCTCTGCTAGTGCAATCTATACAGATTCTAGCAAAGCTTTTGACAAGGTAAATCATTCCGTCCTTATTCAAAAACTTGCATGGCTTTACCGAAAAATGTTTGAGCATGTGCAAGGCAGCCTTTATCGCACTGACAGAAAATCGTCAGTGGTTGTGAACGGTTATAAGTAAGAGTTTTTCTTCGGGTGTGCCACAGAGCTCACAACTTGGTCCGTTGCTCTTTTTTATTAACAATATCGGCTAATGCTTTAAAAACAGCATTCATTTTCTTTTTGCAAACGATTTGAAATTTTACCGGCTTGTCAAAACGAGCCAAGACTTTGTTCTCTTACAGGACGCTTTAAACAGACTGGATGCATGGTGTGCAAACAATGACATGGACCTTATTACTTGGAACTATGGAACTTTATTAATCTGGTCTACAATATCAAAGGTAGTATTTTAGAGAATGTTAGTTCTATCCTTGATCTTGGAGTAATTTTGGACACAAAACTCTGTTTCAACAGCCATAGTAGTAGAAGTAGTAGTATATGTAGTATCTAATACACTTAAGAATCATGGGTTTCTTCTACGCAACTGTAAAAAATTTAAATATATACCACCCTTTAGTGCGTTACGGATTCGAATATAGCAGGGTAACTTGGAGTCCTTTCTATGAAGTACATAAAAAAGTATTGAACGAGTGCACAAGTGATTCTTATGGCACCTTGCATACTTTTGCAATTTAGCAAGTAACAAGTCGCAGAGTCATGTACGATATCATGTTCATTTATAAATTATTGAACAATATTATTGACTCACCTAACCTGTTCAGTTCGCAAATATTTTCTTCTCTCACTAGATTACCCAGATTCAACCTTCTACAATCTGTAGGCTCTTTGAGCCTTTAGGTTATAATGATCCCCTTGCCAGGGAGTTGCCTTGCAGTAAGGGACTCCAACTCGCATTCTCAAAGATCTCGTTAATTCCCCACTGACCTATCAAACTTTGACTAATAAAATCATTATTATTTTTATATATATGCATTTTTCTTTTAAATTTTTATTTGATATATACCTTTTTAAGACCTGCTTCTGCTGTAATGCTGGCTTTTTATTGACATATGCATTGTAAAAATGACATTTCTGACTGATTGATGTAATTATGTAATGATGTAATTTAGATATTATAAATAATGCATATTTCATTTTGTGGATTTTAATTTTCACTTAGATGATGTAACTATGTTGTATAATCTTGCACAATTTTTGAATTTTATTCTATTAGCTATTCTAAATAAGTATTTTTAGAGTCAAATTGAATGATGTCTTCGCCTATAATTATAATTTCACTAATTGTTTGCTCCGTACCATTCGTCTATACATTTTTTGTAGTGTTAATTATGTTAACACTAACGTCAACGATTCGAATACTGCAAATGACGTATCTTTCATTCGTTTAAGCTTTAACTTCTGCATATTAAAAAAGTTGCTTATTAAATACGGACTTACCAAGTTTTTGAAATATTAGCGCACAGAACACTGTATCACTTTTCGTGAGTTTTGAGAAGCTGGAATAGCTGAATCGAATGGTTGAGTTTAAATAAAATTGGTGGGGTTATTACGTAATTAGCGACAGCAAAAAATCGATCGATATTTGCTCTTCAATCGCTTGTTTTCAAAAATACTGTTTATGTACCAGCGACAGCAAATAAATTGTTTATAATGTAAAGTTTACTTGACGTTCATCGATGGTCACTGATCGTCTTTCTTATATAATACCGCAGTAGTAGTTTTGTTAATCTAAGTTGTCATCGGACAAAAGATAATCACACGAGAAGACACACTTCAAGAAAAAAAATTAAAGTGTAGCGGTGGTTCCAAATTATAAATTTTTTGCGAAGAAACCCAATAGTGCCTTGAAAGTAAATCATAAATAAAATCTAAGGCACTTGCTTGGGCCCAAAGTACATACAAAAATCTGGTTTTATGTACTGTGAAAACAAATAAACATATAAGATAGAAAATAAGTTTAAATGACATATACCAGGGCGGCTGATAAGTTCGCGACCTGAGGTACTTAGCGATGACTAATCATCTCAATACTGATAACACTAGTTGCCCAACTTTCTTTAAATCAGTTCATTAACACTTCATCCCAGGAACAAGCAACCACACCATGTCGGCCGCAGTGATTAAATTCCCTGTGAAAAAAGGAAAAGTGCCGAAAAACATTTCTGAAGAAATGTCATCGGTTCCTCAAGATTTTGGGCCTTCGTATTCCATGGTAAAAAATGGGCTCGGCTCAAAGAAGAGAGAGCTGTGAAGAGGACCCCCCTGGGTAGCCCAGTGACGTAAGCACTGAAGTTCGAAAAGTTCAAAAATTAGTATCGGCTGACCATTGAATTAAATTGTGGCCGATAGCTGAAGAGTTGCAGATTAGTAAAGAGCGAGTTGGAGAAATTTTGCACCAAAATTCACATATGAACAAAATTAGCCCGCGTTGAATACCGCGAAGCTCACGCAGCCGCTCGACTAACAACGACGACTCGTGAGTTGTCGGGAATTTTTGGAATTGTTATGTCAGAGCGATTTTGATGAAATTTGTAATTGCATTGTAACCGTGGACAAAACTTAGATACGTCAGTATGATCCGAAGTTCAAACAAGAGTCTATGCAGTGGATTAAAAAGGGAAAAAGGCCACCAAAGAAGTTTAAAGTTAAAAGTCTGCCGCCAAGATTATGGCGACCATTTTTTGGGATAGCGAAGGAATTTTATATATTGATTAGTTGCCTATGGAAACTACTTGATTTGTTGATTCTGCAAGACCACGCGCCCGTTGACACCGCTCGCGTTGCGAGGGATGCCTTAAAAGCCACTGGGTTCGCAGAAATCGATGATCCAACCTACAGTCTGGAACTGGTTCCCAATGAGTATTTCCTTTTTTCAAAACTGAAAAAGCGGTTGCGGGGGCGAAGATTTTCGTCGGCGTAGAGACCCATTTTGAGGAGCAATCTTCAGAATATTTTTTAAGTGGTTTAAAGGCCTTGTATTCACGATATGAAAAGTGTATTTCACTTGAAAGGGATTACATTTAAAATTAAAAACTAAAATATTATGATTTTGTTTAATTAAGTACCCTAGGCGGCGAACTTATCAGTCGCCCCTCGTAGTTCGGTCAAATTAGACCAAAAAATAAGAGTGAAGCTACATAAATTTACAACAAGCTGAAAGTCGGTAATATCGTTCAAAATATAACTATGAATAAAATTTTAAAGTTCCAAATCTTTCACCTGCATGGAAAAAATTTTGTTCATGGTCAAAGGCCAGAGAAATGAGTTTTTCGCGATTTTCAGCAAAACGGTAAGTTTTATCATAAAAATTTTTATGGGGAACTTTCAAATTTTATTTATAATAAATATTTTTAAAGATTTTACTGATATTCAGCTTGTAAGTTTATGTACCTTCGAATGTCTAGATTGACCGGACTAATAACATATTTGGTCTTTACAAAGTAACCGATGTAATAAAAAGTGTTATAAAAACAAGTGTAATAAAAAATAAAAAAATAAAAATAATAAACTATTACAAAAAATACGTTGAAATTCAGTTGTATATATTTCAGAAATATTTCAATTGTACGCTTCACATCAACATCGTTACGGGAAATAAAGAAATTTTGTTAAAAGCAAATTCACAGAATATATGAGATTATGATTGAAATTTCAGATTTACCACGTTAATTCAATCTCCCTGATTCGCAGTAAATTTAGCTCAACTGCCTGCGCTAATTCGCATACGGGCTAGGTAGAACAGTTCCACAAATAGAGACCAGGAATAATTAATTTAGGAACTGAAAGCGTCTGGAACATAATTACCGTACACTCGTATTAAACTTACCTTTATGATCATATTTTATGTGTTATAAAATGAAGGCGCTCGTTTAATGCTTTACTGCAATGCTATGTGACGCTTTATGTGCTGGCAAGTGGAAAAAGGCACTTTATAAAGTGTTGTAACACATGTGACAGGACTTTGTAGCAGGGCATAAAATTATAACAGAACTGTTTAACAAATCTGAAAAAACATTTAAAAAAAAATAGTAACTGGCTATAAATTATACCTCCGTATAAAATTAAGGAGATTTTTGATACCCATTTCATAATGTTTTCGTAATATTTTTAAGGTGACAGTTGTGTTTTAAGTCATTGAAAGATAGCTCATCAATGAGTCTATCTAACAACTCCTGAATCTAACAAAGAAGTATACACATTTTTAACAACTTAATAAAACTAGAAATCATGAAATCATCATATTAAAACAAGTTTTTTATTTTTATGCCATTCTGATTCTTCAAAAAATATTATGTTTTTGAATAGTACAACTTGGTGTGCCAATAAAGTGAAAATTGGCGTCACAGGTTTTTTGAAATATGTACTATTATAAAATCAAGTCAAAGTTATCTTTTATTTGACCACTAAGCTGAGACAGTCTAAATACATTTAATAAATATCAATTCAGCCAGTTTCTTATTATTGATAATAAAAAAAATTGTAAATGTCGCCATAAAATTTAGAAGACCATAATTTTATATCACTTGAATTTTTATTGGAAAATTATAACCAAACGGTCGTTATGTTACAATTTAAACTTTTTTTTTTAACGCAGGAAAATCCTCATGGATACCCGAACCAGCGGTGGCCGTAGTTGGGTTATGCCGGACTCCTACCGGCTAAAAACATTCACGGCCCGACATCGTTGGCCAGCGCTCTGCGCAGCGCCGGCGACGTCCAAAGAGTGCACGCGCCATCTCGAACCCTGGACCGGAAGCGGGTTCCCCCGAACCCGCCACCAAAGGCTCATGGGACTGCGGGGTAGGGAAGCTTTCGGCAATGAAAGGCGCCCTCCGGTTAATAAACTAACTTAACCTAGTGAGATTGTAATATTACTGTTTTGACAATTTTGCGGCGACATATGTAGAATATTAATGTAGTTATTGTTCATTCAAGTACCAAAAATAATGAAAAGGATTTGACAATGGTCAACAGTTTGAAAGCACTAGCTTATTTGGGCTGTTCACCCATAAGTATTATTTACTCTTTTCTGACGTTGGACCGTACGTTATGTATCAAAGCAGACTTGGCAGAACAGACTCTAAGCTACAAAAAAGTACTGGGACATAAATTATTAACTACTGGGACTTGTGGGACATATCTTCGGATCTGGCGGGACTGTGAACCTGTTAAAATGAAATGTGCTCACCTAATTCCTATGTTCATTCCTTAAGTTTTGAGCTTTAGACTCATTTATCTGTAAAATCGTTTTGCTGCAAGTTATGAGTTTGAGTTTTCTAAGTCAGTTTCTATAATTTTTAGTTACGTATCCTATCTGAACACATATATATTTTTATTCTTTGCATGAAACGATTTCTTTCAGAGGAAGCCATCCTAAGACTGCGAATATGAAATTGGTGCATACTTGCATTACTTTATGTTAAGCTACACTGTTACTCTTAAAGTTAACAATATTTTCCAAGTGCTTAAAACTTTTTATTTTGTCTCCATTCTTTTATTTACTTTGGAAATAAAATTTTTTTATTTTATTTCTTATGTTCTTTTCTGTTTGCCTTGTTTTAAGACAGTCAATAAATAAATGCTTTATGAAATTTTCAAACAAACAGCTTGTTATAATTCGTTATACCTTCTGACATTAAAAGCTAGGTTTTAGTCTTGGCTTCGCTCGGTCGATAAAATAATCTTACCATGAGAAAGGGAAAACGAAAAAAAAATATTTTAGGTAAATCTCCAGTAAACCAGAAAACTTTAAAAAATAATTAGGTTATGAATATTTGTATGTTTATTATTCAATCACACCAAAACAACCCAAACTTTATCAGAATTCTTTTAGGTTGGAAAAAGAGGGAGCGTACTTTTAATCTTATGAAAATATGTGAAACTAAAACCCAAGACATTATCAGTCAGATAAATAAAAGCAAGGTTCTTCCTAAGTATTCACAAAAAGGAGCAAAATTCTGTATAATTAAAAGTGTCTGTGATACTTTATTTAGGAAGACGTCTATTTATTTTCGAGTAATAACTTTGAGTGTTTGTATAAAAGGGTTAGCGGTTACCATTGTACATTTTCATTAAAATGTTTTTAAGAGTTTCCAGGGAATAACTGGTACATAGATACCTATACCATAAATTTGCGGTTAAATTGGGTCTGTAATCAGTTCTCCACGATGTTTTCAAATCGTTTTGTGTATTCAAAAAGCGAGGGTCATAATCAAGTTTATCTACTATTTGGAATATGTTTTCCATGGAATAAATAAGTGTTTATTTTGAACGTAGTTTATATGCTATGAAATAATATAAATAAAACTTTTAATAAGTTTAAAATTAGCACAGGCTATGTAGTAGGAATACTGTACGATTTATACACTTTTTTGAGAGTTAGTTTCAAGCCAAATTATTTTATACTTCTAATCGTGACTGTAACATGATTTTATTCATATGTTTTGTCAGGTAGCTTAGTAGGTACCACAAAAATATTGTTTTTATAATCAAACAATTTGATACTCTTAGTGTGAAGATGTTGATATTATGTTTTAACAGATGTATCGAGATTTATTAAGTGTTACAATTTGTGAACCAATAATGAAATATATTTTGAGATATGCAATAATTTGCTATTTGTGTGCTATATCCATCTACTTCACTGAAACCTGGAATATTACACAAAACGTCAACACTTGTAACCAAGCAAAATATAAATTCCAGACATAAGGAATAATATAAAAAAGTTAACACATAGGTAGGTTAAGCATTATAAAAAACATGTGAAATTTCTTCATTAAATGAAAATTTGTTTTTAAAACTAACGTGTTTTGAAAACACAATTTGCATTTGTATACTATTTTGTAGCACTTTAATTTCTGTAAATGCTACTGCTAATCATAAATCACAGAGACAACAGTTCTGAGTGCACAATTTCTCATAAATCCGCAGGCATTATTAGCAAATAAGTTTTAAAAAAGACTTTCAAGAGACTTTAAAAAGCCACTTTGAAGTTGTAAGTGCCGACATACATTCTCGCTCCGATCGCCGCCCGGTACGGACGTTCCAAGACCACTCCGATTGATCGGTCCCTTCCCGATATTCCGTGGCGCTCAGTTTACTGACGTCACAGTCTAGCGTGTTGGTTCCCTGATACGGTTTTTCTGGGTTTTCTTACTCCCTCCGAGCGCTATCGTAGTGATTTTTCTTTGTGACTAAGCCTCTTAGTCTTCAAAGTTTTGTTGTACTTGTGCTGAGTGCTGTGTGGTTTCAGTCTGGTTTCAGGTTCTGAAAGTACAAAGGTTTCAGTACAAAGGATACTTAACGGTGACAACGAATTTGTACTGATCCAGTCTTTTATTTTTATTTATTCCTTCTTCTGTTTTTTATTTATTTTTCCTATATTTCATATTTATTTTTTATCATATTCGTGTGTTTTCGTGTGCATTCGCCCTTTCAGTCGATAAAGGTTGACCCTAATGCGGTCAACTCTTTACCTGCACAACCTTTTTTAGGTTTTTAGGTAGCGGCCTTCGGCGAACTACGGTTAGTTTTAAGTCATTCTCCCCAGCCCCCCTACCGCTGGTAGGGAGGTTAGCCGCTAGGGTTCGCTAAGTTTATTTTAGGGAACTCCTCTAGTTAGAGATTTAGTCTCATATACTACTCCTGTCTTAGATTCGAAGTTCAAAGTCGCTAGGCCTAGGAATGCGCAAGCGTACTCTTCCACCAGACCGACATCGGATCTTTAAGCCCTTCTGGCCGCAAATTCAAATTGTAATCTTAACTCGAATTAATTTAACTTCTTTAATATTTATTTAATTTAATTTTAAATTTCTATTTTCATTTTGAGCACCTTCAGTGCTATGTAAATCCCAGCGGGTGACCCCTTCTGGGCCCCGCTAGCGTGGCCTCTTTCTCCAATTGGCCGTCGTTCAGATGAAGTCTGTGTGGCAACAAATTGCACGAGTCATTCAGGGGTTTTTTTAGTGGGTATAGACTCTGGTAGGTGACGAGTCCCACATAAGTCTAAACGCGCGCGCGGTGTATGCGTAAGTGCATTTTTTAATTCCTCCTGCCCTCTCCGTGGAGGGGAACAAAAAAAAATTAAGTGCCGAGGTCGAGGTTCGTAAGTTAATCATACTAAAATGATACTGGCACATAAAAGACCAGCATAACTTAGATGATTTAAAGTGATTGGCCCGACCCACACGAAGAACATTGTAAATTGACTAATCTGAAATATAATAACCAACTGTCTTATCTATATATTGCGGAAAATAGTCATTGAATTTCAAACTTGACAGTACGAAGAAATGATATTTTATGTCTTTATTTTTATATTATAACTAGGAATTTAAAGTAAATGTAAATGTAAGTAAATGTAAAGTAAATGCCTAATTAGTTCTGTTTACAGTTTGTGTACGTGTTGCGTATTGTGTAATATACGCAACGTTTCCCATTGCTCAACTTTTCTTTTCTATACTTGTGGTATTATAAATCGGAAATATGTTACGTTTACTCGTATATGTGTAATGATTTTAATAATTATTTTACTGTCCGTCTGTTCTTAGTTGCGCACGTTACGCAAGAATGCGTGATAAGTAACGCGTAACGTAACGACCATTCTTCGTGAGTTAAACCTCGCTAGTTGGATAATTGTTAATCTCGCTATTGCAACAACAAACATTAAAATGGGACCATGGAGCTCGTACTTTGGTCTTCTTAGGGTGTTACCACACCAATCGATCGATCGTCGATCGACGCCATCGCTCGGCTATCGATGGTAGAATGGAACAGTCGACGTCGATTGACAGTTTTACCAGACCAATCTACATTGAGTGAGAGGGTGTGGTAACACCCTTACCCAACAAATTCGACAATGCTCCGTCAACTAATCTTAAAAATGTTAATGGTGAACAAAACTCATATTTTTATCCTGTTTGTCAACTTATTGATCTCTGTCATGGGCGCTAAGCCCTATTTTTCAAGTTCATGAAATTTACAACGTAAATTCTAAAAATATTCGGGTCTGAAATGTAAAAGCAACGAGTTGTTATATCATGCCTACATCTCATTAAAGAGTAAGGTTTTCGGACATGCGATGTACGTTTTGGGCTCTTGCCAGACCTGAGCATACGTGGCGAAAACCTCTATAATATTGTGGAAACCAGCGAGCATGTTTTTAATGGAGTAATCATTTCAAATAAAACTAGCAGTTTCGCGACTTCTTATCTGCTTAGCTGCTAGCACCGTTTTTGAAAAATAGTGGCTATGTCACTTCTACTAGGCTTTCTAACAAATTTTGAAAATCGGTTCAATAGTTCTTTGATCATTGGAAGTAGTAAAACTGCAAAAAACTTACATTATGAAGTGCTATTACCGACCGACATTATAACGCAGTGAAAATTTCATCAAATCACCTAATAATTTGACCACCGCCTATAGTTTAATTTAATCGCTATTATTCGTGTCAGCGCATTAAGTTCTTTTTGGATTTAAGGTTTAAAGCTGGAGAGCATCCAGGAGTCTGTAGCGGAACCCCACAGAGAAAATGAAATTAAGCCGTTAAATTATGTTCTGTGATTTTTTGTTGCTTTCAATTTCTTCATTGTCATTGTCGCGTTTGTTTGTGTCTAATATTTTACTAGATTCCGAACTTTGTTAACAAATTAGTTTGGGATTGCCGAAGACCACACCATTGTTGTTCATTAAATTTAACCTAAAACTACTAAGTTTTGATTCCTTAAAGCTTGTTTCACCTACACCACAATATTTTTTGGACATATCAGATCTTTTTTGATGTGGATTCGAAATTGTATAACTTCCTACTATTCGCTTCATGAGTACCTTTGAATCGGAAATTGATATTCGTACCATTGTTAATTTTATCCGACATCTTTTTACATAAAAATGTGATGTAATATAATCAATATTTTAACTATGGTTTGATCGTGCCATAATGGAAGTATACATTTTCGTTTACGCATTAAGGCACACTATCATGATATAAACATTGTCTTTGCATGTGATTAAGCATTTGTTCTATAATCTTAATAAGGATTATTTATTAATTTTTATATAAGTTTCTTAGTTTGGTATTTTGTTCTTTGCTTCTTATGGTGGCTACGCGGCCTTATGGTCCAACTCCCATTAGAATTTCTGGATTATGTGGTATTTGAGAGTTCTTTATCTGTTTGGCATATGAGGCGCAGCAGTACCGAATAATTTGACTGCAGTGCATAACAAAAGCTTCCTTACTTAAGAGCCATAGTCATATGTCGCTGGGTGATTTTAAGTTTTTTTTTAGATAAGAACACGCCTGTCCGTACGAGATTTTGATCTGGCCCTATATAATATTGACCTCAACTAATATGTAGTATTAATGAACTCTCGTAAAATAAAAAACAAAAAAAAACGTAAAAATGTTCATTATTTTAGTAGATACCACATCCTATGACAGAAAACGCGTATCACATTATATCAGTGCTGCTTCAGATTTTAGATTAATTAATTATTTAGCTATTTGACAATTTATTTACGCACGGCTGAACTCAGTGCCCTCAATTGTAGTCAAATTTTAGGTTTATAGATCTAAGTGGGTGTTTAATTACTGATTTATAGTTTTGATGAAGATAAATGATAGTGAAATTAATAACGTGGGAGCTTAACTGTGCCTAAATACAACAACTATTTAATTGAGAAAGCTTGAGTATCTCTAATACTGCTGTACTTAGTTTGCTATAAATGTACGATATTTTTTAAAGTGCACTCTTACTATGTCTTAAGATTGTAAAAAGCAATGTAAACTAAATCATAAACGTTTGTAAAGTCTTAAATTATAATGATTTAGGAATTAATTATTTTTTTTTTACGAATATACCGATACCGGATTCATACGCATCACACGCGTTGTTAACGAACATTAAGGAGGGATATTAGGGTAGAGTTTCATTATTTTGCCGGCCGAATGGCGCAGTAGGTAGTAGCTCTGACTCATACGCTGGAGCTTTCAGGTTCGAATCCTGGCTGGGGCATTCATTTGTGTGATGAACACATATGTTTGTTTTCGGGTCCTCAGTGTCTGTTTATTCTGGGTTCCCCTGTAGTTCACTGTATGGTCATCCATAAGCTCTGCTTACTTTGGGGTCATAGATTTGGTGTGTGCGTCTGGGGATCTATTATATTATTCACATATATTTTATATTACACTGTAGTACTTTAAATTATTACGGGCTTGTCGTTTGACAAGACTTTTAATACAAATATGTCAAATTCTTCTTCTTTCGTCTTTACAAAGTTTCATGCGTCTGAACCAATTTTCAAAGCATATTTTCTAGTCTGCAGCAGCAATTTCCTCAACGACCTTCTCGAATGCAGTGAGTGCATCTTGGGATGAAAACTGTATCCCATTGAGAAGAAGTCACACGGTGCCAAATCAGTGCTGTAAGGTGGATGACCCAAAAATTTTACCAGTTTGATGTTTAGGAAGTTCAGAGCCCCGTATTTGGTCGCAGCAGCAAAAACTTCTAGCAAACAAATAACTGGAGAGCATAATTTTTTCCGATGCTTCTCGATCGTTTTACTTTCGTAGACGATGGTTCATTTTGAAATATCCATACTGTTTACGGGCGCTTTGTTTATGTTTCTACTGTTGTTGTTATATTATCGTAAACACGGCGGGAAGAACCTGCTTTTAATTTATTTTGAGGCACCATTCCACCTGCTCCTGCTCCTGAATTTAATTGTGTTGAATCTCCTCGTATGTGATTAGCCGGTTTTGTTGAATCATATTATTCACTGTAGGTTTTCTTCCGTAACAGCAGTCAAAAGACGACCAGTTCTTTCTACTTTCATCAAATTTTAGCAACCGCACTTAAACTCGTTATACCAGTGATAAACAGTTGCTTTAGAATGCGCCTCGTTCATAAAAGCTAATTGAAGTCGTAAAAACTAATTGTATGAAAATGTTCCGGACGCAGCTCCAGATTTTCTATGACACACAATAGTTTTATAATGCTGCTAAACTATTTAGACGGAAATTTAAATTTGGACAAAAATAATTTATAACTCGCCAGCGTTCATACATAAAATCTTTTTTTCGCAAAACTTTCTGAGTCCTGGTATGACGATATGATCAGTGTTCTTGTTTCTGCAAAGTAACGGTCTTATGGATTTCGATATTTCTGGTTTAGGAAGTAAGATCATTACAACTATTAACCGAGTGAATATTGATTTTGATTATTTACGCACTTAATCATCTATACATTTTTGCATGCAATGATTTCGTTTCAAATTTTATTTCATCCATTCTGTTTTTAAATAATTTTTGCAACACATCACAACTTTTGATGCAAGATAATTTAAAAAGCAAACTGTTACTGCTACAATTTATCTGTAATTCACAGTATTATCCGGTTCGGCCTTAGCACGAGCGATACGTATTAATTATGTCTGCGTAGATATAATTAATGTACATCAAAATAACCGTAACAGAAGAACTTTTTTTAACTTTATCAAAGCCAACAAACGACCACGCAATTCACTTGATGGTAAGTGATATCCATGCCCATGGACATCATGAATTACAGATGTTATTTATTAATTATATTGTTATTTATTATTTATCGAATAATGACGCGGTGCCGACCGCCGACTTAAGTAAGAATTGCCTGTGTTCCAGTAATTACACTGGCTGTTCCTTTCCATGTTCCAGAACACAACCACGTAAACCTGGTTATTATGGTGGTTAAAGTAGCAAGGACTGTATTACCGCCCCAGCCTAGATCTTAACATAAAAAATTCTAGTACCACTATCCTTACAGGTATTTATCTTTATAAAGTTATTTATAGCAGAACTTCAACTTAAATCTATTCTAATTATTTACTTTTGTTTAGTCCTTGACAGCTTTTGCGTGAATCGCTTAGCTTTTCGTCAAATTACTACAAGCTAAATTTACTCCGAATTGGCAGACGTTACGCATACTTTCGAATAATTGCTTTTGTTGATAAACCTTCAACTGATTGTCATGATCCTTGGATAATAAAGAAGCCTTGTTCCCAATACGATTTGGTCTCACAGATAGAGGATGTCCAATTGAATTTCAAAGACAAGGAGTTGAGTAATTTTGTGTATTTGAACTTATATTTAATAAGGTTTAATAATAAGGCATAAGAAAAGTCAAAAATTCTAAAATGTTTTAGATAAATTGCTACTGGATATACTTTTTTTATGAAGTTTATGGAAATATTTATTTCGGTTCAATTAATAACACATTAATTATTAATTTTTCGATCTTCCTAGCAACAAACAATGCACAAAGTTTAAATCTTAAGTAAATTTTTAGTCGTCATTATATTTTACTTTATCAATATTTCCCCAAAATTTCAAGCCTATATTTGGCTCAACTAGTTTGCTGTTTACTATTTTCTTTGCTTGTTTTCTGCTTTTAGTTGAAAGGCTATATATAGGAAATAGGTTTTTTGAAATTTTCTGGCACGATATTTTAAATACAAACTTATCTCTGTCGCGTCCGCGCTAATAATTTTTAAGTCTCTGATTTTTCTACATTGAAATGTTTTATAGGCCCATTAATTGAAATCTTATTTGAAGACGGTATATACCAGTATACACGTTAGTTGGCTTAAATTTTTATGTAACCGAATCTAGAGCCCTGAAAATCATTGTTAAATTGTCTATTTCTATAGATATTGGTCAAAACCATATAAAACTCAAAACTAAAAAAATAGACAAGATAGTTACTTAAAACGTACGGTAACGAATATTCTTCGAAAAAGACCGAACGGAATGTTATTAGAAGACTTAAATTGGTAAATTCATTATTATTAATGCTGAATATAAATGTCATGTGAATTATTTAGCTTTATTTACTATGGAGCAAACAATATATTTCGTCGAATTATGTCACAAAAGTAATGTTTTGGTTAACTAATACAAAAATAAGAATACTGAGCAAAGAAAACTAATTAATTTAATACTCGTATAATAAGATATTAATTAATGGATATTAATTCAATTTATAAAACAAGAGCTAAATTGTATCGAAGAATTGTTTATTTTTATTTTAAATGTTACGTAACATTATTGTGCAGCTACATGATAACAACAAAATAAAATTGTCCACATTTTACTTATTATAAAGTACTATCTTAAAGCGTCAGCAAAGAGTAAATTTATTTTTTCAGACCTCATTTTCCCTAGCCCCGGCAAACTCCAGGGTCGAGTTAATTACACCCAGTTCAGTAGAATCAGAAATGCAATTAGTTCGGTGCGTGTGCGGCAGCCTACGTTTTTGCTGGATGGGCCAGAGATCCCATTATCAGACTGAAAGACTTTCCTGCTGAAATAGTGTTGAGTTTGATATGCTTGATTTGATATCGATTTTTGTTATCGATAGATAAGCAAAGCATAGAGATTTTAACATGTCAAGCGTAATATTAGGTCTTTACCTATGAAATTGCCGTTTTTCACGAAATAAATGAAGCGTAATTTTTTTATATATTTTTTATTTCTAATAATCAAAATAATCACCCATGCAATCAATGCATCTTTGCCAACGCATTGGTAGCTTATTGATGTCTTTCTTGAAGAAATCAGCTGGACGGGAGGCCACAAATTCTTCAAAGGCATTTTGTACTGCCTCTCGGGTATTGAATTTTTTTCCCGCCAAGAAGTTATCCAAATTCTGGAAAAAGTAGAAGTCTGTAGGCGCAAGGTCTGGTGAGTACGGCGGATGACGGAGAACTTCCAACCCCAACTCTTGTAGCTTGGAGACCGTCTGCTGTGCAGTATGAGGTCGCGCGTTGTCGTGCAGGAGCAGTGGAGCCGAACGATTGACCAAAGCTGGTTGGAGACGTGCGAGCTTCTCCATCATTGTGTTCAGTTCTTCACAGAACACATCTGCAGTAATGCTTGTCCCGTTTGGCAAGAAGCTGTGATGAATTACACCCGCGTTACACCACCAAACAGTGACCATCACTTTTCTAGGGGTTAGTTTTCGTTTAGGGCATTGTTTGGGTGCTGAACCAGGGTCCAACCAACTTGCTGAGCGCTTACGATTGTCAAACAGGATCCATTTCTCGTCACAAGTAACAATGCGGTTCAGAATTCCTTCATTTATATGCCTGCTGAGCAGTGCAAGGCACGTCTCCACGCGTACTTCGCGCTGGCGGTCATTGAGTTCGTGGGGTACCCATTTGTCAAGCTTTTTTACCTTGCCAATTTGACGCAAATGGACCAATATTGTTTTGATGCTAACGTCGAAAGCTGCTGCTAATTCAGCCGTGGATTGAGTTTCATCAGTTTCCACAATTGACGACCACGGACGACCACGGGGTTCATTTTTCAGGTCAAAATTTCCAGAACGGAAGCGGGTAAACCAATAAGGGGTGGTGCGTTCGTTTGTAGTGTTCGCTCCGTAAACGTCGTTGATGTTGCGTGCCGCTTGTACCGCTTTGCTGCCACGACGGTACTCATACTCCATAATTACTCGAATTTTGGACTTATCCATGATGACGAAAAATGTTCGAGTGCGTTGAAAACAAAACACTAACTATTAAATAAATGACGATTTTAGAAAAAGAATTCCATGTTTGTCAAATAAAATTAATTTGAAATTAGAATTATCAGTCAAAAAAAAAAAATATTTTCATTTGAAATGGCCAGTACGGCAAAACGGCAGTTTCATAGGTAAAGACCTATTATATAAAATATTTTCAGATTGCTTTGTTACTTGAAGGACAAAATAATAGATTTTTATTATTATTTACTTTTCTTGAAATTTATTATTTAGCTTTATTACCTTTCTCACTGTTTTCGAATAGATCAGTATTGCATGTTAGGAATGTAGTCTTGTATACAAAATTGTACCTTTTGTCGAGAAGTTCGCTCTACGCCCTTTTAATTATTTTAATTTATTCGTGCTTTATATTCCTCGGAAATTTGTACACGCTAGAAAAGAAGCTTGCTTTTTAATATTAGATAATTTCCGATAAGTAATTAAACATTCAAGATAAGTAATTCATCGAGATGGTTCAGAATAGGAAAGTTTTAAACTATAGAAGACTTTTTATTGCATATGTTTGCTAATGAACCATCGTTGATTTTAGAGTTAAGAAAAATTGGATACAAAGATTTAAAAAAAATTTGTACCGGTCATAATCGAAATAAAAAAAGGAATGTGTAAGAAAGAAAGATTACTACTAAATGCTCGTCCACGGATAAAAGATTTTGATCCTTTTTAATATTTGGTTCTGTAACAGCCTTAGTAGGTACACTGCTGCAGGAACATCGCAGCGGCCACCATTAATAAGGCAATTTATAGTTTATTGAAATCGAAAACTTGCAGACTTTATACATGCCGTCGAAGTGATTCCTTCTTGTACTCAGAGTAATCAGCTTCATTTAGATAAGTTTTAAAAACTCATTCGTAATGGTCCTGCGTCAAATCCGTGTACATCAAGATCCATAGTCCAGCGACTTCAATTTATTAATTTGAGAAAATGTTTAATATAATAATGACTAATTTGCATACAATAATTTACTCATTTAGGTATCTATTTTCTGCTTTGAAATGTTTTCTACGAGCTGCTACAAGAAATTATCTAGTTCCTTCTGTGGAGTAGGTAATTGCAGCTGTTTTGTAAAATTCAGATTTATCTTTTATAGTATATCGAGGCATAGTTTTTCATAGAAGCATATACTTCTAATAACGTACGCATTAATTTTTTGTAACAAAATAACTTATGCTCTTCTTTTTTGGAATATAAACGGGCTCGTTTCTTGAGCGGTGTGCCTATCTCTATTACTATATTATATATTATAGTTTCAGACTTTCCAATATTTTATTTATTTATTTATTTATTGGGTCACCAACAGAGTGTACATCAAAATAAGCATAGTAAAACAAAAACAAAATTACATTCTAAATGCCACTCTAATTACAGGTGACGTCGACATCCTTAAATTATACAACTGTAACACACACTGTAAGTAATTGTAAATTATTATTCAAATTTAACAAATTTATTTATTTATAAAAAAAATAATTTAATACAAAAATATACAATGAACAAGAGAATAGGGAGGAGGTTATCAATATAAGTTTAAAGTTATTTTGATAAAATTATTTAAATACAAAAAATATGCAACAATATAAAACGATCAAGAGAAACATGTGTAACGTTATAATTAATTAAGTAACTTTTTTGTCAGTGTAAAATTATAAAGTTATTGTTGAAGTTGAAGTTATTTTTATTGAGAGGGTTTATTAGATTTGATTACCCTAGCTACAGAATCCTTGAAGAGATTGAGGCCTAGTCCAAAAATATCCACTTCAGTTCCTCTGGAAATTGAGTTGTACATTTTCATTAGCCTGTTTATTGGTGAATAGTGTCCAAGGTTTTTTTTGGCTCGGTTTTCCGTGAAAAGTATATATTTTCCTGGGCGAGGTAACCTGGAAGGTACCCGGAAGTTTAAGCGCGACAGCAGCAAACTCGAATGAATCGCACCATTCGCCAATTTCCAGAGAAACCGAATGTCCAACAGGGCGCGACGCTCGTAAAGAGACTGCATTTTAAAATGATGCAGTCTACTTTTGTAGCTTGGTAGCTTAGTAGCCAAGTTACAATTAAATGCTAAATGCCACAGGAATCTCTTTTGAACGCTCTCAATACGCTTGATATAAACATCGTAGTGTGGATTCCACACTACACTACAGTATTCTAACCCAGATCTAACCAGAACATTGAACAAAACTGTTTTTGTCAAGGGTTTTTTTAAAATCGCGACTGTTACGCAAAACAAAACCAAGAACTTTGAAACCCCTAGAGACAATATGTTCAATGTGATAGTTAAACTGCAGTTTTTGGTCCATAATTACACCCAGGTCGCGAATATTACTGAGACCAGTCAATGCATTGCCCTCAATGTTGTAGATGAAAGGCTCATTTTTCTTTTTGCGAGAATAACGTATGTGAAAGCACTTCGAAATGTTGAGAGCCATCCCATTGTTTTGACACCAATCGCATAGGCGTTCAAGATCTCCTTGAAGATCAGCGCAGTCTTTACTAGAAAATGTATAAAGACGGCTTTCCTACTTAGGTGCCAACTAATCTTTGATAGTTACTTGTAGAGGCCAAAACTTACCGGAAAAAGTGTTTTGCTTTGAAGCATCGTTACCCGTAGACATATATCAACTTCCAACTTCCAGTGCCTTCTTTGCTGTCGGCTTGGTCATGTAAAGGCCCAATGTCGTGTGCATCATTGTGGCTCAGATTGTAATATCTCTGAGGATTACTTCAAATAAATGCATTTCACGTAATGAATCTCACCTAGCCACTGACAGGTCATGCAAAGAACACAAGAGTCTAAGGCCATTAAACAATCTATGAGCCTTAATAACATTTCCTACAAAGAAGCAGAGAAAAACTTTAGATTGTCCTATTTAGAAATTACTAAACTTCCCAGCTCCCCTCAATTCTCCTATTATTCCCAGTAATCCTCAAACTCCTTCCACTCCAGTTAAATCTTATAAAAAACTATCTCAACTCCTAACAGATCTTTCATTTCTAACTATAAAAGTTATGACATGGTTGCTCATAATGCTCTTATCGAAACTTCCTCGTCCTGCTTTCCCAATGGGTCAACTTATTTCTCTCATGCAACACCTAATGATAACTCTATCTCCGAAATTGTAGAAGCCATGATCTGCAGTTCGAGAAGTTCAGCGATGCCCTACTGTACAATGTCAAAGAAAACCTTGACCAATGTCTTTCACTTGCCAAATAATTTTTTTTAGAACATAACGGATCAATTATATCTGGATATAATTACATAAATAACAAAAGACATGAAATTCAGCATCTTATTTATAAATTCAACCCTATTGTGCTTGCCCTCTCGGAGACTTGGCTAAATCTTGGCTCTCATGGTTATTCTAGCCTCAGGGATGACAGACATGATGGACATGGATAATCTGCGCTACTTATCAAGCGTGGCATCGTATACTCAAAAATTAAGGTTTCACCGAATAATCTGGGTTTTAATCTTATCGCTGCTCAAGTAATGGGCATTTCCATTCTTTCATTATATATTCCTTACCCCAACTATTCTATATTGTCTGCATATAATATTCGTCTGTCACGTAATAAAAGTTTTTATTCAAAAACTGTCACGGACATGAACGAGTCTTGATGGGTTCACCGCGAAGACTTCCACGGTGAAGGCGCTCAGTCACTGGCTGGCACTCTGGCGCATGCAGGGTCAGTGGCAGGAGTTGAAACAGCAGACTCTGCAGCAGGCAGGTTGGGTCTGGAGTAGGTTCCCCCGTAGGTAGCAGGCAGGGTCAAACAGGCAGAGTCAGGTGTTGGCAGAAAGCAGTAAGCAGCGGCGGTAGCAGCATCAGTGTCAGGGGCTTCAGCTTGAGGCAGCTTCTCAGTCAGGTAGCTTCAGCATGAGGCAGTTTTACAGTCAGGTAGCTTCAGCATGAGGCAGGTTCAAAGTCAGATAGCTTCAGCACGAGGCAGTTTTAGAGTCAGGCAGCTTTGGCTTCAGCATCAGTTTGTAGTAGACTGACATGTTAAAGACTAAGATGTTATCAGTAGGCTGGTTCTAAGGCCAGCAATTGGCTTATATGGCCGGGCTTGCCTTCTATTGGAACCGCAATTCGAAATTTTGAAATTAATCTTGTTAGCCAGGAATAAAGTATATTTTAATACAATGTTTTTGTAAGAATTCGTGTGTGGCTTAGTTTGTTTGACGACGACACGATTTGTCAATAAAGTAAACAATACGAAATTTTAGAAAATGCCCATAAACATACGAATGAAGTATAAAAGAAAAAGGAGATTTAGCAAGCAAGGAGATTATAAAAACGTAAGTATTATTATATTACAGTCTCTCCACTATAAAACCTCTATCTTAGTCCTAGGAGACTTCAACTGCCACAACACTCTTTGGGGTCCCCCTCCGTCTGATCTTATCTCTTCAGTCCTCATTGACACTGTTGATGACAATGGAAAGCCAACCAGCCAGAAGAGGTTCTCCTCATCAAATTCTAGTGCAGTGGATATCTCAATAGCTTCTCCCTCCTTATCTTCCATGATAAATCGGGATGTTCTTTCTTACACCTTTAGTAGTGACCACTATCCTGTTGTATTAAATATTATGACCTAAACTAGTTACTACCGTGATAATCCCGCTCCACTCCTTAAATTTAGAACCTACGAAGCCGATTGGGAAAAATGTTTCTCGTTTGTAGACAAAAGATATTAATGAGTACCATATTTTACTTCATAATAAATTTAGAGATGTACTTTTGATGACTCTATACCTCTTAAAAACTCCTTCTACTCTAGAAAGATGTTTTCCCCATAGTGAGACAAAGAATGCTCAGAACAACAACAACATATTCCATGAATATGACTATGGATAACTATCTAAATTAAAAAAAGATAAAGGCTAAACACAAAAACTACTGACTAAAAAGAAAAGAGATGAGTGGCATAGGTTTTGTGAAAGCCTCTCTGCCCGCTGACATCCCACTGTTCTTTGGATAAACATCAAAAGATTTCGTGGTCTTCCCCAGGGATCAGTTCTTAGCCCAATACTTTACAACCTATACACTACTGGCTTACAAAAATCTATTGAACTATTCTCCAATCTTACATCTTACACTATGCCGATAATATTTGCATATACACTGCCAATAACTCAACCTTGGAGGCTTCTGTAAATTTTAATACAGCTTTCAATTCTCTTTCTGTATGGTTAGATGATCATGGTCTATCTCTATCTCCATCAAAAAGTAAGAGTGTAGTGTTCACAAAAAAGAGAGAGTTTCAGACATTAATATTGTAGTCTATAATGAACAAATTTTATCACTTGTAGGAACTAGTGATAAAGTTAAATTCTTGGGGGTTTATCTGTGTGGTTTATAAGTGCAAAAAAGCATTAATGTTCTGCGCTCTCACCCTCTAACCCAAAAACTACTTTATATTGTCATAGTCAGAAGCCATTTCGACTATGCTTGTTTTCTTCTTGAACCATGCAATAAATTTGGTGTCGCCAAACTTGATAAAATTCAGTCCAAATGTCTCCAAATAATAACACAAGTTACACATAATACAAGTTGAGTGTATTGACCCTCCCCAGAACCTGAGACGTCAATTACTTGCTGATAAATACTTTTTAAATTATTAAAAATAAAGATCACCCCGTACATTTACTTCTATCATGTATAAATCCCCTCAAGCTCTTATTTTTGTAAAAATTTTGCTTCTTTAACATTCCAACCAATAATTATTTCCATTGGTATAGACAAATATAAACCTTCAGCAAATAAGAATCTGAATGCTATTAGCAAGAGAGTTTGGTGGTTGGACAATAATTTTCACAGATGCTTCCAAAATTTCCCCTGATTGTTATGTTGGTTCTTGTGTTTGGATTCCAAAATTGAACATCATACTTAATTTTAAGCTTCCCTATCCTTCCTCGGTGTATTCTGGTGAGTCAGGGGATATCTTGGAGGCTGTATCTATCATAGAATGACATACACTTGATAAATCAATTATTTATCAAGTGTATTTGTGGAATATATCAATAGTATTTGTGGAAATGAGACAGTTGACAAGCTTGCTAAGGAGGCTAATACCATGGGCTGTGACAAATACTTAAATACTTGCTTTTCATCTAAATTCGAGGCCCATTCCAAGCAAGTTTATAGGGAGTGGAACAGAGTTTGGCATCAATCAATGACGATAAAGGGAAAGTCATATGGCTCTCTACACCTAAAATCCCACCCAATCCCTGGTTTTTTAAATATAAAAACGTTTAACAAACGAACCACTTCAACCGAATGCGTCTCGGTCATGTGTGCACTTCAGTGTTCCTGAGGAAAATAAGAGTTAGGGACAATTCCATAGGTTACTGTAGACTCGATGAAGGCAACCTTGATTCAAAAAATCTGTGATTCTAGGATTACCCCGTTGTTGTCCTAGACTCGTTAACATGAACTGTCTACTAACACTCTATAGTTCGACCCTACAATCTTTTGTGTAATTATATCCAGTTTATAAAATGAAACTATAATTAAATGTTGTGTTCGTTTTTGTTTGTCTATATATGTATTTGTAATTTATTTTCGGACTGGTTGCATCAAATACTTAAACAAAATTTTTCACTGAATATCCTTCAATCAACATTTTGTGTAGTCTTCAACATGACATTGGAAGAATTATCAACAGATAGAAGTCATTCAATCAAGAATAAAATACATGCAGTACTGGTATAAAATGATGAAAATAAATTATCGTATAAGCGTAATAAAACACTTCCCTAGCTCCAAATTTTTCTGTCGTACTGATAACTAGTTTTCATCTCATTATGAAGTTGACGTAACACCACGCTGACTGTTGAGCCAGTAACAGTGATAGTTATAGTTCACGGTGTCAGTTTTTATTATTAATGCACCTACTATTCATTCAAGGATGGATTTAATCTACAATTAAGAAAAAATAAACATAAATGGTGTGTGAGATGTTGTGAATTCACCAGTAAAACCTTATTCAGTATGCCCTTAAGGCAAAATTCTATCTTTTGTGATATTGCATTGCATTGATATTGCATTGCAATAAGAAATTATTTTATACTTATTAATTTTTCCGCTGCTTCACTCGGGAATTGCTTCGGGAATAGTTGTTTATATCAGCTAAAAGCTGTAAACTCTCACGTTGATCAGTGTTAGTTTAAAAAAAACAAACACTGTTTTAGGACTATCATAATTCAACTTACATAAGTATCCACTCTATTATGTAATATAATTTGCATTAGGTATTATTCTAAGAAAAATCATAGATCCCGAGACAATTATTCATTATATTTCCTCATTTTTCAAAGTTTTAATTAGGTACGAATTCCACCATGTTTTGTATTGTAATTGCATGAAAAGATTCTTACAAAGCTTCGCGGTCTGAATACGAAGTAGAACACGTTTTTATTATATTTAAAGAAGCGGACTCTATTTTATTACTTGCTTAATAAGGTATTGTTGAGTTTGCTGCAAATCGAACTTTTGCAGAATTTTTAATAATGAGATGGTACAATTTCAAAAGGAATATGGTATTGGAGATAAATGACGCCTTAAATAATATATAGTTATCTCTCCTTTTTTTTATCATTTATGTCGGATAGGCTCTTAATCTATCTGGTGGTAAGCAAACTAAATTCTTGACATTATTTTGCCACTTTACCTTTTGCATTGTTAATGTGCTAGTTTCGTAAATTAAAAATAATTTGTAACCCTTAGCACTTACTTTTTTTTATTCCTATAATGTGATCAGTGAGAAGGAACCGCTGGTAAAAATATGGGAGGCAATACCAACTAAAGAATATGGCATTGTCAAACCAATAAGAATAATACTACTAGGTGCTTTATAATCGCTTTATTTGTAATTTGAAGTCAAGTGTCATGATTAAACAGTTTCATAACAAAATTTCAATCTACATGTAACGAAAACAAGGTCTAAAAACACATAAGTAAGAAAGCACTCGCGGAACATAATCAAATTTGTAAGAAAATCCCACAAACCTCAAGCAGAATAACAATGAGCCAGGTAATTGGTACATGTGTTAGGCCTCTTCTTCACTTGCTCAGAAATCACGCAATTTTTGCTGAATTACCTTTTACAATGGCGTTCAGAACCCGTGGGTGCGTTAAAGTAGCACTTATCGCGTGATTCGCCAACAATTACCAGCGGTATAGGCACTGGTACTGCCATACTGATAAAACGTTATGGGGTATTTGGTAAATAGAAGAATTTTCATGACCTTAGTCAATATAGAAAATGTTGTAAAGGGTCTTACTCAGGCACTGAAAATTTACAGGTAATATTTAAAAAAGATAAAAAGAATTAAATGGCAAAAGAATAATTTTCAGCAATTGAGCTAACATGTGAATGCAAACTTTTGCAGTACACGAGTTGCGTAAGCTACAGATAATTCTTTGAGTAAAATTTGGTAAGTCCGACATAGTATGGATATATACTCGTACAAAAACAACTGTGTGTTTGAATATGATATGTAGAATATGACCCAGAATAACTTATGAGTAATTGATATTGTTTGATGGAAGCTAGAAAATACGCGGGCACAGTTGCAGGTTTATTATGTTACAAAGATTTATTATATACCTTCGTTTTTCTCCACACTGCAATGAAACAACAGTAACAGTTTTTTGAATAGGTTTTTCACCCGTTTAATAAAATCTAATCGTATAAGAAGTCTTTCCACCAACTGCTTTCCTATCCTACTGCTTCTGTACGTTTTTCTCGAGATAACTGTTGTGTAAATTTTAGCTTGTAGGTCTTCTTAAATAATTAAAAGAAATACTTTCCACAATTTAAAATTTTTGTTGGCCCTTAAACTATTTTCAGTGTTCTTTAATTTTTGCATCTTGGACAGGATCCTAAGTTATACACGAAATTATAAATATGATTTTTAACGCACAGTATCAAAGAAATGACGTATATTAGCTTCTTGTTACAAGAGTAGTCACTTTAAACGCTTACCCTCTGAAAAATATTTAAACTTAACGTAAGTCACGAACCGACAATGTGTTAATTTAATGTGTAATGTAAATAAAATTTGATGTGGGGGTAATTACGTATTATCTAGGTTTCTAAAATTAGTAGTGTAAATAAAACCATCGTGTAAATAAAAAAAAAGGTAATAAAAGCTTATCAAAAATGTATAAATTATGCAACGTACATAATTTTTATAAGACTCCTAAAAAAGCCTCTCAAATCCCGAGTTACTTGTAATGTGACCCCAGCTTAAGAAAGCGCTAGGAAAACTTGCCACACTTTATACGCATTACTCTAGTTAGCAAAGTTTCGGGTTCATTGCTCGGTGGGAGCATTTATCCTTATTACAATGTTTAGTTACTAAACTACGGGAACAAGGAGAAGGCCGGCGTTGATTATTTCAGAGTGATCAATGATTCACTTGTTTTAAGAACTTAAAGACGAGTACGCTAATAATCAAGGTTCATAAATAGTTAAAGTAATAGTTGGCTATGCTTTATAAAATGTAACGATTTTATTCTTTATATTTAAAATTTTTTATTGTTGTAGATGGTATATAATGTGATAGTATATATGTAACATGAATTAAACCTTAAAGCTATATAATAATATATGAAATTTTCCAAGTGAAGTTTTGCTGCCTACCACCCCAGCCGCTCAAAAGACGCCGCAGCCGCCGCTAAGAAAGGCAATAAGTTTGTCATGGTAGAGCCAGAATACACACGAGTCTCGGTCTGCGTGCGTTCTCGAGCGCACGTCGATCGCAGACGCCTTCCCGCTCTTTTAGCCCCCGCGCTAATTGAGCACCCAAATTTCATAGTTGTTTACCGTATTAAGTTTCTAACGCCGTTTTCACGGCGGACAGTGGCTCGTTAACCGTACTTCTAATAAGTTTCTAACGCCGTTTTCACGGCGAATAGTGGCTTGTTAACCGTACTTCGTGGAACGAGAGCTTCGTCGACGGGAATTCGTTGTTCCAGGACTTCAAGTGCCGTGTTCGAGTAAGTTATCCGCGTCGTTCTCAACCGCCCTACTGCGTGTAGGGTGGTTTTAGGAAGTTAGTCATCGTTGTTAGGTTCATATATTGTCCCTCCCCAACCCCTCCGCAATGGCTTCCCTAAGCTCTGATGAGATTAGGAAGAAGTTAGTTGATAGTACCGGTGCTGAAGGCATACATATAAATGCTGACAAGTTCCGTTTCTTAGACTCTCTCATCCCTCATTTCATGACGATAATGTCCACAATGGCCCCTCAGGCCACCCCAGTTCCCCAGACCCCTCAGGTCTTAGGCCCTCCCGCGTCCCCTTCCTCCAGTGACATGGAGTGCGAAGTAGACGCCCCTCTGCGCCGCAAGCGCGCACCCGCGACTGAGTCTTCCTCGGACGCCACCCCAACTGGCCCTGAGCCTCCCTCTTTCACCCTTGTTAAGAAGCGCTCTAAGAAGCGCTCGAAACAAGACCCGGCGCCCTCGGCGCCCGTCCCTACACCCCCTGCGGCGTCCTCAACGCCAGCTGCCCCGGTGTCTTCAACACCCGCTCCGGCCCCAACTTCTGTCAAGGCCAAGGTCCCACCACCCGTTTTCCTTCGGGAAAAGGGTAAATGGACTGAGGTCTCGACACTGTGCAATGAGCACAAGATCCTTTACACCCGAGCGGTAAACTCGGGTGAATCTATTAAAATCACTGTCTCGTCGATAGACGATTTCCGAGCTTTGACTAAGCTCCTCACCGATAAGCAATATGCTTATCACACTTATGCTCTGTCAGAAGAGCGTAAGATCAGAGCGGTACTCAGGGGAATCCCGTTCGAATTATCGAACGAGGCCATCCTGGAGGATCTGCAGTCCCAAGGCTTCCCGGCACTCGCGGTGCATAAAATGCACAGCAAGTACGGGAGGCAACACCCTCTCGCTTTGGTGATTCTCGCCAACGTCCCCAAGTCCAGAGAGATCCTGAAAGGGGTTAGCTCTATTTGCGGCCTCTCTGGGATCTCAATCGAGGCGCCTCATCGCCGCGGTCATCCCGGCCAGTGCCATCGGTGCCAGTTGTACGGGCACGCGGCAGCCAACTGCCGCGCACCGCCCAGGTGCGTCAAGTGCCTGGTCCCGCACTTCACTAAGGAGTGCAATCGCACTCCTGAAACTCCCTCTCCTCCCGATTGCGTGCTTTGTGGCCAGTCCGGCCACACCGCAAACTACAGGGGCTGCCCTCGTGCACCCCGTTGTATGCGCTCCAATTTCAAAAGGGCGGCTCCCAAACAGGCCCCGCGCCTTTCTCAAGAAAACTTTCCGCCGCTGCGTAGCCGGGTTCCTCCGGCTGCAAAGCCTACTCAGCCCAAGCCTGCTCCAGAAAACTGGAGGCAGCGTCCCACATCGAATCCCATCCCGGCTCCTCGCCCATACAAACCCACTCCTCAATCCTCCGTAGCAGACGATATGCGTATCGTCTGCGACGCTATTAAAAATGTCGATGTTAGTGAAATCGCAGTCTTAGCCCGTAAACTTAGGGCTTCACGTACTCCGACAGAGCGTTTGCTAGCTCTGGCGGAGCATAGTTCCCTTCTCAATTCATTGTAGGTTCATTTAAATGAATTGATCCCTAAATCATGCTTCGGCCGACCTCTGCCCAGCCCCGGCTTCACCGGAGGCTGCCCAGAACGGCCACCAACTCATGTCCCTTTGAGCACCTTCAGTGCAACTTTCACTACAGGCGGAAGACCCGCTAGCGGGTCTCCGCCAGCGCGCCCAACTTCCCGACGGGTGTCGCTTCCGATGAAGGCTAACGGTAATAACTACAGCCAACAGGTGGTTTTTAGTGGGTAGGTGCCATTCTGGTGAGTCCCACATAACCCCCCCGCAGAGGAATTTACCTGCGGGCGGGTATGCATGACGCATCTTCCACCTCCCTCCCGCGAGGGTGCCTCGGCAGCAAAAAAAAAAAAAAAAAACCAGAATACATTTTTGATTTGGATCTGTGGAAGAGTTAATCAAGAAATTAGGATATCTGATCGAGAAACATATTTCCCTCGTGCTAAGAATAGCCATTGCCATTAAGAGAGGAAACGCTGCCAGCGTTAACCTGTCCTTGACTGCTCCAGGCTCCTTTGCTGGGATCATTCGACTGAAATATGTTTTATTTTGTTATTTTATTCTTTGTTATTTTACTATTAAGATTATTGATTAGTTTATAAGATCTCGGGTATTGTGTTAATAAATTAGTTTATAATTATGATTGTATTTGTAATTTGATAACATTTGTGATATCTGTAATAAACCATTTTTTTATTTTATTTTAAAACTTTAGACGTAAGCATATTAAAATTCCATGTCATATAATAATATACAATAACTGTATGTGTCTTGAAATTATATTATGTTTATTTTCAACGAGAAATAAAATATTAAATAAAAAAACTGATTTATTTGGATATTTATGGAATATAATAATAATTTTGATAAGTTTTTATACAGCGTATTCGAAGATGTTCTGCTATGGCTGCTTTACTTGGGGTAACATAAGCATATATTGTTAGAAGAAAGTCTTTTGAATATTTGTTCATGCTCAGAAAGTTACTATCGAAAGTTTAATGAGCAGGAGTAGAATCAAAGAATACCTAGTAGTTATAGGAAATTGCAGTATTCATCACGACTGTTATTCAATGATTCATCGTACCATTAAAAAATAATACGTACTAAATATGAATAAAATGAATTTCACATAGTCGGAAACTAAAATCAGTCTCACTTTAAAAGATAAATTCACGTTCAAAATATTAAGCCTCTGGTATATTTGTTGTCAAATACACGCATCTTGTATTATATTTCAGTCTATACACTCAACTCCCAATCAAAAACGGTTTATAACAACGGTTTTTCTGAACGATTCAAGTGTTTACTTAACTAGAGCGCTGCAAAATGTCAACTAACTCAAAATGTCATCGATATTCGCTCAAAACTTTATCATTTCCAGTCGCCAATTACCTGCCGGCCAATGAATGAGCTTTCGAGTCTATGTATGTTTTCAGAAGCGATGGAAAGTACGACTAAGAAAATAACTATTATCTGAGGTAACCTTGTTTATATTAGAAATTTGTTTTTACGCAACACTAAGGGAATCTGCTCTCTTTTTAAAAAAAAGCCTCACGGTATCTGTCAAAGCTCCAGAGCTATCTTTTACCGACGCAGCGAGTAAAACAGAAGGTTGCAAGTTGGCTGCAAAAATATAATGTCGCGTTAAAGTTGTTTAAGAACTAAAAAGCAAATCAATAATTTTCTTTTCTTAAAAACTTTATTAATTTACTTATTTATTCCGGTTATAGCTGAAAACAACGAACATGATATCAGTAAGCTCTTGAGAGTGATTATAAAAAATATGTACTAACTGTCCTAGGAAAAGGTTAAGTTTTTAAGCGTGTTTTTTTTTAATTCAAGAGAATGATTTCAGCAATTGTCAATAAATGTTAAAGAACGAAATCGTAAAAAAGTAATTTCAATTTTTTATCCTAATTTCCATTTTACAAATTACATACGAGTATAATAAAAACAGTTTCTTGTCAACAAACATTATTCTTGGAATATATCTTTGACCAACAAAAATATTGCAAATAAATATTTTTCCGCTTCTGCATCAGTATTACAAATTGGGTATATTAAATTCTCACCCCGACCGGCACGCACTTTCTACTTCCGACAATAAACTCGAATTTATTTTGAATAACGGATATTTTTATTGGATTGAGTTTTGACAAACGGCTGCGGCTTTTTAGCGACTAAATTTATTGTTAAACCGCAAGCGAACAAAAACAATGCTTTCAAATTGAATCGACATATTTTGAACGTTTCCAAGTACAATTCGGTTAGTATGAAAAGCCCACAAATAAAGTTTTCCATTTTATATTAAGCTAGGCCTGGCTGCGGTTTTGTACCTTTGTGTTCAAACTATTCGGAAAAGGTCTTTCGCTTTCCATTGTTTAATAACCTGCTGGAAAACATGGCAGTTATTTTATTTAGATGTTACGTTCCCTTTTAACTAGATAAATTATTTCCATTTGTTGTTGATATTTAATGAAACACAGTTAAATGATAATTAAATGAGGAATGTTAACGCTAAAGAATTTGGACCGAAATGGTTAAGGGTCTTAATCAGACGTTCCAGATTCGATCACAGTGACTATCAAAAATACCATTGAGTTTTATAACAACTTTTTTATGGGCGTTTTACATTTACGTAACATTGTATGGCCATACACATACATGAATTACAAACTTTGCTTGCTAAGAGTCAGATAGTGAGGCTATTTGTAGAATTTATTTCATTTTATTTTGCAAAACTATAAACATACATAAATTTGCAAAGCACATACGCGGAACATTATATATTTCGTGATTTTGGATTAGCGTTGAAAATTCCGAAAAAAAAAAATTTCTTTTTTTCACGAAAAGAACAAAAAGCTGTTTTTTCCGTTTTTTTCCACCTTGACATTGAATGAAACAAGGAAGATTCAGTTGGAAAAAAACGGAGAATAAATGTATGTTTCGAATTTCGCACGGAAATATTGAAAAAAGCAGATGATAGAAACAGGTTTTATTGATAACTTTTAATATTTAGAAAAAATATCACTCCTGCTGCTGCTCCACAAAGGACATATCGCTATCTGAACAAGAATCACTATCGGGTTTTTTGTCCTCTGATATTTCTTTTTCACTTTGCATCAAGTGTAAATTAGATCGATACAAGTTTATTAAGGCGATTTGGGAGAAGTCGATTCCTGTATGGCTAAAAATGGACCAATATCTTTCAGATGCGGCAGAGGAAGGTGGTACACTCATTAATCGTATAGCAATTGTTGAAAGAGATTTTGATATTTCGTTTTTTTCGGTTTTATTCTAAAAAAACATTTAATTTTTCCGAACAAAGTTCTTTGAAACTTTCGAATAGGACATGGAAAAAAACAACAGAATTTGAAAAAAAATCGGTTTTTTTCCTGCTCTTTTCAATGCTTTTTTGGATGATTATAGCGGTTGCCTGATATGATTCACACTTTTTGTGCTTTTAAGTGATATTCAAAAAATAAAATTACAGTTAGAAAAATATATTATAACATTCTAATGATTACAATTTGTTCAAAAATAAAATTTTTATATTAAGGCTACTCTTCGAGTTCACTTGAAACGGTAACTTAATTACTTCGCTCACTTGTTTCCCGCTTATTTCCTAGAAGTAGAAGCGGTCTTTATTTGCGTTACCTACATAGATTTCAGCTGACTAATCTAAATTCTCATAATTGTTCGAAGGTACCTTTAATTTCGAAAGGTCATATAAGTATTAATAATGTAAGAATGGTACTTAGAACAAAATTTATTTTTACATGTCACTGCAATCTTTTCAGATTTAAAAAGCCTAATCACAGTCTCGAATTTGAACGTGAAGCAAAAAGTGAGATCTTTTGTTCGAAATTGCGGCATTTATTTATACGAGCCATTAGTTCCGGGTGCGGCCGCTAGAGCGCGCTTCACATAAAGCGCCTTTTGTCTGGTACTTCGTCGAATTGCTGCATATAACCGCCGCGTAGATATTCAAAATTGTCTTGGAGATATTTATTGCTAAACCAGTATTGTGCATTAGAATTAAAATAGCTGCCGGTACCTATAGTATAACTTGCTTTTTTGTGGTGCAAATACAGGCATCACATTTCAAATTAATATTAGGGATATCTAAGGATTTAATAACAAAGCAGAGCTTCCTGACGGTTAACGTTATATATTGAAATCAAACAAAGTATACATTCTGTGTATATCAAAATAGAAGATTTGTTAAACCTATATTTAAAAAAATTAAAGATTTTGTAGGAATGAAGGCTTTCGGCCTGTTTGGTATGGAGGTAAGTAGCCTTGCCTTCCATGCCAGAGGTCCCAGGTTCGAATCCTGGTAGGAGCAGATATTATATTTGCTCTCTAGTCATGGATGTGTATGTATGTATATTTAAGTTTATTTCTAATTTTTATAAATTGAAAATAATCTTAATGTGTTTATATATTTCTTAAGTTTATTTATCCGTTATCTATTCATAACAGAAGTTCTTAATGATACTTAATTTGGGCTACATAATTAGTGTGATTGTTAGAAATATTTATTTATTTATTCATTATACCAGGCCACCAAGACAGTTTTTCGAAAAAAGTATTTATGTATGGAACGCTGGCAAGTTATAATTTATTTTGAAAAGTCAAAAATTAATTTAAAATAAAATAATTAAATGTAAAAAATATTTAGTCCAGATCAACATTTCCCTCAAAATTTTATTACCAGCGTAATGAAACTATTGTGTGTCACAGAAAAATGGATCTACTTCGGGAGAATTATTTTTTTATGCAATTATTTTTACGACTTCAAGTCCAACTTGAAACCTGACGAATCGTTTAATAGATTTCAATTAGTTTTTATGAACAAAGCGTCTTCTAAAGTGACTGTGTACCGCTGGTATAAAGATTTAAGTGTGGTCGTTTAACTGCGAAGGATGAAGAAAGAAGTGGTCAACCTTTGACTGCTGTTACGGAAGAAAACGTTTCAAGTGAAAAATTTGATTCAAGAAAATCGGCGAATCACATTCGAGGAAATTCAGCACCATATGCAAATTAGATTGAGAAGTGTTCATGATATTCTACACATCTTGCGTAAGGAGGATGCTTTCAGGCCGGGTACCTCATAATCGCGCCCGTGTTCTTCCGGCCTTTTTTCGCCGTTCTTCGTTTACGATAATAAAACAGGTGACGAATGTTAGATTTATCAAAATGAATCAGAAACAAAGCACCAGTCTACAAGCTGGTACTAGCACTGTAAATATTTTGATCGCCAGTTTTATCTCGAATCAATGATTAGAATTGATGATAAGAAACCAAAGTAGCGTCCATGCAGAGTGGTACACTATCAAATGTTTGTCAGAAGTTTTTGCTGCTGCGAGCAACAAGTTACCAAACAAGGGACCTCGAGGCCTTTTGCTCCACCACGACAACGCACTCGTGCACTCGGCGATCAACACGAAGGACTTCCTAAACACCACACCGGTAAAACTTCTGGCTATTCCTTACAGCTCTGATTTGGCACCGTGTGACTTCTTCTTGCTTTCTTAAATTAAAATCCAGCTCAAGGGGATACAATTTTAATAGCCTGTGAAAATGTGCTTTGAAAATTGGTTCAGCCGCATGAAACTTTGTAGATATGCTGGTGGACAGTTCATTGAACCATGACCATTGACCATTGACCATCTTCGAATAAGTAATTTAAGGAAACCGCGCCCCTTGTGCCTGTATATTTATTTGTACCGAAGGATACTAAGATACCTCAGGACATTGGTATTAATCGATTTTAGTCCCGTTTTAAAATTTTTTTATGAAGCCAACATTTAAGTGGTTCTTTCTTATGTACTTACTACTCAAGGTATTAACATTTTTGTAAAAATCTTATTATCACGTGTGTGAATGGCAAACTCTAGACCGCCTCTGGAAAATAGGAAGGGCTTCTGACGTCTGTTGTCTTGCGACAACGACCTCAACAAAAATAAACACAAATATTATACAATATGATAGCAGCGTATTATCGGTTTTTTTTGTTCCCCTCCACGGGAAGGGCAGGAGACTAAAAAATGCTCTGACGCATACACTGGCGCGCACGATCAAGGTTATGTGGGACTCGTTCCGAGCCTACTCTACCCACTAAAAACCCCCTGTCGGCTCGTGCAATTTTTTGCCACTCAGCCTTCATCTGAGCGACGGCCAATTGGAGAAAGAGGCCGTGCTAGCAAGGCCCAGAAGGGGTCACCCGCTGGGATTTACATAGCACTCAAGGTGAATACATAGCACTGAAGGTGCTCAAAATGAAAAGTAAAATTGAATTAATTCGAATTTACGTTAGAATTAGAAGTTGCGGCCTGAAGGGCTTCGAGATCTAGTGTTAATTGCGTGGGTTCGCCGGTGTGCACGTTTCTCGGTCTAGCGACTTTGAACTTCGAATCTAAGACAGGAGTAGTATATGAGACTGAATCTCGAACTAGAGGATTGGGGTGGTTTTCGGAGCGTTTGGAGAACGCTTCAGAGAGTGTTTTGAGGTGCTGTTGCACTGTAGGTAGTTTAAGATCTCTGTGCATGTCCGCTTATGCACGTACCAAGGTGCGTTTGTGGCCCTACGGCAGAAGAGGTTTTGAATTACTAGCAGTTTGTGCAAGACGGAGGGTTTGGCGTGTATGTCAGTCATAATTGTCGGCAAGTTTGTTTGTGCGATAATCTCTGTTAATAGATACGGCACAAGCAAACGTTGCAATCGCCCCTCTTGTTTAATTTATTTAATCAGTAAAGCTGAATAAATAAATTACTATATACATTTCATTCTTAAATAACGACCCTACCTAAATCAGGACCATATTCATTAATCGGGATTACTCTCAGATGAGCCCCCTACCGATAGGAATATATATACTTGATCATGTTTAAATGACAACATCTTATTACACCAAAAATAATGTTATAGTATTTATTTTCCATCAATAGAGCCTTAGCCACAAAACCTGATGAAAATCAGCCAAGATCCCGGCTGGTTAATTAATATCTAAATAATACAGTGTAAGTTATTATTATTTCTCATACAATTCATGAATAAGTAAAATTCCCATATTAATCATTTACGTTACACAATTATACGCAATTCAAATAACCCATTGAATACAATCAAAGTAAAATTATAATTAATTGATAAGTAATAAATACATTAATATCCCAATAAAAGTAAATTTAGTTAATCCTTTATATATTAAAATGAATACTAAATTAATCAAGTTATATTATACATTATCATTCAGTTGGCAAAACAAAGACGTTTGACATGAACTGTCATATTAACTTTAAACTTTTCTGAATGATTAAAACTTTATTTAAAAGTTTGTAACTTTCTAAAGTTTAAATTTTACCTACCTAAATTTTAAGATTTTACCTGCCTAACTATTACCGGACAAACCTACCTATGAATAGATCATAAAATTGGATCCAAAGTATTTTACTTAACCCAAAATGATACCTATAAATTAATGAATTTATATATCACAACGCAATGCAGAGAACTTTTTCAAAATGCACCGAAATACACCTGACAAAATTCTATACCAATAACGTTAAAATACATTACCTATTCCATCACAACCCTTTTACTATTTTACCCCACTGAGGATCCTATTCTACATCCGCGTGTTGACCCACAGACAGCAATATCACAATATTATATATACTCGTAAGCTTTGGCCGCATAGCTAAATCGGCTATCACCTTCTCTCTTATGGAGATTATTAGGCGTGGCTCAAATTAAACGTGCACATTATTAATAGTGTAATTTTAGTCTTTGAAAATTTGCTTCTTTAGAGCATTGGCACCACACGTATATCTATGATTCGTAAATAAAATATAACGCGGTAAATACGTGCCGCGTGTACCTGCCGCCCCTTAGAGGTTTCTCTCCGGGTATCTAAAATTAATTTATTATATTATTAGCTAAATTATATATATATAGAGACCCTTTTGTCACTATATATAAAAACCTTTTCCTTATTGTTTTTCTTTTATCTGCATTCATCCATTGCATCTCCTTTTTGGTGATGCTGCTTGGATTGGCTCTGCAGGATATGTCATCTCGGAACATTGCGTTGTGAGGTGTACATAGAATTTAAGAAAAAAAAATATTAGTTTCTTATATTATTCTAAAACCCCAACGAAATTCTAACCGTTGTATATCTACAAATGAATGATATATATACTTGTACACCTAAACGTGTACTTTTACTCTATTAACTCTAAGAATAAAGAAATTACAATAATATTATAAAATTTCAAGAAATAAATGTTTGTTTAAAATTTTTTTATTATATATATATATATATATATATATATATTTATATATATAAATATAGACATAATTTTATCATTACTTTTATTTTATCGAATATAACTATGGTTTAATCTATTCACATGTACAATTAAATCTTGGTTATTTGTAAGATAATTGTCACATCCTATATATCGTAATACTCGAAATAAACCTTTATATGGTCTACTAAGTTTTCGACTTTTACCTGATATTCTTTTTGGGCAATGGAACAAAACTAATTGTCCTACACGAAGTTAAATATTAGAAGCTTTTTTATCATACGATCTTTTTTGTACTAAACGAGCTTTCCTTTAATTTTCTCTCGCTTGATTTACTGCACTTATATAGGAATCTTTTTTTTGTTGAACGGTCATATTACAATTAGGATTTAACCTTTCATCAAATGGAACTTCAGGTTCTCTACCAGACATTAAATAATAAGGAGAAAATTTTGTCGAAGCTTGTTTTGAACAATTATAAGCATATATTATAAAAGGTAAAATTTGACACCAATCCCTTTGACTTTGGTTTACATGTTTAGCTAATGAATATGAAATGGTTTGATTCAATTTTTCTACTAAACCTAAAGTTTGATGGTGCATAGTGGTAAATAAGGAATGTTTTATATTATATTGTCTTAATAAAGACTTAATTAACCTAGACGTAAACATGGAACCTTTATCTGACAATACTTCACATACCGCCCCGAACTTTGCAAAAATTTCATTAATAAAGAAATTGTATATTATTTGAGCTGTCACTTGTGGGACTGCTTTGCAAATAGCGTATTTTGAAAAACAATCTATACACGTTATTATATATTTATTACCTAACGATTAAAAGGACCTAGTACATCGATCTCTATCTTTTGAAATAAACGATCCGTTACCATAGATAGGGCGTAATGGCACTATCTTATTGTATATTTTCTTTTCTTGTCAAAGTATACAACTCTTAATATTTTTCGATTTCTTTAGATAAGTTCGGCATAAAATATTTTGCCCTGAACTTTGCTAAAGTTTTCATCATACCGAAATGGCCTCCCGTACGTGCGTCACCGTGTATTTGTCTCATGACTTCACTAAATAACGACTTAGGTAAAACAATCAAGTTTTTTTTTACACTTCCACTTCTAATACATTTATATAACACATTATTTGATATCACAAAACCCTTATATACACTTCGTTGACTGATTGATACAGTTTCGCGCCACCTTCGGCAAAAACTATCTTCCTCTTGATGTCGTGATAAATCATCCACCTCGATTGAGAACACTTGTAGACCATCTTCTACTTCTTTTCCTGTACTAGTTTCATCCTCTATTAGGGGGGTTCTACTTAAGAAATCCGCTACAACGTTCTGTTTTCCGGAACAATGTACAATCTCAAAGTCGTGTGCTTGAATCGCCAAGGCCCATCTGGCTAGTCTTCCAGACATGTCTTTTCTTGTCCTTAACCAACATAATGCCTTATGGTTCGTTACTAACTGGAATTGTAATCCCCATAAATAATGCTTAAAATAGTTTAATACCCACACTAAACTTAAACACTCCTTTTCAGTTATCGAATATTTTTTTCTGCTTCTGTTAGTTTTCGTGATGCGAAGCATATCGGTAACAATCTTTCTCGTTGACCTTGCATCAAACATGCTCCCAGAGCTAAATCACTCGCGTCTACATACAATCTTGTACATATTTCTTTGTCATTAACAAAATGTCGTAATAATGGTGGTTCAACCATTAACGATATCATTTTATCGAATACCTTTTGTTGTGCTTGTGACAAAATGAATTTCATATTCTTCTTTAGTAGATCTGTTAAAGGAAGAGTTAATAAAGAGAAATTCTTTATAAATTTTCTATAATATGAAAATAAACCTAATATTGATTTCAATTCTTTTATATTTCTTGGTATTTTTATTTTTTTTAATTTTCAATATTTTTTGGGTCTGGTAAAATACCTTCTCCAGAAATAGTGTGTCCCAAAAATTACACTTTGATGGTTTGAGTGTCAAGTTTGCCGCACTCAACCGTTGAAACACTTCTTCTAAAGCACTCATGAATTCACTAAACGAATCGAAATAAAATCTAAAATAAAAATAAAATCGAAATAAAAAATTATCACATTTTTATATTTAAGACCTGCCAAAACTTCATCCATTGTCCTTTGAAAAAAAGCTCCGCTAGTTTTTAATCCAAATGGTAATACGTTAAACTCATATAATCCAGACGGTGTGATGAATGCTGTTTTGTGTTTATCCTTCTCCGCTATCGATAATTGCCAATAGGCAGAGTTTAAATCTAAATCGGCGTAGAATTTCGCCCCATTCAACTGTGTGATAATATCTTCGATGATAGGTAAAGGATACGAATCTGTAATCACCTTCTTATTCAGCTTTCTATAATCTACACAAAATCTCCATGTATTATCCGGTTTTTTCACTAGTACTACCGGTGATGCAAACGCACTTCTAGATTTTCTAATCACATTGTTTTGAAGTATATCATCAATTTGCTCACGTATAATTTTATGCTGTTCATTAGATATTCTATAAGGTGCTCTATGTACTGGAGTTTCATCTATTGTATCGATTGTGACTTCGACGATATTACACTTTCCTAAATCGTTTTTTTCGAACGCGAATGTCGATCGATATTTTTTAAATATTTTTAACAATTCGATTCGTTCTTTTATCGACAAATTCGAAGATAAATTAAATTCTTTTTCATTTGGTTTAGTTACCACTACTTCCCACAATCTACAATCATTTTTATCTACTAAATCAGAAAAATAAATATATTCATCCTTACTTAATTCACGTGAAACCTGTATTACCTGAAGGGTATTTTGGTTCACATCTTTAACATTAATATCATTATTTTAGAGAATTAATGTGATTACCATTAACGGCTCGGATTTTTACATCTTCAACCTTATGCTTGATTACATAATAGTTGAGATATTACAGACACTGAAGCGCCTGTATCAAGTAAAGCTGAGATAATTTTTTTTCTAATTTTAACCTTAATATTGGGACTAAACTTACATGTAATATTTTCTTGATTAATCGGCATAAATGGTGTCCCAAGCTGTCTCACTGACGCCGGTTGGAATTTGGGAAATTCATTCCTTGCCTGTTGGATGAATCACCTCGATCCTGAGTTCTTCTTAAATAATATGGAGATCGATTGTTAGTATTTGTGAATCTCCCTCTCACGTTCCCGTCGATCTCGTTGGTTGACATTTGTGGGTTTTCATTCCCACTCTTTGGTGATGTCGCAGAACATAATGGCTTTTCTTGTGGCATTCGAGAGTTTATTGGGAGTTTTAAATTTACTTGGTGCTTATTACCAAAGATTTCTTGCATCTGTATGTATTGTTTCAGTGCATTTTTATTTGCGTAAATTTGGGAAGCTAATCTGCACTTTTGTACGTAAGTACAATTATGTCGGAAATGCTTGAAAAAAATCTGTTCTGTTATGACTGCATCGGCTTTATTTGCACACATGTCCAAGGCGTAAAAATACGTTAACAAATCTTCACTGGGCTGTTGCTTCCTCGAGTAGAAATTTGCAACGTGATCAACTTCTTGCCCAAACTCAGATATAAGTTTCCTTTTGACATCTTCGAATGTCCCACATGAATTAATAATCGTCTTATAAAAGAATAACGCCGGTCCCTCCAAATATGTTCCCAAAATGAGTTTCTTAGTCTCATCGTCATACGTATTTATAGCTGATACAATATCAAATTGCATCAAAAACTCGCTGACCAAAATTGACGACATGCCATCATATCTCGTCGTAATATGTGACATCTTATTTCGATCTTCTTTGTTTTGAAATATTCAATATTAACCATAAATATTCACCACACTAATATTCACACTAATATTCACACTAATATTCACACTATTACTTGCACTTTATTTGCAGATCACTTACACTTTACTTGCAGATTAATTGCACTTTACTTGCAGATTACTTGCAGATTATCCGGCGCCTCCACCATCTACCGGTCCGGGACCAGCAGATGGTACTATTCTATAATAACGTGTATATGCTAGGAAGGACTTCCTAACTAACAAGGAAAACACTAGATTTGTTGAAAACTTGCTTTTAATATAGGATAAAGACTCATAAATATACATTTAGTTTTTTATCTATATTTGGGGCCACTGCCCGTGATAGAATGCCATGGAACAATCTTCCATATTCTATCTATTTTACAATTTACAAATAATGACAGGCTTATGAGTTGCCAGTCATAATTGTCGGCAAGTTTGTTTGTGCGATAACGACAGGACGCGGGATTTGCGGGTCTAGAAATTTTTTTTTTAACGAATATATACGAAAAATTGAATTTATAAAGAGCTTAGTAGCGAGTGATGCTCGGCAAACGCAAATAAACGCTCTTGAAGAGAGCGGGTGGCTCGTAATTTGCGTGTGAGTACGGAAATTTCGTTAATGTCGACGTTTTGAATGACGTTGAACACGGTCTTCATGTCCTCAGCCAACGACGACTGAGATGAAGACGACGGAGCGGAACTTGGTCCTACGGGAGCTACGGGAGCTGGGATAGGACGGGAAGGTACAGGTGGGGCGGCCGGACGCTGCCTCCAGGACAGAGCCGGGAAGAAGCTCGGGCTTTGCTTCCGGGGGACCACGGTTGCGCAGCGGCGGGAAATTAGCGGGAGTGAGCGGCGGCGCCGATTTAGGCGCAGCCCTCTTAGCTGAAGAGCGCGGAGCGCGCGGGCAACCTCTATAGTTAGCTCTGTGGCCGGACTAGCCGCACAGAACACAGGCAGGGGGGGAAGTGGATTTGGGAGTGCGAGTGCACTCCTTTGTGATGAGTGGGTCTAGCCACTTAACGCACCTGGGGGGAGCTGCGCAGTTAGCCGCTGCGTTGCCATAGAGCTGGCAGCGGTGGCACTGCCCAGAGTGGCCGCGGGGGCTGGGACGCTCGACGGAGATATTCGAAAGTCCGCAGATTGTGCGAGCCTCTCTGAAGATCTCCCTCGAGTTGGGAGTGTTGGTGAGGATAACTAAAGCTAGTACAAAACGCCTACCGCGGTTTGAGTGCATCTTGTGCACTGCTTCAGCCGGGAAGCCCTGAGACTTAAGGTCCTTTAGAATGTCGTCGTTACTGAGTTCGAACAGGACGCCCCGTAATACCGCGCGGACCTTGCGCTTCTCCGGGAGGGCGTAGGTGTGGTACGTAATTTGTTTTAATGAAAGTAACCTAGTGAACGCGCGGAAGTCGTCGATGGTCGCGACCTGGATTTTAATTGAATCGCCTGCGTTGGTTGCTTTGACATAATTAATTTTTTGCTCTTTGCAAAGATTAGATAGCGCGGTCCATCGCGCTTTTTCGCAGAGGAAGACGGGTGGAGGAAGCTGAGGTTTAGGTGGGACGGGAGTGCAGCGCGTTGCTGGCTTGGACGTAGCCTACGTAGTCGCGGTCACTTCGAGTGACATTAACGGCGCGGGGCGGGTGTTGAAGACACCGGGGTGGGCTCGGGTGTTGACAGACACCGCGGCTTTCTTCGAACGCTTCTTAGAGCGTTTGCCGACTAACTGAAACGCGGGCTCAGGAGAGCTGGTTAAGGTGGCGGCGGCCGACGAAGCTTCGGACGCGGCGGAGTCTGAATTGCTCCCGGGAGCGGTACGCTTCCTACGGGATGTGCGCGAGGATGTGACCGATACACAATCCATGTCGGAGGGTACGGGAGACGAGGGAGAGCTAAAGACCTGATGGGTCTGGACGATAGTGCCCTGAGGGGCCGGGGTTTGGTCCTGAGGAGCCGGGGACGCGTTAATTGCTTATAAGGCCTGCGTGAAGACCTCGTCTGGAATGGGGATGCCGGACGCAGCGAGCGCCTGCGCGAAAGCTTTCGCGAAGTTAATAATGCTTTGCGAATCCATTAGGGAAGGGTTGGAAATTATATGAATTTGAATATATAAGTATATAAAAGATGCCTAGAGTTCCCTAAAATAAACCTAGCGAACCCTAGCGGCTAACCTCCCTACCAGCGGTAGGGGGGCTGGTGAAAATAACTTAAAACTAACCGTAGTTCGCCGAAGGCCGCTACCTTGAATCCTAAAAAGGGTACGCAGGTAAAGAGTTGACCGCGTTAGGGTCAACCTTTACCGACAGAAAAGGCGAATGCACACGAAAACACACAGACATAATAAAATTTAAATATGAAAATATGGGAAAAATAAATAAAAATAGAAGAAGGAATAAAATAAAAATAAAAGGACTGGATCAGTACAAATTCGTTGTCACCGTTAAGTATCCTTTGTACTGAAACCAGACTACTCTAGCTGGGCACAACACAGCACTCAGCACAAGCACAACACAACTTAGCGTATGTATTATCGGTCAGATCCTACTTTTATTTATACCTTCGTATTTTTGTTCATCGTCAAAAAATTTAAGGAATACAAATATATAACAAGTTTTGCTCAAAAAAATTAACATTAAACTACTTTAATTTTTATTGGTAAACAGTGAAATAGATATGTTTACCAATAAAAATTAAAGTCAGTTGCCTCGTATCCAATATTTATAAAGTAAGATTAATATTCAGTAAAGCTTTTCTACCTTTTTATCGCCTTGAATTAATTTGACTGTTCATAAAGTTTACTTGAATGGGGTAAGCTTTATGTCATGTAAATAAAAATATTCTCTATAAGTATGATTTTCACATAACCAGCTTGGCTCCGTTTACGACAGCAGCCGTAAAAACCTTCGCTCGGTTTATGAGGGCTCCCATATTTTGCAACCATTTTTCCGTTTATTTATTCACGATGTTTGTTGTTTTAACGTTTCTGAAATCGTTTATAAATTTGGCTTTTACGTCATATATTTTCATAAATAAATAAAGTAAATATAATTACACGCGGGCCGCAACAATTTCGTTTCGAACAACTAGTTGCAGTCTCTAAATATCTTAAAATACTATTTGATATTGTAAGAATATCAGAAAAATATGAAATAGGCATAGATTACAATTAAAAATAAATTATAACTTTTTGTAGATTTTCACAAAAGCTACTAAACAAAATACATAAACAAACCTAGCATGGAATAAAAATGTGTTCTACTTTATTTATGACATTTAAATGAACCAACAAATTTTGTATTCAACAAAAACTATTTACGAGCGGCTTTCGTCGTTTTAGTAAACAAGTGTACAGACAAATATTCTTAATTACACTGCACATATTTTACCAGCATTTTCGTTCTAGAATACTCGAATTTAACGGGAACGCTAAAAGCGTTCTACACCATTTTTCGCATTTTTCTACCGCGAACAAAATGAGAATATACAGTTGTTCACACGGAAGGGGACTTTCAAATTTTACTGGACTTATTCTGACGGAAAACGATTCCATTTACGTAATCCAGGACTGACCCAAAAACGATAGTCCACCAAATGGCTCTGGCCGAATGAAAATAAATACATACAGTAATTTTAAGTCCACAAATAACAAACCATTATCGAGAACAAAAACGGAATTAATCGCAACGGTTTTCTTTTGAAGAAGAAAAGTAGAGCTCATTGTTGTTGCCACGACACAAAATACACGTTTTTAATGCGAATTTATTATTAAAGTATTGTCATACCGAATTTCTTATAATTTTATTACGTCTACTTGCAAAATAATTGAGAACCTCTTCTTTTGAGTCGGCTAAAAACATTTTAACATCAAATAATTTATGTAGTTGATTTAGGAGGGGCTTTTGTGTTGTCATTGCTCCTAAAGTTAAATTTTAGTTTTAGCGTAGCTATGGATTTTCCAATATTTTCACCGGTTGAAAGGGTTTGGACTAAGCAAGTTATTGCTATATTATTGCCATAAACACATTGCATTTCTGATTATCTTTGTTCTTAGAACACCGGGTTAAGCCATAGATATTATTTGGCTAAGATTAAAACAAATATTATAGTCATAATAGCCAAAGACTTAAGTATTTTTAAAGTTTTGTTTTAACTGATTTTTATAAAAGTTGCATTCTGTTGTGTGAAATCAATAAATAAATATATAAACATCCATTTATAAAATGCGATCATTTTTTATAGATTGTAACTGCATAAGTTGAATAACACTACAAAATAATGTCTAAAACATTTTTAACTCATAATTTATTTATATATCCAGGTCAAACCACAAATTCTTTTCACACCAATCCGCAAAATACGGAAATAACTACGCTATATTTTTCACATAAACTAAATGCTCTGAAATTTACCCTACATTACTCAATAATAATAATAATAATAACTTTATTTTCATTGCTAATGCGTCTTGCTTAGTAGATATAAAATTGATAAATTCTGATGCTTAATTTTCCACGTCATGGCCTCAACTTGGGCTATTCTGAAGTTTTGGAGTTAATCGACGGCAAAAACTTGTGAGCGCGGATAAAAGCTAAGTATGTCCCAGTTTTTATGAAAGCCGCAAGTTTCAAACTCTCCACGATGTAGTTCAACGATGTATCTAAGTAAAAAAATTTTTAAGAAGAGCTCTTTTTGTTTACTGGCTGGAAGATATTGAATTTTTTATGGATTTATTCCTTCGGATATTGCGGTGTTTACTAAATTTTGGGGGGAAAGTAAGTGTTTTTCTGGTGTTTTTTTTTCAACATTTAGTAGGCACAACTATGTGAATGTCCAATGGAGTGTTAATGAACTTTGACAGTACGAAGCTCTGTAGAAAGAATAACTGAACCTTTCTCTAAGTTTATTTTCAATTGATGAGGCGGTCTCGGTCAGTTCCGAGCAGTTTGACAGTTTGATTGACAGCTTGATATCCACTAGGAAACCGAACAGTATTGATCGAGAGGCCGTGTTCGAAAAAAGTCCGAGAATCTGTTTTATTTCCTACGTGTCGTGATGTTGAAGCTGGCCATAAGAGACTTACTTAAATTTATTAGATTGTTCATATTTGAAACGTTTATATAAATCTTTTCGTTTAAACTTAAGATTTTATTGCATAGACGCACATATCCATATTGTTTGTTTGATTACTATCTATAAAAAAAAAATATCATAATTTATTTTAGATTGTATTTTTCTGAATTTCTAATAACTATTTTTGAGCGATATACAGTTTTGTTTAATTCAGAAGTTTGTTAATTAAGGTGTTTATGAACAAAGGCACTTAATCTAAATTTTCAAAAATCAATAATTGTGGAAAAGTAACATTTATTTCAATTAATTTCGCTCAATACATCCTAAACGAGACCTGGTTTGGTTTCTATTTTATTTCTACACACGCTCTCACTAGTCGGGAAGTTCTACACTCGTTTATTTCAATTTAGGCAGGTTTTACGCGAAACCAATGATGCTTCTCTACAGTTGGATAAATAGAGGCGAGTTATGTGTTGATATTTGAAAGATACTGTTAGATTTTTTGTAGTTTTTCGTTTGAATTGCATGCCCGTCAAATCATGTGCTAGTGTTTAGAAATAGAATTAAAAGATAAGCTTTTATGGAGTTTTACTAACGTATAATACAAACGTATAATACATAGTTATTTGCCACTTGTTACAAAACATAATGACTGTTTGATAGAAATCTTTTGAGGTTGAAGGCTTTCCTATGAAATAAATGTATTTTTAAGTAGTAATGTGAACGTGTCGAACGTGTGAAGATGTCGGGTAATTTCACAGAAACTGTTCCGTTACGCGATGGGTGGCATCTCCTAAACACTCAAATGAGAAAAGACATAATCAATATCAATGGCCAGTAGGTAGGTATTATTTATACAGTAGCAAAGCTGGTAAATATGCTAAACATCGTTAACTAAACTTCTAAAGAAGTAAGTCATAATGGTAGTAAGTATCTTGTCTTAGTATCTAGTCTGTGCTTGTTATATTATTTTAACAAACATTATAATCAAGTTAGCGTGCTTTTTAGATAAGGAACAGTCAAGAGCAAAGTCAATCCTACACGAAGTCTACAGTTAGCAAAGTGTCGATCATCGGCATTCAAAAATAAATTCAACATTAACGATGAATTATAGTTTAAAATGGTTTTTACAATTGAAATCGTAACACAAGAAACTTCATCACTTGATTCCCGTACAATAAACAAAATAATCTTAAGTATATGTTCAAATATAATAATATAAAATAGTCAGTAAATATCTGTCGTTTGAGACCTCTAACCGACCGTTTCAATAAAAGAATTCGGGATGAAATGAACCGTGAAACAGAATTCCTTCCATGGATTAGTCCCTTTTGTTGGCGGTGGCTGCGAGGAAATCGCCAGGAAATTGCCTACTACTCGCCTAGGTACAGTTGACGCCTACATTCGATATCGGATATTCGTATGGTTTACTATTATGTTTACCTTTAGTAGTATACAGCAATTTTTATTTCAGTTTCGAACGAACAGGAACCATATTAATTATTGAATGAACTGTTTTGTTACGAGTGTTTAAATGTTTAAACAGAGTGTTAAAATTATTTTATTTAAAAAAATGTCAAGATGGAGTTTATTTACGTTTATAAAATAACAATGGAAAAAGAAAAAACAAGGAAAGAAAAATAATTAAAGTTGCAACGCCTAAATTACTTCGTACATTTCGCAAAGTGGCCAAAAGGCTGGCAACATTGCCACTTCGAATAGCTAACTATAAACGCTGCACAAAATAAGTTTTCAACCTTGGGGTCAAATTCAAATGCTCTTTTTCTAACATATGGATTTATGTATATTGATTTTAATAAGAAAAAATACACAGAAACTCTTTTGCATTTCTAAACATATGATTTTTTATGCACCCAAATGGGTAATGAATTAATAATGTTTATATATCGGAATGGTCTCTTAGGTCCAATCGTAAAGTATACTCTGTACACAAAACCATCATAAATACTTTGTATTTATTTAATAGTGCAACTTACCACCTGGTGATATAACTGTTCCATCTATCCCATCTATTTCACGTTGATTACACTTGGCCTGATAGAACCTTCGCACGCGTTAAGGAAATAGACGCTCACAAGCTCTCCACTACTTGTAGAGCCTAAATGACACATATAATAAAAATTCGAAACTTTGTATGTTTGTTTGTTAGTTTATTTATTTTTCACGTTATGCATATTTATTATTTATGTTTAACAGGTAAACAGATTCAGATGAAAAGAGTTTAGCACCTTCCGGCCCCTTGAATTTTTTTAAAATTGCACTTAACATTATACTTTTATAAATTGATAGGTCACATTTACACCTTTAGAATTTAAAATTCTTGCAACGTGGATTAACACATATTTTAAGACATTCTAAAACCAATGCATGCTAAAAGCTGGTAGGTTATATTTGAGCAGAAATTTTATAATAAAAAATAAATAAATTTTATAAACTCTTTTCGGCGTCAAAATAATTTAAAAGTTCAAAGACTCTCAAACTTCAAAACAAACGTGAATAGGTTTAGACCCAAAAAAATGTTTTCATGCAGACACATTCAAAACAACTTAAAAGGTTACTATACTTATATTCTCTTGACAAAAATACTTCGAATACCTCTCGTTTTTTGATCTTTTCTTAATGAACTGCTTTGTAACTTACAGGTTATGATGAAATATACATGAAATAATACATGAAATAAAATAATGTGGGTGCGATTATCTCTTATACCGCTTGTTAATTTATTTTTAGGTACACTACAATTACGCAGTACAAAAGTTTTGTTTTAATCAACATTTATTTTACAGACAGGTTTTACCAAGTACAAATAAATTATTTAATTGCAATCGATAAACTTGCAAGGCTGAACGGATTTTAATAATAATTTGGTATTTTAAGAAAACTATTGCAACAAATTCTAAATAACAATTGTTTGAGACTAACGCGGTTATTTCATCGCGAAGTTGTCAATTAGATCAAGAAGAACGAGACAGCGGGTAGACCGATACGTCTGCCTTGAAATGTCACCGCCAACTACATGCAAATACCAGCTTCCACGATCGTGGCGCTTGCAATAGTGCCGAGGTATTAAAAAATCAATTTTTTCACTATTTTCATACATGGCAAACTAGCGCTCGACCCACCTGACTTTAAGTGGCATCCACACCCATTGACGTCCATAGGTGTGTTATTAATCGTTATAATGTGATTATTATATCGACTAATGATGCGTTGCCGACCGGAGGCGACTGTGGGAATCGCCTTTGTTTCAGTAATTGCACGGCCATTCCTTCCTTTTACCGGAAAATCCAGGCAGATCAAAGAAATCACAACAATACACTTCTCAACTTGAATTTCTTAATTATTACGCCTATTTTAAGATCCTAAGCCCAATTGTTTTTTTTTTGTCGCCGAAGCAACACCCTCACGGGAGGGAGGTGGAAGATTCGTCATGAATACCACCGCAGCCGTCTGCGGGGTGATGTGTATGAGACCCGATCTAAGTCCGGACCCGTTCGGACGTGTTGAAGGTCGCTCCCGGCTGCCGAGTCACGATTGTTGTCTCACGACTTCTCTCAATACTCAAACGCCACTCTCAGATCCGTCCTGCGTCCGGCCCCACTCGGACGTGTTCGCGATCGTACCAGCTGTTGAGTCACGATTGTCGTCTCACGACGATAACTCGTAGCAATACTCATACGCTGAGATTCGTACAATATCTTAGGCAGCGTCTGGCCGCTCCACCTGCACCTTCTCGTCCAATCCCAGCTCCCGTAGCTCCCGTAGGCACGCGTCCGGCTCCGTCGTCTTCACCTCAGTCATCGTTGGCTGAGAACATGAAGACCTTGTTCGACGTCATTCAAAACGTCGACATTAAGGAAATTTCCGTACTCGCACGCAAACTGCGAGCCGCCCGCTCTTCTCAAGAGCGTTTACTTGCGTTAGCTGAGCACCGCTCGCTATTGAGTTCGTTATAAATTTCAATTTTTATATAAATTTGTAAAATAAGTAAACTTAATGTCTAGACCCGCAAATCCCGCGTCCGGTCGTATCAAACCCAAGGGCTTATCCCTAGTATCTTTTAACGTTCGTAACCTTAGCACCAACCTTCCTGAGCTCAAACTGTTCCTTCAGAACAAAAAGCCAGACTTATTGCTTCTACAAGAGACATGGCTTAATCCTAACCGCACCAGGGGATTCGCTATTCCCAAGTACGCGTTTACTCGTAACGATAGGCCCAACTCCGACGGTTTCGGTGGCACTGCTATATATAAAAAAAGAGGCTTCCATTGCTGTACTCTCCCTACCTCTCCTCTCCTCAACATGGAAGCCACTGTGTGTAGATTGGCTATGACTGGTCATCCGACTCTCCAAAAGCTTGGAAAGAAGCGATTGTCATAGGTATTCCCAAGCCGGTAAACCTCTGAATATCCCAGCTAATTACAGACCCATTAGCCTCCTCAAGGCCATGTCAAAACTTCTCGAAAGAGTCATACTCTCTCGAATGCGGAACCATCTGTTTCCAATGGATGGCGATCCTCTCATTTTTCCCCACCAGTTTGGCTTTCGCGCTAAGCACTACTGCCCTCAGCAAGTCTATTGAATCGTCGAGTACATACTCGACGGCTTCTATCCGCGTCGTAATAAAACAGTCACGGTTTTCTTTGGCGTAGCCAAGGCTTTCGACAAAGTCTGGCACAGCGGTCTCGTTTATAAACTCTACAAAATAGGTTACCGGTTCACCTAGTCAGATTAATCGCGTCGTTTCTCAAAGACCGTACGTTTCGATTCAAACATGAAGGCACGCTCTCCGCGCCTCGTCCCATAAAGGCTGGAGTCCCGCAAGGCTCAGTCCTCGCACCTCTGTTGTACACCGTGTACACTAACGACATCCCCATCCCGCCGAAAGGCGTCGAACTCCCTCTTTGCAGACGACATCGCCCTTTACACTAACGGTCACGTGGTCCCAAATAACATCACCAGACTCCAAAAGGCTGTAAACGCCCTCGGTGTTTGGTTTCAAAAATGGCGTATCGATGTCAACCCAGAGAAGAGCTCGGCGGTTTACTTCGACTACAAACGTAGTCGTATCGCCGACAATCTCCACGTTGCAAGGCACCCCCATCCCCTGGAAGCGTTCTACCAAGTATTTAGGCTTCACATTAGACCAGACGCTTTCTTTCAACCCTCACGTCGATAGAGTAACGAAACTCGCACGTTTTTACCTAGGCCGGCTTTACAGTATGTTAGGTAGAAAAAGTAAAATGTCCTTCAGAAACAAACGTACGCTTCATTAGGTCTGCGTTAGATCAGTCATGACATATGCCTCGCCAGTCTTTGCCCACGCCAAACCCTCCGTCCTGCACAAACTGCACGTAGTTTAAAACCTCTTCTGCCGCAGGGCTACAAACGCACCTTGGTACGTGCGCAACGCGGACCTGCACAGAGATCTTGAACTACCTGCAGTGCAACAGCACATCAAAACACTCTCAGAATCCCATCCCAATCCTCTATTTCGAGATTCAGTTTCATATACTGCTCCTGTCTTAGATTCGAAATTCAAAGTCGCTAGACCGAGAAACGTGCAGACTGGCGAACCCACGCAATTAACATTAGATCTCGAAGCCCTTCAGGCCGCAAACTCTAATTCTAACGTCAATTCGAATTAATCCAATTTTATTACCCGCTAGCGGGTCTTCTGCCGGATGTGAAAGTTGCATTGAAGGTGCTCAAAGGGACACGAGTTGGGGGCCGTTCTGGGCAGCCTCCGGCAGAAGCTGGGGCTACGCAGAGGTCGGCCGAAGCTTGACTTAGGGATCAATTCATTTAAATGAACCTTAAATGAATTGAGAGGGGAACTATGCTCCGCCAGAGCTAGCAGTCGCTCTGTCGGAGAACGTGAAGCCCTAAGTTTACAGGCTAAGACTGAAATTTCCCTAACATCAAAATTTTTGATAGCGTCGCAGAAGATACGCATATCCTCTGTTACGGAGGGTTGAGGAGTGGATTTGTATGGGCGAGGAGCCGGGATGGAATTCGGGTTAGCAGCGGGGCACTACCTCCAGTTCTTTGGAGCAGGTTTGGGCTGAGTAGGCTTTGCAGCCGGAGGAACCCGGCTACGCAGCGGCGGAAAGTTGTCCCGAGAAAGGGGTGGGGCCTGTTTGGATGCCAACCTCTTAGAATTTGAATGCATACAATGAGGTGCACGAGGGCAGCCCTTGTAGTTAGCGGTGTGCCCGGACTGGCCACAAAGCACGCAATCGGGAGGAAAGGTATTTATAAGAGTGCGATTGCACTCCTTAGTGAAGTGAGGTACCAGGCACTTTACGCACCTGGGCGGAGCGGCGCAGTTGGCCGCCGCATGCCCGTACAACTGGCACCGGTGGCACTGACCGAGATGACCGCGGCGATGAGGCATCTCGATTGAGATGCCAGAGAGGCCGCATATGGTACTGAACTCGTTGAAGATCGTCCTGGACTTGGGGACGTTGGCGAGAACCACCAAAACGAGAGGGTGACGCCTTCCGTACTTGCTGTGCATTTTATGCACCGCGAGTGCCGGAAAGCCTTGGGATTGCAGATCCTCCAGGATAGCCTCGTTCGATAATTCAAACGGGACTCCCCTGAGAACCGCTCTGAACTTACGCTCTTCTGGCAGAGCATAAGTGTGATAAGCGTATTGCGTATTGCTTATCGGTGAGGAGATCTGTTAGAGCACGGAAATCGATTCACCCGAGTTGGCCGTTCGGCTGTAATGGATTTTGTGCTCTTTGCACAGTGTCGAAACCTCGGTCCATAGTCCCTTTTTTCGAAGGAATACGGGTAGTGGGACCTTAGGCTTTACAGAATTTGGGGCCGGGGCAGGTGTTGAAGGCACCGGGGCAGCTGGCGTTGAAGACGCCGCAGAGGGTGTTGAAGACACCGGGGCGGGCGTTGAAGACGCCGGGGCTTGTTTCGAGCGCTTCTTAGAGCGCTTCTTAACGAGGGTGAATGAGGGTGGCTCAGAGCCAGATGGGTTGGCGTCCAAGGATGACTCGGTCGCGGGTGTGCGCTTGCGGCACGTAGGGGCGTCTACTTCACACTCCATGTCACTGGAGGATGGGGACGCGGGAGGGCCTAAGACCTGAGGGGTCTGGGGGACTGGGGTGGCCTGAGGGGCCATTGGTGGAATTAACGCCATGATATGCGGGATAAGAGAATCAAGGAAACGGAACTTGTCAGCATTTATATATATGCCTTCAGCACCGGTACTATCAACTAACTTCTTCCTAATCTCATCAGAGCTTAGGGAAGCCATTGCGGAGGGGTTGGGGAGGGACAATATATGAACCTAACAACGATGACTAACTTCCTAAAACCAGCCTACACGCAGTAGGGCGGTTGAGAACGACGCGGATAACTTACTCGAACACGGCACTTGGAGTCCTGGAACAACGAATTCCCGTCGACGAAGCTCACGTTCCACGAAGTACGGTTAACAAGCCACTATTCGCCGTGAAAACGGCGTTAGAAACTTATTAGAAGTACGGTTAACGAGCCACTGTCCGCCGTGAAAACGGCGTTAGAAACTTAATACGGTAAACTATGAAATTTGGGTGCTCAATTAGCGCGGGGGCTAAAAGAGCGGGAAGGCGTCTGCGATCGACGTGCGCTCGAGAACGCACGCAGACCGAGACTGATGCAGCCCAATAGTTTTTTTTTTTTTTTTTGCTGCCGAGACACCCTCGCGGGAGGGAGGTGGAAGATGCGTCATGCATACCCGCCCGCAGGTAAATTCCTCTGCGGGGGGGTTATGTGGGACTCACCAGAATGGCACCTACCCACTAAAAACCACCTGTTGGCTGTAGTTATTACCGTTAGCCTTCATCGGAAGCGACACCCGTCGGGAAGTTGGGCGCGCTGGCAGAGACCCGCTAGCGGGTCTTCCGCCTGTAGTGAAAGTTGCACTGAAGGTGCTCAAAGGGACATGAGTTGGTGGCCGTTCTGGGCAGCCTCCGGTGAAGCCGGGGCTGGGCAGAGGTCGGCCGAAGCATGATTTAGGGATCAATTCATTTAAATGAACCTACAATGAATTGAAAAGGGAACTATGCTCCGCCAGAGCTAGCAAACGCTCTGTCGGAGTACGTGAAGCCCTAAGTTTACGGGCTAAGACTGCGATTTCACTAACGTCGACATTTTTTATAGCGTCGCAGACGATACGCATATCGTCTGCTACGGAGGATTGAGGAGTGGGTTTGTATGGGCGAGGAGCCGGGATGGGATTCGATGCGGGGCGCTGCCTCCAGTTTTCTGGGGCAGGCCTAGACTGTGTAGGCTTTGCAGCCGGAGGAACCCGGCTACGCAGCGGCGGAAAGTTTTCTTGAGAAAGGCGCGGGGCCTGTTTGGGTGCCGACCTCTTGGGATTGGAACGCATACAACGGGGTGCACGAGGGCAGCCCCTGTAGTTTGCGGTGTGGCCGGACTGGCCACAAAGCACGCAATCGGGAGGAGAGGGAGTTTCAGGAGTGCGATTGCACTCCTTAGTGAAGTGCGGGACCAGGCACTTGACGCACCTGGGCGGTGCGCGGCAGTTGGCCGCCGCGTGCCCGTACAACTGGCACCGATGGCACTGGCCGGGATGACCGCGGCGATGAGGCGCCTCGATCGAGATCCCAGAGAGGCCGCAAATAGAGCTAACCCCTTTCAGGATCTCTCTGGACTTGGGGACGTTGGCGAGAATCACCAAAGCGAGAGGGTGTTGCCTCCCGTACTTGCTGTGCATTTTATGCACTGCGAGTGCCGGGAAGCCTTGGGACTGCAAATCCTCAAGGATAGCCTCGTTCGATAATTCGAACGGGACTCCCCTGAGTACCGCTCTGATCTTACGCTCTTCTGACAGAGCATAAGTGTGATAAGCATATTGCTTATCGGTGAGGAGCTTAGTCAAAGCTCGGAAATCGTCTATCGACGAGACAGTGATTTTAATAGATTCACCCGAGTTTACCGCTCGGGTGTAATGGATTTTGTGCTCATTGCACAGTGTCGAGACCTCAGTCCATTTACCCTTTTCCCGAAGGAAAACGGGTGGTGGGACCTTGGCCTTGACAGAAGTTGGGGCCGGAGCGGGTGTTGAAGACACCGGGGCAGCTGGCGTTGAAGACGCCGCAGGGGGTGTAGGGACGGGCGTGGAGGGCGCCGGGCCTTGTTTCGAGCGCTTCTTAGAGCGCTTCTTAACAAGGGTGAAAGAGGGAGGCTCAGGGCCAGTTGGGGTGGCGTCCGAGGATGACTCGGTCGCGGGTGCGCGCTTGCGGCGCGGAGGGGCGTCTACTTCGCACTCCATGTCACTGGAGGAAGGGGACGCGGGAGGGCCTAAGACCTGAGGGGTCTGGGGAACTGGGGTGGCCTGAGGGGCCATTGTGGACATTATCGTCATGAAATGAGGGATGAGAGAATCTAAGAAACGGAACTTGTCAGCATTTATATATATGCCTTCAGCACCGGTACTATCAACTAACTTCTTCCTAATCTCATCAGAGCTTAGGGAAGCCATTGCGGAGGGGTTGGGGAGGGACAATATATGAACCTAACAACGATGACTAACTTCCTAAAACCACCCTACACGCAGTAGGGCGGTTGAGAACGACGCGGATAACTTACTCGAACACGGCACTTGGAGTCCTGGAACAACGAATTCCCGTCGACGAAGCTCACGTTCCACGATGTACGGTTAACAAGCCACTATTCGCCGTGAAAACGGCGTTAGAAACTTATGAGAAGTACGGTTAACGAGCCACTGTCCGCCGTGAAAACGGCGTTAGAAACTTAATACGGTAAACTATGAAATTTGGATGCTCAATTAGCGCGGGGGCTAAAAGAGCGGGAAGGCGTCTGCGATCGACGTGCGCTCGAGAACGCACGCAGACCGAGACTGATACCAACATTTCTTATATATGTGCTGAGGTTGTTTATTACACCGATTTATTGCCTTAAGTCCCTAACTTCACTGGCTTTCACTTCTGCTTATTTATTCGATTTTTATATACAAACTGATAGGTTATTTAATGGTATCTACTCAAATATACTCCAAACAGCAAAATCAAAATGCCATTTTATACTTTCCGAGATTTAACTTAATCCAGTTATACATACAAAAATCGTAAAAAGCTGCTGACTTTCCTTCGGTCAGAAATCCCGGGCACGCGAGTTCATACAGTCGGGACTAAATATCCTGTGCAAAATTATCGCTTAAAAATGTATAACGTTCCTCGTATAGCGCTGGTTGTGTAATAGTTTTTTTTGGGATTTTATCGCATATGTGAAAACTTTTAAATGAACTGACATAGTTTTCAAGTTGATGTAGGCGGTATATTTTTGTAACCTGAAAAAAATGGGAATTATCTAGATTATTTTATTTAATGCATAAGTTTTCTATTTGTTTTATTTTCAATATCGTTTTACTTGTCATTTTATGCCTACATTTTAAAACGGCCAAGTGCTATACCATCAATCCTTCAAGTCGGTTTGTTAATTCTTAATATGTAGGTTTAATGTTAGTATTAAATATTACGAATAAATACTCACTAATGGCCGGATTTATTTATTTAAAACCAAAAAAATTTTAATGAATAATAGTACCCGACGCTTACAAAATCAAAAGTTAATCCCCAATGTTTTTCCATAAACTTTTTTGGTCTTAATGAGCACCCCAGTGACGATTTACACAACAATTAAATAAATTGTCTCCCAAAGAAAATTAACCGCCGTTTCAAAGTGTGATAATGCGACACAGATCGAGTTTTACGACAAAGTATTTTGGTAAAGGATTTAAGACAAATTTTTCACATTAATTCTCCTTTATCTTCGTCACAAGTCAATTTGAAGAAAATTCAATGTTAAAAGAGTTTTAGCTTTTAAGATTTGTTGTAATTCAGATTTGTTTCCATTTACAGGTGGTTTACTCAGTTCTTTTATGTTATATATAATATATTTTTTTTAATTTTGGCTTTGACATTAAAAATTTCATCTTAGTAAATATAAATGACTTCATAATTCAAACTTACGTTCAACTTTTGGATCGTGATTTTATGAATTTTAAATGTAGTTACTGTGTAGTGCATAACAAACGGAATGATATCTAAGATTCTATTTTATCTGTTTATCTTTTTATTTATCTGTAGTTTTAGTATAAATAGGAGGTATTTGTTTGTTGTCTGTTTGTTTGTGTGTTTTGACAAACTTTGAAACTACTAAATATTCTTCGTAATGGTGAAACAGTAGGAAATAACATAAGCTATATTTTATCCCTAAATTCCCATGGGCTCAGAAGTAACGTTTGTGGAACTGGGATATTTAGTATGCTATACCTGAGTAGTTGTTTATTTCTTCGTTAACAATAATATTTCCTGTTATCAATAGTAAAAAGGAAAAACAAGGAAAGTGTACGAGCCAATGTGTCATTGCACTCGTTCACCGCGTTTACCTGAGTAAGCAATATTAGATGTATATAAATTCGAAATTATTACAATAAAAACAGTGATCATTACGCACTCAACGGGTTTCATTTGACATCCCTATCATCATCGCCTATCAGTAACAGCATCATAGGAATCTATCACCATATATCAGAAGCATCTATCAGCATCAGCAGCAGCAGCAGCAACAGCTATCATCTATATCAGCTATCAGTCTTAAAGTGTAGTTTTAACTACAGAAAGAAAGCTTGTTATTGTTTAGAATTTGTATGTTTAGATCTCATCTGGGCCGACACTATTGTCCTTCCTATTTAAACCACCATAATAACCACATTAACGTGCTTGTGTTCCAAATAAAGTTAAGCAACAACCAGTGAAACAACTGAACAAAGGCAATTCCAACTTAAGTCTACGATCGGCAACTAATTCTATAATCAATAAAAAAACAAACATAATTAATCAATATTTACAATATATGATGTCTTTGCTTGCCAACATGTAGATTGCGTGCTTGTCAAATACTTTAACCATAATAAAATATTAAAAAAATTTAAAATTGTTCCAAACAGTAACAATGCATTTTGAGGAATGAAGTAAAGCCTCAACTTTAGTACGAAAAGCTTTCGCGAAATGTCGACTCGTGCTATTAAAACTTGGCAATATGCAACTTTTCGTTCTATTCAGTTACTAACTGCTTTCACCAGATTCCGTAAATCGTCTGTACATTTCAATAGATTTTTCAGTTGTGGTAACGGTAATTCTTGCATACTGAAACGGACGTTTTGTGTAATGTCTCAATTTTGGTAATAGAATTTGGTAGATATAGCTGAAGATAATTTCTAATTTAAGAACAACATAGGTTTACAGCATTTCATTTATATTTTATTTAGATTGTAGTAAATTTTATACTACAAAATAGGGACACAAATAAACATATATTATTAGAATACTAAATCCCGGTACTTTTATTTAAAAAGACATGTTATAGCGTTTCACTTGCTTCTACTAAGAATAAAAATACGGACTTATTACTGATTTAACGCATTATTTAATTCTTTTAGTACGATAGTATTTATCAGAAAACATTTAATTTAGTTAAATATTGTTATAATTAAGTTTAATATCAATATCATAGAAATAATAATAATAAAAGATTACAAAGTTGAAGCGGTACATGTTCAGACTTTAGACTATACTCAATGACAAACAAATCTACTCTACAATAAAATTTAAATAGATCTGATTGAGAATCTTCAGGCTTTAAGAAATTGGCTTCTAGTTAATGAACCAATCAATCAATCCCACTAATCACTACTCTGGGTTGGGCCTGTCCATTTTAAGCATTGGTACCCATCTTTGTTTCAAATACGTCAATACATTTATTGTTTGTGCAATACATGTATTGGAAGTGCACTTAGTGTTTCTGCGTATTTTCAGATTAATGATAACAATTTTTTATAGCTGTTCATTTTATTATATTTTGCAGTTGGCCAATTGTTAAAATGACAATATACGTTTACCTACATACATAGTGCCTAATTTTTGTGAACATATTTTGTGTCCTTTTTCTATCATCTCCTAAATTTCACGTTTAATTGGCGTTGTGGCATAATTTTAAATAAAATGTATGCACAAAGCGTTATAAATCTCCTTTATCGTTAAACTACTAACTATCTACAATAAGTTCAATTTTGTATTATATTTTTATAGTACTGCATACAAGTCAGATGAAGTTTGACATATATTTTTTCTCGTTTTCTATAATGAGATACATTAATCTTATGAGATATACTTGCCCCATTGTCTTACAAACAAATGGACTTCGGTCTGAGTTTGAAAGGATCCGGACGAAAATGGAATGAAAATGCTAAAATGGTTTGATAACAGTCTTGGTTTGATCGGCCTCCCGACAACACGTCCAAAATGACATATCTACTGCTTGGTGAAAACTGACAAAAGGCAGTCTCGGTCTGCGTGCGTTCTCGAGCGCACGTCGATCGCAGACGCCTTCCCGCTCTATTAGCCCCCGCGCTAATTGAGCACCCAAATTTCACTGGTTGTTGTCGTAATATATAATTTAATAGTTGTATACCGTAATAAGTTTCTAACGCTGTTTTCACGGCGGACAGTGGCTCGTTAACCGTACTTCTAATAAGTTTCTAACGCCGTTTTCACGGCAGATAGAGGGTTGTTAACCGTACTTCGTGGAACGTGAGCTTCGTCGACGGGGATTCGTCGTTCCAGGACTTCAAGTGCCGTGTTCGAGTAAGTTATCCGCGTCGTTCTCAACAGCCCTACTGCGTGTAGGGTGGTTTTAGGAAGTTAGTCATCGTTGTTAGGTTCATATATTGTCCCTCCCCAACCCCTCCGCAATGGCTTCCCTAAGCTTTGACGAGTTTAGGAAGAAGTTACTTGAAAGTACTGAAGGCATGTCTATAAATGCTGATAAGTACCGTTTCTTAGATTCTCTTATCCCTCATCTCATGACATTAATGTCCACAATGGCCCCTCAGGCCACCCCAGTTCCCCAGACCCCTCAGGTCTTAGGCCCTCCCGCGTCCCCTTCCTCCAGTGACATGGAGTGCGAAGTAGACGCCCCTCCGCGACGCAAGCGCGCACCCGCGACCGAGTCATCCTCGGACGCCACCCCAACTGGCCCTGAGCCTCCCTCTTTTACGCTTGTTAAGAAGCGCTCTAAGAAGCGGTCGAAACAAGACCCGGCGCCCTCGCGCCCGTCCCCACACCCCCTGCGGCGTCTTCAACGCCAGCTGCCCCGGTGTCTTCAACACCCGCTCCGGCCCCAACTTCTGTCAAGGCCAAGGCCCCACCACCCGTTTTCCTTCGGGAAAAGGGTAAATGGACTGAGGTTTCGACATCGTGCAATGAGCACAAGATTCATTACACCCGAGCGGCCAACTCGGGTGAATCTATTAAAATCTTAGTCTCGTCGATAGACGACTTCCGTGCTTTAACAAAGCTCCTCACCGATAAGCAATATGCTTATCATACTTATGCTCTGTCAGAAGAGCGTAAGATCAGAGCGGTACTCAGGGGAGTCCCGTTCGAATTATCGAACGCGGCTATCCTAGAGGATCTGCAGTCCCAAGGCTTCCCGGCACTCGCGGTGCATAAAATGCACAGCAAGTACGGGAGACAACACCCTCTCGCTTTGGTGGTTCTCGCCAACGTCCCCAAGTCCAGGGAGATCCTCAAAGGGGTTATCACTATATGCGATCTGGGATCTCGATCGAGGCGCCTCATCGCCGCGGTCATCCCGGCCAGTGCCATCGGTGCCAGTTGTACGGGCACGCGGCGGCCAACTGCCGCGCTCCGCCCAGGTGCGTCAAGTGCCTGGTCCCTCATTTCACTAAGGAGTGCAATCGCACTCCTGAAACTCCCTCTCCTCCCGATTGCGTGCTTTGTGGCCAGTCCGGCCACACCGCAAATTACAGGGGCTGCCCTCGTGCACCCCGTTGTATGCGCTCCAATTCCAAGAGGGCGGCACCCAAACAGGCTCCGCGCCTTTCTCAAGAAAACTTTCCGCCGCTGCGTAACCGGGTTCCTCCGGCTGCTTAGCCTACACAGTCCAGGCCTGCCCCAGAAAACTGGAGGCAGCGCCCCGCATTGAATCCCATCCCGGCTCCTCGCCCATACAAACCCACTCCTCAATCCTCCGTAGCAGACGATATGCGTATCGTCTGCGACGCTATAAAAAATGTCGATGTTAAGGAAATCTCAGTCTTAGCCCGTAAACTTAGGGCTTCACGTACTCCGACAGAGCGTTTGCTAGCTCTGCCGGTGCATAGTTCCCTTCTCAATTCATTATAGGTTCAATTAAATGAATTGATCCCTAAATCATGCTTCGGCCGACCTCTGCCCAGCCCCGGCTTCACCGGAGGCTGCCCAGAACGGCCACCAACTCATGTCCCTTTGAGCACCTTCAGTGCAACTTTCACTACAGGCGGAAGACCCGCTAGCGGGTCTCCGCCAGCGCGCCCAACTTCCCGACGGGTGTCGCTTCCGATGAAGGCTAATGGTAATAACTACAGCCAACAGGTGGTTTTTAGTGGGTAGGTGCCATTCTGGTGAGTCCCACATAACCCCCCCGCAGAGGAATTTACCTGCGGGCGGGTATGCATGACGCATCTTCCACCTCCCCCCCGCGAGGGTGCCTCGGCAGCAAAAAAAAAAAAAACTGACAAAATTTGAACGCTCGAAGTAGTCGAAGCTGCTAAAGGTGATTTTACTGTTAACTTCCTATCTACATAAGGTGAAAAATTATGACAAGCAATAAGCAGCTGTAAAACACCGGAACATGATTTCGGTTTCAAGTGATTGAATTTATTCATAAACATGTAAGCATGTTCTGTAAAAAACCTAACTCTTGACACTTTTTACGTCAATTTGAGTCTAAACTCACCGTGCATTTGTTTTCATGCCTATGATTTACCCTCATAAACACTTTAAGAGCGAATCGTCCATGACTGGTTGAAATTTATTAAAGTAATCGTTTCAAATTAAACAGCAAAAAAAAATTGAACACAATATTTAAAATAAAAACAATTTATTCGAAACCAACAAAGTTTCGACCCTGTACATAAATGTTAACAAATCAAACCCATTCAGCCTTTTAGTAGTATAGTGTTATTAAAATTATTGTTCTTTTTTGGGTTTTTGTTCCGTCTTGGGCTCGCTCTCATCATCGCTGTAGACAGTTGGCGTCTCACCGGGTTTGAGAAGTCTGCCAACGATGAAGTAACGTTCTGGAATGTAAAAAAAATATATTTTTAGGCTGGTGATCATTGGTAAGAATAATTTACGATGGACATGTTCGTGGAATTATTGACATGGATTTCCTTCTAATGGTTTATTATAATACTACAAAACAGATAATGTCCTTCAAATGAAAAGCAATTTGTAACCATACAAAAACATTGAAAAAGTAAGTTCTCTTGCTAAAGCGTAGAAAATTTATTGCAAAGAAATCACACTAAGAAATATATGTTGATAAGAATAAAAAATATATATTTATGTTTGGAATCTGATAATGAACACTAGATCTATTTCCACTATCTGAAAAAAAATAAAACATGATAATATAATATATAAAAAATAATAAATCCCCAGACAAACACACCAATTGTATAGCCCCAAAGTAAACAGAGCTTGTGTAATGGATGACCATACAGCAAACTGGGGGAGGGGAGGAATCCAGAATAAACATGCGTGTATAAAATTCCAATTCAAATTTTATTTCTCAACATTGACAATTACTGGTGCGTAATGACGTTAAATAAAGCTTAACTCTACCATTAGAAAAAAACGTTCTTAAAAAAAAGACAAGGCATTATACGGGTATAATTATTATTTCAAAATAAATTTGTTAGCTCAGCAAATATATAAATACAAACAACCATGACCCAAAAACTAACATCTGTGTCCATCACATAAATTAATGCCCCGACCTGGACTCGAACCTTGGACTTTCGGCGTATGAGGCAGGGCTACTAACCACTACTAACCACAATATATGAAGTGTCATATAAAGATACGGCATGGAAAATAAACATCAGTCTCGGTCTGCGTGCGTTCTCGAGCGCACGTCGATCGCAGACGCCTTCCCGCTCTTTTAGCCCCCGCGCTAATTGAGCACCCAAATTTCATAGTTGTTTACCGTACTAAGTTTCTAACGCCGTTTTCACGGCGGACAGTGGCTCGTTAACCGTACTCCTAAGTTTCTAACGCCGTTTTCACGGCGAATAGTGGCTTGTTAACCGTACTTCGTGGAACGTGAGCTTCGTCGACGGGGTTTCGTTGTTCCAGGACTTCAAGTGCCGTGTTCGAGTAAGTTATCCGCGTCGTTCTCAACCGCCCTACTGCGTGTAGGGTGGTTTTAGGAAGTTAGTCATCGTTGTTAGGTTCACATATTGTCCCTCCCCAACCCCTCCGCAATGGCTTCCCTAAGCTATGATGAGATTAGGAAGAAGTTAGCTGATAGTATCGGTGCTGAAGGCATTTATATAAATGCTGACAAGTTCCGTTTCCTTGATTCTCTTATCCCGCATATCATGGCGTTAACTCCACCAATGGCCCCTCAGGCCACACCAGTCCCCCAGACCCCTCAGGTCTTAGGCCCTCCCGCGTCCCCTTCCTCCAGTGACATGGAGTGCGAAGAAATCGCCCCTTCGCGCCGCAAGCGCGCACCCGCGACCGAGTCATCCTCGGATGCCACCCCAACTGGCCCTGATGAGCCTCCCTCTTTCACCCTTGTTAAGAAGCGCTCTAAGAAGCGCTCGAAACAAGACCCGGCGCCCGTCCCTACAACCCCTGCGGCGTCTTCAACGCCAGCTGCCCCGGTGTCTTCAACACCCGCTCCGGCCCCGACTTCTGTCAAGGCCAAGGTCCCACCACCCATTTTCCTTCGGGAAAAGGGTAAATGGACTGAGGTCTCGACATTGTGCAATGAGCACAAGATCCTTTACACCCGAGCGGTAAACTCGGGTGAATCTATTAAAATCACTGTCTCGTCGATAGACGGTTTCCGAGCTTTGACTAAGCTCCTCACCGATAAGCAATATGCTTATCACACTTATGCTCTGTCAGAAGAGCGTAAGATCAGAGCGGTACTCAGGGGAATCCCGTTCGAATTATCGAACGAGGCCATCCTGGAGGATCTGCAGTCCCAAGGCTTCCCGGCACTCGCGGTGCATAAAATGCACAGCAAGTACGGGAGGCAACACCCTCTCGCTTTGGTGATTCTCGCCAACGTCCCCAAGTCCAGAGAGATCCTGAAAGGGGTTAGCTCTATTTGCGGCCTCTCTGGGATCTCAATCGAGGCGCCTCATCGCCGCGGTCATCCCGGCCAGTGCCATCGGTGCCAATTGTACGGGCACGCGGCAGCCAACTGCCGCGCACCGCCCAGGTGCGTCAAGTGCCTGGTCCCGCACTTCACTAAGGAGTGCAATCGCACTCCTGAAACTCCCTCTCCTCCCGATTGCGTGCTTTGTGGCCAGTCCGGCCACACCGCAAACTACAGGGGCTGCCCTCGTGCACCCCGTTGTATGCGCTCCAATTTCAAAAGGGCGGCTCCCAAACAGGCCCCGCGCCTTTCTCAAGAAAACTTTCCGCCGCTGCGTAGCCGGGTTCCTCCGGCTGCAAAGCCTTCTCAGCCCAAGCCTGCTCCAGAAAACTGGAGGCAGCGTCCCGCATCGAATCCCATCCCGGCTCCTCGCCCATACAAACCCACTCCTCAATCCTCCGTAGCTGACGATATGCATATCGTCTGCGACGCTATTAAAAATGTCGATGTTAGTGAAATCGCAGTCTTAGCCCGTAAACTTAGGGCTTCACGTACTCCGACAGAGCGTTTGCTAGCTCTGGCGGAGCATAGTTCCCTTCTCAATTCATTGTAGGTTCATTTAAATGAATTGATCCCTAAATCATGCTTCGGCCGACCTCTGCCCAGCCCCGGCTTCACCGGAGGCTGCCCAGAACGGCCACCAACTCATGTCCCTTTGAGCACCTTCAGTGCAACTTTCACTACAGGCGGAAGACCCGCTAGCGGGTCTCCGCCAGCGCGCCCAACTTCCCGACGGGTGTCGCTTCCGATGAAGGCTAAAGGTATACGCTTACCACAGCCAACAGGTGGTTTTTAGTGGGTAGGTGCCATTCTGGTGAGTCCCACATAACCCCCCCGCAGAGGAATTTACCTGCGGGCGGGTATGCATGACGCATCTTCCACCTCCCTCCCGTGAGGGTGCCTCGGCAGCAAAAAAAAAAAAAAAAAAAATAAACATCGCCAGTCTCGGTCTGCGTGCGTTCTCGAGCGCACGTCGATCGCAGACGCCTTCCCGCTCTTTTAGCCCCCGCGCTAATTGAGCACCCAAATTTCATAGTTGTTTACCGTACTAAGTTTCTAACGCCGTTTTCACGGCGGACAGTGGCTCGTTAACCGTACTTCTAAGTTTCTAACGCCGTTTTCACGGCGAATAGTGGCTTGTTAACCGTACCTCGTGGAACGTGAGCTTCGTCGACGGGAATTCGTTGTTTCAGGACTTCAAGTGCTGTGTTCGAGTAAGTTATCCGCGTCGTTCTCAACCGCCCTACTGCGTGTAGGGTGGTTTTAGGGAGTTAGTCATCGTTGTTAGGTTCATATATTGTCCCTCCCCAACCCCTCCGCAATGGCTTCCCTAAGCTCTGTTGAGATTAGGAAGAAGCTAGCTGATAGTATCGGTGCTGAAGGCATACATATAAATGCTGACAAGTTCCGTTTCCTAGATTCTCTCATCCCTCATTTCATGACGATAATGTCCACAATGGCCCCTCAGGCCACCCCAGTTCCCCAGACCCCTCAGGTCTTAGGCCCTCCCGCGTCCCCTTCCTCCAGTGACATGGAGTGCGAAGTAGACGCCCCTCCGCGACGCAAACGCGCACCCGCGACCGAGTCATCCTCGGACGCCACCCCAACTGGCCCTGAGTCTCCCTCTTTTACGCTTGTTAAGAAGCGCTCTAAGAAGCGTTCAAAACAAGACCCGGCGCCCTCGACGCCCGTCCCTATACTTCCTGCGGCGTCTTCAACGCCAGCTGCCCCGGTGTCTTCAACACCCGCTCCGGCCCCAACTTCTGTCAAGGCCAAGGTCCCACCACCCGTTTTCCTTCGGGAAAAGGGTAAATGGACCGAGGTCTCGACATTGTGCAATGAGCACAAAATCCATTACATCCGAGCAGCCAACTCGGGTGAATCTATTAAAATCTTAGTCTCGTCGATAGACGACTTTCGAGCTTTAACAAAGCTCCTCACCGATAAGCAATATGCTTATCACACTTATGCTCTGTCAGAAGAGCGTAAGATCAGAGCGGTACTCAGGGGAATCCCGTTCGAATTATCGAACGAGGCCATCCTGGAGGATCTGCAGTCCCAAGGCTTCCCGGCACTCGCGGTGCATAAAATGCACAGCAAGTACGGGAGGCAACACCCTCTCGCTTTGGTGATTCTCGCCAACGTCCCCAAATCCAGAGAGATCCTGAAAGGGGTTAGCTCTATTTGCGGCCTCTCTGGGATCTCAATCGAGGCGCCTCATCGCCGCGGTCATCCCGGCCAGTGCCATCGGTGCCAGTTGTACGGGCACGCGGCAGCCAACTGCCGCGCACCGCCCAGGTGCGTCAAGTGCCTGGTCCCGCACTTCACTAAGGAGTGCAATCGCACTCCTGAAACTCCCTCTCCTCCCGATTGCGTGCTTTGTGGCCAGTCCGGCCACACCGCAAACTACAGGGGCTGCCCTCGTGCACCCCGTTGTATGCGCTCCAATTTCAAAAGGGCGGCTCCCAAACAGGCCCCGCGCCTTTCTCAAGAAAACTTTCCGCCGCTGCGTAGCCGGGTTCCTCCGGCTGCAAAGCCTACTCAGCCCAAGCCTGCTCCAGAAAACTGGAGGCAGCGTCCCGCATCGAATCCCATCCCGGCTCCTCGCCCATACAAACCCACTCCTCAATCCTCCGTAGCAGACGATATGCGTATCGTCTGCGACGCTATTAAAAATGTCGATGTTAGTGAAATCGCAGTCTTAGCCCGTAAACTTAGGGCTTCACGTACTCCGACAGAGCGTTTGCTAGCTCTGGCGGAGCATAGTTCCCTTCTCAATTCATTGTAGGTTCATTTAAATGAATTGATCCCTAAATCATGCTTCGGCCGACCTCTGCCCAGCCCCGGCTTCACCGGAGGCTGCCCAGAACGGCCACCAACTCATGTCCCTTTGAGCACCTTCAGTGCAACTTTCACTACAGGCGGAAGACCCGCTAGCGGGTCTCCGCCAGCGCGCCCAACTTCCCGACGGGTGTCGCTTCCGATGAAGGCTAAAGGTATACGCTTACCACAGCCAACAGGTGGTTTTTAGTGGGTAGGTGCCATTCTGGTGAGTCCCACATAACCCCCCCGCAGAGGAATTTACCTGCGGGCGGGTATGCATGACGCATCTTCCACCTCCCTCCCGTGAGGGTGCCTCGGCAGCAAAAAAAAAAAAAAAAAAAAAAAAATAAACAAATTTAAATTTTTTGTTATCATGTTTTTTTTGCTAAATCATTTACATGAATTGCATAAATTTCATTCACATAAATTGTTGGCGTATGTACCTACTAAGATGGACACCTCTTTTGGATGACCAGTGTCCAGTGTCCATTAAGACCAGTAAGCACAATAAAATTGTTTTTATTTTTCATTTAACAAAAGGTGACAATTGTTCCAATGCCTATGTATATAGCTATCAACTTTATCTTTCAAAACTTGTAGAATAATGTTTCCGTACTGTTGTGTTTTAAAAATCGATATAATTTGTTTATTTAAGTAGTCCTACTATGGTGACTTGTAATGCTTTCATCGTCCGTTGGTTGATTAAATTTAACGAATTTATTATAAAAATTCGTATCTATCCATATTGAAAAAACAAAAAAAAAAAAAATCGGATAAATTGTGCTAAATATTGAAAGTTGTAGTTGCTATCCAATTACAATCTTGTCTAAATTATTTTTTAAAGGTCGCAAATGAACTTACTAAGATACATTGGGTAAATTGTACAGGCTATGTAAAAAGCACACACAGTGAAAGGAAACAATAAGATTGAAAAAGGTACAATTGTTGAATATATTTTTAGTCCAAGTCAAATATTTATTATTTAAAATGCATTCTATGACAGTTGAATGCTCAGATATAAAAGCATAACTTTTTTTAAAACATACCATTAAAATCGTTTTTATTGCAAAATTTGTTAACGTGTATTAAGAAAATAAGTTCTCATTTATCATTAGATATACACATCAAAGATAGCATATCGAAATGTACCATAATTTCGATAACCGCGATAACTCGTATGTCTACAGGTATGTTTTTTTGTTTTGTTGTTTCCTATTGATGTAACCAATTGTCTAGTCGATATTCGTATGTATTTTTTGAATAAAGGTCACATTTTTTCAGTCAAGTAACGCTATAATGCGGCCAGTTCGGCCACACAGCAAATTACAGGGGTTGTCCGCGCGGTCCGCGCTCATCTGCAAAAAAGGCCGCGCCTAAACCGGCGCCGTCGTTCACTCCCGCTGACTTCCCACCACTGCAATACCGGGGTCCCCCGGAAACAAAGCCCGAGCAGCTGATGCCGACTCCGGCTCTTTCCTGGAGACAGCGTCCGGTCGCTCCCGCACCACCTTCCCGTCCTATCTCAGCTCCCGTAGCTCCCGTAGGCCCGAGTCTCGCTCAGTCGTCTTCACCTCAGTCATCGTTGGCTGAGGACATGAAGACCGTGTTCGATGTTATTCAAGACGTCGACATTAGGGAAATCGTGGTTCACTCCAAACCACTCCAGGGGATTCCCTATTCCCAAATACGCGCTAACTCGTCGGCACAGCTATTTACTATAAAAGAGGTTTTCATTGCTCTCCTGTCCCTACCCCTCCTCTCCTCAACATGGAGGCCACTGTGTGTAGATTAGCTATGACTGGTGATCCAACCGTCATCATAGCTTCAATCTACATACCTAGTGGCACCAGACCTATCTGCAGTGACTTTGAGGCCATTCTCGCCCTCGGCCGTTCAGTCATTATGTTTGGAGACTTTAACTCTAAACATACGTACTGGACGTGCCTATTTACCAACACCAGCGGTATCGCTCTCCTCGACATCACTGAGCAACTCGCTTTAGACGTCATCTCTCCCGTCACGCCCACTCATTATCCCGACAACCCGAACCATTTTCCCGGCATCCTCGATTTCGCAATAGTAAAGCATATCAACCTTGATCTTAGGTCTATCGAACCGCTCGATGACCTATGCTCTGATCACCGCCCCGTTTCCCTCATGCTAGGATCGCCCAACGTTAACGATACCTCTCCTAAGACCTTTACCAACTGGAAAGGCTTTAAAAATACGTTAGTTTCAGGCTTAGAGGCCCCAAACTCTCCGCTCACGATTCGCCCGGACCTCTAGATAGCCCGGACAAATAGATTTATAAGTCGATTCCCTCACTGATGCTATCAACTCAGCCATTAGTGATAACGAAAAGGTTGCTAAACAAGGCAAACCCACGCGTCCCTTAGCCATTGGGAATTTTATTGAAGCTAAGAACGCGGCTCTCGGGAGAGCCAAGAAATATCCCACGCCCGCCTATAGATCAGCTGCGAATCGGCTTCAACGCAAAGTTAAGCCTTGCCTCGCGGAATTTCGAGACGGTCAGATGAACGATCTCATGGAAAATATCTCCCCGTCCCACCAAGCATATTATAGTATGGCCCGAGCCTTACGCGTAGACGCTGCCTCTCACGTTCCTCCTCTCACTCGTCCAGATGGCATTATTGCCTTCGAAGTCGAAGAGAAAGCCGAATGCTTCGCTAACAACATTGCCTCACAGTGCTTTCCCAGCATCGAACCCACGGATCCCTCCCACATTCAGGCGGTGGAGGACGAAGTCCTCCACAGAGATTCTCTCCCCATCACCGCCGACCCCATCACAGTCTCTAATGATGAAATCACGCTTCTCATTAGAAGTCAAAAGTCCAAAAAGGCTCCGGGTGCGGATGGAATTTCCAACCACGCACTTAAGCACCTGTCTCAACAGGTGCTTACCTTGTTAGCTTTCGCGCTAAGCACTCCTGCCCTCAGCAAGTCCATCGAATCGTCAAGTACATACTCGACGGCTTTCATCCGTGGCGTAAGAAAACGGTCGCAGTTTTCTTTGACGTAGCAAAGGCTTTCGATAAAGTCTGGCACAGCGGTCTCGTTTATAAACTTTATAAAATAGGCTTACCAGATCGCCTAGTTAGAATAATCGCATCCTTTCTCAAAGATCGTACGTTTCGTTTTAGACATGAAGGCACGCTTTCCGCGCCTCGTCTTATAAAGGCTGGAGTCCCTCAAGGCTCAGTCCTCGCCCCTCTGTCGTACACCGTGTACACTAATGATATTCCCGTCCCAAAGAAAGGCGTCGAACTCGCCCTCTTTGCCGACGATACCGCCCTTTACACCAAAGGCCTCAGTGTCCCGGGTCTCGTCACCAGACTCCAAAAGGCCGTAAACGCCCTCGGTGCATGGTTTTAAAAATGGCGTATCGATGTGAACCCAGACAAGAGTTCTGCGGTTTACTTCGACTACAAACACCGTCGTATCGCCGATTACTATCTCCACATCCGAAAGTTAGGTTTTCCCATCCCCTGGAAGCGCAATATCAAATATTTAGGCGTCACCTTAGACCCGACGCTTTCTTTCAAACCACACGTCGATAGAGTAACGAAATAGTATAGGCCGCCTGTATAGTATGTTAGGTAGAAAAAGTAAAATGTCTTTCAGAAACAAACGTACGCTTTATAAGACCTGCGTTAGACCCATCACGACATATGCCTCGCCAATCTTTGCCCACGCCAAACCCTCCGTCCTGCACAAACTGCAGGTAGTTCAAAATCTCTTCTGCCGCAGGGCCACAAACGCACCTTGGTACGTGCGTAACGCGGACCTGCACAGAGATCTTGAACTACCTACAGTGCAACAGCACCTCAAAACGCTCTCTGAAGCGTTCTCCAAACGCTCCGAAACCCACCCCAATCCTCTAGTTCGAGATTCAGTCTCGTATACTACCCCTGTTATAGATTCGAAGTTCAAAGTCGCTAGACCGAGAAACGCACACACAAACGTAGCGACGCAGCTGACGCTAGATCTCGAAGCCCTTCTGGCCGCAACTTCTAATTCTAATGTAAATTCGAATTAATTCAATTTTTATTTCCATTTTGAGCACCTTTAGTGCTATGTATTCACCTTCAGTGCTTTGAGCCCCTTCAGTGCTGTGTAATCCCATTGGGTGACCCCTTCTGGGCCCCGCTAGCGCGGCCTCTTTCTCCAATTGGTCGTCGCTCAGATGAAGGTGTGTGGCAAAAATTTGCACGAGTTATTCAGGGGGTTTTTTAGTGGATAGTGCTCATTAGGAGCTAGTCCCAGATGCCTTGTAACGCGCGCGAGAGGTATGCGGAAATGCATTTTTTGCCTCCTGCCAAAACGGGCAACCAAAAAAATCACATTGATGTTTTATTTATTCTGTCGCAGTATATATCGATTACTGAAACACATCTATAAATCATAGACTAGAAAGACAACAAGTTGTCACAGACTCAGTTGTACTTGCATGCTGTTTCATATTTTCGTTCAACAATGCGGAGTATTGAAGCGTCGCCTTGGTGTGGCCATAATATGATGTTTCGTTTTTTGTTTCAAAGTAGAATATAATGCAGGGTATAATTTTTTGAATATTTTTAGTATTTCTACCATATTTTTTCCTACATTTCTAGCCGCTAGCCAAAAATAAAACGTCTCTTTTTAACATGTCATTACGGTTAAATATTTACATAGAATGAAATATCAAACAGAAAGTATGGATCACATTACCGCATGGATAAAAATTAAAACAGCGATTAATAAAAACTTTAACCAGAGAACATAATAATTTTTTATCAAAGTCTGTTAATAAATTAACAGAACTTTCGTTCAAATATTGACGAAGTAATAAGTTGTATGTAAATTTTTTAGTAGTCGATGTCACCTGCGATGAGTTTATAAATTTCTGTGAATTTCACATGTCCGTGCACAAATTTGCTAGCAATCCAATTTTTATAAGAGGTTATTCTAATTTGAATCGCATTAGGTTCTTAGTTGGCACGAACCAATATTAAAATTAAGATTTTATGTGCTTGAGACTTCTTCTACAACATAAAATATATTTGTTAGTAACTTATACTTCAACTCAATACTACTTAATTACTACTGAGCCTTTTTTATTATATAAGGATTTTGAGGGTCCTTAATTTTATTTAGCAGGACAATTTGACATATGGCTTAACTCCAGTTAGCCATTAACTATCAAGCCAGCCGTCTACCAGCTGCCAATATCTAGCAACCAGAACTTTCTATTTAAATAGTTATTAATATTATCCGTTTTGATAGCTACTTTTAGGTCGAGTCTGGCTAGAGCTATGGAATGACTTCGTTGCATTTGTTTATCACGAGAGCCCATTTACCCTCGCATTTATTATCTTTCTACCAAATAAGTAGAATGTTGTGGCCTTTTTATTGTTCTAACAATGAAATTGGTTGCGCTTTTTGTTATTGGATCTACAGTCGAGACTACCATATACTTTTTTCGTGTATGTAGCATCAAAACAGAGAAAAACATACCCTCTAAATTGTAACGCCCCAGGATTCTATCCGTGGCAACAACTAATACGGTTTTCTTGTAGTCTTTACATAGAATATCGGTAATAATGTATTTACATTTTAGTTTCCCACGATACTTATTGGATTACTCTAGATTTTAATATTAAACATAGAAGCAAGAGATGGTTAGAAAATGTTCTGCTTCACAAAATTTACAAATAGCATTTACATAACCAACTATGAAAGTGACAAACTAAAGAGATCCTTTTTATATGTTTCTATATGTATATCCTATAATAATAAACAAAAGTTTGTTAACCCAACCATAGGATTCATAAACAGAGTGAAAACCATTTATTTATATTATTTTATTCCATTTGTATGTACTTATGTCTATATTGTCAAAATTATCACAAGCTCTGCTTACTTCAATTAACACGTACATTATACGTTTTTTTTTATTAATACCTATAGGAATAAATAGGCCCACTATTTTTAAAAACTTGTAATTAATTAATCTCTTTTTCAGGCATTATCATAATTCCAACAGTGAATATCGGCCTATGATCTGTGACATAGTTTTTATTTATTTAAAAGTATTTCCAATCATGACATTGTTAGTAATGAGTAAGTTTACATATTGTAACATTCGTTCAATTAATTATTATAAAATACCGTAAAGGTTTTTTATGTGTTGCAATATTCTGTTTGGTTGAAAAATAATGGATTTTTTTAATTATAACGAAATAATTTCGAGTTAAGTTATGAAAGCAAAATGCGACAAGGGCAAGAACATTGCCGTGAAACTTTATTATATACGTGTCATAAAATATTTAAACAATAAAGAAATACAAATAAAAGTGAAAAATGGAAAGCGTATAAAAACATGTTTTGGTGTATTTTTAGTTGAGTTTATGTCATTAGTGCAAATGAATATACATTGTTACATATGTAGGTGTACGAGTATATATGGTTCCCCAATAACTAACAATACTAGGTTTTTGTTGGAATTATTCAGTTTTTTACCTGTATAAAACTGAATATTTCCAGGATTTCGTTTTGCGTTCTCTGAAACATTTACCGAGCAAGGCTGCGTAAGAATAGGTCGGATAATATAATATAATATAATAATAGTTTTTTTCGTATTTTGTTTGTAAAATTTTGTAATTATATACCTATGTTTTTATTGTTTGTTTCTGGCTAATTTTGAAACTATTAAAAAGTTAAAACAAAACTGTTTCCCGTCACTTTTTAAAATCTATGAAAAAGGAACAATGTGAAATATCCGTGAACATATTTGTAAGTTTATGGACATTCATTTTCAGTAAGAGAAGCATACAGTTGGTCCAAGTGTTGGTCCGGTTGAATCCGGATATTTTGATGCTCGCCCTGGTCGGCCTGTTACGGACAAAGTCAACGATATTTTTGGAAAAGTAGAGCAAGATCGGTAAACAAGTTACGATATAGCTGAAAAACTGAAAAAATCTGGTTATATGGAGAGATATTTGAATACCACACGAGTACTTATAGATATTGTAAAGATATTTGGGTGCACAGACAGAACATAGACATAATAAGTTTTGTACTCAATCACGATTTTCTACTAAAACGTAATGAAACTGAATCATTGTGAAAATAAATCTAGTGACAAAAAGTTGATCACCTACAACAAGAACGTGCAAAAAACGTTATGGTCAAAAAGCGGTCAAACACTACAGACTGTGGCAAAATCTGGATTAGACCGCTATTAATTTGGACCGATTGGCATCGTTAATTTAAAACTTTTACTGCCGTGTGAAACCATCGATTTGGACCTTGACCGTAAACGACTGATGAGCCCAAAAAATTTAGTAAAAACGGCTGGGATTGAACAAGAATAAGGCATGGGCTTTCTTCATGATAACGCGAGTCTACACACTTCTTTAGCCACTTAGCAAAAAATTTGTGAACTTGGCTGGGAAGGTACTGCATGCACCACGCAGACTGCCTCTGGTTTCAGTCTCTTTAAAATTCGTTAGGAAACGTAAACTTGGCATCGAGAGAAATGGCAACAAGTTATTGAACAATTATGGAATTATGAAAGCCCTTTAATTGGTGGGGTCTGCACGGGTACCCTTTTTTGCAAAGAGTTTTACTTTCTCAATCTTCCAGGATCTTGGGACTTTTCTAGTCCCAGAGCCAACAAAGGCGTGTCCAAACAGGAGACAATAGGGCAGATTTAAACCCTTCGCAAGAACTCAATCAGGACCAAGAGCCGTATTCATGCTAGTTTTGCATGCATTTGATTACTCTTATTGTTTTAGGATGGTCTCCATCTTGGGACCGGACTAAGGTGCGCTTATGAGCTGTTTTTTTGCAAAAAAGCCAAATCAGAATATCCCGCAAATAGCACACAAGTCTGCATTCCCCTTTATGATGTGAGCCAAAGACCCATCAGGTCAATGCATTGGTGGCAATGATAGCCGACAGAAATTCATTTCAACCGACTTCCCAGGAAATCAAAGCTACGGAATAGGGTATTGTCTCTGATAAGGCGGATGTGATCGAAACGATCCCTTTTATTTTTGTAGGACATGGCAGATACTTCACGTGGCAAGCGGTAGATCCATAACGGGAGTGTCAGCCCAGGCTAGGTGTGCTTTATGCTTTCGCTTTTCAGTGAAACACCGTTTTGACTAATAGCATAAAGTCAAAGATTTATAAATAATAAAAACCAGTTCGCCGCATAATACTAACCGCAGTAAGGTTAGAAGAACAGAAAAAAAGAGGTGCCATTTCTAAACTAATTAATAAACATATGAAAATCATTAAGCATACCTCTGAACTGGTCTTCCCATTCTTTAGCTGATGCAACCTCATCAGGGGTCAGGTCGCTGACATCATCATAAGGCTTGTCTGAAGCTTCCACCTGACCCGTAGCCAATCCTCGTGTAGCATCGCGTCCAGCAAATACAGAGTAAGGACCACCTGGAAAACAACAAACATAATTTTTATTATTGATGGAATTACAATAAATTTGAAATAAATTAGTACCTTCGTGCTCTTAAGAGATTATAAATTAATGTCAGTTGAAATAGGACACAACGTATTCGAACGATTTCTGTGGTTAATATGTTACAAATGAAAGTTAAAACATTAATTTTCAGCCAGTAAAGAGAAGATACATTTGTCATGTCCAAGGTACATAATTATCCGAATTTGTAACAAAATTGCAATTAGGTAAAGCTATTTATTCCATGCATGTTACTAATTATAAATATCTGTGCTGTAATTAATAAGTCGTATTCAATTATACTTGGGGTATTTTCATTTCGAAAAGCGTGTCAATGTTACCATGTTGTAACCTTCATAATGATTGCTGTGAATTGTTTCAGAATTCAAAAAGGCGAATATCACTAGCCTACAAAACATGAGCCATTATATATTTTGGAATCGTTTCACTCTATCTCTAAAGATTGATACACATGTTGGGTATTCATGAAATGCTGGCTCGTTTGTGACTTTCCAAACAAATTAAAAACTATTAAACGGAAATGATTATTGTCAGTAGACTGTCTAGGTTCGTAACATCAAATCAATTATTTAAAAAAATATATATCTTGTTAGTAGTATAATTACAGCAGACAGAAAAACATTGGTGGTGTTTTATTTTTTATTTTATACATTATATTTAATGCATTTACAATTGTTTCAAGGTGCCGTTTTTGAACGATGCTTTCAACAAATAATATTATTTGTAAATTACATCCTTCTCCACTGTTTGTGAAGCTATATTTAAAACGCAGCATTTATAGGACGTTGATAGAAAAAACTGGTTAATTAAATATTAATACTTCAATTCTTCCAAAGAAATGAATTCGAATTACTCACATTTAGCCGGTTTGTTTAAAACGTCCTCGTTGTGTTTGGACTCGTATTTTAACTACAAATTATCGTGTTTTCTTGAGGTTCAGTTGTCAAACGACTTGAGCTTAAGGCCGAAGGTTTTAATGGTTTTACGTTAATCCACAAAATATTGTTGAATCTACGTATTAATAGAAAGAACAATTTTGGGTACTTTATAAGTAACAGTCCTGTAATGATGACAGATACTTTAATTTAATCTTCAGGTTCGTCTATGCGATCAACGACGTGATCAGTAGATATCTACTCATTATTTACCAATTCTTACTGTATGCGAATTTTTTTCGCATTTACTATCATCACTAAGACTCACACTTTCATACAGAACTGTCCCACTTAATTTTGTAATAATCTGACTAGTAATTAAACATATTTTTTTAACATATATAGAATGAATTTTTCTATCTAAAACCTCTTCGTACAAAAATTTCATTTCAACTTTAATCCCAAATTTTACCCAAAGGGGTAAAATCTTTAAGTAGTATGAGATATATAAATCATATTTATTTATTTTCATTCACAATCACTAGATTATCTCCTTTTTTTCTCTTGGTTTATCAAAACTTGATAAGATTTAAGAGAATTTTGAGAGAAATTTGACTGACGTGCCTATGCGAAATAAAGCATTATAACTTTGCGAACGCAATGTAAATTACAATAACAATTCTTAAATAGTCTAAGACAACAAAGTAGTAAATCAAAATTAAAAAAAAGATCTAAACGCATAAATTATCATTTACTTCCGTAATAGTCATCGGTCGACATGCAGCGGCAATAATAATCCTTAGATTTTGTACTAATTTCCAGTTATTTTTATGAGGAAACCTACTGTTTATTATTCTTAAGAGAACATTTGTACTAATGACGGTTTCTTAAAAATATAAAACTTTCACGTCTGCAGCATGATGTCTTAGATAAATTTGACTTTTAAAGTACTTTGTATCACAAAATAAGGGCCAAGGTCGAAGGTACTTTCATAAACTTAACTTACAGTTTAAAACATTATGCACAGTTAAATAAAATTGTACACTGTGATTTGTAAAAGGCAAAATATAGTTCAGAATTGATTTATAAGTTCCGTTATTCGACATTTAAAACCAGGAAACAGCCTTTTGTTCAACATTATTTAACTATAAACAAAGGAAATATGACGTTAATTAAAAACTTACGTCACTTTTAAAAAATAATACGAGATTTTGTATTTTATCACATGAAACAGCAAAAAGTCTTAAAATTAATTTACAGCTGTAACAAATTGAGGAGAAAGGAAAAAAACAATATTCTATTAAATTTTACTATTTGTGTTTAAATTATAAAACGGCTGAGTAGCGTTGGAGGTAATTGCTCTCATACGCCAGAGATCCTAGGTTCGAGTCCTGGTTGGGGCATTCATATGTGTTCATTCATTCATATTCTATATGTTTGTTCTCGGGTCATGGTTGGTAATATAAATATGCATGTTTATTCTGGGTCCCCCATAACTGTAGCTCTGCTTACTTTGGGGTTATACAGTTGGTGTGTTTGTCCGGGGATTTATTATAAATAATTATTATAAAAAGGATGAAAATTAGAGAAACGACATGTCAAAACGAAGTGATAATTCGTGTTTAGCTAAATTGTAAACAAAATTTATTCATCTTGTGTTTTATTCATTGGTTCAAAAAAATAATCCTAAACAGAAACAACTCATATCTGTTAATAGCCGTACGTTATTCTAGTTATTCTATTTATCAAAATTATTAAAACAAGCTTACCTTGTTTACATTAATTAATTCTCAACAAACAACGTCATACTTACTATGTTTACAGATATACAGACTAACAAAATAGTTAAATACTTTAATACTTTAAATAAGAGACCGAATACCTACAGAAGTTTAACAATAAACTTGGATTAGCATATTTATGGCGCAGTAAATACGTGTTATAATCGTATGAAACCAATGGTTTTGATTTAATAAAACTAGTTTGTGACGGTCGATGATTTAATGATTATCGTACGTCTGATAAAATATGAAAAATGCTGATGTGGTTGGGATTTAATATTCTTTGTGGGATATTATTTACTTTATATTTAGATTGCAAGCAATCTTAAGCTATCCAACTGTGCCACACTGTGCCAAGGTATTAAATGTATTTAAGAATGCTCTCACAATTAAATATTTACATAGAGAGGTAAAGTATTATACTTAAACTCATTATGAATATAATTAATCTTACAATAGGCTATATTTGCTATCTTAGTTAAATTAATTTAATTGTGTAATGTTCAATAACATTTATTAACGAATTTATGGCAGTCACGTGTTCGAACATGGGCTGTTACTCATTACTAACACCAGATTTTGGGATGCTCGTATCTCTTCTTGAAAATCGTTGTAAATATTTCCAGTAACAGCGACAATACCCGGTTGTTTGTTAATTTACCACAGTGCAATGTTTGCTAAACACTGCCCCCGCAGTAATTCACAATATCCTACTTTGTATGCAATGTGGTATTATTGCGACATAACTTGCTCGCGCGTTTCCCGACATTCTGTTTTCACCTCAATTTTGACCGCAGAAACCGATAAATCGAGGCAATATATTTTTTATTACGCACAAACACCGTAATATCTGACAAATACGACTAGTTCCTGGCGTACTAAATGCAAACGTTACTTACCGGGGCCGTAAAATCTTTTTCCCTTTGTGACATCGAACACCACGCCGTTCACAGCCAAAAATATTCTCCCATCCTTATTACTGCCATCATATTTCTTAAGCTCTTCTACGGTGAGGTCTTTTCGGATTCTAGGAAGAGGCGGCGGCGGCGGGGTTACATCGTAGGTTTCGAATTTGGACTTTATTATTTTGTACACAAGGTATACAATAAAACCTATGAGCACTAGGTTTATGGGACTTGTTAATTCGTCCCATATCGAGGTCACGGGCGCGGGAGTTTCGGTATCGGCCATTATTTCACGTGCGGTGATGGCTACTACTTGATTTATACTGAGTGCCGACTTGCCGAGTTGTTATCAAGCGAAGTGCTCAGAGGTCGACACAACGCGTGTTTCACTACACAAGGCCAATGATACTAGTGCCGAGTCATCGTAAGACACCAGTGTATTCATTTTGGCGTGTAGTGTTCTTTTCATTTTTTTTAATTATGTTCTTGTTTTTATTTATTTAGTAAGCTTTGTTTTTAATGGGGTAAAAATACAAGTTGTACACACAGTAAATCATTATCGGGTTAAAAAATACCTTATTTCTATTAGTAGCAAGCTTAAGATTTATGTTAAGATTATTTGACAGATACAACAATGTTCCTGTGTCTTCTAAACGTAACTTTGCGATAGCAATATTCGGTCATCTTTATTGATATGATTCGGCTATGATAAAAACGCACTCAAAATTTGATATGATTTAGTGCTAGAAACTTGATTCAGATATAAATAAGAACTTGGCTAGATAACTTTTGTTTCATTTAAAAATTATGGAACACTTTTCAAAGGGCTATGCTCTAGATTCATATATTGTGTCCAGAATAGTAGAAAAACAAATCTACGTTAGCTCTGTTTATCATCGCTTATCAATATCCTTTGGCCACCTTTAACGAGTACGTTGGTACGTTAACGAGTTTTCGGATACGCTTGGGTGTCCATTTAATAACATGCATACCATGTTGTAAAATAACCATTGTGTAAAATATACCAATTAAAATTGTTTCCACTGCTCCAAAAGTTACGTGAGTAGGTAAATAATAATAAAGTAGATATAAAAAGGTTTATTTTTAAATAATTATTCAATAATAAAATGAGATTTTTCTCGCTTTTGCACATTGTGAGCAATATAATAATTGATGACGTTCGGTCGTTTAATATCGGGTTTTAACGTAAAACGGTCATTTATTTTTCAGGTCTTCAGTGTAATCATAGAATTTTATCACAGTGGGATTGCAATTCCCGGTTATACAGGACATTCATTTATATTTTTATCTATGTATATATGCCTATAAGTCACTATAGTAATTAAATATAACAAAAATTATGCGTTGCCGGCAGTAGACTTCAAATTGAAGTTGGCTTTGTTCCAGTAATTGTACTGGCTGTTCTTTCCCTTGGATCGAAACTCTAAGATCGAAAAATATGACTATTATGGCGGTCGATATAGGAAAGACCGTAGTACTTACCCAAGACCAATAATAATAATTAACCCAGTACAAAGAGATGATTATTAAAAAGCCACTGTGTATGTACACATAACGGTTTGCCATAAATGTTAGCTTAAATTAATTACTTCTTACAGCTCTTAAGTTTTTTTTATACACTTCACGATAGTAAGTAATAACTTGCATTCCCAAAATAAAATAAACTCTGTATAGTAATAATTTAATAGTAATATAATAAATCAGTCTCCAGACAAACACACCAACTGTATGGCCCCAAAGTAAGCAAAGCTTGTGTAATGGACAGCGAACTGGTGGGGAACCCAGGATAAACATACATAATATATACATACAGAGAACCATGACCCGAGAACAAACATCTATCTTCATCACACAAATCAATGGTTCGGCTAGGACTCGAACCTGGGACCTCCGGCGTATGAGGCAGGGCTGCTAACCACTTCGCCACTCGGTCGTCAAAATACCGCTATATGATACTGTTACATTTGCGAATAAATGATAAATAAATAAAAAACGAAACGATGATGACACGATGAATGAAACGATGAATGATTAACGCAAAGTTATTTTAAATTTTAGTGATGGTCAGTTTTTTTTACTAAGATTTGCCTGGTACGGTACTCCAGTCTTTTCTACTTTGACCACAATAATAGCGTGGTTGTGTGCCGGTGTAATCGAAGGAACAGCCAAGGCTTTTCAAATTACTAGAATAAAATCAATTACAACTTAAACTTACCATCGGTAACGCATCATAAATCGATATACAGTAAACAACTACATAATCTACGATTGAGGATGTCCATGGGTGAGGATTTCACTTACCATCACATGGATCGCATGCCCGTTTGCCAGCTATGACAAAGTTAAAAAATAGACATTTATACATATAGAGCTCACAGTACATAGGAACACTGAGCTATTTTAGTGTCACAATAGTGTAAAATAATTTAAATTTAAATTTGGCAATTATATTGCAAAACTCCAAATACTTGCCCAGTTTCAAACTCTGCGTATCAAAAGAAATGCCAAATTATTAAGTTCAATACACAATCCGTAATAAACCTGTAAGCATGTTATCGTAAAATAAAGTCTTTTAACAATGCTTTATGTTTAACTTAAAAACAACCGTTTGTTAAAAGTTTTTTTAGATCTTTGAGAACCTTCTAAAGAACAAAACTTTTTAATCAAACTCTCTACAGAATTACCTGAGTTCCCCTCAAATTGAATGTGTCTCTATGCTTAATGGATTTTTCTTTTCTTCTTATTATTTTGGGCAGGTAATTAAATGTAAGATTTTTGAGTCCCTTGACGAACTGGAGCGTAGTATTCTGCTCGAAATAATAAAACGGCCACCGATGTATCGTTTTTGATTATAATATCTACATTGCTGAGTTCACAAAAAAAAGAGCCAACAAATGCTTTAAACACCATACATTGGATTAGTCTTTCTTTTAGGTTACTGTAAAAAAATTCGACTTATTTGAATAATTCTAATCTATTTTTCGTGATATTTTATTATTTAACCTCGTTATTTTATGCATTGATTGGAAATTTTAAATGGAAAGTTGTTGTGCGAAGTAAAGTTTGTCTAAGTTTAACTAATATTACTTAAAAAGTAATTTAGAGATAAATCCGTAAGTAACCATAGAATGATATTGTACGTATTGTATTGTACGAGGTACGAACACTCTGAGATGTTTTTTATTTACCAAATAATGTGAGGGGATAACTAGTGAAATTACTGTAACAAAGGTCATACAAATGGAATCTTAGATCGGATTGGAATTTATAAAAATTAAAACACCTAAGATTCAAAACTTTAGATGCTTTGTAAACGCCACTGATTTTTAATGAGGAAATGAGGTCTTCAAAATTAAAAAAAAAAATTGATCCTTTCATTTACATTTTCATGTAAATAATATGTTAACGCTTATTTATATCTGTACGTTAAGTAAATCGACGGTATTTTTCTACAATTCCTGGCAAATTAATTTAAATAAGTACGACATACATTTCGTTTTTAGGTTTAACCTTTAAGGTCAGTTGTTTATAAATGAATGCAGAATCTTAATTTGAGAAATATACCGATACTAATGTACTGCAATGAAAAAAAAGTAAATGTTAATAAAACTAATTTTAATTTAAATCCTAACTTTCTGTTCCGGACCATAATCTAACTCATCAGCATTTACGTGGTACAATAAGTCCTTTTACTGACCTGAGTAAAAGTATAAAGATCTTAGAGGACAGTCAACGACTCATCAAATGTAACACAGTGACAATATTTTAGTTCTTATGCTACTTGTAATAGGATTGGTACTAATTCTGAAGTGTCACCGTCGACCTCTCGCTGATGGTACCAAATAAGATGTCTCTTAAAGACAGTATATCATTCTTTGAAGATTACGTTAGACATTTGATTCTGTCTCGGTAATAGTGAAAGCATAACAATATTTTATTTCCTCCTTTTACGACATATTTTTGTGCCGCATTTTTATGCTTACGATGTAGTAAGGTTTATAATGAAGAGGTGTAATAATTATTATTTAGTTGTTAACTTGCCGTTGCCAGAATTTTTTTTTAAATGAGTAAACTGGCAAATGAGTGTCTGCGTGTCTTACATGGTGTTAAGTAATCACCACCGCCCATGGACACCAGCAACACCTAGGTCAGTAATTACTGATACGTTATCAACCTTTTGAGGAAGCTGAAAGTTTTTATTTTAAAGCCCTGAATATCGTAGTTGTGGGGAAAGACCGTTGATGCAAGTGTTTATTCATTTCATTACCGTGAATTCTCGTTCCCCTTCAGATGCGGGTTTTAAGTAAGCCTTTTTGTTAATATGGTACTATTAACAAAAAGGCTTACTTAAAACCTATGCTATGTATAAGAAATCTTAATCCCAATGGCGTCCAAATCATTTCAGCTGCATTTACGATTCCAATTTAATGGGATATGGTGCGACAAAGCTTTGTTTAAGATTTTATCTACCAAATCATTTGATAAAATGATTTTTGAGTGCAAGTCGTTCTGGAGCCAACACGCCAAAATTTCAGTTTATACGAAAACCAACGAAATTATTCTCGCTAATATTAAATAAGTATTTTTTTCAAAATATTATTTAGCTTTCCAGAATACTTATTTAAAAATTTGATAATTACTCAGTTGGCATCAAATTAAAATAAATTTAATTAGTTCAAAAACAAATAGTAAAGCGGAAAAATACAAAAAAATACTTCTTGAAATACCTTAGAATTAAAAGAAAAACAGATTTGTCCAAATATTTTACTCTAAAGGATTTTGTACCTCTTTGTACTGTTACTGCTTTATAATATTACCCTTTATCCAATATTCTTTGAATGAACAAGCTTGGGAACTTTCCACTGATAAGCACTATAGGTGATTACATCAGTGGGTAAAGTCCACATAATTTGAATTCTAGATATTACGTTAGAAATACACATAGAAAATTTATTTAATTTTATAAGAAATACATATCTGTGAGGATTCTTTTTCATATCGCTCTCTGTGTATTTCAAACACACATAGCGCAGATACTGCATATTTTATTGTAAAATATCTGTGGACACCGACCGATATCGAAAGATGTTGAAGATATTATCTGCTTACACAATTTTCTATACAAAATGGCTCAATATCAATCAAAATTTTGCTAACATGACATTGTACATCGATAATATAGCAGTCATCACAGAAATCATACCATCGTAATCTATCGAAATATCACGTTTACCTAACTTGCTATAACTATCACTTATTGTTATTTACAGAGTACATTACACACATTCTCTGCTCGAACTGTATCAAGAGGTAAAATGCTCTCGACCTAGATAAGGAATATAATACTCTGCGATAAAAAATATTTTGCAAGCATCGATAGTGGTGGGTAGATTGCCTTGTTATCGTGAAATCTTTGCGATTGGCTAAGGTATATATATGTTTATAAATTTCTAACAATACTGTTACAATCAGTTTATCGGAAAAGAAAGAAAGTTATAAGGACTTCATTATACTACTGGGTTAGAAACTTTAATTATCGTGCAATTATCAAAAAGCTCATCTGATAAAAGGTATTCCAGGGCGTAAAGGTCTGCACAGCATATAAATAAGTACTGTAAAAGTACTATGGCATAAAATGAAAAGCAATACTCTTGACGTTGCCACCGTCTTGAAAGAGTAAATACAGACAGAACAAAAAAAATTATCTGGCAAAAGTACATGTCAAAGTAACAGAAATTACCTAAAGCGCTATTTTTCAAACAGAAAAATGTCGAAGCTCAAATACGTTCCCAAATTTACATAACCGTTACTGTGACGTCTGAACTAAAATTTAAATATAATGAATACCAATGAAGAAATAACAGACAGAATTAAATGGGTAACTCGACTTTTTGTCTGCTCCGGTTTTTTAATGGTTACGTAATGACATATTCATGAATTACTTATTATGTGAGCTTCTCTAGAATATTAAAGAGGTTATTACAAAAATTTATTGATACTGGCTCATACTTACAGTTAAAACGGCACTAAATTAAACCCATCTCTATATTGGTGCTTCAGTCTGAAGCTAGAGTTGAAATTACCTGAGGCGGCTGAGACATAATTTTAGAACAAAGTTTCGGTGACGGCAGTATGATGAATGTGTATTATGGTACTAAAACAAAACAAGACGCTATTACGTTAGCCCGCGTCGAGCCACTTAACAAGAATTGGCTTTCAAACTCTTAAATCCCACGCACCATTACCGTTATTATAATATCTATGTACATTTAATAACATGTGGAGAATATTATCCGTCTAGCGCTGGGTTAGGTTTACAAATATTTAATTTTAGAGAATATTAAAACAAATCTTTCCTCGGGCCATTTTCACAACGGTAACTGTTTCTATATTGAGCTTTATTCATTTAGATTATTTATTTATGTGACGTAATTTAGTAAATGTAAAATGGCTTATAAGCAAGAATAAACATACGAATGTGTAATAAAATATCTGAAATATAAAAAGAATACAATAACAAAATTGTTTATTTTTTTTTTGTAAACAAATCAATTAAGTTCTCTGTAATCCGTGCCTGCGGAATCAGTAAACGTTGTCCATAAACCGTAACTAGTAGAAGAAGTTTAATTTTAATATACTTACTTCTTTAGAAATAATAACAAAATTAACTCTAATGTATGAAACATGTAAAATCGTTACGTTTAAAACATATGTTACACAAGCATGTCAATTTGAGTCTATAATCCATCAAAAAATGTAAACGGAAACAAAATTTCAACTCCCAATGGAAGTCAGTAACCGGGCTAATATTGCGGAAATTTCTACTAATTTTGTAGCAAGTTTAATTTACGCAAGTCACATGCAGTGATATTGAAACTGTGGGAGGTTTTTTCTTTATTAATTGAATGAATAGAGTGTACTTTACTGTGTCGACTATAAAATATACATAGCGCAAAAATACCAAGACTAATAAAACTGGAAATGGCAATGAATAATATAATGCATTAGACCGTGTTTCAGTTCCGCGGGCAATGACCTGTTCTCGGAAAGAAGGTCTATATAAAGCATCAGCTCTACTGTTTTAGGCTCTTAATATAATATAATTTTGGGCTTATGGGCACAGTTTTTCACTGTGTGAAAGTAACAAGGCTTTTACTTTCACACAGTGGAAATTAGCACAAGTGTAGCTAATTTCCACAAAAAATTATGATTTCCGAAAGATGGCAAGCGAGTTACAGGGCACTTACGTTGGTCAGACAAAATTTCTGTCGAAACGCCTTTTCTCGCTGAATCTTTATGGTAAAATATAGACGGAAATGCCAACACAAATACAGTTAACATTTTTAAAGCACCATAATTAAATAAATTAATTATCGAGGAAAAAAAAATATTTTTTTACGTAATTTAATATTTTTAGTAAATAATTTCCAATAAGCTATACTTTTTCATTCCAGTTCATCTCAATAAAGTGTCATTGTAATCACGACATTAAATATCGAGCCAATTCCAAAAAAAAAATTAAAACACCTATAACATAATTAAGTTCTCTTTTGTTTGTGTAGGAAATAAATAAATTTGAAATACCAAAAGTTACATGCAGTATTCAGAAATTTGGAAACACCACTGTCTTCTTCCATTAGAGAGTCGATGTTACTTACTTGACATGCTTTTTCTTGAATAGATTCCAATGATCTAACTTATTTGACACTCAATTTTCATACTGTTTCAGCAAGAACCCCACACACAAACACACACACACTTATTTTATCTAATCCATGCAAAATCTGACTAAACACAAATAAAAAATGTCATACATATAATGAAGCACGAACTGTCGATTATGACATAAAATCATGTACCTAACCCCAGAACCTAATCATGGCAGTACCAAACCTGAATATTTTTTAAGATGTGAGGATTTTATAATAAATAAAAGATCTTACATAGCCCTGGTCATAAAAAGACGGTTCTACTTATAACATATTATATAAAAAATAAAAATTTATTTCATATAAGTTCAAGTATATTGCACTTACACACATGGCGTTTTAATACACAATGGACGATAACCTACTAACGGTTACTTTAAGTTACTTCTCGACGAAACGACCCAGCACACGCTGGAGGTATGCCCCGCGTTGGATGCGCTCAGTTCTGTATTGGGTCCCGGTCTCTCATTACCGACTGTGGTTCGCAGCTCGTGGCATGCGGTGCTAATCTTTGGCGAAGCAGTAATGCTCGCGAAGGAGGAGGTGGAGAGCGGGAAGGAAGATGCCGCATCCTCCTTCCGTTTTGTTGCCGTTGCACGGGACGCTGGAGACCCCGCTGACCCTTGAGCTTCGGTGTTCGTGTCGGGGGATTCCACCTCCGGTCCAGGGCTCGAGATGGCGCGTGCGCTTCCAGCGCATCATCTCGTGAGGAACAACTAAAGAAGGACCTCTCCATCTCGGAACGTCACTGGCGCTGCACAGAGCGTTGACTAATACTGTCAGGCAAATACGACCAAGTATTCATGAGGATTTTCTGCGTCAAAAAAGAAGTTACTTGGTACCGAGCTGTAGATATCCATTTAAAATGACAAAAAGAGCTCTTAAAACGTAATTTTTTTAATATAAGTATGTTCATGAAAAATAAATTGTTGTTCCATAACTCTACATTCTTGTAGTATCTATTGATTGCCACAGGGCTGGCATCGGCTGGGCGGTCTCAAACCACCCATGTTATTTTATTATTAACAATAATATCCAACATACAAAAACTTTTTCAAGAATAATTGAACAGAATACTGATTTGATACAGAAATTAACAATACCAGGTTAATGATTTGGCTCAATAGGGTGTTTAAAGAGATCAGAATATTTAATTTACCGGTTGTATTATCTGTGGTTAGCCTATTAAAATTGATTTGATAATGACTAATATTGGATCGGTTTTTCTAAAATAATGTGTTCGTTCAATAATTTCATTTAAACCATATTTAAACCTTTTTACTTAAACTTTTCATTTACATTGGATAACAATGAGTTACAACTGTAATTCAGTTGCCATCATCATATCTAGTCGAACCTTATTAAAATGTAAAAATCATCGTGGTAATTTTTTATTTGCAATTACTATATTCAATTATTTCTGAAATGTTTTAGCCATGAAACGGAATTTCATGATGTGGTTTATTTTCATTCTTTTACATATTTTATTAGTTTATACGCTTATATACAACGATGATAAAGGCGAGAGGCATTTAATGAAACCACATATGCTATAAGTGCCTACTGTTAATCCGGAACTATTAAAAAAATGTTTACGAGAAGTATACGAAAAAACGTTTTTCAAAGAACTTAAATAGCTTAATAATTAAGTTAAAACGTAAACATCCTTTGTTGAGTAGCCTGCCGCCACCTGCGTGACAAATTGGCAACGTCGCATTTGAATAGCATAGCGCGTGCGGCGGCAGGCTCACCGGCTCGCACACCTACCTACACAGCGGAGCGCCCGGGTTTGATGTGGATGATAATGTAAACATGTGTTGTAGGTAATGTTGGAAGGTATGATCAATGAAAATAATAAAAAAAATAATTAATTGTAACACTTACACATTAAATTTTCAATTGTTCGAAATGTCCGCCGTTTGCAATGGTACACAAATTATAACAACGTATAATATTGTTATTTAATCGTGCAATAAGGTCACTGTTTGTTGTTAAACTTTTTAATTTATTAAACGCTAAAATAATCCGGTTTTTAAGTTCCTCTACGGTATTCACGTCTGTCGCGTACACTTCACTTTTCACAAACCCCCAGATAAAAAAATCCATTGGAGTGAGATCCGGGGACCGTGGTGGCCATCGTACTGGTCCAAATCGACCAATCCACTGGTGTCCAAACATTTTGGTGAGAGCTCTCTGGAAGACATCACTGAATGTGGAGGAGCTCCGTCCAATTGGTACAGCAACGTTTGCTTGTGCCGTATTTATTAAAAGAGGTTATTGCACAAACAAACTTGCCGACATTTATGACTGGCAACTTAGAAGTCTGTCAATATTTGGTTTTATTTGTGAAATGTAAAATATAGAGAATATCGAAGATTGTTCTAGATCATTCCTTGATAGGATTCCTTATAGAATTCTATTGCGGGCTTCGTCCCCAAAAATAATCTAATAATTATTCTTATACATTACCTTATAAATAGATTCATTTTAAAATAAAAGTGGTTTAAGTGATTATTTGTGTTTCTTTCCTATTAGTTAGGAAGACCTCCCTAGGTTAGATTAGGTCCATCCCGGGTACCGAACCCCGAGAGTACCATAAATGCCGAGGGTAGTCGTAGAGGAGCGACTACGCTAAGGGTAGTTCTTCGGTATATTCAGCAACTGGACCGGATAATATCTCCAAAAATTTTACCGCGTTAAGGGTGCCGTCAATAAAAACAGGGAAAATAATCTGGTCCCTGTGTATACCAGCCCACACATTAACAGAAAAGCGGTACTGATGCTCTGACTCCCGAATCATGCGTGGATTTTCAATACTCCAGTATCCGAGATTTTGTTGGTTCCATATGCCATTGCGTGTAAATGTGCTCTCGACGGTCCACATGGCATTTAATAAAAAGTTCGGGTCGTCAGTAACTTTGTCAAGTATCCACTGGCAGTGAGTACGCCTGACTGGCAAATCCCTTCTTAAAAGGGCTTGAACTTTTTTAAATTTGTACAGTTTGCGTTTATTCCTTTTTAAATGTTATGCACGGTTCTATGGCAAACTCTAAACTGGTGTGCGGCTCTACGCAGACTCGATGTGGGGTTGCGGTCAAAATAGTCAAGAATCTGTTGCTCGCGCGCAGTAGGTATCTGCTGCGGTGGGACTCCCTCCTGATGCGCTGCTAATGGTTTGTTTTCCCGTACCCGTTGTACTGCCAGTACTATGGTGCGAGCGTTCCTAGGGCACGCGCGGGTGTCTCCGTACCTTTCCCGGTAAAATCGCTGAGCTAGAGCTGCGTTTCCGTGGGATTCCCCGTAGATTAAAATCATGTCAGTGTATTCTGACGCCGTGTATGTAGCACGAGGCATTGTGGATGTCTTACGTACTTACAAAATAATTAAAATCTACTCACAAAACTAAACCGAAAATACTCAATTACGTGTCCTATCACAATAAAAACTTAACATTAGTAAATGGGACGCGTGAGCGACAAGCGTGCACACCGGACGCAACGCGTCTTCGCACTAAATAAAGTAAAAATTTTTTTTTTGACCCTCCACGGGAAGGGCAGGAGGATATAAAAAAAATGCTCTGACGCATACTCCGCGCGCGCGATCGGAGTTATGTGGCACTCGTCCCGACTCCTACCAGAACCATACCCACTAAAAAACCTCCTGTCAGCTCGTGCAATTTTTTGCTACTCAGCCTTCATCTGAGCGACGGCCAATTGGAGAAAGAGGCCGCGCTAGCGGGGCGCTTAAGGGGTCACCCGCTAGGATTTACATAGCACTGAAGGTGCTCAAAATGAAAAGTAAATAATTAAAAACATTAAAAATTGAAAAATAAAATTGCATTAATTCGGATTTACGTTAGAATTAGAATTTACGTTAGAATTAGAATTTGCGGCCTGAAGGGCCAAGAGATCTAAAATTAATTGCGTCGGTTCGCCAGTGTGCGCGTTTCTCGGTCTAGCGACTTTGTATATCGAATCTAACACAGGAGCAGTATATGAGACTGAATCTCGAACTAGAGGATTGGGATGGGATTCGGCGAGTTTGAAGAACAATTCTGAGAGTGTTTTGAGGTGCTGTTGCACTGTAGGTAGTTCAAGATCTCTGTGCAGGTCCGCGTTACGCACGTACCACGGTGCGTCTGTGGCCCTGCGGCAGAAGAGATTTTGAACTACCTGCAGTTTTTGCAAGACGGAGAGTTTGGGGTGGGCAAAGACTGGCGAGACATATGTCATGACTGGTCTAACGCAGACCTTATAAAGCGTACGTTTGTTTCTGAACGACATTTTACTTTTTCTACCTAACATACTATATAAGCGGCCTTAGTAAAAACGGGCGAGTTTCGTTACTCTATCTTGTGGCTTGAAAGAAAGCGTCTGGTCTAAGGTGACGCCTAAGTATTTGGTAGTGCGCTTCCAGGGGATGGGAGTACCTAACATTCGAACGTGCAGATTGTCAGCGACACGGCGTTGTTTGCAGTCGAAGTAAACCACAGAACTCTTGTCTGGGTTCACATCGATACGCCATTTTTGAAACCATGCACCGAGGGCGTCTACAGCCTTTTGGAGTCTGGTGGTGAGACCCGGGACACTTTGGCCTTTGGTGTAAAGGGCTGTGTCGTCGGCAAAGAGGGCAAGTTCGACGTCTTTCGGCGGAATGGGAATGTCGTTAGTGTACACGGTATACAACAGAGGGGCGAGGACTGAGCCTTGAGGGACTCCAGCCTTTATGGGACGAGGCGCGGAAAGCGTGCCTTCATGTCTAAAACGAAACGTACGATCTTTGAGAAAGGACGCGATTATTCTAACTAGGCGAGCCGGTAAGCCTATTCTGTAGAGTTTATAAACGAGACCGCTGTGCCAGACTTTGTCGAAAGCCTTGGCTACGTCAAAGAAAACTGCGATCGTTTTCTTTCGTTTCGGATAGAAGCCGTCGAGTATGTACTCGACGATTCGATGGACTTGCTGAGGGCAGGAGTGCTTATCGCGAAAGCCGAACTGGTGGTGAATGATGAGGGGATCGCCATCCGTTGGTAACAGATGGTTCCGCATTTGAGAGAGTATGACTCTCTCGAGAAGTTTAGACATGGCCTTGAGGAGGCTGATGGGTCTGTGATTAGCAGGCTTGGGAATGCCTATGACTGTCTTTTTTTACCAAGCTTTTGTAAAATAGCTAAGATCGAGGCAGGCATTGAAAATGATATCTAACAAGGAAAGCACCTGTTGAGACAGGTGCTTAAGTGCGTGGTTGGAAATTCCATCCGCACCCGGAGCCTTTTTGGACTTTTGACTTCTAATGAGAAGCGTGATTTCATCAATAGAGACTGTGACGGGTTCATCGGTGATGGGGAAAGATTCTCTGTGGAGAACTTCGTCCTCAACCGCCTGGATGTGGAAGGGATCTGCGGGTTGCGTGCTGGGTGAACATTTTGCCGCTATGCTGTCGGCGAAGCATTCGACTTTTTCTTCGTATTCAAAGGCAATAGTGCCGTCGGGACGAGTGAGAGGAGGAATGTGAGAGGCGGCGTCTACGCGTAAGGCTTGGGCCATACTATAGTACGCTTGGTGGGACGGGGAGATATTCTCCATGAGATCGTTAAACTGAGCGTCTCGGAGTTCCGCGAGGCGAGACCTAACTTTACCTTGTAGTTTGTTCGCAGCTGATCTATAGGTGGGCGTGGGATATTTCTTGGCTCTCCAGAGAGCCGCGTTCTTAGCTTTAATGAGATTGCTAACGGCTAAGGGTAGATTGGGTATACTTCGCTTAGCAACCTTTTCGTTTACACTGATGGCTGAGTTGATAGCTATCTAATCTAATTTGTCCGGGCTATGTAATTGGTCGGGCGAAATCGCGAGTGGAGAGTTTGGGGCCTCTAAGGCTGAAGCTAACGTATTTTTAAAACCTTTCCAGTTGGTAAAGGTCTTAGGAGGAGTGACGTGATTGTTAGGCGGTCTAGCACGAGGGCAACGGGGCGGTGATCAGAGCCAAGGTAATCGAGCGGTTCGATAGACCTGAGATCGATGTTGATTTGTTTGACGATCGCAAAATCAAGGATGTCAGGAGAGTAGTTAGGGTTGCCGGGATAGTGAGTGGGAGTGACGGAAGAGATGACGTCTAAGTCGAGTTGCTGAGTGATTTTAAGGAGTTCTCTACCGCTTTGGTTGGTCGATAGGCACTTCCAGTCAGTATGTTTGGAGTTAAAATCTCCAAACATAACGACTGAATGGCCGAGGGCGAGAATGGCCTCGAAGTCGCTAAGGATAGGTCTGGTACGATGGATGTCACTAGGTATGTAGACTGAAGCTATGATGACGGTCGGATGACCAGTCATAGCCAATCTACACACAGTGGCCTCCATGTTGAGGAGAGGAGGGGTAGGGAGAGGTGCAGTGGAAACCTCTTTTGTGATAAATAGCTGTGCCATGGTAACCATCGGGCCTATCGTTACGAATGAACACGTAATTGGGAACAGCGAATCCCCTGGTGCGGTTTGGGGTGAGCCACGTCTCTTGAAGAAGCAATAAGTCAGGCTCGTTGTTCTGAAGGAACAGTTTGAGCTCAGCAAGGTTAGTGCTGAGACTACGAGCGTTAAAAGATACTAGGGATAAGCCCTTGGGTTTGATACGACCGGACGCGGGATTTGCGGGTCTAGACATTATATTAGCTTATTTACGAATTTATACAAAAATAAAAAATAAAAATAAAATTTATAACGAACTTACAAGCGAATGATGCTCGGCTTACGCAAATAAACGCTCTTGAGGAGAGCGGGCGGGTCGCAGTTTGCGTGCGAGAACGGAAATTTCATTAATGTCGACGTTTTGAATGACGTCGAACACGGTCTTCATGTCCTCAGCCAACGATGACTGAGGTGAAGATGACGGAACAGGACGTAGCCCTACGGGAGCTACAGGAGCTGGGATAGGACGGGAAGGTGCAGGTGGAACGGCCGGACGCTGCCTCCAAGACAGAGCCGAAGTAGGCGTCGGCTAAACGGGCTTTGCTTCCGGGGGACCCCGGTTGCGCAGCGGCGGAAAGTTAGCGGGAGTGAGCGGCGGCGCCGGTTTAGGCGCGGCCCTCTTAGTAGTTAGCTGTGTAGCCAGACTGGCCGCACAGCACACATGCAGGGGGGGAAGTGGATTCGGGAGTGCTAGTGCACTCCTTTGTTATATGAGGGTCCAGGCACTTGACGCACCTGGGAGGAGCTGAGCACTTAGCCGCTGCGTGGCCGTAGAGCTGGCAGCGGTGGCACTGCCCATAGTGACCACGGGGGTTGGGACGCTCGACGGAGATATTCGAGAGTCCGCAGATTGTGCGAGCTTCTCTGAAGATCTCCCTCGAGTTGGGAGTATTAGACAAGATAAATAAAGCTAACGGAAAACGCCTACCGCGGTTTGAGTGCATCTTGTGCACTGCTTCAGCCGGGAAGCCCTGAGACTTGAGGTCTTCGAGAATGTCGTCATTACTGAGTTCAAACGGGACGCCCCGTAGTACTGCGCGGATCTAACGCTCCTCCGGGAGGGTGTAGGTGTGATATGCGATTTGTTTAAGCGAGAGTAAACGAGTGATCGCGCGGAAGTCGTCGATAGTTGCGACTTGGATTTTTATAGTATCGCTTGCGTTATTTGCCTTGAGATAATTGATTTTGTGATCTTTGCACAAGTTAGAAACCGCGGTCTAGCGCGCTTTTTCGCGTAGGAGAACGGGCGGACGGAGCTGAGGCTTCGATGTGACGGGAGCGCAGCGCGTCGCTGGCTTAGACGGGACCGACGGAGACGCGGTCCTTTCGAGTGACATGAGCGGTGCAGGGGCGGGTGTAGAAGACACCTGGGTTGGCTCGGGTGTTGAAGACACCGCGGCTTTTTTCGAACGCTTCTTAAAGCGCTTGGCAACTAATTGGAACGCGGGCTCAGGAGAGCCGGTTAAGGTGGCGGCAACCGAAGAAGCTTTGGACGCGGCGGAGTCTGGATCGCTCCCGGGAGCGGTACGCTTCCTACGAGATGAGCGCGAGGATGAGACCGACGCGCAGTCCATATAGGATGGATCGGGAGACGCGGGAGAGCTATAGACCTGAGGGGTCTGGACGTTTGAGGCCTGAGGGGCTGGGGTTGGGGCCGGGGATGCGATTGATGCCTGCAAGGCCTGCGTTAGGATGTCTTTCGGGATGGAGACGCCTGCCGCAGCAAGCACCTGGGTGAACGCGTTCGCGAAGTTAATAATGCTTAGCGAATCCATTAGGGAGGGTTGGGACAATAATATGTATAGATAAGTATATTAAAAGATGCCTAGTTCCTAAAAACCTAGCAAAACCCTAGCGGCTAACCTCCCTACCAGCGGTAGGGGGGCTGGGGAGAATAACTTAAAACTAACCGTAGTACGCCGAAGGCCGCTACCTAGAAACCTAAAAAAGGGTACGCAGGTAAGGAGTTGACCGCGTTAGGGTCAACCTTTACCGACAGAAAGGACAAATACACACGAAAATACACAGATATAAAAAAAATAAATATGAAAATAGGAGAAAAATAAATAAAATAGAGAAGAGAAATTAAATTAAAATAAAAGGACTGGTTCAGTACAAATTCGTTGTCACCGCTACCTAGAAACCTAAAAAAGGGTACGCAGGTAAAAAGTTGACCGCGTTAGGGTCAACCTTTACCGACAGAAAAGACAAATACACACGAAAATACACAGATATAATAAAAATAAATATGAAAATAGGAGAAAAATAAATAAAACAGAGAAGAGAAATAAAATTAAAATAAAAGGACTGGTTCAGTACAAATTCGTTGTCACTGTTAAGTATCCTTTGTACTGAAACCAGACTACTTACGCTGGGCACAACACTGCACTCAGCACAAGCACAACACAACTTAGCACAGCACTTTGAAGACTAAGGGGCTTAGTCACAAAGAAAAATCACACTTCGATAGCACTCAGAGGGAGTAGAAAAACCTTGAAAACCGTAGCATGGAACCAACACGCTAAACTGTGACGTCAGTAGACTGAGCGCCACGGAATATCGGGAAGGGACCGATCAACGGAGAACGGGGTCTTGCACGTCCGTACCTGGCGGCGATCGGAGCGAGAATGAAGTAAAAATTGTGCCCTTGACCTAATTAGCCGAGCCGCCGCCGGCGCAATAGCAACATATTGATCTATTTCTATTTCTGTTACGCTTATTACATTAGAGTGAGATAACCGTGATCTGTACTTTCTTTTAAGCAAAGATTTAGTGACAGTGTACCTCCTTGTTTGTACTGCAATCTTACCATGCGAACTGGCAACGTCGCATCGCTCGCGTGGATTTTGTCGTTTAGATAACTACGTATGCCTATAGTACAAACTTACGATAAGGTGATCGGGAAGATACAGAGTGTTTAAATGAAACTAAGTAAAAACTAAAAATATTCCTGTGACTAAACTATGGCTTACATTGTTCTGATTTTTGTTGTGTAGTCTGATAATGATACACAGAATATGTGTTTTCATTTAATGCCTCTCGCTTTTATCAACGTTGTATATATACATATATAATTAAAACTTAAGTAGCACGTAGGGACTTAATGTTACTCTCATTCGTGCTACAAAGTTATTGTAAATAAATAAATTATAGGACACAGTCTTAAATCCGCTAAGATCCATGGAGCACAACTTTTCTTTTCACGTCACCGGAGATACACATTTTCGACTTAGGATTTCCAGTGACACCTTCATCTTACGACTCTAGGGGCATTGTAGACGAGATGGGGAATATCTCAAACAAAGTATAACAATTATGAGCTTAACAACGTCTTAATAACTAATTATCATATTTATAGTACATAAAATAGTCAGTTATATCTTCGGACAGAAGGTTATTTAGTTTTGCTAAAAACTCAGTTGTAAAAAATTTTGTACGGGGAATAACAATTTCAAAGGCCCAAAAAATTTTTTTAACCTTTGAACTTTAAACTCAAATAATTACTTTGAGTTCACATATTTTTTAATGAACTATCCTTAATATTCTTTTCATGTTCATTAAGCTTATTTATTATGTTCGGCCAATTTTTATCGAAATATAAATTCTCTATAATGTATTAACATAAAACATTACGACAAATCCCTTCTTTGTTGTTACACACAATACTAAAAGTGCGAGCGAGAGTTCCGATATGCCTATAACTGTGAGCGAGAGATCTGATAAAATGATTTATGACTCAGTTCGCACGTTTGTATTGGCTCAACTTTAAGAGAAAATTCATTACCCGAACCACATATTTGTAAGGCAATAAAAGCATTTATTTAAACGACCTATAAAATAATCAAAAAGTTATATTTATAAAAAACTACAAGTCCGCAAATAAAAACTAAAACTATATAGTTAGACACGGTGTCTTTGGGTATTCTCTCTTTTATAATTGTTATTTTATTACACATCAAGTCTCGTCTACACGTCTCCACGGATTATTTCAGTTGGCCTCCTGGACAGCATCCTGACGATATTTTCTTAAACGCCGACTGAGCATATACTATCGAACTATCTTACTTCGATGAATCGCTTTGAAAACGATATTCCCTTATGATGCGGCTTCAATATTTTATTTAGATTTCCCAAGTGTAATTTGATCTGAATGAATAAAAGCATTATGTTTGGCCGAAAGGCAATATTCACAAAGAGATAATAGACACAGACGCTACCATTCATACAGTTTGTAGAAACAAAATTAATTTTCCGAAACGAGTATTTTTTTAATTAAAAATAACTTAGGTTTACTTATATTATTCGAAAAACAGGCAAAAACCTTCCAACCAACGTTGTTCAAAATAGCTAAAAACAACTTAGTCGAACAAAAGGGCTCATGACCGCCAAAACGACGCAAAATAATGTAACATGTATTTGTGAGAGAATCCAACCCCTATTAAATTGAAACAATGTTCTTTCTTAACAATAAATAAAGCTTAAGTCTACATCACGTACTACACAAACACGTTCGTGTGGTTACGTACGTAACGCATGACCTCCGGACCTAAGAAATAAATCATACAAAACGAAAACTTCGCGGACGGGGCCTGACCTTTGAATATTTCACGCCAGATCGACCGGGCCCTACGATAAATCTCGACACCTTATAAAAATGTACTCTCACGTAGAAATAAGTACAGATAGAGAACCTGGACAATAAACTACGTGGGACATGGTGCGTCTAAGAAAATGAAATGTCAGTATGGAATATCTTTTTTTTTGTGAATATGAAATAATTATATGTAATGTAGAATAAAATTTCATTAAACAAATGAAGACTCATCCAACTTTGGGACCTTAGTAGTGTAATGTGTGGACTGAACTCTCAAAGTTAATTTAAATATAAAGGCTCAGCATGGAATGATATCGGCAAGACTATACGCGGAGCTGCATGTGTATCCCCAAAATAACCAGCGGTTGTAGCTGTGCATCAAGACATTTCTGTTGCCATGATGAGGAGGATCATCAGAATAGATGCAGATGCTACTTGCTTCTAGCAGACTTTCAGCCAACACCTTTGAAATTGCAACAAAACCACAGGAATAATTTTGAAATCCGAATATTTACTTCTGTTCTATCTGTTTTAATTAAGACAAACACAATTAAAATGTACGAAAGCTTACAATAGAGATGTGTGAAGTTCTTAAAGCTTTTATTAAGGTAAATTTGCAGCATGAAACCCATGGACGTTGCTATTTTTGGCTCATCTTATCTTATATGTTTGGAAAAATGCGAGTTGTATATATAGCTACTTTACTATTTACTATACATATTATTTTCAGCGGTTGAAGCAAAATTGACAGGTTTTTTCATGCAATTATTGCCAAAAGAACGTTTTGTTTTGGTTTGTTAACACGTAAGAATGAGTGTCAAAAAGGTTTTACGGTTATTTCATTCCCGAATTTCATGTTTATTCTAGAGACAAATAGTCATTTCGCAACAAAAATTATTGTTTCTTAATGACGTACCGTTTTGTTGTTGGTCTTATATTATTTGCTTGCTAAATGCATAAACTGTGTCCTAGCGAAGCATGTTATTCGAAGCTAAAATAAACTGCAATAGTAGTAATAATTTGATTTATATAATATTAAATTAAATATATAATTATTTAATATTTATTTAATTAAATATATAATATGAAATTAATTAAACAATTAGATTTATAGTAGAAAAAATTATGATATAGTCGCTATAAATGGCTATTGAGCCCAGGTTTACAGTGTGGTATATTCATAGACGAACCAATGATATGTAATATTTTAGGCGAGCACGTCAATTACAGTATCGCTTTAAGTAAATATTTACATGTAAAAATATTTTTGCTTCATTTTGTAATGAACACCTAAAGTCCAAAAGTATATTTTTCTCGCTTTCATTTACAAATTAAATTATAATTTGAAACGTTTTAACTAATACGTATATTCAATATTTTTTTATCCGTTAATATAAGAGTTCAAAACTTTTTGGCCTAAACTTTAACCAATCTATCTTACCCATATCAAACGAAAAATTTTATTACCATCGGAAAAAGCATAAGTAGAGTAAACATATTTTGTGGTTAAAGTTGAGTTGTACAAAAAAGTTAAAATATGCTTCTAAGAGCTAGCTTGTTCAAGGGGAATTGTAGTATTTATAACAACGGCTAACGTAAGAAAAATAAATTAGAAATTCTCGTGGCTCGTTATTTATAACTAATTTAACTGAATCGAATTTTGATTCGATTCGAATATTCAAAATTTGAATCGAATATATTCGAATTGAAAGAATATTCGAAGATGTTTGCAAACTACATTACTAAAACAAACAAACAAAATTATGTTTATTGAAGAAATGATCGTCCTATTTCATGTTAATAGTATATTTCAGTGTGCTCCACGTACTGTCTTTTGTCAGCCAAGATGCCGTGCCAGCGACGGCCAGGACAGCACCTCTTGCATAATTTTTTGTTTTAATCAATTGGAATTGGAAGCCAAGGAATAAAGTAACGGTAGAATAAACAAAGTGTTTAGAGTACCCACCGGAGATCTAACGCACTCCTCAGTGTAAATCTACATATAAAAACAAGAGGCCAGTGTGGCTGACTTAATTACATAAAAATAAGAGACCTGAGTGACTGACTTATTTGCTCTTCACTACTCCTGTTATCAGAAAGCTGATTTATGTACACAAAGGGTAAAGAATTATAGTCCGAAATTCTAGTCTTAAGGAGGCAAAAGTATGTACTCGTATTAGCAATAATTTAAATTCATAGTTGAAAGCTAGGTCTTTGTAAATATATAGTATTCAGACAGAACCCGCGATCGCAGTTTTGTGGGACTCGCTCTGAGCCTACCAGAGCCACTACCCACTAAAAACCCCCCGAATGACTTGTGCAATTTTTTACCACACACCCTTCATCTGAGCAACGACCAATTGAAGAAAGAGGGTGCGCTAGCGGGGCCCAGAAGGGGTCACCCGCTGGGATTACATAGCACTGAGGTGCTCAAAGCACTGAAGGTGAATTCATAGCACTGAAGGTGCTCAAAATGAAAATAAAAATTAAGTTAATTCGAATTTACATTAGAATTAGAATTTGCGGCCAGAAGGGCTTCGAGATCTAGCGTCAGCTACGTCGCTACGTTTGTGTGTGCGTTTCTCGGTCTAGCGACTTTGAGCTTCGAATCTATAACAGGGGTAGTATACGAGACTGAATCTCGAACTAGAGGATTGGGGTGGGTTTCGGAGCGTTTGGAGAACGCTTCAGAGAGTGTTTTCAGGTGCTGTTGCACTGTAGGTAGTTCAAGATCTCTGTGCAGGTCCGCGTCACGCACGTACCAAGGTGCGTTTGTGGCCCTGCGGCAGAAGAGATTTTGAACTACTAGCAGTTTGTGCAGGACGGAGGGTTTGGCGTGGGCAAAGATTGGCGAGGCATATGTCATGACGGGTCTAACACAGGTCTTATAAAGCGTACGTTTGTTTCTGAAAGACATTTTACTTTTTCTACCTAACTTACTATATAGGCGGCCTAAGTAAAAACGGGCGAGTTTCGTCACTCTTTCGACGTGTGGTTTGAAAGAAAGCGTCTGGTCTAAGGTGACGCCTAAATATTTGATACTGCGCTTCCAGGGGATGGGAATACCTAACATTTGGATGTGGAGATTGTAATCGGCGATACGACGGTGTTTGCAGTCGAAGTAAACCGCAGAACTCTTGTCTGGGTTCACATCGATGCGCCATTTTTGAAACCGTGCACCGAGGGCGTTTACGGCCTTTTGGAGTCTGGTGACGAGACCCGGGACACTGAGGCATTTGGTGTAAAGGGTGGTGTTGTCGGCAAAGAGGGCGAGTTCGACACCTTTCGGTGGGACGGGAATATCGTTAGTGTACACGGTGTACAACAGAGGGGCGAGGACTGAGCCTTGAGGTACTTCAGCCTTTGTGGGACAAGGCGCGGAAAACGTGCCTTCATGTTTGAAACGAAACGTGCGGACTTTGAGAAACGACGCGATTATCCTAACTAGGCGATCCGGTAAGCCTATTTTATATAGTTTATAAACGAGACCGCTGTGCAAGACTTTATCGAAAGCCTTGGCTACGTCAAAGAAAACTGCGATCGTTTTCTTTCGTTTCGGATAGAAGCCGTCGAGTATGTACTCGACGATTCGATCGACTTGCTGAGGGCAGGAGAGCTTAGCGCGAAAGCCGAACTGATGGGGAATAATGAGAGGATCGCCATCGGTTGGAAACTGATGATACCACATTCAAGAGAGTATGATTCTCTCGAGAAGTTTAGACATGGCCTTGAGGAGGTTGATGGGCCTGTGATTAGCCGGGACATTAAGAAGTTTACCTGGCTTGGGAATGCCTATGACTGTCGCTTCTTTCCAAGGTTTTGCAAAGTAACTAAGGTCGTCGCCGACTTGCGTCGCCATCGCCGCTCCGGCAAGCTCTGCGTTCCAGGACTTCGAGTCTTCGAGTTCGAGTAAGTTATCCGCGTCGTCCCCAACCCCCTACCGCGTGTAGGGAGTTTTTAGGAAGTTAGTCATTGTTGGTAGGTTCATAGAATATATATTTATATATTGTTGTCCCTCCCCAACCCCGCCGCAATGGCTTCCCTAAGCTCTGAGGAAATTAGGACAAAGTTAATAGATAGTATCTAAGCTCAAGGCATAAACATGAATGGTGGAACGGTTCGTAACCTAGAAACTTTTATCCCTCATATCATGGCATTGATTCCCACACTGGCCCCTCAGGCCACCCCAGTTCCCCAGACCCCTCTGGTCTTAAGCCCTCCCGCGTCCCCTTCCTCCAGTAACATGGAGTGTGAAGTAGACGCCCCTTCGCACCGCAAGCGCGCACCTTCGACTGAGTCATCCTCGGACGCCACCCCAACTGGCTCTCCTCCACCCTCATTCTCCCTTGTTAAGATACGCTCGAAACAAGCCCCGGCGTCCTCAACGCCCGTCCCGGTGTCTTCAACACCCACCGTGGCGACTTCAACGCCAGCTACCCCGGTGCCTGCAACACCCGCCCCGGCCCCATTAATGTCACTCAAAGTGTCTCCACCCCCTACTCCGGCTTCAGTAAAGCCTCAGGTTCCACCACCCGTATTCCTTCGGGAAAAGGGAAAATGGTCCGAGGTTTCGACTTTGTGCAAAGAGCACAAGATGCATTACACCCGAGCGACCAACTCGGGTGAATCAATTAATATCATAGTCACGTCGATAGACGATTTCCGAGCCCTAACCAAGCTCCTCACCGGTAAGCAATATGCTTACCACACTTACGCTCTTCCAGAAGAGCGTAAGATCAGAGCGGTACTCAGGGGAGTCCCGTTCGAATTATCGAACGAGGCTATCCTAGAGGATCTGCAGTCCCAAGGCTTTCCGGCACTCGCGGTGCATAAAATGCACAGCAAATACGTAAGGCGTCACCCTCTCGCATTGGTGGTTCTCGCCAACGTCCCCAAGTCCAGGACGATCTTCAAAGAGGTCAGCACCATATGCGGCCTCTCTGGCATCTCAATCAAGATGCCTCATCGCCGCGGTCACCCCGGCCAGTGCCACCGGTGCCAGTTGTACGGGCATGCGGCGGCCAACTGCGCCGCCCCGCCCAGGTGCGTAAAGTGCCTGGTCCCTCACTTCACTAAGGATCGCAATCGCACTCCTGAAACTCCCTCTCCTCCCAATTGCGTGCTTTGTGGCCAGTCCGGCCACATCGCAAATTACAGGGGCTGCCCTCGTGCACCCCGTAGTATGCGTCCCAATTCTAAGAGGGCGGCACCCAAACAGGCCCCACCCCTTTTTCAGGAAAACTTTCCGCCGACAAAACCTACTTAGCCCAAGCCTGCTCCAGAGAACTGGAGGCAGCGCCCCGCTGCACACCCGAATGCCATCCCGGCTCCTCACCCATTCCATACCACTCCTCAACCCTCCGTAACAGACGATATGCGTATCCCGTAAACTTAGCCCGTAAACTTAAGGCTTCACGTTCTCCGACAGAGCGACTGCTAGCTCTGGCGGAGCATAGTTCCCTTCTCAATTCAGTATAGGTTCATTTAAATGAATTGATCCCTAAGTCAAAGTCCCTTTGAGCACCGTCAGTGCAACTTTCACATCCGGCGGAAGACCCGCTAGCGCTAGACCCGCTAGCCCACTTCCCAACGGGTGTCGCTTCCGATGAAGGCTAACGGTAAAATTTTACTACAGCCAAAGAGGTGGTTTTTAGTGGGTAGGTGCCATTCTGGTGAGTCCCACATAACCCTCGCAGAGGACGGTATTGCCCTGCGGCGGTAGGCATGACGCATCTTCCACCTCCGTCCCGTAAGGGTGTTGTTTCGGCGGCAAAAAAAAAATTAATTCAGCTCATTAACACTTCATCCCTGGCATAAGCAACAACACCATGTCAACCGAAACTAAAAATTCTCGCTATTTTGACCACTCGCAGTGATTAAATTCCTTGTGTAAAAAGGAAAAAAAAATTGAAAAAATGTGATCGCTTCTTCAAGATTTTGGGCCTTCGTATACCATGGTAAAAAATGGGCTCGGCGTTTTCACCAAGGAAGAGAGAGCTGTGAAGACGACCCCCGCCCGAGTCGATGTCGACCGTCGCCACTGAAGAAAATGTTCTAAAAGTTTAAAAATTTGTATTGGCCGCCCGTAGGATTAAATTGTGGCAGATAGCTGAAGAGTTGCAGATAGTAAAGAGCGAATCGGAGAAATTTTGCAGCAAAATTTACACATAAAAAAAATTTGCGCGATTTGTGTACCGCGAATGCTCACGCCGCTCAACAATCAACGACGACTCGCGAGTTGTCAAGATTTTTCGGAGTAAAGAGCGAATCTGAAAAATTTTGCCGGAGAAAGTTGGCGCGCGGAGTGTCTTAAAAGCCAATGGGTTCGCAGAAATCGATGATCCACCGTACAGTCCGGACCTAGTTTCCAGTGACTATTTTCTTTTTTCAAAACTGAAAAATGAGTTGCGGGGGCGAAGATTTTCGGATGATAATGAAATGAAGTCCGCCGTAGTGAGCCATTTTGAAGAGCAATCTTCAAATATTTTTAAAGTGGTTTAAAGGCCTTGATTCACGATGTGAAAGTGTATTTAACTTGAGGGGGATTACATTGAAACATAAAAATAAAAATATATGATTTTGTTTCATTAAGTACCCTAGGCCGCGAACTTATCGGCCGCCCGTCGTATATCCTAAATATTTCTTGGGAATGGGAATGTATGCGAACATAGTCAGAAGTCTTGCTATCTATACAATCATTCTTATCTACATCGGTTAGCTCAGTAAGTCTCATTTTCTTAACAAGGAGTACCACGATACTTCACGAGGTTAGCGCGAGATTGCGCCATCCTCCTTGGAGGAACATATCCACAAATGCCCAACTATGAAAATTCTCACAGATTACATGTTTTATATTTACACTTTATCAGGTAGAACTTCCAAACAGAGAAGAATGGACTAAAAGCAACCTTTACGAGGGGCACAGACCTATCTGTTTTACCGTTGGCTCCAAATTGACAATCAAGTAGGATATAGGGTACATGGCGTAAAACCCAGACACAGCGAAAGCTCAGGGTTATGACTCTATATTCCAGGCTGAAGTATATGCAATTTCAAGATGTGCGGAAATTGATCTTTGTAAACCTTGAAAGGTCAAATAATCTACATATCCTCGGACAGTAAAGCGGCACTAATTGCACTGAACTCCACAAGTGTTGACTCCAAACTAGTGCTGCAATGCTATGGGACTCTAAACAAACTTGGGAAACGAAACAAGGTCAAATGAGCCCCCGTATACTGAAACATCTCAGGAAATGACAAGGCTGATAACTTGGCTAGAAAAGGCGCAATGGATGGACAAATAGAACACTTTTGTGGATTCCCAAGAAGCCTCTCACGACAGATATTGACAAATCTGTATTTAACATTAAATAATCGTCTCTGGACCAAAAGCAGAAATCATGAAACAGGGCACTTATAGAGAGATACTCATAACCCTACAACAGAGAACTACTATCCAGAAGGACCCAGTGGAGAATTATAGAACGAGCACTGCAAACTAAAGAAACATATACTCAACCTAGGTTTGGCGTACTCTACCAGCTGCAGATTCTGCAATATGGAAAATAAAAACGCTACTGTATCTACTGTGCCAGTGCCTCGCACCATTCGCACGAGTCGAAACGATCCGCCTACATGGACAAATATGACCTGGAGGCCAGTGACATCGGACACGTCGCCGTCAGGAAAGTACTTTGCTTCCTGGACTTGACTGGAGTAAGCGGCGAGTTAGAAACATGAGGACTCACTCAATAGATCTGACAGGTCGCAGTGTGAGAGGGCGAAATACAAAGTGACCTCATAAACCCATACTAATAAGCCTGGTTTTAATATAATGCGTACGCAGATACTTCGTCAAAGAGCAGACAAGGTGTATTTACTAGAATACCACATAAAATTCCTTGTATACATGTACCTGACTAGTTATATTTTGTTCTTAGTTACATAATAACTTTGGAATAATGAAGTTAGTAAGTTAAATACAAAATTTGTTAATTAATTATAATAATAATAATAACAAATTTGTTGTACGTAAATATTACAAAGCTTAAGAAATATGTTAGTGTTACAAAAATGTTCTGCAAATCCTTATCATTAAAATTCACACATATATCAACTTTACACTCTAAGCAGTATATTACGGACAATACTCGTTGACACACGATAAAAATAATAATAAAACACAAAATCCAATGCAGGTTTATTTCAATACTATTTCAAAACGTCAATTAAATAATAAATTAAGACTGTGATGGCGGTATAGGGCTCATATGTTATTTACAAGTACCTAAGTAAAATTATTGACTATGTCTATTGAATAAATAATATATCTCATATTCAATTTGATTAGTAAATAATAACAACAATTATAAATAAAAATAATGATTTGCTATTTAAATAAGATGTCAGAAACTGGAAAATGTCAATTTAAATTCAGTCAATCCATATAAACTTTATATTGTATTTCAAAATTTATAAAATTATATGTCATCAATAAAATTATATGTCATTAAAAAATTTATGTCAGATGGATTATTATGAATCAAAAATATATAAATTATTTGATATCGTATTAATTAAAAATTCCAATCATGTTAGTATATTAAGAAATTGCTGCCATATTGGTAGTTCTAATTTAGAGGCGAGTAGTTTTAATATCGTGTTAGTACTAGAACGTAGTCTGCACATAAGTGACAAATTTTTTTCCCTCATGATAGCGTAGTAGTCATCGACTCCTGCTAACGCGAACATGGCCGATGCACTACAGCTCCGAGGCAAACCTAGCAGCATTCTCAGGCCGTTGTTGTACTGAACTCTAAGAGTGCTCAAAGATGATTTTGAGCCGCGACCATGCGACCACAGACCCAACGTGTAAAATGATTGGCAGAAAGCCTTAAACATTGAAATCTTAGCATCCACACTACAACGTGCGAATCTGTGTGCCAGCATGTTGCATCTCGCCGCCAGTGCTCTTCGCTCTCTATCAATATCGGCACTGTCATTGAAGTCCTCCGTTAAGTAGTGTCCTTGGTATTTAAATTTCGTTACTCTAACTAACGGCAAACCGTTTAGTAAGATTTTCGGCTCGTAGTTAACTAGCTTACTAGGAACCCCAAAGATCATGTACTCACTTTTTTTGGTGTTGTACACGAGGCCATGAGATCTTGCATACTCCTCACATGCACTTAATAGATTCCTTATCGAGCCGGCCGTTGGACCCAGGAGTACCAACGATGAGACCAATTATGAGACTCCGTAAATTTCTACAAAAAAAATTACTTGAACATATACATTTTGTCAATTTTTTATGATCACAGTAGGAAATTGTACTGTGGTTTATTTTTTGAACAACATTTTACAAAACTCTTTATATAATTTAATATATTTCGACGACCGAGTAGCCCTGTCTCATACGCCGGAGGTCCTAGTTTCGAGTTCTGGCCGGGGCATTTATTTGTGTGATAAACATAAATGTTTGTTCTCGGGTCATGGTTGTTGATATTTATATATGTATGTTTATTCTGGGCTAGGCCCCCCAGTTCGCTGTATGGTCCTCCATAACATAAGCTCTGCTTATTTTGAGGCCATACAGTTGGTGTGATTATCTGGGGATTTATTATTATTAAAATGTAATACTCTTCACACTAAGTCAACAAAAACGATAATTTAAGTATGTACATCGTTGGACTAAAGCAAAGATAAATTACATAAGCTTATGGTGTCTTGCCGTCTCATTAGACAGTGAACTAGTTTGTTATGTTGTTCTCGCCACCTACACTAAACAAGCACTCAGTTGTAAGTTAAAGTGAAATATATTGTAATTTTAAACTAAAAGTTAACTAGAGACAAAGAATGTCAGACTGGTTTCTATATTTTTTTTAACAAATTTAACGCTGTTTGATTTCTAGCCGATTTTAAAGGAATTTAGACGATCGAGGGAAATGCGGATTTTATTCCTTTACTTCTAGGTATAAAACAAGCGCTCCGAAAAATATGCCACTCAACTCTTTGGCAATTTTAGTCAGATAAATAAATATTGGCTAAATACCAGTATAAATAATAATAGTTGACAGTCTAATTAATAATAATAATAATATAAGTCCTCAGACATACATACGTAGATAAATATGTATAAACCCGAGCAGCAATCTCGTATTTGTGCCAAAATATCAAAATTTATAATATGTATGTAATGCATTGTACTAAGTTTACATATATATACTTTTTCAACTCTATCAACAAGATGATCCTGGAAGCATGGCCAACTTTATAGTTTCTCACTGCAGACTTAAAAGTGCTCGTAGTGAAACTTTTACAAAATGAAACTAAATAATTAAATCATACCAGGCGTTTTATAGAACTAAAATATCTACTCGTTAGAATGTTTTTGGAGTGGGTAGCCTACACCAGCGGGCTGCCCACTGGTTGAAATTTGTTAATTATAAAGTTCTGAAAGGAGCCATCGAAAATTGGTAAAACTAGACGCCAAAGTGAAGATTTCTAAATTACAGTGATGCAATTGATTGAAAGGTTTGAATAATGCTTTCTTTATTGTAACATAAGTCAGATAGTTCACAATGTGAGCATTTTCCAAAGTTTAATATGCAAATGATTTGGGCAAATTTTTCAATGAAAAGCTTCAGGTCAATAAGTATGACACTATAATTTAATCCTAATGATCCGTCGTCAAGACCACGCGTTAAATATTGAATTTAGTTGCTGAATAATAGGAGGCATACCTACACTAAAAATAGCAGGGCCTAAAGGGTCAGCCTGTTAACAGCCCACCTCCGATGAGATGAGATGGTCTCCGTACACTAGAAACGATGGCACGTCATAACTTTGGCGAAGGAAATTAAATGCTTTGGGCATATGGTTTTTTACTTCTTTCAACAGGGTTCCTCGCTGTAAAAACTTAATAGCGTTTTTAACATCCATCTTCAAAACCACCTCCACCTCACCTCTTTAACAATCGAGGAAAGACCTCAAAGCATGTACGGCCGCTTCACAGCCACCTCTGGTTCCAAAACCTAATTGCTTGGGTTGAAATACCTTACTAGGTCTCCATAGGCAAATCAACAACTACCTAAAAGTACTACCTACTGAAGTAGGCCTGATTCCACCATCTTTTTTCTTACGGCAATGAGTTGGGCTTCGTACAAAATTGGCCTTACTTCATTGAGGACACCATTAGCACTGAAAATAAGATCTTTAAGGTGCTGGGGCATAAGACCGTCAAAGCCACCAGCAGGTCACATTTAAAAGAAGTAACAGCCCCGAGGATAATATATATTATATCATATTATGATTTCAAATAGAATTACTTTAATTTAAACGCCTGAGCAATTTTTCGTGAGCAAACCCGCGGTCAAAGGCTATTGAAATATAAGAGGCCAATCCATTAAGTGTGTGGGAGTTTTTTGACAACTAGTACAACTGACTACAAGTAAATTGACACATTATTTGTAGGTCACCAGGATGATCTTGCTGATGATGGTACCTTGAAGCTTGGCTTAGCCTGGCTGAACCCTTTCATCCAGACTACAATGTGTATTCAAGCCTTAGAAAATATCGGAAGGGGTTGCTTTATTCGTTTATATTCATGACTGTTAAAGATTTACACGTTTATCCAAACTTACAGTCCACTTTGAATGCATAGTAGGCAATATTTATGTATTGTAACAAAAAATAACGCAATGGGAGTACAAGCCCTGACTGCTGAACTAGCGTAAGCTGTTTGTCAGCAGTCAGTTACTTCACAAAACAAGAGAAACTTACTAACTTATCACTAATACATTATTTTACAATTAAATATGATTCAAAAATATGCGAACTTGTGTGTAAGAATGCATGTGTATTTGTAAAAAGAATGTAAAAAGGGTATGTGTAGCGTATGCACAAAGCAACTAGTGATGCTACGCATCAGACGAACGTCTTCCTAATTACAACACTAGGAACCCACGTTTTCATTTTGACAACTTTAAAAAAAAAGTTAGATTGTCCTTCGTTTCTTAATTTTAAAATGCCTGCATTGGATTTTAGCGTAATTCTATTGTGGCAGCGCGAAAGCCCCTCTTCTATTCTACAAGATATTTTAACAATCTAAAAGATAAAGGAGGTGAAATAAATAAAAGGATTTATAATAAATTTAAAAAATTAAAATAAATTCAGGAATTTTTTTATTTCTAAACTTTGTTTCATATTTTTATATGCTTTGTTTGTAATGCATGGGAGGCAAATTTTTATTTTCTAGACGCGAGACATTAGTATCTTTAAATATTCTGTTCATTGTGTACACCAATAAAACACCGTTATTCTTATTGAGTAACCCAGAAAACATTTCTTCTCAAAATGTTTGTGGGTTACAAACAATTTACGAAGTTCTACCACACTTAAACCTTGTAAGATAACACTATTTGCAGAAAGACACGGTAACCTATGTTAAGTCCGATCTCAGTTCTTGGAAAATGACGTCCTTTCGCCTACTTTCTATTTACTATACAGCACTTGTTGTACATTGTGAAGCACCTTAACCGCAAATTAATTACTATATTTGGGAATTGAGAGGTTATGTTAGCCCTTTCGATCCGCTATGACACGAATGTGCGCTTGAATTAAAAAAAAATCTTTACCGCAATGTAGTCTGTTTCATTGCGCGAAACCGTTCCGCATCGTTCGTGCGTTTCATTTACAACGATGCAAAAATATTTCGTTGGCACCAAATGTCAGTTGGCCCTCGGCAAGCGACGAAGATGGCAGCGTACATTGACCCTAAGACGGGGCGTGGTAAGTAAATTTAATATTTTTTGTGATTAAACTCAGATTTTCGCAAGTTTTTCTTATAAAATCTATAAAAATATAAGTATCTATTATTATATCTATATCTATATACTATTGTTCGGAATCTGTCGGACCCTCGCGCAGTAAACATCAGTTTTGAACGCTCGTCGAAAGACAACTAAAACCTTACGTTTAAATCAGTAATTGTTATCAATTAAATGTTTTTCACGATATTAAACATTGCAATAAGTGATTTGTGAAAGTTTTTTGGAACATAAGTGCGTCTTAAATAGAGTTTTAAAGTATTTTAAAAATACAAAAACCTGTTAATTATAAATTACCGTCATAACTCAACCGAAAAATTGTAAGAGTGAAGTGTTTTGTTAAAACGCGTAAGCGACGCGTTCTGCACGGCGCTTACGACATTCTTCTCGCGATTTCTGTAAACGGTGGCCTGCTGTTTAAGCCTTAGTTCTATCAAACGTTTAATACTTATATTCAAAAGATTTTAAACAATGCCAATTAACCGATCTCCACCAAATACACCTACGCCGACTATGACTTCAGCAAGTGATGAACTTACTTGTGCTGCTTTATTGCCCCGTAACATCTCACAGGCGCAGTCGGGTTCGACTCCAAATTTAAGCAGCGTCGAAAACGAAAACAATACGCGTTTTAAACGGAAGCGAGACGAAAATTGTCCTCTGCACACTCCCAACATGCACCTCTTATACAAAAATATGTACAAATACGCCATATTTCATGTCTTTGGAATTATACAATAACCTTACTTGCATTATTTTTCATAATAGAGTTATTAGACAATTTTCCGATATATCAAGTTGCGCCAAGTTTATTAAACTTTAGTAATGGCTAACACAAGTAAAGATTTTGATAAGGATTTAGATAATTTGTCAGTGGCTACATCATACAACGTTGATACCCAAACCTGTAATTCTATTTTGTCTACGCGAGAAGCGCCTTCGCTAAATATAGTGACCCAGAACATTAGGAGTATTTACAAAAACATGGATAGCTTGCTGGCTCAATTGGCTTCATTTGACTTCGACATTGACGTTTTGGTTCTAACAGAGTGCTGGTTAACTGACTATAAACAAATACCTGTTCTTGATGGATATGTGGCATACTTCTCTAATAAATGCAGCAACCAAAATGATGGGCTCGTTATATATGTTAAAAAGCACTTAAAATGTTTATTAATAGAACCAGATTTGACTGGTGCAAATTATCTTCTACTAAAAATTTAACCGGAAATTTACCTATTAGCTGTTTACAGATCTCCATCTCTAAAGTGTATAGATTTTTTTATAAATTCTATTGACAGTATTATTTGGCCTTTATCCATACAAAAAAACAATTTAATTCTTAAAGGTGATATCAATATTGATATAAAACCAAACAATAAAGATAGGAACAGTGCACCATACTTAAATTTAACTGCAGAACTGGGTATGCTCCCAGCACATACTTTTCCTACGAGGCTGCAAAACTGCTTAGATCACATATTTTTAAAAACTACATTAGACGCGACTGTGTTGGTTATTGAAAGTACTGTAACGGATCATAGTTTAGTTTTAATGAATCTCTGTTTGCGTCAATCTAGGCCTACTTATAATAACAAAACCTCTATGAAAATCAATTTCGATAAGGTAGTTCAGTGTCTTGAACTTGCAGATTTTTCATTCATAACACCTAGCTCGGATGCAAATGACGCTACTGCCAAGTTTGTTAATATACTTTCTACAGCCGTGACAAACAACACAACAACCCATGAAGTACCCTGTAGGAAGCCCATTATAAAACCATGGCTGACTCCAGGACTATTGCGATGTATACGTCATAGAAATAAACTTAATCAAAAGCTAAAAAAAGATCCTAATAATAACACTTTAGAGTTAAGTTATAAAAGGTACCGCAATTTTTGCAACTCGCTTTTAAAAAAACTTAAACGGAACTATGAACAATCATTACTAAATAATGCTAAAACAAATAAAGAAAAATGGAATGCCATTAAATCTATTATAAATATTAAAAAATCTAAAACAAACGCTGAAAATTTAATAAACTCAAACAACCCGACCGAATATATCATGAACGTAAATAGCTATTTCACAAATATAGGCAAAGAGTTGGCGAACGCTATTTCGGAATCAGAAAGTACCTTTGGCTACAATTTGGAAACTGAATCTGTTTATAACTCTTTTGACATTCTAACCCCGGATGAAGCTGAGATAGCGTCTCTTATAAACGGTCTCAAAAGTAGTTCTGCGACTGGCTGGGATTCCATACCTGTAAAAATGCTACAACTCAGCAAACATATAATCGTTCCCCCGCTTACTAAAATCTTTGAACTGTGTTTTGATCAGGGTATTTTTCCGACGGTTTTTAAGCAGTCTCTCGTTACACCGGTATACAAGAATGGGGATAGATGCCGTGTCACTAATTATCGACCTATTTCGGTCCTACCATCATTATCTAAATTACTTGAAAAAGCTCTCAATAACAGACTTATATGCTTCTTGGAAGACAACAAAATTTTATCCAGACATCAGTTTGGATTCAGGCCTGGAAAAGGTACAGGAGATGCTATTAGTGAACTGGTGAACCACGTTTCTGGCCTACTAGATGCTAAGAAAAAATGTATTGGCGTATTTCTGGACCTAGCTAAAGCTTTCGATACGGTGTCTGTTCCCAAACTTGAGCATAAGCTTAACCGAATCGGAATCAGAGGTGTGGCGCACAAAATTTTTAAGGATTTTTTAAATGATCGGACACAACAAGTAAAAGTTGGTAATTTGATAAGTAATAAAGCGACTTTATCTTATGGGGCCCCACAGGGAAGCATACTTGGGCCGAGCCTCTTCTTAATATACATAAATGACCTTTGCCACCTTAACCTACTAAATAGTAAAATTTTTACTTACGCGGATGATACCGCTATTATATTTCATGGGCAGCGTTGGGAGGAGACTCGGCGCCATGCAAAACTGGGGCTTCATGAGATTGGTAATTGGCTCGCAGCTAGCAGTCTTACACTCAATGTAACCAAAACCAAATACTTGCAATTCAACATTGCAAAAACCAGTCCTGTTAACGTGGATCTAAAATTTCACTCCTGTCAATTACCCCTCAGTGCCAATTGTACATGTCCTATAATAGAGAGATCTTCTTCCGTTAGATATCTCGGTATAATTTTGGATGACAGTATGAATTGGCTAGCTCACATTGGTCTTGTTACGTCTCGTGTTAGAAAACTTATATGGGTTTTTAAAAAATTCAGACATTCAGCAGACCTTAAACTCTTACGTTTAGTTTACTATGCTTTAGTACAATCAGTTCTTGGCTACTGCATTGAGGTCTGGGGTGGTGCATGTAAATCGTATATTTTACCGCACGAAAGAGCTCAAAGATCCTTATTAAAAACGATGACATTCAGCCCACACAGGTTTTCTACAAAATTATTGTATGAGAAATACCAGGTACTGTCAACTAGACAACTCTATGTTTTTAGGATTCTATTAAAGAAACATAAATTAATTCCATATGATAAGAGCTCGTACAATAAAAAAAGGACAATCACCAACGTATGCCGATCATTAAAATATCGTACGGCTCATGCAAGTAATATGTCTATATTGCTATATAATAAAATAAATAAAATATTAAATATATATCCCCTTTCCAGTCGTGAAGCTAAGATTGTGCTAAAAATGTGGCTCATGACATTAGACTATGAACAAACAGAGTCTTTATTATTATAACCCCCTTTATAATCTATGTTTATATATTTTTATTTGGTACTTGATGTAATTTTGTATTATTTTTTAATTTTATACACTTAATAAAGTAATGGCGTCTTTCGTGCATACATACATCCCATTTATACACACCTACTCCTACACACACCTATTTACACACAGCTACATACCTTCACACAACATATTAATACACATCCTCTTACACTTCCTCTGAGTATACGCATTGAATTGTTATTTTTGTTGAAGTAAATCAGTCTGAAATGTAAAAGACTATGCACTATTGTTTTTTCATTTAACCTATTTTTTATTCGTTTTGTTTACTTTATTCACAAAAAAAATGTATTTAATTTTGTCGATAGACACTGGCTTTTGTCTCACAGATATGTTATATATTTATTACAAAAGTCAGGGACTTAACCTGCAAATGTATTTTTACTGTGGATTAAAGATTATTATTAATGATTATTATTAATAATATTTTTTTTGAAATCAATAAATAATTTATGTTATGAAATCGATATTAAATGGTAAATTCTGTACAAAAAAACCATAACGCACGTACGTGCGATTCAGGTCCAAATTGTAGAAACGAACAAAAGTGGGTTGATAGGTATCGTAATTTTTTTTCTTTGAGTTTCTTATACACTATAGATTTTTTTACTAAAAACTTTAATTGGGTTTAATAGATAATTAAATAAACCTTCTCGCTGTCGTACAAAAAGTTAGCTATAATTGTGTTGCTAAAGTAAAATTTGTTTGCAAACCTACCTTCATACAAAATTATTGCTTTATTTTCCCTCAGCAATCCCACTGGATGAAGATGTGGTGTGGAGCCTTCTGCAGAATGGTAATATATCTGACTTGGATATGTCCCATGATGAATTGGAGCAGGAAGCCTCACTTCTTGAGTCATCAGCTGCCTCACTATCACCAGAAAGGCCACCTACTTCAACGCTACGTTCTCCGCCACATCAAGAACAGACCCATCAGAAACACCCAAAGCCAAGCCGAGTATCACGAACCCTGGCAAGGATGCGTAGGCGTATATGGAAAAAAACTACGTATGTAGACCAGGATCACGACTACCCCGGTACTACCTTCAAAAGTAAGAACACCCATGGAGTATTTTGAGGATTATTACAGCGACGACTTTTCGAAAATATGACTATGTGCACAAATTTATATTACATCAGGCAGACTGGGAGAAATCTTAACACGAATATTACGGAACTACGGAAAATTTACGGCATGCATCTTCTTATGGGAATATTTAAATATCCAAGGATTGCCTGGTCCTGGCGTAAACATATTCAGTTTCAAATTATAGCCACTGCCATGACCAGAGACAGGTTTTTTTGCGTAAGAAATGCCTTGCATGTCGTAGATAATGACAAGCCTCCTTCTGCTAAAAACCCACTCTGGAAAGTGCAGCCAGTAATTGATGCCGTCAAGAAAGGATGTACGAAAATTGAGCGCAGTCTTTCTAGATATTCGGTAGATGAGCAAATGATTCCATTTACTGGAAAATGTGAGATGAGGCAAGTAGTAAAAAATAAACCTAGGCCAGTAGGTCTTAAAAACTTCGTCGCTACCAACAGTGAAGGTCTAATGATGGACTTTGAGATCTACCACACTCACAGCCCCGCTTTTGCCGATAGGTCTCTGGAACTAGGTCCAGCAATTGTGATTCACCTCGCGCAAAGCATTCCACCTGGCAGCTGTATCTACTTTGATCGGTACTTTACAACAATGCCTCTTCTGGAGAAACTTGTCGATCTTAATTTGCACGGGACAGGGACGATAATGGGGAACAGGATTGCGGAACGTCAGCAACTACACTTCAAGGAGGACAAGCAATTGAAGAGGGAGGATATACACCAGCGTACACTGGATGATAATATTGCTCTAATCAAATGGAGAGATTCAAAATGTGTAATAATGGCTTCAAATTGTACTGGCGGGAATCGATTGAAGTAGTCAAACGATACGATAAGACTAACAAAAAGTATATTGACGTTGATGCGCCAAAAGTTGTAACTGATTATAACCGCTACATGGGAGGTGTTGATGTCTTAGATCAGTCAATGGAGTACTACCGGACTTTTTTTTAAACACGTAAGTGGACACTCAAGGTCATCATTCACTTTCTTGATTTAGCTGTCGTCAACTGTTGGAGACTGTATCGCTGCGATTCTTTGTCACGGGGAGTTCCAAGTAATAAAATAATGGATCTCTTGGAGTTTCGTTACCAGATCGCTGAAACGCTCATCAGTACTCCCGACAGATTAATGCGAGAGCCATCACCTCTGTCTCCAGAGAGGGAACCAGCTGCTGGGATCAGACGCTACCAGCCTGCCAATCCACTATCACTTGGCAAGAGGTACGATGGCTACAACCTATCAATTTATCAACCATGGGTTACTCCCGGCCTGTTACGTTGTATGCGTTTCAGAGACACACTGCACAGGAATCACTTAAATTGACCTAATGATAGAAACGTAGAAATAACGTATAGACGTTTTAGGAATCATTGTAATAAGATCTTGTATAACCTAAAAACGGAACACAATAAATTAATATTGAATGCTTGTAAAAATGATATTAAAAGCACTTGGAACGTTATAAAACAAGTATGCCACTTAAATCCTTCGGATAAATACCAAGTACCTAGTGATTTATTAAAAATAAAATCAACACCATACGAATCTGCCAATTACGTAAATGATTTCTTTGTTAATGTGGGTGCAAATTTGTCGAAGGAAATTTTACAAAAATCAAATTTCAGTGAAGAAAACCTTAAATTCATTTCTGTTACTCGAGACTGACCATTCCGAGATATTTAAAATAGTCAAATCATTAAAAAATACTAAATCTTCAGGTTGGGATGGAATATTATCGGTTTTTATTAAAACAAACATACATTTTCTTATTAGACCCTTGGCCATTAATTTATGTTTAGCGTCTGGAAAGTTCCCAAGTGCGCTTAAAGAGGCAATCATTGTGCCAGTGTACAAATCTGGAGATAAAGATAATGTTAACAATTATCGTCCGATTTCACTTTTACCAACAATTGCAAAAATCCTAGAGAAGGTAATTAATAATAGGCTTGTGAACTATCTAGAAAGTAACAATATACTTTCTAGAAATCAATATGGGTTTAGGAAAAATCAATCAACAGTGGATGCTATAGAGGATTTAGTAAGAAGTGTGGCGGAGAATCTTGATAGAAAGAACAAGTGTATAGGCATATTTTTTGATGTATCAAAAGCATTTGATACGGTTTCGATTCCATTGTTGCTACGTAAACTAGAATCAATCGGCATTAGAGGTCTACCACTTGAACTTTTCAAAGAATATCTCACCAATAGATCACAAATGGTTAGAATAGGAGATGTCCTAAGTTCTAAGCTACTAGTCAATTTTGGCGTTCCTCCGGGCTCTGTACTTGGACCTACACTTTTCTTAATATATGTAAATAGTCTTTGTGACATTGATCTACCGGATTCAAAAGTTATCACATTTGCCGATGATACTGTTATTTTATTTCAACATTCTTCATGGTCCTTAGTTAAAAGATCAGCTGAAAAAGGCTAGATAAGGTTAGATTTGATGATGAAAATAGGCGTGAAGCGAGCGAGCGAAGCGAGAGCGGTGCGGCTGCACCCGGCGAAGCACTACTTCATATTTTAGTGTCACTCCCATCACCGTTGTAAAAAGTTACTACAAACATGTATTTTGACATTGTAACTCTCAAACCAATATAGAAGTCAATCTAGTGCACAGTAATAATATGTTACCATTTTATCACCTTAAAATTATTTCCATTATGTTAAGTTAATGTTATGAGTTTGTCATCTTATGCCTTAGAATATTACGCTAAGTTATCTTTATGCCATATCTGCTAATGCTTTCAATATGTCACAGCAATTATAAGTATAGTTGTTATGTCGTAATATCATTATTCCTAAAAACACTATGCCAAAATAAATTTTGACAAAAGTTTTTGTGTGAGTAAATATAGAACCTGCTACTAAATATTTTTTACAGATTTAGAGGTCATTGGACATTTTATTTTATTTATATTTCCATTTTAGTAGATTAATAATTTTAATGTAATTTTTTTAAAATTAAATTTACATGAAAATGGAACACAAAAAATATTACTGACTTTGAAATAAGTAACCTAAATAAGTTTGCCGAAAACCTTGATGAATTTGTTAATTTTGTTTAATGTAATAAAAAACGAAACACAATTTCTTGCTAAATTATGGAAATGCGGAATTTGTAATTATCAAATTCCCAAGGTACGGGTGTAGTCATAAACGTAAAAATCTTTAACAATACCGAAGAACGACGTTTCATCTACCTTTTAAGTTAATTTGCTTCTGTCTCGAGAGATGGAAAAAATAATTATCACGAAAACCATTTACCTGTGTACTAAGTGAATGCTTAATTTAAAGTGCATAAATTGAGGTTCAGGTAATAACTAAGGTAACTATATATTTTTGTGCTTGTTTCGTTAATATTAGAATTACATCTGAGATTTAAACATCAAAATGAATACATATACCTAACCAGACTGTGCAGTATCTAAGTTTATCACCTCCAGCGTATGAGGCAGGGTCACTACCACTGAGGACACTCGGCCGAATCAAACTTAACATTGGTATCGGATTTTGCACCCTCAAATAGGTATACTTAAATAATAAACACTACAAATGAAGCTATAAAGACGAAGGAGTGATTAATATCTTGAGAACATCTAATCCACTACCAAATCAGCATCAAGACGTTTTTGCATTTTTAGTAATGTACATTTAAAATAAAAAGATAAATAAATTATTATGTGTTACATTTGTACATTTACATTTACATTTATACATTTGTGTTTCGAAAACCGTAATTCATTTATATTTCCTCTATTGGTTTTTTCCTAATTTATATGTCCTCTATTGGTGGTTTCACATTGTTTACAAAATGAAAAGAAATATCGCGTTATTTACCAGTGCTGCAGAAACGGCTCGAAGTATTACTGCTGTGTAGTGCGGCGGTGTCGCAAAAGAAAACACAGTGCTTTTTTGGTCCCAACGTTTTCGTTCTGGAAATTTCGACCTGCAGAACAAGCCCCGTGGACGGCCGGAGACCAAAGTTGATAATAAAGAATTGAAGGCTATTGTGGAAGCGGATCCATCGCAAACCTGTTTGGTGTGGAGGTAAGTGGCCTTGCTTTCCATGCCAGAGGTCCCGGGTTCGAATCCTGGTAGGGGCAGATATTTTATCATATTTGCTTTCTAGTTGTGGATGTGTATGTATGTTTATTTAAGTTTATTTCTAATATTTATATATAAAAAAAATATCTATGTGTGTTTATATATTTCTTAAGTTTATTTATCCGTTATCTAGTATCCATAACACAAGTTCTTTAATTATACTTAATTTGGGCTAGATAATGTGGTGTGATTGTTAGAAATATTTATTTATTTATTTGTTTATTAAACCACGTCCGAGTTAGCTGTAGGCTGCGGTGTTAGTGACAAAACTGTTTAATCCACTTGAAGCAAATTAGGAAGGTGAAAAAGCTTGAGTGGTAGGTACTTTATGAATTGAGTGCAGCAAACCGACAAACGCGCGTCGACTCTTGCGTTACATTACTCAACCGGTACAATAATGAAAGGATTTTAAATCGAATCATTACCTGTGATGAGAAGCGGATCCTGTACGACAAACGGAAACGCTCATCGCAATGGTTGAACCCTGGCGAACCAGCCAAATCCTGCCCCAAACGAAAATTTACTCAAAAAAAGTTACTTGTGAGCTTTTGGTGGACTAGTGCCGGTGTCGTTCACTACAGCTTTCTCAAATCTCGCCAGACGATTACGGCAGATGTCTATTGTCAGTAACTGCAAACCATGATGGAAAAGCTAGCTTCTAAACAAGCGAGGCTGGTCAATTGCTAGACCACACACTACACAACAAACAGCTACCAAATCAGAGGAGCTTCAATCGGAATGTCTAAGGCATCCACCGTACTCCCCGGATTGCCCCCCCCCCCCCCGTTGCTCCAACAGATTACCATTTTTGTCGAAATTTGGATAACTTCTTGCAAGAAAATTCAACTCCGATGGGGCAGTCCAAAGCGCCTTCAAAGATTTTATTGATTCCCGTCCGAATGGTTTTTTTTAGTAAAGGGTTCAATTAACTACCTATGAGATGGCAAAAGTGCATAGATAGCAATGGTACATACTTTGATTAAATAAATATATTTTATTTTAATTAAATTGACTTTACCCTTACAAAATGCCAAATGGCATATGTCATGATTTAATATAACGCCGTTATATGCTATAAGCGTAGTTAGTTTAATCATCGCAACAGAGGAAATTCCAAATCGAAACTTGTTTCAGCAGCTTCATTTTATATGTACTCGTACTTGCAATACAAATAAAATATCCATTACTCATGATTGTACTACTATGCTCGTTATAAAAATGTCTGTGACCATAGAACCTAACACCTCGAATCTCTGGAGGCAGAGCGGGAGGCACAACAAAATCAAGAGGGTGTCAATGTACTGGGTATCCGCGACAGTTTTACTAGGCCTATTACTTGCTATATGTAAGACGTATGTTTCTTACGAAAATGAAACAAATACATTATTATGTGAGTATAATCAGTTTTCTACTGTATGTTATTTTACCATTTTTTAACATAAATTTTACTCGTTTTCATGTCATTCCTTCTTGCAACGAGATTTTTTTTTAATAATTCAACTAAGCGGGTGTGCTGGCCATTTGTACGGTGCACGAAGATTGTGTGATCTTATCGCAAAGTGGTCTGAACCATATTTCATAGATGAAAAGGTCGAAACTCAGTTTTTGAAGTTTTAGAAAATTTGTTGATTATAGTACGCAGTAGTAGGGAACGGTGGGAATTATTACTGACAGCGTTTTCAGTGCATACATACAGTTAGAGTTTCTTTGTGGGCACTTGTTCTAACAGTATGTGAGCCGGTTTTTAAATTTTCGTAACGAAAGTTTTGAAAGTCTCTTTGCATGTTTATAATTTTAATTTAATATTCAACTGCGTATAGTTTACTGAATTAATATCTTTTCTTTAAAAATAATAATTATACCTTATTAAGTAATATTTATTATGTTAGTAAGTAAGGTTTTTCTTTAAAGATTATTCCAGTTGGCGTAGTAACCTTTTCCAGCAGATTAGATATAGATATTAATTATGTCCCAAGTGTATGCGCTTTTTAAACCCAACCCAGGCAAAGAATAAATACATACAGCCTACTAAAAATAAAATAATGTTATTAAAAGTGTATGTGTGAACCGCAAAATAAGGACTTAATGTTATCAACCAAATAAAAACTAAACACCAAGTATTGCGGGTTTACAAAAAAACAAGCAATATGTTCGTCCATTTGCAATATCCAATTTACATTTAAGAAATGTAATTTAAATTACTAACCTGACATTGACGTTTATGTCATGCCAATGTCAATGCTGCCCTCATAACATTGCCAGTGCAAACATTAGTTTGTGGTTAGTTAATAGGTAATTAAATTTAGTATTTAGCTCTTAGTATAATATTTATTTAATATTTTCTTTAATATATACATTTTTATTTGTTTATAATTATATATGGATAATATAATTACTGATCTCGACGACGATTACTTCTGTTGCTCATCCTCTTCATGTATTTTTTCAAGTGCAGATAGTCCTTCCTCGGCTACACTGACTTTGCATGACCAACTCAATCTAATGTCTCACGCTAATCCATTCAATTAAAAAATTGTTCACATAAACGCTCAAAGCATTCCTGCCCACTATAAATAAATAATAATAAATAATATTTTTAACAATAACACCACATTATCTAGCCCAAATTAAGTATCATTAAGAACTTGTGCTATGGATACTAGATAACGGATAAATAAACTTAAGAAATATATAAGCACACATAGATATTTTTTTCATGAACAAATATTAGAAATAAACTTAAATAAACATACATACACATCCATGACTAGAAAGCAAATATAATAAAATATCTGCCTCTACCAGAATTCGAAACCGGGACCTCTGGCATGGAAGGCAAGGGTACTTACCTCCACACCAAACAGGCCGTCAAACTATTCCGACCTCCTAGCTTCATTTAGCATTGCTAATGTGGATGCTTTGCTAATTTCAGAATTTTTCCTTAAACCTTCCCTTCCTTCCACGCATTACGCATTGCCAGGTTGTGTCCTCATACGCAATGACAGGATCGGTAAGGGTGGTGGAGGCGTAGCAATTTATCTGCGTGCGAATATACCCTACCAGGTAGTCAGTACCTCCCCTTTATACTACTCTGAATCAGTACAATATCTGGTCATTGAAGAAGTCGCCAGACACACGAAACTTTTACTTGGTATCTTTTACAGACCAAATCAAAATATTGATAACTTCAGTGACTTAGATAGAGTCATATTGATGGGTGCACTGAATAATAACATGGTTAAAAACAACTCCCGTTTCCGAAAACTTGAATTTTTTGACATCCTATAACCTCCATATCCTGCCTCTTTCAGCGACCCATCATTTTCCTAATTGTGTCCCTTCGTTAATTGACCTAAGGATCCTCTCTTACACCCGTAATGTTGCGTCAGATGGACAACTTGCTGCATCCTTTTCCTACCACGATTTTGTCTTTCTCTCCTATCGTATCCGTATCCCCAGATGCAAACCACGGTCCGTACTCTTGCGTAACTATATTGCGTAACTATAATGACCTGAATTCTGCGGCTTTGCATCGCGATGATAAGGACATTGATTGGGCCACCGTAACATCATGCTTCACAGTCGATGAAAAAGTAGATTATTTCAACACTTTAACTTTACAGTTGTTCGATCGCCATGCTCTTTTAAAACGAGTAAAATTGAAACACAACCCAGCACTTTGGCTAACAGACTGCGTAAAAGAAGAAATGGCACTTAGAAACAAGGCCATAACGAAGGTACAGACGTACTCCCTCTGAACAAGACCTACACAGTTTCAAACAACTTCGAAATAGATGCAACCGCCTGTGTCACGACACGATGCGAAGAGGATATACTTCTACGAGACTCTTGTCAACCGTGGTTCTGCGGAAATCTGGAAGTTCCTCAAATCCGTCGGTATCGGCAAATCTCCCAATTTATCCCTTAAAGACTTTGATTTATGCTCTCTGAACAATCACTTATTCCTTCCTTCAGTCTTTTTAACCCAAAACGTCAAAGCTCACACCTTGGATCATCTGTCGAGACTGCAAGTGTCACATTCTCCTTTTTGTTTTCCAGCTGTCTCTTCAGATGAAGTCAAGAAATCCATCCTGTACATCTCCTCAGCTGCCGTTGGTGATGAAAAATTGTGCTCGAGAATGATCGTCATGATTTTACCTTTTCTTTTGCCAATTTTCACACATTTTCTTAATCATTCTTTGAGTTCCTGTGTTTTTCCTAGAACTTGGAAACGAGCGCACGTTATTCCTTTACCTAAAATTTCCAATCTTACTGCCTTAACCCATGTACGCCCCATTTCAATTCTGCCTTTTCTTTCGAAAGTTCTTGAGCACATTGTCCATAAACAACTGTCAGCATTCCTGTCTACAAACAACATCATCACCCAATCCCAGTCCGGTTTCCGCCCTGGCCATAGCACTGTTTCAGCAGTTGGTCACGTAACTGATGATATTCACTTGGCCATGGAAAATAAATCCTTGCTTATTTATCCTTGCTTTTTCGATTTCAGCAATGCCTTCAACGCTGTTGATTTTGACATTCTTCAAAGCATCCTCAAATCTATAAACATCTCCCCTGAAGCTCTGTCTTGGTTTGACTCTTATCTTCGGGGCCGGTCGCAGCAGATCCGTCTTGATGAGAAACGATCTCATTGGTGTGATCTAGTTGCGGGTGTCCCTCAGGGTGGTGTCTTATCTCCTTTCCTGTTCTCTATCTTTATCAACTCCGTCACCAAAGTCATTTCTTCCAAATTCCACCTCTAAGCGGATGACTTGCAGATCTGCCGCCATTTTGCGGTATGCGATGCTGAGGCAGCTAGTGCAGCAATAAATTCTAATTTGGGTCGAATATCCGACTGGGCGAGGGCATTTGGTTTTTTCGTGACGCCGAAGAATTTACTGGCCATTGTGATAGGTAGTCGCTATATGCGTAGTTGCTTTGACTTTTCGGTTTTACCCTGTGTCTCCATGGACAATATTCCGATTGCTTTTACTAGCACAGCTAAGAACTTGGGAGTCATCGTAGAATCGAACCTAATTTGGAACGCGAATGTCAGTGAAATCAGTCGGAAGGTCCACTTCACTCTTCACTCTCTTAAGGCCTTACAAAGTTTTTTACCTTTTAAGACCAAAATTTCCCTTGCCCAGTCACTGGTTGAGCCTATCCTGTATTATGCCGATGCTGGCTATTTGGATGCCACGGATGAGCTATTAAACAAATTGGAACGCTTGTAAAATCTTTGCATTCGCTTTATCTTTAATCCCAAAAAGTTTGATCATATCTATGAGTATCGCAAGCAACTCCGATGGCTTGTAATACGCTACCGTAGAAATACTAGAATCCTTTGCCTCTTATTCAACATCCTATATAACCCAATCACTCCCCTCTACTTGCGTGAAAGGTTTTCTTTTACTCACTCTAATAATACGCCATGCAGAGCACATTTGCGTACCCTATTCTACATATGCCTATTCATAAAACCGATTATTTTTCTTACTTTTTCTCAGTTCATGCAGTCAGATTGTGGAATTCACTTCCTCGCATTCTTCGTGAGTCTAAATCTATATCTATCTCTAATAAAAAAGTAAACATCACTACTTTTCTCAACTATGAGTTGTATTACCCGCCTTACTATCTTAACTTTTATTGTATTTTACTTATTTACGTATTTTATTCAGGTATTTATAATATGGTATATATGTATGAATATATAAATATGTATGTATGTATGTATTAATATTCACAAATATTTATTGGTTCAATCATAATATAGTATTTAAGTATATTAAGTCGTAGTACACACTATCATTGCTTTTTGACCAAACTCTCCAGTATGGGGTCTGCTGGAAGAAATTTCCAGCTAATATAATAGCAATAAGCTGTACCTTTGTCATTATATGTTTTAAGTTTGTTTCTATAAATTATGTGTTAACTTGTGTGTCTTAAATTGTTAAATAAATAAATAAAAATGCATTTTATGAATAAAACATTTTATTTCAGTACTAAACTTCAACCATATTTCTACGCCAAAATTTAGAATACTTGTTATCTTTTTTAACAAAACGTTACGCAACCATTTATTTTTTTCTGAAAATAAAGATCCCTCTGTAAAAGCGCTTATGATATTCCCATTATTACATGACAAGAGACAGGCACGAGATAGCGTGACAGGGTCACGGTCCGTCATGCCGCTTTGAGTTGCGATAATTTTGTAACTCTCGTATCATAACATCACAATTATCGCGCTGTCAGCCAACCCTCGTCACTCGCATATGTGGTTGGATTAATCAAGGATTAACTCAATATATGTTGGACAAATCTGTTTTGCAGATTGCTGTGGCGATTTTTCTCGCGCCAAACGTGGTGTCAGATTAGCTTGTGATTGAGAATCGGCTTTTGGAGCTGAGGTGTAATAATAGGATTGGGGGTGTGTTTTTATTAAGTTGTACGAAAAAAAAGTTGATGAAAATTTGTTTGCTTCGAAAAAAATTATAAATTGATAGGCTGAAGCTAAGATTAATCTAAAATAATACTTAGACCATCGTGCGCAAACCTCAGTTAATAGTTAAACTCGAAGTAAGCCGGTTAGAAAGTAAAATGTCCCTTTATCGTTGTGAATTTATATTGAAATGACATACATCTATATTTTAACTCTAGTTAACTTAAGTTTTTAACTCAGGTCCATGCAAGTCGCTCGCACGAGTCTGTGTAGGCATGTGTAGGCGTAGTGAGTAGTTCCCCTGCGTCATAAGCCGGAGGTCCCAGGCTCGACTACTGGTCGCGTTTGTTCTCAGGTCGTGGTTGTTTATTATTATATATGTATGTTTATTCTGGGTTGCCCCCCAGTTCGTTAAATGCTTGTGTTATAAATGATCCATAACACATAGCTATACAGTTCGTTTATTTGTCTGGGAATTTATTAGTTATTTATTATTATTATTGTTATTTTCTATATATTTTTTCAAAATTCATGTCAAATATTTTCTATTGTAAGACTTAATGCCTATAAAAATTAAAAAGCTTATTATTAACAACAAAAAAAAATCTAAAAGGAAAAAGCCGACAGAAAAAAAAGAAACCTTTCGGCACGCTATGTGTGTGTTGAAATATTAGGTCCTTATATATGGAATTGGCGTTTTATCATACTGTCCACTTTGATCTGCATTATCTCCTCTTTGGTTTATTTTTAATTCTTAAATTTCAAGTATTAATGCTGTGTATGATGGCGGTGTTGCAAAAGAAAACACAGTATGTTTTTGGTTCCAACGTTTTCGTTCTAGAAATTTCGACCCGCAGAACAAGCGCCGTGGACGGCCGGAGACCAAAGTTGATCATGAAGAATTGAAGGCTATTGTGGAAGAGGATCCATCGCAAACCACGTCCTAGTTAGGTGTAGGCTGCGGTGTTAGTGACAAAACTGTTTTAATCCACTTGAAGCAAATTGGGAAGGTGAAAAAGCTTGAGAAGTGGGTACCTCATGAATTGAGTGCAGCAAACCGACAAACATGCGTCGACTGCTGCGTTACATTACTCAACCGGTACAATAATGAAAGGATTTTAAATCGAATCATTACCTGTGATGAAAAGTGGATCCTGTACGACAATCGGAAAAGCTCATCGCAATGGTTGAACTCTGGCGAACCAGCCAAATCTTGGCCCGGGCGAAAATTTAGTCAACAAAAGTTACTTGTTGGCGTTTGGTGGTATCATTCACTACAGCTTTCTTAAATCTGGCCAGACGATTACGGCAGATGTCTATTGTCAGCAACTGCAAACCATGATGTTAAAGCTAGCTTCTAAACAAGCGAGAATGGTCAACTGCTCTAGGCCACTGCTGCTTCAGTACAACGCTAGACCACACACTGCACAACAAACAGCTACCAAATTAGAGGAGCTTCAATTGGAATGTCTAAGGCATCCACCGTACTCCCCGGATTGCCCCCCCCCCGTTGCTCCAACAGATTACCATTTTTTTCGAAATTTGAATAACTTCTTGCAAGACAAAAAAATTCAACCCCGATGGGGCAGTCCAAAGCGCCTTCAAAGGTTTTATTGATTCTCGTCCGAATGGTTTTTTTTAGTACAGGGTTCAATTAACTACCTATGAGATGGCAAAAGTGCATAGATAGCAATGGTAAAATAAATATACAGATTACTGTGAATATACATTAATATATTGATACTTTGATTAAATAAATATATTAAATTAAAACAAAATTTACATTATGCTCCTTCCTTACAAAACGCCAAATGAGTTTCAGTTTGACTAGGTATTATGTAACTTTAATTCAGAAAATTTATTGTTATTGGAGACGCGGTTCTCCAGAACTCTAAAAACGGCCGCCACCCGTGCTCTGTTAAGTGGACTGTATTGCGGAAGATGGTAACGATAATTAAACTTCGATTGGGATGCTAATGAATCATGCCACGTACCTTAAGTATGTACAGCTACCGGCGCTCTCAGATATGGGCAGAAGCTCCTGCGCTCCTTGCTTTCTTCTGGTACATGTGGATCCACTATTCCCCTTAAGACGCAGGTGGTACAAGCTCAAAGAGTTCATACACTAACAAATATAACAGTCTGATTTACGAGACACTATGAAGTAACTCGGAGTACGCGCGGATCAATCAATTCACTCGTCCTTCAAACGCAAGACGCATGGACGCACTGAAGATCCATTTCTCCAGTAGATGGCGCGGCGGCGACATCCTAAGTACCGTGGACGAAACAAAGCGATCCCAATCGACTAGCTAACTAGAAGTTATGAAGTTTACTAATAGGGCTAAAAGATGGCGCTAACATTTCCCCCGGCCTTAATGGGTCGCCATTAAACAAACAAATTTCTATTTACCTAATTAACGCGGCGGTAATCTAAACACAAACATCGCGGTTATATCTAGAAATACATAATCTAAACCTAAAGCTAAACACTAGATACATAAGCATCAAATGAACGCGGAATATCATATTCTAACTTTCTTACTTTACAGTAAAACTAAATAACTAAACTACAAATGCTAATATGTAGGTAACCTATTGGTTCGGCAACGGACATAACCGTACTACCGGACGCAAAAAAGTACCCTTCGCGGTTCGTACCGTGACGACGCGAACAGTACCATGCTTGGAAGGATGGAGCTGCTCTACGACTCCAAGCGGCCAGGCAAGGGGTGGTGCGGAATCAACAATTGTCAAAACAACCGTGCCCAGAGCTACCGGGACAGCGGGAGTGTTCCACTTCTCTCTGGTTTGAAGCGCGTGCAAATATTCAAGCCTCCATCGCCTCCAGAACGACTGGACTAACTTATCCAATAGCTTATATCGCTGAGGTAGACTACCAGGCTCCACTTCAGCCGCGGGAAAAGAACATAAAGGCGCGGTATGCAAAAAATGACTTGGAGTCAACGCGGTAGGTTCAGCAGGATCTGAACTCAAAACTGTGAGAGGACGCGAGTTAAGAAGGCATTCCACCTGCGCGAGGACAGTTATAAGTTCTTCATAAGATAAAAGTTGTTGTCCAATAACCTTAAACAAATGATTTTTTATAATCTTCACCATGCTCTCTCAACATCCTCCAAAATGCGTAGAAGCCGGTGGAATAAACTTCCACTCGATACGGCTCTCTAACAACTCTTCTTGAAAACGCGGGCGATACTCAGAATTAAGGAACTTGTATAAATCCTTTAGGTACGAACTGGCTCCAACAAAATTCGTACCGTTGTCCGTAAACATAATCTTAACCGGACCTCTACGAGACAGAAATCGCTTTAGTGCACCCAAGAAGCTCACCGTGCTGAGATCTGTAGCACACTCAATGTGCACTGCGCGAGTAGTCAAGCACGTAAATACACAAAGATAAGCTTCGAGAGCCTTAGCACCACGGCGCCTAATTGGTGTATAAGATATCGGACCTGCATAGTCACAACCCGTGTATGTGAATGCCTTGACCACCCGACGAACCCTAATGTCCGGCAGATCAGCCATCAGTGGAAACGATGGACGAGGTTTCCGTCTAAAGCAAACGTTGCACTTATGAACGCGTTGTCTTACTATGCGTCTTGCTGACAAAATCCAATAACGTTGCCTTAGTAAACTTAGCACCAATTCAGGACCGGCGTGCAGATACTTCCTGTGATAGTAATCTACAATTAACTCAATTACGTGATCTTGACGTGGCAATACAACAGAGTGTCTATGATTATATTCTAAATCTGAGTTCGACAAACGACCTCCAACGCGAATTAATCCTTTATCCAAAAACGGTCTTAGTTTTATTAATGCGGGTGAACAATTATTTTCAAGTTTCAAACAATTCAAATCACTACTAAAATATTTTATTTGTAAAGTACAAAACAACTTCCTCTCAACAAACTCTAAGTCTGACGCCGTTATACAAAATTCATCCCTAAGAGGTAAAATCTTCAATGCGCGGTAAACAAAAACTAAACTTCGCAGCAACCTACTCCATGACGAGCAGCGGTTGGCTAGCGAGAGTATTTCTCTTTCTTCGTCGTTCACGGGTGTCACTACAGGATGGGCGAGAACCTTGCGTTCAGGAACATCCAAGGGAATGGATTTTATATCCTTAAGCGGCCACTTCGTGGGATCCAAAGCGGCCCAAGGAGGTCCATGATACCACAATGGGTGTAAGGCTAGCTTAGCCGGAGTCAAGCCTCGAGACAGACAGTCAGCGGGATTGTCTGCACCAGAGACGTGATAAAAGTCTTTTGCGGGTATATTATCGGTAAGCTTAACTACGCGATTAGTAACAAATGTTTGCCAGCGATGTGGAGAGCTTTTAATCCAGTATAAAACGACCTTTGAATCCGTAAAAGCATAAACCCTTAGACCGGAAACGCGGGGAGAATAGGTATTTATGACAGTGCGGAGAAGCTGCGCCAACAGGACTGCGGCGCACAGCTCCAATCGCGCGATTGACAAAGGTTTCATGGGTGCAACTTTAGACTTCGCGCATACCAAACGCACGTTATTACCGATGCCAGTCGATACATGCAGGTACACTACACCACCATACGCATGCTCGCTGGCGTCGGAGAAACCTAGAAGAGTGACGTCACTATCAACACTTACACCTAGATGTCGTGGAATTCTAAGTTCATTAAGAGATGGCAATTCCGAACAAAATTGATGCCATTGTCGCACGAAATGAAGGGGCGGTTCGTCGTCCCAATCGAGCTTCAGCTGCCATAGTTGTTTTATTAACAGCTTAGCGTATAAGATCGTAGGAGCTACGAATCCCATTAAATCCCAAAGGCGGGCTACAGTGGACAAAATAGAACGCTTCGTGCATTTTTCTGTCGGAGAAGATACCCTAAAGCAAAAGGTGTCGTTGTTTGTAGACCAATGCAAACCTAAAACTTTGTGCTGGTCTGACTTATCAAATTCTACATCGCGACGAAGTACATGAGACGCGGGCAAACTATCTATAACGACCGATGAATTACTATTAAATTTAACTAAATCAAGTTTGGCAAAATTAAACAATTCAATAAGTTCAGCGGCTGTCGCAGCGGCCTCACCGTCTGCCGGCAATGACAAGGCTACATCGTCCATAAACAGCGCGGGCATAAGCAGAGCGGTGCGGGCACGCGGCCACAGCGCACCGGCGTCAGTCACCAGCTGCGACACCGTGCGGAGCGCGTGGAACGGACTCGACTTCAAACCGAAACAAACTCTATTAAACTCATACATGACTAACGGGTCGTCCGAACTAAAACGATAAAGAATGCGTTGAAATCTACGATCTCTTTCATTAACAATTATTTGTAAAAACATCTGTTTACAATCTGCGGTTAATGCTACAGCGTGTAGCTTAAAATTTAAAATAATTTTAAAAAGATCGCCTTGCAAATTTGGTCCACTATTTAGAATGTCATTCAAAGACACTCCCGAGCTATTTTTACAACTAGCGTCTAACACAATACGTAACTTTGTCGTGTCCTTATCTTCGCGAATCACTCCGTGGTGCGGGATGACGTACATCGGCGCGGATGTGTCGTCGGCGGGAGCGGGCGTCAGGTGACCTTGACTAAGATGATCGCGTATCACCTGATCGTAAGCGGCCTGAAGTCTCGGAGAAGCTACCAGCTTCCTTTCTAAGCAAAGAAAGCGCTTACGCGCGGTTTTTAAAGATTCACCCAACTTATCCGCTGAATCACGGAACGGCAAAGACACAATATATCTACCACTAGCGGGATCGCGGGTTGTAGTAGTGCAGTAAAACTCCTCACACTCGACGTCATCGGGGTGTTGAGGACGCGGGGTTGGAAGCTCCTCTACCTCCCAAAACTTAATGACGAGCTGGTCTATTGGCGGCAGCGGCGCTACAGAGCAACAGCAAGCAGTTGTATTTGAACAATCGCGGCGAGTGCGTGCGGTTGCACTCTCGTTGCGATGCAGAAACGTAGGCGCATTACCTAGCAACACGTACCCTAGCGCAGTTTGCAGCGCAGTCAAGCCAGCTAGCTGGCGGCAGCTGCGCGCAGCAGCCGCGATAACAGCTCCGCACCCAGCAGCGCGTCCACCGCGCCCGGTATCGCCCACGCCTCGTCCGCCAGCTGCAGACCGCGCAGCGCCCCCAGCGCCGCTGCGTCTACAGCCTGCGTCGGCAGATTGTCCGTGATGCGGTCAACTATTAAAGCGTCAACTTCAAAATTCACGTTCTTCGTAAACCGTGAATGAATCCTAAGATTCGCGGAACCTCTAATAACCTTTTCCGAGCCACCTATTCCTTTTACTACTATGCGCGGTATATCGTTCGGTCTCATACCTAAACGATTCAAACATTCAGAAGTAACAAAATTGCTCTGAGATGCACTATCAAGTAAACATCTAACTAAATGTTTACGACCTATACTGTCAAAAACAATTACTTGCGCCGTCGCAAGCAAAACCGTCGAATTCGCACTACATTGCTGGCTATCAACGGCCGCGGGGTCTAGTATAGGCGCGGGAAGTGAGCTCGAAGCGGCAAGCGACGTCGTGCACAACAACACATCGGTGCGCTGAGTCACGGCGGGTGAACGAGTATCACTATCTCTCTCTCTCATAGGTACCGAACCCGATGGCACGGTGGAATGTGGCGCGGAAGCGTAACTGTTGGGGTTTATGTTCGACTCTCGTCCGGGTAATTTCTCAAGGTGAAGCGAGCTGTGGTGTTTGCGTTTACAAATATTACAAACTGTGTTCGAATTACAATCAGAAGAAAGCAAGGAGCGCAGGAGCCTCTGCCCATATCTGAGAGCGCCGGTAGCTGTACATACTTAAGGTACGTGGCATGATTCATTAGCATCCCAATCGAAGTTTAATTATCGTTACAATCTTCCGCAATACAGTCCACTTAACAGGGCACGGGTGGCGGCCGTTTTTAGAGTTCTGGAGAACCGCGTCTCCATAAGTTTGGTTCCTCCATAACTTCGGGGGGACCTTTATCAAACGCGGGACACTTTTACAAATGGGAGTGTTTAGTTGAATCACACAAACACCTTTTACAATCTACAATATTAACAAATGTGTGTAACTTCGGAGGCGAATTAATAGTACGATGCTTACTAATTTCTATTGGAACTAGAATTAGAAGCCGCGGAGGAACGTTGTGAAATCTTAGATTGGTTTACAATAAAATCAACAAAGCTTTCAAACGTCGGTATTTCATTTGAACCATTACTCATCTCAAACGAACGAACAGTCTCACAATAAATTTTCTTTAAGGCAATATGTAACAAAATATAATTCGACAAATCTTTTAGTTTTAAATTATTCAAAGCGCGAGCGGCTGTTACAAATTTATCGAGGAATAAATCTAAGCTGTTTGCAGTAGCACAAGTTAATGATTTAAAATCTAACATTGATTCGAATAAGTTGAAGCTAACATACGCTTATCTTCGTACTTATTAATTAGTGTTTGTAAAATAAGCGAATAATTATCCGCGCTGGGGGTTAGTCCAGCACAGACTGCTTGTGCCTTACTACCAATTTTTCCTAATAAATAATACAATTTCTCCGAGTCTGTAAGCGATGGATTATCATGAATAGTTGACTTGAAACTTGCGTAAAACAACGGCCACGAGCGAATGTCGCCGTCGAATGACATTAAGTCTATGGGAGGCAGCGAGGGCCGACCTTTTACTGGATGTTCATGCGGAGACGATTGAGAGGTCGTGGAGAACTGTGCCTTGCAGCTCCTGACACGGCTATACAACTGTTCAAACGCGATCATACATTAATAATTAGGTGTTGCGTCAGGTTTCAAAGAAAGTAAACGTCTGTTATAACTGTCTAATATCTCAATATACTCTGTTCGTAAGCGATCAATATTAGATACGGAACTCAAAAACCTATCCTTATCTAATTTATCACTACAATCAACTGTATTTAATGAGTCATAAATCTCCTGAAAATTTTCAAAAATTGCGTTGCGTTTACTTTCCAAAATAGTTAACTCGGCGTCAACTACGTAGCCTCTACTACGCTGTCATCTTGACCACTTCAAAATGCACCTGAATAAACCTAAATAAACCTACAACTAAACAAACGATTCCCCGAATTAAATATTAACTACGCAAAAGCGTGAATTCAAAGTCCACAAGCGTGTTCGGTGATCAAGCGCAACTCGACGCACGAAACTACCCTCAACGAGAAAAAACAAAACAGTTTAACCAAGCGAATTTATCGATTCTAGTACACATTACAAACTAGAAGTTATGAAGTTTACTAATAGGGCTAAAAGATGGCGCTAATAGTTATTGTTTTTGTAAATACGATAATTAAGTAAAATAACACGAATATCTGGCTTTGTTATTCTAAACATAACATTAAAAAAAGTTTTTTATGGTTACTGCGAAGATTATCAATTGATAAAATTACTATCATTTTATAAATGTTACCAAACAAAAACATTTCAAGTTAAAAAAATTCCTCCAATTAAACTTACGTCAATGAATATGCAAGGTTGCATTATAATGCCACAAAAACTCGCGTTCCATGCTTCAAACGAACTATTTGGAATATATTTTCCAGGCTGAACTCCCGTGGGATGGGACAACTGTTCCGTGCAGAACATCGGCGCACATTTGCACCGCTTCAGGAATGCGTGCACTTTTCATTTTACAAAGCTCTTTTTTCAACAAAAGCTTTTAACTTTTATAGAGGTGCAAATACTCCATTTTAGCGGTGACTCCCCATTGTTAAGGAGCGGTTACAAGCAAAGAAGCTGCAGCTTTTCCGCTTGCTAAAACTTTTATCTGTACCTCAAGAATCTCTTGAATTCAAGTCCAAGCGTTGCAGATGATTACATTTTAGTGTGGGAAACTGTCATGAAAAAGCGGAAATATAAAGCCCTTTAAAGTTCGTACGATGTGAAAGTACCTTTTAAAACAAATTTACAATATTTGACTTCCTAAATGTGTCATGAACCATGAAGCTATGGTTACAATTTAGGACATTTTCAGGTGCTTATTTTTCAAGCTCGGACATAAATAATCATATTTTATTTAGTTGTTTGAGACACGGAATTTTTTCTGTTTAAAAAGTTGATATTAATAAGTTCTTTTCCTCTAAAAAAACTTTTTCAAGAAAAAAAAAATTCCTTAGTAAGACCCGCTATCAAAAGTAACATTGAAAGTAAGTCCTTCATTTTTTTATTCAATAGAAATACAAAAGCCACCTGATTTAGATATATTTTTTATGAAACTTTCGCTCTTGATTGTTCTGTGAATAAACTTTTTAAAATAATAAATGTATGGATGCGGTTTTGTTTGTCAATATGAACAGGATAATTAACTCTTATCAAAAAAAAAATAATTTTGGAATCGAACTGAAATCCCGAATAAAAAAACTGCAACAAAAACTTGAATAACAAAAAATCTTCAACATTGTATCAGATCAATATTATTGCCTTTTCTGTTTAACCAAAAATTAATATTTGGATTTCGAAGAAAAGAAACCAATTCCTTTGCTATCAAAATAAAAACAAAGAATAAAAACATTTTGTGTCAGTGTACAAAAAATAACAGCACAAATTAATCAAAAAGGACGTTTAATCAATCTTAGGACCTTATTAGGTATCAAAAGGGCCAAAGGGAGGGCTGGTATGATGTATGGGTCCCGATGACCCTGGCTCAGCATCATTTCCGTAGCGCGTTACAGTAAAGGGGTTATGAAGAGCCCTTTATATTATCTCAAATGTAAGCATAACCCTTCTTAACCTATTGGCTTGAAGGTTAAGGTTCTTGCTTGTATATTAGTTCCATTTGATGGTCGGTATGTGTTAAATGTATGTGAGTTTTGCTTGGAAGTATGAAGTATTTTTTTAAAGCAAAATAAATATATTAATTTTCGTTTTGATTTTTCATGTACTTTGTTTAGCAACTGCTTAAAAAACTGTTTTTAACAATTAAAAAGCAATTAGTTATGTAACTGTTGGTTATAATTTACTTAATTTTCAGAACAAACTTATATAGAAGTTTTCCTAAATGCTCCACGCCATAAACAATCTTTGAGAAAAATAACAAAAACGTAAAAGATCATCTAAAACTTTCTGTTCCGAACTCACGTTCTTTCAAAAATGTTCCTTATTAGGTGACCAAAATATATTGAACTAAATCAATGAATACGATCCATTTTCTTGGATGTCAGCAAAGAATAACTTACAAAGAAGATTTGTCTTTTGAACATTCTATTCATCACGACAAAGATCTCAAGTGGACGTAAGCTTTAGAGAAAATTGGATGTCTTACTTCAACATGCTCGGATTTATAGACGTTTGAAACAGTCAATATAATATTATAGAGGATGTGGCATTTTATAGTAAAATTGTAAAATGCTTGTTGATCCATGCGGTGAAATAATAAACAAAATGTATGAAACAGTACATTCATTATGACTAGAAAATATTTGATGGGCTAGCGGCGTGTGTGGTAGTAATACTCTCATATACCAGCCGTGGGTTTAATTTATGGACATGCATTAGTGCGATGAATGCTATTGCTGGTGAATGAGAGATTGAGATGGAGATATACTCTTTATACATTACGTACATTTCCATAACGAATATCTAGTACCTAATAATAATTTTTTTTTAAATATTCTAGTATTAAGTATTATAAATAAGTTACTTGAAACAAAAGCATCACTCTACTCTATGTAGCATTGCCATTGTAGAGTCTGTTTACTGAACGAAACAAAACACGCCGTATACTTTATAGTCACACACTTATCGTTGTCAGTTAAAACAGAAAAACGAATGCTTTATATCTGTGTCTTGAATATTTTGTTTTCAGCACGTCACTTGCATTAATAAAATATAAAAGCGAAGCCGTAGCGGTTGCTCAACTCGGAGCAAATATATTGTTATTTCTAGTTGTCCGTGTCTTTGAATAAGAAAACTTCGTATCAGTTTTGATGATAATTTATAAATTATCGTTTAGATTTACATAAAAAAAGTCTTTAAGATTTAGAAAAGCAGACATTTAGACAAACAAATCAAACCGTTGACCTTTAAAATATATTTTGTAAGAAAACTAAAAGCAGGTCCTCTATATTTAGTTTACGAGTATGTTCGTACCTGAAGTTCCGCAACTTCGCTCGGCCCTTGGCATTCGAAGCGCGTCGTATATGCGAGACAGGGATACGTTTTTATCTTACCAGGTGAAAATGGTATGTCGAGAATGCGACCCGCTACGGGGCCCGTGGTTAAGTGCGGCATATCTATACTGGTGGCCTCGTATAGTTTGGGAAATGCATTTCTAGCAAAATTTCGATATAGAAAGTATTTGTGGTATATTATGCAATGTATGGCTGAATATAGCTTTTTGAACCTTCAATATTATAAAAGGTTACGTGAATATCTTATATCAGCAAAAACAAGTATTGGTATGACATTTCGAAGGTCAAATATTCCTGGATTATTTTATTTCCTTATTTAACTTATTTAGGAAGACATACACCTGATAATAAGAATAAACATAAAATACATAAAATAATAGCAACAGAAAGCCACTTAAAAGTTTCCACATATACTCGTGAAAGATTTTATAAATACTCGGCTCTAAAAAAACTTTTATTTGCATCTGTTAATCACTAAATGGATATATATTTTACAACTTTGACAATTTAACCAAGCTTATTACAAAATATTTAATACAAAATAATTCAAAGTAAGATTTTTTTAAGTTCACTTTCCTTTTAACAAAACAAATAATACAAATGTTGTTTACTTTGTTTACTTGACATACTGATTGAATTGAATTTTTTCTATAATTTGACTTTGACGATACACACAGAGTAAAGGTGGGGTAAATGTTACAAATGACTTTAAAAGTGTTTTGTGTAAACGATAATTTGAGATTTTCACATTTCATGGATTTTAGAATTTTCATGTCATTTGAAAATATTAGGAGTTTGGAGTTTTTGAAAATGTTGTCTATATCAGAAATAAAAATTAAAAATAATAACGGCCCAAATAAGGAACCCTGCGGTACTCTGCTTGGAATCATAACGGAGCGGCGTTATGATTCCAAGATTCCAAACATATAATTATTTATAACAATAGCCTGGAATCGATTGCTAATAAATAAATAATATAGGATGTAAACCACCAAAGTAGGTCACCTCTTATCCCGGCCGCGCGAAGGTTATTGATAAATAATGGGTGGTTTATCTTGTCGAAAGCCTTGGTGTAACATTGGCTCAGTGGCTGTTGTTCAAAGAATCTGTTATAAAATCATTTAATAATATTAATGTGGACATTGTAGATCTACTCTGAAGAAACCCGTGCTGTGATGGATTGAAACAAATACGTAAGGCAGCATGAACTTGTTCATAAACTATCTCCTGCCAATTTCAGCTAAAATGCAAAGCTTAAATAGGTCGGTACCGTCACGGTTAAGCCTTAGAGAGCACGTCAGAATGCCGCGACATTTGAGTAAAGAGGTTAATATGAATTATTATGAATTAAGAATAAAGGATTTTTAAATATACTGTTAACAGAACAGAAGAAAATGAAGCGATACATTCTGACTTGCTCCGTCATCGGAGCAAGATGTACTAATAAAACTATTAAGAAATAAATTTATTAAATTGATTTGATTCGTATTAATTTACACCACAAGAGTGGTCAGTCGCGTGCTGGCGTAGTGCACCATTTGGTGGAGTGACGCCGCGTTCGGCCAAATAGGACCAAGGCTACCTAAAAAAACATTTACGAATTTTTTTTTCGGAAACAGAAAAAACAAAATGGCAATGCGGCAGTTCACCGGATTGCAGGGGAACGTAGAAGAGTTCCTAAATAGTTTTGACATCGTCGCAACGTTAAATCGCTACAGCGAGGAAGAAAAAAAGTAGTTATCACCGCTTATCTTGAAGGGCCAGCACTAAGTTTTTTCTCGCAAGTCTCCAATAACTGCAATACATTTGAAGAGTTAAAAAACGAATTGATCAAAGAATTTCAGACGTCGATCACTTAGCGAAGTTTTACGAAAGGAAACAAAAGACTGAAGAAGATATTCTAGTCTTCTATTATGCATTAGACACACTTGCAGCCAAGGCTGGTCCAGCAATCTCAGAGAGCACATTTATACGACAATTCTTACGCACCTGTTCATACGCTAATAAATGCCGACTAGCTTCACAAGTGTTCGATAGAAAGGAAGCGCTGAAACGAACAATCATGCAAATGCATGAAATATTTCATGACGCACCCGAAATAAAGTGGGATTTACCAACGCACGTCACGTCGACGGCGGCGTCTACACATTCAGCTCCGAGGGACGCAGGCGATATGGATCCGAGTCACATAAACAGGCAACATATAAAATTCATACCCAAACAAAACACATCTACAAAACCTAATACTCCCCATTACAATTTTAGAGACCTTGCAACCAATCAAAGCCAGGGAATACCACTACAAAAGCATTACCCAAACACCTATCGGCGTCAGTAAAAGGGTTTGTACAGACGCCACGAAATAAAAAAACCCTATCTCAAGTAAGTTCGTTTTATTTATTTATTTATTATTTTAGGGGCATCCGTGTCGGTGGTGTCTGACCGACTTTGCAAAAAACATAACTTAACAATGCAAAAAGCGGACGATCTGTTAATCAAAGCCGTAAATGGCAATAAATTAAATTGCTTGGGAAGTACGAAGGCATTTAAAACGATAGATAATAAATTACATATTCAGGAATGAGTCGTCCTGAAGGATGTTGAGCAAGATTTAATCCTCGGACAGGATTTCCTACGAAAGGCAGAAGCCATAGTAGACTTTAAGAATAATAACGAAATATTCGGCAAATGTCTTTGTAATTTTTTACGTAAAGTTAGTGTAAAAAGTATATATAATAATTATAATTCCTTACAGCTGATTCAGCAATTACCTAAGATGTGTGAAAGTGAATATGTTTATTTTAGTAATCTTGTAGATAATTTTAAAGATAACTTATGGAGTGAGGTGGTGGCAAGACAAAACAATGATTTAGATTTATCGCCGGAATTATCTGATAGTGACCGTAATTCTTTGTCATTATTATTAAATAAATATAGGTCCATGTTTGCTTTCGATAAAAATAGCTTCGGTCGGTGCAATATTGTCGAAGTAACGATAGAGACTACGGACGAAGCTCCTGTTCATAAAGCGCCTTATAGGGTTTCTGCTGAACAGCATAGAATCATACGCGAACAAGTGTCAGACATGTTATAAAATAACATAATTCGTAAATCAAGAAGCCCATATGCATCCCCGGTCGTGTTGGTTAAAAACCCGACGACACGTGAAGATTTGGTGTTGACTTTAGACAACTTAATAAAAAAGTTATCACCGATGCATATCCATTGCCAATAATTGATGATATTATTTCTCATTTAAACGGTGCTTATTATTATGCCGACCTCGATTTGAATTCTGGTTAAAGGCAATGTGCCATAAAGGAGCAGGACAAACACAAAACTGCATTTATTACCCCATCAGGGTTGTATGAATTTAACGTATAACCTTTTGGCTTAAAAACTAGTGGGGCTATTTTTCAAAGAACGATGGACGAAGTGTTGGCTGGGCTTAAGTATAAGAATGTAATAGTCTTCATAGACAATGTAATTATCTATGGGAAGTCTTTTGAAGAGTTTATGAAAGCACTCAGTCAGGTGCTAGAAAGATCAAGGGGTGCAAATTTAATTTTAAAACCATCAAAATGTTGTTTTGGGTATAAACAAATAACTGTATTGGGGCATACTATTTCAGGTCAAGGCATATTGCCTGATCAAAATAAAATAGAAAAGATTAGGAATATGAAAATTCCCAAAAATGTTAGAGTTAAAATCAGTAATAGGTTTATTCTTTTACTATAGAAAATATATAAAAAAAATTTCATCACTAGCTTTACTATTAACAAAACTTTAAAAAGAATGGAAAAATTTGTTTGGTCTAAATGCCAACAAAAAGTTTTCGATAAAATTTTATCATTAATTCAAAAGGCACCACTTTACGTTTTTTTACGTCATTTTAGTAATGAAGAAGGTATTTGCACTAGGCTTTATATTGATGCAAGTGATCTAGCTACAGGTGCGTGTTTAATGCAGGGGTATAATAATGAGATGTTGCCGGTATATTTCGCTTCACGAAAATGAACCGATGCGGAAAAGAATTATGCTATAACAGAAAAAGAATGTTTGGGGTTAGTATGGGATTTGAATTATTTCGAACATTATTTATGGGGTCTTAAACTTCAAATAGTGACAGACCATAAGGCATTATGCTGGCTTAGAGAACGGAAAGATATGTCCGGTAGGTTAGCTAGGTGGGCTCTAGTAATACAAGCGCACGACTTTGACGTTATACATTGCTCAGGAAAGCAGAACGTAGTAGCTGATTTTTTGAGTCGGAATCCGCCAATTGAACAAGAGCTTCCTCCGAGTGAACCGGTGGACGACGGTTTACAAGTGTACAAAAATTTCGGTAATCCAGGTATCTCGCGAGCAGGGATTAGATGATTATTGTCGTAGATGGCGAAATGCAGTGGCGAGAAGTGATCAGGGTTCTTTTAAAGGATTTGTAGTATATAATAATTTATTATACAAAAATATTAGAATAAATAATGTAGAAAAAAAGTTACTCGTTTTACCTAAGTCATTGTTTAATAATGTAATGTTTGAACTACATGACAATCCATGTACAGGAGGACATTTCGGCCTAATGAAAACATTGGCGAAGTTCCGTTTTCGATATTTTATGCCTAATGTAATTTCTGAAGTAGAAAGGTACGTGAAGAGTTGTGTTTGTTGTCAAGAAAAAAAACCATATAATAAGGTTGTGCCGTTGCAACCTCATCAAAGTCATCGTCAAGATGTACTAATAAAACTATTAAGAAATAAATTTATTAAATTGATTTGATTCGTATTAATTTATACCACAAGAGTGGTCAGTCGCGTGTGGGCGTAGTGCACCATTGTACCTAATTAATTGTAGTATTTAAAAAGAGATGTCAATTCTATTATGCTTGGGTTTTTTTATGCATGGGTGTAATAAAAGAGGATTTCCAAATGAGGGGTTCCAAACCATGGATGGTTTGGAATTTTCGCCACATTATATAAAAATAAGGGAGGAATTAAGTATATGTATTGGAATAGAGTCATCAGTAATAAATCTGATAGTACAGCACTTCGTCGATATACTGACAAAACAATTCATCAATTGAGCCGTCTTCTTTTTAGCCTACCTATCATATACTATATTATGTATATTCAAGCAAGCTTTTCTTTGGTGCTAGCCGCCATCTATAGACGTGGAACTACGTTACTTTTAATATGAGGAAAAATCACAAATTTTTAATGGGCAGACTGGGCAGATTGCGGAAGTTCATGACACCTACAGGTAAATTACAGTTTCGAGACGTTTGTGCATTTGTATATTTACAGGAATTCTAAACTTGAAATTTAAATTTCCTTGTTCAGTCAGAAAAAAAGAGGTTCGTTACATTTTGAAGAAGAAATTATTGACAATCAATAGTCAATGGTGAATGTCAAATAAATAATAATTAAATTTATAAACATTGCTAATTGTTGTGAGGTCTGTAAGTTTGGTTTAGTTAATAAATGAATGAATTGATTTTATTTGTGATTTATTCTTATGGTTTATAATATTTATTGTTCAGTGTTATTATTGTACAGTCGTTAGTTAAAATGATTCCAATGTTGAAAATATGGTCGAGGTAAGTCTTTGAAGACGTTTTGTATATTTTGTACAAATATTCCGAAAATGAATGCAATAGCAGTATTGTGACTCTCGCTCAATTAGTTGCTATATCAACCGGAATATCATTGAATTCCGTCAGAAAGGTCGTATCAGAAAGCAAATGTCATTCTTCAGAACAGGGACCAACCTTTAAACACCTAAAAAGAAACCAAATCAGAAGCTTACGATTATAAAAGATGATTTTGATATAACATAGCTAACATTGCTGTTCCAAGCATTTGGCCCTCGCGCGCATGGTGTTGAAAAGAAGTTCATCATAATAGGTCTTTACCTATGAAACTGCCGTTTTGCCGTACTGGCCATTTCAAATGAAAATATTTTTTTTTTGACTGATAATTTTAATTTCAAATTAATTTTATTTGACAAACATGGAATTCTTTTTCTAAAATCGTCATTTGTTTAATAGTTAGTGTTTTGTTTTCAACGCATTCGAACATTTTTCGTCATCATGGATAAGTTAAAAATTCGAGTAATTATGGAGTATGATAACGTCGTGGCAGGAAAGCGGCACAAGCGGCACGCAACATCAACGACGTTTTCGGAGCGAACACTACAAACGAACGCACCACCCGTTATTGGTTTACCCGCTTCCGTTCTGGAAATTTTGACCTGAAAAATGAACCCCGTGGTCGTCCGAAAACTTTGGTCGACAATGACGAATTAAAGGCGATTGTGGAAGCTGATGAAACTCAATCCACGGCTGAATTAGCAGCAGCTTTCGACGTTAGCATCAAAACAATATCGGTCCATTTGCGTCAAATTGGCAAGGTAAAAAAGCTTGACAAATGGGTACCCCACGAACTCAATGACCACCAGCGCGAAGTACGCGTGGAGACGTGCCTTGCACTGCTCAGCAGGCATACAAATGAAGGAATTCTGAACCGCATTGTTACTTGTGACGAGAAATGGATCCTGTTTGACAATCGTAAGCGCTCAGCAAGTTGGTTGGACCCTGGTTCAGCACCCAAACAATGCCCTAAACGAAAACTTACCCCTAGAAAAGTGATGGTCACTGTTTGGTGGTCTAATGCGGGTGTAATTCATCACAGCTTCTTGCCAAACGGGACAAGCATTACTGCAGATGTGTACTGTGAAGAACTGAACACAATGATGGAGAAGCTCGCGCGTCTCCAACCAGCTTTGGTCAATCGTTCGGCTCCACTGCTCCTGCACGACAACGCGCGACCTCATACTGCACAGCAGACGGTCTCCAAGCTACAAGAGTTGGGGTTGGAAGTTCTCCGTCATCCGCCGTACTCACCAGACCTTGCGCCTACAGACTTCTACTTTTTCCAGAATTTGGATAACTTCTTGGTGGGAAAAAAATTCAATACCCGAGAGGCAGTACAAAATGCCTTTGAAGAATTTGTTGCCTCCCGTCCAGCTGATTTCTTCAAGAAAGGCATCAATAAGCTACCAATGCGTTAGCAAAGATGCATTGATTGCATGGGTGATTATTTTGATTAATAGAAATATAAAATATATAAAAAAATTACACTTCATTTATTTCGTGAAAAACGGCAATTTCATAGGTAAAGACCTAATATTTATTTCCATATTTTTTAATGTGATATTAGCGGTAATATTTTGATTTTTCTTTATAGCTCTAATTAATGAGGTAGTATAACAAGAAGGGGTATGTTGAGAGTTTCATTACGCATTTTGAAACATGATCGTCATAAATGTTATATATTTTATTTTCATTTTCATACTTGAAAGAAATCTAAAGCTTCATCTAAAGATCTAGTATATAGTTCAAATGACTAATTGTATGATTTAATTTCATAATTAATAACCACATAGTTTGCAAATAGAAATAAAACTTGATTCTAGGTGCTTGTTTGTAAGTGAGTCGTAGAATGTAAAATGTGAAATAAAAGATAAAGCAAGATGGTGATTATCTAGACAAGCAAGTGGGTCATTTATACTATTGACGGTAAAAATACAATTACTAATTTTTCCAAGTTTTTTCAATATATTATTGTACTAATGCAGATAACATAAGTTCAACGAATCCACTAAATTTAGTTTGGCATTAGAAATTAAGTTACTTTTGACAGAACGGGAAGTTAATAATTGAACGGACTGTCTACTATAATAAATAATAAGTGAACTGGACATTTCGATCCTTATATAAAGTGGTGGAAGTAATAATAAGGTTAAATCATCGCCATCTTCTGAATTTTTTAGATTACTTACCGGATACAATTACGCAACCTTTTTTTGTACAAAAGTGTGCAATAGTAAATTCGCAACGGCAAATTAAGCTCTCCCAACAGCCGACAGCAAGTGAAAATACAAACTAATAGTTTAAACAAACAAACTGGTCAAATATATACGAGTACATATATTTTGTTTTTACTTTTTCCGTTTTGTTTGACTGTATAGCGTAAAGGAGTACGAATGTACGTGAAAACTGCTGGTACAATACGTTTAAAAAAATATTCTGGTGCATCATCATGACAGTATTGATAATCCCACTGGAGGAATATCAGCCTCATTATTATTTTTTTGGTTCCCCTCCACTGGATGGGCAGGAGGATATAAAAAATGCTTTGACGCATACTCCGCGCGCGCGGTCGGAGTTATGTGGGACTCGTCCCGACGCCTACCAGAACCATACCCACTAAAAAAACCCCTGTCGGCTCGTGCATTTTTGCCACTCAGCCTTCATCTGAGCGACGGCCAATTGGAGAAAGAGGCCGCGCTAGCGGGGCCCTTAAGGGGTCACCCGCTGGGATTTACATAGCACTGAAGGTGCTCAAAGCACTGAAGGTGAATACATAGCACTGAAGGTGCTCAAAAATGAAAAGTAAATAATTGAAAACATTAAAAAATGAAAAATAAAATTGCATTAATTCGGATTTACATTAGAATTAGAATTTACGTTAAAGTTAGAAATTGCGGCCTGAAGGGCCTCGAGATCTAAAGCTAATTGCGCAGGTTTGCCAGTGTGTGCGTTTCTCGATCTAAACGACTTTGAAATTTCGAATCTAACGGACGCGGGATTTAAGGCGTTATATTTGCTTATTTACGAATTTATACAAAAAAAAAAAATTATAACGAACTTAGAAGCGAGTGATGCTCAGCTAACGCAAATAAACGCTCTTGATGAGAGCAGGCGGCTCGCAGTTTGCGTGCGAGTACGGAAATTTCATTAATATCGACGTTTTGGATGACGTCAAACACGGTCTTCATGTCCTCAGCCAACGACGACTGAGGTGAAGATGACGGAGCAGGATGCGGCTCTACGGAAGCTACGGGAGCTGGGATAGGTCGGGAAGGTGCAGGTGGAACGGCCGGACGCTGCCTCCAAGACAGAACCGGAGTAGGCGTCGGCTGAACGGGCTTTGCTTCCGGGGGACCCCGGTTGCGCAGCGGCGGGAAGTTAGCGGGAGTGAGCGGCGGCGCCGGTTTAGGCGCGGCCCTCTTAGCGGTGGAGCGCGGAGCGCGCGGGCAACCCCTGTAGTTATCTGTGTGGCCGGATTGGCAGCACAGCACACAGGCAGGGGGGGAAGTGGATTCGGGAGTGCGAGTGCACTCCTTAGTGATGTGAGGATCCAGGCACTTAACGCACCTGGGGGGAGCTGAACAGTTAGCCGCTGCGTGGCCATAGAGCTGGCAGCGGTGGCACTGCCCAGGGTGACCGCGGGGTTTGGGATGCTCGGCGGAGATATTCGAGAGTCCGCAAATTGTGCGAGCCTCTCTGAAGATCTCCTTCGAGTTGGGAGTTTGGACAGGATAACTAGAGCTAAAGGAAAACGCCTACCGCGGTTGGAGTGCATCTTGTGCACTGCTTCGGCCGGGAAACCCTGGGACTTAAGGTCCTCGAGGATTTCTTCGTTCGCGAGCTCGAACGGGACGCCCGGGCGGGAAGACGGGCGGAGGGAGCTGAGGCTTCAATGGGACGTAGCGCGTCGCTGGCTTCGATGGGACCGACGGAGACGCGGTTACTTCGATCGATTTTAGTGGCGCGGGGGCGGGTGTTGAGGACACTGGGGAGGGCTCGGGTATTGAGGATACCGAGGCTTTCTTCAAGCGCTTCTTGGAGCGTTTGGCGACTAACTGAAACGCGGGCTCAGGAGAGCCGGTTAAGGTGACGGCATCTGACGACGCATCAGACGCGGGTTCGGAATCGCTCCCGGGAGCGGTACGCTTATGACGCGACGCTTGAGAGAATGTGACCGATTCACAGTCCATCTCGGACTGTGAATCGGTCGGAGACACGGGAGAGCTGTAGACCTGAGGGGTCTGGACGTTGGAGGCCTGAGGGGCCGGGGATGAGGCCTGAGGGGCCGGGGATAAGGCCTGAGGGGCCGGGGACGCGATAGTTGCCTGTAAGGCCTGCGTTATTATATCTTCGGAAATGGCGACGCCGGATGCAACGAGCATCTGGGCGAACGACCTAAGAAAGCTTACAACGGTTGGGGCCATTGGAGGGCTTGGTACTACAATATATGTATATATAAATATATAAAAATGCCTAGGTTCCCTAGCAAACTTAGCACCTAAACCTCCCTACCCGCGTAGGGGGGCTGGGGACGACGCGAAGTGGTGCCCCTAATTCGGACAGCACTGTACCGTCACCCTGGGAAAGGCCCAAGTGCAATGGGATCGGGTCAGCCGGTTTCTCCTTGGCCTGAAGGGCCTTGGAAGCGCACCGGGGCAACGCTATCAGGCTTAGTTATCACCGTTAAGTATCCACCTGATCAAACGCGAGTCTACTACGGAGTGTGTTGCCAATAAATTGACAACAAAAACCGGCCGTAGACCTGACCAAGTTGGGTTGCACTAAAAGTGCGGCATTGACTACGTTACGAGAGTCTACATTGGCCGTAGAGCGAGTCTCTGACTACGTAACAGGCGCCAAGCGTCAAGTACGCAGCCAGAAAAACAGCCCGAGTCTTGCGAACCACTTTCGAATTTAATCGACCGTGGTAAGCTCAACCCTGTTGTTGCTGCACTCACCGAGGTAAGATTTTTAATTCGAGGGGTGCACAGAGGTCGAGATTGACTACATTACGACCGGCCGGGGCCGGCCGCAGAGCGAGTCTCTGACTGCGTAACAGGCGCCAAGCGTCAAGTACGCAGCCAGAAAAGCAGCCCGACCTCATTCTCGCTCCGATCGCCACGCGGTGCGGACGTGCAAGCCCCGTTCTCCGTTGATCGGTCCTTTCCCGCTATTCCGTGGCGCTCAGTCTACTGACGTCACAGTTTAGCGTGTTGGTTCCGTGCTACGGTTTTCAAGGTTTTCTACTCCCTCTGAGTGCTATCGAAGTGTGTTTTTTTTTTCTTTGCGACTAAGCCTTAGTCTTCAAAGTGCTGTGCTAAGTTGTGTTGTGCTTGTGCTGAGTGCAGTGTTGTGCCCAGCGTTAGTAATCTGGTTTCAGTACAAAGGATACTTAACGGTGTCAACGAATTTGTACAGAACCAGTCCTTTTATTTTTATTTTATTTCTCTACTCTATTTTATTTATTTTTCTCCTATTTTATATTTATTTTTATCATATCTGTGTGTTTTTCGTGTGTGTATTTGTCTTTTCTGTCGGTAAAGGTTGACCCTAACGCGGTCAACTCTTTACCTGCGTACCCTTTTTTTAGGTTTCTAGGTAGCGGCCTTCGGCGTACTACGGTTAGTTTCAAGTTATTCTCCCCAGCCCCCCTACCGCTGGTAGGGAGCTTTGCCGCTAGGGTTGCTAGGTTTTTATTTAGGAACTCTAGGCATTTGTTATTTAATTAGGTGCTAGGTTTGCTAGGGGACCTAGGCATACATTATATATTTATATATTACATATTCAAGCCCTCCAATGGACCTTGAAAGCGTTCTTAGGTCGTTCGCCCAGGCGCTCGCGGCGTCCGGTTGCCCCATCCCAGATGACGTACTAACGCAGGCCTTACAGGCAACTATCGCGGCCCCGGCCCCTCAGGCCTCAACCCCGGCCCCTCAGGCCTCCAACGTCGAGACCCCTCAGGTCTACAGCTCTTCCTCGTCTCCCGCCTCGTCCGAGATGGACTGCGAATCGGTCGCATCCTCTCACGCGTCGCGTCGCTAGCGTACCGCTCCCGGCAGCGACTCCGAACCCGCGTCTGACACGTCGTCAGATGCCGTCACCTTAACCGGCTCTCCTGAGCCCGCCTTTCAACTTGTCGCCAAGCGCTCCAAGAAGCGCTCGATGAAAGCTTCGGTATCATCAATACCTGAGCCCTCCCCTGTGTCTTCAACACCAGCCCCCGCGCCGTTAAAATCGCTCGAAGTAACCGCGCCTCCGTCGGTCCCATCGAAGCCAGCGACGCGCTGCGCTCCCGTCCCGCCGAAGCCTCAGCTCCCTCCGCCCATCTTCCTGCGTGAAAAAGCGAGCTGGACCGCGGTATCAAACTTGTGCAAAGAGCACAAAATTTATTACTTAAAAGCCGCCAACGCTGGCGATACAATCAAAATTCAAGTAGCGACCGTCGACGACTTCCGGTCTTTCACTAGGCTTCTGTCGATCAATCAAATCGCGTATCACACCTACGCCCTCCCGGAGGAGCGTAAGATCCGCGCAGTTCTACGGGGCGTCCCGTTCGAACTCAGTAACGAAGATATTCTCGAGGACCTTAAGTCTCAGGGTTTCCCGGCCGTAGCAGTGCACAAGATGCACTCCAACCGCGGTAGGCGTTTTCCTTTAGCTTTAGTAATCTTGTCAAATACTCCCAACTCGAAGGAGATTTTCAGAGAGGCTCGCACAATCTGCGGACTCTCGAACATCTCCGTCGAGCGTCCCAACCCCCGCGGTCATCCTGGGCAGTGCCACCGCTGCCAGCTATATGGCCACGCAGCGGCTAACTGCTCAGCTCCCCCCAGGTGCGTTAAGTGCCTGGATCCACATATCACAAAGGAGTGCCCTCGCACCCCTGAATCCACTTCCCCCCCTGCCTGTGTGCTGTGCGGCCAGTCCGGCCACACAGCTAACTACAGGGGTTGCCCGCGCGCTCCGCGCTCCACCGTCAAGTGGGTCGCGCCTAAACCGGCGCCGCCGCTCACTCCCGCAAACTTCCCGCCGCTGCGCAACCGGGGTCCCCCGGAAGCTAAGCCCGTTCAGCCGACGCCTACTCAGGCTCTGTCTTGGAGGCAGCGTCCGGCCGTCCCGCCTGCACCTTCCCGACCCACCCCAGCTCCCGTAGCTTCCGTAGGGCCGCGTCCCACTTTGTCATCTTCACCTCAGTCGTCGTTGGCTGAGGACATGAAGACCGTGTTCGACGTCATCCAAAACGTCGACATTAACGAAATTTCCGTACTCGCACGCAAACTGCGAGCCGCCCGCTCTCCTCAAGAGCGTTTATTCGCGTTAGCCGAGCATCACTCGCTCCTAAGTTCGTTGTAAATTCTTTTACTTTTGTATAAATTCGTAAATAATAAATTATAATGTCTAGACCCGCGAATCCCGCGTCCAGTCGTATTAAACCCAAGGGCTTATCCCTAGTATCTTTTAACGTTCGTAGCCTTAGCACCAACCTTCCCGAGATTAAACGGTTCCTTCAGAACAAAGAACTTACTCGCAACGACAGGCCCAACTCCGACGGATACGGCGGCACCGTTATATATTACAAAAGAGGCTTCCATTGCTGTCCTCTCCCTACCCCTCCTCTCCTCAACATGGAGGCCACTGTGTGTAGATTGGCTATGACTGGTAATCCAACCATCATCATAGCTTCAGTCTACATACCGTGCGGCTCCAGACCAATCCGCAGCGACTTTGAGGCCATTCTCGCCCTCGGCCATTCAGTCATTATGTTCGGAGACTTTAACTCCAAACATACTGACTGGACGTGCCTATCGACTAACACCAGCGGTATCGCTCTCCCCGACATCACTAACTCCCTTGACTTAGACGTCATATCCCCCATCACTCCCACTCACTATCCCAACAACCCGACCTATTCTCCTGACATCCTCGACTTTGCAATTATCAAGCGAATCAATCTTGATCTCAGGTCCATCGAACCGCTCGATGACCTAGGCTCCGACCATCGCCCCGTCTCCCTCGTGCTAGGCACGCCTAACGATAACGTCACATCTCCTAAGACCTTTACCAACTGGAAAGGCTTTAAAAATACGTTAGTTTCAGCTTTAGAGGCACCGAACTCTCCGCTCGCGATTTCGCCCGATCAATTAGACAGCCCGATTAAAATAGATTCAGTAGTCGATACTCTCACTGATGCTATCAACTCAGCCATCAGCGACAACGTAATCATTGCTAAGCAAGGCAAACCCGCGCTTCCCTTAGCCGTTAGCAATCTCATTAAAGCTAAGAACGCGGCTCTCCGGAGAGCCAAGAAATATCCCACGCCCGCATATAGAACAGCTGCGAATCGGCTTCAACGTAAAGTTAGGTCTCGCCTCGCGGAACTCCGTGACACTCAGTTTAACGATCTCATTGAGAATTTCTCTCCGTCCCACCAAGCGTATTATCGAATGGCCCGAGCTTTACGCGTAGACACGGCCTCTCACGTTCCTCCTCTCACTCGTCCCGACGGCACCATTGCCTTCGAAGTCGAAGAGAAAGCCGAATGCTTCGCCGACAGCATAGCGGCACAATGTTCGCCCAGCACGCAACCCGCGGATCCCTCCCACATCCAGGCGGTGGAGGACGAAGTCCTCCGCAGAGAATCTCTCCCTATCACCGACGACACCGTCACAGTCTCTAATGATGAAATCTTGCTTCTCATTAGAAAGCAAAAGTCCAAAAAGGCTCCGGGTGCGGATGGAATTTCCAACCACGCACTTAAGCACCTGCCACAGCAGGTGCTTACCTTGTTAGCTATCATCTTCAATGCCTGCTTTGACCATAGCTACTTTCCAAAAGCCTGGAAAGAAGCGACAGTCATAGGCACTCCCAAGCCGGGTAAACCTCTGAACATCCCGGCTAATCACAGACCCATCAGCCTCTTCAAGGCAATGTCTAAACTTCTCGAAAGAGTCATACTCTCTCGGATGCGGAACCATCTGTTTCCAACGGATGGCGACCCTCTCATTATTCCCCACCAGTTCGGCTTTCGCGCTAAGCACTCCTGCCCTCAGCAAGTCCATCGAATCGTCGAGTACATTCTCGAAGGATTCTATCCGCATCGTAAAAAATCAATCGCGGTTCTCTTTGAGGTAGCCAAGGCTTTCGACAAAGTCTGGCACAGCGGTCTCGTTTTTAAACTCTATAAAATAGGCTTACCGGTTCGCCTAGTCAGATTAATCGCGTCGTTTCTTAAAGACCGTACGTTTCGATTCAAACATGAAGGCACGCTCTCCGCGCCTCGTCCCATAAAGGCTGGAGTCCCGCAAGGCTCAGTCCTCGCCCCTCTGCTGTACACCGTGTACACTAATGACATGCCCATCCCGCCAAAAGGCGTCGAACTCGCCCTCTTTGCAGACGATACCGCCTTTTACACTAAAGGTCAAAGGATCCCGTATAACATCACCAGACTCCAAAAGGCCGTAAACGCCCTCGGTGTTTGGTTTCAAAAATGGCGTATCGATGTCAACCCAGAAAAGAGTTCTGCCATTCTATTCGACCACAAACGTCGTAATCGCCGCAACGATCCCCACATTCGAATGCTAGGTATTCCCATCCCCTGGAAGCGCAGTATCAAATACTTAGGCGTCACCTTAGATCAGACGCCTTCTTTTAAGCCACACGTCGATAGAGTAACGAAACTCGCGCGTTTCTAATTAAGCCGCTTAAATAGTATGATAGGTAGAAAAAGTAAAATGTCTTTTAGAAATAAACGTATGCTTTATAAGGTCTGCGTTAGACCCGTCATGTCATATGCTTCGCCAGTCTTTGCCCACGCCAATCCCTCCGTCCTGTATAAGCTGCAGGTAGTTCAAAATCTCTTCTGCCGCAGGGCCACAGACGCACCTTGGTTTGTGCGCAACGCGGACCTACACAGAGATCTTGAACTACCTACAGTGCAACAGCACCTCAAAACACTCTCAGAATCGTTCTTCAAACGCGCCGAATCCCATCCCAATCATCTTGTTCGAGATTCAGTCTCATATACTGCTCCTGTGTTAGATTCGAAATTCAAAGTCGCTAGGCCGAAAAACGCGCACACGGGCGAACCTACGCAGTTAACTTTAGCTCTCGAGGCCCTTCAGGCCGCAAATCCTAATTCTAACGTAAATTCTAATTCTAACGTAAATCCGAATTAATGCAATTCTAATTTAATTGTAAATTTTTAATGTTTTTATTATTTACTTTTCTTTTTTTTTGAGCACCTTCAGTGCTATGTAAATCCCTTAAGGGCCCCGCTAGCGCGGCCTCTTTCTCCGATTGGCCGTCGCTCAGATGAAGGCTGAGTGGCAAAAATGCACGAGCCGACAGGGGGTTTTTTAGTGGGTATGGTTCTGGTAGGCGTCGGGACGAGTCCCACATAACTCCGATCGCGCGCGCGGAGTATGCGTCAGAGCATTTTTTATGTCCTCCTGCCCTTCCCGTGGACGGGAACCAAAAAAAAAAAAAAAAGCAGCCCGAGCCTCGCGAACCACTATCGAATTTAATCGACCGCGGTAAGCTCAGCTCTGTTGTTGCTGTGCGAGACCGACTTAGTTGCAGCCGATCGAAACCAGCCGCAGCGTAAGCCCTGCAGAGGCTATCTCAATTCGTCGAGGACGTATGAGTATACGGCGTATGAGTATTGCGAACGAGTTGTCGTCGTGAGACGACAATCGTGACTCAACAGCTGGAGCGACCGCGAACGCGTCCGAGCGGGGCCGGACGCAGAACGGATCTGAGAGTGGCGTTTGAGTATCGCTACGAGAGAAGTCGTGAGACAACAATCGTGACTCGGCAGCCGGGAGCGACCTTCAACACGTCCGAACGGGTCCGGACGCAGATCGGGTCTGTGAATGTATCAGCCTCACCAAACTAAGGCCATTTATAGTCTACCATGTTTGCCGACTGCGGGTTGGCAGACTTTACACATGACTTCGTAATAATTTGTATATTTTGAAGGAATATGAGTTTTCTCACGATCTTTTCATTTACCGTTAGGGCAGTCGGGTTTATGTATTTAAGTGGTAAAATTCATTGTTACGTTCGGCAGTCACCGGGATCAAACCCGCGACCTTAATATTGAGAAGCCAGTGCCTTAACCAGTGCGCTACCAGCGCTCGTAGTTTGATGCATAGTATCTTTAATCTCAAAGGATTCAGGGCACAATAATGTAAGACATATTTTGTATATCTTTCTATATTATCAAATTACAAAATATCTGTTTTGTACTATCGTAAACAAAATTATAATACAGGTAAATACTTTTAAATTAATTAACATTATTATGTTATTATTTCAATAGCATGTACAGTAAAAATATAGTCTGTATGACCTCAGAATCATTACATACTTAATTTTAATACATACGTTGATAAAACGATACTACCATTTCATAAATAAAATTTTAAGTTTCAATATTTTTAATAAATAAAGATAGTAACATAAGATAATTTGCTACTGTCAAAATATATTTACAAGGTAAAATACATAAAACTGCTTATAAAAAGGATAATGCGTATAATTTTAGAGTATACAACACATGCAAGGTTGATCGTTATAATTGGGCGAGAGGATAATTGCTGGCAACTCTTCTGACACCGGCAAAATGTAGTGAACTTTTGCTTATAAACTCTATTTAATTGTAACCTTATGGTTCAGTAAATAAGAGTGGATTTCAGTGAGTAGAATGTCAACAACTGTAAGTAAAAGTTGGCGTCATTTGAGGCTTACCTACAAATGTAGAACTTGGAGTACACACAACGTCACAGTGTCATCTTCACTAAGTGACGCTTTCTTACTAAAATGTCATATCTTTCGATTTGTTTTAACGTGTTCTGAAATATAATATTACTTGAATTGTTAAACTTTAATAAGGTGCGCTGTCACGTTAGTTAGTTAGTCACCGTAGTTAAAAAGGCGATTATTTTTTCGAATTCGTTGTGACGGCTTCAAAGTAGTTTCCTTAGTAGAAAGGTACCGAAGGTACTGCAACGTTTGCTTGTGCCGTATCTAATAAAAGGGGTTATCGCACAAACAAACTTGCTTACAATTATGACTGGCAACTTATAAGCCTGTCATTAGTTTAATTTATTTGTAAATTGTAAAATAGATAGAATATGGAAGATTGTTCCATGGCATTCCATCACGGGTTTCAGCCCAAAAATAGTCTAAGAATTATCAATTGTATTATTATAAATAGATTCATCTTTAATAAAAGTGGTTTAATGTTATAAGTGTTTTTCCCTTGTTAGCTAGGAAGACCTCCCTAGGGTAGACTTAGTCCATCAAGGGTCCCGGACCGCTTGAGTACCTACTTTAAGTGCACGAGTTTCCTACATTATAAAAACTTTCAACCTCAACGTGCTATAAGCATTTCCGTCGTCCTTTATATTACGTTCGTAATACGGTCTACTTTTAATTTAATTTGAAGAACAATATGAATTAACTACAAAATTTTACTTTATTACTAGTTAAAAGTTAACGTACTTCATGGACTTATAATAAAAATATACATATATAAAAATATCAATTCTGCGCAATGAGTAACTGCGCGTTGATCTAATCTGGATTCAATGTAGGTAACATTTTCATGCAGCAGGTGACCATGTGACAGATGATAGCTTGCAGCAGTTTGCCTGCTTAGGATATTACAACAGGCTTCATTACCTTAGTAAATGTCATTATTCACATTTAATGGTAAAAATTACCAGAGAATTCAGCACAGGTTATATGTATGTTCAGATACAATTATGTTTGAAGTGTCTCTTTACCATCTACATAATCATAACTTCTGCACTTGTTATAAAAAAAATGTGTTATATTTAATAAATCACCAGTTGTATTTATTTACAAACAGAAATAGCGATATTCTATGTTCAATTCTAATATTACATCAAATAATATTTAGTACCAGTAACATTCGCTGAGTAAATTATCACTTTAGAAACGGTATATAATTTTGATTAATTAGTAGGTTATACAGAATGAAAATTTAAACCTTCAGCTTCATAGTGAATAATTATACCTTTATCCACTATTAATATGGTAAAAGGAATAATAAAAGGGTCATTTGAAGACCGCTGCGAAACTCTAGCGCTATGAATCCCCTGAATTGAATTCAAAGCTTGAATAAGGATAAAATACACCAGCATCTATATTGGAGCCGTATACTTTGTATAGAAATTCAAAGCCAAAATAAAGATCACTGGAAACGTACATTTGAAGGCAATGAACGTGACTCGGACCAAGTCCCACGGAATAATGGCGTCTACAAAATTAGATTGCATTTCAAGCTGGAATCTCTTACAACGTCAAGTATTTGCCTTTTATTTCGTCACGTCTCTTTGTCGTACTTTAGAAATGATGGCATCCCTTTTTCAACACTTGTATAGTGGTGCCGTAAACCAGTAAGAAAATACTTCAGTACTGTTGTGTTTTTCAAACATGAAAACCACTTTCGGTGAGAATTTATTTAATGATTCATTCTCAAAAAATTTAAGCGTAGTCTACCTTTCTTTTGATATTACAGTTAAGAAGCTCTCAAGCATAGTAGTTTTTGCAAAGGTTGTGCAAACATATTTTATAATTTTTAGCACTGGCACAAAAAATGAGGGAAAAAGTGCGCCATTTATTGCAAATACCATGAAAAACAAACTGTCGTGTAGGCTCATTTTCTTCGGCATCATAAATATGATCCCACATAAATTCAGATGATGAAATCTGATGCCATATTTTCAGCCATCCGTCTCGGATATGGAAAACTTATTTAAGCTGAATAATTCGGTGTGGCTATGGAATATGTTTTTCATCTTCCTTATAATGTAACACGTATTCCGGAACGTACCTATTAACGTTACTAAATAAATGGATTAAAACATACCAATTTTGAATTTTGACCAGCGCATCTCTCGAACTTCAAATAAAACTAATTTTGTTAACCAGTTGTGGTGCAAATATCGTTTCATTTTATTACCGCCGGCAACGTGATTCGTTTTTGAATACTCTAAATGCTAGAATTAAAGTACTCGTAGTTTACAGACAGTAAAACTCTAGAAATCCAGAACTACATTGCTAAGGAATACCTGAAACTATGGTACGGCCATGTGTTTATTGTGAAGAAATCTTGAACGTTCTCGAGTTTTTATTTTTAGGATACATCTCCAAAAAAAAAAAATATATATTTAAGTATGACATTCAAGACGTTTTAAAGACTTTTTTATATATCAAGACACTGTTGAAACACTATTCAAGACACATTTCAACCATCTCGCCAAAAACAATTTTGATTCCACTACGCTGAACAATTTCTTTAGTAGTTTGAACTGCAAAAATTTAATACTGGCAACAAGATCAGACTCCCGAGTTCTTTTATGTACTATCTCTTGGTCATTTTATTTTACACTTTGAAATAACTTTCAGAGCCCACACTTCATTACAGTACTATGGCCGAACAAGTGGAAAGTAAAAAAGAATCCGGGTTTACACTTTAAAGTTAAATGTTTGCTATTTTGTTGCGATTTTACAGCTCTTCTCACAGCTTTCGTGTTCATTGCTGGTACCTATAGAAGTTTTGCCATTGATGTAAACGTATAGTTTACTTTGCGAAAGCGGGCCATATTTTGCACTCAAAGAGTAAATGCACGATTTTTCCCCCAAAAATACTTTCTAATTGTTCACGTGTATTCGACACAAAGTATTGAAAGGCTAGTATTGGACTTGCATAAGTGGTTTAGCCAGGTAGATGTTTTATTGCTGAATTGACCTTACCCACCTATGATTTTTCAGTCTTTTGCTTTAAGTTTCATTCGAGCATTATGGGTTGGTTGCATCATGTAACCACAACAAAGCCGTCAAATCTCCGGTTAAGACAAATATGGGTAGCACCATGTAAGTTATGATTACAATGACTTCATAACTAACGCTAACCATAACTGTTGGATTTTGACCGGTTAATGCAGCAGATTTGGTCAAGTTAACTGTCAAAGTATGGACGTATAGACTTTAACAATAACGAATAATAACACAGTGTAACAAAAAAATTTTGAATTCAAGCTCATTGTTATTACTTTAGCTAAAGGTTATTTTGACTATAACAATAACGAAGCCTGTGGTGCAACTCACCCTAAGTGCGTTCTTTTAATAACATATATAACCTATACTTTTAGTCATACTTACGTCAAACATCAAATGTGAATTTATCCATCGTTGATTTACTCGGAACATATTTTCATTTGAATTTCAAACCACCAAATAATTGTTTACAACCGATCTTGTTTTAATATCTGGTAAATTATCTTAGCCTAAACCACCAGTTTCTTGCGAAGTTCAGAAAACAATCATGATAACATTGCGGTGACAAAGTTTTGATAGTCTTCAGATATATATCTTGTGAACTCACATAAGTTGGTATAATGTGAGATGATATTATGTTGTTAAGTATATTAAATTGTTTCCAAGCAGTGAACTTGCCTTTAACCCCACTGTAGAGTTTCCGGACATTGCAGAGTCTAGGCTGTTTTCTATTTCTACCTATTTATTTTTGGTACTGCAACGTTTGCTTGTGCCGTATTTATTAAAAGAGGTTATTGCACAAACAAACTTGCCGACATTTATTACTGGCAACTTATAAGTCTGTCAATATTTGATTTTATTTGTAAAATGAAAAATATATATATTATGGAAGATTGTTCCATGGCATCCCTGGATGGGATTCCTTGACGGGATTCCTTACGGAATTCTATTGCGGGCTTCGTACCCAAAATAGTCTAATAATTATCATTGTATTTTCCTATAAAATAGATTCATCTTAAATAAAAGTAACTTAAAGTTAAAAGTGTGTTATCTTTCCTTTGTTGATTAGGAAGACCTCCCTAGGTTAGATTAGGTCCATCCCGGTTACCGACCCCCCAGATGGTGGAGGCGCCGGGTACAGTTGTAGTGTTTTGTTTTCTTTCAGATTATTTCAGCTATATACCCCACTGAGTATGGCGGAAGGAAAATTTTAGAAGGCAAGAGCCATCTGAAATACCAAGAGTAAAGGAAAGACTCTAGAAGGTGATTCATCCAACGGGCGAGGAAGGAATTTCCCAAACTTCAACCGGCGTCAGTAAGACAGCTTGGGACATTGTTGATGCCGATTGATCAAGACAATGTTACTTGGAGATTATTAGGCGTGGCTCAAATTAAACGTGCACATTATCTATAGTGTTATTTTAATCTTTGAAAATTGACTTCTTTAGAGCATTGGCACCACACGTATATTTATGATTCGTAAATAAAATGTAACGCGGTAAATACGTGCCGGATTAAAAACTAGTGGAGCCTTTTTTCAAAGGACAATGGATGAAGTGTTAGCAGGTCTTAAGTATAAAAATGTGATAGTTTTTATTGACAATGTGATCGTGTATGGTGATTCGTTTAATGAATTTATAAGTGCTTTGGAAGAAGTGTTTCAACGGTTGAGTGCGGCAAACTTGACACTCAAACCATCAAAGTGTAATTTTGGATTCAAAGAAATAACTGTGTTAGGACACACTATTTCTGGAGAAGGTATTTTACCAGACCCAAAAAATATTGAAAAATAAAAAAAGTAAAAATACCAAGAAATATTAAAGAATTGAAATCGGTATTGGGTTTATTTTCATATTATAGAAAATTTATAAAGAATTTCTCTTCATTAACTCTTCCTTTAACAGATCTATTAAAGAAGAATACGAAATTCATTTGGTCACAAGTACAACAAGAGGTATTCGATAAAATGATATCGTTAATGGTTGAACCACCATTATTACGACATTTTGTTAATGACGAAAAAATATGTACAAGATTATATGTAGATGCGAGTGATTTAGCTCTGGGAGCATGTTTGATGCAAGGTCAACAAGAGAAATTGTTACCGATATGCTTCGCATCACGAAAATTAACAGAAGCAGAAAAAAAATATTCAATAACTGAAAAGGAGTGTTTAAGTTTAGTGTGGGCATTAAACTATTTTAAACATTATTTATGGGGATTACAATTCCAGTTAGTAACAGACCATAAGGCATTATGTTGGTTAAGGACAAGACGAGACATGTCTGGAAGACTAGCCAGATGGGCCTTGGCGATTCAAGCACACGACTTTGAGATTGTACATTGTTCAGGAAAACAGAACGTTGTAGCGGATTTCTTAAGTCGAAACCCTCTAATAGAAGATGTACTAGTACAGGAAAAGAAATAGAGGACGGTTTACAAGTGTTCTCGATTGAGGTGGAGAATTTATCACGACATCAAGAGGAAGATAGTTTTTGCCGAAGATGGCGCGAAAATGTATCGATCAGTCGACGAAGTGTATATAAAGGTTTTATGATATCAAATAATGTGTTATATAAATGTATTAGAAGTGGAAATATAATAAAAAATTTAATTGTTTTACCTAAGTCGTTATTTAGTGAAATCATGAGACAATTACATGATGACGCACGTACGGGAGGCCATTTCGGGATAATGAAAACTTTAGCAAAGTTCAGGGCAAAATATTTTATGCCGAACGCATCTAATGAAATCGAGAAATATATTAAGAGTTGTATACTTTGTCAAGAAAAGAAAATATATAATAAGATAGTGCCATTACGCCCTATAGTAACGGATCGTTTATTTCAAAAGATAGAGATTGATGTACTAGGTCCTTTTAATCGTTCAGTAGATGGTAATAAATATATAATAACATGTATAGATTGTTTTTCAAAATATGCTATTCGCAAAGCAGTCCCACGAGTGACAGCTCAAATAGTATATAATTTCTTTATTAATGAAATTTTAACAAAGTTCGGGACGGTATGTGAAGTATTGTCAGATAAAGGTTCCATGTTTAAGTCAAGGTTAATTAAGTTTTTATTAAGGCAATATAATATAAAACATTCCTTAGCTACCACTATGCACCATCAAACATTAAGTTTAGTAGAAAAATTGAATCAAACCATTTCATATTCATTAGCTAAATATGTAAACCAAAGTCAAAGGGATTGGTGCCAAATTTTACCTTTTATAATATTAGGTCTTTACCTATGAAATTGCCGTTTTTCACGAAATAAATGAAGCGAAATTTTTTTATATATTTTTTATTTCTATTAATCAAAATAATCACCCATGCAATCAATGCATCTTTGCCAACGCATTGGTAGCTTATTGATGCCTTTCTCGAAGAAATCAGCTGGACGGGAGGCAACAAATTCTTCAAAGGCATTTTGTACTGCCTCTCGAGTATTGAATTTTTTTACCGCCAAGAAGTTATCCAAATTCTTGAAAAAGTAGAAGTCTGTAGGCGCAAGGTCTGGTGAGTACGGCGGATGACGGAGAACTTCCAACCCCAACTCTTGTAGCTTGGAGACCGTCTGCTGTGCAGTATGGGGTCGCGCGTTGTCGTGCAGGAGCAGTGGAGCCGAACGATTGACCAAAGCTGGTTGGAGACGCGCGAGCTTCTCCATCATTGTGTTCAGTTCTTCACAGTACACATCTGCAGTAGTGCTTGTCCCGTTTGGCAAGAAGCTGTGATGAATTACACCCGCGTTAGACCATCAAACAGTGACCATCACTTTTCTAGGGGTAAGTTTTCGTTTAGGGCATTGTTTGGGTGCTGAACCAGGGTCCAACCAACTTGCTGAGCGCTTACGATTGTCAAACAGGATCCATTTCTCGTCACAAGTAACAATGCGGTTCAGAATTCCTTCATTTGTATGCCTGCTGAGCAGTGCAAGGCACGTCTCCACGCGTACTTCGCGCTGGCGGCCATTGAATTCGTGGGGTACCCATTTGTCAAGCTTTTTTACCTTGCCAATTTGACGCAAATGGACCAATATTGTTTTGATGCTAACGTCGAAAGCTGCTGCTAATTCAGCCGTGGATTGAGTTTCATCAGCTTCCATAATTGCCTTTAATTCGTCACTGTCGACCAAAATTTTCGGACGACCACGGGGTTCATTTTTCAGGTCAAAATTTCAAGAACGGAAGCGGGTAAACCAATAACGGGTGGTGCGTTCGTTTGTAGTGTTCGCTCCGTAAACGTCGTTGATGTTGCGTGCCGCTTGTGCCGCTTTGCTGCCACGACGGTACTCATACTCCATAATTACTCGAATTTTTAACTTATCCATGATGACGAAAAATGTTCGAATGCGTTGAAAACAAAACACTAACTATTAAACAAATGACGATTTTAGAAAAAGAATTCCATGTTTGTCAAATAAAATTAATTTGAAATTAGAATTATCAGTCAAAAAAAAAAAATATTTTGATTTGAAATGGCCAGTACGGCAAAACGGCAGTTTCATAGGTAAAGACCTATTTTATGCTTATAACTGTTCAAAACAAGCTTCAACTAAATTTTCTCCTTATTATTTAATGTTTGGTAGAGAACCTGAAGTTCCGTTTGATGAAAAGTTGAATCCTAACTGTAATATGACCGTTCAACAAAAAAAAGATACTTATATAAGTGCAGTGAATCAAGCCAGAGAAAATTTAAGGAAAGCTCGTTTAGTACAAAAAAGATCGTATGATAAAAAAGCTTCTAATATTAAACTTCGTGTAGGACAATTAGTTTTGTTACATTGTCCAAAAAGAATATCAGGTAAAAGTCGAAAACTTAGTCGACCATATAAAGGTTTATTTCGAGTATTACGATATATAGGATGTGACAATTATCTTGTAAAAAAAATACAAAATAACCAAGAACTAATTGTACATGTGAATAGATTGAAACCATATAATATTCGATAAAGTAAAACTAATGATAAAACTATGTCTATATTTATATATATATAAAACAAAGTTTTTGTATATACATTTATTTCTTGAAATATTATAATAATATTATAATTTCTTTATTCTTAGAATTAATAGAGTAAAAGTACACATATAGGTGTACAAATATGTATATCGTTCATTTGTAGATATGCAACGGTTAGAATTTCGTTGGGGTTTTAGAATAATATAAGAAACTAATATTTTTTTTTTCTCAAATTCTATGTACACTTCACAACGCAATGTTCCGAGATGATATATCCTGCAAAGCCGATCCAAACAGCATCACCAAAAAGGAGATGCAATGGATGGACGATGCAGATAAAAGAAAATAAGGAAAAGGTTTTTATATATTATATATTGAGATAAGAGGGTATTTTATTTAATGATTTAATAAATTAATTTTAGATACCCGGAGAAACCTCTAAGGGGCGGCAGGTACACGCGGCACGTATTTACCGCGTTATATTTTATTTACGAATCATAAATATACGTGTGGTGCCAATGCTCTAAAGAAGTCAATTTTCAAAGATTAAAATAACACTATAGATAATGTGCACGTTTAATTTGAGCCACGCCTAATAATCTCCATAAGAGAGAAGGTGATAGCCGATTTAGCTATGCGGCCAAAGTTTACGAGTATATATAATATTGTGATATTGATGTCTGTGGGTCAACACGCGGATGTAGAATAGGATCCTCAGTGGGGTTAAATAGTAAAAGGGTTGTGATGGAATAGGTAATGTATTTTAAACGGTATTGGTATAGAATTTTGTCAGGTGTATTTCGGTGCATTTTGAAAAAGTTCTCTGCATTGCGTTGTGAAATATAAATCCTTTAATTTATAGATATCATTCTGGGTTAAGTAAAATACTTTGGATCCAATTTTATGATCTATTCATAGGTAAGTTTGTCCGGTAATAGTTAGGCAGGTAAAATCTTAATATTTAGGTAGGTAATGTTTAAATTTTCGAAAGTTACAAACTTTCAAATAAACTTTTAATTATTCAGAAAAGTTTAAAGTTAATATGACAGTTCATGTCAAACGTGTTTGTTTTGCCAACTGAATGATAATGTTTGATAATATAATTTGATTAATTTAGTATTAATTTTAATATAAATAGGATTAATTAAATTTACTTTTATTGGGATATTAATGTGTTTATTACTTATCAATTAGTTATAATTATAATTTAATTGTATTCAATGGGTTATTTTAACAATTGTTGATTAATTTAATAATAAATATTGGTTATTTGAATTTGCGTATGATTGTGTAACGTAAATGATTAATATGGGGTTGTTGTTTATTCATGAATTGTATGAGAAATTAAAATAATTTACACTGTTTTATTTAGATATTAATTAACCAGCCGGGATCTTGGCTGATTTTCATCAGGTTTTGTGGCTAAGGCTCTATTGATGGAGAATAAATACAATAAGATCATTTTTGGTGTAATAAGATGTTGTAATTTAAACATGATCAAGTATATATATTCCTATCGGTAGGGGGCTCATCTGAGAGTAATCCCGATTAATGTAGGGTCGTTATTTAAGAATGAAATGTATATAGGAATTTATTTAATCAGCTTCACTGATTAAACAAATTAAACAAGAGGGGCGATTGCAACGTTTGCTTGTGCCGTATTTATTAAAAGAGGTTATTGCACAAACAAACTTGCCGACATTTATTACTGGCAACTTATAAGTCTGTCAATATTTGATTTTATTTGTAAAATGAAAAATATATATATTATGGAAGATTGTTCCATGGCATCCCTGGATGGGATTCCTTGACGGGATTCCTTACGGAATTCTATTGCGGGCTTCGTACCCAAAATAGTCTAATAATTATCATTGTATTTTCCTATAAAATAGATTCATCTTAAATAAAAGTAACTTAAAGTTAAAAGTGTGTTATCTTTCCTTTGTTGATTAGGAAGACCTCCCTAGGTTAGATTAGGTCCATACCGGGTACCGACCCCTGAGTACCAAAGTCCGCTATAAGTACGAGTATTGTCTAGTAATCTCTAACAAAACCTTACTCTGGTAGTAGAGTTTTTTATGTAAGGTCTCATCTAGGGCGGTGCTACGGTCTTTTCTAATTTAACCACCATAATAACCACGCGAAGGAACAGTGTAAGGTCAGTGTAATTGCTGAAACAACAGCAATGGCAACTTAAGCCTAAGATTGCCGACCACGCATCAGTAATCGATATTCAGTAAATAACTATATACTTAATAAATAACATCTACGATTATTGATGTCTATAGACGTCTTTGCTTGTTTAGGCCACATCTGCATTGCCGGAGAATTTAATTTTTTCTAGTTCATTGTACTGCTACTCGATGTGCGTTCAGTCATATGGGAACAGTCATATTCATGAGATTCAAAAGTATTGTAATTCTTGGACTGATTAACAACGTTATTGGTATTTGCCTTCAACAAGGAAAACGTATCAAAGGCTAAATATATCGTCTACATGCCGGTTTCGTAGTTAAATATCAAAACCGCCATGTAGACAGCATTACAAAATTAACCATGAACGAGAATAAAAGTGCACGTAAGCAATTATAATATGATTTTGTAAACACAAATCTGAAAGATGAAAAAACATGTACAAATTGAACCGATTTTTGTTAAATATGTCTAAAGACACTTTCGATTCATTCATCTTTGAAACTGAAATCTACATCAGATCAAATCTAAATCAGAATCGATTCCTTCGTATGGATCATATCATGCCACGGATACATGTTATAACTATAACACCCCTGATTTTTTGCGGAGGTAAGAAAAGGTCATATTACTGTAAGGATTTAATAAAGTTATTTCATGCGGCCAATGCATGTTTTTATGTGTTATAATCAAATACTTAAAATGAAAGTCATATTATTTATGCATAATTATTTACAAATAATAATAATTGGGCGATCTCTATAAACTTCAGCTTAATACGAACTTTAGCGCTCTGAAAATAATAAAAACTAAAACAATATTTGACTTATTTTCTCGAAACAAAAAGAAGATTCGTTTAAATAAAAGAAAAACACCAAATTGTAGTTATATTTTTTTATGACTGTAAAGGTGTTAGGCTTTCTGGAGTCGCGTCACGTTTCTCTCCACTTATCACCCGTAGTACTCGTAAAATGAAATAAAGTGAGGCGCAGTTTTCGTCCACGACTTAAATTATATAAGACTTAAATGAAATAAATCGTTGGTTTCTTTTTAATAACTTTTTTGGTATTAATTTTTGGTTTTTGTTGCGATTAATTACTTGGCAAGTTAAAGATTATTGAAAAATACATCGCTTTAAAAATAACATTTTGAGTTTTTTTTCAGTTGTCGGGTAGTTTATATGTTTAGTTGGTATATATGCTTCATATTATGTTAGACTACTAATAATATGTACCATAACTCTTCAATATATACAAAATGAAATAATTCAATAATGTCTCTACTTAACTACCACTAAGTAAAATTTTTGCTGGTGAAGCCTTAAGTGGTATTTTGCATACTATAAGTAATATAATTTTTTATGATATCTGTCAAATTAAAACGAAACACTTTCACCTTTTTATCTGCCAAGTACTTATAAATTAATATTAACGCATTTCACTCTTTTATTTTTATTTATATTTATAGGATGGAGGGAAACATCGTTAAATTTAGAAAGTCCCTTCGCCAAAAACCCAACATTTAATTTACCAACTATATACAAACTACCATTTTACTACCATTTGCAATCAATCAAGTAAGACTTACTTGAGTAATACTCATATTAAACGAAGTATTGATTCGTTTTTAATTTGTCCCCTTTTTGCGTGCCATTGCATATTGAGTGCCTCAAAGCAATTAGCGAGAAACGCTTACGAGAATACCTCGCGTCCATTTCGTTGAATGGTACAAAAGGGGGCATATTCCGGACCGACGCAAATGCAAACTGATCTTTTGTTGGCGGGTATCAATTCGAATGATAGTTCCTCTGTAATGTGTCTAAAGATGATAGAGGCCGGTGGTATAATAATATAATTAATTGTTTGTATGTCTAGCCTGTTGTAGAAGATTGTAATGTGATCAATAATCCAGACAGAATAATGTAAAAAACATGCATAAAAGTAAACGAGTATATCTACTTCGTTTCAAAAAACTAAATCTATTTAGTATAGATTTGTACCTTGTCAGGGTTTTTATTCATTCATTTATATACAGTCCAGTAGAAAAAAATAAAATAAATAGGAAGTAAACAATATTTTTAGCTAATATAACCTGATCAGTTATAATAGACCTTTAGTTGAGTGGAGTAATTATTGGGAATAAAAGTTTTAAAAAAACTTTCAATTCTAATATACAAAAAAAATGTCGCTACAGTTTATGGATAGATGCCTCAAAAAAACTACTCGGAATGTGCATCAAGCAGGTTGGCCGCGCTGACTTCGTTCCGTTAGCAATTAATAGGAATATAATTCTTACATCCGCTCGTCCACTAAATAAAAAGCGTCATACGCTATCTCATTTTGTTTATCTTTTGGAGGAATTTGAATGCCACCGAGTTTGTATCGAGGCTTTAGCGGCCGAGTGGCTCAGTGGGTAGTAGCCCTGCCTATACACTGGATGTCCGAAGTTCGAGTCACGGTTGGGACATTCATTTGTGTGATGAACTCAGATCTGAGTCATGGTTGTTCGCATTTTGTATGTGTAGGTATGATATTCTAGGTTCCCCCCCGTTCATGTATAGTCATCTATTACACAAGCTCTGCTTACTTTGGGGCCATATAGTTGTTGTGTTTGTTAGTTTGTTATTATTATTTATTTGTACGAGAAAATGGCTTAGGATGGAGGTCTCTAACGGCTGTTTCTATTTGTGTTACTTCAAAATATATATTAATTCTGACGCTTAGTTGCGACATGAAATTGGTACAAATGTTAGTTGTCTTGCTTTTTCTTTTATGTACTAGCCAAATTGTATACAACCTATTTCACGTTTTCAACAATTTTGACAAACGAGTGCTGAGAGGTTATTTCTACCTGCTTTTTATTGGTTCACCTATAATATTTTTTAAAAGAGGAAGTACGGTCCGACCAGCCTATTTGTAAACGTCGTGATTCGTCTTAATGTTGCCATTTCATTAAAATGGATACTAGTTTCAGAAAAACTATAAATACCAAAGCTAGTAAATTATAAAAATGGCAAGCGATTAGCTGATCAAGATGACAGCCGAGTTTCCTAAAATTTCGTTTCACAGAAAACTTGATCAGGCTGTATGGATGTATCGATCGACAGTCATTAAGAGATACATTTTGTGAACCGATATTGAAATAAAATTTTGATTTTCATAACATACTAGTTCTTATAATTATACAAGGTTCTGGAAACTCTTATGTAGAGACAGAGCCATTACTGATTAAAATCACTAACAGCCACTTAAAATATTTGAGGACTTTTTCTTATCTCGATATTCGATATTATAGCAAATGCATTGCCTTCACGGATTTCAAAAGGTAAGAAGAATACTACAAAAACACAATATAGAACAAACTCCAACTCAAAATAAAATCAGCCCTAACTATGCATACATTGAAGAGAACTTTCAAGGAATATATGGCTATACTTTAAAAACAGCTAGTGTATTGTAATTAGTATTAATGTATGTATGTGTATTAATAATATTTGCATGTTAATGAGCATGCAAATGCGTGCGTTGACCCAGCCAGATGTTGTTGCATTTGATATTTCATTCTAGCAGACATTTAGTTTTCGAGCTTATGTAATTGTTCCGTGATTTTTTTATTTGTTTTTGTATCAGTTTTTGTCATTTAAATTACTTTGTATACATTTATTATTATAGAATATTTTAAAGAAACAATTCATGTAATGTTTTAATTACTCTATGGCATAAAGGTCTACCTTTCAGAAAGTCATGTTATGCCTTCATAATATTAAATAACGTCAAATAACCATAACAATTAGCTGTGTCGGTAGTGCAGCCGTTCAAGCGCTGGCTTCTTGATCATAAGGTCTGGGGTACGATCCCGGTATTACCACATGTTACCAATGAGTTTTTACAGCATAGTTTAGTTTTTAAAGGGCTATTTTGTAATATACATGAACTTGGAAATAGAGAATATCTAAAAGAAAAGTCTAGAGAGTGGTATATTATACTATTTCCATTTCTTTATTTTCTCGATGACAGCTCCTGTGAAAACTTGTGCGAGCGTTTTTTTTACAATAAGTATGCATTATTTTATAAAAATAGGACGTTTACACACGTACAAGGTTATATAATAACAGAGTCGGAGAAACTGATAGGGATGGAGCTCTATCGATAAACGAGATAGATAGAACTGTCATTGAGAATAACTTGCATTAAAAAATATTTATGAAAAATTTTTGTATATACATATTAATTATTAATTCATAATTAAGAATGGTAATGATTACTCTACATGGACTAGGAGCGACCATAAGTTACCATTTCCAAATTGAGGCTTGCTAAAAGTAGCAAAACATTTATCGGAATGTCAAAACGTTGTTATAATAAAATTGCCAAATCATTTCAATCGCTGCCCTTAAATAAATTTAAGAAAACCTGAAGGAAACTTTATGTCAAAAAGCTTATCATAAAATCAATGATTATTTAGAGGACAAAAAGGCGTGGGGTGGATTTATTCACAGGCTTTTTCTGTTTCTGTATCTGAATAATAAATACAAAACGAAAGTATTATACCTGTTTGTTCGTTGAGTTCTTCATCCCGATTAATGTCTAAAGCGTCATTGTCACTTAAGTACGTCGGGTGACGGGTCGCTCACTACCCTCTAATATGGTTGAGGACGGCGACAGCTGGATTCCGTGCTAACCCCGTAAACGGGAGCTGTCTGAGGATATTAGTTGTTTGGATAGTTCATGGGGAGGAAGACTGGCCGAGCTAACAGATGCAGATAAGAATTATTTTGTATAGAAGAAAGAGCTATTGTAAATTTATTTTGAATAAATTATACCTAAAATATATGAAGTTTCTTACCAGTTTTTCTTCAAAGTTTTTCGAACTGGTAGTAGAGTCATTAGGTAGCTTTATAATAATAAAAAAAATAAAAGCGAAATAAATATTTAATTTGAATGAGTACACTAAGCCGACTTACTTAAGGAAAACTTCGTAAATAAACCCACGTGCACTACCACCAAGTTTTCTGCTCTGTAGCAAAAACAGGAACTAAAGCTATTTTATATGCTTATATGTCAAACTTCATTATTTCAATGAAGCGCTCATGGCCAAACGGTTGTCATTGTCACGTGACGATTGTTAAGTTAAGCAACGTGTGGCAGACCTAGGAGGGGTGACCTTCAGTGAAGCCTATGGAGTTTCCAGAGGTGGCTAGATCAACTCTGACAGCATAGGTTATCACTCCTTTACACGATAAGAAAATAAATCAAAGGACGCAACGCTACCCTTTAGTGAAGATAGGTTGGTCGGACTATGTAGTAAATACTTCAAAGGTATGTGGGATTTTTTTTATTGAAAAAGGATGAGATGTTTGCCTTCCATCTCACCTGATGGAAAGTGACGATGAAGACGAAGGTGTTACACGTCTATCAACGAGATACCTATTCACTCGACGCTTGAACTGACGAAAGAACTGAGACTATAGTTTTCTGGAAGAACAGGCAGATTCATTCCACACGTTGGCGACCCGCACCAAAAAGGAACTATCAAAGCGTTTGGTTCGACTTCTTGGGATATCTACTATAAAGGTGTGGAAGGTCTTTCTGCGTCTAGTAGTCTGATGTAAGAAGGATGTGGTTTCAACCTGATCAAAAAGAGCATTTGCGCACTCTCCAAAATGTAATCTGTAGAAGACTGCTAAACAGGCAACTTTCCGACGATGGTCGAGGCTTTGCAGTTTTTTGGTGGTCAAAGTTGTAAATAATTTTTAGGGCTCTTCAGTCAACTGAGTCCATCGCTTCTAGTAGGTTCTTTGCAGAACCGTTCAATAGGTGGTTACAGTACTCCATACAAGATTGAACTTGAGCTGTGTACAAATTAAGTAGCCGTTCAGAGCTGAAGTACTGTCGGACCTTCAAGATGATTCCCAACTTTTTTGAAGTAGTTTAAGCCATGGACACAATTTGTTGCCCAAAGTTTAGTTGGGACGATATAGTTATGCCCAGAAGCCCTAGGTGGTCGGTTAAGGGGACAGAAACATTTTTGGAAAGTGGGCGTTAGGTCGAAACTGCTCTTTTTGGCGGAGAATAAACACGCCTGTGTTTTTGACGGGTTAAATTTGACCAAGTTGAACTTGCCCCAATTGGAAACTTTCTTTAAGGCCAAATCAAACCACTCAATCATGGACTCTCTCAATGCCCGGATGTTTTGAGGACTTGCTCGCACATTGGACATGTATCTCTACAGCGGTGCTGTCATCAGCTTTACCAATAATGCCTGGGGTTAGCAGGTTATTAATGTGCAGCAAGAATAACTTTGCAGAAAGAACAGATCCTTGAGGTACCCTGGCATTAATTGCCATTAGGTCAGAAGAGCAGCCGTCTAAGACTACTCGAATTGACCGTTTCCTCAGAAAATCAGATATCCAGTCGTAGAGCCCATCAGGTATTCCGTATGCTGGAAGCTTACTCAAGAGACCATCATGCCAGACCCTATCAAAAGCCTTGGAAATGTCTAAGGAAGCTATAGCTGTTATAGCTTCACCGTGACCTTCCAAAGCTTCGCTCCATAAGTGAGTGGCATACACAAGAAGATCTCCAGTCGAGCGTCCACTGCGAAAACCATCTTGGTTATCAATAAGGAGCTTGTTGGACTCAAGGTATGCCAGGAGACGATTGTTCAATACACCCTCCATATTTCGGATTCCAAAGAGCGTCGATACAGACGCGTTAGAATGGGAGACAACGTTTTATATTGACTATCTATAATTTTTCTTCATTTTTCTATTTCTTATTCTATGCGGGTTCTGTTCATCTTAATCTAAGCTAATACAAATAGTTGTTCCTCTCGGGATGCTAGCTATCTGGGACTAAAGGTGCTAAAATTGGTAATATTGACCTATTTTTAAAGTTATATAAAAACGATCTATATTTCGTAACATATTTTTGACATCAATCTTTTTTTAATATGAGTTAATAATCATTATTGTCTGCCAAAGTACGAATTCTCTTTTGAACTTTTAATGTGGTAACCAGTTAATAATAATAATAATAATAATAATCGTTTATTTCAGACCATCGAACCATATTTTTTTAGTTATACATTTCTTATGAGCTATGTTAGTAGAGAAAACAGATTATATTTACACATTTTTTTTTTACAATTACAAATATAAACAGTACATACAATACAATTAATTTATGCATTCCTTCTTCTATGCACATCATTCCAGTATTTATAGATCGTACTGTCCACTTTCCCGTACAATACTTGTAGAATGCTGTTAGGACTATTACAGATTCGAAATTTTAGGGAAGCAATCCTCTTCCTTAAGATGCCATAAAAGTCATCGACCCTTGCTTCAGCGAACATAGTCGATGCGCTGCAAAATCGCGGTAGTCCCAACAGCACTCTGAAACCATTATTATATTGGACACGAAGAGCTCCATACGCTTTTTTCGTGAATGTTTCCCAGAGGTTGCACGTGTACAAAGTTTGACAGTAAGCTCTAAATAGAGTTATTTTCACTTTATCTGTACACCGTGCAAACCTCCGAGCCAACATATTTGTGCGCACAGCTAGAGCTTTACGTTCCCTCTCGATGTCATCATCGTCATCCAAGTTTTCAGTAATTACATGTCCTAGGTATTTAAATTTATTTACTCTCTTAATTGTTGCTTTGTTGAGTATTATATCAGGTACATGTAGTGGTAGTTTACCTTTTGCACGAAAGATAAGTAGTTAGCACTTTTTTACGTTAATGTGGTAATCGTTTAAATCTATCAAATATTCAACTCAAAATGTGAATTTAAATTACGAAATGAAAGCACAGGCTGTTGATTATTCCTGATAATGCAGTCTAGGTGGGTTTTGTAGCATTTCCGTTCTTGATTATTTGAACAGAAATACTTTTTTGTCTTACAATTATAACTGAACTACAAGAAAACCGTGTCTATCGGGGCTTGGTCAAATCTGAAACTAGAGATTGCAACTACTTCACATGACAACAAGATGACATTACAAGCCCGGCGATAAAATGATTAACTGAATCTTTTAAGGAAAGCCAAATAAAGAGCACTTTGTTAAGGGCCTCTTTATTTATAATATAAATATAAATGTTATATTTATCCCAAGATAAACATGCCAACTGTATGGCCACAAAAAAAGCGGAGCTAGTGTTATGTATTGGATGTGAAAACACAGAATAAACATACGTATATTAATATCAACAATCATAAACCGATGTTCATCACACAATTGAGTTCCCCGACCAGGACTCGAACCTGGGACCTCAGGCGTATCAGGCACTACTACCCAATACGCTACACGTCAATAAACTGTTTATTGTATAATCAAGAGTCGAAAGTACTATATTTTATTTCATATTTTGTAACGAACTCAATATCTTTAGGTACGATGTCAAGTTTCGTGTCTAAAAAAATCTAAATTTTACATTCCAAGTGACATAATATCATCCAAAAACTTTGATGAGTATGGCAAATAAATACTACTTATAAATTATTATAACTTTCTCTTCTTCTTATTTTCATTGTCACACTTCACATCACCTGAGTTTTAATATTAATTAAAAGTCATTCACGACCTCCTTTAGGATAAAGTTTCTGCTATCAATTAGCTGTTATCGTTAAGAATATTTAATAAAACCAAAAAAATTAGGTTTCTATAAAAAAAAGTATTTTTGAAGTTAAATTCAAAAAAATCGATATCATATCATACATATATACGATAATGAAAGATTTTCTATATCATTAAAATAAAAGCTTTGTGTCTGAAATGATTAAAAACTTCAATAACCTGAACTTTTGAAATATCTTTAAAATTTGCTCTTTAACATAATTTTTATCAGTCCAAAAACTTGAAAAACGAATCAGTTTGACCGACAATAACTTTTTTAGCACATGCGGCGTAAGTAAGATCCGTACCACATGTATGTACCAAATTTCAGCTCTGTGCGCATTGATGTTATGTAGCCTGCACTACGTTTTTGAGTAACTTGAGCGGACTGTTACCAACTAATATAAGTATTCTACTTAATTATTATTGAAGTTTTATAAATGTAACATTCATGTTGTTTTTTCTCGAAAATCTGAAATGTATGTATAATGAAATGTATTCACACGAAAGTCAGGTTTAGTCGAGCAACATTTAGTGTAACGGTAATGTTCATCACATTTTATAACTTCAGTGTGTGTCATTTTTGCTGACTTGTAAAAGTTTTTCAGCAAAAACTTCTATTCACTTTGACTTGTAACCGTACTCCTGTAAAGCAGCATGGTGTTGATTATGACAACCTTTTGGCATACTCATTTTGTATGACTAACTTTAATGAATATTACTTACAACAGCTACATTACAAGAATATACAGTCATTATTTTACTATATTTTGTGCTCGTGTGTGGAATTATTTCCTTCATTTTAATCAATTTAGACAAATAATAAACAGTTATAAAGCTACTAGTCTAAGGTGCTAATATTTCTATATTTATTTGAAATCTTAGCTGACATGGATTTTGCTGAATTATCCCAGGTTCGAGTTTAGGTCGGGGCATTTATTTGGGTGATGAACACAAATGTTTCCTCTCGGGTCATGGTTTATTATGCGCTTCCCCCAGTTCGCTGTATGGTCATACATAACACTAGCTCTGCTAACTTCAGGGTCATACAGTTGGTGTTTTTGTCTGGGGATTAATATTTTTTATTATATACCTAAATACAATCATAAACGTACATACAGTTTTACTTTTAGTTTGTTCCGTGTAGTGACATTTTCATGGTTAAGTGTGGATCTACATTAAATATTCAAAAACTTTATGTATACAGTTTTCACGATTTAGTGTACAAACAGAATGTTGTTTTTCATTTATCAGGAGGATACATGAAAATCACAGTAAAAACTTCTTCTAAAATATTTACTCTTAACGACAACTATTAATCTTCTCATGTGCTTTTTACTACATAATATGTCCCCGACGTGTAATAAACAATATAAATTTCGTACTAGCTTGCAGCTTCAAAAAAACAAACAAAAATAATTCCTGTTTACAAATATATTGTAAATCTATTAACAATTAATAAAACATTTCATATGGCAATCGGTTTGAAAGGTACACAGCGAGCTAACGACTCGTGAGTCTTTCTCGAGATCATTTTTACGCAGACATTTTGTTTTCATATTACATTATACGTCGTTTAAGATAGAGTTTACAAGTCATCGTGGATCAGGCGTTTCTAAAATTCGTCTTGGAAGCCAGAGTCCGAGGTTCGAATCTTATGTTCCAAAATTGTTGTGCTGGTTATATATTGTTTTCACGAAGAAACAAAAGTTTTCATATAGGGATTAACTATAGAAAATTGTAGCACAGTCTAAAATAAGTGAAAGGCAGTCAAAACAATTTTTAAATTGTTTGAACATTTGAAAAAGAAAAGAATGAAGAAAAGACGATCGCTTGGAATAAAAAACAAACAAATAAAGAATATCGCTTGGACGTACTCAGGAGTAGCCAGTAGCCTAAAGTCGGCTAACCTAAAAAGTAAAGAGGAATAGAAAGAGGTCCAGGTATAGCGTTGGCTTAAGAAGATGAGGTTAATAGAGGGAGTGAGCTAGTGCCACTGCAGTAAAGAGGTGTGCGAAGTCCAAAGTTTGGGACATCAGGGTCTGTTCACGGTTACAGTATATAAGCAAGCAGTACTGAAACTAGGCATGACGCCTTCCCGCTCCTTTAGCCCCCGCGCTAATTGAGCACCCAAATTTCACTGGTTGTTGTCGTAATATATAATTTCATAGTTGTATACCGTATTAAGTTTCTAACGCCGTTTTCACGGCGGACAGTGGCTCGTTAACCGTACTTCTAATAAGTTTCTAACGCCGTTTTCACGGCGGACAGTGGGCTGTTAACCGTACTTCGTGGAACGTGAGCTTCGTCGACGGAATTTCGTCGTTCCAGGTGCCTCGAGTCTTCGTGTTCGAGTAAGTTATCCTTGTCGTCCTCAACCACCCTACTGCGTGTAGGGTGGTTTTTAGGAAGTTAGTCATCGTTGATAGGTTCATAGTATATATATTTATATATTGTTGTCCCTCCCCAACCCCTCCGCAATGGCTTCTCTAAGCTCTCATGAGTTTATGAGGAAGTTACTTGATAGTACCGGTGCTGAAGGCATTTCTATAAATGCTGATAAGTATCGTTTCTTGGACATTCTCATCCCGCATATCATGGCGTTAATTCCCTCAATGGCCCCTCAGGCCACCCCAGTCCCCCAGACCCCTCAGGTCTTAGGCCCTCCCGCGTCCCCTTCCTCCAGTGACATGGAGTGCGAAGTAGACGCCCCTCCGCGCCGCAAGCGCGCACCCGCGACCGAGTCATCCTCGGACGCCACCCCAACTGGCCCTGAGTCTCCCTTTTTTACGCTTGTTAAGAAGCGTTCGAAACAAGACCCGGCGCCCTCGACGCCCGTCCCTACACTCCCTGCAGCGTCTTCAACGCCAGCTGCCCCAGTGTCTTCAACACCCGCTCCGGCCCCAACTTCTGTCAAGGCCAAGGTCCCACCACCCGTTTTCCTTCGGGAAAAGGGTAAATGGACTGAAGTCTCGACATTGTGCAATGAGCACAAAATCCATTACACCCGAGCAGCCAACTCGGGTGAATCTATTAAAATCTTAGTCTCGTCGATTGACGACTTTCGTGCTTTAACAAAGCTCCTCACCGATAAGCAATATGCTTATCACACTTATGCTGTATCAGAAGAGCGTAAGATCAGAGCGGTACTCAGGGGAGTCCCGTTCGAATTATCGAACGAGGCTATCCTGGAGGATCTGCAGTCCCAAGGCTTCCCGGCACTCGCGGTGCATAAAATGCACTCATCGCCGCGGTCATCCCGGCCAGTGCCATCGGTGCCAGTTGTACGGGCACGCGGCGGCCAACTGCCGCGCACCGCCCAGGTGCGTCAAGTGCCTGGTCCCGCACTTCACTAAGGAGTGCAATCGCACTCCTGAAACTCCCTCTCCTCCCGATTGCGTGCTTTGTGGCCAGTCCGGCCACACCGCAAATTACAGGGGCTGCCCTCGTGCACCCCGTTGTATGCGCTCCAATTTCAAAAGGGCGGCACCCAAACAGGCCCCGCTCCTTTCTCAAGAAAACTTTCCGCCGCTGCGTAGCCGGATTCCTCCGGCTGCAAAGCCTACACAGTCTAGGCCTGCCCCAGAAAACTGGAGGCAGCGCCCCGCATCGAATCCCATCCCGGCTCCTCGCCCATACAAACCCACTCCTCAATCCTCCGTAGCAGACGATATGCGTATCGTCTGCGACGCTATAAAAAATGTCGATGTTAGTGAAATCGCAGTCTTAGCCCGTAAACTTAGGGCTTCACGTACTCCGACAGAGCGTTTGCTAGCTCTGGCGGAGCATAGTTCCCTTCTCAATTCATTATAGGTTCATTTAAATGAATTGATCCCTAAATCATGCTTCGGCCGACCTCTGCCCAGCCTCGGCTTCACCGGAGGCTGCCCAGAACGGCCACCAACTCATGTCCCTTTGAGCACCTTCAGTGCAACTTTCACTACAGGCGGAAGACCTGCTAACGGGCACGAGGTGGCCAACTGCGCCGCTCCGCCCAGGTGCGTCAAGTGCCTGGTCCCTCATTTCACAAAGGAGTGCAATCGCACTCCTGAAACTCCCTCTCCTCCCGAGCGCGTGCTTTGTGGCCAGTCCGGCCACACCGCAAACTACAGGGGCTGCCCCCGTGCACCCCGTTGCATGCGTACTAATTCTAAGGGGGCGGAACCCAAACAGGCCCCGCCCCTTTCTCAGGAAAACTTTCCGCCGCTGCGTAGCCGGGTTCCTCCGGCTGCAAAGCCTACCCAGCCCAAGCCTGCTCCAGAGAACTGGAGGCACCGCCCCGCTGCACTAGTGAATCCCATCCTGGCTCCTCGCCTATCCAATATCACTCCTCAAACCTCCGTAGCAGACGATATGCGTATCGTCTGCGACGCTATCAAAAGTGTCGATGTAAGGAGATTGCAGTCTTAGCCCGTAAACTTAGGGCTTCACGTACTCCGTCAGAGCGTTTGCTAGCTCTGGCGGAACATAGTTCCCTTCTCAATTCATTATAGGTTCATTTAAATGAATTGATCCCTAAATCATGCTTCGGCCGACCTCCGCGCAGCCCCGGCTTCACCGGAGGCTGCCCCGAACGGCCACCAACTCATGTCCCTTTGAGCACCTTCAGTGCAACTTTCACTACAGGCGGAAGACCCGCTAGTCTAGCTCTTCCTCGTCTCCCGCCTCGTCCGAGATGGACTGCGAATCAGTCGCATCCTCTCACGCGTGGCGTCGCAAGCGTACCGCTCCCGGGAGCGACTCCGAACCCGCGTCTGATACGTCGTCAGATGCCGTCACCCTAACCGGCTCCCCTGAGCCCGCGTTTCAACTTGTCGCCAAGCGCTCCAAGAAGCGCTCGAAGAAAGCTTCGGTATCATCAATACCCGAGCCCTCCCTTGTGTCTTCAACACCGGCCCCCGCGCCGTTAAAATCGCTCGAAGTAACCGCGCCTCCCTCGGTCCCATCGAAGCCAGCGAAGCGCTGCGCTCCCGTCCCGCCGAAACCTCAGCTCCCTCCGCCCGTCTTCCTGCGTGAAAAAGCGCGCTGGACCGCGGTTTCTAACTTGTGCAAAGAGCACAAAATTAATTACTTGAAAGCAACCAATGCAGGCGACATCCAGCAATTAAAATCCAGGTCGCGACCGTCGACGACTTCCGCGCGTTCACTCGGTTACTTTCTTTAAAACAAATAGCTTATCACACCTACGCCCTCCCGGAGGAGCGTAAGATCCGCGCAGTACTACGGGGCGTCCCGTTCGAGCTCGAGAACGAAGAAATCCTCGAGGACCTTAAGTCTCAGGGTTTCCCGGTCACAGCAGTGCACAAGATGCACTCCAACCGCGGTAGGCGTTTTCCCTTAGCTCTGGTAATCCTTACCAACACTCCAAACTCGAAAGAGATTTTCAGAGAGGCTCGCACAATTTGCGGACTCTCGAACATCTCCGTCGAGCGTCCCAACCCCCGTGGTCACCCTGGGCAGTGCCACCGCTGCCAGCTATATGGCCACGCAGCGGCTAACTGTTCAGCTCCCCCCAGGTGCGTAAAGTGCCTAGATCCCCACATCACTAAGGAGTGCACTCGCACTCCCGAATCCACTTCCCCCCCTGCCTGTGTGCTGTGCGGCCAGTCCGGCCACACAGCTAACTACTGGGGTTGCCCGCGCGCTCCGCGCTCCACCGTCAAACCTAAACCGGAGCCACCGCTCACCTCCGCTAACTTCCCGCCGCTGCGCAACCGGGGTCCCCCGGAAGCAAATCCCCTTTAGCCGACGCCTACTCAGGCTCTGTCTTGGAGGCAGCGTCCGGCCGTTCCGCCTGCACCTTCCCGACCCATCCCAGCTCCCGTAGCTTCCGTAGGGCCGCGTCCCGCTCCGTTATCCGCACCTCAGTCGTCGTTGGCTGAGGATATGAAGACCGTGTTCGACGTTATTCAAAACGTCGATATTAACGAAATTTCCGTACTCGCACGCAAACTGCGAGCAGCCCTCTCTCCTCAAGAGCGTTTATTCGCGTTAGCTGAGCATCATTCGCTCCTAAGTTCGTTGTAAATTCTTTTATTTTTGTATAAATTCGTAAATAAGTAAATTATAATGTCTAGACCCGCGAATCCCGCGTCCAGTCGTATTAAACCCAAGGGCTTATACCTAGTATCTTTTAACGCTCGTAGCCTTAGCACTAACCTTCCCGAGATTAAACTGTTCCTTCAGAACAAAGAACCTGACTTATTCCTTCTCCAGGAGACATGGCTTACTCCAAACCGCTCCAGGGGATACGCTATTCCTAAGTACGCGTTTACTCGCAACGATAGGCCCAACTCCGACGGTTACAGCGGCACCGCTATATATTACAAAAGAGGCTTCCACTGCTGTCCTCTCCCTACCCCTCCTCTCCTCAACATGGAGGCCACTGTGTGTAGTTGGCAATGACTGGTCATCCGACCATCATCATAGCTTCAGTCTACATACCGTGCGGCTCCAGACCAATCCGCAGCGACTTTGAGGCCATTCTCGCCCTCGGCCATTCAGTCATTATGTTCGGAGACTTTAACTCCAAACATACTGACTGGACGTGCCTATCGACCAACACCAGCGGTATCGCTCTCCTCGACATCACTAACTACCTTGACTTAGACGTCATATCCCCCATCACTCCCACTCACTATCCCAACAACCCGACCTATTCTCCTGACATCCTCGACTTTGCAATTATCAAGCGAATCAATCTTGATCTCAGGTCCATCGAACCGCTCGATGACCTAGGCTCCGACCATCGCCCCGTCTCCCTCGTGCTAGGCGCGCCTAACGACAACGTCACATCTCCTAAGACCTTTACCAACTGGAAAGGCTTTAAAAATACGTTAGTTTCAGCCTTAGAGGCACCGAACTCTCCGCTCGCGATTTCGCCCGACCAATTAGACAGCCCGATTAAAATAGATTCGATAGTCGATAATCTCACTGATGCTATCAACTCAGCCATCAGCGACAACGTAATCGTTGCTAAGAAAGGCAAACCCGCGCTTCCCTTAGCCGTTAGCAATCTCATTAAAGCTAAGAACGCGGCTCTCCGGAGAGCCAAGAAATATCCCACGCCCGCATATAGAACAGCTGCGAATCAGCTTCAACGTAAAGTTAGGTCTCGCCTCGCGGAACTCCGTGACACTCAGTTTAACGATCTCATGGAGAATATCTCCCCGTCCCACCAAGCGTATTATCGAATGGCCCGAGCTTTACGCGTAGACACCGCCTCTCACGTTCCTCCTCTCACTCGTCCCGACGGCACCATTGCCTTCGAAGTCGAAGAGAAAGCCGAATGCTTCGCCGTCAGCATAGCGGCACAATGTTCGCCCAGCACGCAACCCACGGATCCTTCCCACATCCAGGCGGTGGAGGACGAAGTTCTCCGCAGAGAATCTCTCCCTATCACCGACGACCCCGTCACAGTCTCTAATGATGAAATCTTGCTTCTCATTAGAAAGCAAAAGTCCAAAAAGGCTCCGGGTGCGGATGGAATTTCCAACCACGCACTTAAGCACCTGCCACAGCAGGTGCTTACCTTGTTAGCTATCATCTTCAATGCCTGCTTCGACCATAGCTACTTTCCAAAAGCCTGGAAAGAAGCGACAGTCATAGGCATTCCCAAGCCGGGTAAACCTCTGAACATCCCGGCTAATCACAGACCCATCAGCCTCCTCAAGGCAATGTCTAAACTTCTCGAAAGAGTCATACTCTCTCGAATGCGGAACCATCTGTTTCCAACGGATGGCGACCCTCTCATTATTCCCCACCAGTTCGGCTTTCGCGCTAAGCACTCCTGCCCTCAGCAAGTCCATCGAATCGTCGAGTACATTCTCGAAGGATTCTATCCGCATCGTAAAAAATCAATCGCGGTTCTCTTTGACGTAGCCAAGGCATTCGACAAAGTCTGGTACAGCGGTCTCGTTTTTAAACTCTATAAAATAGGCTTACCGGTTCGCCTAGTCAGATTAATCGCGTCGTTTCTTAAAGACCGTACGTTTCGATTCAAACATGAAGGCACGCTCTCCGCGCCTCGTCCCATAAAGGCTGGAGTCCCGCAAGGCTCAGTCCTCGCCCCTCTGCTGTACACCGTGTACACTAATGACATGCCCATCCCGCCGAAAGGCGTCGAACTCGCCCTCTTTGCAGACGATACCGCCCTTTACACTAAAGGTCAAAGGATCCCGTATAACATCACCAGACTCCAAAAGGTCGTAAACGCCCTCGGTGTTTGGTTTCAAAAATGGCGTATCGATGTCAACCCAGAAAAGAGTTATGCCATTCTATTCGACCACAAACGTCGTAATCGCCGCAACGATCCCCACATTCGAATGTTAGGTATTCCCATCCCCTGGAAGCGCAGTATCAAATACTTAGGCGTCACCTTAGATCAGACGCTTTCTTTTAAGCCACACGTCGATAGAGTAACGAAACTCGCGCGTTTCTACTTAAGCCGCTTAAATAGTATGATAGGTAGAAAAAGTAAAATGTCTTTTAGAAATAAACGTACACTTTATAAGGTCTGCGTTAGACCCGTCATGTCATATGCTTCGCCAGTCTTTGCCCACGCCAATCCCTCCGTCCTGTATAAGCCGCAGGTAGTTCAAAATCTCTTCTGCCGCAGGGCCACAGACGCACCTTGGTATGTGCGCAACGCGGACCTGCACAGAGATCTTGAACTACCTACAGTGCAACAGCACCTCAAAACACTCTCAGAATCGTTCTTCAAACGCGCCGAATCCCATCCCAATCATCTTGTTCGAGATTCAGTCTCATATACTGCTCCTGTGTTAGATTCGAAATTCAAAGTCGCTAGGCCGAGAAACGCGCACACGGGCGAACATGCGCAGTTAACTTTAGCTCTCGAGGCCCTTCAGGCCGCAAATCCTAATTCTAACGTAAATTATAATTCTAACGTAAATCCGAATTAATGCAATTTTTATTTTTCATTTTTAATGTTTTTATTTTTACTTTTCATTTTTGAGAACCTTCAGTGCTATGTGAATCTCAGCGGGTGACCCCTTAAGGGCCCCGCTGGCGCGGCCTCTTTCTCCAATTGGCCGTCGCTCAGATGAAGGCTGAGTGGCAAAAATGCACGAGACGACAGGGGGTTTTTTAGTGGGTATGGTTCTGGTAGGCGTCGGGACGAGTCCCACATAACTCCGATCGCGCGCGCGGAGTATGCGTCAGAGCATTTTTTATGTCCTCCTGCCCATCCCGTGGAGGGGAACCAAAAAAAAAAAAAAAAACTAGGCATTCAGTCTCGGTTTGCGTGCGGATTCGTTCGCACGTCGATCGCAGACGCTTTTTCCGCTCTCTAGTCCCCGCACTAGTTGAGCACCCCAAATTTCAGGGGTCGTTTTCACGACCCAGGCTTCGTACCGTATTTCCTAAATTTCATAGAACAGTCGTTTTCACGACTAATCTTCGTTCGCCGCCTGCTGCCCGACGTCGCCGACTGCGTCGCCGTCGCCGCTCCGGCAAGATCTGCGTTCCAGAACTTCGAGTCTTCGTGTTCGAGTAAGTTATCCGCGTCGTTTCCAACCGCCCTACTGCGTGTAGGGTGGTTTTAGGAAGTTAGTCATCGTTGTTAGGTTCATAGTATATATATTTATATATTGTTGTCCCTCCCCAACACCTCCGCAATGGCTTCCCTATGCCATGACGAAATTTGGTCTAAGGTACTTAAGAGTGCCTGTGCCGCAGGTATGAACATAAATGCCGACAAGCATCGTTTCCTAGAATCTCTTATCCCTCATTTCATGGCGCTAATGCCCACAATGGCCCCTCAGGCAACCTCCGTCCCTCAGGCTACTCAGACCACTCTGGTCTTAGGCCCTCCCGCGTCCCCTTCCTCCAGTGACATGGAGTGTGAAGTAGACGCCCCTCCGCGCCGCAAGCGCGCACCCGCGACCGAGTCATCCTTGGATGCCACCCCATCTGGCCCTGAGCCACCCTCCTTCACCCTAGTTAAGAAGCGCTCTAAGAAGCGCTCAAAACAAGCCCCAGCGTCCTCAACGCCCGTCCCGGTGTCTTCAACACCCACCGCGGCGACTTCAACGCCAGCTACCCCGGTGCATACAACACCCGCCCCGGCCTCTTCTGCCAAGGCCAAGGTCCCACCACCCGTGTTCCTTCGGGAAAAGGGTAAATGGTCCGAGGTCTCGACTTTGTGCAAAGAGCACAAGATCCACTACACCCGAGCGACCAACTCGGGTGAATCTATTAAAATCACCGTCTCGTCGATAGACGATTTCCGTGCTTTGATAAAGCTCCTCACTGATAAGCAATATGCTTATCACACCTATGCTCTGTCAGAAGAGCGTAAGTTCAGAGCGGTACTCAGGGGAGTCCCGTTCGAATTATCGAACGAGGCTATCCTGGAAGACCTGCAGTCCCAAGGCTTCCCGGCACTTGCGGTGCATAAAATGCACAGCAAGTACGGGAGGCAACACCCTCTCGCCTTGGTGGTTCTCACCAACGTCCCCAAGTCCAGGGAGATTCTCAAAGGGGTAAGCACCATTTGCGGCCTCTCTGGGATCTCGATCGAGGCGCCTCATCGCCGCGGTCATCCAGGCCAGTGCCACCGGTGCCAGTTGTACGGGCACGCGGTGGCCAACTGCACCGCTCCGCCCAGGTGCGTCAAGTGCCTGGTCCCTCATTTCACAAAGGAGTGCAATCGCACTCCTGAAACTCCCTCTCCTCCCGAGCGCGTGCTTTGTGGCCAGTCCGGTCATACCGCAAACTACAGGGGCTGCCCCCGTGCACCCCGTTGCATGCGTACTAATTCTAAGAGGGTGGAACCCAAACAGGCCCCGCCCCTTTCTCATTAAAACTTTTTGCCGCTGCGTAGCCGGGTTCCTCCGGCTGCAAAGCCTACCCAGCCCAAGCCTGCTCCAGAGAACTGGAGGCAACGCCCCGCTGCACTAGCGAATCCCATCCTGGCTCCTCGCCCATCCAATATCACTCCTCAACCCTCCGTAGCAGACGATATGCGTATCGTCTGCGACGCTATCAAAAGTGTCGATGTTAGGGAGATTGCAGTCTTAGCCCGTAAACTTAGGGCTTCACGTACTCTGACAGTGCGTTTGCTAGCTCTGGCGGAACATAGTTCCCTTCTCAATTCATTATAGGTTCATTTAAATGAATTGATCCCTAAATCATGCTTCGGCCGACCTCCGCGCAGCCCCGGCTTCACCGGAGGCTGCCCCGAACGGCCACCAACTCATGTCCCTTTGAGCACCTTCAGTGCAACTTTCACTACAGGCGGAAGACCCGCTAGCGCGTCTCCGCCAGCACCCCCAACTTCCCGACGGGTGTCGCTTCCGATGAAGGCTAACAGTATACCCTTACTACAGCCAACAGGTGGTTTTTAGTGGGTAGGTGCCATTCTGGTGAGTCCCACATAACCCCCCCGCAGAGGAATTTACCTGCGAGCGGGTATGCTTGACGCATCTTCCACCTCCCTCCCGCGAGGGTGCCTCAGCAGCAAAAAAAAAAAAAAAAACTAGGCATGATATTCTCGCTCAGATCGCCACGCGGTGCGGACGTGCAAGACCCAGTTCTCCGTTGATCGGTCCCTTCACGCCATTCCGTGGCGCTCAGTCTACTGACGTCACAGTCTAGCGTGTTGGTTCCGTGCTACGGTTTTCAAGGTTTTTCTACTCCGTCTGAGTGCTTTCGAAGTGCGAATTTTCTTTGCGACTAAGCCCCTTAGTCTTCAAAGTGCTGTGCTAAGTAGTGTTGTGCTTGTGCTGAGTGCAGTGTTGTGCCCAGCGTAAGTAGTCTGGTTTCAGTGCAAGGGATACTTAACGGTGACAACGAATTTGTACTGAACCAGTCCTTTTTATTTTTATTTATTTCTCTTCTCTATTTTATTTATTTTTCTCCTATTTTTATATTTATTTTTATCATATTTGTGTGTTTTCGTGTGTATTTGTCCTTTCTGTCGGTAAAGGTTGACCCTAACGCGGTCAACTCTTTACCTGCGTACCCTTTTTTAGGTTTCTAGGTAGCGGCCTTCGGCGTACTACGGTTAGTTTCAAGTTATTCTCCCCAGCCCCCCTACCGCTGGTAGGGAGGTTTGCCGCTAGGATTTTGCTAGGTTTTTAGGAACTAGGCATCTTTTATTATACTTATATTTTTACATATTATTGTCCCAACCCTCCCTAATGGATCCGCTAATCATTATTAACGCGTCCACCCAGGCGCTTGCTGCGGCAGGCGTCTTCATCCCAAAAGACATCCTAACGCAGGCCTTGCAGGCATCAATCGCGTCCCCGGCCCCTCAGGCCCCAACCCCAGCCCCTCAGGCCTCCAACACCCAGACCCCTCAGGTCTATAGCTCTCCCGCGTCTCCCGTTCCATCCGATATGGACTGCGCGTCGGTCTCATCCTCGCGATCATCTCGTAGGAAGCGTACCGCTCCCGGGAGTGATTCAGACTCTGCCGCGTCCGAAGCTTCGTCGGTCGCCGCCACCTAAACGGCTCTCCTGAGCCCGCCTTCCAATTAGTTACCAAACGCTCTAAGAAGCGTTCGAAAAAAGCTGCGGTGTCTTCAACACCCGAGCCAACCCCGGTGTCTTCTACACCCGCCCCCGCGCCGCTCATTTCACTCGAAGTGACCGCGTCTCCGTCGGTCCCATCGAAGCCAGCGACGCGCTGCGCTCCCGTCCCGCCGAAACCTCAGCTTCCCCCGCCCGTCTTCCTGCGGGAAAAAGCGCGCTGGACCGAGGTTTCTAACTTGTGCAAAGAGCACAAAATTAATTACCTAAAAGCCGCCAACGCTGGCGATACAATTAAAATTCAAGTCGCGACCGTCGACGACTTCCGCGCGTTCACCAGGTTACTTTCCTTAAAACAAATCGCGTATCACATCTACGCCCTCCCGGAGGAGCGTAAGATCCGCGCAGTACTACGGGGCGTCCCTTTCGAGCTTGCGAATGAAGAAATCTTCGAGGACCTTAAGTCCCAAGGTTTCCCGGCCGAAGCAGTGCATAAGATGCACTCCAACCGCGGTAGGCGTTTTCCTTTAGCTTTAGTAATCCTGTCAAATACTCGAGGGAGATCTTTAGAGAGGCTCGCACAATTTGCGGACTCTCAAATATCTCCGTCGAGCGTCCCAACCCCCGTGGTCACCCTGGGCAGTGCCACCGCTGCCAACTCTACGGCCACGCAGCGGCTAACTGCTCAGCTCCCCCCAGGTGCGTTAAGTGCCTGGATCCACATTTTACGAAGGAGTGCACTCGCACTCCCGCATCCACTTCCCCCCCTGCCTGTGTGCTGTGCGGCCAGTCCGGTCACACAGCTAACTACAGGGGTTGCCCGCGCGCTCCGCGCTCCACCGCCAAGAGGGTCGCGCCTAAACCGGCGCCGCCGCTCACTCCCGCTAACTTCCCGCCGCTGCGCAACCGGGGTCCCCCGGAAGCAAAGCCCGTTCAGCCGACGCCTACTCCGGCTCTGTCTTGGAGGCAGCGTCCGGCTGTCCCGCCTGCACCTTCCCGACCCATCCCAGCTCCCGTAGCTTCCGTAGGGCCGCGTCCCGCTCCGTTATCCGTACCTCAGTCATCGTTGGCTGAGGATATGAAGACCGTGTTCGACGTCATTCAAAACGTCGACATTACGGAAATTTCTGTTCTCGCACGCAAACTGCGAACCGCCCGCTCTCCTCAAGAGCGTTTATTGGCGTTAGCCGAGCATCACTCGCTCCTAAGTTCGTTGTAAATTTATTTTCTTTTTATTTTTCTATAAAATCGTAAATAAGTTATTTATAATGTCTAGACCCGCGAATCCCGCGTCCAGTCGTATTAAACCCAAGGGCTTATCCCTAGTATCTTTTAACGCTCGTAGCTTTAACACCAACCTACCCGAGATTAAACTGTTCCTTCAGAACAAAGAACCTGACTTATTCCTTCTCCAGGAGACATGGCTTACTCCAAACCGCTCCAGGGGATTCGCTATACCTAAGTACGCGTTTATTCGTAACGATAGGCCCAACTCCGACGGTTTCGGCGGCACCGCTATATATTACAAAAGAGGTTTCCATTGCTGTCCTCTCCCTACCCCTCCTCTACTCAACATGGAAGCCACTGTGTGTAGGTTGGCTATGAGTGGTCATCCGACCATCATCATAGCTTCAATCTACATACCTAGTGGTACCAAACCAATCCGCAGCGACTTTGAGGCCATTCTCGCCCTCGGCCATTCAGTCATTATGTTCGGAGACTTTAACTCCAAACATACTGACTGGACGTGCCTATCGACTAACACCAGCGGTATCGCTCTCCTCGACATCACTAACTCCCTTGACCTAGACGTCATATCCCCCATCACTCCCACTCACTATCCCAACAACCCGTCCTACTCTCCTGACATCCTCGAGTTTGCAATTATCAAGCGAATCAATCTTGATCTAAGGTCTATCGAACCGCTCGATGACCTAGGCTCCGACCATCGCCCCGTTTCCCTCGTGCTAGGACAGCCGAACGATAACGTCTCATCCCCTAAGACCTTTACCAACTGGAAAGGTTTTAAAAATACGTTAGTTTCAGCCTTAGAGGCTCCGAACTCTCCACTCGCGATCTCTCCCGAACAATTAGATAGCCCGGATAAAATCGATTCATTAGTAAATTCTCTCACTGATGCTATCAACTCAGCCATCAGTGACAACGAAAAGGTTGCTAAGCAAGGCAAACCTACGCTTCCCTTAGCCGTTAGCAATCTTATTAAAGCTAAGAACGCGGCTCTCCGGAGAGCCAAGAAATATCCCACGCCCGCCTATAGAACAGCTGCGAATCAGCTTCAACGTAAAGTTAGGTCTTGCCTCGCGGAATTCCGAGACGCTCGGATGAACGATCTCATGGCGAATATCTCTCCGTCCCACCAAGCGTACTATAGCATGGCCCGAGCCTTACGCGTAGACACCGCCTCTCACGTTCCTCCTCTCACTCGTCCCGATGGCACTACTGCCTTTGAAGTCGAAGAGAAAGCCGAATGCTTTGCTGACCGCATTGCCGCACAATGCTCGCCCAGCACGCAACCTGCTGATCCCTCACACATCCAGGCGGTGGAGGACGAAGTCCTTCGCAGAGACTCTCTCCCCATCACCGCCGACCCTGTCACAGTCTCTAATGACGAAATCTTGCTTCTCATTAGAAATCAAAAGTCCAAAAAGGCTCCGGGTGCGGACGGAATTTCCAACCACGCACTTAAGCACCTACCTCAACAGATGCTTACCTTGTTAGCTATCATCTTCAATGCCTGTTTCGACCATAGCTACTTTCCAAAAGCTTGGAAAGAAGCGACAGTCATAGGCATTCCCAAGCCGGGCAAACCTCTGAACGTCCCAGCTAATCACAGACCCATCAGCCTCCTCAAGGCAATGTCTAAACTTCTCGAGAGAGTCATACTCTCTCGAATGCGGAACCATCTGTTTCCAACGGATGGCGATCCCCTCATTATTCCCCATCAGTTCGGCTTTCGCGCTAAACACTCCTGCCCTCAGCAAGTCCACCGAATCGTCGAGTATATACTTGACGGTTTCTATCCGCGTCGTTATAAAACAGTCGCGGTTTTCTTTGACGTAGCCAAGGCTTTCGATAAAGTCTGGCACAGCGGTCTCGTTTATAAACTCTACAAGATAGGCTTACCGGATCGCCTTGTCAGGTTAATAGCGTCGTTTCTCAAAGACCGTACATTTCGATTTAAACACGAAGGCATGCTTTCTGCGCCTCGTCCCATAAAGGCTGGAGTCCCTCAAGGCTCAGCCCTCGCCCCTCTGCTGTACACCGTGTACACCAACGACATTCCCATCCCGCCGAAAGGCGTCGAACTCGCCCTCTTTGCTGACGACACCGCACTCTATACCAAAGGCCACAGTGTTCGGCACCTTGTAACCAGACTCCAAAAGGCCGTAAACGCCCTTGGTGTATGGTTTCAAAAATGGCGCATCGATGTGAACCCTGAAAAGAGTTCTGCGATGCGCTTCGACCACAAACGCCGTCGTCCCGATGGCGATCCCACGTTCGAATGTTAGGCATTCCCATCCCCTGGAAGCGCAGTACTAAATACTTAGGCGTCACATTAGATCTGACGCTTTCTTTCAAGCCACACGTCGAAAGAGTTTCGAAACTCGCTCGTCACTATTTAGGCCGCCTAAATAGCATGTTAGGTAGAAAAAGTAAAATGTCCTTCAGAAACAAACGTACACTTTACAAGGTCTGCGTTAGACCCGTCATGACGTATGCCTCGCCAATCTTTGCCCACGCCAAACCCTCCCTCCTGCACAAACTGCAGGTAGTTCAAAACCTCTTTTGCCGCCGGGCCACAAACGCACCGTGGTACGGGCGTAACGCGGACTTGCATAGAGATCTTGAACTGCCTACAGTACAACAACATCTCAAAACACTCTCTGAAGCGTTCTTCAAACGCTCCGAAACCCATCCCAATCCTCTAGTTCGTGATTCAGTCTCATATACTACTCCTGTGTTAGACTCGAAGTTCAAAGTCGCTAGGCCTAGGAATGCGCAAGCGTACTCATCCACCAGACTGTCACGCGATCTCGAAGCCCTTCTGGCCGCAAATTCTAATTCTAACGTAAATTCTAACTCTAACATAAATCCTAATTCTAACGTAAATGCGAATTAATTCAATTTTATTTTGCAATTTTTTTTAATTTTTGTTTTAATTATTTATTTTCATTTTGAGCACCTTCAGTGCTATGTATTCACCTTCAGTGCTTTGAGCACCTTCAGTGCTATGTAATCCCAGCGGGTGACCCCTTCTGGGCCCTGCTAACGCGGCCTCTTTCTCCAATTGGCCGTCGCTCAGATGAAGGCTGAGTGGCAAAAATGCACGAGCCGACAGGGGTTTTTAGTGGGTATGGTCCTGGTAGGCGTCGGGACGAGTCCCACATAACTTTGGAATCGCGCCAGAGTATGCGTCAGGGCATTTTTATCCTCCTGCCCTTCCCGCGGAGGGGAACAAAAAAAAAAAAAAAAAACTATGCATGTTTTTAAAAATAAGAACCTATGCTCTGTTGATGTCTTAGTGTTGTCACTGTAAGAAAAAAAATATGACTAAGACAATAAAATTGTGCAATTGTACATGAATGTGAATTATTTAATTTAAGTTATTTCCAATCATTTAAAAACAGAGATTAAAAGAATTATGAAAAAAGTTATTGTAGTTATGATATTCATACTGTTCTTTTTTTACTTATATTAAAAATATATATTTACATGATACCCAAATTTTTTATGTTACTACTGTTATTATTATTTTATATTATTATTATTATTATATTACTAAATAATGTTTTTCCATAGTTCTTTTACTACCAAACTGATTTGTTATTTCAAGCTCTCTATTTGTGTTAAACTTTGACTAACAACAGCAAGTGTGCATAGTAATTTTTTTCTTTCTTTGTTTACCAAAATTATTTTTGTTAGTACAATCGTTAGATGCAGCTTCCACAATACGGCAAAACATACATTTTGTTCTCTTTACATCTTTGAATATATTTAGTAAAATACAGGTATCGTACAGGTACAACATACAAATACAGGTACGATTACGCAAGCAAAATACTTGTTTTAAACGGTGTACTTTAAAATACCAAAAACTTACGTAATAACCTTTAACTAGTGACTTGTGGTCTCACGAACCGCTCGGCGCCTGCAAAGTGTCGTTTCACCTTTTTCTCCTCACTTCCCCTGTTTGAGCCCTAGCTTCGAATTTAGTTGTACATCGTAAAGGGCTATTTATTTCGGACAGGACCTAAAAGGTAAATTAGATTGATCTAAAGTTTGGTAGCGGTCTGTGAGACCGCACATCACCAATAACGTGATTTTTTTACCCTCAAATCTGAGCTGATTCATTGCGCATTTTGAAGTTACTGTTAATTAATAATGGTGAATATTAGATACTATTATAGGGCAAAAGGGCAGTTCATCAAATTATTAGCCAGCAACAAGGTGTTACAACACATACCACGTAGAGTATAGAACACTCATATTCCACGTTTTGATTACCACTGAAACAATGTGAGGACTAGGAAAACTTGTGCCAGTCGCCTTCCTGAATTAAAACGCAATGCAATTCCGTGCAAGAAAATACACGTAATATATATCGTTGCAAAGGCGATAGTTTATCGGAGCTATCTCAAAATGTTCTTTTTGAGTCGATCAAACCTTCCCGTTTTTGCCACCAGTCAACCAGTCACAGACAGAGGTTCCAGTTGTTTATTGTAGACGTACCGAATATCTGAACAAAGCGTTTCGACAGCTCGTTTTTGTTCGTTTTGCCAAAACGTGGAATGATCTGCCAGCGTCAGTTTTTCTAAAGTCTATCATGGAGCTTTCAAGATTGGAGTAAATGGGTAAATCTTGAATGTTGTGTACCGTGCTAGTCATCATCATCACCTACCATTAGGTGATATTAAATACAAACGCCTGCCAATTAGCAATAAAAATAATAATATGTGTTCTTGCAGTGTGGAAAACAACTGTGACTGCCTCCAAAATTACCTCACTTCAACAAATGTCATATTTTTCATTTCATAACTTTTAGTAGAGATTATAATTTTAAAGTTGGTTTAAGTTTTTATTATAAAAATAAATTTTTCCCTAATAATTTATTAATGTTTGTTCAAGTCCAATTTTGTAGTTTTTGAGAGTCAGAAAGTTGTAAATGGTAAATAATGTATAAAAATTGAATCTACAGAAAACGATTAAGTTTTTGTTTATCCTTACATAAAAACATAAATAATTTAGATATTATTAACAAAATCTTGCAGCTGCCCTTTAGACCACACACACGCCATTTAAGTTACAAAAAGACCATGCCACCCCAAGAGTGGAAGATTAATTGAAATCCGCTTAGTATACAATATTTTTTGTAATTAGAGAAAAAACACAAATAATTTTCAATAAAAAACAGTCAGTGTCTACAATGCAATGTCATTGACGTAAGCTGCATCAGTTTCGTATGAGCTAACAACGTATTCATTTCTCATGCATACAACACACTCACGTTGGTCCCCAGCGGGATCGAGCACTGAGCCATACAGGATAAATCGAAGTATATAGTTATTAAATTATTCAATATACCACGCCAAGCATGACTATTTGTTCATACCAGTTAATGCTAAAAATATATAGTAAAGTACGTATTAAAAACGTAATCTTACGAAAGAAACATTCGTCAAAGCAAACGAAAGTTTCCGTATTTGATTGTAATTTTATATTTTTTAAATATCGAAACAACCGTCACATGAAAAGTACTTTACTTTCTTAGGTGTCATTTCCAACTCTACTGAAAGTGACAGGATTGCAGCACAGTAAATATATAAGTTACTAAAGAGTACTGAAACTAGGCCTATGTGCCGAAATAAAAACATACATACGTTCAGTTAGAGTGTTAAAGTTATTCCTTAAATTTTGTTTTTTTTTTGCTGCCGAAGCAACCCCCTCATGGGAGGGAGGTGGAAGATGCGTCATGCATACTGCCGCAGGAAAATACCGTCCTCTGCGGGGGTTATGTGGGACTCACCAGAATGGCACCTTCCCACTAAAAACCACCTCTTTGGTTGTGGTAAAATTTTACCGTTAGCCTTCATCGGAAGCGACACCCGTTGGGAAGTGGGCGCGCTGGCGGAGACCCGCTAGCGGGTCTTCCGCCGGATGTGATAGTTGCACTCAAGGTGCTCAAAGGGACATGAGTTGGTGGCCGTTCTGGCAGCCTCCGGTGAAGCCGGGGCTGCGCAGAGGTCGGCCGATGCTTGACGTAGGGATCAATTTATTTAAATTAACCTATAATGAATTGAGAAGGGAACTATGCTACGCCAGAGCTAGCAATCGCTCTGTCGGAGAACGTGAGGCCCTAAGTTTACGGGCTAAGACTGCAATTTCCCTAATATCAAAATCTTTGATAACGTCGCAGACGATACGCATATCGTCTGTTATGGAGAGTTGAGGAGTGGATTTGTATGGGTGAGGAGCCGGGATGGGATTCGGGTTAGCAGCGGGGCGCTGCCTCCAGTTCTCTGGAGCAGGCTTGGGCTGAGTAGGCTTTGCAGCCGGAGGAACCCGGCTACGCAGTGGCGGAAATTTTTCCTGAGAAAGGAGCGGGGCCTGTTTGGGTGCCGCCTTCTTAGAATTGGGACGCATACAACGGGGTGCACGAGGGCAGCCCTTGTAATTTGCGGTGTGGCCGGACTGGCCATAAAGCACGCAATCGGGAGGAAAGGGAGTTTCAGGAGTGCGATTGCACTCCTTAGTGAAGTGACGGACCAGGCACTTTACGCACCTGGGCGGGGCGGCGCAGTTGGCCGCTGCATGCCCGTACAACTGACACCGGTGGCACTGGGTGGGATGAGCGAGGCGCCTCAATCGAGATCCCAGAGAGGCCGCATATGTTGCTGACCTCTTTGAAGATTTCCCTGGACTGGGTACATTGGTGAGAACCACCAAGGCGAGAGGGTGACGCCTCCCGTACCTGCTGTGCATTTTATGCACCGCGAGTGCCGGGAAGCCTTGGGACTGCAGGTCCTTCAGGATAGCCTCGTTCGATAATTCGAACGGAACTCCCCTGAGTACCGTTCTGAACTTACACTCTTCTGGGAGAGCATAAGTGTGATAAGCATATTGCTTATCGGCGAGTAGCTTTATCAAAGCTCGGAAATCGTCTAACGACGAGACTGTAATTTTAATGGGTTCAACCGAGTTGGTCGCTCGGGTGTAATGGATCTTGTGCTCATTGCACAATGTCGAAACCTCAGTCCATTTACCCTTTTCCCGAAAGAAAACGGGTGGTGGGACTTTAGCCTTGACAGAAGTTGGGGCCGGAGCGGGTGTTGAAGGCACCGGGGCAGCTGGCTTTGGAGACGCCGCGGAGGGTGTTGTAGACACTGGGACAGGCGTTGAGGAAGCCGGGGCTTGTTTCGAACGCTTTGTTTCTTAGGGCGCTTCTTAACAAGGGTGAAATTGGAAGGTTCAGAGCCAGTTGGGGTGGCGTCCGAGGAAGACTCGGTCGCGGGTGCGCGCTTGCGGCGCAAAGGGACGTCTTCGCACTCCATTTTCACTGGAGGAAGGGGACGTGGGAGGGCCTAAGACCAGAGGGGTCTGGGGAACTAGAGTGGCCTGAGGGGCCAGTGTGGGAAACAATGCCATGATATGAGGGATAAAGGTGTCCAAGTTGCGAACCATTCCACCGTAAATATATATTCTATGAACCTACCAACGATGACTAACTTCCTAAAACCTCCCTACACGCGGTAGGGGGTTTGGGGACGACGCGGATAACTTACTCGAACACGAAGACTCGAAGTCCTGCGACGCAGAGCTTGCCGGAGCGGCGACGGCGACGCAGGTCCGCGACGACGGGCTGCAGGTGACGGTGTCGAAGATGCGTCGTGAAAACGACGGTCCTATGAAACTTAGGAAATACGGTACGAAAACCTGAGTCGTGAAAAAGACCCGTGAAATTTGGGGTGCTCAACTAGTGTGGCGACTAGAGAGCGGAAAAGCGTCTGCGATCGACGTGCGAAGGAATCCGCACGCAAACCGAGACTGAAGTTTTGTATATCCGATATCTTTATAGTATGGTTCGAGCTCGTTTGGTTAGCTAGTAGTGCGTGGGGGTTTTAGAATTTTAAAATTTTTGTTATATGTAAAAAAGAAATAAAATGGTACAAAATTAGCAATTAGATGAAAACATAGGGATGATGGAAAGAACATTCTAAGAAGTTTTATACCAAACATCCTATGTATAACTGTTACAATTAAAATAACAAAGTCTCTATAATTAGTGTCAAGCGCGATGTATTATAGCGCGATATTGCATAAACATACAATAAATACATGTTAACAACACCTTAAATAAATAAAAAATAAAATAAATGTTCAGCTTTTTAAAGTTTTTAAGACTTAGGTTTATTTTTGAATATTAAAAATATATATAATTTTCAAAAAAGGAGGTTTACGGTTAACTCGTGTGCACAGGTGCGTTGTCGTGCAAAAGGAGCGCACGCTTTGTCAGTTTTCCTCTTATTTTTCCTTGATGGACTCCTTTAATCACTCCAGTAGAGGAGCGTAATACTGTCCCGTTATAGAAACGCCACATTCATTATAATCAATTTAACAAAATGCCTTCTGTGTCCCAAAAGACAGTCGCCATGATTTTTCCAGCCGATTGCGATGCTTTGTACTTTTTTTTGAGGGGTTGTTCCTTTTTATGCCACTGCATTGATTCTTGTTTTGACTCAGGTTTATAGTGATGAACCCAAGTTTTGTTCCCGGTAATAATTCAGGCCATAACTTCTTCTATCTTCTCTCCACAGAGCTCCCACTTCCGAAACGGTGTAAGCATTCTCGGAACCCATCTTGCACTGACTTTGGTCATTCCAAGATGATCGTGTAGGATGTTTAAAATTGTAATTTCTGGTACACCAACTATTGCTGCTATCTTGCTCTGCCTTGCTTGAAAAGGCCCTGCCACTTGTAAACCGTGGTCTTACCAGAGGCAGAGTCTCTATAAACCGTAAACATCTCTTGAATAATTGTCCGTGGTGTGTTTCCTTTTTTGGTGAGGAACTTAATCACGGCACGGTGTTAAATTTTCTCCATAGTGGCTATTTTCTTTCCGATTTACTTCTTTAAACGTCACTAACTCAAAAGTTAATAATCCAATTAAATCATAATTTGATATATATGCATAAAATGAGTTGCTGAACTAGTGCCTACGTGGCCAAGTATATCTACCCCCAGCAATCCCTCCGTGCCACGAAGTATTTGACCTCCCCTAGTACACCTCTTGAAACAGACCCGATCTGCGTCCGGACCCGTTCGGACGTGTTGAAGGTCGCTCCCGGCTGCCGAGTCACGATTGTTGTCTCACGACTCCTCTCGTAGCAATACTCAAACGCCACTCTCAGATCCGTTCTAAGTCCGGCCCCGCTCGGACGTGTTCGCGGTCGCACCAGCCGTACAGTCACGATTGTCGTCTCACGACGATAACTCGTAGCAATACTCATACGCTGAGATTCGTACAATATTTCGCTTCGTCCTCGACGACTTGAGATAAGCCTCTGTAGGACTTACGCTGCGGCTGGTTTCGATCGGCTGCAACTAAGTCGGTCTCGCAGCAACAACAGAGCTGAGCTTACTACGGTCGATTAAATTTGATAGTAGTTCGCAAGGCTCGGGCTGTTTTTCTGGCTACGTACTTGACGCTGGGCGCTTGTTACGTTAGTTAGAGATTCGCTCTGCGGCCGGCTCCGGCCGGTCGTAACTTAGTAAATCCCGCATTCTGTTACCCCTCGAATTGATTCCTCACCTCGGTGGGAGCAGCAACAATAGAGTTGAGCTTACTACGGTCGATTAAATTCGATAGTGGTTCGCAAGGCTCGGGCTGATTTTCTGGCTGCGTACTTGACGCTTGGCGCCTGTTACGTAGTCAGAGACTCGCTCTGCGGCCGGCTCCGGCCAGTCGTAACGTAGTCAATCCCGCACTTTTAGTGCAACCCAACTTCGTCAGGTCTACGGCCGGTTTTTGTTGTCAATTTATTGACAACACACTCCGTAGTAGACTCGCGTTTAATCAGGTGGATACTTAACGGTGACAACTACGCCTGATAGCGTTGTCCCTGTGCGCTTCCAAGACCCTTCAGGCCAAGGTGAAACCGGCTGACCCGATCACTTGCACTTGGGCCTTTCCCAGGGTGACGGTATAGTGCTGTCCGAATTAGGGGCACCAGTTCGCGTCATCCCCAGTCCCCCTACCGCGGGTAGGGAGGTTCAGGTGCTAAGTTTGTTAGGGAACCTAGGCATATAATATATATTTATATATAACGTATTGTAGTCCCTAGCCCTCCAATGGACCTAACCTAACCTAACCGGCTTTCCTGAGCCCGCGTTTCAGCTAGTCGCCAAACGCTCCAAGAAGCGCTCGAAGAAAGCCTCGGTATCCTCAATACCCGAGCCCTCCTCGGTGTCTTCAACACCCGCCCCCGCGCCATTAACGTCGCTCGAAGTAACCGCGTCTCCGTTTTTCCCATCGAAGCCAGCAACGCGCTGCGCTCCCGTCCCACTGAAGCCTCAGCTCCCTCCGCCCGTCTTTTTCCGCGAAAAAGCGCGATGGACCGCGGTATCTAATCTTTACGGGGCGTCCCGTTCGAGCTCGCGAACTATGAAATCCTCGAGGACCTTAAGTCCCAGGGTTTACCGGCTGAAGCAGTGCACAAGGTGCACTCCAACCGCGGTAGTCGTTTTCCTTTAGCATAAGTCATCCTATCCAATACTCCCAACTCGAAGGAGATCTTCAGAGAGGCTCGCACAATTTGCGGACTCTCGAATATCTCCGTCGAGCGTCCCAACCCCCGCGGTCACCCTGGGCAGTGCCACCGCTGCCAGCTCTATGGCCTCGCAGTGGCTAACTGCTCAGCTCCCCCCAGGTGCGTTAAGTGCCTGGATCCTCACATTACTAAGGAGTGCACTCGCACTCCCGCATCCACTTCCCCCCTGCCTGTGTGCTGTGCGGCAAGTCCGGCCACACAGCTAACTACAGGGGCTGTCCGCGCGCTCCGCGCTCCACCGCTAAGAGTACCGCGCCTAAACCGGCGCCGCCGCTCACTCCCGCTAACTTCCCGCCGCTGAGCAACCGGGGTCCCCCGGTAGCAAAGCCCGAGCAGCCGACGCCAACTCCGGCTCTGTCTTGGAGGCAGCGTTCGGCCGCCCCACCTGCACCTTCCCGTCCTATCCCAGGTCCCGTAGCTCCCGTAGGGCCGCGTCCTGCTCCGTCCTCTTCACGTCAGTCTTCGTTGGCTGAGGACATGAAGACCGTGTTCGACGTCATTCAAAACGTCGACATTAACGAAATTTCCGTACTCGCACGCAAACTGCGAGCCGCCCGCTCTCCTCAAGAGCGTTTATTTGCGTTAGCCGAGCACCACTCGCTATTAAGTTCGTTATAAATTTATATTTTCCTTTTTTTAAATTAAATTGTTAAATAAGTAAATTTAATGTCTAGACCCGCAAATCCCGCGTCCGGTCGTATCAAACCCAAGGGCTTATCCCTAGTATCTTTTAACGTTCGTAGCCTTAGCACCAACCTTCCTGAGCTCAAACTGTTCCTTCAGAACAACGACCCAGACTTACTACTTCTCCAGGAGACATAGCTCACTCCTAACCGCGCCAGGGGATTCGCTATTCCCAAGTACGCGTTTACTCGGCGGCACTGCTATATACTACAAAAGAGGATTCCATTGCTGTCCTCTCCCTACCCCTCCTCTCCTCAACATGGAAGCCACTGTGTGTAGATTGGCTATGTTGTGTAGACTGGTCATCCAACCATCATCATAGCTTCAATGCACATACCTAGTGGCACCAGACCTATCCGCAGCGACTTTGAGACCATTCTCGCCCTCGGCCGTTCAGTCATTAAGTTTGGAGACTTTAACTCCAAACATACTGACTGGACGTGCCTATCAACCAACACCAGCGGTATCGCTCTCCTCGACATCACCAACTCACTCGACTTAGACGTCATCTCTCCCATGACTCCCACTCACTATCCCGACAACCCGAACCACTCTCCTGACATCCTCGACTTTGCAATTGTCAAGCGAATCAACCTCGATCTCAGGTCTATCGAACCGCTCGATGACCTAGGTTCTGACCACCGCCCCGTCTCCCTCGTGCTAGGACCGCCTAACGATAACGCCACTTCTCCTAAGACCTTTACCAACTGAAAAGGTTTTAAAAATACGCTAGTTTCAGCCTTAGAGGCCCCAAACTCTACGCTCGCGATCTCGCCCGATCAATTAGATAGCCCAGATATAATAGATTCATTAGTAAATTCTCTCACTGACGCTATCAACTCAGCCATCAGTGAAAACGAAAAGATTGCTAAGCAAGGCAAACCCACGCTTCCCTTAGCCGTTAGCCATCTTATTAAAGCTAAGAACGCGGCTATCCGGAGAGCTAAGAAATATCCCACGGCCGCCTATAGAACAGCTGCGAATCAGCTACAAAGCACAGTTAGGTCTTTTCTCGCGGAACTCCGAGACGCTCAGATGAACGATCTCATGGTGAATATCTCCCCGTCCCACTAAGCGTATTATAGTATGGGCCGAGCCTTACGCGTAGACGCCGCCTCTCACGTCCCTCCTCTCACTCGTCCCGATGGCTCTATCGCCTTTGAAGTCGAAGAGAAATCCGAATGCTTCGCTGACAGCGTTGCGTCTCAATGCTCGCCCAGCACGCAACCCGCGAATCCCTCTCACAATCAGGCGGTGGAGGACGAAGTTCTCCGTAGAGACTCTCTCCCCATCACCACCGACCCCGTCACAGTCTCAAGTGATGAAATCTCGCTTCTCATTAAAAGTCAAAAGTCCAAAAAGGCTCCGGGTGCGAACGGTATTTCCAACCACGCACTTAGGCACCTGCCTCAACAGGTGCTTACCTTGTTAGCTATCCTTTTCAATGCCTGCTTCGACCTAAGCTACTTTCCAAAAGCTTGGAAAGAAGCGACATTCATAGGCATTCCCAAGCCGGTTAAACCTCTGAATAGCCCGGCTAATCACAGACCCATTAGCCTTCTCAAGGCAATGTCTAAACTTCTCGAGAGAGTCATACTCTCTTGAATGCGGAACCATCTGTTTCCAACGGAGATCCTCTCATAATTCCCCACCAGTTCGGCTTTCGCACTAAACACTCCTGCCCTCAGCAAGTCCATCGAATCGTCGAGTACATACTCGACGGTACATACGCGGAGTTTTAAAACAATCGCAGTTTTCTTTGACGTAGCCAAAGCTTTCGATAAAGTCTGGCACAGCGGCCTCGTCTATATACTCTACTATATATAAATCTATAACTAAATAGGCTTACCGGATCGCCTAGTTAAAATGATCCCGTCGTTTCTTAAAGATCGTACGTTTCAATTTAAACACAAAGGCACGCTTTCCGCGCCCCGTCACATAAAGGCTGGAGTCCCTCAAGGCTCAGTCCTCGCCCCTCTATTGTACTCCGTGTACACTAACGATATTCCCATCCCGTCGAAAGGCGTTGAACTCACCCTCTTCGCCGACGACACTGCCCTTTACACCAAAGGCCGCAGAGTCCCGGGTCGCACCACCAGACTCCAAAAGGCTGTAAATGCCCTCGTTGCATGATTTCAAAAATGGCGTATCGATGTGAACCCAGAGAAGAGCTCAGCGGTTTACTTCAACTACAAACGCAGTCGTATCGCCGACAATCTCCACGTTAGAATGCAAGGCACCCCCATCCCCTGGAAGCGCACTACCGAGTATTTAGGCGTCACATTAGACCAGACGCTTTCTTTCAACCCTCACGTCGATAGAGTAACGAAACTCGCACGTTTTTACCTAGGCCGGCTTTACAGTATGTTAGGTAGAAAAAGTAAAATGTCCTTCAGAAACAAACGTACGCTTTATAAGGTCTGCGTTAGACCAGTCTTGACATATGCCCTGCCAGTCTTTGCCCACGCCAAACCCTCCGTCCTGCACAAACTGCAGGTAGTTCGAAACCTCTTCTGCCGTAGGGCGACAAACGCACCTTGGTACGTGCGCAACGCGGACCTCCACAGAGATCTTCAACTATCTACAGTGCAACAGCACCTAAAAACACTCTCAGAATCGTTCTTCAAACGCGCCGAATCCCATCCCATTCTTTTAATTTGAGATTCAGTCTCATATACTGCTCCTGTCTTAGATTCGGAATTCAAAGTCGCTACACCGAGAAACGCGCACACTGGCGAACCCACGCAATTAACTTTAGATCTCGAAGCCCTTCTGCTGCAAATTATAATTCTAACGTACATCCGAACTAATGCAATTTTATTTTTAAATTTTTAATGTTTTTAATTACTTACTTTTCATTTTGAGCACCTTCAGTGCTATGTATTCACCTTCAGTGCTATGTAAATCCCAGCGGGTGATCCCTTCTGGGCCCCGCTAGCGCGGCCTCTTTCTCCGATTGGCCGTCGCTCAGATGAAGGCTGAGTGGCAAAAATGCACGAGCCGACAGGGGGCTTTTTAGTGGGTAGCGGTTCTGGTAGGCGTCGGGACGAGTCCCACATAACTCTGGATCACGCGCGCCAGAGTATGCGTCAGAGCATTTTTTATCCTCCTGCCTTTCCCGTGGAGGGGAACAATAAAAAAACTTCTTGAAAATATACTTTAAAAAAAATACGAAGAATTCTGATTAGACCTACTGTATGCAGACAACGGAGCGCATAATGATTGAATAGGGTTTCAATGTTTCTTGTTATTTATTATTACATTAGTATAATTTATATAATTTAATAATCTCCTATACAATGATATATAGGAGAAATCAAATTTCAAGTAGTTGATCTAATTAAGGTTTGTATCACAAAGAAAAAATTGTGTAGTTTTAAACTTTTAGCAAAAATGTGAATGTATTCAAAAGTATTGTCATAAATATTTAATTTTTTATCTGTATTTTGGCTCTAGCACAAGCGGGCTATTTAAAGGTCAGGATTAACTTGGCCTCAAGACACTAAGCGCTTAAAACGAATTACGGTCTTTCATACCATTTTTGTACTTTACAAATTCAACCAAAATTTAAACTTATTCTACCCAAAGAAGGAACAAATACGAAATTTCATAAGTTTTTCCTTATTGTCAAGCGTAAGCAGCCAAGCAACTTTATTTACAAAGGCCCCATCACTTACTGAACATTTTATGTCTCAAGAAACATGTTAACCCTTGTCCAATCCGCAATCTTCGCTGTAACATTTCAAGAAAACTCATTGCAATGCTGAGAAAGTGGGTCGCGGAAGATAGCTCTATCTGCCAGTTTTGTATACTCTGGTTTGTTTCGATCTTTGGAATATTTTCTGCCATTCTGTGTGGAGGAACGGCTTCGCATGACAAATTTGTAGACAAAATCTCGAAAACAGTACGATTTTCACATTGCAATTTTAATTAAATAATGTGAAAAGCTCATGAAGAATTCCACCATTGAATTGTGTAGATTTTTCCGAAAAGTTATAATAAAAGAAATATTCTTGGGTTTGTTAGTTTTATGTACCGAACTTGCCTTTTAATTATTCTAATTAGAAAGCAATAATATAACATTAAATTATTTCATATTCATGAACAATACCGTTTTTAACAGCTAATTATTGAAAAGTTTTCTTTAAAACATTAAAGTTCCAATGATTTAAATACAATTTATTGCTCTGTTTTCCACTCAATGGATTAATGAAGTTAAAATATAATAATGTAATAACGATCCTACAACCCGTGGGATTAAATACAACTCGAAATAGCACCTGAACCAGTCGGTAGAGCAATCAAATTTGGCATTTATTTCCAGACTATTGATATTTAAACATGAATAAATATATTTTCATCTAGTTTTAATTATATTTATTTATAAACTAGATGTTTATATTCGGAGCTAATGGAACATTGAAACTACAGTACTATTGGTTTGAAAACATTTTTAATTAGTTCTTTTAAAGTTAACGCTTGTAAATTTACGTATGCTTGTTATGTATCACAATGTTCAGTGGTTAATTGTATTAATAGTAATGTGACAGTAAACATAATTATTTGATTAATTATTGTAGTAGAGCGTAGTCACAAATCTTCTGGGTAGGTTCGTACTTACCCACTTAAATCGCCACGTTAACTTAAATGTGTTCCGAATAATGGAAAGGAAATACCAGAACGAAGATAATTCCATCTAAAGTCTACAGTTAGCATCGCATCATTTACAATTATAACAACATACTGGTTAAAATATAAATTTTAAAAAATTATGATTAACCATGTCCAAGGAGTAATTATGGTTATTATCTGGTATCGATTTATTGGATGATTTATCATGATCGGTTTACGATGCAATGCTGACATCTGACATCAATTGGAATTGCAAAACGATTGATGAGGGAAACTTCCCTTTCGGTCAGAACATATTTTGCTCAAAGCTTGTCGATTGCAGTCCAGTGCGTTACTTTTACCATGGTTTTTGCAACTATTTATGCCTTAATTACGTTGTGCATATCGCTAGCACAATGTCATTGAGTCGTATTTATAACTATTACCTTTTTGTAGTTTTTCTATCGACATTTTTGAAATATTTGCCTACATGTAATTATCTTGAGTATTTGTTTAAGTTATATATAAAAACATAGCTGCCTAATGTATTTTTCTGAAAAGGTAACACGTCTTTATGATCTTTTTGTTCCTGACAGTATTTCTTTTTCAACCAACTATCTATGGTAGTTGAAAAAAGTAATAATATGATACTTTGCTAATATAATTTTTTGCGAACATGAGGTTTCAAGAACGTGGTATTTTCAGAATATGGTGTTTGGAAAGTATAATATTTGCGGATTATTACCACAAAAAAGACCAATTATCCTACTTGTAACCCATTTCATAAGATATTTAAAAAGTATTATTAATCCTTACCAAATCCGTAACTTTGCAAAAATAAGTTTCAAACAATTCACAATAACATTTAATTGTCTTGTCTTCCTAAATTATCTCGTAAACTGTAAATGCGAATAGTGGAAAATCTAGCTTTATTTGCTTCTAAATCTAAAGTTGGAAAAAGGGGCGTTCTGATTTATTAAGCATTCCAGACTGAAGCATTCCTTGCATGGTTGGGCAGGAGTGTCTTTATTTAAAGCTCTGAGAAACTAAGGCTCGAGACACAGGCTCTTTAAAATAGAAAGAGTTAAGCTTATATTGTGGTACGAAAAATATTAACGAGATTTTACAAGAGGAAATATATGCGCTTAACCTGAAAAACAATTTGAAGCATGCGTGTTTTAAAGTTCCAACTGGAATTTGCTTCGTCCATTTGCCTTATGTGCATTAGTGCCTTTTGTCCAGTAACTTTATTGCTTTGTACTAAGACGAATATATTTTAAAATGTTTCAATAAGTCATTGATATTCCCTTTTATGGTCTCATTTGATGACACCCTGAGTAGCCGTCGTAAAAGATTGAAAAGATAAAAGGGCCGAGACCTAAATATATAATTGTAAAAAATATGATAAGACCTAGTGTAATTAAAACATTAATTTGTTCGATGTGTTTAATTAATACATTTATTTTTGGGTAATATTGAGTTATTTTGAAAAACATTATGTGAATTCAGTCACAATTTTTTGGTCTATTCATCGTAGTATGTAAACGTAGGCAAAAAAGCAGCAGAGTGCGACTTCATGGTTGGCACTTACTATACTCCTTTACAGCGTCCTCTACACGTAGCACAGTGGAGGCGCTGGGAATGACATGGAGCAGAAGAAACGGTGTAGTACAGTCACCAACTTTAGTAGTAGTTTTTAAGTATAAGTTGAATGTCTCGCAACAAGTTTAAAGACTTTGACCAAAAATGACATACTTATCTGGCCCATTATTGCATTGCAAATCAATAATATCAACTTGCAAATCATAAGAGTTTTTGGTTGACCGTGCAGAAAAATTTGGAAGCTCTAAAATTACCACCCGCACGTTTAGGAAGAGTACTTATTTACTATTCCTACATAATTGCATCCTTTCATTTAAATAAATAAAAGTGATATGAAACATATGCTAAATACCTTGAGAGTGTTTTTCATAATATACTCGTGCAAACTAAACAACTCATACCGTGACGTAATATCCGTCTGAAATCATAATTAATAAGCCAATGAAGTTAAAACCAAACACGTAATAAGAGATATTCTTAAAGCAGTCCGTTACTCATTCTATGGTTCAATGACAAGGTTTACTACCAAAGCTCTGTTTAATGTTATTTGTTATTAATAATCATGGGTAATTTTTTATTTATTAATTTTTTATTCACAAAAAAAAAGAAAATGATTTTATAAGTCCAAAATTTTATAACAAGTTAACTTACAGTTTAACTACATAGAGTTAATAACAAGTTATTAATTAATATTTCATGAATGACGACATTTTTTATAAAGAAATATTAAGATTTGAGAGAAATATTAAGAGCAGAGCTTTTTAGTAGTAACGTTACTTGAACATATTTTTAGAAAAGAATCTATATAAATATAGACACATCAAAAAGTCAGCAAAATTAAGCACATTATTTCAAATTTATTAATCAATTATTATATCTTTTCTAACCAAAAAGGCAGTACTAAAGTATACTTTTTTGTTCTAGATGACATTCTGACTGATTATATAAAAAAAATTTCGATAATCATTTGTTTTTTCACAAAATTTAAAGCGAATGCATGTTTTCGAATTTGAATGCCTTTTCTTTGTGTTGCGCGAGTGTTAGAAATCATTTATTATTATTATTATTATTTGAGAAAAATTTTAATTGTACGAAATTGTTTACGACATGGAGCGACGTCATTTGACCGCATACGAAATGCTAAGAGCCGTAGGGATGTTGGAAGCGGGAAGCAATCAATCTGAGGTATCACGATATTTTGGTGTCAACAGAAGCGTTATTTGCCGTCTTTCTCAGCGTTACACTAACACGGGAGATCCTGCCGAGCACCAACCATTCGGCAAGACCGATACATTCAACTGACCGCAAGGAAACCAGTCTCGGTCTGCGTGCGTTCTCGAGCGCACGTCGATCGCAGACGCCTTCCCGCTCTTTTAGCCCCCGCGCTAATTGAGCACCCAAATTTCACTGGTTGTTGTCGTAATATACAATTTCATAGTTGTTTACCGTATTAAGTTTCTAACGCCGTTTTCACGGCGGTCAGTGGCTCGTTAACCGTACTTCAAATAAGTTTCTAACGCCGTTTTCACGGCGGTCAGTGGCTTGTTAACCGTACTTCGTGGAACGTGAGCTTCGTCGACGGGGTTTCGTCGTTCCAGGACTTCAAGTTCCGTGTTCGAGTAAGTTTTCCGCGTCGTCCTCAACCGCCCTACTGCGTGCTGGTTTTTTAGGAAGTTAGTCATCGTTGATAGGTTCATAGTATATATATAATTATATATTGTCGTCCCTCCCCAACCCCTCCGCAATGGCTGCCCTAAGCCCTGAGGAGCTTCTGAATAAGCTGATCGCTGATTACGACGCCCAAGGCACTTACTGCCCCCCTCATATGATTCGCACACTGCAATCATTTCTCCCTCTAATCATGGCACTAATCACACCGGCCCCTCAGGCCACCTCCGTCCCTCAGACCGCTCTGGTCTTAGGCCCTCCCGCGTCCCCTTCCTCCAGTGACATGGAGTGCGAAGTAGACGCCCCTCCGCGCCGCAAGCGCGCACCCGCGACCGAGTCATCCTCGGACGCCACCCCAACTGGCCCTGAGTCTCCCTCCTTTACGCTTGTTAAGAAGCGCTCTAAGAAGCGTTCGAAACAAGACCCGGCGCCCTCGACGCCCGTCCCTACACCCCCTGCGGCGTCTTCAACGCCAGCTGCCCCGGTGTCTTCAACACCCGCTCCGGCCCCAACTTCTGTCAAGGCCAAGGTCCCACCACCCGTTTTCCTTCGGGAAAAGGGTAAATGGACTGAGGTCTCAACATTGTGCAATGAGCACAAGATCCATTACACCCGAGCGGTAAACTCGGGTGAATCTATTAAAATCACTGTCTCGTCGATAGACGATTTCCGAGCTTTGACTAAGCTCCTCACCGATAAGCAATATGCTTATCACACTTATGCTCTGTCAGAAGAGCGTAAGATCAGAGCGGTACTCAGGGGAGTCCCGTTCGAATTATCGAACGAGGCTATCCTGGAGGATCTGCAGTCCCAAGGCTTCCCGGCACTCGCGGTGCATAAAATGCACAGCAAGTACGGGAGGCAACACCCTCTCGCTTTGGTGATTCTCACCAACGTCCCCAAGTCCAGAGAGATCCTGAAAGGGGTTAGCTCTATTTGCGGCCTCTCTGGGATCTCAATCGAGGCGCCACATCGCCGCGGTCATCCCGGCCAGTGCCATCGGTGCCAGTTGTACGGGCACGCGGCGGCCAACTGCCGCGCACCTCCCAGGTGCGTCAAGTGCCTGGTCCCTCATCTCACTAAGGAGTGCAATCGCACTCCTGAAACTCCCTCTCCTCCCGATTGCGTGCTTTGTGGCCAGTCCGGCCACACCGCAAATTACAGGGGCTGCCCTCGTGCACCCCGTTGTATGCGTTCCAATCCCAAGAGGTCGGCACCCAAACAGGCCCCGCGCCTTTCTCAAGAAAACTTTCCGCAGCTGCGTAGCCGGGTTCCTCCGGCTACAAAGCCTACACAGTCTAGGCCTGCCCCAGAAAACTGGAGGCAGCGCCCCGCATCGAATCCCATCCCGGCTCCTCGCCCATTCAAACCCACTCCTCAATCCTCCGTAGCAGACAATATGCGTATCGTCTGTGACACATTAAAAAATGTCGATGTTAGTGAAATCGCAGTCTTAGCCCGTAAACTTAGGGCTTCACGTACTCCGACAGAGCGTTTGCTAGCTCTGGCGGAGCATAGTTCCCTTCTCAATTCATTGTAGGTTCATTTAAATGAATTGATCCCTAAATCATGCTTCGGCCGACCTCTGCCCAGCCCCGGCTTCACCGGAGGCTGCCCAGAACGGCCACCAACTCATGTCCCTTTGAGCACCTTCAGTGCAACTTTCACTACAGGCGGAAGACCCGCTAGCGGGTCTCCGCCAGCGCGCCCAACTTCCCGACGGGTGTCGCTTCCGATGAAGGCTAACGGTAATAACTACAGCCAACAGGTGGTTTTTAGTGGGTAGGTGCCATTCTGGTGAGTCCCACATAACCCCCCCGCAGAGGAATTTACCTGCGGGCGGGTATGCATGACGCATCTTCCACCTCCCTCCCGCGAGGGTGCCTCGGCAGCAAAAAAAAAAAAACTGACCGCAAGACGTCAGCCGATGATGTTAAATGTTGATGGGACAAAATTGTATTTTGCGATGAGTCTCGATTTGGATTTAGGCCTAATACTAGAAAAGTAAGAGTGTACCGTCGTCCTGGAAATACTGAGAGCCTGACCTCAGCCTCTCAGTATTTCCAGGCGTGCAAGAAGTTCAACCATACAACGTTCAACAGTTATGGTATGGGCGGGTATTATGAAGAACAGACATAACGCTGCAAATTACGTTGAGGATGTTCTAAGGCCTTAAGTCTGTCTATTTGCACAAACCCTTGGCTTCGATTTTACGTTGATGCATGATAATGAGCGTTCGCATACGGTTTTGCACACCAGGGAGTACTTGGCAATGGAAAACATCCGGGTTTTGCCTTGGCCTGCACAATCGCCAGACCTCAACCCCATCGAGCACGCATGGGATATGCTCCAGAGACGTGTTTTAGAGGACTTGGACGGAGTGACAACATCCCGACAACTGATGGACTTATTTTTTTTTTGTTTTTTTTTGTTCCCCTCCGCGGGAAGGGCAGGAGGATAAAAATGCCCTGACGCATACTCTGGCGCGATTCCAGAGTTATGTGGGACTCGTCCCGACGCCTACCAGGACCATACCCACTAAAAACCCCCTGTCGGCTCGTGCATTTTTGCCACTCAGCCTTCATCTGAGCGACGGCCAATTGGAGAAAGAGGCCGCGCTAGCGGGGCCCAGAAGGGGTCACCCGCTGGGATTACATAGCACTGAAGGTGCTCAAAGCACTGAAGGTGAATACATAGCACTGAAGGTGCTCAAAAATGAAAATCAATAATTAAAACAAAAATTAAAAATTGCAAGATAAAATTGAATTAATTCGCATTTACGTTAGAATTAGGAATAACGTTAGAATTAGAATTTACGTTAGAATTAGAATTTGCGGCCAGAAGGGCTTCGAGATCGGCTAACAGTCTGGTGGATGAGTACGCTTGCGCATTCCTAGGCCTAGCGACTTTGAACTTCGAATCTAAGACAGGAGTAGTATATGAGACTGAATCACGAACTAGAGGATTGGGATGGGTTTCGGAGCGTTTGAAGAACACTTCAGAGAGTGTTTTGAGGTGTTGTTGTACTGTAGGCAGTTCAAGATCTCTATGCAAGTCCGCGTTACCCACGTACCACGGTGCGTTTGTGGCCCTGCGGCAAAAGAGGTTTTGAACTACCTGCAGTTTGTGCAGGAGGGAGGGTTTGGCGTGGGCAAAGATTGGCGAGGCATACGTCATGACGGGTCTAACGCAGACCTTGTAAAGTGTACTTTTGTTTCTGAAAGACATTTTACTTTTTCTACCTAACATGCTATTTAGGCGGCCTAAGTAGTGACGCGGATAGAAACTGTCAAGTATATACTCGACGATTCGATGGACTTGCTGAGGGCAGGAGTGTTTCGCGCGAAAGCCGAACTGATGGGGAATAATGAGAGGATCGCCATCCGTTGGGAACAGATGGTTCAGCATTCGAGAGAGTATGACTCTCTCGAGATGTTTAGACATTGCCTTGAGGAGGCTGATGGGTCTGTGATTAGCCGGGACGTTCAGAGGTTTGCCCGGCTTGGGAATGCCTATGACTGTCGCTTCTTTCCAAGCTTTTGCGAAGTAGCTATGGTCGAAGCAGGCATTGAAAATGATAACTAACAAGGTAAGCATCTGTTGAGGTAGGTACTTAAGTGCGTGGTTGGAAATTCCATCCTCACCCGGAGACTTTTTGGACTTTTGATTTCTAATGAGAAGCAAGATTTCGTCATTAGAGACTGAGACAGAGACAGTTCCGCGAGGCAAGACCTAACTTTACGTTGAAGCTGATTCGCAGCTGTTCTATAGGCGGGCGTGGGATATTTCTTGGCTCTCCGGAGAGCCACGTTCTTAGCTTTAATAAGATTGCTAACGGCTAAGGGAAGCGTGGGTTTGCCTTGCTTAGCAACCTTTTCGTTGTCACTGATGGCTGAGTTGATAGCATCAGTGAGAGAATTTACTAATGAATCGATTTTATCCGGGCTATCTAATTGTTCGGGAGAGATCGCGAGTGGAGAGTTTGGAGCCTCTAAGGCTGAAACTAACGTATTTTTAAAACTTTTCCAGTTGGTAAAGGTCTTAGGAGATGAGACGTTATCGTTCGGCGGTCCTAGCACGAGGGAAACGGGGTGATGGTCGGAGCCTAGGTCATCGAGCGGTTCGATAGACCTTAGATCAAGATTGATTCGCTTGATAATTGCAAAGTCGAGGATGTCAGGAGAGTAGGACGGGTTGTTGGGATAGTGAGTGGGAGTGATGGGGGATATGACGTCTAAGTCAAGGGTCAAGTCAAGGTTTAGTGATGTAGAGGAGAGCGATACCGCTGGTGTTGGTTGATAGGCACGTCCAGTCAGTATGTTTGGAGTTAAAGTCTCCGAACATAATGACTGAATGGCCGAGGGCGAGAATGGCCTCAAAGTCGCTGCAGATTGGTCTGGTACCACTAGGTATGTAGATTGAAGCTATGATGATGGTCGGATGACCAGTCATAGCCAATCTACACACAGTGGCTTCCGTGTTGAGGAGAGGAGGGGTAGGGAGAGGACAGCAATGGAAGCCTCTTTTGTAATATATAGCGGTGCCGCCGAAACCGTCGGAGTTGGGCCTATCGTTACGAATAAACGCGTACTTAGGTATAGCGAATCCCCTGGAGCGGTTTGGAGTAAGCCATGCCTCCTGGAGAAGGAATAAGTCAGGTTCTTTGTTCTGAAGGAACAGTTTAATCTCGGGAAGGTTGGTGTTAAGGCTACGAGCGTTAAAAGATACTAGGGATAAGCCCTTGGGTTTAATACGACTGGACGCGGGATTCGCGGGTCTAGACGTTATAATTTACTTATTTACGATTTTATGCAAAAATAAAAAAAAAATAAAAAATTACAACGAACTCAGGAGCGAGTGATGCTCGGCTAAAGCAAATAAACGCTCTTGAGGAGAGCGGGCGGCTCGCAGTTTGCGTGCGAGCACGGAAATTTCGTTAATATCGACGTTTTGAATAACGTCGAACACGGTCTTCATGTCCTCAGCCAACGACGACTGAGGTTCGGATGACGGAGAAGGACGCGGCCCTACGGAAGTTACGGAAGCTGGGATGGGTCGGGAAGGTGCAGGCGGAACGGCCGGACGCTGCCTCCAAGACAGAGCTGGAGTAAGCGTCGGCTAAACGGGCTTTGCTTCCGGGGGACCCCGGTTGCGCAGCGGCGGGAAGTTAGCGGGAGTGAGCGGCGGCGCCGGTTTAGGCGCGACCCTCTTGGCGGTGGAGCTTGAAGCGCGCGGGCAACCCCTGTAGTTAGCTGTGTGACCGGACTGGCCGCACAGCACACAGGCAGGGGGGGAAGTGGATTCGGGAGTGCGAGTACACTCCTTCGTAAAATGTGGATCCAGGCACTTAACGCACCTGGGGGGAGCTGAGCAGTTAGCCGCTGCGTGGCCGTAGAGTTGGCAGCGATGGCACTGCCCAGGGTGACCGCGGGGGTTGGGACGCTCGACAGAGATATTTGAGAGTCCGCAAATCGTGCGAGCCTCTCTAAAGATCTCCCTCGAGTTGGGAGTATTCGACAAGATAACTAAAGCTAGCGGAAAGCGCCTACCGCGGTTGGAGTGCATCTTATGCACTGCTTCGGCCGGGAAACCCTGGGACTTAAGGTCCTCGAGGATTTCTTCATTCGCGAGCTCGAACGGGACGCCCCGTAGTACTGCGCGGATCTTACGCTCCTCCGGGAGGGCGTAGGTGTGATACGCGATTTGTTTTAAGGAAAGTAACCTGGTGAACGCGCGGAAGTCGTCGACGGTCGCGACTTGAATTTTAATTTTATCGCCAGCGTTGGCGGCTTTTAAGTAATTAATTTTGTGCTCTTTGCACAAGTTAGAAACCGCGGTCCAGCGCGCTTTATCCCGCAGGAAGACGGGCGGAGGGAGCTGAGGTTTCGGCGGGACGGGAGCGCAGCGCGTCGCTGGCTTCGATGGGACCGACTGAGACGTGGTCACTTCGAGTGACGTGAGCGGCGCGGGGGCGGGTGTAGAAGACACCGGGGTTGGCTCGGGTGTTGAAGACACCGCGGATTTTTTCGAACGCTTCTTAGAGCGTTTGGTAACTAATTGGAAGGCGGGCTCAGGAGAGCCGGTTAAGGTGGCGGCGACCGACGAAGCTACGGACGCGGCGGAGTCTGAATCGCTCCCGGGAGCGGTACGCTTCCTACGAGATGATCGCGAGGATGAGACCGACGCGCAGTCCATATCGGATGGAACGGGAGACGCGGGAGAGCTATAGACCTGAGGGGTCTGGGCGTTGGAGGCCTGAGGGGCTGGGGTTGGGGCCTGAGGGGCCGGGGACGCGATTGATGCCTGCAAGGCCAGCGTTAGGATGTCTTTTGGGATGGAGACGCCTGCCGCAGCAAGCGCCTGGGTGAACGCGTTAATAATGATTAGCGGATCCATTAGGGAGGGTTGGGACATTAATATGTAAAAATATAAGTATAATAAAAGATGCCTAGTTCCTAAAAACCTAGCAAAATCCTAGCGGCAAACCTCCCTACCAGTGGTAGGGGGGCTGGGGAGAATAACTTAAAACTAACCGTAGTACGCCGAAGGCCGCTACCTAGAAACCTAAAAAAGGGTACGCAGGTAAAGAGTTGACCGCGTTAGGGTCAACCTTTACCGACAGAAAGGACAAATACACACGAAGAACACACAGATATGATTAAAATAAATATAAAAATAGGAGAAAAATAAATAAAATAGAGAAGAGAAATAGAATAAAAATAAAAGGACTGGTTCAGTACAAATTCGTTGTCACCGTTAAGTATCCTTTGTACTGAAACCAGACTACTTGCGCTGGGCACAACACTGCACTCAGCACAAGCACAACACAACTTAGCACAGCACTTTGAAGACTAAGGGGCTTAGTCGCAAAGAAAAATCGCACTTCGATAGCACTCAGAGGGAGTAGAAAAACCTTGAAAACCGTAGCACGGAACCAACACGCTAAACTGTGACGTCAGTGGACTGAGCGCCACGGAATATCGGGAAGGGACCGATCAACGGAGAACGGGGTCTTGCACGTCCGCACCGCGTGGCGATCGGAGCGAGAAAGAGATCGGAGCGAGAATGATGGACTTACTAAAATTTCATTTAAAATACTACAGTCATCCATTTTCTTTTACAATAAATTAATTTTGTTTTACAATTTCATTACGTTTATAAAAAGTTTAGTTGCTTTTGCATTTTAGTATGTACAACGTATGATACAGTATTCGCAATATTGTAAATTTATGTAATTAAAATAAAACTTATAAAAAAACAATTGATTTTTTACTTTGAAAAGACACTAAAGAATAATATAAATAATAAAATATTAACGATTTAATGTGAAAATACCAATTATCTAATTATCGTTAAATAATGACAATTTATTTTGCTCGTACAATTCGACTGCCTTTAGATATGCGTGCATAAGAAGATTTTGTTATGAAGCCTGGGTCCTTGTTGAAATTTAAACTTAACTGTAAATTATAATTCAAATTTTGGTCATCACATTAATTCATATCAATACACAAATACAATCTAAAATCAAACTACTGTGATTAATCACAGCAGAAAACATTTAAATGTTAAAATCGATTTTCCGACTGTCTTGACGTATACATAGCACAACATTTTAAAGTTCAGTACCCCCAAATTTACGGAAAATCAAATGAGTTCTCCCTTATATCAACTAAGGTTTAATATACAAGTTTTCCAGAATTCTTTTAACTAACGGAATTAACAAGCATGAAAGAGCTTCACAGACAAAGTTTTTGAAGTTAAATTTTCTTACTAAAAATTCGGATTGCTAACTTTCTTCGTATAATGGAATTTTAACTACAGCTACCTACGATTTAGTTATGGACGGATGCTTCTTGAATTTTTATTTTAGTTTCAGAGTTTCGGTAAGATTCTGTAAGGTTGGTAAGTTTGATGCCTTTTTTTTAATACGTCATATTTTTTTAAATTATGTTAGCAAGTTTAGTTGGGAAGTTAAATGATAGTATACGTTGCAATAACTTCACAAAAACCATTTTTATAATGGTATGTTACCCTCTGTATGGAGATCCCTGACGCATTTCGGATAGACATTTGCTTAATATAAACAGTTAATTTGTTTCATAAACATAGGTAACTCGTAGTTTGCCATATGCACTATGGATCTTTAATAATTGGTTAAGTAAGTCGTTCAGAAATAAGAAAGCTCCTATATAAAACGATAAATGAAATATTACAAATTTTTATCAGTTTTCTTAAATTCGTTACTGTTACAAACAGTTTTGTTCCTTGAAATCATATTCAAACTCTAAATAAACGCAGTGAAATTTTAACAATAATTTCATGATCGTCAATCATGTTTTGCAACCATCATTGAAAACTAAACGCTTGTTATTTTAATTTATGAAGGAAGTAAATAAAATTTCAAATTACGTCACATTCTTTTGAAAGTTTTGGCTGCTCCGCCATAATAAGTTAATCCTACGCCGTAGTTTTTATTAAATTTCGATAAGTTGGATTAACATTTATGATCATCATTTATTGTTCATAGTGTAAATTGTTATTTTTTCATACCAAGAAATACCAAATTTCAAAGGAACATTTACAAAACTACAAAAAAAAACATGTTTTTGAACCTAGTTGTGTCCGACAACCCCTTGTCATCAGGTGGCTCACGTGCTACCGTGAGCCACCTGATGACAAGGGGCGTCGGCGCCCAAGCCGTAATTTATCACCTGAGTCATCCTGAGTTATCTATCATTTGATTCAATTATAAGTAAATGATCTTTATCTTATTGTTAAACTTTCTTTTATTGTGTGTGTCAAAACTGCAAAAGTTTTGATTTTGTACTCGGCTCTCGGCCAAAAAAATGATATTCAACAAAGAACCCTAAAAAAATAAGTGAAGTTTTAAATTTTTATAGACAATTACCTTTATAGACAATGAACTGTAAGTGCCGGCATTCTATTTTACATTGTTTTCCATTGTCAACATCCTCATTTGTCATGTTAATTATTGTTTTTATGGGCTTGACGTTTTATTTGTAATAAACCTCTGCAAATCATGATGAGAAATGAAATATTTCCACAAAATTGAATATGTATATTTTTCGGGTACACTACATAAATATGAAAAACTTAATTCCGATAGTAATAATCACAAATTTCAAAATTCCGAACTTTATAACACCGAATGGTTCAAAATTCCGATAATGAAAATTCCGTGTTTTATAATTCCTAATTTTTCTTCTTCGAAACTTCAACATTTATAATTATAATATTATAATTACGAAAATCAATATGCCAAATTTGAAAATACCGAACCATAAAAAATGCGAATTATTAATAATCCGCAATATCATAAATACGAATCCCGAATATCAAAATTCTGAACAATATTAGTTGCAATAACAAACGCCTTGTAAAACTCCATGAGCACATCATTTTATACGTTCGAGCATTCAAGTAGTCAGCTGGAAATGAGAAAGTTTATTTAGTTTTTTGTACCGAGTTATTTCTTGAGTGTGTAGGTTATGTACTGAAATGCAAATCCCTTTTTGGCGCTTCGGCAGCCGCTACCGCGGCACGCTCGCTGCGCTCGCTCGGCTCGCGCTGCATTATCTACATACAGACTAACTGCTCCTCCTCACTTAGCTCTTCGTCGCGCCTAATTTGTATAATTTCAAAATGTGCCTTATTAATTTTAATTTGTGTCACAGGAGATTTAGATTATCATTTTTAATATATACCCGTTTTAGATACTCGGATATTGAATTTTCGGAAAATTTAAATTCGAAATACCATATTGCGGACTAGTAACGCAGCGGGTTTCTGATTCTTTGTACTAATGCAAGTCGAAAAATTAAAATTTCTTATTTATGAATTTCGATAAAATAAGAATCGTGTTTTTGAATAGTTGGAATTTAGTCTCTTAGGGATTGTGAAATTCGGAATTAAAAAAATCAGTATATTCAGATTCGGAATTGTTGGGTGTTCCCATATTTTTCTGTCGAATCAAAGCCCAGATTGCTCAGTTCATCGGTGGAGACTTTTGGTTTTGGTTGTGATGTACAATGTGGTTAAGGACACTTTGCTAATAAAATAAGTATGGGCCATTTTTGTACAAACGAATAAAAAAATATAGTTTGTCTTGGAATAACATTTAATTTTACATTTACTTTTAAAGTATGAAACAAACATAACTACAGAATTACGAGCGTGACTTTTAGAATGCAAGGAAAAAGCTGTTTCTTTACGCCATAGGGGGCAATAAAAAGTCAAGCAGTTCTTAAAGATTTACATCATTACTAATAAGTTTAATTCAAAATCGAGCGGTGTGGTAAGGAAGAGTGTCGTCTATGGGAGAGGCCCTTGTCCTGCAGCGACAAATACCTAACCAAAATTAAATTATATGTCTAACTAGCTGAACCGTCTAATTACCGACGCAGTATAAAAAGCTATAAATTAGTGAAACGTACATATTCATTGTAATATATGTATAAAGAGCATCGGTGGCGCAATTGTTAAGGCGCTGGCTTCTCGATCTTGAGGCCGCGGGTTCGATCCCCGTAACTGCCAAATGTACTAATGAGTTTTTATAACTTAAGTACATAAAGTCAACTGCTCTAACGATAAAGGAAAACATGGTGAGGAAAAACCCACAAATCTAAGTGTGTATTTCTGTCTGCCCACCCGCAGTAGGCAAGCGAAGTGGACTATAAATTGTCTGATACTACCTCTTTAATGAGTTAGACTGATGTCCATGCCGTGGCATTATGAAGGCTGTCGTGATGGTCGTGAAATATTAAGTTAAGTGACGTAAGGTTTACAGAAATGAGGTGCTGAAATTGTTGCTTACTAATTTTGAACTATTAAGATTTTTGAGAATAATAGAGTACCTACTTAGGTAAAATTATTATATCCTGCCATCAACCTTTAATTTAAAAATAAAATTATATATCTTATTTATTTACATTTTTGCCTTAAAGATAAGAGCACCTGGGACTGCATGAAAAATTATATCATCAGACCCGCATTGCGGTAGAGTAAAATTGTAAACGAATCAGAATATTTTACTGCTGGGAGAAAGAAAACCAAATTTTATTTTATGTAAAGATGTCTGTTGTAAACAGCAGAGAAAACGCAACGCTCATAAAACACGAAGTTTATCTATTTTCAACTTGTGCGCTTAAATTCCGACAATGTTGTGGATACGTTAAGTGCAGCGCTTAGTTAAATATTCATGGATATTTTCATTTTTAACATGCGATTTTGTAGGACAATTTTGTCTTTGACCATAAAGTTATTATTTTTAACTCTTAAATTTGCATTCTTTTTTAATAAATTTAATGACCAAACTTTTGATGAATCGGTACCTTCAATAGTTTTATACAAGTAGCTCAGGATTATTTTGTATTTCAACTAGCTAGTGCATTATCTTATATTTTGATAAAATTTATGTTAATGTACGTGTTTAGCTAAAACCAAATGTTTCATTGAATGAGATTATCGTTAAAATTGCAGAATACTTTTACACCTTGGCCTGGCGCGATAAATAAAAAAGTATTCATCACATTTTCTTTCAGGTTTGAAGGTTATCAATATTGAATATAACTAGGATATTCATAATAAACATTATGACCCATTACGGCAAAGAAAGGAAATTATTACGTGACTTTTAAGCACGGAAGTATACAAGAATAGTCTTAATAGGTCAGGTATATTGATTTATTTTATTTCTGTCCGTTTTAATACATGATAAAATATTATATTTTCACTCAATATTTATAACTATTTCTATAAGTTTTATATTTTTGGCAACTGCACTTCAATTTTACTGCTTATGGGTTAATAAATGAAATTAAATTAAATAACTACAACTTAGCACATATGTAGTATATCTGAATTATTTAATGTAATTCAGTCAATAATACTTTTCAAGTATTTTAATGTAAGTATGATTTATTTCCGTACTCAAGCCAGGCCTTATTGAATGTTCACAGTTAACTAATTTGGTATCTTTTGGAAGCTTTATCATAAATCTGAATGTAGTTAAATCTACTTCACAGCTTTTATTATAAATATTTGGGTCTGCTGTCTTTATCTTATGAATGGGGGAATATAATATTAAGACTTTGAAAGTACGCACATTATTACTAACTGATTGACATTTGACCTCATAGAAAGCAGAAGAGATGTCTGTCTTGTTATTTAAATTGAAATATTTTAAATAACAATAACATATATTAGTTATTCCATTTATGGCATTATATATGGCATATAAGTCCTCATAGTGTAATGTACAAATATTATAAAACATATTATAGTGAGTTTATAAAATTTTAATCAACATTAGTATGTAGCTAATTAGCATTAAACTGGTGGTGCTGCTTTGGCCACTGGCAGTCTCCCTCGAGAGCAACGATACACCACGTCATGATGGTGTCTAGCTTCGATGTAAGGACTCGCACCACGAAGGCCTTGAAACCTCAATCTCAAGTTGGCTTTCTTGGTGACGTAGTTACGTAGTGAAGACGCGATATGTATATATATATATATATATATATATATATATATATATTATGTACTTCCGTGGTCAGTACCTCGATGCGTAACTAGAAGCGATCGCATCTTCCTGAGCCTCCATGCAAGGCTCCATAAGTCGTCGCGAAGAAGCCGTGACCACATAGATGCACTGTGGTTTGTGTGTACATTTATGTCAAGGAGAACTTGGGGCAAGGATGGCAGGTAAGGGTCGTTGGTAAGCAGTGTTCATTCAAAACTAGTTTCTTAAATCAAAGGCAGCGGGGCCAGTTTAACTTGCTTGCATCGCTCCTCTTTGTTGTATCTTTTAGAAATTATTTATTTATCTCAGGATACAAAGACCCATATAAAATATAACAATGTCAATTATTTCACACAAATTGTCAGCGACGTGTGACTCGCCCGGTGTCAGGTAGGCGTCCACGGAATTTCCAGAATAATACCTTTTGGCCAAAATCCTTCCTCGGTAAAGATCGAGAGATGCTTCGTTGGTAGTCTTACCGCAAAGGATTTGAAGCTCACATTGTGTCCAAGCTCCAAACCTTCGATCGTCACAGTCCAATTGGGCTTGACGGATGTACTTACTGTACAATCTCCTCGGCTTGCGTGGTGTAGTGCAGGCGAAACACGTAGCAGTCTGTGTTAATAAAGGAGTTTAAACAAGATGGCGCATCGGTGAGGTTCATGAATGACTAGGTAGGTTGCACTTTTGTGGCAAAATCTGCAACTATTAGACTTGCACTGACATATAAATATATCAAAGCAAGTCAAAAAATAAATGTCACCTTAATAAGCTAGACAAATTGCGTTTAAACAAAACAAAAGCAACCATTAGAATCGTTCTTTAAATTACTCCACGCTTTCCTTCATTATTAAAGGCTATGAAAATCAAATTAGAAGCCGTAAAATTATGCCAGCCTACTTATTTCTTTAAGAGTATTTCGCTGTAATGAAAAACATTTTTAAGTCTTCTGCTATTCAATTTGTTTGATATTTAATTCAAGCTGAAAAGTGACAGATTGGTGTTTAAAAAAATTAAACACGTGATGCGGAAGAAGTGGTTTGATTTTTCAAAAACACTTTTTTAATGCAAGAAAAATTAATCATTAGAGCCCTTTTTATAGACACAAACTATGGACGAAAATGAATAAAGGACAAATTTTTTGGGCAAAATTGTTATTCATGAATGCGTCTTCTGTCGACTTTATCATTTTTACATAAGCTTTGCATTAGGTGATTTCTAAATGTTCAAACTCATTTTATGTTGTTCATAATTTTCATTTTAATTGTCATCTATAACGTTTTAAATCATTTTTAGTAGGCTTTTTTATCAGTGTATATTTCCAATATGATAATTTGGATACAAAATATATTTTAACATAAAACTGACGTAGGAATGTTTACTAACTATTTAAAGAGTGCAAAAAAATGCGGAAAAAATTAATTAGCATCATGAATATCTCAATAAATACAAAGTTAAAACCATATGAAAAAGATTTACCATGTCTATTTGATGTTCGACTAATATACATTTGTATTTAAAGCGGAGGATTTATGGAGTAAACAGCACACCACAGGCTGTCAGGAGAAGCTTGCGTTGGTATATCTGGAGTTGCGTTGCTGTTGACTCTGCCACGAATCAGTTACTCCGAACTTACAATTTTCAATCTACTACAAATTTATCCTAGAAATAAGAGGCTATTTATTTATAAAAACGATATATTACAGTATACTTGGGCGTTTTATATTATAGAGAATGCTCAAGAGTTTGAACTGGAAATTTCAACTAGCCCGTTTCTTAAATTATTTCTTTTTTCAGTGCCCGATTGTTTGTAGTTTGTTTATTTTTACATTATAACATGTTTATATATATGTTGATCGGAGAAACTGTTAGTATTAAAATAAATTTCATTGGAAATTAAATAAATAACTTCGTAACTCTCGGTATTGATAATAGGAAATTTTGAGTAGGCACCCTGATTTCAGCCTACAGTACACGTCAGTATAAAGTGTAAGAAGTAGTCATTAAGTCTTTATTACGTAGAAACACGCAATGTAGTTGAAAGGAAAAAATGAAAGGTACGAAGGAATGAAGTAACATTTACCAAAATAACACCAAGACATTTTCTTCAGTACGAATGTTTATTTTCTGAGATAATGTATTTTTATGTGCAAATAGTAAAGGTAGATAATATAGTTTTTGCAGTTTCAGCGGTCTTAGGGTGCTTCCCATTTTGACCGCCATAATAATCACGTTTATGTGGTGGTATTTCCGTCAAAGGGAAGGGACAGCCACTACAATTACTGAGACTTTATCTGGTTACCATCAGGTGGGTCGCGTGCTCGTTTGCCGGCTATGTATATATAGAAAAATTCATTTCTCTTGAAATTGAAAAGTTTTAATTGATGCTAAGCCCCAAGTCAGCATTAGCCAATTTCTCGTTCCTTAGCTTCTATTAAATTAATTTGTTAAGCAATACTAATATAGACGTTGCACAACCACATATCACAATCCAATCACAGTAAGGCATCATAGTACGCTGAACTCAGCGTCTTAGAACTCCTCGTAGTCTATACAGTTGATACAGCAATTGGATATTAAATCACGCACAGATAATGCACATATACATTACAAATACGCTGTTACGTTTTAGATTCCATCAAGGCAAAATAGATTAACGTCACTCGCTAACTACTAGTTAACCACGTCTATGTGTTTTGATTTCGTGTAGTTAACTTAACCTTAATTGGGGTCTACCCTTGGGATGGTAAGGGTAAGCGATCGATTGCGTGCTAGGTTTACATTTTCATAATTTTAGGGTAGTTATCGTGTTCTATAAGTATGTGGACAGTTTGCGTGGTTTCCAAATGTGTGTTTTGAATTTTGTTTGATTGTTAGTAAACATTAGAAAAATTTATAAATTGCGTATCCTTACTCTGTTTTATTAAACATAATAAAAATAAAACTGAAATATATATACTAGATACGTTCCATAAAATAACAAATAAATATCATCAACATATAAGTGTCTCAAATTGTTTTACAAAAATATGTGATGTTTTGATTTTAAGTTGTGCCGATATGAAGCAGTTCCTAAAAAAGATCAATGATGTGCTAAGAAAAATATTACTAATAAGGATAACTTTATATACTTCATTGTTTAGGAAAATAAGGTAATCTTAAAGGTGGATTTCTTCTTAGCACATTGCGAAGTTTCCTCGCAGAGACTTGGCGACCAACTTGCCTAAAAACCTCACGATCAGGTATCGACCTCAACGTAACCTCACGATCACGTCTATACTATTTCCATTTCTTTATTTTCTCGATGACAGCTCCTGTGAAAACTTGTGCGAGCATTTTTTTACATAATGTATGCGTTATTTTATAAAAATATGACGTTTACACATGTACAAGGTTATATAATACCAGGGTCGGAGAAACTGATAGGGATGGAGCTATATCGATAAAAGTTACACGATAACAGGCCCGATATTTTTTTTACTACAGTAGGCCCGTATACGCCGTATACGTTTGTACAAATTTATTAACTAATATTATATTTCATTACAAGATGTTACACGGATTAATTCTTGATTGACAATGCCAACTTCTTTAAAATTTTCGAAGCTGTTGTAAAATAAGGTATAGGTAGGTACTCGACAATTAAACGAAATAATTATAACGACAGGTAATCTTTATTTATTTATTTTAATCAAAATCTGATGAATCGTCACTGTCACTCGATGAGCTCTCCCCAACATTTATTATAAGTTCCTGTACTTGTATATTATCGAATGCCACATGAATTTTCCAATCCGACGCCATAATGTTTCTTCTCACAATTTTTTCCCAGTTTTCGGCTGTTACTTCCGCTTATGCATTTTTTAATAAATCTAACCTCTTTTTGCCGGTGTTGTTTCGAGCGGCGTGTCCTTTGATTTGTGCCCATATTATAGTTCTATAGCATTGTACTGGCAATGATAAGGCGGAAGTCGAAGAACCCAATGACCACATTTGGCAGCTATTTCGTCGATAACATATCTTTTAGGGAGGCTTTTTTTCGATTTTAAAATATTCACTAATTGTACTTTTAATAACGTACTATCCACATTTTCGCCATGACGTTGAAGCCAGTCAATTATCTCTTGTTTTTTATTGGCCTGCGTTGGCATTTTATCAATTTGTCTGGAGTGATATGTAGCGTTGTCCAAAATAATTATGGATGGTTCTTCCAGATATTGCACCATTTCTCTAAACCATCCTTCGTAAATCTCTGCATTAATTTCTTCGTGCTAGTCCACTGTTTTCTTGGATTCAAAGGCCAGTAGAGCATCTGACACGAATCCTTTCGTAGACCCTGCATGGCATATGATAAGGCGTTCACCTTTTCCCATTGGCACTGAACTAGTGGAAGCGGCGGTGTCGTCAGTCCAGTTCTTAGATACTGTGTGGTTTGCATTTAACCAAGTCTCGTCAGTGAAAATAACATTTGACCAATCTGATATCTTTTTGGCTTCGCTCAAAAATTCGCAGCGAGCCATAGCGACGTCGTGACGCTCCATCAATATTTTACGTTTGTCCGATTTTTTATAAGAAAATCCAATTTCTTTCAAAACTAAGCTTAATGACGATTTTTGGCCATGGAACAAACTACATTCACGTAAAGAAACAACAAGATTTTTAAGTGTTGGAATTTCTCTGCGCAAGTTATAGTCATATATATGACGGCGAAAAGCATCAGCGTTGTAGTTGTCAACCGATGTCACACGACGTGGATGGCGTTTTTTCTTCGGCGTACGAAGTTTATTTTCCCGCATGCCACTTGTACCGTAAGCTTCGGTAGTAATTTTTGAAACAGTACGTCCACTAATTCCTAATGCGGCCGCAACACGCTCTCGCATTTGCGACAGTGGTAATAGCGGGCCACCATTTTGATACTCTGCTTCAAAGTAATTACGAACCTTGATCACCAGTTCTCTCGCCTGTCTTTTCAGAACAGATCCTTTCGGCATTTTGATATTTGACAGCTGGGCAGCAATCAACACGGAGAAACACAAAACACACAACGTAACGTATGGATAATGTGAAAAAACTCAGCGAACAGAAATGTAGTGACTAGCACGACCGTCTTGTTGCGAGTGACAGAGTGAAAACAAACACATAATGGCGGTGGGCCATTGAGTGTTCCCACCCTGAAAAAATATATTTGAATGTTTTTGTTGTATTTGTCTTTGTTCAAAATATAATAAATATATGCGACCGATATCATTACTTATTTGGTAACAACACTACATTATATAAAATTAGAACAGTGATCGAGAAAATAAATAAATGGAACTAGTATAATAATATTAGCTATTGTATCTGGAAGAAATTTTGCAGATTACCAACCAAAATAAAGGATCATTATTATTATAGTCCCACAAGCAACGTCTCTTAAATCATTCGCCTATTACAAATAATGAATATCTATATTCTATACTATAATCTCTACACTCTTTCTGTCATAAGAATCTGGAAAACGGTCAATTATGTCTTTTTTCAGTCATATTTAAGTATTGAAAAAAAGATTTATTTATGGAAACCTTTTATCAATTTCGATTAACTGGGCCTTCCTTTGATGGTACGAATAAAAGTGGATCATTTTTCATTCGCCTGATTCAGTTTACAAACAATTAAGTCCACTTTGAAATTGTTTCCATATTAAAAAAGATTGTATGTTCCCAAACCGAATGAAATCTTTATTAATTGAAATGCACGATTACTGATGGGAATATTCAAATGGGAACATGCGATGTTATCTCTTAATTATTTATTTAATTAAGTAGCAGTTCATAGCTCAATGCACAATCTTAATAGCAAATTTTATAAGTACCTGTGAAAACAAAAATTTATATAGGTCTAAAATCTTTGTATTACACTTGGCACAAATAAGGTAAAAAATCTTAAAACCTTCTATAAAAGGACCTTAATAATTGACCTTCATAAGCAATATTTTATTGAAAAGTTTTTATACTAGTATTATTACAAACTAAAAGCATTTTTAATTTTAAATATAAATCTTAATTTATAAATCCACTTACCTACATTGAATCTTGAACAAAGATGTGCCCAATAGATATACCACTTAAAATCTGGGAAATATCTCGTAGTACATGTAATAGTAAACATCTGTGTTACTTCCTCAATATCCCACCGGTGCGGCCTATGAGTGTCGAGTTCGGTTGCGACCATGGTGTAGAGGAGGCAGCGGGGAATCGCTCAATATTTACGCGAGGAATTTGGCTTTATTGTGCGATGTTTTACATATTAAATCAATGAATACGTTTCTTTGTGTTTTACATACAAAATGTTGACAAGTTGTAGTTAGTCACACGATTAGTAGACCAATTAGCAGACATTGAGACTTCTGATTAAAACCTTCCAAATGTAGTTTTGACAATCCTGTATTGATATCTAACTTACACTACCTAAAGAATTTGAAAGAGGACGAAACAATTACAAATTTATAGAAGCGAAGTCAGGGCTGTATGTCGGATGCATTCACACTTCCTAGCCACACTCTCTTAATTATTGCTGAGTGGCTAAGGAAGTGTGTGTTAGACCACAGTTACAGAGTACAAAAAACTTAATTTTACTACTGAAAAAAAAAATACTGTTGTATTCAAATCCGGACGATTTTTCTTAAATTCTTGTTTGAACCTCAGAGCTGTTGGCAGTTAAAGTTCGAATCAATGTTGTTTTTTTTTCCATTTATATAGGAAAAACCGGTCACGATAGAAAGGTTTTTACACTTAAATATTTGAAATTGCAATAACTACTTTTCAGTGTTTATGATTGTGTTGCAAAGGATATAAATACCTCTACATATATTCGGTTATGAAAATAAAAGTTAATTGTCATACAAAATCCTCAGAAAAACACTCCAACTGTATGGCCCCAAAGTAAGCTTGTGTTATGGATGGCCATACAGCAAACTGGGTTTCTACTTTAGAATAAACCTAAATATATAAATATAAACAACCATGACCCGAGAACTAACATTTATGTTCATCACACAAATAAATGCACCAACCGGGACTTGAACCTGAGACCTCCGGCCTATGAGGGTACTCAGGTTCGAGTAGTCTTCAGGGTTAGTAGCCACTACGTCACTCAATATGTTTTTGAATTTTCGTCTAAATCTCTCAACTTTGTATTTAAAAGTTTACAAGCTCGTCTGGTCAAACTATTACTAGTGTGGCATGTGTTTGTTGTTTTGATTGTTGACATATCGTTCTGACAAGTGTGTTTCTCAGCTGCGCGAGGAACTCTAAAATTAATATTATGCAGTAGTTCATGAACAGTGACTGTATTATAAAGAAGAATACACACAACATCGCTTTAAAATCAAAATCAAAATACTTTATTGCATCATATCAAAAAATTGTATATTATGTACGGAATAAAGGACGGATTTAAAGCGAGGGCTTTAGATGAGTCACGAGCAAGTGAAGGATTCTAACGATTGAATCACGAGCGTAGCGTTCAACTGTTAGAATCCTGAGCGACGCGAGTGATTCATGGCCCTCGATATAAATTCGTACTTTATTCAGGAGTTGCATACTATACTTTATACCATGACTACGAGAAAAAGACATAATTTAAGCGAAAATAGAAATTTAATCAAGAAATAATAAATGTTACATTAATTAAAATGGACATTAAAATTAGAGCAATGACTGAAATTAAGCGTAATTTTTTTATTATTATCATTAGGGTGGTCAACTTGTGAAACAATATTTATTTTTTTTCTATAATGGCAGCAAAGAACACAAAACAGTTTTTAATCTAATGCCAAACTCCTTGTCGCAAATATCGACCAATCAAATCTCGAGAATTTATTTGCACCAAAGAGTTTGAATTTCGAATCTTAGCGCAAGGAGTTTGTGTAAGCATTGAAATGGAGATCGGATATATTTTGTGTTCCAAATTCAAACACCAAAACAGTGAATAAAAACAAAACGGTGAAGAAAAGGCCTTTTTATTCACTGTTTTGCGTGAATAAAATAAGCTTTTTAGAGTAGGTATGTTATAAACATATTTATCATATCACGTTTCATCAATACAAGCGATGAATGTCCTTTTTTTTTCTTCATATTCATTGTGATAGCGTAAAAACAACTTAACTTCCGTTTTAAAGGTTTAAAAAGAGAGAGAGAGAAAAAAATCTGGCGGAAAAGAAACCTCTCAGTTATTGCGGTTTAATCCGGGTTTCGAAGTGCGTCTGTGATGCTTGAACATGATCTTTTTAAACTTTTCTTGTCATAGGTGATCCACTTTTCATCACCAGTTATCATTTCATTACCTTTTCAAACTGTATCTTTTCAAGCAAAGCCATTTATTTACAATTCTTCAGCTAAGTATGTCGTAACTATTAATACAGCCCTTTGTTAGGTACTTTACAAAAAAAAAATTATTTGTTTATAGCAAATCAACGATATGCTACACACGCATAAGATATTACAGCGTTTCATAGAGTAAAGAGATATTTTTAATAATAAAAATTTAATATACTCATCATATAATTAAAAATTTAGTTACTTAAACTTTGTAGTGTAGTGTTAGTAACTTCCAATAACAGAATCAACAACAGCTGTAAAAAAGTAGATACTAATTAAACGATTGGACGGTATAAAACAGTTATGAACAGTAATGAAACAGAATGCTATCACTCCTGTCTTAAAACATGAAATAGCTTAGTAACTTTTTATTGCTGCCTGTTTACATTTTACGTGGCAGAAATCGTTTGTTATTTTATAGCCGATTAATTCAATCAGTTTAATAATCATCTGCTACTATTTTTCTTTCCTTGGTTTCCTATAGTTAATGCTTGTGGTTATTTTTTGATATATCACAATTTATATGGTAAGGCTCAGAAATTATGGCGACGTTTTAAAACGCACCCGCTGCATTTGCGTACCTGCGGCTTCCATAAGCTCTTTTCAGGACGCGTTTAAATCCGGCGGTGAATGCGGCAGCTCACCGTGCTTGCAGCAAAAAATCACATTGCTTGCAATTTTGTCCACCTTGATTAAACGTGACATCAAGATTGAAAATCTCGCTTCTACTACTAGGCTGCTACTACTGTTACTGTACTTTTTTAATCATAATATTAATTTCGGTTACATTATCCGATGATATTAATTTATTAAGCAGGTCGTCGACGCATCTTATGGACGATTCTACTCACGTTGTGTTCTTAGTTGATGAAATAATATAAACCAAAAAACACAATATCTGAACCCCACAATGTGCAAAAATAAAAAAATCGCCCTGCAAATCAAGCAAATGCATAACACCTACAAATTAAACCAAAACATATTACACATATTACCTTCCCACCATGATATTGTCACAAATGGCGTACAAGTAATCAACACTCAATCAGGCACTATACTCTGACCCTAATAAATGTTGTATAACAGCTCGTAGCTGGGAAGGAGTAATAACGCCTCCGCTTCTATGCCTTGCTGATACAAGCAGGCGGAAATTAAGCACCGTTAGTGTACGGAGCCGAGCGGAGCGGCTGCGAGAGCGGAACATACGCTGTAGATTTATTATTACCGTGCAGCGTTTGCATGGTGATTGGAGTTGAAATATAATTAAAAATTCGAAGTTTTATTACTTGCCTATTAGTTATTGGCTTTTGAGAACACTTTTATTTGCATACTACTTTTTAAAGTTTAATAAACTTAAGGTAAAATAAACCTAACCTCTGAGATTTCAAACTTTTAAATTAGTATATGAATAAAACATATCAGAGAAGTATTCTATGATGTTAATAATACCAGGGTGGATTGAAAAGTTCGCGGCCTAACATAGATAGCGTTGTCATATTATTACAAAACTACCCTCATATGAAACCTAGACTCTTTGTCAGTCTCTGTGCAATTTTTCTCTGAGATACATTTAACTCCGAAGCAGATTCATGAAAATATGGTGGCTACTTAAGAAACATCTGCTCCGTCGTATACAATGATGAAAATGTAGACAGCTGAATTTAAACGTGGACGAGAGAGCATCAAAGATGACCCCCGCTCTGGACGGCCTTCTACAGCTACGACTTCGGAAAACATCGAAAAAATATGTGATCTCATCATGGGAGACAGAAGATTGAAGGTATCTGAGGTAGCTGAAGCTCTAGGAGTTTCATATGAACTATGAATTAGGGTTCCACAAGGTGTCTGCAAAATGAGTTCCACGGCTCCTTTCAGTTGAACAGAAACGAACTCGGTTCACGATTTATAGAGATTGTTTAGAGCTTTTTCAAACTGATCCAAACGAATTTTTGTCAAGGTTTGTTACTATGGACAAAACATGGGTTCATCACTATACTCCTGAATTCAAACAACATTCCAAACAATGGAAGAGACCCGGATCTCCGACCCCCAAGAAAGCCAAGGTGTGTTTTTCAGTAAACAAGGTAATGGCATCGGTTTTCTGGGATTCCAAGGGTGTCATCTTGGTTAATTACTTAGAAAGGGATCAAAATATAAATTCTGCGTACTACTGCACACTATAACGTCGTTTACGCGAAGAAATAAAGTCTAAAAGACTAAGATTGTTGACCAAGAAAGTTTTGTTTCATCAGGACAATGCTCGTGTTCACACATCTGCAGAATCGATGGCTAAAATAGTGAATTGTGGTTTTAAATTGCTTCCTCATCCCCCTTAGTCACCTTCTGACTTTCGCCTATTACCAAAACTTAAAAAAAATCACTAAGGTGGAATGAAATTTTCTACCAATGAGGAGGTCAAAGTAGCCGTAGACGCCTTTTTTGAAGACCCTGACGGGACCTTCTATTTAACTGGGATCAAGGCTTTGGAGGACCGCTGGACTAAGTGCTGTGACCTAGGAGTAGAGTAAATAGAAAAATAATTATAAAAAATTGCATTGTATGGGTTCCTAGTGTTGTAGTTCTATCTTTTCAATCTACCCTCGTACTTAGTACGAATCTACATAAACAAATTCCTTGCGATTACATCATAGCAGGTAGTCTTTATACAAAAAAAAATAGGAATTATGTCTATGGTTAGAACTTTTTGATTATGACAGCTTCGTTGCTACTTTTTGAGCGAACAATTGTCATATGTCACTTCAATGTGGATGATAAATGATAACACTACGTTCAATCAATGATGTACGGTTTTAGGTTACCTTTTAATGTTTTTATTATGTGAAATTTACTTTTATTATATTATTACTTGAAATTGGCAGAAATGGTTATTGTGTAGTGACTACAGCTGATTGCCATAAAACGAGAAATTTAATTTAATTTTCAATCAATCAGCTCGATCTGCCATAACGGTTTCAATGTTTGACGAGTTAATAGTTTGCGTTGATCATTTTCCGTAACACAACCTCTCAATTCCGAAATATAGTCATTAATTTGCGCTTATGGTGCTTCACAATTTACAAGTGCTGGTATTGATTGAGAAAGTAGGCAAAAACACGTCATTTTCCAAGAACTGAGATCGGACTTAACATAGGATACCGTGTCTTTGTGCTTATAGTGTTAAGTTATAAGGATTAAGTGTGTTAAAACTTCGTAAATTGTTTGTAAGCCACAAACATTTTGAAAAGAAATGTTATTTGAGTTACTCAATAAAAATAACGGTGTTTAATTGGTGTAACGTAATTAACAGAATATTAAAAGGTACTAATGTTTCGCGAGTAGAAAATAAAAATTTGCCTCACATGCAATAAAAATTTTATTTATTTTACCTTCTTTATATTTTAGATTGTTAAAATATCTTGTAGAATAGAAGAGGGGCTTTCGCTTTGCTGCAATGGCATTACGTCAAAATCCTATGCAGTCATTTTAAAATTAAGAAACGAAGGACAATCTAATTAAAAATAAAGTTGTCAAATTGAAAAAGTGGGTTCCTAGTGTTGTAGTTAGGAAGTCGTTCGTCTGATGCGTAGCATCAGTAGTTAGTTTGTGGATTACACACTTATTTTAAAATCTATAAGTAATTTTTAAGACACAGCAGTAATCTAACATCGTGTAAGTGATGCACCATTCCTACCAGTAGCATTGTAGTGCTTATCTGTACGTACATTTTCGTTATTTCATTATTTCGTTATTCCAGTTAAAAGCTGCAAGATAGTGCTTTAAATACGCAAAATGTGTCATTAAGAGTGAGAAATTCAATTTTAAAAATATGGACGTAGTTTTGGCAGTATTGCAGCTAAGAATTACACACAATTCATTAGACTTTCGAATATGACAAGGGAATTTTATATTAAATGTCATGAAAAACGGTTTAGAATATGTAAAGGCTAAATAATCGATCATTTTAAATGCTTTGAAATTATGGTTTAAAGACGTGAAGCGTTATTACTTTGTAGAAGAATTAAGTAAAGATAAATTTTAGATAAACCTTTTTTATCTGTATCATAATTAATAAAATCATAAGTTTCTTAGATTTTATATCGTATCATATTATTTGTTTGCCTTTAAGGCACATTTTAACATATTTCATAAATGAAATTTTACAAAGTTTTATCGTGTCACCCTTATACAGTAACAAGTAATTACTTGTTTAAACGGTAAACTAAGAAATTACTTAGACATAACGTATAAGAATAGAATTCATTGCAGGAAATAGCTTTTATCTACAATTATTGTTTTATTAAATGATATATAATATAAGTATAAGAAAAACGCGATGTTTTACAGTCCTTGAGATCTGAAACTGAAAAACTCAGTACATATTTAAATTATTTTGACAATCAAACGTGAAAGACATTTCGGATCTCTAACACTTTACATACGTTTCGCAATAGTTTATGTGCTTTTAATATATTTCATATGCATCATTCAAGGATTTGTCACACACGATGAGATCTGTGTCCTGCGTTCCGGACAAATCGAACGCAGCCCAATGACATATTACATATAGACAGGTTATCCGCTCTCAAAAATGGCAACGCAAATGCAAGGCAGTTGCCGGCTATTTCACTCAGTATTGTGTAACCCAGTGTCACGGCTAAACATTAAAAAAAACTTATTCCCTATTCTGTGTTTTTAATACCGTACCTTCTTGTGTGTTTAGACAGTGTAATAATTACACTGTTACTGTTAAAGAAAGAATAAACGTTTCTTTTCATGCGTAAGTACAATTTTTTTATAAATATTTTATTTATTATTTTATTTTGCTATTAGAAATGACGTTTTAAAATTGACACGGCTATTCGTTTAAACAAACTCGAAGAGCGAGATGTAATATGATTTTGTATGTGGGAGTAAAAGAGACAACGCTTTAGAGTTTCGACAATTAACGTACTACGTCACGTACGCTCGCGACCAATTAGTGCGAAGCGACGTAACGAAGTACAGAGGTATCTCTTTCTTACAACAAGTGAACCATATTATTCTTTCCTTCTCCCACAAATTATATTACTCTATATATCGAGTAGATATCTATAGTTACGTTGACGCTTTTTTTTGTGCGGTAATGTTTGGGTATGACTTGTCTATATGTAATATGTCATTGACGCAGCCCACTCCCTTATCCATCCATTGTCTTTATAACTGGGATCTTTTAAGATATGTTATATAAATAGGGTTGTTGACGTACACAATATTTAAATTCATTTCAGATGATATTTTAAATAATACAAAAGCAAATGTACTTTGGTTCAATCAGTTGACAATGCCCGGCCCTGGGCAGCCGTCCGCTTCATTCGCAACCCGACCGCCTGCAGGTGCACTCCCTACGTTATGCTATGCTTGTGCTCGAGCGGTCAGATCAAAATTACGTACAGTTAGTGCATCCACAACTTTCTGCTCTATATATTGAAACTGGTAGTAGGGCGCGTCTTCGTGGATTGCGCTAACTATAATATATATACATAAAACGCAAATGTTCGTGAACATCAGGGTGCGAGCTGCTTTCGATTTGACCGACTTGAAACTCAATTGAGTTTTAATATAAATATACTCTCGAGAGTATTTCTCTTTAATGAAATATTAAAATTAGAATTTTATCACCTTTTAGTAAAGTACAGGAATAATATAAAATGATCATAACATAACCATAGCCCAGTTTAATTTAAAAATTGTGAATTCATTTAATAGCTGCATGTTACGCCTGTACTCGTAGTAATACGTGATCCCAATGAATAGTAATTTTTACAGCAATTTCCGTGTTCATTTATATTTTGAACTTATAATTGTAGAAACAACATATTTTTTCCGTAATGATAGGTTGGGGAATGATAATGTGTCAGTCAATCACATGTATAACACAAGTACATTTCTGAAGGCTTGTTTCTAAAAGGCAAACAATGAAGACGAATTGTTAAAATGGTTTTCTTTATCATGTATTTTAACAGAGAAAAATGTAAATAAAGCCATTGAAAATAGAAAACTTAAAAAAAATCTTGAAATGGAACTTTTGTCGTAATAAAGCTGTAATTGCATAACATAGTCTTACTTCAAACACAAATAAATATACGAATTCCCCAGGGAGAAGAGAGCAAGGTTTAGATAATTACTTTTACAAAAAAAAATATAATAAATATACTTGTTTCTAGGCAATAATATAAGTATTAATACAATAATATTAAAACTAGCTGGGTAATACAGAATGGTAGTGATACACAAACAATTTAACTCCGTATCCAAAATCATTACATTGCTTTAATTTCAGCGAAGTCTAACACAATTTCACGTTAACTTTACCCGAAATCGATTGTGTTCGCCTTAATTTTCTCTTCGGTAATAATTTCTAGCGTAGCGTGCCACACTCAACTTAATGATGAGGAGGCAATCACGAGTACATATTCACACTTGACCGGGCTCTGAGCGAGGGTGGCATCAGCCCCATAATTAGTGATAGCTCTCATATTTCTTGTTTATTCCTTTGAAATTTACGATTGACGACTTGAGTAGAAGAATCAACTGGATATAACTTTTAAGGAAGCGATAACGAGAGGCTTAACTTTTGAAATCAATAAGCAGGCTATAATGTATTTGGGCAGTCATTAATAAGTTATTGTTAAATATGATACATTGTTTCATTAATCAAACACCAACATTTTTGCAGTGGTGTCCGCCCATCGATGAAGACTCTACTCGAATAGTTCACTCTTCTCTAGTTTTTAGGTTATGAATGTATATCATCTTGAATATTTTCCTTGAATTGCTGTTTTGTGTGTACAAAGAAGCAATGAACTTCAAAATTGTACCTTTTGTACATTTTTGGTTGTATTGACAATTTACCCCTTTACATTATGGAAGCAGATTTGTGGGAAAAATAAATGGTTATCATCTATCAACGAGAGTCTGGAAATTGTGGTCGTAATGTTATGCTTGGGCTAGGGCTATTGGTAATTTAAAGTGTATTTCTTCAAAACAGTTTATTGGTTGTAACGCTACCTGAAATTAATTAGAGTATAGATGTAGCTCAGTAAAATATCGAATAAAAATAAACAAATATGCCTATATAATACATTGGTGTCTTTGATCCAGTTTTTTATTTTGCTATGATACATAAAGTTTCACAGACATAATTATTTGTTTGTATCTAGAGCATTTTCCTTCTAATTTCGAAATCATTTTCAAAATCTATAACTTCATATATCATTATTAATTTTGGATATTCATCTAACCAGCATTTAATTCACTTTATAGACCTTAGTAGAGACTTAAGTTTATAATAGTAGTAGTTTTTTGGTATTGTTAAAACTCACTTACTCATTTTCATAAAAAAAATACTACTTGAATACGTCTGTTATGCAATAAGTTTTAAATCCCCTGACTCTCTTAATCGTTAAACTCAAATCCAACTACACAGTCCTTTAAATGTTAAAAATAAAATATCCAGGTTATTTTTATCCTAAGGAAAAATAATACACAGATACGAGTAGCTAATGAAAATTTACCAAAGCTTTATCCTCTTATACTTAAAATATAAGAAAACAGCAACCAAGTAAAGGAAAGCTGTACTTATAGTGCCCGAGTAAAATACCGCGTAATAATTCAATAGTATCAAAAGGAGATTGCGTTCGTAAAGTAACTCTTAATTCTTTATTCGGAAGGTAGTTATCAGTGTGGCTAAATTTAACTTTGTCGGTGGAGCTTTTGTATGGCGCTCTTCTCGCTAAGTACATTATGTAAATGTAATACTGGATGCAGGACTAGTTGGACCTCGTCTGTGTAGATAGCGCCCATGTTATTAAGTGTAGCGCGTCTAAACACGATATATCGAGGCTAGATCGGAGAGTAAACAAAAAATAAGATTGTGTTATCGTGCATCATGCCTATGTTTGAAAGTTTTGTGCCGTGTTTAATTTTATACATGTTTGTCGATGTTCTGTATAGTTTTATAGAAAATGACACTGAAAAATACCACATTTTCAAATACATCTTGTCAAAGTATAAAGTTCGATTATTCAGTACATTAAATATGTTTGTTTTAAGCTAAGCTACAGTGATAAGGACGCATAGAAAAGTAATGATTAAAGTAATACACACTTCATAGAGTTGCTATCCTTCTAGCAGTTATAACAGATGCCTAACTGCTTAATCGAAAATCGATATTGCGAAACTTATGTTACCTTGGAATAATGTTAGATACATAATAACTCATGTATTGAACAATTGTTTGGCTGCTTTCTATAGATTTCTCGGAAAACTAGACAAACGTGCAATCGTATCTGACAGAGGCTCGATATATTAGGTCTTTACCTATGAAATTGCCGTTTTTCACGAAATAAATGAAGCGTAATTTTTTTATATATTTTTTATTTCTATTAATCAAAATAATCACCCATGCAATCAATGCATCTTTGCCAACGCATTGGTTGCTTATTGATGCCTTTCTTGAAGAAATCAGCTGGACGGGAGGCAACAAATTCTTCAAAGGCATTTTGTACTGCCTCTCGGGTATTGAATTTTTTTCCCGCCAAGAAGTTATCCAAATTCTGGAAAAAGTAGAAGTCTGTAGGCGCAAGGTCTGGTGAGTACGGCGGATGACGGAAAACTTCCAACCCCAACTCTTGTAGCTTGGAGACCGTCTGCTGTGCAGTATGAGGTCGCGCGTTGTCGTGCAGGAGCAGTGGAGCCGAACGATTAACCAAAGCTGGTTGGAGACGTGCGAGCTTCTCCATCATTGTGTTCAGTTCTTCACAGTACACATCTGCAGTAATGCTTGTCCTTTGGCAAGAAGCTGTGATGAATTACACCCGCGTTAGACCACCAAACAGTGACCATCACTTTTCTAGGGGTAATTTTTCGTTTAGGGCATTGTTTGGGTGCTGAACCAGGGTCCAACCAACTTGCTGAGCGCTTACGATTGTCAAACAGGATCCATTTCTCGTCACAAGTAACAATGCGGTTCAGAATTCCTTCATTTGTATGCCTGCTGAGCAGTGCAAGGCACGTCTCCACGCGTACTTCGCGCTGGCGGTCATTGAGTTCGTGGGGTACCCATTTGTCAAGCTTTTTTACCTTGCCAATTTGACGCAAATGGACCAATATTGTTTTGATGCTAACGTCGAAAGCTGCTGCTAATTCAGCCGTGGATTGAGTTTCATCAGCTTCCACAATTGCCTTTAATTCGTCATTGTCGACCAAAGTTTTCGGACGACCACGGGGTTCATTTTTCAGGTCAAAATTTCCAGAACGGAAGCGGGTAAACCAATAACGGGTGGTGCGTTCGTTTGTAGTGTTCGCTCCGTAAACGTCGTTGATGTTGCGTGCCGCTTGTGCCGCTTTGCTGTCACGACAGTACTCATACTCCATAATTACTCGAATTTTTAACTTATCCATGATGACGAAAAATTTTCGAATGCGTTGAAAACAAAACACTTACTATTAAACAAATGACGATTTTAGAAAAAGAATTCCATGTTTGACAAATAAAATTAATTTGAAATTAGAATTATCAGTCAAAAAAAATATATATTTTCATTTGAAATGGCCAGTACGGCAAAACGGCAGTTTCATAGGTAAAGACCTATTATTAAAAAAAACGTTCTGTAGATAATATGCTTGTGTATTGTTGAGTCAATACACAAGCCTTTATACATTCTAAACGATTTTAGCTAATAATAAAAAATAAACAAGAAAATATTATAACATTTGTTGCTTTCACTTTCTATATATATTTGCTGTCTGCTAACTGTCGTATCAGTTTAAGCGAAATCGGCAGCTCCAGACTCGACTATTTACCAAAAGATAAAGTTGTTTTGCTTCGTTACAGATGTATTGTGTGGTAATTAAGCCATATCTACTTGCGTAAATTTTGGCTTTCATAGTGGACGTTGCGTAAACTGCTTTGTTCCTGATGTAGAACGTGCATGTATATAAAGTGAAGCTTGTTGAGGGTAATAATAGTGAACTGTTACTATTTGGGTTTCAATACGGCAAACGCAAAATCTTCTGCCACCTGGATTAGCTGCATCTGTTTATTAAAATGTTGCTTTTTTCTCTGTTCTTCTATGTAAGAAGTTTGATTTAGTTAAGGATCATTCTTTGTATGTTCTAAGTATGAATATCGATCTAATGTGCTTTAAACGGAACTTTCAAGGAGCAGGTTTGCTGAAAGAAATTTCATAAGAAATAGTACTTTTGTACCTGTAATTTCTGTTTGCTATTTTGATTGTACTTTTTTTAGGAAAATAATGACATCACTGCATTATTCTGTTATATGCTCAGTATGGTGTACATCAATACTTTAATAAATATCAATATCAATAAATATCAAATTTCAAATATCTCGAACACTCTTGAATGTGTGTATAAAACTTTTGTTTAAAATTCAACTCACTTCGATCGCCATCAATCCGGTGCAGGTGGATTGTCAAACTAGAAATCACAAAGTTATAATTCTAGGTTATTCTGTAGTAAGCTTTACGCACATCTTAACCCACGAGCTCTGAAATATTTAGTATTCAGCTCCCAACAAACCTCATTTCACATTGAGACTCCTTTTTCACTCACATGAAGGTAATGAATAAAGTTGTATAAATTAAAATTGAATCGTGATATGGAGTCTAGTCCTCTTTTATATAAAGAACCTTATATTACGAAGTACTGAAAGAAATTCTATTAAACGAGATTGAGACACTTCAGAGACGTCTTGTGCAAAGATGAATGTAAATTTAAATATTTACTTACTGTTGGGTCCATTACTAATCTATTCTAGTACTATCGTAGGACGATGGTTGAATTAGGCATTCAACTAAACAGCCTTTGGTCGAACGTTTAATGTTTTATTTAAAGTCCAAATTTTCTTGCTTCGCCGGGTGCTGCTGCACCGCGCTCACTCCGTGCGCTTGGCTTCCGCGAATTATAGAATATCAACAAGTTTTTGAAAAAATATCCTACAAATCGCGTATCACTTGCTTAATAATTAACTGTTCAACATAATAGCTAACCGGTTAGCTGAACAAATTAATATTACCAAACGGCTAGCTGTTTTGTTTAGTTTTAGTAGTAATACTCGTATACGTATGAGTCTACTGAAATCTTTTGGATCAATACACACTTGCAAAGCGACATAATAGTAACATACCTTTATTCTAAAGTTCCTGAGAAATCGCAATTTTATAATATAAAATCGCGTTACATAAACCACGTTATAAATACGCCAATTACACTACCTGATGGTGTACGCAAGTGTACGTTTGTATAATACGATTACTTCATCCTTTAAAATCATGATATCTCAAAAATATGTTTATCAGAAACTATCGGGAACGGCAGCGTGATAATTTTTTTGTACAAAATTGTTTAATTTATTAATATGTCTCACCTATTTTTATGAATTCATTCCGGTGAAATTTAAAAAGACAATAGGGCCTTTAAAAAGCAATCAATTTCAAACTTAATATTTTGCTAAATTGTATAGTTTTTGATACATATGAAACTGTTTTCGCTCATTGAGTATTTTATTTGAAGTAATGTTATTAAGGTCTGTGCTCAAATTCAGCTATATGCGAATAAATGTCATTTGAAATGTCCATTTTGTCCGGAATGATAAGTTTAAAACAGACAAGATATGATGTCCAAAACATTGCACAAAAAACTTCTCTTCACTAATCAAATAACTAATCAGTTTAGAATATTAAACATAATAATAATTATTTAAAACACTTGAGTGTCTAAGATTTTGTTTGTTATTATTTTCTTTGAAATTCTGTATCAACTCGCACGTTTATCTAAAGCTGTATAAAACGTTCCATGTAGAAAGTATTGTCAAGACCACAACATCCGGCGTTTTAATCGAGCTTAACTAAAAACTCAAACAAAGGGCTATGAAAGTAAAATATTTTTTAGGTGTATAAATAGAGGAAGATACGATTTTGTGTTTGTATTTTCATAAAGGGTGAAACTGTTATTGACATTGATATATTTACACCTAAACATAGGAAACATAGTAACGAAGGTGTAAAAAATGTTCTGTATACATTTTAAATTTGGAAAAGTCAACCTGACACAACGTTTTATGTTCTTATTTTATGAGAAAAAACTTCCACGGGTCTGTCTTGTTTTGACACGGAGATGAAAGAACCTTTCTTTTAATTAAAATAAAAATCATTGTCCCATTCTTTTATTATCATTTAATTTATTTTTATCATTCCGAAAGACGAAAACAATTAAAATATATGTTCCTTATGAAACTTGTAAGTGTAATGCATTTTAGTTCTTTTTATAAATAATAAATAAAATAAAAAATATCTTTTTATAAATATTTATTTTATTTTTTTATTTTCACATTTTCGGAAAACTAACAGCTAAAAATAGTATAAGGAATAGATAGAAGGAAAAGGCGAATTATAAGTTTTCACATATAGGATAAGGAGAGATAAAAGATTATAATTACAATAACTTTAACCAGTAACTAATACATAGACAGGTAATAACAAAGAAACATATAAAATCACAGATAAACAAAATAAGTATACAATATAAATACAAACAAACAAACAAAAAACACAAACAAAAAATATAAATGAATTAAGTTCAACCTGATATAATTTCAATACCAAATAAAATTAATAAAATTTAAATCAAGATTCATTAAATTTTTTTGTGTATTGTATATATGTTGTTTGTTACTTCCCTATTTTGGTCGATTGATTACGCGAAAGTAAAATTATCAATAATAATAATATTAAAGCATGTATTATTATTCAGGCATAAATCCTATAGTTATATACATAATTATGTAAAAAAGTATAAAATTAATTAAATTAATGAACAATTGCAAAAACATAAACACAATGTCAATAAAACATTGTTAAAATTAAGGTAAACGACATCTTTATCCTTTATTATTGGTAAGCGATTGACGCTTCCACTGCTTACAGAAACTTCATCATTACCAATTTAGACTGGTTTAGCAAGACTTAGAGAGGGTTCGTTTATTGTTTTTGAATTCATCTACTAAATAAACAATTATTATCTAGAAAACTTCACTCAGAATCTTAGAAGATATTTCATAACAAACAACATTTTGTTGAATGAATTTGTGAAATAGTTTCTAACGAATTAAATTTAAAAAAAAGGAATTAAATTTAAAGGAATTAAACAATTATTCCTTTGTTGGTAGGTTAGCGCTTCGAGCACCGGACTCTGAAGTAGCCAGACAATTCGTCCCTTCTTTCATCAGTGGTTGGGTAGGCGATTCTTCTTCCTGACCTACCGTCTGACTCAGGTGTCGGGTCATGGTTGTTTTGGGAGTTACTTGTTTCAGATCGGTCGAGAACCGACTGCCAGGTGCAACCACTGCGACGATTGCCCCAATGAGATGCCCTAGCACATGCTGGAGGTATGTCCTGTGTGGGATGCGGAGCGCAGTGCGCTCAGATCTGTATTTGGTACCGATCTTTCGCTTACGACCATTGTTTGCGCTATGGTCGAGAGTAAGAGGTCGTGGAAGGCAGTGCGATCCTTGGAGATGGTGGAGAAGGTGAGGAAAGATACTGCATCCTCCGTGCCATTTCATCACCACTGCACAGGATTCCGGAGGGTGGCTTTCATCGCTTCCCTCCCCCGCTGTCCCATGAGCCTTTGGTAGCGGTTTCAGGGGACTCCACCTCCGGTTCAGGGCTTGACATGGCTTGCGCTTCCTGTGCACCATCTCATGAGGGACGACTAGAGAGTGACTCATCCCTCTCGGGACGTCACCGGCGCTGCACTGAGCGCCGGCTAACGCTGTCGGGCCACTAACAGATTGCGCAAGCTCCTCCTGACCCAGCTTCGTGCATCCAGACGGAAGCCGCAGGAAGCTAGTAAAAGTATGGCATAAGAGTATAGGTTAACTATGAGGGTTTTCAGGCGTCAAAAAAAAGCTAACTCATTGTACGACAAGAAGAGTATGATATATTTTAAGTAACGTTCTATTAATAAAATAAGATTAGTAAATGAAGGATAAGAATACTTTTTTAACAAGATAAAGACCACTCTCTGTGGTTTATTTTTTGGTTTTCTTTTTTATGTTATATTTACGCTTTCTGCTATTCATCAGGTGGGTCGTGTCTTTGTTTGCCGGCTATGAATTTGTTTAGATATAGAAACAGAAGACGTTGCGGAACTTTCATTGAAAACATCCCTATGTTTCCTTGAAGTTTCTTCCGAATATAAATTATTATACAATATCTAGTGTTTATCATGAATAATAAACAGCGTTAAAAGCCGAGGACGTAATCGTGGTTTTTATTTATATTGATTGAATACAAACTCACAAACTATCCTACAAAATTCCAATTAGATGAAAAAAAAACTTAACTCTGAAGTAAACGGTTGCAAAAAACACATAAGCCAGATCGAAAAACCAGAATAAACAAAAATATTTTCCCAAAACCTTCCAGCCGCAATTTTTGGGAGTTTTCCTACAGGTAACGCAGATTAAAAGTAAATATTGCAGTTAATTAAGAGAAGATTAATTCTTAGTTTATAAGTTTCAGAATCTTTATTTACGTTCCTCCCTTTGATGTCAAATATCTGAAGGTATTTGCTGAGAGCGAAGATACCATGCATACACAGTGTAAAGAACCACAGTTGGTTTACTTAGCAGACCGGCGAATATGTTATTATTTGCAAAGTTCGATATAGGGGTTGCTTAGCACCTAGTAGTCTATGAATAATTTATGTATATTAAGCCACCTGTCGAGAATATCAGATGCAAAGTTATTTGAACTGACTTTAAAGCAGTGTATGTCTACTGCGTTTCTATTCCAAAATATTTTCATAATAAGCTTTACTCTCTTAATTTCTTAACAAACCTTTGTTGTTAAGAAAAGGGAAAAAATGTTATAAGTATTTGAAGCTCGTTATATTTTTACATATTATGTTACCCAGTTAGAGTTACTTTCATTTTACTGTAATTGTATTGAATCTTGAAGAGTAAGTACATATTATACCTGAAGTTCAATTCCAGTCTATACACCTAATGCCGAATTCTAATTTTGTCAATTTAGTCAAATATAATCCCGAAATTGGGATCCTGGGAAGTACGGTAATAAAAATTCTTAACTTGCCATAAAAAATTTCTGTTTGCTTTCAAAATCAATAAAATTCAAATCCTAACTTCAATAAATTAAACTCATATGGTCTTGTTAGTTAAAAACACTTTTTATCCACAAAACTCGCATTTTAAAAAATGCAGCATTTTTTTTTCAATGGAGATCTCCACCTTTGTTGAATTATGAGTCACCGCTAAGTACTGTCAGTCAATTATAAATACAAAAGCTATTACAGAAGAAAGAAAACCTACGAAGCGTATTTTGGTCAGTGCCATGTGATGAATCTGTTATTATTTGTCATAAGTTACCAAAAACATTGAAATTACTTCCACAACTGCACCCCAACCTCGAAATACATATCCATCCTGCTTAGTTCAACTACTGTGGCTTTAAAACCCGATCTATCCTGTCATTTAAATGACCTTAACATGTTAATGAAACAAAGAATCAACCTTAATAAGGCCATGTTTCGGTTACAAACTCGTTATTCACTTGTTTACACAGATCAGTTCATCAATTCAGAATTTAAGTGTTTCATGCTATTATTTTACAACCGATAATTTGATTGATAATCCCGGTGTTAGTAGTAATTATAATTGCAATCCAAACATTTTCAGGACTGGACATTCTTCTAATTACAACTCATATGTTGACTAGAAAGATTTATGGACGAAAATGGATTTTTATTCAAGTTAGATACATACATCACGTATGTCGTATACAAAGTTACGCTTTACAATTCAGGAATAGCGTATAGCGGACACCTTTTATTTTACGATTCATATTACTCTGTGTCAGTGCAATGGGTGAACAACTTTTAATCCACGTAGCCAAAGGCAATCGTGCGATAAGTCGTTTCAAATTAAAATTTGACGCCATGCCCAAGAACTTTAAAACTTTGATCTAAATAATATGATTTATTTATTTATGCTTTAATATTATTTTGAATTTAGTGACAAATCTTATCAATAATAATAATAAAAACGTTATTAAATTCATGCATGTTAAGATTGAACATAATTAACTTATCCACATAATAGGTCAACCAGTATTCTGAGAATTTTCATACTTTTAATAAATTTTGAAAATCGTATAGTTTGATAAAAATATCACAATATTTGTCCAATAGTAAGGCATTGCATGCATAAATTAAAAACATATTAAACTATAAGCATTTATTACTTTGTTTACAGTACAATAGCGAAAGACGGATTACGTTCTACTTACTTACTTGAAAAATTGCTCTGGTACTACCACATTTAACTTTTACTCACACAAACTCAATTATAATGTTTCCTGACATTTAATAAATAGAGTGATGTACAACATGGGCTTCTGAGAAAGACAAAATATTTCGTGTCCGTATGATCTCGTGTGTATTCGTGTCGTTCCGTGTTTTGTCGGTTCGGGTCGCGTTGTGACTAAACCGTTTGATAAGTAAAATCAGGCGACCAGGAACATGATTTTGAGGTCCGTGCCTCACGAGCTTGTCATCTATCATCCGCTATATTACTTAATTCAAAGATTTATAACTATCTTCAGTGCAGACTATATTTGTATGAATGACTAAAGAATTTAGATGTTAATAAATATATACATAAAATACCTATATATAGGTTAGGATATCGTGGAATTTCTTTGGTATGTAGGTTCCCTCACAATGTCTTCTTTTACCATAGGTGCAGTCGGCTTAATGTAGTACGTCACAAAGATTAAACCCGAGCCCTTAAGCTCAAGTAGTCAGCGCGTTAACCACAGCGCCTTTTGAAATTAAACGTAACAAATGAAAGATAAAAAAATCAATAGTTAATTATTGCAAAAACACGTAATTACCTTAAACAGGCTTAAATTGAACACCATAATCCATTAAAAGAGCAAGAAATCCTCATCCAAATATCCATATTTTTGCAACAATACTTAATGAAGTTTTAAATTGTAATAGATTCACAGCAGTCGTTAAGCGGAGCTTAATGAAGAAACCTTATTAACGTCCGGAGATTAAAACTTAAGACTATGATAATGCGGCTATCTAATTGTGTAATGTTGGTATTATTAGCCTTCCCTTGTTTATAGTTCCTAAGGTAGATTTGCAAGTTTACAGCTTTTAGAAATTTAACTGGCAATTTATTATTTGGAAAATTTTGTAGGTGTCTAGTTAAATAATTTATTAATCGCTTTATTGATTATTATAGTTATTGTATGAATTATTAAAGTCTGTAACTGAGCATCGGATTTTGTTGCCCAAGTTAAATTTAGGAGTAAGTTCATGCTCATTAAATTTACTGACTGCATTTACTCCGCCTCAGTATAGGATAAGCCCTCTAGTTATGATGCTTTGACCAGATGTATATACAAAGCTTGTGTTTTGAATAATTATACAGCTTAGAACAACGGAAATTAATATCCATATGTCCAATACACAAATATTGCCTCGAATTTTTCAGGTAGCTTTACTTCCGTCCTTAATACATGCGAAAGCGCATCAAAACAAATTGTCTTACCATCTGCGAGTCATTTGTTTGACGACTCACGCATTATTTCTCAAAAAGTTTCCACAACTGATATAAAAACCTTATGAAGAAAGAAATACTTTGAGGGATTCATAAAAAATCTTCGCCTTTACCGTAAGATATTAAGTAAACGACGTCGATTAACTATAAAACCGTTTTGGAAACTTTAAATGTTGGTTGTTCAACTTCGCCAAAGCTCCATTGTACCTACGATAAGAACTTTCTAGTTGATATTATTTCTAAGGGTGGTATTACACTACCATATATCTATGATCATACATGGAGTATGTATATACATATGATAACATTGTCATATGACTATATGTGCAATGGAGCACGAATTGGTTATGTATACTGATATAGTATCAGCAGTGGGTATTGTGTTATTATTAAAAAAGAAGAAGAATATTAGAATAATAAAAAAAAAATCGAAAATGGCTTAGATTAGTATCTGCCGAGCAGGTGGCAGCAGATTGTTTTTTTAATACAGCCATGTTGCCAACAATTATTTTAAAATACCACTAAGCTTATTGTGAACTTACGCCAAAAATTACTGTTGTACTATGGCAAGACCTGTTTCAAAGATCAAAAATATTTGATCATAGAGTACATGCCTCATATGTGTATTTACATTAACATATAAATATGACTGAAAGGTCTATGATCTTAGATTTATGATAGTATGAAGTCTTCTTAGAAAGATAATAATAACTTCATATAAAACCTTATTAAGTTACTTTAAACTTTTGTTGGTGTTTAGTTTTGTACTTAAAGTAGCTTTGCAGATAATTTTATAAGACTTCCTTTAGGCTATTATTTTTATTTAAAGCCAATGATTTTCTAGATCGTATGGGAAATAATGGAATCCTTTTGGAATAAAAATAATTGCATTTAAAAATATATATTGATTTGGTTGTTATCATGATTTAAATCAATAGAGATATTAAATTCATATTTTTACCATTTTTAATTATTAAAAATACTAAAGGCCACACTCCGACACATGAAATGGTTAATTGAGGCGCTCTTAAGTACAGATTTCGCGAAGCAAATCTGTACTTAGGAACCGTACAGATACAGTACAGTTTCGCTTAGCAAAATTTAGACCTAAGTTATCCTTAAGAAACCATTTGACGTATTAATCTGAGTGCAACCGTTAGATTGCATTTGTTTGAACATAACTTGTTCAACTAACTATTAACTTTCTTTTAAAAAGTATTTTAGCAAAATAGTTGCTAGTGCGATTAGAATGTACGTCAAATGTAATGGTGATAGCAACAATGAATCGTGAGTCGATCCCTGTAAGATTGTGTTGTACCTTCACGGATATTATATTAACTATCTCAAATAGGTTGGTTTCTTTATTTCGGTTTTTATAATAGCTTATATATGTAAGAAAACAGTTCACGTATGAAAATTTTTAGTTTCAATTATGGACAGTGTTACATCAGTTGGCAACCGACTTTTGCAAAACAACTTTTCCGGCCCCTACATTGTATTCAGTTGTAAATGTCGGATGACAGCCATTTCTATCACGCACTAATTATAATGTTTGAAGAATAATTCTTGAATTTCGTCGAATAAAAACATTGTTTAATAATATGATTAAATGCAAATAATGAATATTATTTTATACACCCCAGTAGCTTAACCCCAAAAATCTTAGTATAAGTCGTGAAGAGTAGAAAACATTGTTTAGTTTCATTTTGTCGTAAATGTGGCAGTTGCTGTGTGATCGTCAAGCGCTCGGTCACTTGATGGGCTATCACGAGAAGTAAGTTGGCAGAGTCTAAAAAAAGAAGATATGGTGAAATTTCTTACAATGTCATAAAAATAATTTAAAAACTTGTTTTCATTTAGATGTCTTTTACTATTATTTTTTTTTTAAGTATTTGAGCCCTTTTACCTTGCGCAGTTAAAACATTCTAAAGTTTTTTTTCCCTGTTTTAAATTGTACTAAAATTGAAAACTAATAATAATAAATTAATTAAATTAAATAAGTTTTGATGACAAATATATAAAATGCAGAAGAACAGAACATGTAAATTGGGAGTCAGTGTCCTGTCACAATTTTATAACCTTATTATATGTCAAAAAGCTTAAACAAACAATTTAACGCAATAACCAATGCCTATTATTTATTTTAGATTTATACTAATTCATTTCAATTAAAATTTGTAGTTAATAAACTAGAGTCATTAAGAGTAAGAGGGAATGCATACACATGGATTGAAAGCTACTTGAAAAATAGGAAACAAAGAGTAAAAGTATTGAATATTAATGGTAACTATTTAAAAACATTTATATCATACAAAACTCATTGCAAAATTAACATTGCAAAACTTATACGTAATTCGTCAAGGTAGTGTACTCGGACCATTGCTATTTCTTGTTTTTATAAATGATGTTTCAAATGAATGAATCGATTTTATTTGCAAATGATGTGACGCTTGCACGCGAAGATGATGAAAAAGAAAGAAATAATGATCTACATTCAGTAATACTCTGGCTTAATAATAACAACTTAAAACTAAAAATATAAAAAGACAAATAAGATACAATTTAAACAATCTTACTTACCACGGACAAACCTTAATATTAATTATGGCAATTTTAATCGGTGTTGAAATTTTTCCCTCGCAAGAAGTTATCCAAATTTCGGAAAAAATGGTAATCTGTGGAGCAAGGTCCAGGAAGTACGGTGGATGTCTTAGACATTCCAATTGAAGCTCATTTAATTTGGTAGCCGTCTGTTGTGCAGTGTGTGGTGTAGCGTTGTCCTGAAGCAGCAGTGGCCTAGAGCGATTGACCAGCCTCGGTTGTTTAGCAGCTAGCTTTACCACCATGGTTTGCATTTGCTGACAAAAGACATCTGCTGTAATCGTTTGGCCAGATTTAAGTAGGCTGAACGATACCGGCCTTTGGACTAACCAAATTGTGCCAAACGCTCACAAGTAATTTTTTTTGAGTCAATTTTCGCTTGGGGCAGGATTTGGCTGGTTCGCCAGGGTTCAACCATTGCAATGAGCATTTCCGATTGTCGTACAGGATCCACTTTTTATCACAGGTAACGATTCGATTTAAAATCCTGTAATTATTGTGCCGGTTAAGTAATGTAACGCAGCAGTCGACGCGCGTTTGTTGGTTTGCTGCACTCAATTCATGAGGTACCCACCTCTTAAGCTTTTTCACCTCCCCAATTTGCTTCAAGTGGATTAAAACAGTTTTGTCACTAACACCGCAGCCTACAGCTAACTCGGACGTGGTTTTTGATGGATCCGCTTCCACAATAGCCTTCAATTCTTCATTATAAACTTTGGTCTCTGCCATCCACGGGGCTTGTTCTGCAGGTTGAAATTTCCAGAACGAAAACGTTGGAACCAAAAACGCACTGTGTTTATCTTTTGCGACACCGCCGCCATACAAAGCATTAACACGTTCCCTGTGGGTGCGCCACATATGGGGCATTTTGAGATCCCTCACATATGTGGGTGCACCAAATGTGGTGCACACCTCCATAGAAGTTCAAAAAGTTTTTAAAACTTACACGTGTGGTTTACCTTATATTTTGTGCATATACGTATGAACACTAAACTGGAAAAAATATTTGTACAATAACCGAGAAACATTTTCATAGGGTTGCCAGGATATGAAAGTCTAAATTTACATGATTTTTTAGTAATCCAATCAATTTAGACATCCGAAAATAGATTAATTATTGATAAGATAAAGGATTGTTCAAAACATCATTATAAATAAACTTAAAAATTTCTCATTGATCCTATACCTGAAAAAAAAATTACTCGAGGTCAAATGTCCCAAAAATTGGATTTTTGCGACGTGAGGGGTATACCTCGAAGTTAGTGGCTCCACTGTTAAAGGGTTAATACTTCAAGCCGTTTCTGCAGCACTGGTGCCACGGTGGAACTCGTACTCGTAAATAACGTTATATTTCAAGTTTTCTTTTTTTAAACTCAGTGACGCAAAGAAACAACCAAAAGAGGAAAAATAAATGAATCAAGGTTTTTGAAACACATGTGTGTGAGTAAATAGCTGAATAAATTTGAAATTGGAATTCTTAACCAAAAAGGAGATAATACAGATCAAAGTAGCCAGTACGACAAAACGCCAATTTCAAATGTAAGCAAATATAGAGCGGATTCAAATGGTTGAATCAATTTGTTTTTATTTAATATAAATTTTTATTTGAAATAAACTTAAAAATAAAATTTCAATTGCAATTCTTTTGTTAAGTAAGTTTTATTTGATTCTAAGTTTTTATTCAAAATTCACAGAAAAGGAAAATTATAAGACGCATTCTCGTGTGAAATTTTAAGATCTTTTAAGTTCACTGAGCAAACGTTGTGTGCAGACATACTTAAAGAAAATTGGTTGGCTTTGTATGAAAAGTTGAAAAACACAGTGTTCTACATTTTGTTACATTTTAGATAATCGTGGTTTATGTTACATATAAGAATAATCATAATAAAATAATTATAAAAATCATTTATTCCCTCGATGTTATTCGACACGATGTTATTTTTAATTATGTTATATGTCGTCAGCTAAATCCAATAACTCATTAAGTAACAGCGAGTCTACATCTCTCATGACTTCGAGACAGAACATATCTCTACACTCGCAATTAAATAGTTTCAATTTTATTTCCATTTATAAAATGCAACAATTATCGACAGTTAGATGATACAATCTCTCTCTATTAAGCTATTTTGAGCTTGCTGATTTGACCTGAAAGTTAGGCTGTATTTTCACGTTTTTTGGAGAAATTAATTTTTTCTAAAAACAGCACTAAATCCCAAATAACACAAGAACCACTAAATATTGCTAAACATACATGGCAGTTAAATTGGTAGGTATTACGGTCCTCGACCCCTCAGAGTCCGTTGATCCACCCCGCCAGTTACACCGTGTATACGCAAGCTTAACGCTTATAAAGGTCTGCATGCAAATGACTTGAACCATCCATATGTTTCTTTTAGTAAAACAAAATTACGATTCTTAAAATCTCCTATTATTATTTGTAAAACCACCAGCTTTGACTTTTTTAGGCATGAATTACATTTCCCCAACTTCTATGTAAGAGTTTTGACAATTTGTATTTGATTTTTTGCCTAGTCGCGTCACAACTTTGGGCTTTCTGTGAAATAATGTTATATTGTATTAAGATAAATTTTTTTAACATAGTAAACCGCATCAGGCCACGGTTTGATGATACAATACTTTTAAACTATTTTTGGTTTTCGTCATGTTAGCAATTTAAGGATTGGACGCGCATAAAAAAAAAATAATCTGATAATCTTTTTGAATTATAAAATCATACTTTGCCAAGTTTACAAGTGAATTTAAAGTAGAAGATTCTTGCGATAATTTCACTTGTGGTCGTCATCAATCCTTCTAGTTGTGATTACCACATGTCAAAATCGTTTTCTTATCGTTAACAGGAAAAAAATCCTAGCTAATTTCTAGTAGAAAGGTAATTTAAACCGAAGCCTACGGTCAAATGGCAACGCTTCGTTAATTAATTCTATCTTGGTTAAATATAAGGTAAAGGCCATGTCATTTACCAAGTGATTAATTTTAATAGTGATTATGACTCACTTTACACACTTTACACATACCAATTGTGACTTCAGGGAGACGTCATACTTATAGTTATAAGTTGGTCTCATCTGGCTGTTCTAGGCATTTTCATTCATATTTTAAGGAACTCTAACTAAACAACAGAAACATCATCGCGGCATGGCTCGAACTTGTCCTACTTTTCCAAAGGTTCAACTACTTGAAAGATTTAATGTGGCATACTTCTGTTACTTCACAATATAAATACGTATTATTATTCCACACATATTTCTGAAACTCACAGCTATCACAAATAATTTCCATTATTTTCCACGTTAGTAAGCCAATGTGCTGCATGTTTTTCGATAACAGTAACCCAAAGGACCTACTAGAAGCCCTCGTTCTGACAACACTAACATTACATTTTGTTCTGAAGGTCGATACCGGCACATGCAACCAAAAGGTTTATTTGACAGAAGGTCCTTATATTAAACCTCAGTTTGAAAAGGGTTTATAATGTCCACCTTTAATAACAAACATTGAAACTTGTCACATATAATCCAGTAAGACCCGATGACAAAACCTTAAAACTACCTTTTTGATTGTGAATTAATGATTATAAAAGATTTATGTATTGTTTTAGGTTAGTAATTTACTACTTCACAAGTAGTACAATTATCTTTAAATCAATCACAGTAACAAAAAGCTTTTGCTGAAATTTACTAAAATATTAATAATTGTTTACAATAAAGTTAGTGCAGAAAAAAAAAACATTATAATCTAGTGTTTGTAATTGAAATACTCTTAACATTCTCACATGGATATGTTACTAATAGCAAAGGGATATTTATTTATGAATACAGCATTATTTACGCATGCATATAGCAAAATTATATCAGTTTAAAATGCGTTATTGTCTCAATGAGTAATATAATAAAACATTTCTCTCTAAATTTTTTATCGACAAGACACAAAAACGAGCTGTATGGTTGTCGGCAACGCATCCGTAGTCAATCTAATTATTACAATCACTATTAATATATTAAAAAGCCTACGACTAATGGTTGTATGGTATATGGTTGTCTATTTTTATACATACAAGTTTATTTTTCGAATAATCCATTCTTACACAGTAAGTCTTTATATTGCTATAAATTACTTATACTATACTATACAGACTTACTGTGTAAACTATCATTGTTGGTGATTTTAACTTACCCGGTTTAACATGGTTGCTCGATGAATCTTGTCTTCCCCGCATGCTTCCTAGCCGAGTTTATGACGCCAAATCGGTCTTACTGCACGATTTGCTGGAGTTGGGCGGTCTTTACCAATTTCAAAAATGTTCGAAACTCAAATGTTAGAATTCTCGATTTGTTTATGACCTTGCACATCCGAGATTGTCTGAGGGTCCACCTCTCTGTACACCCGATCGTCACCACCCAGCTATCGAAATTGATGTCACCATAGATGATCCATTTACAGCAGTACAGCTGAAGAAGTTATCCACACCAAACTTTCGTAGGTGTAATTTTGCCAGATGCTCCGAACAGCCCAATGATGTAAGATGGCACCGAATTCTAAATAACAGTGATGTGAACTTGAACGTAGAATGTTTTTATGATAATTTGAATCAAGTAATAAATAATAACACACCCTTGAAAAAAAATTGTCCGTCTAATTATCCAGTATGGTTTTCTGAACCTCTGAAGGCATGCATAAATAAAAAGAATAGAGTACATAAAAGATTTAAAAAATATGGAAGCCCACGAATAAAACCACGCCATATTGCTTGTTATCAGTGGGTGTGCTTATTTAAACTGCAGTTGTAGCTTCTTAATAATTTTCATTACACACTTTTAAGTAACAGTCACGTTACAGATTATAACAATAGTACCAATTAATTAATTTAAAATAAACACTTGGAACGCGCGACAGTTCTAGACATGTGTAGCCTGACTGCTTGCTCGATCGATTGTAAGTGATCGTCTTCTTCGCACCGCTATCAGGTCTAAACGCTGTCAAGCACTGCAGAGGACGCTGGCGCCCCAAGATGGCCGCCGGAAGCCGACATAATGTAGAGAACTCTTTAAAAGTATCAAACAAATTATTTTTTTCTTTTATTAAGAGTTCTATACATGTGTAGCCTGACCGCTTGCTCGATTGTAAGTGATCGTCCTCTCCGCACCGCTAACAGGCCGAACCGCTGTCAAGCACCACAGAGGGCGCTGGCGTCTCAAGATGGCCGCCGGAAGCCGACACGGCCATCCTGCTGACACATGTTCTGGTGTCTTATTCTGTAACCAACGTACAACAATACGATATCTTTTACTTGCTCGGCCAATTCTGACCTACCGCTTAGACTCTACAATCATAAGAATTTAGTAAACAACAAATTCATAATTAAAACCATCGTTTAATTAATTTTACCCCTATTTAGCATTTTTGTAATAATATCAAATTCTCATTTGACATGAATTTTAATTCAATACACTTTAATTTAACTCACACAAAATACAATTTTCAATAAATTTTATACACAATTTTTTAATTCACGCTTAAAACTACTTGAATTAATCAACCCTGGATCATGTACCATCCGCGAGTTATAAGGTTTCAAGTATGTAACTCTACACCATAGACAACACAGATCACACAGATCTCGACATGAGTGACTCTATCACCACGGCCACCAAGCCGAACAGCAAACACAATTGCTCTACATCACAAACGCGCCTCCGCCACCTGTGGAACGCCTGTCATGTGCATCACCCACTGACTGCACACTGTGGTCTCGAAAGACCCCGACCTCTGTCAGAGCTAATCGCGCACTACGCACCCACGGAGTTATTGGGTTTCCCTAAGAGACACCAATTTCTACCGGGCTACGACTACGTATAGCAACTAGTACGGTCGACCTCATTACGGCTGATAGAGTACTCATTCGATTTCCAACCAACCCTTATTCACTTCATCACCAATATCTTCATTGTCTAAATCAAAGTTGGCTGGTACATGACCCTCAGGCATCTTTCTCAAACTATCGTGAGCGTATTTGTACGTACGTTTCGAATGTAAAGGTTTTAACGTGTAACGGTCACCATACGATACCTTAGTGACTTTAAATGGAATTTTGAACTTTGCATCTAATTTGGTTTTGTTTATTTCCTCATTTTCTAATAGAACCAAGTCACCCACCGCAAAGTTATTAACCTACGCCCTTCAATATTTTCCGAGGCTAGAGCGCGAGCTTTGTCAATGTTGACTTCATGTTGTATCACTGCACATTAATGACAGCGGTCTAGCAACTCTACCAATAAAAAGTTCAAGAGGTAAAGCTTTAGTTACCCGATTTATGGTACAATTATTTGCAAGTTGAACTTCACCTATCGCGTCTTGCCATGATTTGTTTTTACTACTCTTTACTGAAGTCAGCATTGCCTTAAGAACACTCATGACATGCTCTACCTGCTATTCGCGCGAGAAAAACCCGTAGCTATAAGATGTTGGCGGATGTTATTTGTATCGCGAAATTCTTTAAATTCCTTGCTAGAAAAACATCTTCCCTGGTCCGAGATTATTCTAGTGGGAGCCCCAAATAGCGCTACACTTTGAGTTACCGCCCCAACACTTATTTTTTGACTCAATATTATGCGTATGAACTAACAAAACGTACTTAGTAAAAGCGTCAATCAAAACAAAAAACGTATTCTTTACTATCATTTTTACCGCTAAGTTTGCCAGTTGCCTCAATACGAACTTTATGCCAGGGTATAGATACTTTAGGTATCGGATGAAGTTCAGTCTGAATTTTACCGGATTAAGACTTCGCTACTTTACAAGTGATACAGTTATCAATAAACATTTAACGTACCTTGCCATACCCAGAAATCAATAAATTCCGAACAACTTTTCACAAGTTTTGTCGACTTTGAACGAGTGAATCATGGAAGTTATTAATGACGGACCACCTTAACTAACTGGGAAAATATGGTAAGCATTTATCTCTACAGTTACCTTGAAATTTTCTGTGTAAGATCCCAGATACAAGAATTGTAAGTATTTCTATTTGTTCATTTAACCGATCACATTAGATAATACTCGAGTTTGTCCTATACTGGTTATATCAACAACATTTACCCTCAAAACATTCTTTAATTAATGAACATTCAGCGCTAGAATCGTACGAAAAACAATACAGCTTACCCATATCTTGTAATGTGTCAGCGACTTTACAGTGCAGGCTTCGACCCAATGCTCCCCGGGCGCTACGGCTGCGCTGCTGTCCTGCACGCGCTTGTCACTCGTGCACTGAGCTGCGAAGTGCCCAGAACTGCCACATCTAAAACAAATCAACGTTTTTGAACTATGTTGATGAAATACATGGCTTGATCCCGTCAATGACGACGCCCTTGCGTCGGTGACCATAGGCTTGCTTCTACGGTCAAATCTCTTGTGTCCTGGATTCCCGCTGTTAAAACATTTCATTATTTTGACTTGCTTGGTAACTGGGGCTGACGATGGTTCACTCGGAGCTATTTTTTCGTTTTTAATGCGTAAACACATTTAGTTCTTGCTGCAGCTTGTCTCTCGATGTAATCTGTCGTAAACGCAAGGTGTTGCAATCGCGGGTCAAATTGTGACAAATGTGCGAGTACTGTTGCCACGGTAATTTGTTCTTTGTTAACGTCCTTCCAGCGATTACATGACGTTATCAGTAGGCATGCGTAAGCAGGTAACGTTTCCTTGTCTCCGGGGCGATCATTGTTTAAATTTATTAAATTACCCGCCAAAGTTTCTGTGGAAACAAATCGTGTTGTAAAAAGTAACTTGAATTCGCTCCTCGTCATGCCTTGGTATGCAATTTGCGAAAGCCACGTCGACGCGGTTCCCTTAAGCGCTTTACTAACTACCACCACAAGTTGACTTCCGGCTAATGGATTCCCAGCGAAGCACAGGTCTACTGTCGCGCACCACTATCTTGCATGCGTGTCCAATTTATCTGGGTTGAACTCCGGTAACTCCACCAGGCTCGTAGTCTTCTGCGTCTGCAAGGCAACAATAAGCGCTTGCATGTTGTCGTTTTGCATTTCAAACATGGCGCGCCAACGATCATTTTTTGCTTGAAGTGGTACAGATCCCACTTCTGATAACGACGGCCGAGTGTCGTTATCAGTATTTTCCACCATATCGCTTGTTATCAGTGGGCGTGCTTATTTAAACTGCAGTTGTAGCTTCTTAATAATTTTAACTACACACTTTTAAGTAACAATCACTTAACACATTATAACAATAGTACCAATTAATTAATTTACAATAAACACTTGGAACGCGCGACAGTTCTAGACATGTGTAGCCTGACCGCTTGCTCGATCGATTTTAAGTGATCGTCTTCTTCGCACCGCTATCAGGTCTAAACGCTGTCAAGCACTGCAGAGGACGCTGGCGTCCCAAGATGGCCGCCGGAAGCCGACATAATGTAGAGAACTCTTTAAAAGTATCAAACAAATTATTTTTTTCTTTTATTAAGAGTAAAAAAATATCACTACCGGAATCTATGATTCGGAGACAATACTGCTGTGGACAGGCGACAGCGGAACTCTTCTCAAAGTATTTTTCTTCCGTTTTTGTGGAGGATACGGATGGTGACTCGCATTTTTTTGCTGAATCAAACTGCAACTACACCTTGTTCTTATTACAGTTTACTAGGGACGATATTATCAAAAAAATATCGTCCCTCGACCCTAACAAGGGGGCTGGGCATGATGGTATACCACCTCTGTTTGTTAAACAATGTGCTGATGCACTTTCTGTACCACTTTACATTATATTGAATAAGTCTTTGAATTCTGGTATTTTCCCCACTGAGTGGAGGAAAGCGCACATTTTCCCCATACATAAAGCCGATGATCTTGACAGCTGTACTAATTATAGACCAATAAGTATATTATCCTGCTTTAGCAAAGCATTTGAGTCATTGGTTTATGATCACCTTTAACATCATCTTAAGCCGCAACTTTGTGAACAGCAGCACGGATTTGTTAAAAGGAAGTCGACTGTCAGTAACTTGAGTAAGGCTTTTAATGATTATGGGCAGGTCAATTCGGTGTACACAGATTTTCAAAAGGCATTTGATAGAGTCAATCCCAGGATTTTGCTCTCCAAGCTGGAATCTACGTGCACGGTTGTCTTCTACGGTGGCTAAAATCTTATATTTCTTAACGTAGTCAGCTGGTTGCTCTTAAAGCATACCTATCGGAGCCTGCCTCAGCAGTATCTGGTGCGCCTCAGTGCTCACACTTAGGCCCGTTAATGTTCATTGTATATATTAACGATTTTATTCCAAAGTTGAAGAGTACATTTAAAATGTTTTTTTGTATCGACACGATTAGGGACTGCATACAATTACAAAGAGATCTCGATACACATTCAGGTTGGTGCAAAGAAAATCAAATGAGTCTTAACATAATAAAAATGTTACGTCATATCTTTTAGCCGCAAGAAAAATTAGATCACATTTGATTATTGTATTGAAGGTGTAAAAATTGAGAGGACTGTCATGGTTCGCGACTTGGGAGTACTATTTGATGCAAAACTTAGTATTAATTATCATTACGAAGCCGTGTCAAAGAAATTCAGTAAGCTGCTGGGCTTTGTATGTTGAACATTCAAAGAATTTATATTTCCAATAGTTTGCTGCTACTCTATAAAATAATTATTCTGACCCAGCTTGAGTACGCATCTGTAGTGTGGTCTCCGCAGTATAATACGTATGTTGACATGCTTGAATCCATTCAAAGGCGTCTTCTAAGGACACTTACTTTGAGATATAGAAAGAAAAAGGAGCTCAAATGTTACGACTTACGCCTACGTTATTATAAGTGTAAGACTTAGAAAACCGACGGAAAATATCATATTTCTTTCTTTACAACACCTTGAACGGTTTTATAAATACTTCACTTTTGTCAGATATACAGTTTAAAATTCCCACTAAATCGTCAAGACATAAATTTTCCTCTTAAGTACCGTTTTGTAATAACTATGTTTCTTTTCACAATCCTATATTACGAATGTGTAGATAGTATAACACACTTTTAAATAAAACGGACAGTGCACTTGACATTTTTGGCTCTACTGTAGGGGTTTGGAAATCTGAACTATCCCAAATTCTTTAGTGAATATTATTCGTAATAAAAAAACCTTATCAATTTTATTTCCATTTTATTGTATTATTCTAAAGTATTCTAATAAATTTACAAAATTTACGATGTTTTGTTTACTTAATCATTTCAATTACTAACACTTCCCAGCATATATATCTTTGAAATATGTGTATTTGTGAAAACACACCATGAGTTGTATACAACAAAAAAACAATATTGTACATTTAACACAAGATACCCCAATAAATTGTGTTAGCCAAATATTAAAACTGAAATCTGTAACAAAAACTGCCTTGCAATGTCAGTAAGAGTGTTCAACCATTTACCAGAAGAAATGAAATGTTTGCCGTTGCGTAAATTTAAATATACTCTCAGAACTTGGCTAATTGAGAAGTGTTTTTATAGTGTTATTGACTTTATATCGAAAAAAAAAATTGTTATGTATCACATTTTATGTCATGACTGAACTATTATATATATTGACATCTAGTTTTTCTTATTTGAATAAAATGTTTAAACTTTTGAAGGCACTGTAAAATATTATGTAATTAGTTGTTATTGTGCTGCATTTTACCTCCACATTTTATTTATATTAAATTGTACTTTTCTTTGATCTTAATTTGATCGCTTTTAATCTGCTAGTAAGTAATATTGCATGCTGTTGTACAGTTGTAGTGTGAGGGACTTTTATACTGTGAATCTTGATAACTTCTTTTGTTACCACCTATAATGCAATAAATTTGATTTGATTTAAAATATGTAAAACATGCAGTCTGTACATACTATGGGGTTAAGTCCATTTATGTATCGCAGTGTAATATTAAGTCAATTATGTATAACTACTGTAAAACGGTTTTGTACAGCAAATAAATAAAAACAAAAAATTATAAAATACAATCTGATTCATCATCGTAAACTTTTATTTTGTAGCTTATTATATATAATGTTTATATTATTTATTTACCTTTTAGTAAAACCGTTCAGTTACATGGCTTATTGTATATACCTGCGATATATACAAGTACAATAATGATTTATAATTTTTCAAGTTACGCTTGAGCGTGGTATAAATGGAGAAACATAACTATTATAATATATAATTATACAGTCTCTAATGACGAAATCTTGCTTCTCATTAGAAATCAAAAGTCCAAAAAGGCTCCGGGTGCGGATGGAATTTCCAACCACGCACTTAAGCACCTACCTCAACAGATGCTTACCTTGTTAGCTATCATATTCAATGCCTGCTTCGACCATAGCTACTTTCCAAAAGCTTGGAAAGAAGCGACAGTCATAGGCATTCCCAAGCCGGGCAAACCTCTGAACGTCCCGGCTAATCACAGACCCATCAGCCTCCTCAAGGCAATGTCTAAACTTCTCATACTCTCTCGAATGCGGAACCATCTGTTTCCAACGGATGGCGATCCTCTCATTATTCCCCATCAGTTCGGCTTTCGCGCTAAACACTCCTGCCCTCAGCAAGTCCACCGAATCGTCGAGTATATACTTGACGGTTTCTATCCGCGTCGTTATAAAACAGTCGCGGTTTTCTTTGACGTAGCCAAGGCTTTCGATAAAGTCTGGCACAGCGGTCTCGTTTATAAACTCTACAAGATAGGCTTACCGGATCGCCTAGTCAGGTTAATAGCATCGTTTCTCAAAGACCGTACGTTTCGATTTAAACACGAAGGCACGCTTTCTGCACCTCGTCCCATAAAGGCTGGAGTCCCTCAAGGCTCAGTCCTCGCCCCTCTGCTGTACACCGTGTACACCAACGACATTCCCATCCCGCCGAAAGGCGTCGAACTCGCCCTCTTTGCTGACGACACCGCACTCTATACCAAAGGCCACAGTGTTCGGCACCTTGTAACCAGACTCCAAAAGGCCGTAAACGCCCTTGGTGTATGGTTTCAAAAATGGCGCATCGATGTGAACCCTGAAAAGAGTTCTGCGATGTGCTTCGACCACAAACGCCGTCGTCCCGATGGCGATCCCCACGTTCGAATGTTAGGCATTCCCATCCCCTGGAAGCGCAGTACTAAATACTTAGGCGTCACATTAGATCCGACGCTTTCTTTCAAGCCACACGTCGAAAGAGTTTCGAAACTCGCTCGTCACTATTTAGTCCGCCTAAATGGCATGTTAGGTAGAAAATGTAAAATGTCCTTCAGAAACAAACGTACACTTTACAAGGTCTGCGTTAGACCCGTCATGACGTATGCCTCGCCAATCTTTGCCCACGCCAAACCCTCCCTCCTGCACAAACTGCAGGTAGTTCAAAACCTCTTTTGCCGCCGGGCCACAAACGCACCGTGGTACGTGCGTAACGCGGACTTGCATAGAGATCTTGAACTGCCTACAGTACAACAACATCTCAAAACACTCTCTGAAGCGTTTTTCAAACGCTCCGAAACCCATCCCAATCCTCTAGTTCGTGATTCAGTCTCATATACTACTCCTGTGTTAGACTCGAAGTTCAAAGTCGCTAGGCCTAGAAATGCGCAAGCGTACTCATCCACCAGACTGTCACGCGATCTCGAGGCCCTTCTGGCCGCAAATTCTAATTCTAACGTAAATTCTAATTCTAACGTAAATCCTAATTCTAACGTAAATGCGAATTAACTCAATTTTATTTTGCAATTTTTTAATTTTTGTTTTAATTATTGATTTTCATTTTGAGCACCTTCAGTGCTATGTATTAACCTTCAGTGCTTTGAGCACCTTCAGTGCTATGTAATCCCAGCGGGTGACCCCTTCTGGGCCCCGCTAGCGCGGCCTCTTTCTCCAATTGGCCGTCGCTCAGATGAAGGCTGAGTGGCAAAAATGCACGAGCCGACAGGGGGTTTTTAGTGGGTATGGTCCTGGTAGGCGTCGGGACGAGTCTCACATAACTTTGGAATCGCGCCAGAGTATGCGTCAGGGCATTTTTATCCTCCTGCCCTTCCCGCGGAGGGGAACAAAAAAAAAAAATTCTTTAGTCAATTCTCGCTCCGATCGCCACGCGGTGCGGACGTGCAAGACCCAGTTCTCCGTTGATCGGTCCCTTCCCGCCATTCCGTGGCGCTCAGTCTACTGACGTCACAGTCTAGCGTGTTGGTTCCGTGCTACGGTTTTCAAGGTTTTTCTACTCCGTCTGAGTGCTTTCGAAGTGCGATTTTTCTTTGCGACTAAGCCCCTTAGTCTTCAAAGTGCTGTGCTAAGTAGTGTTGTGCTTGTGCTGAGTGCAGTGTTGTGCCCAGCGTAAGTAGTCTGGTTTCAGTGCAAAGGATACTTAACGGTGACAACGAATTTGTACTGAACCAGTCCTTTTTATTTTTATTTATTTCTCTTCTCTATTTTATTTATTTTTCTCCCATTTTCATATTTATTTTTATCATATTTGTGTGTTTTCGTGTGTATTTGTCCTTTCTGTCGGTAAAGGTTGACCCTAACGCGGTCAACTCTTTACCTGCGTACCCTTTTTTAGGTTTCTAGGTAGCGGCCTTCGGCCTACTACGGTTAGTTTTAAGTTATTCTCCCCAGCCCCCCTACCGCTGGTAGGGAGGTTTGCCGCTAGGATTTTGCTAGGTTTTTAGGAACTAGGCATCTTTTATTATACTTATATTTTTACATATTATTGTCCCAACCCCTTCCCAAATGGATAAGCAAATCGTCATTAACATTGCGAAGGCGTTCGCCCAAGCACTCGCCGCGTCGGGTGTTTCAATTTCTGACGACATATTTACGCAAGCTGTACTAGCGCTTAACGCGTCCCCAGCCCCTCAGGCCCCAACCCCAGCCCCTCAGGCCTCCAACATCCAGACCCCTCAGGTCTATAGCTCTCCCGCGTCTCCCGTTCCATCCGATATGGACTGCGCGTTGGTCTCATCCTCGCGCTCATCTCGTAGGAAGCGTACCGCTCCCGGGAGCGATTCAGACTCCGCCGCGTCCGTAGCTTCGTCGGTCGCCGCCACCCTAACCGGCTCTCCAGAGCCCGAGTTCCAATTAGTTGCCAAACGCTCTAAGAAGCGTTCGAAAAAAGCCGCGGTGTCCTCAACACCCGAGCCAACCCCGGCGTCTTCTACACCCGCCCCCGCGCCGCTCATGTCACTCGAAGTGACCGCGTCTCCGTCGGTCCCATCGAAGCCAGCGACGCGCTGCGCTCCCGTCCCGCCGAAACCTCAGCTCCCTCCGCCCGTCTTCCTGCGTGAAAAAACGCGCTGGACCGCGGTTTCTAACTTGTGCAAAGAGCACAAAATTAATTACTTAAAAGCCGCCAACGCTGGTGATACAATCAAAATTCAAGTAGCGACCGTCGACGACTTCCGCGCGTTTACCAGGTTGCTCGGGTTAAATCAAATCGCGTACCACACCTACGCCCTCCCGGAGGAGCGTAAGATCCGCGCAGTACTACGGGGCGTCCCGTTCGAGCTCGCGAATGAAGAAATCCTCGAGGACCTTAAGTCCCAGGGTTTCCCGGCCGAAGCAGTGCATAAGACGCACTCTAACCGCGGTAGGCGCTTTCCGTTAGCTTTAGTTATCTTGTCGAATACTCCCAACTCGAGGGAGATCTTTAGAGAGGCTCGCACAATTTGCGGACTCTCAAATATCTCTGTTGAGCGTCCCAACCCCCGCGGTCACCCTGGGCAGTGCCACCGCTGCCAGCTCTATGGCCACGCAGCGGCTAACTGCTCAGCTCCCCCCAGGTGCGTTAAGTGCCTGGATCCACATTTTACGAAGGAGTGCACTCGCACTCCCGAATCCACTTCCCCCCCTGCCTGTGTGCTGTGCGGCCAGTCTGGTCACACAGCTAACTACAGGGGCTGCCCGCGTGCTCCGCGCTCCACCGCCAAGAGGGTCGCGCCTAAACCGGCGCCGCCGCTCACTCCCGCTAACTTCCCGCCGCTGCGCAACCGGGGTCCCCCGGAAGCAAAGCCCGTTCAGCCGACGCCTACTCCGGCTCTGTCTTGGAGGCAGCGTCCAGCCGTTCCGCCTGCACCTTCCCGACCCATCCCAGCTCCCGTAGCTTCCATAGGGCCGCGTCCTTCTCCGTCATCCGCACCTCAGTCGTCGTTGGCTGAGGACATGAAGACCGTGTTCGACGTTATTCAAAACGTCGATATTAACGAAATTTCCGTGCTCGCACGCAAACTGCGAGCCGCCCGCTCTCCTCAAGAGCGTTTATTTGCTTTAGCCGAGCATCACTCGCTCCTAAGTTCGTTGTAAATTCTTTTATATTTGTATAAATTCGTAAATAATAAATTATAATGTCTAGACCCGCGAATCCCGCGTCCAGTCGTATTAAACCCAAGGGCTTATCCCTAGTATCTTTTAACGCTCGTAGCCTTAACACCAACCTTCCCGAGATTAAACTGTTCCTTCAGAACAAAGAACCTGACTTATTCCTTCTCCAGGAGACATGGCTTACCCCAAACCGCTCCAGGGGATACGCTATACCTAAGTACGCGTTTATTCGTAACGATAGGCCCAACTCCGACGGTTTCGGCGGCACCGCTATATATTACAAAAGAGGCTTCCACTGCTGTCCTCTCCCTACCCCTCCTCTCCTCAACATGGAAGCCACTGTGTGTAGATTGGCTATGACTGGTGATCCGACCATCATCATAGCTTCAATCTACATACCTAGTGGTACCAGACCAATCCGCAGCGACTTTGAGGCCATTCTCGCCCTCGGCCATTCAGTCATTATGTTCGGAGACTTTAACTCCAAACATACTGACTGGACGTGCCTATCGACTAACACCAGCGGTATCGCTCTCCTCGACATCACTAACTCCCTTGACCTAGACGTCATATCCCCCATCACTCCCAGTCACTATCCCAACAACCCGTCCTACTCTCCTGACATCCTCGACTTTGCAATTATCAATCTTGATCTAAGGTCTATCGAACCGCTCAATGACCTAGGCTCCGACCATCGCCCCGTTTCCCTCGTGCTAGGACCGCCGAACGATAACGTCTCATCTCCTAAGACCTTTACCAACTGGAAAGGTTTTAAAAATACGTTAGTTTCAGCCTTAGAGGCCCCGAACTCTCCACTCGCGATCTCTCCCGAACAATTAGATTGTCCGGATAAAATCGATTCATTAGTAAATTCTCTCACTGATGCTATCAACTCAGCCATCAGTGACAACGAAAAGGTTGCTAAGCAAGGCAAACCCACGCTTCCCTTAGCCGTTAGCAATCTTATTAAAGCTAAGAACGCGGCTCTCCGGAGAGCCAAGAAATATCCCACGCCCGCCTATAGAACAGCTGCGAATCAGCTTCAACGTAAAGTTAGGTCTTGCCTCGCGGAACTCCGAGACGCTCAGATGAACGATCTCATGGCGAATATCTCTCCGTCCCACCAAGCGTACTATAGCATGGCCCGAGCCTTACGCGTAGACACCGCCTCTCACGTTCCTCCTCTCACTCGTCCCGATGGCACTACTGCCTTTGAAGTCGAAGAAAAAGCCGAATGCTTCGCTGACAGCATTGCCGCACAATGCTCGCCCAGCACGCAACCTGCTGATCCCTCACACATCCAGGCGGTGGAGGACGAAGTGTTTTAGAACTGTGTTAGACTCGAAGTTCAAAGTCGCTAGGCCTAGGAATGCGCAAACGTACTCATCCACCAGACTGTCCGCCGATCTCGAGGCCCTTCTGGCCGCAAATTCTAATTCTAACGTAAATTCAAATTCTAACGTAAATCCTAATTCTAACGTAAATGCGAATTAATTTAATTTTATTTTGCAATTTTTTAATTTTTGTTTTAATTATTGATTTTCATTTTGAGCACCTTCAGTGCTATGTATTCACCTTCAGTGCTATGTAATCCCAGCGGGTGACCCCTTCTGGGCCCCGCTAGCGCGGCCTCTTTCTCCAATTGGCCGTCGCTCAGATGAAGGCTGAGTGGCAAAAATGCACGAGCCGACAGGGGGTTTTTAGTGGGTATGGTCCTGGTAGGCCGTTTGAGGGTGTTCGTCGTTTGGATACTTGGGGGGAGGGAGACTTGCCGAGCTAACAGATGCAGAAAAGAATAATTTTGTATAGACATAAAGAGACTCTGTAAATTTATTTTGAAAAAAAAAAAATATACCCGTGAAGTTTCTTGCCAGTTCTTCTTCACGAAGGTTTTTTTTCGAACTGGTGGTAGAATCATGTTTTATTTGACGTCAATAAGAACAATGTTGAGAAATAAATATTTGAATTTGAATATTGAATTTTGAATTTGAAAATTAGGTGGCGGGCCGAGTCCCACATAACTTTGGAATCGCGCCAGAGTATGCGTCAGGGCATTTTTATCCTCCTGCCCTTCCCGCGGAGGGGAAAAAAAAAAAAACATTCTTTACACCCTTGAATGCAAGTTAGACTTGGTCTCGCAAGAGAATACGATTCAATGGCATGCATCCTAAGCTAGTTTTTAGCCGCTCCACAGCAGAGCAATTGGAGCGGTTATTTATAAACATTCGTTTTTACAAAATATAAAATTTTACATCAATGATACAAAATATGCGAAAGTCCATTTATTCAAGTTCAATTTTTTTGCTATCATAATGTAAAAAAAAACAGTTCATTATGCACCCTGTTGAGTACTACAAATATTAGTATTGAGGAGGATAAAAGTACGCAAAGTCAAATTAATTTGTATGTCATATTGTTAATTTCTGTAGGATATGATATATCTTTTCGTTTTTACTCGGGTCGTTCCACAATAGTCAAAATTTTCAATAAATATTCTTTGATGTCATAATAATGGGTGCGTCTCATTTGGTTTATTTTCATATCAATAACGTTTAAAAGATAGAATAAGCATTAGATATACTAAATCATGACATAATTTCTTTTCATATAACATTTGTAGACTCTTAAAATTTCTTCGTATCGTTTTATCGGATATAACGTTTATTTAATCAAAAATCATTTGGCTTATCGTATGAAATGTATAATTGAAGATAATTTTGAAAATCCTGTCAATTGAGCTTAACAGTTTCTATGAAATGAGACGCACCCGTTCAATTGGGTTAGGATTAATATTTTAACAATATAGTACTTAATTTGGTCTTTTTTATAAAGTCACTAATTAAATTTCCTCGTGACGTACCATGTGCATGAACATGAATATTATTAGCCCGGGCTTTTAGAAGAGTGTCAGACAATTTGTGAGGACAAAAATACCACGACAACCTTGGTTCATCTAGCCTTCATTTAAGTCAACGATATAAAATACATACTAAACTGTAGTATATACAGGGTGATTTTGTAACCGTTCGGAAAATGGATACGTGGGCTCAAACTACAATTCTTAGCAACTTTCCCAAGGGAACCATACAACGAAATATAAAACCGGCTCTTGATTTTTGACATTAGAGTCAGCGCCCAACTTTGCACGAAGACTCGAATTTTAATATTTTAAACTGGTAAAAACAATATATCAATTATTATTTGTGATAAAATATTGTTATTCTAAGTGGTTGTTGTAGGGAATTTGATAAAAATCACATGATGAATGTTCAATCAGTTAGTACAATCCACTGCTGAACATAGGCCTGCCATAAAGTGCTCCACCTATCCGCTACAGTTACCTAAACGTGTTCTCCACTCTAAAACCTGTCTGCGCCATGGGCCGTCAGACCGTCTGCAGACATGACCAGCCCATTGTTACTTCCGTTTTCTAATTCTGTGGGCTATGTCGGTCACTTTAGTTCTTATTCGGATAAACTCATTACCAATTCTATTCGAAATTAAATTACATAGATTGTGATTAATCTGTGAAATAAATGCATGTATTCAAAAATGTACTTAGCGTTTTAATAATGTTAAAGTTTACTATCTGCATAGTGAACCAATATTTTAAAATAGAAGACACACTTTAAATGAAAGAGTGGAACATTCCTTTTTAGTTTCACTTCAAAATAAATCCTCCAGTTTGCTTGAAACAATGATCTCGACACTCAAATCGCTCAAATTGGTAAAAATGTTTAATCTGATTTGATCCATTTACTCAAAACTCCATTTAATACCATATCAACCTGGCTTAATAAGGACCATTATTCGAAATAAATGACCTGAACACAATCGCAGTACCGACTTAGATTAATCGACATGTGTCTAGAGTACCTGTAAACAAGGATCAGAGAGATGAATCGGTTGCCTTCCCTGCTCCAAGCATGGAACATGATAACGAGAATCGACACCTATATTCATACTTACATGAATATTTGTAGAATTGGTAGAATGATGAATATTTTTCATCTACGAGCATACTGGTAATAAGTATTTAAGCATGTTATTATTCAATACAAAAAAACATTGCAGCAATTGGAACGTGAATTTGAAGCGCGAATGTTCCGAGTACTTCCTCATTTTATATTATTTTAGGAAACGTTTTATGTTATTCATAATATAAGTTATAAAGATTAATACAATTTATCGAAAAAAGTAGTAATTCCTTTTGTAAAAGCGTTTTGTAGAGAAAATAAAAAACCTTACCGAATAGCGGTAACGAAAAAAGGTTAGTATAAGTTTCATTATAAAATAAAGGTTGAAGTTATGTATTATTTCCTACAAAAGATCTGTGTCAGTTAAAAATATATAGAGATAAAAATGTTACAGCAGGACAAAACTCGCGGCTAGTCCATAGGGACATGATTAAGACAAATGTTTGTCTACGAATGTTTCAAGGCTTCTTGTTTTTCCATTTCCCTATTCTATACTATTCATAGAATTATTTAAAAATATGGAGCAAAGCTTTACTTTCCTTTTGTTAGGACTGTTTTGGTTTAGAACACAATATTTTTCAGTTACGTTTACTGTTTGACTTTTAGAATGTACATTTCTGTTTCTATAAATTTTACTAATATGAAAAAATTACTTGTTTAAGAAAATTATACAAAACTATACATTTTTATTACCTTAATTTATTTGAGTTTAGTTATATAATCTGTTAGAGCAAACTCGGTGAAAAAGTTAAAAGTAAGTTTCATTTTGATATGTTTGGAATTATCATAGTGGCGAGGGTGATTAGTCAAAAATAGACATAGAGCCCCGTAGTAACATTTATTTGTTTCATTTTTTGTAATAAAATAACATTCGTGTTTTTTTGGAACATGACCGAGTTCGATTACCCAGAAAATTTTGCAATTCGATTTTATGTTGATTATAGACTAGTCAAACTTTGAAACGTATTTTTAAACGAGTTGTTGAAAAATTTTTGAATGCTGTTTTATTGAACTCGAAGTTATGGTTTATAAACAAATATCTCCATCTCTAATAGTATCAAACTTTTCCATACTGTGTTCCATTCCATGTCGTGCTTTTCCTTATTTCATTTACCTAATTATCTCATAAAAACCCCACATTCTTGCAGAAAATCCTTGAAGAAAATAGGGCAAATTAATTGTATCAATTATTAAAAAATTGTCAGGAATTATCTCTGAATTTCAACACTCCAAGAACAACCTGCTGCTATCGCTAATTAGAACTAATTTGCATTCTCTGTACCTTATGTTCTTATTTATTTATTTATGATATCACTACGCGCTTTAATAGTTCAAATCCTTGCGCTATAAGACACCAGCCTATACTAATTATTGATTTAGTGTACAAAGTAGCAAAGAACTTAACTACTTAAATAAAAGAGTACCTTTTATAATTATAACATATAAAAGAAAACAGCAGAACGACATACCTACTATTTATAATACTCTATTCAAAAACCTTTTTACAAGGGTGAGTTGTAGAAAAGGAGGATTGGAAAACTTTTGTAATAAATCAAAAATGTTCGTACTGTGGTTTTTCCACTGAATAATACGTCAAATTAATCTTTTTACGGTAAAGGGTCTGCAGGTTTTTCTAGTTTTCAAAAGACTCCTTAGAATAACTAAAATAAATTCTGCTATAAGGTTTTTCCCATTTCATTTACCACGTTTAAAAATACTAGTTGACAAAAAAAATGCACCTAAAACAAAATCCTCTACAGGCTACGATGATGTTTCTGTATTCATATATCATAATCTTTTCTAATCTGTTCATAAACATAGATTTGATATTTATATCCTCTGCCCTCTTACAGTACAATGTAGGTATGAGTAATTTATATAAACGTAACTATGTACAGGCATGCACGAAAAGCTTTTCGCGCTCTTTTTCTTGCAGAATAATTTCTCAAAGAAAGAACAAGAAAACAAACAAATATTAAAAAGACTGAATTTGGTTACAAGACAATATTTTATGTATATTTATTAACTCTAAAAAATTCTCATTGGTCCTTCAACAAAAGCCACGATAAAGACCTTAATTTACTTAGCTACCTAACAAAAAGACTCTAAGGGGCCTATGCTCTAAAAGTCACACCGTGCACCATTAACTGTAATTATTATCATTTAGTACCAAGGATGGATGTTAATTAAAAACAAAAGGATCTGAAATTGCTCAAAAAATATCATGTATCTCATTTTATTGTGTAGTCATTTGTGTTCCTCGCTTAATTAAAAACGATTTTCGGACTCTTTGTTCAAATTCCATGCACTCATATCGTATTGCATTGAGAATAGAATCAATTATTTTTAAATACACACATCAAAAGGTCAAATACATTTTTTATAAAATGTTATTCTTTTTCATTTGATTAAAACTAAGATTGATAAAAAATATAAAACATATTTTGACATAAATCGACTTTTTGCAGACTTTATACATAACTTTGAAAAAGTGTTTCTACGTGAAATTTTTTTGTGACAGTGTTTTACCGTTACAGTAGTCGCTTTGATGAAGATTGAAAGATAAGTTCACCACTACTATGATAAGGTAGTAATTTTTATTGATTCCGCTCAGAAGAACGTAATTTATTTGTACTAGAAATTGTTTGAGTTTAAAAATACCTAATTAAAATATTTACTCTATTCTTTATTCTATTTATTTCCGAAGGAAACGCGGCTGTAACTGAAAGTAAGAGCTAATTACTTAAATTTGATTATGGTAATCTACAGTATTCAACGTGCTTTAACAAGGAATTTGGCTTTCACTTCACACGGCGTTGCTCATAGACACCCATATCACCTAAGCCTAAAATATTTTAATATGCGTCCTTTAAACAGTCGTCGTACCTCTTGATCTGATCTTTTATTTCTACATAAACATGTGAATGGTAAAATTTCATGTCCACCAATTCTAAATAAAGCTGGTCTATTAGTACCCTTTAAATCTCACGATCACGATTAGAGATCACGTATAACCTAAGTATTCCATATACCCCCACCTCGTACTAACTTGGGCCTGCATGATCCACTCTCCACAATTATGTCGAAATATAACCAAATAACATCTAAATACCCAGAGCTGGATATTTTCAACGATTTGTTCTGTTCTTTCAAAAAAACGTTGTCTACATGTATATTTAGCTTAGAAGTTAAGTTGTTCATATACATATATTAAATAACATTATTTCACAGTACTTTACCTTGCTTAATTTTTTATAACAATGGCTTATACTTAAGAATAATATAGTATGTAAAGACCAATGTTATCCTATAATACGTATAATGCTGTTGGTATACATTTTTAATAAATAAATTTTAACATAATTTTTTTTTGACGCAAGAAAATCGTCATGGGTACTCGGCCGAGTTGGGGCTGCGGTCGAGTGACTCTTAACTGCTAAAAACCCTCGGCTTTCGGCTGGACGCACGAAACTGAGTCACGAGAAGCTTGCACATCCCGTTTGCCGCCCGACAGCATAAGCCGCGGCTCTGTGACGTCCCGACAGGTAGAGGTCCCTCTTAAGTTGTCCCTGATGATATGGTGTACAGAAAGTACTCGCGCCATGTCGAACCCTGGATTGAAGGCGGAATCCCCCGAAACCGCCACCTAAGGCTCATGGGACGGGGGGGGGGGACGCACTGAGCACCACCCTCCAGTGGCATCTATTTCTTTGAAAAAAAAATCAAGAAACTTGTTACTTAAATATATTTCCATATTTTTCTGTTACGTGATCTATCCCGATTATAAACGGCACCCCTTTTATACCCATAAACATTATCAAACGTATAGTACGCAGGTTTCAGTTTGAATTGCGTTTGTATTGCAACTTCTTGTAGTTTCAGTGGGTACAAAGATATATAAACGTGGTTATTATGATGATTAAAATACATACTACATCCAAACATATTACATCAAAACGAACCGCACAAAACAATTCTATGACTACTAAGATTTATTTACCGAGAACCTAATTTTTGTCAATAAGCACCTAAGGAATGCGAAAACAAATTCGCTGTGGTTTACACACTAGATAGTTTTTGTAATGATATAGCTAAATGCAATTCTAAAAATCTACGTACATATAAAAATAATAAAATAACAATATTTTTTCTTTTATTGACACATCCAATTCTGCTAGTCCAAATAATTATCGGTTATAAATAATTTCCTTTCGTAATACCAGGCTACTCCGAAAGTTTTGCAAAAAAAGCTTTATGTGTGGAACGCTGAATTTATTTTGAAAATTCGATAATTGAAAAGTAAAAACAAAGTAAAATTAAAATTTCTGTCTAATTTTTTTACCAGCTTTATTTTTTGATTTTTAATACATATTTTTTTGACATTTGTATGAATTTAAATTATAATTGGTATTAATTAACAATAGTTATGAGTCTTAATTGTCTATTAACAATTATGGATGCAAATTTAAAATAAATAATTGAATTTGAATTAAAAATGAAACTATTTTGTGTCATAGAAAAATGGATCTGCGTCAGGAACATTTTCGTGGTTTGATTTTTTACGATTTTAAGTCTAACTTGAAACCTGATGAGTAGTCTAATCAACTTTAATTATCTTTTATGAACAAGGCGTCTTCTAAAGCAACTGTGTAGGACTGGTACACAATTTTAGTGATATTAGATGGTTTACCTATGAAAGAAGTGTTCGCACTTTGACTGCTGTTACTGAAGAAAACATGCTACAAGTGAACATTTGATTCAACAAAACCAGTGAATTACCTACGAGAAGGTTCAGCTCAGCCTGCAGATTGGATCAAAAGGTACATGATATTCTACACAGCTATATTTGCATTTAAGGAGGATTGTTTCGCACTGGGTAGTGCACTATCTCACCGATGATCAGCAGTAGGCACCCGTGGAATGGTGATTCACTACCAATTGCTTGAACAAGGCATTCCGTGCCGGCCTTTTGCTCCACCATGACAACGCCCCGCACACTCCACGATCAAGATGAGGGACTTCCTAAACACCACGCTGTTAAATTTTTGGTTGGGATGACCTAATCCGCCTTACAGCTTTACAGGCCTCATTTGACACCGTGTGACTTCTTTATTCCTAAAATTAAATACTAGCTTAAGGGGATGCGGTTTTCGTCGCCAGTAGGTGCGCTTACTTCATTCGAAAATACAGTTCAGAGAGTACTTATTGCAGAATGGAATGTGCTTTGAAAATTGGTTCTGACACATAGACTTTGTACAGACGCAGGTGGAGAGTTCTTTGAAGAGATGTAATTAAAAAAAAATAGCCTGCACAACATATTTTTTTTAAAACCGTCTCAGTGTTGGTTACGGTAGTGCTGGGTGACGGGTCGCTCACATCCCTCTTACATGGTTGAGGAGGGCGATGGCTGCATCTCGCGTTAACCTCTTGAACGGGTGCCGTTTGAGGATGTTCGTCGTTTAGATAGTTGGGGGAGACTTCCCGAGTAAACAGATACAGATAAGAATAATGTTGTACAGTTGACATCAGAACCTAGGGCCTCATTCGTGACTGACTTCAAAGATATCTCATCTTTTAGTACTTCAAATGTGACGCTCATTGCCGCCTTGCTTAAAATTTGTGACGCTTTTGTTTCGGAGATATTAGTGGTTGAATATAATATATGATGGTAAGCTAGGGCTTACCAGTTTTTACCAAATGACTCGTAAATTATTGCATTTCGGTTAAATGTGAGTCATCACGATAGCGTCACGTTTGCGTAACTAATTAATGACGCAAGTGTGAATTTCGTCACGCCATCATCGAGATACAGAGAAGCCCTAGGTTCATAATTTTAGACCTAGGACTTCTCTGTATCTTGGCAACAGTAAGGTCCTAGGAGCTCCAAACTTGGATTACACATACGTGACGAAGAAATTACGCAAAATGACAATCATTTTGACTTCGTGATTGTCATTTGAACAATTTACTAACTTTCAAACAAATACCTTTTTTGAACCTAGGGCTTTGGTGGCATGAGAAACTTAACCTTTAATAGTCCGTCTAATTATTGCATTTTTTAGCTCGTTAGTTCCTTTAAATGTGACTGTATGTTTTTTTGAGTTTATTATAGCAGTTACTGAGATAATAAAGTACATTATTCTTATCACAAGCTCAAGTGCCTTCGCAGTTTTCTGCCGTTTCAGACCAAGATTTCTCTTGCTCAAACCCTCATCCAATCAATTATCGAATACGCAGACGTCTGTTACTTGAATATTACTGAGGATCTCCTAAATAAACTAGAACGATTACAGAATCTGTGTATTCGATTTATCTTTGGTCTCAAGAAATTTGATCATGTCTCTGAATACCGTAGAAGACTCCGATGGCTTCCCATAAGACATCGTAGAAACGCCCACATCCTAAATGTACTCTATAACGTCCTGTACAACCCAAGCTCTCCACGTTACCTGAGTGACCGTTTTTCCTTTGCGCACAATGAAGATGAGCATTGCAGAGTGAATAAGCGAACATTATTAAATTTAAAATTACATAAAACAGACTTTTTTTCCTACTCTTTCACAGTACATGCTGTAAGGTTGTGGAACTCATTACCCTACGAAATTCGGGAATCTAAAACTCTATCCTCATTCAAGAAACGAGTAAGAGAACATTACTTGTCGAATATTTAAGTTTCTGGCACTATTTCACTAGTTTATTTACAAGTTATCGATTTATATTTATGTAGGTATGTATATATTTATGTATGTATGTATGTATGTCTATTGTATTTTATAAGGATTTATTTCTTATGAGTATGTATTTATTGTTTTTGTTTTACATGTGTATTTTTATTTAGTACTACTAGTACACTAAATTTGCTCTTTTTACACACTCTCCAGTCTCAGGTCTGCTGGAAGAGATTTCTGTTAGAAATAAGCTGTACCTTTGTACAATATCTATAAGTTTTATTATGTATTTTATATTGTAGTTACAAAAACGATAAAAAACGATAAATAATTTGAACTGTAATTTTCATATAAAATTGCATAAGAGTACATATGACACGTAAATGTGACCTTGAGAATACCTTACTTGTGTCACTTATTTGTCACTGCCTTTCGGCATCTATTTCTTTTGTTCTATTGTTTTGTTTTGAGTAAGTTTGTCGGCAGTTTTAAAATTCTTAGAAATGTTTTTTTTTTTTTTTTTTTTTTTTGCTGCCGAGGCACCCTCGCGGGAGGGAGGTGGAAGATGCGTCATGCATACCCGCCCGCAGGAAAATTCCTCTGCGGGGGGGTTATGTGGGACTCACCAGAATGGCACCTACCCACTAAAAACCACCTGTTGGCTGTAGTTATTACCGTTAGCCTTCATCGGAAGCGACACCCATCGGGAAGTTGGGCGCGCTGGCAGAGACCCGCTAGCGGGTCTTCCGCCTGTAGTGAAAGTTGCACTGAAGGTGCTCAAAGGGACATGAGTTGGTGGCCGTTCTGGGCAGCCTCCGGTGAAGCCGGGGCTGGGCAGAGGTCGGCCGAAGCATGATTTAGGGATCAATTCATTTAAATGAACCTACAATGAATTGAGAAGGGAACTATGCTCCGCCAGAGCTAGCAAAAGCTCTGTCGGAGTACGTGAAGCCCTAAGTTTACGGGCTAAGACTGCGATTTCACTGACGTCGACATTTTTTATAGCGTCGCAGACGATACGCATATCGTCTGCTACGGAGGATTGAGGAGTGGGTTTGTATGGGCGAGGAGCCGGGATGGGATTCGATGCGGGGCGCTGCCTCCAGTTTTCTGGGGCAGGCCTAGACTGTGTAGGCTTTGCAGCCGGAGGAACCCGGCTACGCAGCGGCGGAAAGTTTTCTTGAGAAAGGCGCGGGGCCTGTTTGGGTGCCGACCTCTTGGGATTGGAACGCATACAACGGGGTGCACGAGGGCAGCCCCTGTAGTTTGCGGTGTGGTCGGACTGGCCACAAAGCACGCAATCGGGAGGAGAGGGAGTTTCAGGAGTGCGATTGCACTCCTTAGTGAAGTGCGGGACCAGGCACTTGACGCACCTGGGCGGTGCGCGGCAGTTGGCCGCCGCGTGCCCGTACAACTGGCACCGATGGCACTGGCCGGGATGACCGCGGCGATGAGGCGCCTCGATCGAGATCCCAGAGAGGCCGCATATAGTGCTAACCCCTTTGAGGATCTCCCTGGACTTGGGGACGTTGGCGAGAACCACCAAAGCGAGAGGGTGTTGCCTCCCGTACTTGCTGTGCATTTTATGCACCGCGAGTGCCGGAAAGCCTTGGGACTGCAGATCCTCTAGGATAGCCTCGTTCGATAATTCGAACGGGACTCCCCTGAGTACCACTCTGATCTTACGCTCTTCTGACAGAGCATAAGTATGATAAGCATATTGCTTATCGGTGAGGAGCTTTGTTAAAGCTCGAAAGTCGTCTATCGACGAGACTAAGATTTTAATAGATTCACCCGAGTTGGCTGCTCGGATGTAATGGATTTTGTGCTCATTGCACAGTGTCGAGACCTCAGTCCATTTACCCTTTTCCCGAAGGAAAACGGGTGGTGGGACCTTGGCCTTGACAGAAGTTGGGGCCGGAGCGGGTGTTGAAGACACCGGGGCAGCTGGCGTTGAAGACGCCGCAGGGGGTGTATCGACGGGCGTGGAGGGCGCCGGGTCTTGTTTCGAGCGCTTCTTAGAGCGCTTCTTAACAAGGGTGAAAGAGGGAGGCTCAGGGCCAGTTGGGGTGGCGTCCGAGGAAGACTCAGTCGCGGGTGCGCGCTTGCGGCGCAGAGGGGCGTCTACTTCGCACTCCATGTCACTGGAGGAAGGGGACGCGGGAGGGCCTAAGACCTGAGGGGTCTAGGGAACTGGGGTGGCCTGAGGGGCCATTGTGGACATTATCGTCATGAAATGAGGGATGAGAGAATCTAAGAAACGGAACTTGTCAGCATTTATATTCATGCCTTCAGCACCGGTACTATCAAGTAACTGCTTCCTAATCTCATCAGAGCTTAGGGAAGCCATTGCGGAGGGGTTGGGGAGGGACAATATATGAACCTAACAACGATGACTAACTTCCTAAAACCACCCTACACGCAGTAGGGCGGTTGAGAACGACGCGGATAACTTACTCGAACACGGCACTTGAAGTCCTGGAACAACGAATTCCCGTCGACGAAGCTCACGTTCCACGAAGTACGGTTAACAAGCCACTATTCGCCGTGAAAACGGCGTTAGAAACTTATTAGAAGTACGGTTAACGAGCCACTGTACGCCGTGAAAACGGCGTTAGAAACTTAATACGGTAAACAACTATGAAATTTGGGTGCTCAATTAGCGCGGGGGCTAAAAGAGCGGGAAGGCGTCTGCGATCGACGTGCGCTCGAGAACGCACGCAGACCGAGACTGCGCCTTAGAAATGTTATTTGTCGAGATCTTTTAACTAAATGTCCCCACGACGCAGTAATAGTCCAGGTATAGCGAGTTGTATCCTGCGCTCAAGTGGAAGGGACATGGCAATAAACCCCTTCTTGCTATTTTCTTCTTCTCAATTCTTGTTTACTTAGCTTATCTCAGTTCTCTCTAAGCTCCGAAGAGCAAGTGACGTATTTGTTTCAAATGTGATTCCGTGACGTGACACAAGGATTTAAGAAACCCGTATGTCTTCATTTATCCCATGATCGAAAATAAGCAAAGGAAAACTATAAATAAAAAGTCTTTGACAATTATCATTGTCGCCCTAGTCATCAAAAATATTCATTTGCATGTTACTATCCTCCGTGACTAGTTCGAAACAAAAATGATTGTCAAAATTGCTTAAATTCTTCGTCCTTAATGATTATTCCAAGTTCTGAGTTCCTAGGACCATCCAGTGCGTAGGTACAGAGAAGCCTAGGGCTTCTATGTATCTCGATGATGGCTCGTCTTACAAAATTCACACATGTGTCATTAATTAGTGACGCAAATTTGACGCTATCGTGACGACTTACATCAAACCGAAATGCAATAATTTACGAGTAATTTGATGAAAACTGGTAAGCCCTAGGTACATAATCATTTCCATTCAACCACTGATATCTCCGAAACCAAAGCGTCACAAATTTCCAGTAAGGCCGCAATGAGCGTCACATTTGAACTACTACTGCGAAGGTTTTTCCGAACTGAAGGTAGAGTCATGCTTTATTTGAAATAAATATTTGAATTTAAATTTTAATTTCTCCCACGTACTTTGCCACCTAGAAAAAGTTATTTCTAAAATGTCTAGAGTCTTGATCTATTAGAGATAAACATTCAGTTTGAGCGTCCTACTTTGGAAAATACCACCTCAGAACGTTTAATTTTTGAAAAAAGCTTATGGGAAAAAAGCTTATTTAACCAGGGATGATAACGTATAAAGAACCTATTTTACATATACTCTATTTCAACTTTAAAATACAAAACAGGATATATCTAGTTAGTCATCAAAAATCATTTCCTTATTTTTTATTTTTTTACTTAACAATAAAAGGGGTGATATTTATAAATTGGCCGAAAAATTGCTTGCTATATCGTCCATCAAAACTGCGAAATAGATGTCGTAGCGGCTATGAATCAATGTTATTGGAACTGGAAAAGTTATTGTTTCATAATTTGATCACTTATCCAAGCCTAAAGTTGTTTTACTCGTTTGTTTTTCTGTGAGTTAGTTATATAGACAATATGATATGGTATTTGTGTATTTTTTTAAATCTTTAAATTCGCTAAACTTAATAACTAATAAGCAAATGAAGATATAATGTCAAAATATAAATGTGATTTTTGTTCTGGAGATCCTCTCATGTTTTAGGTTACGAGGATCTTATTCATTTTAAAGTTTTTTTAGTTGTAAAACATTTTTATTTAAATAAATACCCATTTCTTAAATATTGCCGCAAGCCACTTTTAAATCAAACGCCCTCTCCTCACCTGAACTAATTTTACATTTTGTCAAGTTAACTCCTGAAATTTTGTTAATAAATCATAGTAATCGAGCCGAGTTTTATCTAAAATGTTTCTTTGTTTGGAAGCCGAAAGGTCGACGGCTTTATCGGTACATTGGCCTGCGATTCGGATCCTTTTTAAATAAACGATGAAGGAATAAATTAGACACGCAAAACATCTTGATAGAGCACGCCTGTCGGCGAAACGATGTTGGAAGTTAATCAAGATTCGACGATACACGATAAAACGGTGTAATGATGCTGAAAATGTGAAACTTTAAATTAGGCTGTATTTGGAATTCAAATTATATGAACCTTTTTTACAAGTGTAAGATTAAGACACTAATTGGGATCGTTGTATATTTTAAAATAAATTGGTATAGTCAAATAAATGCCCTTACCGAGTTCATCGACACAGCCTTAAATAGGAATGGGCTAGTACTTAGGTCACAAAACATGAGCAGTAAAAGTTATAGGGTGGCGACTACGCCTTTAAACGCAGGACAGTTTGGCCTGGTTACCGACGATCTATATTTATATTATATAGGTCCATATTGCATATTTTAAAAACAAACTATAAATGTTATATGGTTTTTTTTGAACGTTACTGTTACTGCCATATTTAAGAATATAAATTCGCGATATTGTCAAAATTAATTCCCGCCGCGTATTTGCCTATCGCATTGCTCGATATAGGGAACTACCTTCACTCCCAAATATCATGCACCTTCGGCCAATGGAAAGAATCAATATGAAGAAATTCTGCAGCTACAATCGCTCGCACAAGGACGCTCGTTCGCAGCCAATGTCTCCGCCAAACCCGACTTGATGGCTATTATCAAGATTTTATTGTCATATCGTTGGACGTTGTGACAGCCTGGCCAGTGCTTTAGACATTTTTAACGAACTGTTTGTGTAGTGCAGTGAAACCCAACTTAAGATTTTGAAGATACTTTTAACCCACTCTTTCCCTTAGGGATTAGGGTGCCGCGCCGCCAAACACAGTCCATTCCCATATTAAATTTTATATTTATTTCCCGCGCATCTCCAGTTACAGTAATTCCATCATATAATAAATATTAATAATTTATAACAAATAAATAAATATATTTTATAAAAGGCAGTTTTGAACATCATGTTTTTATTAGTCTCCTACCGAACTGGGTGATCTTAATAAGAAAAACGATCGAAAAAAAATGTTTCAATTGACCTAGTAATTAGTTGTGGATTTATTTGCATCTATATATTAATTGTTAATTCACTTAGTGTCTCTATCAATACTTATATTTAAATTAAGCTGCAGTTAGATCTTTGCAGAGTCACAACTTTTAACTATTGATGTTGATGAGATGAACAAATTTTGTTGATACAATATTATAACTTACATAGCATATACAAACAGAATTAGAATAAATTGTTCTTAAAATCTAATAATTTCTACTGATTCTAATAATGTTTTTCTTGGCGTTCTACTAATTACTAATAACTTGGACGAAAATAATGGTAATATTCATAAAAAAGTACACGTTTTACTTATGAAGAGATTTTTTTACAATTAACATTTGCTAACGTGGGCGAACAAAATTGAGTCTATGTAACAAAACAATAATGAATTAGATAGCCTCTGAGAATATAAAATGAGAAATTCTATAAAAATACTGTTTTGACAAAAAACTAAAATTTTCTATTCGTATAGGATATATTTTTTTTACTTCATCTTCTCAAAGAAATCTCTATCAGCGTTTCAAAGAAATCTCTTTACAAAGTTTCATGCGTTGAACCAATTTTAAACCACATTTTCTAGTCTCATCAGGTACTTCCTCAACGGCCTTTTCGAACGCAGCGAGCGCATCTTCTGGCAATGAAAACTGTATCCCCTTGAGCTGGTTTTATTTGAATAGAACAAGAAGAAGACACACGGTCTTAAACCAGAGCTGTTAGGCGGTAGACCGAGAAGTTTTATCGGTGTAGTGTTTAGGAAGTAGTGTAGGGCGCGTTGTCTTGGTGGAGCAACAGGAGCCCCATGTTCGGTCGTTTGTTGCTTGCAGCACAAAAACTTCTAGCAAGTATTTGGTAGTGTATCTGCAATCAGTGTGTACTAAGCATTGATGCTTCTTTGGTTTCTTAAAGGAAATTATACGAAATACCCCGTTAAGAAGAAAAAACTGTTGATCAAAATTTTTTCAGCGCTTCTCGATCATTTGAAATTCGTAGGTGTAGGTTCGTTTTGAAACAGCCATACTGTTGACTGGTGCTTTGTTTCTGGATAATATCGTAAACACGGTGGGAAGAACCTGCTTTGCATTTATCAATTATTTCATGGCACCATTCCACGCTCCCCTACTTCTGAGCATCGGTGAGGTTGTAATAAACCTCCTAACGACGAAATAATCCTCCTAACGCAAAGGTGGTTCTGTAGAATATCATGTACATTTTTCGATCCAATCTACAGACTGTGCTGATTCTCCTCGTACGAGTATGTGATTCGCCGGTTATGTTGAATAAAATTTTTCACTTGTAACACGTTTTCTTCCGTAACAGCAGTCTTTATACGCCTTGTTCATAAAAGCTAATTGAAGTCGTTTATATCTCACTAGCAAGCCATATATAAAAAAATTTTTTCGTAAAACTTTCTGAGTGGTTTGGTAGGTACTGCAAACGTGCCTACCCCTTATGTTGTTAGTGGGCTATTTTAAGGTAAAGCTTCAACTAATTCTTTTATACATTTTTGAGTTCGTCGTATATGTTTACCCTTTAACTTTGCACTTTGTTATGATTCATTTAGTGGCGCTTCGAACATATCCAGGCCGGCAATAATCGGCACTGCCGGGCGGCAAATTCGAGAATATTATGTGGAAGAACTTTCAGAAAAATATTTCAGTTTCCATTTTCGTCTTTTTTATATTGTTTGGATGTAATTGTTATTCTAATTCAAACATAGTTTAAAATAAGATACAATATTTGCTAAACATATTTTATAATTTTGAACAATGATACTAAGTGATGAACAACTAAAAGCGAATAGTTTTTAAATTAAAATTATCGACGCCAGTCAGATTTGTTCAGAATTGTATTTTATCTCAAAAAATAATGAACAAAATTAATGATCCCTTCAATAGCGATTGCGCTTTCATTTAATTCTTTGTTTCATTCAAATATCAAGTTTGTTTTCTTATAGGCAAATAATATTTATTCACACCACATTACTCTGCAACACTAAAACCCGTTTCGTCATGGTTCTCTTAATCTTCATCTCGGAAAAGCAAAAATAATATATTTCCTTGTAGAAAAGCGTAATTGTAGAGAAACAGACTGATGGCAAAATAAGTTAACTAACAATCGCACCATAAATATATAATGAAGTGAAATCTTTTTGCATCATATTTGGCTCCATTTGTTAAATCAGTTACTTGTCTCTTAAATTGAGGTGAAGTTTAATGCTTAAGTTTAATTTTTCATTTAAGATCTTTGGTTTCAGCTACTGAAAAATGTACATTCTGTTAAAATAACGTATAAACTATTATCAAACAGTTTTTAGGGTTCGTTTTTGGTTAGAGTTCGCTTGGTTTTTCATGAACCACCTTTTGTATGCTGAAGGGGGAAATGATAGCTTTTTTATTGAGATTTTTTCGTTTTTTAAAATATTTGAGATTACTACTTTTAGATTTTTTTTAAATTATGTGAAATGTTTTAAACAATATTTTGTAGGTCACAGCATTTTGTCCACATCTGGTTACACATGAGCGCTCATGGAGTCTACTGGGAGTTGTTCGATATTTTGGTTACAAATTTATTATATTACCGTGAAAATATTATATAAATAGTTCAAATTTCGGGTTTTAAAGGCAGGGATTGGGGACCCGACTTGATAATAGTTATAATTATGCGTTTAACACATTTATATAAACTTGCTATAATGGTCTTAATATAACTTTAAAGGTATTTTTTTTATTTTCTCTTATATTATTATTATTATATATATATATATGAGATCCTAATGAACTCTTACAAAATAACATTAAAATAAACCTTTGTATGATCAAAAATACCACATCTTTTTTAATAGTAAATAGGAAAATACTCTGACTCGTTCCTTTAATTTTTATATACTGTTTTTGTATTTTTGCTTTCAAAATAAACTTAATATTGTACCATTCTATGTGTTTCGTAATTTAACTACTTAATAGAAGGTTTTTTTGAAAATCGGCAATGTTTGTTCCGACACATATTAAGGTCCTTACATATGCAATTGCCGTTTTGTCGTACTGGTCACTTTGATCTGTATTATCTCCTCTTTGGTTAAAAATTCCAATTATAATTTATGCAGCTATATCTCATGCATTTGTGTTTCGAAAACCGTGATTAATTTTTTCTCTTTTGGTCTTTCTTTGAGACACTTAGTTTACAAAATGGAAAACTTGAAATATCGCGTTATTTGCGAGTACGAGTTCCACCGTGGCACCAGTGCTGCAGAAACAGTTCGAAGTATTGATGCTGCGTATGGCGGCGGTGTCTCAAAAGAAAACACAGTGCGTTTTTGCAGAACAAGCCCCGTGGACGGCCGGAGACCAAAGTTGATAATGAAGAATTGTAGGCTATTACTTGTGAGCGTTTGGTGGACTAGTACCGGTGTCGTTCACTACAGCTTTCTTAAATCTGGCCAGATGGTTACGGCAGATGTGTATTGTCAGCAACTGCAAACCATGATGGAAAAGCTAGCTGCTAAACAACCGAAGCTGGTCAATCGCTCTAGGCCACTGCTGCATTCAGGACAACACTAGACCACACACTGCACAACAGACGGCTACCAAATTAGAGGAGCTTCAATTGGATTCTAAGACTTCCACCGTACTCCCCGGACCTTGCTTCAACAGATTACAACTTTTTTCGAAATTTGGATAACTTCTTGGAAGGGAAAATACTCATCTCCGATGGGGCAGTCCAAAGCGCCTTCAAATATGTTATTGATTCCCGTCCGAATGTCCGAAATTTTTTCTGAAAAAACTCACGAGGACAAAACTCAAAATACTCATTGATTTGCTAGTGAATAAATGATACATTGATTTATGTAACTGAAAGTGTATTGTATTTTTTTACTATATTAATAGCCGGCAAAAGAGCATGCGACTCACCTGGTGGTAGGTTGTATCCGTACCCATGGACATAATTAACCGTAGCTGCTTTATTTATTGATAGTGATTGTGATTATTATTTCAATTAATGATGCGTTACCAACCTTAGGCTTGAGTTTTCTTAGTTCCTTTCTAGTTGTGGTTGCCTTTGTTCCAGTGACTGCACTGTCAAAGAGAAGGCACACCTTTGACCGGAACATAAACGTGTAAACTTAATGATTGTGGAGTCAAAATAGGGACCGTAGAGCCGTTCCAGACGAGAGCTTTACATAGAAAATCTACTTCTACTAAAGCATGTATGCATAACAAATGCATTTATTTATTTGTATGTAATTAGAAATTTCTAAATGAAATACCTTTGTTATTTTTGTAAAATATTTTCCACGTAATAGTGAAATAATTTTTAATTGAGTCATTGTGTTCATAGATTTCGCGCAATAGAATATATCTTTTTTAGAAGAACTTCGTTTGCACTACTAAAATTTGCATCATGGGAAACTGTGCTTTATTTTCAAGATTTAACAACCATGTAGTTTTAAAAATACTGTTGAATTTCCAAATAAATAAATTAAAAAATAAATGAATATTTTATAGAAGCTTAGAACTATCTCAGTTTCTATTCTAATAGATAGTTACAGAAACTGCCATAACCTACACTACAACTTAATCCAGGATAGGTCCTCGACAAGCGAGATTCCATGGCGTATGTGGCATAATATTTGACCCGAAGCCATTCGGGCAACGGTCCACGTACTCAATATCACCGGAAAATGCACTTTATGACACCGCGAAATGTTACCCCGGACGTTGTTTAGATTTTGTTGAGCGAAGATTACGCTGTACCGTGGCCGTTAATTTATGGGTGGTTAAAGCTATTTAAATGTCGCTTAAATTGAGGATGCTAATGGTGACAAATGTGAGTAGATAAGAATATTAGCGGGGGTTATAACAATGCTTATGATGTATTTATTTAGTATTTAATATGTGTCTTCGTTTATTTAGGGTTATAGATTATATTATCTCTGTTTTGGATAGTAGTATCTAAAGAATACATTTACTAAATTGAGCTATGAATTTAGAAAAACTTCTTTAAATTTTACTTCAAATCCCTACTGAATTTCTTGTTCAATATATCCTACTTGCTGGATAATGTTATAGCTAGCTTTAAAATAGTGAAAACATGTTTAATACTTGTTCGTAAGTGTTAGAGTTTGTCAGTTAAATCTTACCTTTTGAAAGCCGACTGGCCTAATTGATTCTAGCTCTGCCTCATACGCCAGAGCTCCAGGTTCGAGTCCTGGTCAGGGCATTCATTTGTGTGATCAGATGTTTTTTATCGGTTCATGGTTGTTTGTATTTGTATGTCTATGTTAATGGTGAGTTTGCTGTATAGGCATCCATACTGCCGTCCGCTATCTATAACACTACTAAGCCTCAAAACCAAGTTTTGAGATATAAGCGAAAAAGTGTGGGAAAAATTTTATATGTTGCTACTTCCAAACTATGCATCGTACTGGTATGTGTAATATCTCTAAAGATACGTCCTTTAAATTTGAATAAGTTTCAAGATCAAACCCCTCTTTTGTGTTAAATAAAATGAAATAAAGGGTTTGTAGTTATGTCATCAACTTTTATTTAATTGGAAAAACTTTACTAAAACATCATTAAGCTTACTTTAGTGATGTTATTGCTGTGTATTTTGGAATAAAACGTTTGCGCATTTTACACATCGCAAAAAAAGTTATTCTGTACTACACTATAACACCATTAAGGAACTTAATGATTTTATAGATTAAATAGAGATATTTTTAGGTAAATATAAACCTTTGTTAAAACATCACTAAAGGTGTTTTACGATTTTTCGGCTAAATCTATCACTTAAGTTTCCAGTTTACTAGCCTCATACTTAACTAAAAAAACACTATTTCCAAAACCATTCTTGCGAAGCGATGTTATAGCAAAGTAATTATATCTTAAAATTGAAGTTATAAAATAAAATGCCGTAATCCAATACATAAAAATAAGCAATTTACTATGTGAAATCTTTAATAAAAAATTAAAAGTATTCAATTATATAAATTTACGTACTTTTAAGACTTTACAGCAAGCCTTTATAGAAATTTTTTTATTTTAAAGTTTCAATAAAGGTACAATTATTAGAATAAAATTAAATTAAAAACTTTAATTCTCTCGAAAACGTAGTCTTATTTTCCAAACTCAAAACAGCTTTTCAGCAAGCAAAAATAATTCAACACTTATGAAATGACCTTTCCTAATATTATAAACATACTTAAAAATTGAGTCTTTTTCTTCTTCTCGAAAACATAAATCAACAGTCTTTAAAGGTTTTATTATATATTTAAACCTCGTCGCAATAATTAAAGTATCACGTGGTGACAAAGTCTACTTAAAACAAAATCTTAATATCACAATATTAGAATAGATATAAAACTAAGCAAATTAACGGAATTCTTAATCCTTCACAAATAAAACTTACATTGATATAAATGGCACTTTATCAGTCTTATTAACATTTATTACTTGTTAGCTAAGTTCCTAACTATTAAGTCGTGGTTCCCTCACCATCATCGTTTGTTAATTTTATTATTGGTATGTTTTTCCAAAATATTAATTTATGTGGCGGTACTAATAGGTGTTAATTTATCGAGTAACGCTGCTTTTTGATCTGGTTCAATACCTTTTGGAGACGTACGGAATGTACAAATAAAACTACCTGGATTTTTTTAATAACAATCAGTTCATGAATTGTAAAGATGTAAAATCCAAATAAATTTCTCTTGAAACATAATGTTCCATATTTTTTAGATATGCTTTGGATTTGATTTTTGGATGCACCTTTCACTAATGAATTTGGGATGTGGAGGAAATTTTCTGGTGACATCGATTTAACGACCAGTTGTTTAGAAGCCCTAAAGTGATAATAACGGTTTTTAACAGCATTGTTCGCAGCATCTTATAAATATCTTAATATTGTTGTCTGGTGTGGAATCCTAGTTATCAAGTGCATATAAATAATCTTGAAGGTTTTTTTTTTTTTTTTTTGCTGCCGAGGCACCCTCGCGGGAGGGAGGTGGAAGATGCGTCATGCATACCCGCCCGCAGGTAAATTCCTCTGCGGGGGGGTTATGTGGGACTCACCAGAATGGCACCTACCCACTAAAAATCACCTGTTGGCTGTAGTTATTACCGTTAGCCTTCATCGGAAGCGACACCCGTCGGGAAGTTGGGCGCGCTGGCGGAGACCCGCTAGCGGGTCTTCCGCCTGTAGTGAAAGTTGCACTGAAGGTGCTCAAAGGGACATGAGTTGGTGGCCGTTCTGGGCAGCCTCCGGTGAAGCCGGGGCTTGGCAGAGGTCGGCCGAAGCATGATTTAGGGATCAATTCATTTAAATGAACCTACAATGAATTGAGAAGGGAACTATGCTCCGCCAGAGCTAGCAAACGCTCTGTCGGAGTACGTGAAGTCCTAAGTTTACGGGCTAAGACTGCGATTTCACTAACATCGACATTTTTTATAGTGTCGCAGACGATACGCATATCGTCTGCTACGGAGGATTGAGGAGTGGGTTTGTATGGGCGAGGAGCCGGGATGGGATTCAATGCGGGGCGCTGCCTCCAGTTTTCTGGGGCAAGCCTAGACTGTGTAGGCTTTGCAGCCGGAGGAACCCGGCTACGCAGCGGCCGAAAGTTTTCTTGAGAAAGGCGCGGGGCCTGTTTGGGTGCCGACCTCTTGGGATTGGAACGCATACAACGGGGTGCACGAGGGCAGCCCCTGTAATTTGCGGTGTGGCCGGACTGGCCACAAAGCACGCAATCGGGAGGAGAGGGAGTTTCAGGAGTGCGATTGCACTCCTTAGTGAAGTGCGGGACCAGGCACTTGACGCACCTGGGCGGTGCGCGGCAGTTGGCCGCCGCGTGCCCGTACAACTGGCACCGATGGCACTGGCCGGGATGACCGCGGCAATGAGGCGCCTCGATCGAGATCCCAGAAAAGCTGCATACAGTGCTAACCCCTTTGAGGATCTCCCTGGACTTGGGGACGTTGGCGAGAACCACCAAAGCGAGAGGGTGTTGTCTCCCGTACTTGCTGTGCATTTTATGCACCGCGAGTGCCGGGAAGCCTCGGGACTGCAGATCCTCTAGGATAGCCTCGTTCGATAATTCGAACGGGACTCCCCTGAGTACCGCTCTGATCTTACGCTCTTCTGACAGAACATAAGTATGATAAGCATATTGCTTATCGGTGAGGAGCTTTGTTAAAGCACGAAAGTCATCTATCGACGAGACTAAGATTTTAATAGATTCACCCGAGTTGGCTGCTCGGATGTAATGGATTTTGTGCTCATTGCACAATGTCGAGACCTCAGTCCATTTACCCTTTTCCCGAAGGAAAACGGGTGGTGGGACCTTGGCCTTGACAGAAGTTGGGGCCGGAGCGGGTGTTGAGGACACCGGGGCAGCAGACGTTGAAGACGCCGCAAGGGGTGTAGGGACGGGCGCCGAGGGCGCCGGGTCTTGTTTCGAGCGCTTCTTAGAGCGCTTCTTAACAAGGGTGAAAGAGGGAGGCTCATCAGGGCCAGTTGGGGTGGCATCCGAGGATGACTCGGTCGCGGGTGCGCGCTTGCGGCGCGGAGGGGCGTCTACTTCGCACTCCATGTCACTGGAGGAAGGGGACGCGGGAGGGCCTAAGACCTGAGGGGTCTGGGGGACTGGGGTGGCCTGAGGGGCCTTTGAGGGAATTAACGCCATGATATGCGGGATGAGAGAGTCCAAGAAACGATACTTATCAGCATTTATAGACATGCCTACAGCACCGGTACTATCGAGTAACTTCCTCATAAGCTCATCAGAGCTTAGAGAAGCCATTGCGGAGGGGTTGGGGAGGGACAATATATGAACCTAACAACGATGACTAACTTCCTAAAACCACCCTACACGCAGTAGGGCGGTTGAGAACGACGCGGATAACTTACTCGAACACGGCACTTGAAGTCCTGGAACGACGAATTCCCGTCGACGAATCTCACGTTCCACGAAGTACGGTTAACAAGCCACTGTTCGCCGTGAAAACGGCGTTAGAAACTTATTAGAAGTACGGTTAACGAGCCACTGTCCGCCGTGAAAACGGCGTTAGAAACTTAATACGGTAAACAACTATGAAATTATATATTATGACAACAACCAGTGAAATTTGGGTGCTCAATTAGCGCGGGGGCTAAAAGAGCGGGAAGGCGTCTGCGATCGACGTGCGCTCGAGACCGAGGAATCTTGAAGGTATTTTTTTTTTTTTTTTGTTCCCCTCCGCGGGAAGGGCAGGAGGATAAAATGCTCTGACGCATACTCTGGCGCGATTCCAAAGTTATGTGAGACTCGTCCCGACGCCTACCAGAACCATACCCACTAAAAACCCCCTGTCGGCTCGTGCATTTTTGCCACTCAGCCTTCATCTGAGCGACGGCCAATTGGAGAAAGAGGCCGCGCTAGCGGGGCCCTTAAGGGGTCACCCGCTGGGTTTTACATAGCACTGAAGGTGCTCAAAAATTAAAAGTAAAATAAAAACATTAAAAATGAAAAGTAAATAATGAAAACATTAAAAATTGAAAAATTAAATTTTCATTAATTCGGATTTACGTTAGAATTAGAATTTACGTTAGAATTAGAATTTGCGGCCTGAAGGGCCTCGAGATCTACGGTTATCTTCGAACGTTCGCTTGTGTGCGCGTTTCTCGGTCTAGCGATTTTGTATGCCGAATCTAGGACAGGAGCAGTATATGAGACTGATTTTCGAACAAGAGGATTGGGATGGGATTCGGCGCGTTTGAAGAACGATTCTGAGAGTGTTTTTAGATACTGTTGTACTGTAGGCAGTTCAAGATCTCTGTGCAGGTCCGCGTTGCGCACGTACCAAGGTGCGTTTGTGGCCCTGCGGCAGAAGAGGTTTTGAACTACCTGCAGTTTGTGCAGGACGGAGGGTTTGGCGTGAGCAAAGACTGGCGAAGCATATGACATGACTGGTCTAACGCAGACCTTATAAAGCGTACGTTTGTTTCTGAAGGACATTTTACTTTTTCTACCTAACATACTGTAAAGCCGGCCTAGGTAAAAACGTGCGAGTTTCGTTACTCTATCAACGTGAGGATTGAATGAAAGCGTCTGGTCTAAAATGACGCCTAAATATTTAGTACTGCGCTTCCAGGGGATGGGAGTGCCTTGCATTCTCAATTGGAGATTGTCGGGGATACGACTGCGTCTGTAGTCGAAGTAAACCGCAGAGCTCTTCTCTGGGTTCACATCGATACGCCATTTTTTAAACCAAGCACCGAGGGTGTTAATAGCCTTTTGAAGTCTGGTGACGAGACCCGAGGCTCTGCGGCCTTTGGTGTAAAGGGCAGTGTCGTCGGCAAAGAGAGCGAGTTCGACGACTTTAACTGGGATGGGAATGTCGTTAGTGTATACGGTATACAAAAGAGGGGCGAGGACTGAGCCTTGAGGGACTCCAGCCTTTATGGGACGAGGCGCGGAGAGCGTCCCTTCATGTTTGAAACGAAACGTGCGGTCTTTGAGAAACGACGCGATTATCCTAACTAGGCGAGCCGGTAAGCCTATTTTATAGAGTTTATAAACGAGACCGCTGTGCCAGACTTTGTCGAAAGCCTTGGCTACGTCAAAGAAAACTGCGATCGTTTTCTTTCGTTTCGGATAGAAGCCGTCGAGTATGTACTCGACGATTCGATGGACTTGCTGAGGGCAGGAGTGCTTAGCGCGAAAGCCGTACTGGTGGGGAATTATGAGAGGATCGCCGTCCGTTGGAAACAGATGGTTCCGCATTCGAGAGAGTATGACTCTCTCGAGAAGTTTAGACATTGCCTTGAGGAGGCTGATGGGTCTGTGATTAGCCGGGACATTAAGAGGTTTACCCGGCTTGGGTATGCCTATGACTGTCGCTTCTTTCCAAGCTTTTGGAAAGTAGCTATGGTCGAAGCAGGCATTGAAAATGATAGCTAACAAGGTAAGCACCTGTTGAGGCAGGTGCTTAAGTGCGTGGTTGGAAATACCATCCACACCCGGATTCTTTCTGGACTTTTGACTTTTGATGTGAAGCGAGATTTCGTCATTAGAGACTGTGACGGGGTCGGCGGTGATGGGGAGAGAGTTTCTACGGAGGACTTTGGCCTCCACCGCTTTGATGTGATTGGGATTCGCGGGTTGCGTGCTGGGCGAGCATTGAGACGCAACGCTGTCAGCGAAGCATTCGGCTTTCTCTTCGTCTTCGAAGGCGATAGAGCCATCGGGACGAGTGAGAGGAGGGACGTGAGAGGCGGCGTCTACGCGTAAGGCTCGGGCCATTCGATAATACGCTTGGTGGGACGGGGAGATATTCGCCATGAGATCGTTCATCTGGGCGTCTCGGAGTTCCGCGAGGCGAGATCTAACTTTGCGTTGTAGCTGATTCGCAGCTGTTCTATAGGCGGGCGTGGGATATTTCTTGGCTCTCTGGAGAGCCGCGTTCTTAGCTTTAATAAGATTGCTAATGGCTAAGGGAAGCGTGGGTTTGCCTTTCTTAGCAACCTTTTCGTTTACACTGATGGCTGAGTTGATAGCATCAGTGAGAGAATTTACTAACGAATCTATTTTATCCGGGCTGTCTAATTGATCGGGCGAGATCGCGAGCGGAGAGTTTGGGGCCTCTAAGGCAGAAACTATCGTATTTTTAAAACCTTTCCAGTCGGTAAAGGTCTTAGGAGAAGTGACGTTAACGTTAGGCGGTCCTAGCACGAGGGAGACGGGGCGGTGGTCAGAACCTAGGTCATCGAGCGGTTCGATAGACCTGAGGTCGAGGTTGATATGCTTGACGATTGCAAAGTCGAGGATGTCAGGAGAGTGGTTCGGGTTGTCGGGATAGTGAGTGGGAGTGATAGGGGAGACGACGTCTAAGTCGAGTAAGTTGGTGATGTCGAGGAGAGCTATACCGCTTTGGTTGGTTGATAGGCACGTCCAGTCAGTATGTTTGGAGTTAAAGTCTCCGAACATAATGACTGAACGGCCGAGGGCGAGAATGGTCTCAAAGTCGCTGCGGATAGGTTTGGTGCCACAAGGTATGTAGAGTGAAGCTATGATGATGGTCGGATGACCAGTCATAGCCAATCTACACACGGTGGCTTCCATGTTAAGGAGAGGAGGGGTAGGGAGAGGACAGCAATGGAATCCTCTTTTGTAGTAGATAGCAGTGCCGCCGAAACCGTCGCAGTTAGGCCTATCGTTACGTGTAAACGCGTACTTGGGAATCGCGAATCCCCTGGAGCGATTAGGAGTGAGCCATGTCTCCTGGAGAAGAAAAAGATCTGGGTCGTTGTTCTGAAGGAACAGTTTAATCTCTGGAAGGTTAGAGCTAAGGCTGCGAGCGTTAAAAGATACTAGGGATAAGCCCTTAGGTTTAATACGACTGGACGCGAGATTCGCGGGTGTGTACATTAAAATTTATTTATTTAAAATTTACAAAAATAAAAGAATTTACAACGAACTTAGGAGCGAGTGATGCTCGGCTAACGCGAATAAACGCTCTTGAGGAGAGCGGGCGGCTCGCAGTTTGCGTGCGAGTACGGAAATTTCGTTAATGTCGACGTTTTGGATGACGTCGAACACGGTCTTCATGTCCTCAGCCAACGACGACTGAGGGGAAGATGACAACGCGGGACGCGGCCCTACGGGAGCTACGGGCGCTGGGATGGGTCGGGAAGGTGCAGGCGGGACGGCCGGACGCTGCCTCCAAGACAGAGCCGGAGTAGGCGTCGGCTGAACGAGCTTTGCTTCCGGGGGACCCCGGTTGCGCAGCGGCGGGAAGTTAGCAGGAGTGAGTGGCGGCGCCGGTTTAGGCGCGACCCTCTTGGTGGTGGAGCGCGGAGCGCGCGGGCAACCCCTGTAGTTTGCTGTGTGGCCGGACTGGCCGCACAGCACACAGGCAGGGGGGGAAGTGGATTCGGGAGTGCGAGTGCACTCCTTAGTGAAGTGTGGATCCAGGCACTTTACGCACCTGGGGGGAGCTGAACAGTTAGCCGCTGCGTGGCCATATAGCTGGCAGCGGTGGCACTGCCCAGGGTGACCACGGGGGTTGGGACGCTCGACGGAGATGTTCGAGAGTCCGCAGATTGTGCGAGCCTCTTTGAAAATCTCCTTCGAGTTGGGAGTATTGGACAGGATTACTAGCGCTAACGGAAAACGCCTACCGCGGTTGGAGTGCATTTTGTGCACTGCTGTGACCGGGAAACCCTGAGACTTAAGGCTTTTAAGTAATTGATTTTGTGCACTTTGCACAAGTTGGAAACCGCGGTCCAGCGCGCTTTTTCACGCAGGAAGACGGGCGGAGGGAGCTGAGGCTTTGGCGGGACGGGAGCGCAGCGCGTCGCTGGCTTCGATGTGACCGACGGAGACGCGGTTACTACGAGCGATTTTAACGGCGCGGGGGCTGGTGTTGAAGACACCGGGGAGGGCTCGGGTATTGAAGATACCGAAGCTTTCTTAGAGCGCTTCTTGGAGCGCTTGGCGACGAGTTGAAACGCGGGCTCAGGAGAGCCGGTTAAGGTGACGGCATCTGACGACGTATCAGACGCGGGTTCGGAGTCGCTCCCGGGAGCGGTACGCTTACGACGCGACGCGTGAGAGGATGATCTTGAAGGTATTCAAAACAAGTTCTTATACCATCTAGCATACTCGGACAACAAATGTAGGAAGTTGTGCTCTTATAAGGAAAGATGCGACTATTACAGGGTTATGCCGCTAGTTACGCGAACAAAAACGTTACACATAATATTTTTGAAAAAGTTTATTCAGGGTCTAACAGATTCTCACGAATTGCTTGCGCAGCTAGATTTCTGTGTTCCACGCCCCGGAAGCCGCTTGACACATCGTAAGATTTTAGAGCCGGCTTCAATAAAGAGCACTACTGGTAGACATGCTCCAATTCAAAGAATTATATGTTTCGCAAATAAGACAAAAGTGATTTTGATATATTTTCTGATTCTTTAGCCTCAATCAAAGCAACACTAAAAGAAAGCTTTGGCTCCATATCTTAGATTATTAAACAGTACATGACAGTTAGAAGACATAGATCTTTTAAATAAATTTAAAATCCCCACATGATTATATTTTTCAATGCATGTTGGATTCACATCTAGTAGGTGATGATTAAGTTTAAATTGTTGCCAGTTTTGTGAATTATGAAATAAAAATTAAAAAAAAAAACTATTACTTTGGAACTATTAATTGAAGCCACTGAATCAACAAAATCTGTAAAGTCATAAGGCCTACCTTTTCTTTTCATAACCAGCTCTACCTGTATATAATAAAGTAGCCAATTTTAATTTTGCGCTGTGCAATTATCTAACCATATGTTATTGTTTTGGGCGTCGCAATTGAGCGTTAAAAATATAAAAAGGGCACTAATTATTTCCTCCTGCTATTCCGTCATGCCACAAAGCGGTCCATGGTTGTTGATTAGACGTTATTCTACAAAGAGGAGCAAAAGTTTGATTATAAGCAATTAAACTTTGGCACAAAATAGTACTTTTAAAAGTGTCTAATCTTGGTAGCATTATGATTTTTTCTAAATCTAAAGAAAAATAAATTACGAAATCACTTTACGCTTATTATACAACTCTCTAGCTTGTGTATAACTCAGGTGATGCTGGCTAAATTCGGAGGTTCGCATAGTGATGTTTTAGCGTAGTATTGTGTCAACGTTGTTTTTGTTAACGAACGTCTAGTAATACTTACAAAACTCTTTAAACTCTTTAGCTTATATAGCAAAATTTCACATTCCTCAGCTATAATACTGTTTTGAGCTTTTTACGTGTTTTTAGTGTAATAATTGTGTATATTGGGTTTTAGTTAAGGATAGTAATGCGATAGAATAAATTAAACCTTATCTAAAAAATAATTAAGTATCTTACAGATTTTATAGTATAGTATTAACGGTGTCACTTAGTTTTAGTCAGGTAGCAGTTGGGAAAACAATGTTGAAATATATCCTTTAAAGGCGGCCAGTGATTTTTTACTTAAGTATTGTGGGTAAACGTTGTTTAAGCTGTGCAAATAAGACATTTAGCATTAGATAATGATGTTTTTGCCTAGGACATCTTCTGAACGCATAACTTTAGAAAAACGAGAGATCGATAGAGATTTATTTTTCATGTATAATGTCATTCATAATTCAAAATCGCTCCTTTATGGCTTAGCGTTGTTTTAGTTAGCGGACGGCAGCGTAACACAAGCTCTGCTTACTTCGGGGCCTGTTGGAGTGTTTGTCTTTTTTTTTTTTTGCTGCCGAGGCACCCTCGCGGGAGGGATGTGGAAGATGCGTCATGCATACCTGCCCGCAGGTAAATTCCTCTGCGGGGGGGTTATGTGGGACTCACCAGAATGGCACCTACCCACTAAAAACCACCTGTTGGCTGTAGTTATTACCGTTAGCCTTCATCGGAAGTGACACCCGTCGGGAAGTTGGGCGCGCTGGCGGAGACCCGCTAGCGGGTCTTCCGCCTGTAGTGAAAGTTGCACTGAAGGTGCTCAAAGGGACATGAGTTGGTGGCCGTTCTGGGCAGCCTCCGGTGAAGCCGGGGCTGGGCAGAGGTCAGCCGAAGCATGATTTAGGGATCAATTCATTTAAATGAACCTATAATGAATTGAGAAGGGAACTATGCTCCGCCAGAGCAAGCAAACGCTCTGTCGGAGTACGTGAAGCCCTAAGTTTACGGGCTAAGACTGCGATTTCACTAACATCGACATTTTTTATAGCGTCGCAGACGATACGCATATCGTCTGCTACGGAGGATTGAGGAGTGGGTTTGTATGGGCGAGGAGCCGGGATGGGATTCGATGCGGGGCGCTGCCTCCAGTTTTCTGGGGCAGGCCTGGATTGTGTAGGCTTAGCAGCCGGAGGAACCCGGCTACGCAGCGGCGGAAAGTTTTCTTGGGAAAGGCGCGGAGCCTGTTTGGGTGCCGCCCTCTTGGAATTGGAGCGCATACAACGGGGGCACGAGGGCAGCCCCTGTAATTTGCGATGTGGCCGGACTGGCCACAAAGCACGCAATCGGGAGGAGAAGGAGTTTCAGGAGTGCGATTGCACTCCTTAGTGAAGTGAGGGACCAGGCACTTGACGCACCTGGGCGGTGTGCGGCAGTTGGCCGCCGCGTGCCCGTACAACTGGCACCGGTGGCACTGGCCGGGATGACCGCGGCGATTAGGCGCCTCGATTGAGATCCCAGAGAGGCCGCAAATAGAGCTAACCCCTTTCAGGATTTCTCTGGACTTGGGGACGTTGGAGAGAATAACCAAAGCGAGAGGGTGTTGCCTCCCGTACTTGCTGTGCATTTTATGCACCGCGAGTGCCGGGAAGCCTTGGGACTGCAGATCCTCCAGGATAGCCTCGTTCGATAATTCGAACGGGACTCTCCTGAGTACCGCTCTGATCTTACGCTCTTCTGACAGAGCATAAGTGTGATAAGCATATTGCTTATCGGTGAGGAGCTTAGTCAAAGCTCGGAAATCGTCTATCGACGAGACAGTGATTTTAATAGATTCTCCCGAGTTTACCGCTCGGGTGTAATGGATCTTGTGCTCATTGCACAATGTCGAGACCTCAGTCCATTTACCCTTTTCCCGAAGGAAAACGGGTGGTGGGACCTTGGCCTTGACAGAAGTTGGGGCCGGAGCGGGTGTTGAAGACACCGGGGCAGCTGGCGTTGAAGACGCCGCAGGGGGTGTGGGGACGGGCGTTGAGGGCGCCGGGTCTTGTTTCGATCGCTTCTTAGAGCGCTTCTTAACAAGCGTAAAAGAGGGAGACTCAGGGCCAGTTGGGGTGGCGTCTGAGGATGACTCGGTCGCGGGTGCGCGCTTGCGGTGCGGAGGGGCGTCTACTTCGCACTCCATGTCACTGGAGGAAGGGGACGCGGGAGGGCCTAAGACCTGAGGGGTCTGGGGAACTGGGGTGGCCTGAGGGGCCATTGTGGACATTAATGTCATGAGATGAGGGATAAGGGAATCTAAGAAACGGTACTTATCAGCATTTAAAGACATGCCTTCAGTACTTTCAATTAACTTCTTCCTAAACTCGACAAAGCTTAGGGAAGCCATTGCGGAGGGGTTGGGGAGGGACAAAATATGAACCTAACAACGATGACTAACTTCCTAAAACCACCCTACACGCAGTAGGGCGGTTGAGAACGACGCGGATAACTTACTCGAACACGGCACTTGAAGTCCTGGAACGACGAATTCCCGTCGACGAAGCTCACGTTCCACGAAGTACGGTTAACAAGCCACTGATCGCCGTGAAAACGGCGTTAGAAACTTATTAGATGTACGGTTAAAACCCACTTTCCGCCTTGAAAACGGCGTTAGAAACTTAATACGGTATACAACTATGAAATTATATATTACGACAACAACCAGCGAAATTTGGGTGCTCAATTAGCGCGGGGGCTAAAAGAGCGGGAAGGCGTCTGCGATCGACGTGCGCTCGAGAACGTACGTAGACCGAGACTGAGTGTTTGTCTGGGGATTTATTATTATAATAATAGTACAGACCTGTTCAGATATGCATTCTATCAAAAAAAAAATGAAATAAGCTGACACTTTTCAGCCTAATAAGTTCTTTAAAAAACTGTCATTGTCTCGAGTTACATGTTACGCCCATCTTGTTTCGCTGGTTTAAAACAACTTCTTCGAATTTTTTTTTTTTTTTTTTTTTTTTTGTTCCCCTCCGCGGGAAGGGCAGGAGGATAAAAATGCCCTGACGCATACTCTGGCGCGATTCCAAAGTTATGTGGGACTCGTCCCGACGCCTACCAGGACCATACCCACTAAAAACCCCCTGTCGGCTCGTGCATTTTTGCCACTCAGCCTTCATCGGAGCGACGGCCAATTGGAGAAAGAGGCCGCGCTAGCGGGGCCCAGAAGGGGTCACCCGCTGGGATTACATAGCACAGAAGGTGCTCAAAAATTAAAAGTAAAATAAAAACATTAAAAATGAAAAGTAAATAATGAAAACATTAAAAATTGAAAAATTAAATATGCATTAATTCGGATTTACGTTAGAATTAGAATTTACGTTAGAATTAGAATTTGCGGCCAGAAGGGCCTCGAGATCGCGTGACAGTCTGGTGGATGAGTACGTTTGCGCATTTCTAGGCCTAGCGACTTTGAACTTCGAGTCTAACACAGGAGCAGCATATGAGACAGAATCACGAACTAGAGGATTGGGATGGGTTTCGGAGCGTTTGAAGAACGCTTCAGAGAGTGTTTTGAGATATTGTTGTACTGTAGGCAGTTCAAGATCTCTATGCAAGTCCGCGTTACGCACGTACCACGGTGCGCCTGTGGCCCGGCGGCAAAAGAGGTTTTGAACTACCTGCAGTTTGTACAGGAGGGAGGGTTTGGCGTGGGCAAAGATTGGCGAGGCATACGTCATGACGGGTCTAACGCAGACCTTGTAAAGTGTACGTTTGTTTCTGAAGGACATTTTACTTTTTCTACCTAACATGCTATTTAGGCGGACTAAATAGTGACGAGCGAGTTTCGAAACTCTTTCAACGTGTGGCTTGAAAGAAAGCGTCGGATCTAATGTGACGCCTAAGTATTTAGTACTGCGCTTCCAGGGGATGGGAATGCCTAACATTCGAACGTGGGGATCGCCATCGGGACGACGGCGTTTGTGGTCGAAGCGCATCGCAGAACTCTTTTCAGGGTTCACATCGATGCGCCATTCTTGAAACCATGCACCAAGGGCGTTTACGGCCTTTTGGAGTCTGGTTACAAGGCGCCGAACACCGTGGCCTTTGGTATAGAGTGCGGTGTCGTCAGCGAAGAGGGCGAGTTCGACGCCTTTCGGCGGGATGGGAATGTCGTTGGTGTACACGGTGTACAGCAGAGGGGCGAGGACTGAGCCTTGAGGGACGCCAGCCTTTATGGGACGAGGTGCAGAAAGCGTGCCTTCGTGTTTAAATCGAAACGTACGGTCTTTGAGAAACGACGCTATTATCCTGACTAGGCGATCCGGTAAGCCTATCTTGTAGAGTTTATAAACGAGACCGCTGTGCCAGACTTTATCGAAAGCCTTGGCTACGTCAAAGAAAACCGCGACTGTTTTATAACGACGCGGATAGAAACCGTCAAGTATATACTCGACGATTCGGTGGACTTGCTGAGGGCAGGAGTGTTTAGCGCGAAAGCCGAACTGATGGGGAATAATGAGAGGATCGCCATCCGTTGGAAACAGATGGTTCCGCATTCGAGAGAGTATGACTCTCTCGAGAAGTTTAGACATTGCCTTGAGGAGGCTGATGGGTCTGTGATTAGCCGGGACGTTCAGAGGTTTGCCCGGCTTGGGAATGCCTATGACTGTCGCTTCTTTCCAAGCTTTAGGAAAGTAGTTATGGTCGAAGCAGGCATTGAAAATGATAGCTAGCAAGGTAAGCATCTGTTGAGGTAGGTGCTTAAGTGCGTGGTTGGAAATTCCATCCGCACCCGGAGCCTTTTTGGACTTTTGATTTCTAATGAGAAGCAAGATTTCGTCATTAGAGACTGTGACAGGGTCGGCGGTGATGGGGAGAGAGTCTCTGCGAAGGACTTCGTCCTCCACCGCTTTGATGTGAGTGGGATTCGCGGGTTGCGTGCTGGGCGAGCATTGTGCAGCAATGCTGTCGGCGAAGCATTCGGCTTTCTCTTCGACTTCGAAAGCAGTAGTGCCATCGGGACGAGTGAGAGGAGGAACGTGAGAGACGGTGTCTACGCGTAAGGCTCGGGCCATGCTATAGTACGCTTGGTGGGACGGAGAGATATTCGCCATGAGATCGTTCATCTGAGCGTCTCGGAGTTCCGCGAGGCAAGACCTAACTTTACGTTGAAGCTGATTCGCAGCTGTTCTATAGGCGGGCGTGGGATATTTCTTGGCTCTCCGGAGAGCCGCGTTTTTAGCTTTAATAAGATTGCTAACGGCTAAGGGAAGCGTGGGTTTGCCTTGCTTAGCAACCTTTTCGTTGTCACTGATGGCTGAGTTGATAGCATCAGTGAGAGAATTTACTAATGAATCGATTTTATCCGGGCTATCTAATTGCTCGGGAGAGATCGCGAGTGGAGAGTTCGGAGCCTCTAAGGCTGAAACTAACGTATTTTTAAAACCTTCCCAATTGGTAAAGGTCTTAGGAGATGAGACGTTATCGTTCGGCGGTCCTAGCACGAGGGAAACGGGGCGATGGTCGGAGCCTAGGTCATCGAGCGGTTCGATAGACCTTAGGTCAAGATTGATTCGCTTGATAATTGCAAAGTCGAGGATGTCAGGAGAGTAGGACGGGTTGTTGGGATAGTGAGTGGGAGTGACGGGGGATATGACATCTAGGTCAAGGGAGTTAGTGATGTCGAGGAGAGCGATACCGCTGGTGTTAGTCGATAGGCACGTCCAGTCAGTATGTTTGGAGTTAAAGTCTCCGAACATAATGACTGAATGGCCGAGGGCGAGAATGGCCTCAAAGTCGCTTCGGATTGGTCTGGTACCACTAGGTATGTAGATTGAAGCTATGATGATGGTCGGATGACCAGTCATAGCCAATCTACACACAGTGGCTTCCATGTTGAGGAGAGGAGGGGTAGGGAGAGGACAGCAGTGGAAGCCTCTTTTGTAATATATAGCGGTGCCGCCGTAACCGTCAGAGTTGGGCCTATCGTTACGAATAAACGCGTACTTAGGTATAGCGAATCCCCTGGAGCGGTTTGGAGTAAGCCATGTCTCCTGGAGAAGGAATAAGTCAGGTTCTTTGTTCTGAAGGAACAGTTTAATCTCGGGAAGGTTTGTGTTCAGGCTACGAGCGTTAAAAGATATTAGGGATAAGCCCTTGGGTTTGATACGACAGGACGCGGGATTCGCGGGTCTAGACATTATAATTTATTATTTACGAAATTATACAAAAATAAAAGAATTTACAACGAACTTAGGAGCGAGTGATGCTCGGCTAGCGCGAATAATCGCTCTTGAGGAGAGCGGGCGGCTCGCAGTTTACGTGCGAGTACGGAAATTTCGTTAATGTCGACGTTTTGGATGACGTCGAACACGGTCTTCATGTCCTCAGCCAACGACGACTGAGGGGAAGATGACAACGCGGGACGCGGCCCTACTGGAGCTACGGGAGCTGGGATGGGTCGGGAAGGTGCAGGCGGGACGGCCGGACGCTGCCTCCAAGACAGAGCCGGAGTAGGCGTCGGCTGAACGGGCTTTGCTTCCGGGGGACCCCGGTTGCGCAGCGGCGGGAAGTTAGCAGGAGTGAGTGGCGGCGCCGGTTTAGGCGCGACCCTCTTGGTGGTGGAGCGCGGAGCGCGCGGGCAACCCCTGTAGTTTGCTGTGTGGCCGGACTGGCCGCATAGCACACAGGCAGGGGGGGAAGTGGATTCGGGAGTGCGAGTGCACTCCTTGGTGAAGTGGGGATTCAGGCACTTTACGCACCTGGGGGGAGCTGAACAGTTAGCCGCTGCGTGGCCATATAGCTGGCAGCGGTGGCACTGCCCAGGGTGACCACGGGGGTTGGGACGCTCGACGGAGATGTTCGAGAGTCCGCAGATTGTGCGAGCCTCTTTGAAAATCTCCTTCGAGTCGGGAGTATTGGACAGGATTACTAGCGCTAACGGAAAACGCCTACCGCGGTTGGAGTGCATCTTGTGCACTGCTGTGACCGGGAAACCCTGAGACTTAAGGTCATCGAGGATGTCTTCGTTGCTGAGTTCGAACGGGACGCCCCGTAATACTGCGCGGATCTTACGCTCCTCCGGGAGGGCGTAGGTGTGATATCCACTGAACCGGCCACGGTGACTACGGTCCCCATAAAAATTCTTGCTTTAACTGTCCATGGTGACTATAGTCACTTAGCGACATCGTTCAGTTTAAACATGTACAGCGTTTAATTCAGGTCTAAATAGTTCTAAAGAAAATTACTAGATGGTGCTTTATTAAATTTTACATCTGTGAGAGTGATTTTGAATCCTGAGTCAGAAGGAAAAAATGTTCAGAAAAAAAATTTGAATATGACAGTTCGCCGTTTTTGCTTGTGTGTTTGTTAAGTGTTTGGCGCCGATACGGAAATGTGGTAAGTTTACAGTATTTATTTGTTATTGATAATGATATTGTACATTAAATTAATTGTGAAGATATTTCCTTTATGAAACTTTTATTAGTATGACAATTCTCAAACTTTTACATAGAATAATTTCGATGGAAAAGTTGTCTCATTGTTACGCAGGCATAGTTTGATGATTTATATGTAATTTTAAATATATTATTACCTATTTGTGTATCAAATAAATGCTTATAATAATAAAATGCATTACTGTTATCACGTTAATAGCGATTCACAAACGAAATATGTTGAGATTTGTCTAGAAATTCTTAAAATGCAACTCGTTATTCACTCGTTATTTTGAGAAGTACCTGACTTTGTTTATTTTTTTTTGTCATAAAACTAAATATTTATATTATGATATTGGTGTCATTTTAAAGTATATATTACGATCTGTAATACAATAAAATAATTGTTCCCAGTAACTATTATACTTTTCTTACAAAACTCGAAATAAAAATCTAAAAAGTTATTCCTTTCAATATCGCCAATTTAATGCTTTGTTCTCATCTCTTAATATCAATTTCATCACTTATCTTATTCCTACTTTAAATAAAAGATTCTTTGAGAATTCCGGGACTGTTTTTTATTTGTATGTAACTGTAGTAGTTATTTAGCAGTAATCGTTTTTGTTACGAGACTCTCGCGCGGTCGTATAAACAAAATGACATTTAGTGCATGGACAGGTGAGGCGAGTGTCAGTGGCGCGGTTTGGACGTTTCAGTGGATATGCGATTTGGTTTAAACCCAGTATCCTGGTAAACTCGCGGAAGTCGACGACGGTCGCTAATTGTATTTTGATTGTATCGCCAGCGTTGGCGGCTTTCAAGTAATTAATTTTGTGCACTTTGCACAAGTTGGATACCGCGGTCCAGCGCGCTTTTTCACGCAGGAATACGGGCGGAGGGAGCTGAGGCTTCGGCGGGACGGGAGCGCAGCGCGTCGCTGGCTTCGATGTGACCGACGGAGACGCGGTTACTACGAGCGATTTTAACGGCGCGGGGGCTGGTGTTGAAGACACCGGGGAGGGCTCGGGTATTGAAGATACCGAAGCTTTCTTAGAGCGCTTCTTGGAGCGCTTGGCGACGAGTTGAAACGCGGGCTCAGGAGAGCCGGTTAGGGTGACGGCATCTGACGATGTGTCAGACGCGGGTTCGGAGTCGCTCCCGGGAGCGGTACGCTTACGACGCGACGCGTGAGAGGATGCGACCGATTCGCAGTCCATCTCGGACGAGGCGGGAGACGCGGGAGAGCTTAAGACCTGAGGGGTCTCGACGTTGGAGGCCTGAGGGGCCGGAGTTGAGGCCTGAGGGGCCGAGATTGAGGCCTGAGGGGCCGGGGACGCGATAGATGCCTGTAAGGCCTGCGTTATTACATCATCTGATAAGTTGGCGCCGGACACAACGAGCGCCTGGGCGAACGACCTAAGAACGCTTACAAGGTCCATTGGAGGGCTTGGGATAATATGAAATATATAAATATATAATGTATGCCTAGGTTCCCTAGCAAACCTAGCGCCTATTTATATAACAAATGCCTAGAATTCCTAAATAAAAATCTAGCGAACCCTAGCGGCAAACCTCCCTACCAGCGGTAGGGGGGCTGGGGAGAATAAATTAAAACTAACAATAGTACGCCGAAGGCCGCTACCTAGAAACCTAAAAAGGGTGCGCAGGTAAAGAGTTGACCGCGTTAGGGTCAACCTTTACCGACAGAAAGGACAAATACACACGAAAACACACAAATATGATAAAAATAAATATGAAAATAGGAGAAAAATAAATAAAATAGAGAAGAGAAATAAATAAAAATAAAAAGGACTGGTTCAGTACAAATTCGTTGTCACCGTTAAGTATCCTTTGCACTGAAACCAGACTACTTACGCCGGGCACAACACTGCACTCAGCACAAGCACAACACAACTTAGCACAGCACTTTGAAGACTAAGAGGCTTAGTCGCAAAGAAAAATCGCACTTCGAAAGCACTCAGACGGAGTAGAAAGACTTAGGAAACCGTAGCACGGAGCCAACACGCTAGACTGTGACGTCAGTAAACTGAGCGCCGCGGAATGGCGGGAAGGGACCGATCAACGGAGAGCTGGGTCTTGCACGTCCGCACCGCGTGGCGATCGGAGCGAGAATGATCTTCGAATTCGATGACTTGGGCGTAAAGTAGTTTCACGGAGATCACAACCAGAGCTGTCAGCCGTAAAATGTTTTACTTTTTCGGTGGTATCCCATTTCATAACTTTTCTTTTATATAAAAAGACTTTACGAAGCATAAAATAACCAAGTTTGACGTATGACAGATATCAAAATGAAATAATGCGGTTATAAGAGTACATTGGCTGTTTATATTGAACATAGGTCTTCGTTTAAGTTATGTGTTTTTTTATATCAAATGATTATTAATTTGTCCGCCATTTCATTAAAGGCTGATTGTTCAATGCTCAGAAAACTTTTATTATTAGGAAAGTTTTCGGAACTTGACATAATTTCTACGGAAAGTCTTTTCTAGTTTTAATATTATTCTAGGGATAAAAATCTTTTCGAGGCATAAGTAATGTTAACTTAAAAACTTGTCAATGAAAAAATCCTGTATAAAACATTGAATAAGAAAACCTAAGAAAATGTTTTCTCTAAGGATGTGTTGGGGTTTTGCTCGCAAAATTATATCATTCTATTACCTCCTCTCCAACGATTTGTAACGTTTATTATTCTCTATTTTGCGACCACATACTTTCATAAAATCTACATTATTAGTTCCTACTACAAGGTTATGCTTTCATCATATGTAGGTTATATTGGTGGTACCAAAATTTTGTTGAGCGAGATTCCTTTCAGAAATTGCAAAGCATGTTTTGTTAGCTATTTGGTCGGATTAAAATTTGTTCAATTATCATAATGCTATGTAAGCGATATGTGGTAAAACAGCACCTACTTTTATCAAACAAAGTGACGTTCGCTTTTCTTGCAGTTCGTAGTGTCCAAATACGCTAAGAATTACTGCTCCGGGCGAATTGAACAATGCTCGAGCCCACGACCACGACGTATATATCTTATAACAGACAACAGTACAACAAAAGTTTGTAAAGTTGATGACATAATTAAATATAAAGGCAAGAAGTGGACGATTATCAGTCACAAGCTTCGAAACAGGAAATATATTCCGAAACTATTAAAACGAAAGAGATATCAATCGGAATTGCTTATCGTCATCTCGAAGAAAAAAGAATCCATTTGCACCAGTTGTTCTCCAAAAGAATTCTAAAAGTTTTTACAGTTATTATCTCATAAATAAAGAAGAACATCAAAACACTTTGGATGTGCGTTCTAGCAGTCACCAGCTAACGACTACGATGAGCCAGCAATTACTCACAGAAACAAAAACTGAATATAAAATGAGTATAATAACAGTAAATAAAGTTTTTTAATTCTCATCAGCCTTTTATAAACCAGATCAAAGTGAATAATAAAGAAAGCATATTGTTGCAGGCGTTGGTAAACTAGTCTTAACAGTTTACCATCCCTCTTGTTTCGTCTCCTAACAACAAAACTTTGAAGAATTATATAGATAATCCTTGTATTATTTTGCTAAAGTAAAAATAACGAAGAGCTAACAATACTAGGGTTTACTGGAGTGTAAATAATTATTGATATGTTTAAGAAAAGTCACGTATATTATTAACAAATTCTTCTAATCCCATGGGAATTCTGGAATATAATATAATTACTTCGAGGTAAATGAGTTTAAACAATCAACAAACAAACAAAGAATCAAAGTAAAGATAAAAATTATTATTCGCTTGAACTTGTAAACCTAACCTTAAATTATGTTGGATATGGTATAAGTAGGTGTGGTATATTTTCATTTGGGTTTTATAAGGCAATTTATCATAAATAATTGATGAATTGTAAAAAGCTTACTCTTTTTTTTTACCTTTATTTTATTGCAGAAAAAACCCTCATCGGGTCGAAGTCGGGTTATGCCGGTTATGACAGCGTTGGTTACCGCTCGGTGCAGCGCCGGCAACGTCCCAAGAGGGAGGGGTCCCTCTCCAGTCGTCCCTCATGAGATGGTGCGCAGGAAGCGCACGCGCCATCTTAAGCCCTGGACCGGAGGCGGGTTCCCCCGAACCCGCCACCGAAGGCTCATGGGACTCTGGGAGAGGGAGGCTTTTGGCAAATAAAGCCTCAGCGTCACCCTCCAGCGTCCCGTGCGACGGCGACGAAGTGGAAGGGAGGATGCATCATCTTCCCTCGCCCTCTCCGCCGCCTCCTTCGCGAGCATTACAGCCTCGCAGGTTCGCACCGCCTGCCACGATCTCTCACTCTCGACCATAGTGCGAGCGACGGTCGGGAGTGAGATGTCGGCACCCAATACAGAGCTGAACGCTGCGCTCAGCATCCCACGCAGAGCATACGTCCAGCGTGTGCTGAGCCGTATTGTCGAGGCAATCGTCGCAGTGGTGGCACCTGGCAGTCGGTGGACGATCCCAAATCAAGTCCGTACTTGACTGGTCTAAAATTGAAGATCTTACTACAAACTTAAAATTGTCTACTTTTAACGTTTAATTTTTGTCTACTTTCACTCGGAGCAGTACTTTGCAGCAAATTGACATATTTTCAAGTACACCTTTGGTTTACAAGAGCTCCACCTTTTTATTGTGTGAGTGATTTAAAAATATTTGAAACCTTCGTTTATGCGTATTTTTTCTAAAATAAATAAGAAAAGTTAAATATAAAAATATGCAAGAAAATCTAGAGGAATCTTCTTTACACAGTATGAGCTAAACGTCATGACTTTCTGTATTCGTAGTTAAAACACATGGGTACGCACACATTCGAGAGTGCTGTAAATAAAATTATATAACATTAAATTTAATAAGAGTGAATGCATCATTATAATTGTAATTACCAATTTTCAACGCACTTTAAGCTTCAGTTGTAGTCCCTCAAAAACTGTACCTATTCATAGGTAGGAACAAAAAGCTCCATTACTAACTTCCCCTCGTAGCCCTAATGACGTCATTATCTGAGGAGGGCGGTGTGGTCACGTCGCCCCTTAATTCAGCCTGTGACGTTGTCACTGAACCCTGATGACAAACTGTGAGCAATGAGCGCAATTTTCAAGGTTTCTTTCCTGAAAAATACGAGCGTAATAAGATAAATAAATGAAAGGAAAATATTCTAGTCTAATTACCAACTTTGCATTGACTTCGTTCAAAGTCAAGTTTATTTTGATTACTTTTTATCATAGACGTTTAAAAATTATTGTATAGTAAAAGTGTAAAAGGTCTAATTTAAATTTATTTTTAAGTTTATTTTGTTTATATTCATATTAAAGAAATTTTAAAATTGGGGTAATAAAAGGCATTAAAAGTTAACCTTATATAGAGCGATTTAATGATGGATGAATAAAAACAACTGTGTCTTGGGTACTTTTCCAATGTTGTTGTTGTTAGGAATCGTAGTTTGATATTAATCAAATTTCACCTCGTCATAACGCATGAAAATTGCGGTTGATCCATGGTCTTTTTCCTTTTCAACCTTCCACTCCATTTCTACCTTAATAATGAAAGTAGAACAGTTTTTAATTGTAATATGACTTGGATAGGTATTATAAATTTTATCGTAAAGTCTAAATTTCATTCAATAATTACAATTGAAAGTTACATGTTGACGTGGAAAATTTCATACACTTTTTTCACTTTTATATCTATTCCCCCAACCCAAAACGAAATTTCTTAATTAACAAAATAACGAAATTAATTGCGGTTTGGAAAGTACCTCGAGAAGTTTAAAGTGCGAGCTTAATGGATACGAGGTCATTCACACGGGCTAATCCTTCTCGATTCTTGAACAAAATCGATTGTGTATTGAGAGACATATCGAGAACATTTATCGAGTAAGGTGTTCAACCAAGTGGATCCTATAGCCGATTACAGGCGTAACGGTGTATTGTGTAAGGCAGCCTGCATTTATCAATTTTACTGTCCTATCGCTTTGCAAGTGTGGACAATGTGCCACGAACATATGTGTTGTTGACAGTACAGATTTGGTTTATTCTGTAGCTTGTTGCGAAGCGTTTTTTGACAAAAAGTGACGACTGTGAAAAGGCTAAAATTGCGTAATTTGACAAAGTTCTTAAATTAATGTTTGTTTATTCGAAGCCTTGTCAAATACCTTAAATACCATCCAAATAGCTTTCACAATTTAACACTAGGTATCTTCTTCAAACAAACATTTCTATTAAAGAATACCTAAATTATAATCAAATTATTTTCGGACGCGTCAAATTTTACCTGCAGTTTTTTAAACTTCTGTGTCACTAGAAATGATATACGGTGATATCAGGCAGCGTGCCAGACGTTTTAATTTCACATTTATATCCTTAATATAGCAGACTACAAAGAGTTTCGCTCAGAAACACGGATATCACTTTAAATGTAGGTATTTGTAGGTATTTTATAATACTCCTTTCATTATTTTTCACATAGTTTGCTTTGGTTCAAAACTTAAAATAGGGGAGTTCTATTTCCGTTTATATAATTCAATAGTGGTTTGCTAAATGCCTATCCAAAATGTTAATACACTCTATAGCATTTATTGATTCATCATTGAGAACTATATCAATTAATTCATAAATAGTAAATATATTATAATACTGTAGTATTATAATAGTATAAATAGTATAATACTATTTATAATACTAGTATATATACTAGTATTATATTATAATACTGAAGTAAAATTTCAAACAGTATTCAAGATAAAGCCCCAGTTTATCAAGATCATAAGTGCACATAATCAAACAGAATATTGAGTTCTTTGAATACTTCCTATTTAAAAAGCAATCGGTGAAAAAGGAACTATAGTTTAAAAATAAAAGATTAAATTTATTTAGTAAAAAGGTACGATGGATGTGATATCCAAATAAAGAAAAATCCCTTAAAACGCATAATAAAAAAAATTAAATTACCTTTGAAAAATATTCATCATCTTTCTTTTTTACGGAGACTCAAACCACGGCCTTAAACTGTATTACAGTTTAATCAGATTCTCGAATAGGAAAGAATCCCGTCTTTGTATATCTCTAAAGCCGATTTTTAACGTATTAAACATAGTATGTTTATTATAAACAGAATATTATTCATCAGACAGTGCATGGTATCTTACCTTAAATCATAATTTTAAGTGAATTATTTGAGTCGTCGTCTGGAGGAGTACATGTTAGTGTGTAGTTTAGGATAAAGGTGAGGATCAGCCAATGAAATAACAATAACTAGGGTAATTTTAATATAGATCAATACTACAATAATGAGACCAAAAACGATGACTCTTAGCCTTTGCCTTGCGTGTATAATGAACAGAATGAACATACACATATACACATAACTCGAGAACCAACTTCTCTATTCATCACACAAACCAATGCCCCAGCCAGGACTCGAACCTGGAACCTCCAGCGTATGAGGCAGGCCCACTATCCACTATGCTACTCGGCCGTCAATTTAGACGAAATGATGTATATATAATATAATGAAATATGTTAATGTAATGTAATAATAAATAATATAATATAATTCCTCTATATTTGCTCTCTAGTCATGGATGTGTATGTATGTTTATTTAAGTTTATTTCTAATATTTGTATATTAAAAAAAATCTATGTGTGTTTATATATTTCTTAAGTTTATTTATCCGTTATCTTGTATCCATAACACAAGTACTTAATGATACTTAATTTGGGCTAGATAATGTGGTGTGTCAGTTAGAATTATTAATTTATTTATTTATAATTACGTGTCTTTCTGTGCTATCATATCTTGCATATAAATCTGATAAAATCGAGTCATGTGTCAAGAAAATCCATTGAGCCATTTTAATTTATGCGTGGTTTTTGCAGTTACTTTTTAATTTGAGTTAACAAATAACTTATCCTTATAAAGCTTGCAACATCCAAATATTCTACTTAACTCGCACAGTTGTTACACAAAGACCTTACAGAAAGCGACTTCCTCGGTAAGCGTAGTTTTGCAGTTATTGTTCAATAGCGAATAATTGGGGTCAAATTCACGTACGGTTAGGCTTTGTATAACTTTGGTACAACTTTAAATAGTTGCGTTGCTTGATGGTGTACATTTTGAATGTATACATTGTTATATCGACTAGTAACCGAATTCGAAAAATTGTCAATGGTTTACCAAACTACGTTATTTGTTACAACAAGAAATTTAATTTAATATAATATAAGGCTTTCAGAAATTTCAATATTTATTACAGAATAAAGAACCTAAAGAAAGCAATGAAATAAAAAAAAATTAAAAAATTCTACCCTTAACCTATAATGAAATATAATATTTTTCGTAATCACCCTTGTTGAACGTCTTCATTTTTATCGAGATTGTGTAAATACAAGTTAACTTCGGCGTGTAAAAGTTATTATAAGTATACTGCGAGAAATAAAGCCCCTTGGCACTCTCATAAACGATGTGTAATACATAGGATAGAAGGCATATAATTTTAAGATTGGTTTATCAAGATGTTCTAACGGGATCAATAGCTATGCGGATGAACCTGTGTAAAACTGCTACAGATGTACAAACGCATTCAAATTTCATACAGTCAATAGTTTTCAAGAAATTTTATTAAACATGATAACAGAAACTGCTCTTTACAAGAAGTTGATATAAAAATCTTTTTAATTTCGTCAGAATATGGTTCTTTGTTTTTACAAATATTTGAACTATAAAACTCCACATGAGGGTTAGTATGATTTTCCTTAATCGTCACCATATGTCTGGCTTATCGTCTCGTTTTGGGATACGCTGGATATGTTGAATTGATACTACATCAATTCAAACCAACATAAAAAATGGCATTTTAACGAAAGTCTGAGTAACTTTTAAATAAACCGATAAACCAATAATTTCCCCAAGTTCAACGTTCTTTAAGGACGAAATACAATAATCTTTTCAATAAAGATTAGTATATATACATAATAATGGATTTCAGGATTGTCATTAAGCGCCTAGAGGGCTCTTATCTCCAAGTGTGCTTATGGATAGGCTTAGTCCTCGTAACGACATGATTTTGATGCTCGTAAAAGTTAAATCACTTTAAGATTTTGGGAATTAACTTTAATGTTTGATCTCCGATATTAGATTTCTAGGTATTTTGGAGTTTGACGTTTAAGTATAGTTATTTTATGTTTTTGTTCTTAATAGTAATCTACGAAATAAAAGTTAGTTTTTAACTCATATTAACATAATTGTAAAAGAATAACGATAAGAATAACTGTATAATCTTTGGTGGGGTAATACTCTGAGTAGTGATGGTCAGGGTACTCGATTCTTTTTATTATCCCTATAACATGATCACAAGAAAGAAATGCATTTAAGCAATTATGTTGTAAATAGACATACGTAAATGGAAACAAAAATACTTCAATAATTAGAACTCAATCTAAACAGCAAATAATTAAAAAGTTCCATTAATAAAAATTAAAAGAAATAACAAAAGTTGAAGTAAGCCAGTTGACAGCGGATAACTGCTATCTAGGTAATATGGCTGTATATTTTATTTGGCATGCATCTTATTTACTTGAGACTTTTAGCCCTGGAAAGCAATGCAATTCAATGAAGCTTCGAAAGTTTTAAAATATCATGCGTCGACACCGTACCCAAGGGTAAAGATGAATGATCTCAATTTTTTGTGTGCTAGTGAACTGGGCTGTAGAGTTGTTAGCGAAGTCGCTTTAATAATTTCTATAGGATTACATAAAATCTCCGGTATAAGAAGACTAACCACTGAAAATGGCCACCCTGTCACCATGAAAACAGGCCAACATAACTGATTTTTATGGCATGGTGCCTAACTTTTGCAATACGAAAATACTTTTCCCTAATTCATTATTCAGGAAAGGATTATAATTACATTAAAATATACTATAAAAATTGTATTCATTATGCCTGTAAAATACGAAGAAACTTATTCCTTGGCCTAAAATAAATCGAGAAATGGGTAAAATTTCTCGCTTACTAATCTTTCCTTCAGGATGATTACGGAGGTTTTTGCTATTTTGTAAAGCCGTTTGAGGACATCGATTGGGTTATTATAACCTGTGAGTTTTGGAATCAAATTGTAATTTTTCTATGTAATCTTCTATTTAATCTTGACTAGTAAATAAAACAACATTCAACATACAATCATAACCAACTACCAAGGTCAAGGGAAGTAGTTCATTTTAAGCTTTTTATTCTAAAATCGTGTTTACAATTTGGACCAATTCTTGAACAGATTTATTTATTTATGAATGCTCTTTTTTTCATACATAATAAATAAAAATATGCAAGAAAATCTAGAGGAATCTTCTTTACACAGTATGAGCTAAACGTCATGACTTTCTGTATTCGTAGTTAAAACACATGGGTACGCACACATTCGAGAGTGCTGTAAATAAAATTATATAACATTAAATTTAATAAGAGTGAATGCATCATTCTAATTGTAATTACCAATTTTCAACGCACTTTAAGCTTCAGTTGTAGTCCCTCAAAAACTGTACCTATTCATAGGTAGGAACAAAAAGCTCCATTACTAACTTCCCCTCGTAGCCCTAATGACGTCATTATCTGAGGAGGGCGGTGTGGTCACGTCGCCCCTTAATTCAGCCTGTGACGTTGTCACTGAACCCTGATGACAAACTGTGAGCAATGAGCGCAATTTTCAAGGTTTCTTTCCTGAAAAATACGAGCGTAATAAGATAAATAAATGAAAGGAAAATATTCTAGTCTAATTACCAACTTTGCATTGACTTCGTTCAAAGTCAAGTTTATTTTGATTACTTTTTATCATAGACGTTTAAAAATTATTGTATAGTAAAAGTGTAAAAGGTCTAATTTAAATTTATTTTTAAGTTTATTTTGTTTATATTCATATTAAAGAAATTTTAAAATTGGGGTAATAAAAGGCATTAAAAGTTAACCTTATATAGAGCGATTTAATGATGGATGAATAAAAACAACTGTGTCTTGGGTACTTTTCCAATGTTGTTGTTGTTAGGAATCGTAGTTTGATATTAATCAAATTTCACCTCGTCATAACGCATGAAAATTGCGGTTGATCCATGGTCTTTTTCCTTTTCAACCTTCCACTCCATTTCTACCTTAATAATGAAAGTAGAACAGTTTTTAATTGTAATATGACTTGGATAGGTATTATAAATTTTATCGTAAAGTCTAAATTTCATTCAATAATTACAATTGAAAGTTACATGTTGACGTGGAAAATTTCCTACACTTTTTTCACTTTTATATCTATTCCCCCAACCCAAAACGAAATTTCTTAATTAACAAAATAACGAAATTAATTGCGGTTTGGAAAGTACCTCGAGAAGTTTAAAGTGCGAGCTTAATGGATACGAGGTCATTCACACGGGCTAATCCTTCTCGATTCTTGAACAAAATCGATTGTGTATTGAGAGACATATCGAGAACATTTATCGAGTAAGGTGTTCAACCAAGTGGATCCTATAGCCGATTACAGGCGTAACGGTGTATTGTGTAAGGCAGCCTGCATTTATCAATTTTACTGTCCTATCGCTTTGCAAGTGTGGACAATGTGCCACGAACATATGTGTTGTTGACAGTACAGATTTGGTTTATTCTGTAGCTTGTTGCGAAGCGTTTTTTGACAAAAAGTGACGACTGTGAAAAGGCTAAAATTGCGTAATTTGACAAAGTTCTTAAATTAATGTTTGTTTATTCGAAGCCTTGTCAAATACCTTAAATACCATCCAAATAGCTTTCACAATTTAACACTAGGTATCTTCTTCAAACAAACATTTCTATTAAAGAATACCTAAATTATAATCAAATTATTTTCGGACGCGTCAAATTTTACCTGCAGTTTTTTAAACTTCTGTGTCACTAGAAATGATATACGGTGATATCAGGCAGCGTGCCAGACGTTTTAATTTCACATTTATATCCTTAATATAGCAGACTACAAAGAGTTTCGCTCAGAAACACGGATATCACTTTAAATGTAGGTATTTGTAGGTATTTTATAATACTCCTTTCATTATTTTTCACATAGTTTGCTTTGGTTCAAAACTTAAAATAGGGGAGTTCTATTTCCGTTTATATAATTCAATAGTGGTTTGCTAAATGCCTATCCAAAATGTTAATACACTCTATAGCATTTATTGATTCATCATTGAGAACTATATCAATTAATTCATAAATAGTAAATATATTATAATACTGTAGTATTATAATAGTATAAATAGTATAATACTATTTATAATACTAGTATATATACTAGTATTATATTATAATACTGAAGTAAAATTTCAAACAGTATTCAAGATAAAGCCCCAGTTTATCAAGATCATAAGTGCACATAATCAAACAGAATATTGAGTTCTTTGAATACTTCCTATTTAAAAAGCAATCGGTGAAAAAGGAACTATAGTTTAAAAATAAAAGATTAAATTTATTTAGTAAAAAGGTACGATGGATGTGATATCCAAATAAAGAAAAATCCCTTAAAACGCATAATAAAAAAAATTAAATTACCTTTGAAAAATATTCATCATCTTTCTTTTTTACGGAGACTCAAACCACGGCCTTAAACTGTATTACAGTTTAATCAGATTCTCGAATAGGAAAGAATCCCGTCTTTGTATATCTCTAAAGCCGATTTTTAACGTATTAAACATAGTATGTTTATTATAAACAGAATATTATTCATCAGACAGTGCATGGTATCTTACCTTAAATCATAATTTTAAGTGAATTATTTGAGTCGTCGTCTGGAGGAGTACATGTTAGTGTGTAGTTTAGGATAAAGGTGAGGATCAGCCAATGAAATAACAATAACTAGGGTAATTTTAATATAGATCAATACTACAATAATGAGACCAAAAACGATGACTCTTAGCCTTTGCCTTGCGTGTATAATGAACAGAATGAACATACACATATACACATAACTCGAGAACCAACTTCTCTATTCATCACACAAACCAATGCCCCAGCCAGGACTCGAACCTGGAACCTCCAGCGTATGAGGCAGGCCCACTATCCACTATGCTACTCGGCCGTCAATTTAGACGAAATGATGTATATATAATATAATGAAATATGTTAATGTAATGTAATAATAAATAATATAATATAATTCCTCTATATTTGCTCTCTAGTCATGGATGTGTATGTATGTTTATTTAAGTTTATTTCTAATATTTGTATATTAAAAAAAATCTATGTGTGTTTATATATTTCTTAAGTTTATTTATCCGTTATCTTGTATCCATAACACAAGTACTTAATGATACTTAATTTGGGCTAGATAATGTGGTGTGTCAGTTAGAATTATTAATTTATTTATTTATAATTACGTGTCTTTCTGTGCTATCATATCTTGCATATAAATCTGATAAAATCGAGTCATGTGTCAAGAAAATCCATTGAGCCATTTTAATTTATGCGTGGTTTTTGCAGTTACTTTTTAATTTGAGTTAACAAATAACTTATCCTTATAAAGCTTGCAACATCCAAATATTCTACTTAACTCGCACAGTTGTTACACAAAGACCTTACAGAAAGCGACTTCCTCGGTAAGCGTAGTTTTGCAGTTATTGTTCAATAGCGAATAATTGGGGTCAAATTCACGTACGGTTAGGCTTTGTATAACTTTGGTACAACTTTAAATAGTTGCGTTGCTTGATGGTGTACATTTTGAATGTATACATTGTTATATCGACTAGTAACCGAATTCGAAAAATTGTCAATGGTTTACCAAACTACGTTATTTGTTACAACAAGAAATTTAATTTAATATAATATAAGGCTTTCAGAAATTTCAATATTTATTACAGAATAAAGAACCTAAAGAAAGCAATGAAATAAAAAAAAATTAAAAAATTCTACCCTTAACCTATAATGAAATATAATATTTTTCGTAATCACCCTTGTTGAACGTCTTCATTTTTATCGAGATTGTGTAAATACAAGTTAACTTCGGCGTGTAAAAGTTATTATAAGTATACTGCGAGAAATAAAGCCCCTTGGCACTCTCATAAACGATGTGTAATACATAGGATAGAAGGCATATAATTTTAAGATTGGTTTATCAAGATGTTCTAACGGGATCAATAGCTATGCGGATGAACCTGTGTAAAACTGCTACAGATGTACAAACGCATTCAAATTTCATACAGTCAATAGTTTTCAAGAAATTTTATTAAACATGATAACAGAAACTGCTCTTTACAAGAAGTTGATATAAAAATCTTTTTAATTTCGTCAGAATATGGTTCTTTGTTTTTACAAATATTTGAACTATAAAACTCCACATGAGGGTTAGTATGATTTTCCTTAATCGTCACCATATGTCTGGCTTATCGTCTCGTTTTGGGATACGCTGGATATGTTGAATTGATACTACATCAATTCAAACCAACATAAAAAATGGCATTTTAACGAAAGTCTGAGTAACTTTTAAATAAACCGATAAACCAATAATTTCCCCAAGTTCAACGTTCTTTAAGGACGAAATACAATAATCTTTTCAATAAAGATTAGTATATATACATAATAATGGATTTCAGGATTGTCATTAAGCGCCTAGAGGGCTCTTATCTCCAAGTGTGCTTATGGATAGGCTTAGTCCTCGTAACGACATGATTTTGATGCTCGTAAAAGTTAAATCACTTTAAGATTTTGGGAATTAACTTTAATGTTTGATCTCCGATATTAGATTTCTAGGTATTTCGGAGTTTGACGTTTAAGTATAGTTATTTTATGTTTTTGTTCTTAATAGTAATCTACGAAATAAAAGTTAGTTTTTAACTCATATTAACATAATTGTAAAAGAATAACGATAAGAATAACTGTATAATCTTTGGTGGGGTAATACTCTGAGTAGTGATGGTCAGGGTACTCGATTCTTTTTATTATCCCTATAACATGATCACAAGAAAGAAATGCATTTAAGCAATTATGTTGTAAATAGACATACGTAAATGGAAACAAAAATACTTCAATAATTAGAACTCAATCTAAACAGCAAATAATTAAAAAGTTCCATTAATAAAAATTAAAAGAAATAACAAAAGTTGAAGTAAGCCAGTTGACAGCGGATAACTGCTATCTAGGTAATATGGCTGTATATTTTATTTGGCATGCATCTTATTTACTTGAGACTTTTAGCCCTGGAAAGCAATGCAATTCAATGAAGCTTCGAAAGTTTTTAAATATCATGCGTCGACACCGTACCCAAGGGTAAAGATGATTGATCTCAATTTTTTGTGTGCTAGTGAACTGGGCTGTAGAGTTGTTAGCAAAATCGCTTTAATAATTTCTATAGGATTACATAAAATCTCCGGTATAAGAAGACTAACCACTGAAAATGGCCACCCTGTCACCATGAAAACAGGCTAACATAACTGATTTTTTATGGCATGGTGCCTAACTTTTGCAATACGAAAATACTTTTCCCTAATTCATTATTCAGGAAAGGATTATAATTATATTAAAATATACTATAAAAAATTGTATTCATTATGCCTGTAAAATACGAAGAAACTTATTCCATGGCCTAAAATAAATCGAGAAAAGGGTAAAATTTCTCGCTTACTAATCTTTCCTTCAGGATGATTACGGAGGTTTTTGCTATTTTGTAAAGCCGTTTGAGGACATCGATTGGGTTATTATAACCTGTGAGTTTTGGAATCAAATTGTAATTTTTCTATGTAATCTTCTATTTAATCTTGACTAGTAAATAAAACAACATTCAACATACAATCATAACTAACTACCAAGGTCAAGGGAAGTAGTTCATTTTAAGCTTTTTATTCTAAAATCGTGTTTACAATTTGGACCAATTCTTGAACAGATTTATTTATTTATGAATGCTCTTTTTTATTATATGTAGCTCAAAAAAAGCGTAAGTCGAAAGCTTTTCAGTCAGTGTGGCGCACCGATGTGGCTAGTCAGATCTGCTGGCTCCAGTCGGTTAGTGGAGGTTAATAAGGTCGTTTTATTATTCGATAAATCAAATGATTATCTGAAATCAACCACGTTTAAAATACAGAGTGTCCCAAAACTCAACGTTAGCAGAAAGAGACGAAAGCATAGATGTTAACCATCATCAAATAAATCAGAAAAGAAATCCATCCCAAATTCTTTAGAAACTATGGGCATTAAACAAAAAGCAAACCATGCATATAAAAAAAAAAGCGTAATAAAAAGCATGGGATGGGTTTTTTTCTGATTTTTCTGATGATGGTTACCATCAATCCTGTCGTCCTTTTTGGCTTGACGTTGAATTTTAGGACAACCTATATATATATATTTATTTATTTAAAAATTAGGTATATATCTCACAGCTGACAAGCATAAATTAAACATTAAATATTTTCGAGAAACAGGTTCGAGTTTTATCGAGCGAGATCTAAATACAAAAGCTAACAATGCGTCAAGTAATAAAATTAATAAAATCGTTTAAAAGAAATAAGTCATTTTAATTTATTTAAAAAGAACAAAGAAACAAAAGAAGTACAGAAACCGTATAACTCTGAAACAAAGAAAATCAGATTCACTCTTCATAAAAACCAAAGTGAAACCTTAGTCAAAGTCCATCTCGTTGAAACGCTACGAGACAGTTGGAAAACTATTTACAGCATAGATAAGAGGCCATCTCTTGTTTGTGAGTTAAGGAAGTCTTTAGCTAGACAGTCAGGGCGGGGTGGCCGGCGAATTACATCGTTATGTGGTGCTTTGCATTTATGTTACAATGCTCCGAAGGATGGAGAGTAAACATTATATTGAAAATCATAAGGATTTAAAGAAATATGATCGATGATTTAATAACTTAAGGAAATATATAATCTACTTGTGATTATCTGATTTTTATTATTGAGATAATAGGTATCTATAACTTGTCAATAAATTAAAAGACATGTGGGAGTGTTCATTACAATATCTTTAAATTCACCCAGTTTAGTTGGAACATGGGAAAATGTGACGACTTACACCACTTCTATATGTATTTAAGCAGTATTCTCCTCTCTCTATTTCTTTGAATAACTCTGAATTTCCCGATCAGCCAGCCAGAATGGCAGATATTTTATAGCCTTTTAATTTTCTTTTTAATTATTTCAATAATCATACCAGCAACGTAGTTACTGGAACAAAGGCAATTTCAACTGAGAACTACGGTCGAGTAGATATGATAATCACAATTATTATTAATAAACAAGCCACCTTCGATTAATGATTTAACTGGGTGCGGATGCCACTTACCATTGCGATAACTGCATAATAATAGCAACGATCGTCTTATGAGCTGGAGTTATAATTACATTTTATAGCCTCTTTTATTTTTTAAACAATATTTGCCATTGTTTCTGGTCGTATCTCTCATCAGAAAGCCGTCGACGTTCAAAGGAAGCAGCACGATAACACACTCCTGTCTGTTTGATAAGCCAGCTGTTGGCCTGAGCGATACGATACCTCATTAATATTAAATGTTCTTTACTAATTACCAAGTTGAAGCGAAGGGAACTGACTGAAGCCTGTGGCTGTGGTCACGTAAAATATTAAATGTTGATACATAATTTAAAAATACTATTTATAAATTTTGCCATTTGCCAAAATTGTTATGATATCTAAATGTCTGCCTTGCTATAAAACATATTTGCTTTTCAAGGGACATTCATACCTAATGGATGACGGGATATGGTTCTTGTTGTTAAAGATTGCAGGAACAACCAATACTAATATTTATGATATATTTTACACGACAGTGTACAAATTACCGACACAGATATTCACAAAAAATATTTGAAACGGTATAAAGAACGACGTATGATATGGTTTATTTGAAGGGTGTTGCTTATCTTTTATCCTTTTTTTATCTGGTTCTATGCTGAACTTCTTGTTTAAATGACATTAACCTCTCTTTTGCACTTTGATCAGGCAGTTTACGGTTATTGAAAAGGTTTTAATATTCAGTGTATTATACAATTTTAATTATATTAGTAGCCAACTTATAGTAAGCAACTTAGCAGGAAAAAAATGACAGTTTGTTTTGCTAGATTGAATTGCAAGCAGAATCTTGGTAAAATTATTTTGTTTGCCATTTCCATTTACCCAGAACCCTTCAGAAAATAATATGAAGCATCGACCAAATATAGATGTACAGAATATGACATGTCGTCATAGCGAATAGTTTCAATTGATTGATTCAAAAACATTTATTAATAAGCCTTATGACCAATGATAGGTACAATTTGTACTATTATGACCTGTGACAGCTAGCATACTCGCTATCATATACTTTATACATAACAGTCAATTCGTTGACTACAACCGCTGCTTCTTTTGAGCAGTCACTTTATACTTCTGACCCACTGGAAAGTAATATTCCAAAACATAGTATTAGGAATAACAACAGATAACACATCTAGCACTAGTATTCTAAGTATTAATTTAAGTAATAAAAATGTAAAATATAATTTTATGAACATAGTCCATCAAAATATGCAGGGCATTGATGGTAAGGAATTACAGATTGAGCTATTTATAAACTGTGAAAATATTCATGTACTATGTATTACAAAACACTGGATCAGACAGTGTCAAATTAAGTATTCATATAACAATCATGTTATTGCTAGTTCATTCAGCAGAGAACAAACAACTTGTGGTGGCTCAATGATCATCACACATAATAGCCTTACATTTAAAGAACGCGCTGTTATTGTAAGTCTGTCTGTTGCGCGATCAGTTGAAATAGCCTATATTGAGATAGGAAATATTGTTATAATAAGTGTATATAGACCTCCATCCTTACTGTTTGAAGCGTGAGAGCACTATGAATGAGGTATTTCATAGAGTAAATAACAAAAACAAAGAAATAATTATTTGTGGCGATTTTTTATTTTTTATTGTTACAACCTAAAATATCTCTTCTGAGCCTACGCAAATCACAGCGACTTCAGCAACATGGCTTGATAACATTTTTACAAATTTAATGCCATATACAAAATCAGTAATAAATAAACTACAATCAGATCATAGTGAGCAGTTGGCCACTTTTGGTATTGGGCAAAAAAAGACTAAAAAGAGAAATTACCTTTATACCCCATGATTGAGAGACGCCTTGAAACATTTAGAAATAATGTATTTGACAAAACATTTAGATATGATTACTGTGGAGATCCTATTACTCAATATAATTATATTCATAATATAATGAAAAATGAATATGACTCGTTTTTACAAAAAAGAAAATATGTGTAAATAATAAATTTTTACCTCTTTACCTTTTTTTGACCCTTCGCCGGTTTCTGCCGGATAGCAACTCATTTAGGCCTACGCGAGAATAAAAACGTCTCTAAAGCGCACTCCGCCGAAATCGATGCATGGGAGGATTAAAAAAGTGAGTCAGAAAACCGCCACTACATATGAATCCGATCCAGAATGCTTAACTACTAATATAAATAAGCCTCATAGTGACTCAAGCTCACCCAATTTTGTACTTCGCCGTCAGAAGAGAGATAAGTTCACCGTCGGATTTCTCTGACTTCAGAGAAGAAATGAAGGAACTGCTCATATCATTAAACGCCGAACAAAAAAAGGAATTAACAGGAATCACTGTGAATTTGAAAGAAATTCAACAGACAAAAAGTAATATTGGGAACTCGGTTTCCCTACTGGCCTCGCAAAATGAGGAGTTTCGCAAAAAATTGAATCACTTGAACTACAAGCTAAAAAGGATAGGGAATACATTTCCATCCTGGAGGACAAAATAGAAGACCTGCAAAGAAACTCTCGCAAGACGTGTGTTGAGCTAAAAAACGTTCCCAAAAAGCCACAAGAGACCAGAGACGACCTGGTTAACATGGTCATGTCCTTGAAGGACAATATTAAGCTCGATATGAATGCGCGCGACATTTGTGATATATACAGATTAAAGGTAAAAAATGTAACTTTAAAAAACTCTACAATTATAATTGAATTAAGCTCCTCCATCATGAGATCAAATCTGATAAAAAAAGTGAAGGAATTTTACGTTAAATATAAGAGCAGGCTTCAAGCAAAACATCTGGGTTGCACTACAAACGAAGACACTCCTGTTTTCATATCGGAACAATTAACTGCAAAAGGAGCCCGATTATTCTTTTTAGCACGGGACCTAGTAAAATCCAATAACTTTAAATATTGTTGGAGAGCATTCGGAAGAGTTTTCATAAGAAAAGGTGACACTTCTAAAATTATACACATACAAAATGAAGCGCAAATTCACCAATTTCAACAACAAAAATGATAATTATTTCATCACTCAGTGGTAATTTTATGCTACTCTTGTTTGGTGTTCGCATGTATGGAAACGATATTAACCTACTCGTGTTACTATTACGTTAATAAAATTCATAATTATTTACCCGAGTTAGGTCATGCAGCCCGCGTTTGGGTAATTCTAAATTTTTCACATGTTTACTTCTGTTCTTCAACATTTTTACACAAACCGTCACTATACACACACAAATTCAAATCCGTTTCATACTCTATAAAATCGTTCATTTATACACACACACACACCACTACACTTACTCTCACCCACACCTTTGTTATAACTATAGTCATACATTTCTGACGAGTAATGAATAGTCTCAACATATTGCAAGAATTTGACTTATCTGAAGTCACCCAATCTATGAAATGCATGGTAAAAGACTTACAAACTTACCAAACAAGCTCCCCTAATATGAAAATTGTAACTCAAAACATAGTCAGTATATTAGGTCTTTACCTATGAAATTGCCGTTTTTCACGAAATAAATGAAGCGTAATTTTTTTATATATTTTTTATTTCTATTAATCAAAATAATCACCCATGCAATCAATGAATCTTTGCCAACGCATAGGTAGCTTATTGATGCCTTTCTTGAAGAAATCAGCTGGACGGGAGGCAACAAATTCTTTAAAGGCATTTTGTACTGCCTCTCGGGTATTGAATTTTTTTCCCGCCAAGAAGTTATCCAAATTCTGGAAAAAGTAGAAGTCTGTAGGCGCAAGGTCTGGTGAGTACGGCGGATGACGGAGAACTTCCAACCCCAACTCTTGTAGCTTGAAGACCGTCTGCTGTGCAGTATGAGGTCGCGCGTTGTCGTGCAGGAGCAGTGGAGCCGAACGATTGACCAAAGCTGGTTGGAGACGTGCGTTCTTCACAGTTCTTCACAGTACACATCTGCAGTAATGCTTGTCCCGTTTGGCAAGAAGCTGTGATGAATTACACCCGCGTTAGACCACCAAACAGTGACCATCACTTTTCTAGGGGTAAGTTTTCGTTTAGGGCATTGTTTGGGTGTTGAACCAGGGTCCAACCAACTTTCTGAGCGCTTACGATTGTCAAACAGGATCCGTTTCTCGTCACAAGTAACAATGCGGTTCAGAATTCCTTCATTTGTTTGCCTGCTGAGCAGTGCAAGGCACGTCTCCACGCGTACTTCGCGCTGGCGGTCATTGAGTTCGTGGGGTACCCATTTGTCCAGCTTTTTTACCTTGCCAATTGACGCAAATGGACCAATATTGTTTTGATGCTAACGTCGAAAGCTGCTGCTAATTCAGCCGTGGATTGAGTTTCATCAGCTTCCACAATTGCCTTTAATTCGTCATTGTCGACCAAAGTTTTCGGACGACCACGGGGTTCATTTTTCAGGTCAAAATTTCCAGAACGGAAGCGGGTAAACCAATAACGGGTGGTGCGTTCGTTTGTAGTGTTCGCTCCGTAAACGTCGTTGATGTTGCGTGCCGCTTGTGCCGCTTTGCTGCCACGACGGTACTCATACTCCATAATTACTCGAATTTTTAACTTATCCATGATAACGAAAAATGTTCGAATGCGTTGAAAACAAAACACTAACTATTAAACAAATGACGATTTTAGAAAAAGAATTCCATGTTTGTCAAATAAAATTAATTTGAAATTAGAATTATCAGTCAAAAAAAAATATTTTCATTTGAAATGGCCAGTACGGCAAAACGGCAGTTTCATAGGTAAAGACCTATTATTTCATTTCAAGTAATAGCTGCTTTTAAGAAAAGTAATATAAAAAATAAAATACTGCTGCTGCAAAATAATAATGTCACTAAACGTATTTTTAATTTCAGTCTATGGAAATGCTTTAAACTTACTTTGTCACCTTTAATATTTGAGGAGGTTATTCAAAATTTTTTTAAGTGAATTTAACAAAAGTCAACATAGAATTTTAATAATTATCAATAACTTTGAAGTATAACTAACAAGCTAAGGATGATTATTATATTCAATGTCCATTCAGAAGTCTTAAGGACCTCCCATGTTGTACCTGCGTCAACTCGAATTCAATATAATTATAGATTATCGTTCCGCCTAAAAACTCATAAGCATTATTTCATTTTCGAAGAGTGCCTTGCTGTTAGTTTTTGAATGAGTAGTTTTCCAGTACATTTAATTTTCACGAGCGAAATATTTTCAGAAATAACCAATTACAAATTTAAAGGCAAATTCACTTTGCTTAATTTGTATTAAATAGTTAATGAGTTAGTCTTGGTTTTTCATAAGTGTTAAAGTTCACATAGTAATATACTGCCTAATGTGCATACTTTTGGATAGTTTTTGCTGAAAATGGCAATTTTTTGTTTACTGAGGGTAAAATGTGGTTTTTTTTGTATATACATTTTTTTAAATTTTAAATATGATAAAAACGTGGCCCATTTATATTACCTTGTCTTATGTTACGCACAACATCGTATAGATCCAATTGCGTAAGAACTATTGGGTTAGAGTCTATTACGGGTATCAATTATTTTAATAATTTATTATGCCATTTAGAATGTTGCTATCCTTTCACAAATTTAAGATCATAATTTGAAAATCATATTCAATAGAAACAATCGAATTGTTGACATTTAAAAATTAATTTTTATTCTCATGATGATTTCAATATGTTTGTCTAAATTCCTTTCAACATACTAATTTATAACAAGTCGTCTATCTCGATTGTTGACTCACTTACCATCCTCTCAGAACTCCCTCTTAGGTCTCCCTAAGAACCCATCTAAGAGGCTTCCCTCAGGACGTTTTACTCTCTGCGAGTGTCTTGTTCAAAAATTCATGACCATACAACGATAAATGGCTTCACGAGATGGTATTTTGACAAAAGTAAGTCTTGGTCATTTTTTGTTAAATTTAATAAGAAAGTATGTGTTTAGGTTGTCTTTATGTGTGTAGGGACAAGTCTATTGTTAATTTTTTTTGAGTATTGAAAATGAACACGTTAAGCCAATATGTTTTTAAATGGATACTTACTTAAGAAGCCAACCACAATGAAAGAAAATACAATTTTGTGCCCATGACCGCACCAGAGAATGTTATCCCAAAATTACATAAATAAATAAATCCTGAGACAAACACACTAACTGTATAGCTCCAGAGTAAGGAGAGCTTGTATTATGGATCAGGAAAGAACCTCGAACAACCAATACACATGCAAACATAGCAACCATGACCCGAGAACAAACATCCGTTTTCTTAATACAAATAAATTCCCCGACCAGAATTTGTACCTGGGAGCTCTGGCGTATAAGGCAAGGCTATTACTTACTACGCCACTCGACTCGACTGTCTATAAACTAGTAGTTTTGTACCAATTTACCCACGTAGAAGTTGATGCATAAATGTCTAAAATGTAGTTCTCTAATGGTAATATAATATCTAAAGTCAGTTTGGTAGTTTTAGTTTATGGTTACAAGCTCTATTTAAAAACAAATGAGATAGTTAGATTTCGTTCCTGTTAGTTTTTCCACACTTGTTTACGATTGTTCATATTTATCGACAGTTTCTAGGTACATTTAATAGAAAGAATTCATGTTTCCACCTGTCGATCGTATACATTTTTCATTACTTCATTTATTATTTAGATTTAGGTACGTTAGCAAAGCACTATTGTTACTTTATCAGTTTACAAAAGACAAACTGAAGCGTTTCGTATTTTTCTAATAGATTAATCACAAGTTTAATCCTAAGTTAACCAAAACACTTTTCTCCGTTCTAAGCTAAGGCTAAGCTTAATTTATGCTAATTCCTTCCATAAATATTTCACAATTTGCAACGAAGTGTCTTAAATAAATTCAAACAGAGCGTGACGAGATTTACTTGGTATTTGAGTACGCTCTTTATTAACTACAACTTACAATCATAAAATGACGTGTACTTTTATACTTTATTCTAAGATTTATTGCGTTTCTTGTTTCGTTATGAATAATTTATTATCCTAATCTTTGAGTAGAGGCACTACCAAAATATTCAGGCCGGCATCAATTGGCGCTGCCAGGCGAATAAGTATGGACGTACGTTCGATAAAAATGCAGTTTAGGTTTTGGGGAGATGAACCGAATGTAACAAACTGCAAGCTGAAAAGTCTACTCGATCAGCATTTGATGAAAACGTGCAGTAGTCGGTTCGGGCCGTCATTGCCATTCAACAAATATTACCGACCAGAATGCCAAAGAAGACAGCAAAAAATTATCTATGTTTAATAAACTGTTTGAACATTTTCTATTGAGCCGTGCGTATAAGCGCTTGTTATCTACACTATCATTATAGACATAGAAGCTCTGTTAATTTTTTGGTTCAAATATTAATTAATAAAAGCTATTTAATTATCAAAATTCTTTCATCATGCGAAAAGTACTGTGTTTATAAGAAAATCTTCTTACTTTATTTTATTCAGAAATCTCCACGGCATCAGAAGTAACGGGATTGAAACCCCACCGGGGTCTCTAATATTTGCATTGTGAATAGATTATATTGTAAGTAAAGTTTTTGATTCCAAATCCAGAATCCAGAATAAAAATACAAATTCTAATTTGATTCGTATTCTCATATCTCTAAATATATTTAGCCGACGAATCTGGAATTTTCAGGTATGTTAATGATATACCATTGCAGAAGTTCTGGTCTTTAAAGCACAAGTTTTGGAATAGATGACAACATTACTGCATGAAAACTGATTGAAATTCAGTTTTCTTAGGAATTATAAAGTTATCGGTAATTGACTAGACATTCTAAATTGTAAACGTCAATTGATACATTATAGAAATTAAACCTATAACTGGCAAATAAAAAAACTGAATTTATTCATTCTGGGATATAAAATATTGTCCCTTAATCAGATCAGGATTATAGCCTTGGCTTTTATATGATTACCTGTGAACTTTGTTTTATTTTATTACATATTATATAAGATGATTAAACGAACTTCCAAGTGAAGTTCAATCGCTATTATATGAGTCGCTTCATTCGAAGATAGTTTTTAATTTACAAGGTAGTCCTTTTAAGGTACTAGGTAACTTTGCATAGTTTTAGAGGATGACATGTGACTTATTCAAAACACTTTTCGTCTTTTTACTTGATCAACCCCGGTCCCGGCAAGTCAAAATTTTTGAGAGATCCAAATAAAACTTTTGTATGGGTTCCGGGAGGGACGGGTCCTTTATATAACTTCGAATGAAGCGACTCATATAATAGCGATAGAACTTCACTTGGAAGTTCGTTTAATCATCTTTTATATTTCGTCGCTTCATTCTTCAGATAGTATATAATTAAACAGGTAGATTTTTAGAGACTAAGTTTTGTTTTCTTTTGTCCTTACAAATTATAATTCAGCATTTATTATACATTTGGTGATTGCAAAATTAATCTAATCAATAAACAGAATAATTTGATTTTAATTAATCTCTTTATTGGAAGATATTGGGTGGTTTGTATCTTTATTGAGTAAGGACAAGGCAAAGTCATTTATTTGGTCTAATATAAGCTTATGGTAAAAATTTGTAAAGGCCTGAGAGTTTTAGGTCCACCCAGCCGTTTCTCGGATAACCTACACAGAGCACGTGCCGCGTGCTTTGTGCGCTGAGCACACACATGTCAACGCCGCTCGTACCTAGTGTCTGCTTTATCGGCTCTGTGAGGGGCCTTTCATGTTACGAACAAGAACCCCGAGTTCGAAACTTTAATATTTTTCGTCGTAAAAAATATGATCTATTAGAGTCGATACAGGACATATCATTATGTTGTTTTTAAAGATTAGCAAGGATAACATAGGTTGTTTAAGATTTGGGGCTGTGGTTTTAATGTATGTATGTATATTATGATTATGTGTACGGATGTAAAAACTATATTTTCTAATTTAATGTCTGGACCCTATGTCGGTGCATACGGCTAACGATGTAACGGTAAATTTTTGGTAATTTTTTCTTAAGTTAAAGTAATATAAAGATATCACAGAGAAAGCTGATTAAGAACTAATTTGGATCCCAAGAAAATGTGTACTTCGATTTTGTTGCTTTCATTTTATAGGTTTCTTGTAAAATTTGCCTCATCATTGACCATATTTTTGCCTAACATTAGAGACAAGGCTGAACGGTTTGAATTTAATGAACCAAATAAACAACCGTTATTCAATTGTGCATTAAAAAAACCAAGAACCACTTAATAAAAGAGATTTTTGAACATATCAGTATTACGTAACGTACAAAACTCCCACCATGACCTCAACGTGAAGTTGTATTGACAAATAGTCATGGATGCCAGAAAAGCGAGCATCAACGTCGGGGACTCTGGCAGACAGCCGCGCCGCGCGAACGCCGCCCGTAGCGTCTCGAGGCATCCAGAGTAAGGCTGGAGTGCTTTGCTTTGGTGCTGTTATGGGAGTTAATAAAATTTTTTGTTTCAATCTTTCAATCTTTTTTTTCCTTACATATTTTAAGACAAGGGAAAATGGAGAAAATGATTAAAAATACGCAGACGCCCAACTAATCAGGATACCTAGTTACAAATGCGTCACCTTTGCAAACTAACATTAAAGCAAAAATCCATAAATTACGTTCCTCGCAAAATGCCATAGCCAAATGTTCATAGTTAGAGTATTTCAATGTGGAAATTGAATATCACCCATCCTATTGATGTACTAATAGCGGTGGTATTTTCAATACGTAATAATATTGCACAATTTCTTTCTTCCCTGGCTGAACTTTATTGAAGCCTAAGGAAACGCCGTATTTCGTCGTTGAGTTTCGGCACTAAAAATATTTATTTATTATATTTGTTTGATATAAATTGGTCACTTGAGGTATAACGAGGTTTTATAGCCTCTAAGTCTAACAATTTATTAATTGTTATTATCATATTTCGTTTTTCACTATGCTACGAAATATGTTTGGGAGTAATAGTGGTGTAATTTTATCACGAAATGGAATTGAGAAACAGAATTTCATCCATTTTAAAATCGTTTCATTATTTGTTATTTTAGGCCAATAGTCGTAAAAGTAATGGATTCGACCTGCGTGTACCTGAATTATGGTTGATTCGGTGCACGAGTCCCGGACAGGTTGAATTTTGCGTTGAACGCCGATTGAAATGTGGACGCCGAAATGGAGGCACTGGCACTTTCCATTGACGTCGCTCAACCCCCCCTGTTTGGCGGGTAACGAGGAGGTCCCATCCAGTTTTCCGACTGGGTTGACCTGTTGCCTGTCGATGTTTGGGGAGTACTTAGATAGCTTCAGTGTACTTTATTATTATTATTACTTTTTTTATTTTTTTAACTTTTATTCTGTAACTGGAGCTCCTTAAGCCCCGAGGTTATAAAGAATGTCTTAATCCATGTCGGAAATAATTCTCCCGATCGGCCCGGTTCATTGTGGATGGTCGACGGTTCCAGATTAGGGAGTGTCTACATAGAGGGCTTAGGTATTGCGGTAACCGAAATGGCTAGCTGGAGATTCCTCCACTTGGTCCATCATTATATTTAAATAATTTTAATGACGATTTTCAGATTTGAAAAAAATAAGATATAGTATAATATTATGTAATACAGATATCGTGTTAATAAATCCCTTTCAGACTACACGAATTTTCTGAATTCGTATAAAAATGTTTAAATATTTTTGGAAAAAAGTCAAAAATAACAGTAAATAAATAAATCCCCAGACAAACACACCAACTGTATGGCCCCAAAGTATGCTGAGCTTGTGTTATGGATGACCATACAGCGAACTGGGGGAGAACCCAGAATAAACCTACGTATATAAATACAAACAACCATGACCCGAGAAAAACCTCCAAACCTCCAACCTTCACCATCTGTGTTCATCACACAAATGAATGCCCCGGCCAGGACTCGAACCTGGGACCTTCGACGTATGAGGCAAGGCTACTTACCACTATTATACAGCATTAATCGGAATAAGAAACATCAGGTAGTATCTAGGACTACCAGTAATTTATGCTGATAACGTGATATATCTATTATAGATAACACGTATTTTCTGCATCTTTTAGACAAACCGAAAATTATATTTTAAATAATAATCATCAGGTAGAAGCCTACCAGGAATTTATGCGGATAACGTGATAATAGGTCTTTACCTATGAAACTGCCGTTTTGCCGTACTGGCCATTTCAAATGAAAATACTTTTTTTGACTGATAATTCTAATTTCAAATTAATTTTATTTGACAAACATGGAATTCTTTTTCTCGATTTTAGAAAAATTCATTTGTTTAATAGTTAGTGTTTTGTTTTCAACGCATTCGAACATTTTTCGTCATCATGGATAAGTTAAAAATTCGAGTAATTATGGAGTATGAGTACCGTCGTGGCAGCAAAGCGGCACAAGCGGCACGCAACATCAACGACGTTTACGGAGCGAACACTACAAACGAACGCACCACCCGTTATTGGTTTACCCACTTCCGTTCTGGAAATTTTGACCTGAAAAATGAACCCCGTGGTCGTCGACAATGACGAATTAAAGTCAATTGTGGAAGCTGATGAAACTCAATCCACGGCTGAATTAGCAGCAGCTTTCGACGTTAGCATCAAAACAATATTGGTCCATTTGCGTCAAATTGGCAAGGTAAAAAAGCTTGACAAATGGGTACCCCACGAACTCAATGACCGCCAGCGCGAAGTACGCGTGGAGACGTGCCTTGCTCTGCTCAGCAGGCATACAAATGAAGGAATTCTGAACCGCATTGTTACTTGTGACGAGAAATGGATCCTGTTTGACAATCGTAAGCGCTCAGCAAGTTGGTTGGACCCTGGTTCAGCACCCAAACGATGCCCTAAACGAAAAATTACCCCTAGAAAAGTGATGGTCACTGTTTGGTGGTCTAACGCGGGTGTAATTCATCACAGCTTCTTGCCAAACGGGACAAGCATTACTGCAGATGTGTACTGTGAAGAACTGAACACAATGATAGAGAAGCTCGCACGTCTCCAACCAGCTTTGGTCAATCGTTCGGCTCCACTGCTCCTGCACGACAACGCGCGACCCCATACTGCACAGCAGACGGTCTCCAGCTACAAGAGTTGGGGTTGGAAGTTCTCCGTCATCCGCCGTACTCACCAGACCTTGCGCCTACAGACTTCTACTTTTTCCAGAATTTCGATAACTTCTTGGCGGGAAAAAAATTCAATACCCGAGAGGCAGTACAAAATGCCTTTGAAGAATTTGTTGCCTCCCGTCCAGCTGATTTCTTCAAGAAAGGCATCAATAAGCTACCAATGCGTTGGCAAAGATGCATTGATTGCATGGGTGATTATTTTGTATATAGAAATAAAAAATATATAAAAAAATTACGCTTCATTTATTTTGTGAAAAACGGCAATTTCATAGGTAAAGACCTAATATATCTATTATAGATAACACGTGTTTTCTGCACCTTTGCGATAAAGCGAAATTATAATTTATAGATACCCGCGACCACTTACGAAAAAATCAAAAAATGGCTTACCTCATCGGAAGAAATAACGAGTCGCTATCGTTTATTCTTTATTGTTAGTTCTAATTTTCTAACCTTTAGTATACTTTTAGCACAACTTTTACAGCATATTTAATATTAAACTGTTGAGTTACTCGTTGGTATAAGACATGACAATGTGCTTGCTGCCACGCACAAAAAAGAATGAAGACTTGCCGGGCCGGGGTTGATCAAGTAAATATTATAAAACAGTGCGAAGTTACCTAGTACCTTAAAAGAACTACCTGTTTAATTATATACTATCTGAAGAATGAAGCGACGAAATATAATACTATTATTTAGGTAAACCTACAACTAGTTATTACAAAATCAATTTTTTAATTTTTAACATGCTTTAATTCCTTAGAGCAACGACTACCATTCACAATTTAAATCAATAATAAATACAGTTTTTTAAAGTGATATTTTTGGGTTGAATATTTTGGCATTATGTATTGAGAGGAGACGATATTATTAGAAACAAGAGAAAATTGCTAATTTGCTCTAAAGTGACATATTTCAGAGTTATTTGCTAAAGATCGTATCAGAGAAACCTAAAACATACACAGCTAAAAAACCTATTCAAAGCTTTGTTTTTTGCTGTAGTGAGTCTAAATGGCAGTTCGTGACCTTGTGTAACATTTATCAATGAAATAGACTTATCTTAGTTTTAATATAAAAGGCTCCATAGCAAATGTTTTATGCAGATATTTCCTTTTATAATTTGACCAGGAATCAAAATCGGGACGCACGATAAAACCTATTTATATCGATTGGGGACATTATAAGGAACAAAAAATATACCACTATGCTCTTAAATTCAACATCAACTAGCAAAAGTTATTGTCCACGTGAAGCTGTTGCAATGGTGCCTTGTATTAAGAGTAATTTTAAGATATGGCAAATATTTAAGAAAATGTAATAGTTCAATGTCGGATCAAGCCATGAATTGTTATTTGATACAACTACAGTGCATAGAAAGGCTTTTAATTTTATTTATTTTTTATTTCAAGCCTTTAGAGCATGGTGGATTATATGTGTGTGTTTCTTAGAGTATCCTCAATCGATATACATAAAAGTTATTGTTAGCCACTATTTTGAAAAAAAAAGAACAAAAGACGATCGGAGATTATGCCAAGCCCCAAACAAAAATAGTCAACACCCTTTCGGATGTGTTTTTTAACTAATAAAAAACAGCTTATTTAAAACTTCACATATTTAACGTATAAGCTAGGATAATCCCAACAGCCATATTTTCAAGTTGTGGACAAAGGATGATAAATAATAAATCCACAAACTAAGCACGTAGTAGGTACTTAAAAACACTCGCGTGGGTCTTCGCGCAACACGGGCATCTCTACAAAATGGTGGCCGACAAGGAAATACAGCAATGCGACGCGACGACGCAACGCCAATTTTATTATCATATTACCTTTTTTATACTGTTATTTACGAACCAGAAAATTATTATTTATTATTGTGATTGAAAGTTCAATATGAATGAGTTAATTATATTGTATAAAATAAAATATCACCATTGAAAACTTTGCAGCGTTTATTTAGTATTAAAGTGAAAATCAGATCGTATATACCTTTTTACTCGTAGAATTATTTTGTAGAGAAAATTAAGCACGTTCAGAAATCTCAGTGTATACACATAAACGCATTACAGTAACCAGCTCTTAAAAGTTTCTGCAACTTTATGCATACACAATGGATTTACACCCTCGAAAATATGACCCTTGAGTGCACAGTCTAGATAATTGCAGTTAAACTTGTCCCTAATGAGCGACATAAGCGTACAAGATGCGCGTGTTTGCTAACTGATACAAATTTTCTACCTGTGTTAAACATTTGAAGGTTGTAATGTAAAAGTTAATATATGAGGCAAAAGTTACGTAGGTAAATTTTTATTTTGTCGGTGACATTAGTAGCTATTTGTTTAATATCGTATTTATTCTGGAACATTGACTCGGTTGCCAGACATATTAATTAAAATAGTATTCCTGAACATTGACTTTGTGAAAATAACAAAATGAATGGTTCTTGTAGAAAAATAACCATTTACTGGATTTCAAAAGTGTAAAAGTGTAAAAGTTGTGACCTTGAATCTGTTGCTAATATGATAACTTCCCACATGTATGATACGGGAACACCCAAAAAATTCGAATTATGTAATTCCGAATTTGAATACTCCGATTTTCAAAATACCGAATTTCACAATTCCGAAGAGCCTTAATTCCGATTATTCAAAAACACGATTCTTATTTTACCGACATTCATAAATCCGAAATTTTAATTTTGCGACTTTCATTAGTACGAAGAATTAAAAACCCGATGTCTTACTAGTCCGAAATATGGTATTCCGAATTTTAATTTTCCAAAAATTCAAAGCTAACGTTCAGGTTTTATATTTAAGGGTGTTACGTCGACCCGTTGACGTCGATCGACGGACGATCTATTGGTGTAGTAATACCCTTAATAATCACTAGAGCGATATCAGCCTTTCCCAACTCAGGGGTGGTGTCAGACTATTGTATTCCATCACTCCTACTGTGGGTTGGCGGACTACACATACCTTCATATAAATGTATAGGTACATGGGATTATTGTACTACTATTACTATCTCAGGGGTGGCGTCAGATAATTGTAGGCCATCACGCCTACTGCGGGTTGGCAGAGTACAGATACCTTCATATAAATTTATAGGTGCATGGGATTATTTTCCTACTAAATTACCAACTCAGGGTGGCGTCAGACAATTATAGGCCATCACGACTTCTGCGACGTCGATTACTCTGTTCTGCCATCTGACGTCGATCGATTGGTGTGGTAGAAACCGTTACACCCTAAAACGGGTATATTTTACAAATTATAATCTAAATCTCCTGTCACACAAATTAAAATTAAGGCACATTTTGAAATTATACAAATTAGGCGCGACGATGAGCGAAGCAAGGATGAGCAGTTAGTTTCTATGTAGATAGTGCAGCACGAGCCGAGCGAGTGCAGCAACCGTGCCGCGGCAGCGACCGTGCCGTGGCAGCGGGATTTGCATTTCAGTACATAACCTATATACTTAAGAAATAATTCGGTACAAAAAACAAAATAAACTTTCTCATTTCCAACTGACTACTTGAATGCTCGAACGTATAAATTGATGTGCTCATGCAGTTTTACAAGGCGTTTGTTATTGCAAATAATATTATTTGGAATTTTAATATTCAGGATTCGTATTTATGATATTTCGGATTATTGTTAATTCGGATTTTTTATGGTTCGGTATTTTCAAATTTGGCATATTGATTTTCGTAATTATAAACGTTCTGAATTTTGAAATTTCAAAGAAGAAAAATTCGGAATTATGAAACACGGAATTTTCGTTTTCGGAATAATGAACCATTCGGTGTTATAAAATTCGGAATTTTGAAATTCGTTATTTTGACTATCGGAATTAGGTTTTTCGGATTTATGTAGTGTACCCGTGTGATACGTGTTATGACAACAGTTTAAACATTTTTCTTTCGTAGTAAAAACAGTTATTGACAGTGAATCGTTTCTCTTTGCATTTTATAATGTGAGTTTTAGTTCCAATGCTTGGTAAGTTTATTGGAAAAATCGATCACTTTTGTTCGGTTCTACTTAGCTATTACACTTTTGGTAAAATTAATACTTTCTAAGAGCTTTTTCATCTGTAATTATCATTTTATAATATTTAATTGAATCAAATAAATAAGTATATTTCATAACAAAAACATAATTTGGAAAAGAAGACGAGAAACTTTTTGTTTTTTTTTTATTATTTTAAAGCGATGAATACAGAAAATTTTTGTTTTGAGCCATAATAATAAAAAAATTATACGAGCAACAGCTACAAATAATAGTTATACCGAAAATGTTACACGTGCATTCCATACGTAAGATTTAGAATGATGACGATGTCCGAATTTACCATATCATATCATAGTTCGCATGAAGATTTTCCCTGTTACCATTCAATACTATTTCTTAGGAGCAGTACGCAGTTATGCCAGCTAAAATCAATCATATACTGTTTTTATCATGTGCTTATATTTGTTGAAAAAGATTTGGTATGTTTCAGTTTTCTTAGAAGTTTATTTATTTGAAATATTCAAGTGTAAGGTCCATAACTATTCTGTATTTACATTGTTATTGTATACCTGTTGTTTTCCTTGTCAATCAATAGATGGCGCTGTCTACTAATACTTTTCGTTATCTTTTAACATACACTAGATGATTGATAGAATGACTGAGAAAGGAAACCACAGACTAAGTTCTTTGATTTAAATTTATTCATTCAAATATTCGTTCAGGTATAGACAAGTTGAGAGTTGATAAAATAGACGATTCATCTGTAAGTCATTCGCATATTAGTTATCATAAGAAAACCACGTTGTAAATTTGAAGAGCGAGAAATAAATCTAAATATTTTATGATAATCAATCGTTGTTTTGCTACTTTCTGAACCAATATTTTACAAGGTTCGACCTCAGTATAACAACTCCAAATCGAAGTTAGAAGCTTAGGATTTGTTTTGATTCCTGTATTAAAACTAGTAAAATATAAAAAGGTTAATTAATCTTATGTAAAAATTGTGTCACAGGAATTTAAACTTGAAAAATATCTTAATTCATTGCTCTGAGCAAATTTTTTGTCGAATGTGTTATTTTGTTTTTCTTGAATTTTTATCGTGATTTGGATTATTTTTATTTGATAATAAAAGTGTTTTGTATTGTATTAAATATAAAAGTGTATTGTACTTTAGCAAAACTGAAGCTAAATAACAATGAAACTTTTATAAAAAATTATATCCAATATATTGCAGACTAATCTGGTATTTTGCTCGTATTAACAATGATTAGATCCGCCACTTCAGCACCCAATCAAACATACTACACCTACATACACAATACTCTCACATACACAGAAATAATAACTGAAAAAAGGAAATGCAATTCTTATAAGCAAAAACAATATTTATAGATGTTTTCCACTGTAAAAATAAACAATTTGTATGGAGGAAATGTAATGCAATTAGGAACGATATTATTTTGTTCCAAAAGGACGGATTCCTTTGTCAAGAAAGTAGAAACAATAAGCTGGTTGTAGTTGTAAGCAAAATGTACTTTTCCAGAACAAATAGTGGTGATTTTATGCCATTATTTTTGAATGAGGAGCTGCCTTGCAGTCTTTCATAAATAACATGAAATTTTAAGCCTTAAAAAGGAATCAAACGACAGCTTATTATGAAAAATTAATAAGAATATCTGATAATATTGTTTAATAATGATATTATTTAATAAGTACTTGTTTTTATTTCAATATTTCATAACTTTGTTCAAAAGACAATTTGAACTATCCATCATCAGTACACTCGGGATTACCACCAACCCGTGGTAATTGAAAAGAATTTAATAAATTTTATATGCTTTTTATTTTGGATAACTTTAATCTAATACATCTTGCTCATCTGACGGAGCAAGTCAGAATGTTTTCCTTCTTTTATTTCTGTTATGTCAAACGTATATTTAAATGTATTTTCTTCTTAATTCATAATAATTCATATTAACCTCTTTACTGAAATGTCGCGGCATTCTGACGTGCTTCCTAAGGCTTAGCCGTGATGGTACTTTATTATGTTACTAATATGTATGGTACAATTATTAGATAAGTGTAATAATAGGCTTTTGCTAATATCTCTAACTAACGTATTTCCTATTTTGCCCACCATAACAATCACGGTTTTGTATAATACTTGATTGTGTTCCGGTTAAGGGGAATTAACAGCCAATGAAATAACTGGAACAAAGGCAGATCTAACCGAAGCGTACGGTCGGCATCGCACCATTATTCAATTATAAAATAACCACACTCAATATTGATAAATATAACACCTACGTCTAATGAGTTCCATAGTTGCAGATGCGACTTACCGTCAGGTGGCTTGCATGCTCGTTTGCCGGCTATAACAATAGTAATAGATCAGCTAACTTCAAAAGATCACTCATTTATTTATTTATTTCAAAATCCACAGCCCTCAGATATAAGTAGAATAAAAAATTGTGAAAATACTGACGGCCATTTATGGACTTACAATTTTTATATTTACCTTAATCAGACTTACAAAAAAAAAAAATAGTGATTTACCAAAAAAATACAAAAATACTATGTTAATCAAGCAAAAGCAAAAAAAGAAAATTAAAAAAAAAATGAAAAAAAAAAAGAAAATTAAATTAAACGATAAAAGACCTTGCATCTGGCAGGTTTAAATAAAACAAAAAAAAATTATTATTAACACAATGATGGCGTTCAGTGTAAAGCTTATGAAATGATAATATTATCTATACTGGTGTCTGTAAAGATGTTTCCCGAGTGAATATATGTTTATTCTTCCTCTTTTAGTTTTCTGTATGGCCTGTATCATCAATACTTGTAGATGGAGGTATAAAAATAACTCTTATAAAAATAGCCTAAACAAAAGATTTTTCTTCAAATAAAACACTTTAAACCGGATTTGATAAAAAGCATTTAATTACATTTTTCGATTTTGGATTCAGTATTTTTAGAGACTCTGAGGTCACAAGTGACTAAGATAACATTTTGTGTTTGTATTTGATAACATTTTCACAAAGTCAACACTTAAACAATGGTTGTGCTTATTCATGGTATGTGCACAGACTGCAGACTTTTTTTTTTTTTTTTTTTTTGGTTTTGGAGGGGCCACGGGAAGGCCACGAGGACATAAAAAATGCTCTGACGCATACTCCGCGCGCGCGATCGGAGTTATGTGGGACTCGTCCCGACGCCTACCAGAACCATACCCACTAAAAAACCCCCTGTTGGCTCGTGCATTTTTGCCACTCAGCCTTCATCTGAGCGACGGCCAATCGGAGAAAGAGGCCGCGCTAGCGGGGCCCTTAAGGGGTCACCCGCTGGGATTTACATAGCACTGAGGTGCTCAAAAATGGAAAGTAAAAATTAAAAAATTTAAAATTGACAAATAAAATTGCATTAATTCGGATTTACGTTAGAATTAGAAATTACGTTAGAATTAGAATTTGCGGCCTGAAGGGCCTCGACATCTAAAGTTAATTGCGTGCGTTCGCTCGTGTGCGCGTTTCTCGGTCTAGCGATTTTGTATATCAAATCTAACACAGGAGTAGTATATGAGACTGAATCTCGAACAAGATGATTGGGATGGGATTCGGCGCGTTTGAAGAACGATTCTGAGAGAGTTTTGAGGTGCTGTTGCACTGTAGGCAGTTCAAGATCTCTGTGCAGGTCCGCGTTACGCACGTACCAAGGTGCGTTTGTGGCCCTGCGGCAGAAGAGATTTTGAACTACCTGCAGTTTGTACAGGACGGAGAGTTTGGCGTGGGCAAAGACTGGCGAAGCATATGACATGACGGGTCTAACGCAGACCTTATAAAGCGTACGTTTATTTCTAAAAGACATTTTACTTTTTCTTCCTATCATACTATATAGACGGCTTAAGTAAAAACGCGCGAGTTTCGTTACTCTATCGACGTGTGGCTTGAAAGAAAGCGTCTGATCTAAGGTGACGCCTAAGTATTTGACACTGCGCTTCCAGGGGATGGGAATACCTAACATACGAATGTGCGGATCGTTGTGGCGATTGCGACGTTTGTGGTCGAATTGAATAGCAGAACTCTTTTCTGAGTTGACATCGATACGCCATTTTTGAAACCAAACACCGAGGGCGTTTACGGCCTTTTGGAGTCTGGTGATGTTATATGGGATCGCTTGACTTTTAATGTATAGGGCGGTATCGTCTGCAAAGAGGGCGAGTTCGACGCCTTTCGGCGGGATGGGGATGTCGTTAGTGTACACAGTGTACAGCAGAGGGGCGAGGACTGAGCCTTGCGGGACTCCAGCCTTTATGGGACGAGGCGCGGAGAGCGCGCCTTCATGTTTGAATTGAAAAGTACGGTCTTTAAGAAACGACGCTATTAATCTGACTAGGCGAGCCGGTAAGCCTATTTTATAGAGTTTAAAAACGAGACCGCTGTGCCAGACTTTGTCGAAAGCCTTGGCTACGTCAAAGAGAACCGCGATTGTTTTTTTACGACGCTGAGAGAATCCTTCGAGTATGTACTCGACGATTCGATGGACTTGCTGAGGGCAGGAGTGCTTAGCGCGAAAGCCGAACTGGTGGGGAATAATGAGAGGGTCGCCATCCGTTGGAAACAGATGGTTCCGCATTCGAGAGAGTATGACTCTTTCGAGAAGTTAAGACATTGCCTTGAGGACGCTGATGGGTCTGTGATTAGCCGGGATGTTCAGAGGTTTACCCGGCTTGGGAATGCCTATGACTGTCGCTTCTTTCCAGGCTTTTGGAAAGTAGCTATGGTCGAAGCAGGCATTGAAAATGATAGCTAACAAGGTAAGCACCTGCTGAGGCAGGTGCTTAAGTGCGTGGTTGGAAATTCCATCCGCACCCGGAGCCTTTTTGGACTTTTGCTTTCTAATGAGAAGCAAGATTTCATCATTAGAGACAGTGACGGGGTCGTCGGTGATAGGGAGAGATTCTCTGTGGAGAACTTCGTCCTCCACCGCCTGGATGTGGGAGGGATCCGCGGGTAGCGTGCTGGGTGAACATTGTGTCGCTATGCTGTCGGCGAAGCATTCGGCTTTCTCTTCGACTTCGAAAGCAATGGTGCCGTCGGGACGGGACGAGTGAGAGGCGGTGTCTACGCGTAAGGCTCGGGCCATACGATGATACGATTGGTGGGACGGGGAGATATTCTCCATGAGATCGTTAAACTGAGTGTCACGGAGTTCCGCGAGGCGAGACCTAACTTTACGTTGAAGCTGATTCGCAGCTGTTCTGTATGCTGGCGTGGGATATTTCTTTGCTCTCCGGAGAGCCGCGTTCTTGGCTTTAATGAGATTGCTAACGGCTAGTGGAAGCGCGGGTTTGCTTTGCTTAGCAACCTTTTCATTGTCGTTGATGGCTGTGTTAATAGCATCAGTTAGAGTATTGACTAATGAATCTATTTTATCCGGGCTATCTAATTGGTCGGGCGAAATCGCGAGCGGAGAGTTAGGGGACTCTAAGGCTGAAACTAACGTATTTTTAAAGCCTTTCCAATTGGTAAAGGTCTTAGGAGGTGTGACGTTAACGTTAGGCGTACCTAGCACGAGGGAGACGGGGCGATGGTCGGAGCCTAGGTCATCGAGCGGTTCGATAGACCTTAGATCAAGATTGATTCGCTTGATAATTGCAAAGTCGAGGATGTCAGGAGAGTAGGTCGGGTGGTTGGGATAGTGAGTGGGAGTGATGGGGGATATGACGTCTAAGTCAAGGGAGTTACTGATGTCGAGGAGAGCGATACCGCTGGTGTTGGTCGATAGGCACGTCCAGTCAGTATGTTTGGAGTTAAAGTCTCCGTACATAATGACTGAATGGCCGAGGGCGAGAATGGCCTCAAAGTCGCTGCGGATTGGACTGGAGCCACATGGTATGTAGACTGAAGCTATGATGATGGTCGGATGACCAGTCATAGCCAATCTACACACGGTGGCTTCCATGTTGAGGAGAGGAGGGGTAGGGAGAGGACAGCAATGGAAGCCTCTTTTGTAATATATAGCGGTGCCGCCGTAACCGTCGGAGTTGGGCCTATCGTTGCGAGTAAACGCGTACTTAGGAATAGCATATCCCCTGGAGCGGTTTGGAGTAAGCCATGTCTCCTGGAGAAGGAATAAGTCAGGTTCTTTGTTCTGAAGGAACAGTTTAATCTCGGGAAGGTTACGAGCGTAAAAAGATACTAGGGATAAGCCCTTAGGTTTAATACGACTGGACGCGGGATTCGCGGGTCTAGACATTATAATTTACTTATTTACGATTTTATACAAAAATAAAAAATAAATAAAAATAAATTTACAACGAACTTAGGAGCGAGTGATGCTCGGCTAACGCGAATAAACGCTCTTGAGGAGAGCGGGCTGCTCGCAGTTTGCGTGCGAGTACAGAAATTTCGTTAATATCGACGTTTTGAATAACGTCGAACACGGTCTTCATATCCTCAGCCAACGACGACTGAGGTGCGGATAACGGAGCGGGACGCGGCCCTACGGAAGCTACGGGAGCTGGGATGGGTCGGGAAGGTGCAGGCGGAACGGCTGGACGCTGCCTCCAAGACAGAGCCTGAGTAGGCGTCGGTACTTTGCTTCCGGGGGACCCCGGTTGCCCAGCGGCGGGAAGTTAGCGGGAGTGAGCGGCGGCGCCGGTTTAGGCGCGACCCTCTTGACGGTGGAGCGTGGAGCGCGCGGGCAGCCCCTGTAGTTTGCTGTGTGGCTGGACTGGCCGCACAGCACACAGGCAGGGGGGGAAGTGGATTCGGGAGTGCGAGTGAACTCCTTAGTGATATGGGGATCCAGGCACTTAACGCACCTGGGGGGAGCTGAGCAGTTAGCCGCTGCGTGGGCATATAGCTGGCAGCGGTGGCACTGCCCAGGATGACCGCGAGGGTTGGGACGCTCGAAGGAGATGTTCGAGAGTCCGCAGATTGTGCGAGCCTCTCTGAAAATCTTCTTCGAGTTGGGAGTATTTGACAGGATTACTAATGCTAAAGGAAAACGCCTACCGCGGTTGGAGTGCATTTTGTGCACTGCTACGGCCGGGAAACCCTGAGACTTAAGGTCCTCGAGAATGTCTTCGTTACTGAGTTCGAACGGGACGCCCCGTAGTACTGCGCGGATCTTACGCTCCTCCGGGAGGGCGTAGGTGTGATACGCGATTTGATTGATCGACAGAAGCCTAGTGAAAGACCGGAAGTCGTCGACGGTCGCTACTTGAATTTTGATTGTATCGCCAGCGTTGGCGGCTTTTAAGTAATTAATTTTGTGCTCTTTGCACAAGTTTGAAACCGCGGTCCAGCGCGCTTTTTCACGCAGGAAGATGGGCGGAGGGAGCTGAGGTTTCAGCGGATGGGAGCGTAGTGCGTCGCTGGCTTCGATGGGACCGACGGAGGCGCGGTTACTTCGAGCGATTTTAATGGCGCGGGGGCTGGTGTTGAAGACACCGGGGAGGGCTCGGGTATTGATGATACCGAAGCTTTCTTCGAGCGCTTCTTGGAGCGCTTGGCGACAAGTTGGGCTCAGGAGAGCCGGTTAGCAGTCTCGGTCTGCGTGCGTTCTCGAGCGCACGTCGATCGCAGACGCCTTTTTGAGCACCCAAATTTCACTGGTTGTTGTCGTAATATATAATTTCATAGTTGTATACCGTATTAAGTTTCTAACGCCGTTTTCACGGCGGACAGTGGCTCGTTAACCGTACTTCTAATAAGTTTCTAACGCCGTTTTCACGGCGGAAAGTGGGTTTTAACCGTAAATCGTGGAACGTGAGCTTCGTCGACGGGGTTTCGTCGTTCCAGGACTTCAAATGCCGTGTTCGAGTAAGTTATCCGCGTCGTTCTCAACCGCCCTACTGCGTGTAGGGTGGTTTTAGGAAGTTAGTCATCGTTGTTAGGTTCATACATTGTCCCTCCCCAACCACTCCGCAATGGCTTCCCTAAGCTTTGGCGAGTTTAGGAAGAAGTTACTTGAAAGTACTGAAGGCATGTCTATAAATGCTGATAAGTACCGTTTCTTAGATTCTCTTATCCCTCATCTTATGACGTGAATGTCCACAATGGCCCCTCAGGCCACCCCAGTTCCCCAGACCCCTCAGGTCTTAGGCCCTCCCGCGTCCCCTTCCTCCAGTGACATGGAGTGCGAAGTAGACGCCCCTCCGCGACGCAAGCGCGCACCCGCGACCGAGTCATCCTCGGACGCCACCCCAACTGGCCCTGAGTCTCCCTCTTTTACGCTTGTTAAGAAGCGCTCTAAGAAGCGGTCGAAACAAGACCCGGCGCCCTCGACGCCCGTCCCCACACCCCCTGCGGCGTCTTCAACGCCAGCTGCCCAGGTGTCTTCAACAACCGCTCCGGCCCCAACTTCTGTCAAGGCCAAGGTCCCACCACCCGTTTTCCTTCGGGAAAAGGGTAATTGGACTGAGGTCTCGACATTGTGCAATGAGCACAAAATCCATTACATCCGAGCAGCCAACTCGGGTGAATCTATTAAAATGTTAGTCTCGTCGATAGACGACTTTCGTGCTTTAACAAAGCTCCTCACCGATAAGCAATATGCTTATCATAATTACGCTCTGTCAGAAGAGCGTAAGATCAGAGCGGTACTCAGGGGAGTCCCGTTCGAATTATCGAACGAGGCTATCCTAGAGGATCTGCAGTCCCAAGGCTTCCCGGCACTCGCGGTGCATTAAATGCACAGCAAGTACGGGAGACAACACCCTCTCGCTTTGGTGGTTCTCGCCAACGTCCCCAAGTCCAGGGAGATCTCAAAGGGGTTAGCACTGTATGCGGCCTCTCTGGGATCTCGATCGAGGCGCCTCATCGCCACGGTCATCCCGGCCAGTGCCATCGGTGCCAGTTGTACGGGCACGCGGCGGCCAACTGCCGCGCACCGCCCAGGTGCGTCAAGTGCCTGGTCCCGCACTTCACTAAGGAGTGCAATCGCACTCCTGAAACTCCCTCTCCTCCCGATTGCGTGCTTTGTGGCCAGTCCGGCCACACCGCAAATTACAGGGGCTGCCCTCATGCACCCCGGTGTATGCGTTCCAATCCCAAGAGGTCGGCACCCAAATAGGCCCCGCGCCTTTCTCAAGAAAACTTTCCGCCGCTGCGTAGCCGGGTTCCTCCGGCTGCAAAGCCTACACAATCTAGGCCTGCCCCAGAAAACTGGAGGCAGCGCCCCGCATTGAATCCCATCCCGGCTCCTCGCCCATACAAACCCACTCCTCAATCCTCCGTAGCAGACGATATGCGTATCGTCTGCGACGCTATAAAAAATGTCGATGTTAGTGAAATCGCAGTCTTAGCCCGTAAACTTAGGGCTTCACGTACTCCGACAGAGCGTTTGCTAGCTCTGGCGGAGCATAGTTCCCTTCTCAATTCATTATAGGTTCATTTAAATGAATTGATCCCTAAATCATGCTTCGGCCGACCTCTGCCCAGCCCCGGCTTCACCGGAGGCTGCCCAGAACGGCCACCAACTCATGTCCCTTTGAGCACCTTCAGTGCAACTTTCACTACAGGCGGAAGACCCGCTAGCGCTGAGGGGCAGGGTTTGAGGCCTGAGGGGCCGGGGTTGAGGCCTGAGGGGCCAGGGTTGAGGCCTGAGGGGCCGGGGTTGAGGCCTGAGGGGCCGGGGACGCGATTGATGCCTGCAAGGCCTGCGTTATGATGTCTTTCGGGATGTAGACGCCTACCGCAGCAAGCGCCTGGGTGAACGCGTTAATAACGCTTAGCGGATCCATTAGGGAGGGTTAGGGACAATAATATTAATAAAAATAAGTATTATAAAAGATGCCTAGTTCTTAAAAACCTAGCAAAATCCTAGCGGCTAACCAGCGGTAGGGGGGCTGGGGAGGAAAACTTAAAACTAACAGTAGTACGCCGAAGGCTGCTACCTAGAAACCTAAAAAGGGTACGCAGGTAAAGAGTTGACCGCGTTAGGGTCAACCTTTACCGACAGAAAGGACAAATATACACGAAAACACACAGATATGATAAAAATAAATATGAAAAATAGAAGAAAAATAAATAAAATAGAGAAGAGAAATAAAAAAAATAAAAATAAAAGGACTGGTTCAGTACAAATTCGTTGTCACCGTTAAGTATCCTTTGCACTGAAACCAGACTACTTACGCTGGGCACAACACTGCACTCAGCACAAGCACAACACATCTTAGCACTTAGGGGGCTTAGTCGCAAAGAAAAATCGCACTTCGATAGCACTCAGAGGGAGTAGAAAAACCTTGAAAACCGTAGCACGGAACCAACACGCTAAACTGTGACGTCAGTAGACTGATCGCCACGGAATATCGGGCAGGGACCGATCAACGGAGAACGGGGTCTTGCACGTCCGCACCGCGTGGCGATCGGAGCGAGAATGAATGCTGCAGACTTTGTTGCTCGTCTATTTTAGATATCAGCTATGTGTTCTTAAACGTGGGTTACAATACGCGGGAAACATTCCGTTTAGCTTGACCAATTTAGGTAGGCTCGCACCCGTAGTCAATTTTGTAAACACCTGGATCTTGTAAATTAATATTTGATTTAACTGGATTATTAAGATTTGCTTATTTGGTATTAATATTTTGTAAATATATTTCTGGTCGTATTATTTAAGCCTTCTGTTTAGTCCTGGGACTTGAAGTGAAGGCTTAAAAAATTAGGCAGGTAGGATGATATTAATCTAAAATGATATGCTGGGATCAAATTTTTTTGGTTTATTTAATAAATAGGTAACGATTCTCAAAATTTTACAAATCTTTGAAAAGAATTGCATTTTTACCAAAACGTTTATTTTAAGATGCTAAATTTTCTACTCTTTTTCCAAGAATAATATGAACAATCTCCAACAAAAATAGTCGCAGGAAAAGCTAGTTATCTCGTGTATCATCGTAAGTCATGGCTAAAGCTTAAAGTTTCAACTTTCACCGTCGCCCTTGTTTACAACTTTGAAACTTAAGATAACTTTGTGTAAAATACCTTAATATTTTCCCTAACATTCATGAAACTGGCATAATTATATTCAGGGAGTTAGAAACGTTTGCTGAATGTATTATTTCCTCAGTTAACTACTTTTTCTACTGTTTTATTATAACTTGTTTGTTTAAGAAATCTTATTAGGTACGTGAACTTTTTTACAAACTAGCTTTAGTTTAAGTTTTAAATATTTCATTAAATTGCAGCTAACTTTGAGCTAATGACGCCGAGCCAAGAGGATATGGTGGGTAAATGTGTACAGGTTTAGAAGATGCCCGTAACCTTTGAGTTTTAAATATTATATTTATTATAACCTAAATATAGTTTTAAATTGATAGTTTGCTTGTAAGTTGATCTGTGTCTTCATAAGTTCACCCATTATCATTGCAATGCACTGCGCGTTTAGTTACTTTAAGTTAACAATGAGTCATATTACTAACTTGGCCTCTGGTCAGCAACGCATAATTAACATTCGTCATTGAATTTCATGCTAGTCTTGGCTCGCAAGAAATTTATGGATTTCCTTGCTTCCTTTAGAATTCCATACAAACTGTGACACCAAATGTTACCTCATTTTAATTTCCGTCGTATATTGAGCTGGTGTGTAAATATTTAAATATGTCTTAATATATCAGTTTATTCATTTAATAAGTATTTACATTAATTATTTACTAACGACTGCATGCTGCCTAAGGTCTCCTCACTAAAGCCTTTTTAAACAATAAAACTTCTTTTGACTTATATGAAATTTAGATAAAAAACATTGACTTTGAATTGGCCATGTTTTCAGCCAAATCCCTCCTCTTCGGAAATAATATGAAACATGTTATATGTATTTTCTTATTTTATTAAATCATGAAACATATAGCACTGAATCAAATGTAATTTATGAGTAGTGTAAATAGATGGGATATATAAATAGGAAACGATTTTTTAATGTTTAAATGACTTCTCCGAAGTTAACTGTAAAATATATAGCAAGGATTAAAAATTTCAAAAATATTTATAACAAGAGTTGACGAAGGACTGAAAATTTATCCCACTTTTTAGTACTAGTTATAGCCATGCTGAATGAAACGGATATAAGCTTTAATAGGTAGAAAATATATAGTACTCGCATAACTATACAGGGCGTCCCACGGCTATGCCAACTTAGGGCAAGTACCTTGAATATTGTAAATTGAACATTTTACTGAAAGAAGACATTATTTTAATTTAAAAAAATAATTTAAACTGCATTCATAGATTTTTAAATAATTACATGGTTGAACCGGGAATCAAACCCGCTACACGAATAAAAAAATATCCTTAGTTTTATCATACCGATCGAAAGGCTTTGTCATAAGGATTCTTTTTTGTTAAATAACATAGCGTCAGAAATAAAAGGAAGACCATAAATTTTAACATTTTTAATACAAAATTAATTTGACAAATGCTCAAAATGAGTCCCATTCTGTTGAGTACAAAGTCGTAGTCTTTTGATTATTTCGCTCCCTGTCTAATTTTTGTTTCATGTTATGTTATACTTTATAATTAGAATAATACGTCTAAGTTCTGCTTGTAGCTCGTGGACACTTTCATAAAGGTTCTTGTAAACAAAATTTTTTACATAACCCATTAAACTTTTTACGGGGTTAGATCTAGGGATCTCGGTGGCCATCTCATTTGTCCATTTGTCCCGATTCAGGAAAGAAAGTAATCATTGGGATAGTCCCTTGTTCTGTGATTGTTATGAGCCGGAGCCCAATCTTGTTGAAAAGTAAGGTTCTTGTCGTTCTGCAACCGGAAGATTATTTATCGCACTTCTTAAAATCTCAAGTATTTCTAAATAACTTTCCGTATTCAGATGCCCTTCATAAAAATGTACTAAGAGGACCCGGTTTTTTACAATCCCACACCAACAGTTGATCGAAAAACGCAATTGACTCGTCGTTATGTAAATGATTCTCGTAGTCTCGCGGATATGAAAAGGATTCTCCCTGGATCATTATTGCTTAAGTTTGTCTCGTCTGACCAGATAATATTATTTAGAAAATACTAATCCTCTAGGATGATCGAGCCTCTCGATTTCACGGCAGAAAATAAGTCATCTTTCAGCATCACCCGGCCGTAATTTTTGTACTAATTGCCATGCAACATAACTTTTGAATTTGTATTTTTTTCAGTACACGGTGTATTTTGCTTTTCGAAATTCCGATTCTTCTTCACCTTCCGTCACTGAACTTTTAGGATTTGCTTAAAGTATATCAAAATGTCGAGTTCATCGTCAATGTTTGTCATTTGGTGCCGCGGTTGTGGTAAGCGATGATCGAAACGTCCCAAATGTATCAGATTATCCACCAACCGTTTCATAATAAATCGAGATGATGTATTTCTATCAGGATATTTTTCGTGGGTCCTTTGTAAGCCTAATGTTATGTTTTTATGGTTCAAAAAGTATGTTTCCATAAAATCGAAATTATTTTTAAACGCCATGGTTATGGAACAATTTCACAATACAATGCAAAAATCCTAAAATAAAAATCACAGAAACAAAAGAATAAAAGTTTGAAAATGGAACACATTTTTAAACTATTTCTTTATAATCAGCCAGCCGCATTGCGATGGACAAAATCATTTACGCGGCTTTCGGCAGATTCAGGATACGACAGAAACTTGATTGGACAGAAACTCGACTTGTTGCATACAACTATGTTTCTAATAAGGAGTAGGGAATTACTCGCTTACATGCACTTAAATTATAAGAGGGAAATGATGCTTACTTCTCAAGTGGGTACTGGTTCATTAGTAATAGGTACTTTAAAATGATAATGTCAGTCGTATGTCCTTACAGCTCTGTATGTAGCCGTAAGGTCGTAGCAGTACGACGTATGTCCTTAAGACAGCTTTTCATTTTTCTGAACAAAATTTCACATCGAATGTTAAAATTCATGGTCTTCCTTTTATTTATGATAAAGCCTTTCGATCGGTATGATAAAACTATACTATAATTTTTTTCTCGTGTAGTGGGTTCGATTCCGGGTTCAATCATGTAATTATTTAAAAATCTATGAATGCAGTTTAAATTATTTTTTACATTAAAATAATGTTTTCTTTTAGTAAAATGTTCAATCTACAATATTCAAGGTACTTGTCCTCCAAGTGTCATAGCTGTGAGACGCTTTGTATTCGATGAGATAAATTTAAAGGATCAACACAGAAAATTAATCAACGGGAATTTGATTTCAAAGGGATGACCTTCCTGTTATTTCCTATAGGAATTCCTAGGTATAATGAACTAGGTTTTCATAAACAAATTCAGTATCTATAGTTTATCAAATTAATTTTTTTCCGCGTTGAATTTAATGAAAAGAAAATTTTATGTATAACCGAGAATATTTAGCTTTAAAGGAAATAAAGCCGTGTCAATTTAATGCTGGGAGCTGTTGCAGATTACTCGAATTCAGTAATAATATAAACCCTTTGATTTAAGTAACGTTCTTACGTGACGTACTTGAGTAATGTATCTGGTACTCCTACAAACTCAAGTGTTTATGAGTGAAACTGAGAAACAGGCAGAATTATGCAATGTAAGATGGATGTCATGTCGCATCGCTTTGATTCTTATCGAGTAGTGACAGACAGATTGCTACTAAGTTAGGTCAGGAAATGTTAACCTATCTGCCGTTTTTTTACTTAAATGAAAGATGTAAATTTGACTTTTATTTAGACCCTGTGCCATGTGTGTGATAGGTCTCATGATAGGCGTAGTCTTTATGTTTTTTTGACATGTAACGGGTTTTAAAAAGTCATTAAAAACTTGATACTGCCCTGACACGATGAAAGGTGCTTTATGATAAATGTCTAAATCCTTCTTTACTTTCTTGTATCTTTCTTCCAGGCTTTCTTTATATATGATATTTCTTAGTAATGTTGCGGGACATCTTATTAATATGCAGTTGTAAAGGTTTAAAATTTTAATGGAATGTAATTTCGTTACATTTTAGTATGTGACAGTGCTTCTATCGACACCTAAGAAAAGCGTTTTTACAAGTGCTTTATGCTTTTAAGTTAAGCAAATGCAGGGAAAATGCTAAACAACAACTACTCTTCATTATTATAATTTGGCTTAGCGCATTTATTTTATTGGTCGTGTTTACCGTCGAATTACTCTGGTTTAATTGCATAGCTATGACAGAAATTCACGGAAATTTTGTCTATCATAATTAAGTTTTTCTAATTTATTATTTTATTTTTGAATATTTAAAATTAAAAGGGACATTGTCACCTTTTTTATTTATCACCTTTTCCGTAAAACTAATTATGATCATTTATATTTAAAAATCTTGAAGCTGGAAATATACTCGTTTAGCAAATGACTTCCTTGATTAAAAAAATGATAAAACATGTTTCAAGGATACTTACTTTATTTTTCGCAGTCTATTAAAAAGGGTCTTGGTAGCTTATTCATATGAGCACTAGGCTGTAGCAAACTGAGGTGCGAGGATACGAACTCTGACTTCAACGTAAAGTAATACAAATTAAAAAAATATCTTGTTAGAATGGCTTAATATTTTTTTTATATTCACATCTTATGATGGACATTATGCACATTCAAACGTTTTATCTAGCAAAGCTCTTTTTGGTATATTTACACATACTTCAGGATGAATTGTTATAAAAATGTTCGTCCGATCTTCTTCAGACTAATAATATTTATTTAGGATTTCTAGCTTTTATCATCAAAAACAGTAAGTTTTCTCTTAAGGTGTTAGTGAACTTAAAGCTCGTACATGCAACAATATTATATATATCTTATATAATAAATAGTCATTATATAACTTTCTCTAAAAGTAGAAAAAGTTGTGATAAGGAGATTGATTATAAGAATGAATTGCATGGAAATGCCCATCGATTTCGTGTCTATTATTTCAATATATTCTAGGTTATTTCACCCTGTTTCATTATACCCAGCTAAAAACTTTGAAAAATATTCTTTAGAAGCTCTGTTTTAATTTGCGTACAAACAAAATGAGTCGAATATATGATTTTATGTAAAAACATAATAGCTTCGCTGCGGAGTAAAGGTTAAGAAGTCCGGTCAAAAGAGTCGAAAAAATTGTTAAGTATTTTATTTGTAATAATGTCCCAAATGTATATGACGACAATCAGCCAAATACATATTGGTAATTGAAATATCTTTTTAAACCGGAGGCTGTATGTAAGCCGAAAGAAGGTGTTTGATTAAAGGTGTTTTATTGTTCTGTTGTTTAACACCGATGGAACAAGCTTGAATATAGTTTAAATTAAGTTATAATAAACGATTGAGCCAGAATTCAAAAGCAAAAACATATATAATATCCTAAGTACCATGCGCTTAACAAATGTATAATTTTGTCAATTGAGGGCTGATAAGATAGTTGTAGTATTGGTTGACTATATTGACATAAAAGTACCATTGACATAAAAACAAATGTACCGTAGGTTACCGTGGGTTAATGTACAGAATTGACGTAAAAAGTGTCCCAAGTATTTTGTTTGCTAGTAAATGATTACTGCATCATTTATTATTGTACTCGTTTTGCATAAACTATCGATAACCGGAACTATAACAATCAAATCGACCGTGAAAATTAAATAGTGTGATGTAGGCCTTTATGATTAATATTTAAAATAAGCAGGCTAAGTCAAATAACCTTTTTTAATACCTTACATTTAACTGTTGGCTTCTATCTTTATAACAGTTTATATTTTGGTTTTCCAAAGTTTCAATTTTGTTTTTTACTTGATATTTTGTCAAATATTTTTGAGCAATACATTATAGTTATTTTTATTTAACTGAACTTAAACTTCAATTAGACAATGTTACAACATCGATTTACAAATTTGCATTCATATAATTTGTTTTGGACTGTCTGTAGTCTTTAGTTTAGTCTTATAGAAATGGACGAGATATCGAGGAAAATAGTTGCTACCTTAAAATCAAGATGGTTGCTAATGCAACGACCAAACTTGGTCGCGGTTTTAAATTTACGCTCCCAGTGACTAAAGGCTGGGGAAATAAAATGTTGGCCCATAGTTATGTCGCGGTTAAATCCGCGACATAACTAACCGCTTAACCGACTGGACTAGTTTTAAAATTTTTAATATATGATTTAATTTGACTTCTAATAGTCACCAAGTCTTAATGCTACATAGAGTTAACTAGAATCGAATAAATAACACTTGCTTTAGTCAATGCAATATACTCACTAATGTAAGTTGTATCCCAATATATTACAACATTTTTTCACAATTAAACCTGCTAAATAAACTTTATTATTATTTGATCATGTAGAAATCGTATCAATACAAGTTCATAATTTCATAAATATTTATTTTTATTTAGGATTATTACCTGGTAAAGGTCAGGGTAGCTATATTCTACACCTGGTTAAAATTGGCTCTAAGCTCTGAATACTAAAATGAATTTGATGTTTTTCTCTAAAGGTACAACTGAGTCAAATTAAAAACATTTGCATGGGTATACATTTTATAGCACAAACATTCCTGTTTTTATTAAACATTCAACTAGGCAAGGTAAAATGAAGTTATGAACATTCAAATTTGGACTCTTTGTAATGATAAATCATTAGTAAGGCTGGCCGAGTTCACAAACCAAATTTAATACAGTATTGGTTTTTCTCTTTTACTACATTCATAGCCGGCAAACAAGCACAAAAACTACCTGATGTTAAGTGGCAACCACACCCGTAGCGTGTAGGTTTTAAATATTATATTTTTAAATATTGTTTGTGATTATTATATCGACTAATAATGCGTTGCCGTCCGTAGGCTTTAGTTGGAGTTGCCTTTGTTCCAGTAACTGTTCTGGTTGGTCTTCCTTTTACCGGAACACAATCACGTAAACGTGGTTATGATGGTGGTTAAAATAAGAAGGACTGTAGTACCGCCCCAGATGACATCTATACATTAAAAAAGTCTCTACTTCGGCTAGAACTCATCAATCAACGAATAAGCCTTATAAATTCTGTGCCTTGCCTTAGATACGCTGCACAACTAAACAGCTGGCCGTTTGGTTGGACGTGTTATGCCTTAAATTGTGCAATAAATAAGTGGGTCCCAATACAAACACATCAACAGTAAGGCTCCAAAGTAAGCAGAGCTTGTGTTTAGAATGACTATACAGCGGACTGGGCAGAATCCAGAATTTCAATTTCAATTCCAGAAAACATTTAGGTATAAATAAAAACAGCTATGACCTGAGAACAAACATAACACAAAAGAATGCCTCTACCGGGATTCGAACAGGGTACAACAACTGACTACCAACTCGTTCAACTACACGCATGACAAGAAATGTTTTCAGCAAATAAAATTAAGTCATTCATTGCTAAGATGTAACTTGCGACCTTTCACTACGCTCTCCCATCGGATTGCTCTTTACTCTATGTTGTAATAATAGTTTTGATAAAAATAATCATTACCTATACAAATAATTTAGTACAAACTATAAGTGCCTACGTAATTTCACTCTGAATCTCGATCTCGGCTTTGCGCCGTAATTTGTTTTAATAATGATAATCAATTTAACATTGACATAGATCAACTTAACTATTTTTACTACGGCCATAGTGTCATATTCTAATTCCAGAATATGAATTATGTGCAGCATAAAATGAAAGAACCGTTAAAGGAACAGATAAAGTATGAAATCCATTAATATAAAACGTACAAGTCTCTATTAACTTCATTCTGGTTTATTGACAAGTAACTACAAGAAAGTTTAATTATATTTATTGTCAGCACACAATAGCCGATCTGCTGTATCGATGCACCAACTCTATTCAAAGGACTCTGTTGCTTTGAAATGTTTGTATCCCACTTTCTAGATTTTTTCAGGTTGTCTTTACAGGCAGTATTTTATTTCTATTTGCTGGTTCGCGGGGTGAAGGGGCGGAGGCGGTAGAGACCGGCGCGTTAGGGTTGCCCCAGCCAGTCAAATCTACGACGTCGTCCTGAACGCACGTCCTTCGTGCCGGAACTATCAGTGTTGGTGTGAGTGAATAGCACATGCGTGCGAACTTAACGTTTCTTTAGTGGCCAGTGAATTTTGTGCAGTGTGTTGGATTTGAAGTTCTGGTGTCTGGTTGCTTCCCTTATTAAGGTGAGTTGAAAAATATTTAAAAAATATTCATTTTTTAGAAGCAAGTCATGTTGCAGGTTATTGCGCTGCGGTAAAGGTAAATTTTGAATTAAATGTTTTTTTATATTAAAATATCTTTTTTTATTACAGCTGTGTTGATTAATGCTAAGATAAGTATGTTCACTAACTGCTGTTTTAATGTTAAACCACTTTTAAGTATAAAATGGTTATTTAATGTTACCACCGCCGGAGAAAAACAAATCTATAAAAATCACTTAAATACACTTCGAAATGTCAGAAATGACTTGACTCCTTTATTACATTAAATAATTTTTTATTGTTGTGTAAGTGTTTTGCAGTTCATTCGTTTTTTTGAGGTTTCGTAGAAGCCGTAGTAGATCTGTACTTGGATTTTAAATAACGGCTACCAATTAAACCAATCAAACAAGTTTTATTAAATAAATAGAGAAATAAAACTGCTTGGATGAAATTTGAATGAATTTTTATTAAAATATATATTTAAAAAGAGTTTTACTAAAAATAGCTAAAAATAATATAAATTTAAAAATTTATTTGTCATCCACCTATAGCAATGCTAACAGAGAAATCTTAATTCTTAATTGGTTCTGAATTCAAACAATTTTCTAACAATTTTTAACGATACATGAACGATTCTTTAATATTAAAACAAGTTTCCAATTACTCGCCACATAAACCAACTTATGCCATGAATTACCATGACAAAGCTATCAAAAGCAAATCGTATTTGAAGAATAAAAAAAACGAAAAACATTCACTGGAGTGATTGCCATACCTGACCTCAATCTAGGCCTTGGCGATCACCCAAAACTCCGTTGAGCATTTTGTAACAATACTGAGATATGACTAAGAAAAGTAATATGCTCAAAGTATTTGTAGTCACAATGTTTATCGATAAAACCCGAAACTCGGTTTGTTTAAACACATATTAGGATAATTTGGACAGATATGTAAGATAAACACCTCCTCAATTCTTGGAGAGTTTAGCAAAGGTGTAGTTATTGTTTTTTGGCAGTTGACAGTTGAAAAACAAAGTTGGCGTATTCTGTTTTGATGCGAAGGACGGAATAAAAAAACAAAAGCACGGGAGCAATTTTGGGAATATTTGTTTGTCTCTCAATCTGTTTTGGGCACGGTCCTTGTAATTCATCTTAAACTATTCGTTTTGATGTCATAAAATAGAGAAGGGAGATTTCAGAGCTTTGGAATAAACACTTTATATCTATCTTGTTTTTTTTCTATGGAAGAAGTTGTATATTGCTTAATAGTCTGTTATATATATATTTATTAATTTAATATATCTCAATATATTTTATTAATTTCATTCACTTTTCTAAGTCTGCATTTTAGTAAAACTCTCCGCGTCATTTCAATTTGTTGTACATAACTGACTATCTATTGTAAACATAATAAATATTTACAATAATTTAATATAAATGATATAATAGAAACTTATATCTGTATTTAAATCCTAAATAATGTAAAGTATTCTTCTAAATACTCAAAGAAAAATAATTTTGGAAATTAAAATGTATTATTATTTCATTAATCTCAATAAATAATGACACTTATGTACATTACAGCCGCTTTCAAGTCTGATAGATCTTCGAGATTGAGATGTGGAAGATCGAAGCTGATAAGCAAATATTTTTTGATTGAAAACAAGAACTGGGGTAGGATCTAAATTTTATGCCAGTCACTTAAATGTATAAAACATTTTCAGCTAGCTACCAGCAATTTACTCCTACATCAAATAATTTCACAGACAACTTCTAAATAAGAGATTTTTCTCTAACTTCGATATAATCTCGAAAAATGCCATCCTGGCATTTGTTACTTTATTAAACCGTTAAAATGAAGATTGCTTTGGCAAGCTTATTCAAATAGCCAATGGATCACTTTCTCAATTGTCTATTTATAAAACTTCCAACCCTGTTTGTTTATCAAAAGAGCAACGTTGAAACTTTTTGTTTATCCTGTCAACCAGTTATAAAACAAGGCACCCGATACTTTGGTAATGAAATATTTTTATTTTGGAAAGTTTTACAGACTTTTAAAGATGTTCAAAATTGTTGGCTACCACAAACAAATAACAAATATTTTCTCGTTAAACAAGGAAAGTTAACATAACTAAACATACACCGGAAAGTAAAAGTAAGAACTGATGGTAAGCTGGTATTAATGTAATTCTCGAATTAAACATTAGGTTCAGGGTATACGTGCCTTCCAGTGCACATTTTTATTAAGCTTAAGCAGCAGAGCTATTATAGGAACTGGCAGTATCTGACTTTACGAAGAAAATCTATTTACTTGGACACAAAATCTAAAAACCATCCTCCATCTAGTCAGGGACCCTCCTAGATTCTTGGAAATTTGCATAAAATAAAATCTAATAAAATATCTGAACTTTACAGAGTTATAGCAATAACAAAAAAAATATTAAATTAGCTCAGTTACGGACTTTTGAATTGTGAAATGCATAAAATACATAAAGTTTATATTTATTTCACGTAACCATTATGTAATCGTAGTTCAGGAAATTCTGATTGTAAGCTTTGAACTTAAGCGAATAAACATTACTTATGAAATGTAGCAATTTCAAAACTGGGATCCTCATTATTAATAAGGTTGTGTTGATTTAAAGTGATGTGGCTTTGCAAAGGAAACACGTTATGTTGCTTTTATATTATATATTCTGTGAAATATATATGAACGAGTATAAATGGAGGATGAGCGTTTGTTTAACTTTAACATACATATTGGAATTTTTTAAATTGTGAACTGTGAAATTAGGTATTTCCATTAAATAATAGTTGATTAATTCAATAATTAAGTGAGGTTTAATTATTTTAAGTTTTGCGGATATTATTATTTTGATATATTTTAGCGTTTATTGGATTTTTTTATTTATGTACTGGAAGAGATCGAATATATTTATCTCTAGCGGCAACTTAAAAAATTTGCTTGCTTATAAAATACTCAGTTTCTTGCTGAATTATACCAAAAATTATTCAAATTACACTTAATAACATTTGAAATAACAATTAATTAGTAACAAAAAGGAAATCATATAAAAAACGATTACAAAATGAACGATGTCCGTAATATGTCCCGCGGGAATGCCGTGGCTGATAACAAAGCTTCGAAAATTGTTACGACTTAAATGCCAAACCAAAATTTTTTATTTGTCACTCTTTGCTAAAATTAATTAAATAATGAATCCCTAGTAATCCAAATTAATGACTACAATAGTGTTAGTAGTTTAATCTGTTTGCACGGAATAATATAGCTGAAGTTACTGAGACTGAGGGCGTTAAGACGAGAATGTATCGTTTTAAATTTTATTGCTGGAATTTCCCCGTGGTTATATAAGAGTGAATCAACGATTAAAACTTTGACAGTTCATTAATAGTAAGTAATTATAATTTATGTTAACCTATATACTGCGTGGATACCTTGCGAGGCCATTGGTGAGTGAAACTCGTGACCCTAAAGCTGGCAAGTAACTCGCACAACGAATTTCTATTGCGATCCAGCGTGGTAATTCGGCCAGCATTTTAGCTACAATACCTTCAATTGATTCTAGTTTAGGAGCAGTGTTTTGTAGATGCAAATTTGTAGTTTATTTTTATTTTTCCTATTATTATTTAACATACTTATACGTACATTCTGACATTGCAAATATTTTCGCAAGTTTTAGTCTTTTGTGCTGATTCTAATTTTAATTGAAATAACAACTATTTAGAAATGTTTAAGTTGTTGGATTGGTTTTACTAGTATCAGAAAGTTAGACATTGTTCTCATTCAAGGAGACTTATGACATTCAATTTCTCAACCCCTTAGTTTCATTTGTATTCTAATGAGGAACTTATTGTAAACAATTATTAATTTTGACAAAAACATTCAGAAATAACGTTAGAAATCTTTAAAAAGGGGATTATAACATTTGCGTCATGTCGTGAAATATTAATTCGAAAATGTCTCCATTTTTTGAAAATATTATTGAAGATTATTGAACTTATGTTTGGCAGGAAATAAAGACATGCGTAATTGAGCCCCACCTGAGAACAATGCATAATAAATTTTGTACCGATATGAGTCATCTTTTCAGAAAGTGATACTTATTTTACGTCATTTTACTCTTGCACTAATTTAAGACTGTATGATAGTTACTTGACGATACAAGTTTTCTTCTGAAATTTGGCCGGCCTCTTCGCCGACAAGGACAGAACGCTCACTTCCAGTCGTATCGACGAACAGGCTCCCGATAGCCATTCAGCAAAGCCTAACCATGGGTGCGTGGCAGGGTTTTTGATTAGACCGAGATTAGATGCAAATAATTAATTTAACATGCATAGTTTGCAAACGATCGCTCGAAAAGCCTTTTAAGCCAAGACGTTTATTCTCGAAGATCACCCCAGCAAGAAATAATCTTCTTTACCTTATAGTTCTCGCTCTTTCTCTTTTTAGATGTCTCGAAACTCTTTACTACTCAATAAAGTGGCAAAACAGGCGCAGTACACTATCACGTTGCATCACTACAGAACTGTTAGTAACTTCAAGTTCATGCTAAGCACGTTTACGTGTCTTGGGATTGTTCAGTCTGCACTATTTCACAAAGGTGGTTTCTTTCTAAGGTTATATTACGCGAAACGGTAAGGTCCTATAAGATAGTAAAAGTCGAAAAATTTTTGTACAGAGTTTCAAGTGGGCCTTTAATGGATTTTGCTTTGTTTTCTCTCCCATTTTTGTATTCTCAGCTCATTCAGCATAGAAATAATGTAATATATGGATAAAAAAGTACTTTATGGATATTTTCTTTTCTTTTCGGATGTGATGTTAAATAAAAAAGTGTTACAAGATCTTCCAGACTTATTCGTCGGAAAATTTTAATTTTGAAATATATTACGTCTTTCCTTTGTTCACCATTAATATTTATTTGTCTAGTTAGTCGAGAACTTTTTACTTTAATATCATCATAACTAAAGTAATGAAAAACAATTCGATCACATGTTTTAGAGTAAACAGAAACATCAATATTTTAACTCTTCTTTAAGCAGATTAAATGCAAACAACATATCGTAAAACTAAATAATTCATTCGCTTAGTCGTCGTGTACCTGCAACAATATAGTTATAGTTTTAATTGGAGGGCTGAAACACAAAGCAAAATTATCTGCTCGGGGGATCAATAGAACGTTCTTAAATAGGGTTTAAGATACTTTTTATTTTGCATATCAAAAATGTGTAAAACGAGTATCTTATGCTCCAAGTACCTACCTACAGAACAGATACAAAAAAATTTAGTTTCTGTATATCTGTTAGAGCTCTTGACAAAAAAAAATACATGCTTTTTGTTTTTCTGCTACGCTTTTAGGTTGATAAGTTTATTTGATTATACCGTTTATATTTCTTGTCATGTTAAAGCCGAACAAATTATAAATTTTATTCATTTTCGTCCAAATTAATTTTAAATTTATTTTTGCTTTAATTTTAAGTATGTCTACTTCAAGAAAAGTCCTTCTTTTTGAACAACAGATTTGGCATGAAAAATGTAAACAATTAATAGTACGAACTCATACAAATTAAATTATACGTAATTTCACTCGGCGGTTTGGGTTTGTTCTCCAAAGCACCAACAACCACACATTCCAAGTGCTCTGTCAAACAAAAGGGCTTCTCATGTTGGAATAATTGGTTTGGATGTTGTACAAATCCTACAATTACATATAAATATATGTTTATCTCTATGAGTGTGTTATTGATTGAACCGTATAATAGGAGTTCTAATTAAGTTCGATTATGGTTTAAAATTAAACTTATAATAAGAATAATTTTCTTGCGATCTCAGATATAAAATGCTAAAACACAAAATATCGTCAATTTCACAAATACATAAGTCCATAGTACATAAAGGCAAAAATAATACATTCATTTTATTCCATTATATTAAAACCGATAAGTTACAAGAAGTTAAACGTTAATGTAAACTGGTTGAAATTGCTAGTAGATATACTTCAATCATTATTCACTCATTAACGAACCCTTTGTGTCATCGACTTGCTAATCTACAGACTATCTCAACTAAAGTTGTTAAATTATTTCAATGATGACCTAGTAGCATAGTGGTTAGTAGCCCTGCCACATACGCCGGAGGTCCCAGGTTCGAGTCCTGAACAAGCATTCATTAGTGTGTTTGTTCTCGGGTCATCTTTAATCTTAATCAATTATTATAAAAACAAATACTTATTACTACTTAAAACAATGTAACATAAACTTAGTTAAGACGATTATATTTATTTATTTATATATGTGTGTTTATTCTGGGTTTCCCCCCCCCCGCTCGCTGTATGGTTATAACACCAGCTCTGCTTAATTTGGGGCGAAACAGTTAGTGTGTTTGTCTGGGGATTTATTATTATTTATTATAAATAATAAAAACTAAAAATGTTCCTTTTTGGTTTCCTTCCCACGCTATCATTTATTATAATGACGTCAATACTATAATAAAAATAATTCAGGCCATCATAAGTTCTGAAACATGTACTAACACAAAGTATTCAAACTTAAATTAACATTTACATGCGTCGTTGGTATGTTTTTTGTTAGAATCATCTATTGGGTTACTTATAGTAAATTAATGTGCTACTGGCCTTGGGTTAGTAAATAGTAAGTTAACGTTCTCAAGGCTACTGAAACAAACGTTTTGTTAAACTTATTATTTCATTCTTTTCGTTTGTGGTTACCTAGCAATGTGTAAAATAATTAGAAAATAGGCGCAAGGTTTTAAATAAAGTATATGTAAAGTATTTTGTATACAATTTTAAAGCTATGTAGTTATTTTGTTTAACGTTCCCAAATATTTAATTGTACTGGTATGTAAGATGAGCAATGAAAAAATATATGTTACCCGAAACGTCTAGTGGCAATAGATTTCTTTCTATTTTAACCGCCATAATAACCTAACCTTACCACGTTTAATTGGATGTGTTTCGGATAAAGGGAATAAAAAACCAGTATACCAAATTGCTGTAACAAAGGCAATTCCAACTTAAGCGTCGGTGGCAAGGCATTATTGGTCGTTAATTAATAAGTATTAGTATGATTATTCAGTAACATCTACGATTAATGCTGTCTATTGGCATGTATGCTACTTAAAATAAAGTAGATCGTGTGCTCATTTGATCTGTCTATGCCAAAATTAAAAAGCACATGAAATCATAATTGATTTAAATCTTCTTTTGCCCACACAAATAGTTTTCATTCCTAGAAAAATCTATCTCCAAAATCGAAGCTCTGTGATAACTTCATTGGAGAATTTCCTTATTTTCTACGGAAACATTTTGGCATACGGTCCTCACAAACAACCGGTACGATGGCTTGCGAAATAAGTTTACGATTCCGCTTTCTCTGCACGAATCACTCTGCGCAAATTTTATGATTTCGGAAACCATTCCGTGGAAATGCTTTAAATCCTTGAAAAGATTTGGATAATACTTATTAATTTGATTATTCAGAAATGCAAAAGTTTTTGAGTTTGTTTGTTGTTTTGTACTTCAGTCATGTAAATCAATCAAGTATTTACATGAAAATATTTCCATTCTTCATAACGGCATTACATTCTACTTTCCAACTGAGCTAAAATTGTACATCATACTATTTTGAGTTTGCTTTGTTTGACTTGTAACAACAAAGCAAACTCAAAATAATAGTTATTTAGATAATAACACTCAACTAATTTGACTCTAATTTACTATACCTTTTCTTAACTACTTAATGCACTGTCCTAGTACATTGAACTCTTACAGGTATTTTAAACATCGTTATAATGTTCTATCTACTCATAACGACAAAGGTGATCTGTCAGATTAAACCAAAAAATTTAAAATTTTACAATATTTAAAAATTGAATATGTAAAATTAGATATTTTTTTCGGTATTAGATTATTTCTGGAGTATAGCTGATCTGAACTGAAGGACTGAACATGGTCACCGTCACTTCTGTCAAAATACACTTGACTTTGACGTTGATGCGTAAATTTCTGTTTTCTGAAGAAGATTAGATTTTGTAATACATTTCTTTGAACCAAAAGCTATTGATTATAATTAATCAGGAAGCTGATATTGTAATTAGTATTTTTGGTAGATATTTTAAAATAATAGGACGAATAATAAACTTAATATCTATGTCGATCTAACCTTCCATCGAGTCAATCATCAATTTGACGCTTTTTTAAGTTTTATGACTTGGAATTAACTTCGTGATGGTGATGCAATATTTTAAATATTTAAATTTGAAATAAATCAGTAAATAAAGAGATATGCAAAAATATAAGATTTTTCTGCTGACTCATATTATTTACTTTATATTATAAATATTCACATAAAACTTTTGGTATTTTAATAACAATTGGGTGGTTTTAATACATTTAAAAACAGACCGAGAAAAATAACATTGACACTTTAAGTTCGGTTGGAGTCTATCAAGTTTTAGTTCTGACTTCTCTTGATATTGCTTTAAAAATGCAGAGTAAAATATGTTTGAGTATATATACAAACATATCTTCTTTCGTTTTTCTTGCAGGTCTTTAAATCCAATATCCAATTACAGTTTAATTTTCATGTGGTTTAATACTTATTATTTATCAAAATATAAACTCCCTGAACAAAATTAGCTCAACTCCAAACTTATACCTAGAGCATGAGGATTTCCGGATTTTACCTATATTAAAGTTTCAAGCCATCCAATATTCTCAGGTTTTCTAACATTGGAGTTACAGGATTACCGTGTAGTTCCGAGAAGCCTTTATAATGCCGTGCTCGTTACGTTATTGAGGTTAGAAGATTTGTTTTACGAAAAACTTGTCTTTGTTAAAACTTACACAAAAAGATTCCGGGTTGAGTATGTTAATTTTGTACAAAAGTTAAGTAGATTATATTGTACAAGTTTAATAGATAAAGGTACAACGTAAAAGGTACAACTTGTAACAAACGTACGGAAATTTACTAAAGATTCGTATTGGCTAACTCACAACTATAGGCTACAAAAATGTTTTTATTATTTCATTTAAAAGTTTAAACGTCGAATATGGACAAAACAATTAAATAAATGAGGCATTTACGCAGAAACGCAAATAATATTTGCATAACGTTCATGTTAATGAACCATTTATTCATTCTTTCATTTATTTTGTGTATTTCTGTTGGCTTACTGCACCATTTGGTCGTTTGTGTAGATATTTATGTTTTGTTTTGTTACCTATTTTATTTATTATGTCACAAAATTATATCAACGATTAGCTACTACAATAAACGATTAGATAATGATTTAAGACTTCAATTAAGAAGACGATTGATAAAAATGAAACACATTTTAAAACATTAACTACATATTAACTATATTCGTATTACACATAATTTGGAATAGTAATACAAATCAAACTAATGAGCCCCCTTATTGCTATCGGAGTTTATAATGTAATATTATTACGAAAGAGAGTCAAATAAAATAAAATTGCCTTTATTACAAGATTCGTGACATCGCGCTATTCTTTTCACACGAAATACCTAGGTTTGGCGGTAAGCTCGTCTGAAGGCAAACAATGCATTAATCACCAGCTTTTTCTTAGAAGCATTTGTACGAGTTATCTTTGTGTAAGTTTTTAGTGTTTCCAAGCTTTTGTCTTAAACTACTAAGATATGTGAGTTGAAATTTTAAAGTTGACATTTTGTGGGCGGAAGTTGTGTATCTATAAATTAAAGAAGGTTAAACTAAAACAAGAATTAGTGTCAACAGTGCTTTGTTGTTTTATCTACCTTATATTGCACAAAGTAAATCTGTTTATTTTGTATAAAGGTTAAACAGGAATAAAAGGAAATTCCTACATATATTCAAATTGAAGTTTCGTATACCCAGTCACGGTGTATGAAATTTTAATTCAACAGAAAATAAAAACTAACATATACTCGTGAAACCGATATAAAAAATATTATTTGTAGAGTAAACGCATTATAATGTAAAACTTAAAAGCATACTATCCTTTTAAACTTAATAATTATACGTTTTATCGTTGTATGTTATCACCTCTCCTTGATTGTTGTTTTATGACCTCAATTATAAATTACATCTGATAATATAATGAAATCGATTGTGCAACAAGCTTTATTTCAGGTCTCCATTGAAGTTTTTAAAGATTCTGCACAATATAAACCACTTTGAAATAATTCTTAAGTATTATCTGTTTTAAAAAAAACTATATACTAAGTATTACAGAATTTGCATGACACTAAGTAAAGATGATACGTCAAAATTAACAGATACTTAAATTAATCGAACATTTAATTAGAACACTTTGTTATGGTAGCTCTGTTCTACAAAAAAAATCTATATATTTTGTTCAGCATTTGTACAAATAGGCTTTCAGTATGTGTTATCAAATCACTTGGGATTTGGTTATTTAGAAAACGAATACCTGTTAAAAATTTAGCTGCTAATATAATTACTCAACAATAATAAAACATGACTGGTTTCATATTTTCAACAACAGCCTATTAACGCTCAATTTTACATGAAACAACTGGTTACCACTTATTAAAGTTAAAAATTGTCGTAGAATGAAGCGTGTTACTTGGCCCCAGGGTGCCGTTATTTTAACACAATGTTTGTTTGCCAGCACATTCCAAATAAAGGTTTATTTACGACTTCCTGCGTCATCCTGTCACCCGGTACTGAAAGCCTAAATACGCGTTTACATGCAATCAAAAACAAAGCTTTTTTGTTTTATGTCACTGTTGGCGATTGTGTCGAATGAGGCACTTTTGTGCAATACGTGAAATACGTTGAAATACTTTATTTCATACGCAGCACTGCCTTTTATAAAAGTTAAGATTTTGAGTTGTTAAAAATTATTTGTACATACGAAAACTAGTTGATTTGGTATAAACATGAGTAATCTTCAAGTCTGAGCTAACATTATGTAAGAATTATAAAATTATCTAAAAAAAAAGCTTTTATGGGCTTTTCGTTGACATATATTTTTAATTCCAAGTACAGATTTTACTGAATTTGGTTTTAAAGAATAACTGTATGGAAATGTGTCTGCTGTACGCTGAAATACAGTAAAAGCTCGTATCCTAATGATTTCGTAAATACCCACATTGCGATAAGCTCTGTCGATGAGTCAAAAACATACAACTTTTTGATATTTCTTATTTTAATGATTTTTTATAATCTATTATTTTTCAAAAAAAAAAAAAATTATTACTCGCAAAATTTAAGGCAGTTAAGAGGCTCCGCTTTTGATAACTGAAAACAGAACCAAAAGCAAATAGAAAGAAGTCTTTGAAATTCTATCTGGCCTTGAAATGTTCTTAACATATTTTTTCAGTTGTAAATAGCGTGAATGCAGAATTGTGAGAAAAAATAAAAACAAACTCTTACACATAATGCTTACGTTCGTAATCTTAACGTTTCATTTGTAGATCTTCTTTCGTCTTTGAAAAAACATCGAGCAATGTTTTACAAATATATAAGCAAAATATTACCGCGCCCCAGTATAAATTCAGCTTTGTTGAGAAAATTCAATTATTTGAAAATATTGTTGGAGAGGAGCATAGGATGAGCTCATCGCGGTAATGCAATCAATTGAGAGGACTAGAGGAGTTTTATCCTGGATATTTTTTCCAGTTATCAGAAGTAATGATGCCTTTGATTCTGGATAGGAATATTTTTGCTGTTAGCTAAGTAACCATTTCAGATACTCTTTGAATAATTTTTGTGTTTGGGATCTGATTGAATAAATTAAAAACAGTAAGTTAATGTTTTTTATTTGTATAATGGCTCATAATTTTTTTTAGCAGTCAACAGTTTTTTTTAAAGTTAACAGGCACTGGCTACTTTTCAACAAAAAGGCAAAACGTTTTTGCGTAAAAATATGTTTGTCATAATATATTTACATTTAATTAAACTCGTATTATATTTATACCATTCAATAACTTGTTGCCATCTTGTAGGCTGTACTGTCGATGCATCAACATCGCCAAACTCTCAGATTATTAGCTGAGTGGCTAAAGAAGTGTGTGATCTGGAATTATCAAGGTTAAAGAGTTTCTTTTCTGATGCCTAATTCCAGCTGTATTCAATCATTGTATTTTTTGAGCCAAATCATCTATTGGTAGATGGTTTTACCTGACGAGAAAAACTAATATTAAGTGAGGCCACTCCCATCCCACCAAACTCACAACATTATCTTATTGTGGGTTAACCCAAGTTTTGTCACAGTCTGTGGTGACCATAATCTTTTCGACACTTTCTTTTCGTAGGTGATACACTTTTCATAACTACTGACCATTCTCTTCAAAAATGGTTTCGTTTCTTTTTTTTTTTCGTAGAGAATCTCTAACATGGTCCATTCAGCATTTTTGTACAGCCAGACATGTGTGCAAATGTGTTCAAACTGTCTTGTGGTTAACTTCCGATTCTTCAACTGTATCGATTCTAATAATAAGCCGAATGTGCTCTATTTTTTCTAAAATGACTAGGACTTTAACCGGGTCAGGGTGACAAGGGCAAGCGGCATCTTTAACGTCAAAATTTCCGGATTGAAAACGCCTAAACCAACTTTGTGCTACGCTTACTGACATGCATTATGTTCATAAACATCACAATCTTTATTCGAGTTTTGTGCCGCATTTTGTCCATTTTTGAAATAAAATTTCAGAATGTAAATTTCTTATTTAGAGTCGCTCATTTTATCGAAATGAAAGGATATCGAAAATTGACGGAAATCAGTTATTTCTTTTTTAGTTCGTTTTCGTTAATGTAACCAAAATACATACACAAATACATATTACCAAAATCAGTCAGAAACAACAATACAACCAACCAAAGATGTTATGACGAAATACTAAATAAGAAATTTGAAAGACCTTTTCCCTGACTGATTTTGTACAAAATTAAAACGTTTTATTTCATCATAGTTAAAAAAATAAACTCTTCTTTTTATTAATCTTCATCGTGATTGCGTAAAAACACCTTAATTTTAGCTTTTAAAAGATATTTTAAGTACACGAGAGGAAAAAAACCGGCGGCAAATACCTCTCGGTACTCTTTGTCAACATTGTAAAATATATAAAATAGGTAATTAGGTATATACAGATTGGCTACGACATGAAGGAGACAAACACATGACAGCTTATTGTGGATGCTAATGCCATGCTGTAGCCAAGCTGTTTATAAAGTATTTATATGTATTATTTTTCAGTTACAGAAACAGAAACAGCTTAAAGACCTCAATTCCAAGCCCTTTTTTCATCCAAATAATCTTTGATTTCATATTAAGCTTTTTGACATAAAGTTTCCTAGACAGTTTTTAAAAATTTATTGAAGGGCAGGGATTGAACATATTTCCAAATTTTATTACGACAACGTACCGACCACGACACGAAAACGATCTTCTAATACATGATTTGCTGCTTTGGCCAGCCTAAATTGACTAACTTTTGGTCGTTCCTTGTTCTACTTATCACGGTTATCTTACTTAGTTTTAAATTTATTAATTTTCTTGTGAATATACAAAATATTTTAAATAAGAAATTGTGATGCAAGGGTTAAACCAATCCTCTCAACGATTCTCTATTTCTTAGTTTACATTTTCTGCAGGGGAAGATAGTTTTACACATAAGGCTATGAAAATAACTAAAATATACCATCGTGCCTAAGTCAGTTAAGCCTGAGTCAGTGAGTGAATTTTTTTTATACAGCGAACGCTGCAAAACAAATTCTGCTCGTCAGTAGAGACATGTGGTGGGCCCTTATTGAAGTTTCGAATCTATAGTTATGCCAAGAAAAACAGTATTATCCTTAGGTTGAACCTTAGTAAGTTGAACCTTTAAGTTGCAAGTTTGATTCGACATTAGGTGCCGTAATATTATACTATTTTTTTATTTTTTTGGCCAATGAATGCTAGATTATTTACATTAAACGAAAGCAGGACATTGGAGAGCATTGTTTACATAGTCAAAATTTATTTTTTGTATGTTAATTTAAAAAGATAATCTGCAAACAATACAATATCGTGATTTTGCCTACCATATAGGACAGATCATTTACATAGACTAGGAACGGAAATAGGCCCAGAATTAAACCATGGGGTACTCCTATCTCCACAACCGACACACACAACCTTTTATGGTTAATCTCAAACTTCTGAGTTATATTTCTTAGGTATGAAAGGTATGAAGTCAAACGCTTGAGATCAGTGCCATTTATTCCGTAGTGAATGCCCAATAAAAAAAATAATCAGTTTGAACAGTGGGAAAAAAAATTCGAAATGAAAGTAAAGTTATTATTGTAAAAGATTTCGTTGTAAAGTATGTTGAATCGAATTCCTTGTTATGGCCGATAATGTATATATTTTTTAAATTAAAATCCTTTTTCTGAACTGTTGCATACTATCCCTATGAGTTATTATCATAAAGCGAAAAACAGTTTTTGTTCCCGTGGTTTATATAATTGCTAAACTATTTATATTAAAAGCTACAGACCCAGAAGCTACGTAGGATACATTTTAGTTCAAGTAGAGTTTCTCTGTGAAGATCTTTACTTTAACTAAAATGTAAATAAATAAATCTCATCTGGAGCGGTACTACAGTCCTTCCTATTTTGACAGCGATAATAATCCCGTTTACGTGGTAATGTTTTGAATAAGGGGTAGAATAGTCAGTGCATTCACTAGTACGAAGGCAATTCTAACTGTACACGGTTGACAACTAACTGTCACATCAACTGATGATGCGATAGTCACATTCAATATTGATAAACAAAACACTTACGATTAACGACGTAATAAAAAAAATTCCTTTGGATCAGCAGTCACGCAGAAGAAACTGCACCTCTGTTTTATTATATATAATTATTATTATTGTATTAACTTATAATCTTTCATAGAAAAGGTTGTTCTTTTACATAATATGATGAAAATGAACGCCATATTAAAAAGAGGGTTTTTGTACAAGAAAATATAAGTGAATCCACCAGGGAAATTCGCATCCATCAACCGTACAGTATTGGGAATTCTAACATGGGTACAGCACAGAGGCCTTGTTGCTACGTTAAAGTACTGTTAAGTTTTAATGTGAGTGTTTAAATATTTTGTACTCTGTGCTTGAACTCTTAAACACGTTTAAAATAGTTTTGCTCATTATAACAGAACCCAGGTAAGTGTTTCGACTAAAACGTTATTGTTAAATAGTTTAAATAAGTTTTGAAGTATGAAATACTGTACTGTACTTTAAAAAAAGGAATATGTTTCTTGCTAGGTCTTCTGGGATCTTCAAATCTTTTTAGGAAGTAAGCAATCCTTAAGATTCAATAGAAGTAGAATTGCAGGAACTTTTTTCCAAACTCGATTTAAGCGTTGAATATAATAAGATGCTTAGCACATTATTTTTGCGACTTTTTTACGCTTATTGTATTTCCGTATTCAAGCCGAACATTTTACACGCAGTTAAAAAATCTCATTATATAACTAATATCACAAAAGCATATTTTATACGAGAAGGAAAATATTTTGTATTTTAAATAAAAAAATTTAAAATAAATAGAAAAAAAGCGCTGTACCTGCCTCCGAAGTGATCATTCGCGTCCGTCCGTGTTTGATCAATAGCCAGTAAACGCGGCACCCATCGCGTGGAGTACTTCTTCATATTTGAATGTTGGTGTAAGATATCGCACACACTTTCGCCTGAGATGCCTACTATACTAATTATACTTCGTTCGTTCTAAACAATGTCATGTATTTTAGTGATCATCGCGAAGAGTAGTGACCTCAACTGGGTATTCTGGATGTTCAGCATCACTTGTATTTGTATGACCACACCGCAAATCAGTAAACCGATTTTGAATTATTTTAATTGATGGAGCAGAGCCCTCATGATATTTATCAAGTCTTTGTTTTGTTTCTGTAATAATTTTTTTGCGTGAAAAAAGAATGTTTATTCGACGACGAAATTCGCTTTCTTTAATTTATGCGAAAATGCGTTTAATTGTTTTTCTTTAATCGCTGTAAAGTCGCAGGTGGTAATCACTAGAAATTTTAATTAAGTCCTTCAAAGGAGTAGTGAACAAGGAGATTTGCATGCAATTTGCGATAATTTTATTCCAAAATAGGTTTTTACCAGACTTATCACCCCGCTCAAGTATAATAATAATAGATTTAAATATCTCCAAAACAATTATCCAGTTTTAAGATTTTATAAATAATGTAAAAGAGAGTTCAACTTTAATCAATTCCTTTTAGCAAAGTTACACTACAGGAAAATACGTACCTTTTCTGTAAAAACTGCTATGGAATGAGAAACTGAAAACGCTACGTCAGGGCCTTTAGAACTGCCAGCTTGGAATTGGATTCAGTAGCTGTTCAAGGAAGCACAGACCGTAATTACATTTATAATGTAAAGAAATTGATTCACGTAAATGTTAATCGGGATTGAGTTTAGATTAAAAAGTGTATAAATTGTTTAATACTCCATCTCATTGATTACGAAACCGTAACTTGAATTCTTTGGAGAGAGAAAATTGGAAATTCGATTGTATAGATTGCCGTTTTACCTATTTATTTATGAAATTTTACAGATACGTTTTTATACAGTAGAGTTTCAAGTTTATGGCGTGAACCAAACAACTTGGAGGTAGTATATAAATATGGAGTAAAGTTATAAAAGTATCAGCAATAAATATTTTATAGCTTTATCGTTAACTGCATATTCGTCAAAGAGCACCACTTTCTTTCGTCAAAAAATGATGAAAAAAGAACATGTAGATTCAAGCAAATGAAAGTGGAAAAGTAAGTAAGGCTAACATCGCAATGTCATATTTCTTTCATAAAAAGCAGAGCTGAAACATGATAAAATTGAGCATATACACAAATATCAGTCAAACGCAATAACTTTATAAAATATAAAAAATCACAACAAATAAATAAACATTTTATATTATCCCTGAAAAGTAATTATTGCTTTTTTGGGTTATATTGTAAGAATATACACAATAAATATCAACAGCGGAATGTTTAATCTCCCAAATGATTCAAATCAAGAAAAAACACTGAAAACTAGTCTAATACCAGGCTTATCCTAATATTTTTTAAACAGGGCTTTTAAAAACTAGAACGTGATAAATTATTTTGTTACCATTTTTGTTTGTGCTTAGTACTCAGTTCTCAATATAACAAATGTTAGTTGTCATTCCTAATTTTTCGAAAATGTTATGTTAGTTTAATATGTTCACAGTTGGTGTATCTTAATAAATAAATAAACTTCATCAGTTTTAATTCATATGGCTTTCATAAAATTATTGACTTATAAAATAATAAGTTGTATGACTAATTGTAATTCGATACCGGTTCATTTAAAGAAACATCTTTCAATCCAAGTTCAGACAAGAAAAGATGTACAATTATTTTAATTCATTTGTTTTTGAAAATAGTCAGTTATCATAAAATACAATAATACTAATGAAACACACTCATGAAATTAACTTAAATGTTTAGCTTTAGTTATGTTTGAGACGTCTACGAACAATATCGTGACACTTTCTTTATGGTGAATAGCTAATAGCTAGTTCCCAAATAAAACAAGGTGGTCATTATGAAAGCAATAAAACTTCAGTTATGGCTGTGACTCGCACTGCCGTAAAAGTATTGATCTTAGAGGGAAAAATACTTAGTTTGTTTTTGAAAAAGTATATTGGCTTATCAAGGTCTGTACCCGCGTGTTACATAAGGCGTCACATCTCAAAGGAGAACTGGCAAAAAGATATGGAATCTGGCCCTCGATTCAATAACGGCGTCACAAGTGTAGAGGTAATTAAATGCACTTTAAAAGTACTTTAATAGAACACAATTAATAAAGGCTAAAAGATTTTGATGTTTACGTAAGCCTTAAAAAAACAACACTTTTAATGATTTGCGTGGGGAAAATACAAAAATATTAACCCTGACATTTCATTAATTACCTACTTAGTTGCAGAATTTCAATGTTACTACTCTGGGAAAGTCATGAAGCGATCTATTGATTGGGTGACTGCGCCGAAGCTGGATTGGTGTGAAGATGCAAGAAACTTACGTCTGATCCCCTACGCCACAATGTCATCAAGAAATTTGTTGTTACTGTAATCATGACATGATAAATAAAATAACGATTCAAATATACTGCTTAAAATAACATAGTAATTTTCATCCTAAAGTAAATCTGGCGTAACTCTTTTAAAATCACTAAAAAGTGTTTCAAGAAGTTATTTTGGAATGCGCCGCCATAGTAACTATTAAAGTAGGTACATTAAAATAACTTTCTGATAACTGAGGCCACAGTAATTCACAAGATTGGTTATCCCGTCCTTCTTCGAACTCTGTCAGACTTTCTTATAAAAATGCTCATTTTCTTCTTAGGACTTCAGATGCATTTCTTTTAAGTGGATATCATAGCATGATAAAAGTTAGTCAATTAGTCTAAGTAATACATAAGTAATTCCCGCGCAAAATTTTATTTGTATAGGGTTTGTCATTAGTCAGCCTGCATTATTATAGTATTAAGGAAACTCTGTGAATGTAAATATCACTATGGTCACCGCTCTGGCCACTACCTAAAAATCTTTTTATCGATACTGCGACGAAGATATTTGAAACATTGAATAGCAATATTCTATTATCCTTTTGAGACAGGGATCTTGTGAAAAAATTCCATCACACATTCTTAAAGGCTTTCTCACACTGTCTTTTACTCTTTGTTTTTTGACAGGCTTTGAGTTTGTTTCTCTATTGTAGGTTAACTGGGGTCAATCATACTTTTGGATTAGTAAGGATTTCTGATTCAATGGATTTAGTATTGGAGAAAGGATAACAAAGACCGATAAAAAACGATGACACATCTTGATGAAAATGACTCCTATGACGAAATCTATGATAACTAGATTAACATGATAGGAATACTAAAGCTAACTTAAGTGGATGCAACGCGTGAATTTCCTTGCTTATTCTCTAGTATCTACTGGTACAAAAATGTAAAATATTAAAATGATTTTATGGATCCAATATTAAATCGAGCTTTAAACATTTACCATAAAATATGCAGCGTTTTTGATGATATGGAGGCCATGCCTCATATTGTGCTTGCTTCATAAATATTGATATCGGAAAGATTACAGAAAACGTGTGTTACGTCATGTAACTCCATCAAATAACTTTTCCTATATAGTAGACACTTTTAAACAAATCGCCCACCTCTATAGATATGATGAAATATATAAATACATATAACAAATGTGATTTACACTTCATTCAATTTATTAACATGCCAATTAAGGTACGTTTATGTTGGGTAACTTTGAATTGAGGTCTAACTTTGAACAAAGTTGTGAAAAAGATTTAAATTTTTTTTACATGGAAACGTTTTGATGTTTCAATATCGGGACTGCGTAAATCGAATGTCCAAAATGTTTTGTAGCCAATGCGAAGTATAAAAATAAACTCTCAATGTCATAATTTTGTAAAATATCCACCTTTCCGTAGTGAAGTTGTTGGAGGTTTTTAGTGCTTGAAATCGTGATTAAAAATATAAAACTTACTGTAAACAAGAATGTTTTTGTGTTTTTCTGTAAAATGTAGTTTATAGATTATCATTTTGAAATCGTTATCCGTTTTTGAAGTTAAATATTGTGTGAAACTGATAAAGTTTTGGGTACGTTTAAAAATAGAAGTTATTTGGATAATATCGAATGGTTCAAAGTTAACTGTATCCTAAAAATATTATGTTGCGTAACTTTTAATGTGTGCATAATGTTGCTCAGTTCTCATAACGATATTTTTTCCACTAAATTGGTCTACTTTGGTATATATGGAAAGACAAAGCGATCTATCACATTTATACATCAGTGTAGATTTAATTTTGATAGATTAGGTTTTCCTGAATAAAAAGACATCATTTAATTATACGCAAAACTTACGATATTCCAATATTAAAGGTTTTTACACCTTATAAAAATTATATTCAAAGTTACCCAAAACTCATGGTTATTTTGAATTTGACTTTTGGGGAAAATTGTGGGTAATTATATTGGTTTTTCCGTAAATTCATCATGTTATAAAAATAAAACAATTCAAAAGGAAATTGTTCATTCAATAAAACGAAGGTGTAATAAATATAAATCAGATGTAATATCTCAAATACTGTAAAAAATTTTCAAAGTTACCCAAATTTACTGTATTTAAATTCAATAAACTGAAATGTTGTAAGTTTGAATTTTTAAAAATGATTTTAAAATTAGATGTCATGAAAATCGGATTCTTTTGATATCGATCAAACTATTTTTAAATGAATAATAACAATAATATAATTATTCAAATGATTCTGGTTTATAAGGTAGAACCCACTTACCTACTAAAGAAATACCATACAACTATAACACAACACAGACAGTATGTATAATCGTAATATAGAGGATTTTTATAAGAGTATATTTGAGTGAGGCTCGAAATAAAAACATACATAAACATTTGTCCTCATATAATTCTTTGACATACTTAATAATGTTTATGAACAAAATGTTATTCAAAAACTAAACAATAATCACGTTTTTAATTGTCGCTCAATAGATATGCATTAAACTTGTTTTATTTGACTACAATATATGTACGTTTGTGCTGGGAAATTCTATTTTATAAACTCTATTTGTCTTATATCGAAGGTGATAAGGATGCTTTCTTTTAGTGGCTTAGTTACTTAAGCGTTTCCGTGCTTGGCGTGTTAAGCCGTGGGTCCCGGTCGTTGTCGTAAGACAACAGTAGTTAAGCCACGTCAGACGCCTATGGATTTTCCAGAGGCTTGATCAAGTCTGACACTAAAGGTTTCATACCCTCACACCATAAATAGTTGTAATTAGTAAAGACTTATGTTTGAATTTATTCCAGATAGAATTGTTTATATCGCTACGATATGTTCTACGCTTTCTATTATATATTATGTTTAGCCAAGCTGTATGTCCGCCTGTCGTTGGACTCGTATGTATCTCGTGAACTCTAATATGTAGACAAATAAAATTTTCACACAGCGCGTTTTCAATTCCCGCTACAACAATAAATTATAAAAATTGAAAAGTTAAAGGGGAGTAAGAAACGTGGGAAAGACGAGTTCTTATGAAACTAAAATTTGTTGAGCCGAATAATGGGATTGAATAATTAATAGATGTATAATTTGAGTAAAGTCGGAAACAATTCATAACTTGGCAGTAAACATAGGCTTTTATTGATGTTTTAAACTATTTAAATCTGAAGTACTTTACTTCTACGAAAAATGACAGACACCTCGTTTAAAAATTTATTTAGGCTTTGCTGTTATGACGGCCTGGATTCCGATATCAAAAACTAATGTAAAAAATACTTAATACTAAAAACGCTTACCAGAATTAAATTAATTTACAGTAACTATGTCTACTATACCTAAAAACACGTAATTTTATTCATAACCCAAAAAGGTTAACTTTAAGTTGATTAAATTTCAGCCATACAAAGGTTAAACCATGCTAACAAAGTAAAAAGCGGTACTTTAGCTATAATAATGAGTAAGTCCCCTAAATATTTAGGGTGGATGTGACACGCAACGCCTAATCGGTTCATTGCACACCGTTTTCCTAGCGAAAACATTGATTACTATGTTCCGCCTCGGTGCGCCTGCTTCCTTAAGGCTGGCGTTCACGAAATTTGTCACTTTCCCCCCTTGATAGTCGTTTAGTATATTGTCGGAATACTTTTTTAAGGAAGAACGTTGAAATTCGGGCTTGATCGCAGCGTTTATGTTATAATAAACGGTTCTGTTACAACTACAATATAAAGGTGCCTTTATTTCGTAATCAATATTTTGTTATATTTTATCTTAAACATTACAAGGGCATCTTTTAGTTTAAGGTATAAAGAATTTAAACTTTTTTGTGAATATGTTCTTACAAACTATTTTTATTCCAACTATTAAACTTTATTTCCCATCACCGTACACTCGAGTATAAAAATAAGTACACGGGAATATAAAGTACAGGCACGTCATTAAATATAAAATTAATAGAGATGAGATTGCGCAGAGACGCGAACGATGTTCGCGCTCGGATGGATTCCGGTATAATATGCACTAGGTCTTGAATAAGTACAGTCAAAAAGAATGCTTTTATGTATACTGCTATGATTCACGTGGTCTCTTGAAGTATTTTTAGAACGTTGAGCTTTAAGATCTCAATTCATTTAATTTTAGCAATCTGAGCCTTTTTAATCATTTTACATAAATGGGTAATACGTATTTAAGTATATAATAATACATTTTATGTTTTACATCTCCTGACGACTGTACTATCATAGCAATACATTATTAAAAGAACCCATTCCCTTCGAGAAATGCCGTCGTAGGCATGAACGGGTAGATCTAGTTAAAACACGCGTCTTGCGTCACAGCACTGATCGAACACGACAGTCACTTATTTTTATAGTGTAATTTAGTCGGTGAATGTACATTTTAGAGTTTCGTGAATGGTAAAAAATAAATTCTCATAAAAAAATCTTTTTTTAAGCTGTTGACACTCATCACTTCGCATGTCAATGCCAGATTTCCTAACACTTTTATATCAGTCCGAAAAATGACACATTAGCTCAGACCACAACTCTTAAAGAAACTATATGGTGAAAATGAAAAAATAATATAGACACTGCACACAAAACTGGGATTTGTATAAAGTATCTACATTATATTCACGGAACGATAAAAAAGTCACAGGGAGTATGGCATTGAACAGTTCTTAAACATGTCTTTGGGAAAGCAGCTCAGAATTATGGGTTGAGCGCAGGTAACTTTTCCGAACGGTAAAAAAGTCACTCGGTATGTTTTATATAACATTAATATAAATCATACAAGCATCAAAATTAAATAATTCTAGGTGCATTACAAAATAATAGGTGCAAAGAAGCGTCCACTAGCTTCAAATCAAACATTAGGTATATCTTAATTTTATCAACAATTGAATCTAGCTTATCTTGTTCACATAATTAAGCAAAATCAAATAGTTTTACTAAGCCTAACCACCAAAAGAACCTACTAATATGAACATTCGAGGGGAATCCAGACAACGTACTAAAAGGTCGTATTGAACCATTGGCATGAGATTGATTGCTTTTGACCACTTATAATTTATTCACACTAAGTGTAGTACAAAAGCTTTCAACGATGGGAACAAACATAAATATTGATTTACTTTAGAAAACATACTACATTATTCCCTGATCTCTGTGGTTTGTTATTAAAAAGTTTGCTCCTATATTTTGAAGTAATTTCCTTCATTCTTTTAACTCTTCTTAGATATCTCTTAAATGCTATTATTTTTTCTTTTATTTTGTGCAATCTTAATGTTATACTTAAGGTGGTTCGATTTCCATACAAAAAACAATCGGTATTCACTGATACAGGATATATAATAAAGCTTTAATTACGAGTTCTACAAACTATTTTCTAGTTAAATTTGTCGCTAAATGAATAAAAAACCATACTTTTCATTTAGAAATCAAAATTAAAAACTGAAAATTTTCATCTAATTTACGAATGTGTGTGTGACAATAACACGATATGCGACGTTGCCTCTTCGTGCGTTCACCGAAAAAGACAAACGCTCGGGGATGGTTGCTCGTGCGCTATGTTGCCGTTCTTACTGTCTGTCTGCTCACTACTTAGTTTACTTACACTTTGTTTTGTTGGTTATTTCTTTCTTACAAATAATATCAACAACGCGTCTTTAGATTCATAATTTGTTTTTGAATCCCTTATGCATTTACTGTGTCGTTTATACGCCACTCAGCCGTCGTGATCATGGTCGTCGTCATGGAAGGAACTTCAAAGGCACTTTATAGAAAACACAAATATTCCGGCCCACCGAAATCTAAAAAAAGGGCTCGAGCTCAACTAAAACGCCATTACGGGGATGGTGTATCGTAAGTAATTATCTATTTTACTTCTTGATTAGGTACCTACCTATATTTTCTGTCATTTGGCCTGCATTTGGGTAGCTAGGGTTGGAAAGGATGATATTAAAGTACTTAGTTTCTTTCTCCTTTTACATAGTACCAGTCAACAAATATTATACATATTTTGTTCTTTCAGTCGTGTGGAGGTACGGCATACAAAAAAGAATATAGCTATAGTAGAAAGTGAAGAAGTTAAAAGTACAAGGTTAGTTTTAGTATCCTATACCTACAATACATGTTATGTGTACATGTCATAGCGAATACCATATTTTGAATAATATGTTTTAAAACTGTATTTTATTTCAGGTGTAGTGCTAAATGAGGAGGCAATTACTGAAATACAATGTTTTCCTTCACTAGCAAGAAAATCAATAGACATCCTGACTGCTCCTGAGAGATGAGAAGAATTTTCCCATTGTCGAAAAGAATAGAGTTTTATCATTGAAGGAAAATCACAATTACTACTACCAAGTAAAACATGATATTATCTCATCACACTTATTTTGTAAACTTTATTTTCATTTTAGTAAAGCAGCAAACAAACACTGGAGCAATCTGATGGTAAAAAACAATCCAGGCCAACATATATCTCTATGTATGTATGCTAATCAAAGGTGAAATTATTGAAATGAAATGAAATTATTAATAATACATTAGTGACCCAAGATTTAAATGTTCAAATTCAAATGTGTAATTTCGCTGATTGGTCTTCCCTTTTATCTGAAAGACAACTCCTTTACACATTTTTATTATGGTGGTTGAAATAGGGAACTGAAACTGGGCTTCATCTTCAAATTCAATTATATCATGTTACCGGTTTCATTCCACCCAGGGGTGCATTGGCATGGCTATATTATAGATATAATTAAGTAAATCCGGGCTATGAACAACATGTGTGCTAAATTTTTATATATTGTTTGTATTCTACCAGGTACTAATTATGGTTTTCTTAGGTTCAGGGCTACTAAGGATTACAAGAATGAAAAAATGTTATATCATTGGTTTTGTGAATTCAACTATGCCAATAACTGTACTTGAAGTACAAAAAAATGAACCATTTATTAAGAAAATGATCCATAAATTGGTTTACTTTTATAAAAACTCCATATTGCCAGAAATAATACAAAGGCAAATACAAAAGGGAGCTAAATGTATTGATCTAGAATAAGTGCATAAAATAAAAACCCATTCGAACTATTGTGTGTTTCTTGATTTTTATTATTGACAAGACCTATTATCCTAAAAATCCTACTTCCTCCAAATACAAATATACAAACATTTTCTGCTGCATATTTTTCATACTTATACCTAATTTATTTATTACAATATAAATAAAGTCCCCGGATAATCACACTGCCTTGCCTACTGGGCCCCAAGACTTGTGTTACCAAGTAGCGGACTAGGGGGGAGGGAACCTAGAATTTTAATAAATATAGGTATAACATCCAAGACCTGGTTTTTTTTTTGTTTTTTATTAATTCTTGTTCCGTGCGAGGATCGAAACCGCGACCTCACGATCTTACGGCTAGCACTTTAGGCTAACATATCAGTGTGATCGAATAAAAGAAAAATTATTTGGTACCCCTTCTGTCACAAAGATATTGCGTTGGATAGGGACCCATAACAACACAAACATCGGGTTTTCACGGCCTCCATAGTGCAGTGGCTGACTCACCAAGCTGTTGATCAAGAGGTCCTGGTTTGATTGTCACACAGAAGACAAAAATTGTTCCGTTTCTAGGTATATATGTAAATAAGTACCTGCTAGTTGGCTATACATATGATAATCCATAACACCAACCATGGCTTTCTTAGGCGCCATGGATTACTACTTTGGGGATATTATAACAGTAACATATACGCAAAAAGAATAATTTTTAAAGAACACCAGAATTTTGCCGCCTCCTTTTTTATAATCTGGTCTAAATATAGCTATATTATAGTTAGGTACTTATATTTCTATCCCAACGAAAAAAAAAATACTTCGGGGTTCGAACTAACAACTTGCCGCTTAGAATCTAGGCGCACGCATAAAACGCCAGCATGCTATATTTGTGTCATATTACTACGTAAACTAAATATCAAACACTCGCTACGAGGAGGCCATAATACATGTAAAAAGGACGCCGTCTGTTGCGCTCTCTATCGCACTTGTAGGAGTTTTGTTTGCTTGTGTGCGATATGCTTAAACTACGTAAAGGAATACATAATTAACTTATTTGGATAGTACAATACAACAAAACGTGTAAAGTAATTTTTGGCAATTCTGTATTTATATAAAGATGTCGCGAAACATCTTTAAAGTCAAAAAATTTTAAAGCTGATTTCACAAATAAATAAAAACCAGAAATTTGTGGAACTAGCGCCATCTAGCGGGACTTTAGCTTTTTGTAGGCTCATCGAACCACCTTAAGGAAAGTAGCGGATGATTCCCAATAAGAGGATCTTCTGACTACTCATTGGAAAGTCTCAGAAATGTGTTGTAACCAAGATTACTGAAATAAACGCATTTCTTTTTTTCAATTTACTTTATTATTACTTAATGAAAAAGTTTTATGTTCAGATATTAATAAAAGCCACTGGTAAATGTGATGGTAAAGAAGCGACATTTTTAATCCATCTGTCCATTCAATTCATCTATTATCTAAAAAATATTTCATTATCTTAATATTATACAAACTTATAAAATCAAACAGTATTAAATAATAATTTGTTGTAAACTTATATTAAGAGGTATTTTATACGCAATATATAAATAGAAAGTGAATTATGATGATGACGCTAGTAAGACGATATATGGCAAAATGTCTAAGTGATATACCAAAAATTTTCGCAGAATCAACATAGCTTAATTTATTAAAGCCTTTATTAGGAGCATTTTCACACCATATAGATGATAAAAGCATAAAATATACATAAATACGCTATAAAATTTTTATTAAATGGCACAAATATAAATGCCTCCATAATGATGCAATGGCGTCATATGACACATTTATTTTAAGTGCCGTTTATGTTTGCTTCCTTTGCTAAAGAATTCTCTAATAAATTTACGGAGCTTTCAGTTAAATGGGAACATTTCCATGACATTTAGATAAACAAAACAAACTTCGGGTTTTAAATATTTAGCCGTCATACTGACTTCTGATAACAGTTTTGGTTTGAGGTCGACAGTCAACTCATTGTAAACTTTTCGGTTGCTAAATAATAAATTTAATTTTGAGTCAAACTTAGTTGCAACTTTAGTAAACGAAATCAATTTCTTTAATGATAAAACTTTGCCTATCTTATCGTATATGAGTATTAATTTTCAGAGTTATAAGAGTTATAATTTCAGAGTTAAGGTAAAAATGCTATTTTTAACAGTAACTTTCACCGGTTATCCGCCCAAAAACTATACCAGATTAAATATTCTGTGCCAAGCTGACTACCACATATAGATAATATATAAAAAAATCGAAGCGTAATAATATTATTTAACATCAATTTAACATTTACTTCTGTGTGTAAAATGTTTCAATTAGGAACGGTAAACAACGCATGCTTCTATAGGTACTAACCAACACTTGGTACAATTATATGTAAATTCAAATACGAAATGCTCAGAAGATAATTAAATGTTTCTTGAATGAAAATGATAATAATACAAATACATAATAGAATTACTGACTCGAAATTGAGTTTAAGGAAAAACAAAAGCCTTGTGTGAATAACTAGGCTTCGAAAATTTTATATGGAATTGCATAAGGTGTAATTATAATTATAATGTGCTTAACTTATTTGAAAACTGAAATATGGTAACCTTGATAAATTGGGAAAAGTTGCAAAGTTTTCATTTTATGATTATGTAGTTGTCGTTGGGTCCAACCAAACATTTTGCTTGTGAGTTTTTATATCAGCTCTGTAACTGCAGGAACCGAATACAAAACTGTGTATCTCGCGATGTTTTAGAAGTGACGGACAATTTGACTAGTTTTTGACAGCCATGTCACATTATGGTGTGGTCTGTATGGGTCCTAGAAATTATACTAAGTTTTATTTATTTTAAGTATTTTATATAAAAAATGTAATTACAATATACTCTTATTAAAACTTTCCATTAAACTGTCCAAACGCTTGCTCCAGCAATATGACTAAAAAGAGGAGATCAGTTTGTTATTTGCTTGTTTCTTTTGATACTCAGCTAGAGTCTATTTTCTTTCTGTCATATTGTGTCATTGTAAAACACTTATGTTTTGTGCCTTATACACCGACGTTTTGGGCCTTCATGGTTAAATCCAGATTGATGGGTCAAAGTGCACTGTTTGACGTATGAATACAGTTATTTATGAATACACTTTAAGCAGTAGGGTACTTCACATCAATAACTATTTCTAAATCTTACATGTAACCCGATGTACTTCTGTACCCTACACTAGATATTGCTTTCTTGCAGACGTCATCCAGTATTATTTTTTATGTGTGATTGTATTGAAACGGGTAATTAGGAAATCGATTGTTATTATTGCGCTTATGGCTGGTTTACACGTATTAAGCGGTTATGTTGGTAAATAACTAAATTTAAAAAAACATGTTTAGTCAAGATTACGTGTAAACATTTAATTCAGTGACAAGAGGTAAGTTAAAATTTAGTACGCAAGTGATAAAGTAGATAAGGATTTAATCTATTTTTTGTATAATTAGGCGGATGGAGCTTCTCACTTCATACATTTGAACATGATTTTTCAGTTAAGTGCATAAGTTGACAAAGCGGTAGGTGGACAAGAGCTCGTACTTGTTTCGCAGTTTCCCTTTTTTTTTCAAAATGACGGAGTGGAGTTTGACTCTACTTAAAAATTCGAAAAAATATTTAAAGTAAGAATGCTTGTAAAATATACAGAGTAAAAACTTCAAAAATCAACATAGTTTTAATTTTAATTCCTAAACACGAATCCTTATTTGATCAATCACAAATCTAACCACAGAATTGACTAATTTCTTTAGTTATCGAGCGTCCATCTTTGATGATTTTATCTTAATATATTTAGACACAAAATGTAGTAACTTTAAATTTGGTTAAAATTTAGTTACTACTCAACTACTCAATACGTGTGAATCAGACATAAGGGCCTACTATGCTTTATTTTACGCCAAGATTTGTGCCATCAGTTAATTTATCTCACTCATGTTACTTAAAGGGAAAAACTATAAAATAACATTGAAACGCATTACTGTAATACAAAAGAGTTTATTTCAAATTTGCTACGAATCTTTTTTGTTTGGTTTCATAAAGTTTTTAATTATAATTAGTCCCTTCCCTCTAATATGGTTGGGGAGGGCGATGGCTTGATCTCGCGTTAACTCGTGAACGGGGGCCGTTTGAGGGTGTTCGTCGCTTGGATACTTGGGGGAGGGAGATTTGCCGAGCTAATAGATGCAAATAAGAATAATTTTGTAAAGACATAAAAAAACACTGTAAATTGATTTTGAAAAAAGAATACCCGTGAAGTTTCTTGCCAGTTCTACTCCACGAACGTTTTTCCGAACTGATGGTAGAGTCATGTTTTATTTGACGTCAATAAGAACACGTAATTGTCAATGTTGAGAAATAAGTATTTGAGTTTGATTTTGAATTGGAATGGCCCTTTTACCAAATATCAATCCGTTTTAGTGATAAAAAAAAAATTGGAGCGATAACAAGTATACTTGTATACCTTATATTCTCAATGAATTTTGGTACAAAAATAATAATTGAGGAAGATGTTTTACACTATTTTCGTAGCTGCCAAACGAGCAAGCGATCGGCTTGATGTTAAGAGACGTCCGTGCCCAGAAAAGCTTTTAATAATACTTTTAAATTATATTGGCTTTGTGTGATTATTGTATTGGAATATCGATTATGGACGCGTTGCCAACTGTAGACTTCGTGATCATAACAAAGAAAAACATTACTACCATGAATAGAGGAGTAACCTTATACTGGGTACGCCTCATTTTCTTGGATATTATTATTACAATGGAACAAAACTGCGGTTTAGCATTTATGAATAATAAATTTAAAAAAAAAAAACAAAATATAATCGAACATTCTTTTGTATTTTTCTATTCATTATGTATGTTAATAATTCATTGCAGTACAAATACGAGTATGAGGAAGGTATATTTGTAGACCTTATATTTGTAGAAAGTTATTTTATTCATATCAGCTTTTTCTCAGTAGGTGATCCTTTTTATCGGTAAATATGGATGCTTCGTTTTCAGCTGTACGGACGTTACAGGATAAATTTTCCATGAATTTTGAGAAGCCTAAAAATCTTTGGTTTGCATGAAACCTTGACACATTTCAGGAAATAAATATCTCAGACAAAATTTGTGTCCTTTAAATATAAAAACTTTTTGGTTTGAAAAACAACTTGGAAATAGGTACAGATAAATCAGGATTTTTATGGTTTTAATACTTTTTAATTATCTGAATAACCAAATGTCACCTTCACCATTTTCTAATACATATACAAGCAATTTTCCCAGGAAGCGAAAAAGAAAAATAAGGTAAAATCGTTCAATTGCTCAAGAAACAATGCCTAAAGTATATGACTCATGAAATTCAGCTAAACGAAATTGCTGCTCTCAGTGTGCCCGTTCAAACGTGTTACGAAGAAAATTTGATTGCCATAATACAGCTTGATAGCATATAAATGTAATATTACGAAAAAAGTTACAAGAATTATATTTTATGAAATTACGAACAATTTTTCTGATGTTTCTTTACAAATGACGAATTCAAGTTACGATTTGTGTTTTTATATGTAAAAACACAAATAATTTGTAATAATTTCTACTACTAATAATTTCTATCTTATCCCCGTATAGTTCAAAAGCAAAATTGTACAGGTGAAGAAGCTCACCACCACAGTTTAATATAATTCTTAAAATTTAGGAATGTATTGATATTCAAAGTTGAATGAGGAACTACCCCCAATAGACAAACCCGAATAAATAAAGTAGTTGAGTTCACATATATTTTGGACTTACCTGTACCTTACTCATTTCTGATATCACTTGTTCGATTTGTATTTTGACCGTTTTAGAGATACAATATACTATATGATAATGAGCTCTTTTGAGGCTTGACACGCGTCAGATCAATCAGTTATTTATGTCGTAATGACAAGTACTGATAAGTACTTTAGGTTTGATAACTGCAAAAAATGTAAGTGATAAATTAAGTTTTTGAGTATAAAAGTACAACAAACAAACAAACTCCCTTTCATGTTTTTAATATAAGTACGATAGAGAAATTAAAGGATAGTCTTGGTAAAGTTATCAAAATTAATACAAACTGGGCCAATCAGAAAATTTTTCGAAAAAAAGTGTTAATGTATTGTATGTATGTATGTATGGCGAGTTATAATTTATTTTGAAAATTTTATTATTTAAAAATACAGAAAAATTTGATCCAAATTTAAATTTCCCTCTTAATTTGTTGACCAGCGTTATGAAACTATTGTGTCATAGAAAGATGGATCGGCGTCGGGAATATTTTCGTGCAATGATGTCTACGAATTCAAGTCCAACTTGAAACCTATTAAAGTGTTTAGTCGGCATCAATTAGCTTTTCTGATCAAAGCGCCTTCTGAAGTAACCGTGTACCGCTGATATAACGAATTTAAGTGCGGTTGTTTAACTTTGAAGGATGAAGAAAGATGTGGTCCTCCTTTGACTGCTGTTAAGGAAGTGAAAAATTTGATTCAATAAGCAGATTGTGCTAAATCAAATCTGAAGATTGGATCGGGAAGCGTTAATTATATTTCACACAACCACATTGCGAAAGGAAGATTGATTTGCGCTGGGTACTCCACAACCTCACCGATACTCAGAAGCTGGTGCACGTGGAATTGTGCCATGATATGATTGGTAAATTCAAAGTAGGTGTACGATATCATAACAGGTGAGGAGTCTTGTATTTATCAATATGACCCAGAAACAAAGTGCCAGTCAACAGTATACTTGTTTCAAAATAAACCAACGCCTACGAAAATGAAACGATCAGAATTCACTGCAACAATTTGGATCGCCAGTATTTTCTCCTTAACGGGGTATTTAGTATAAATTCCCTTAAAAAACCAAACAATGCAGCAATGCAGACTGAAACACTGCCAAAAACTTGCCAGCACGACGACGCTCCCGCGCACTCTGCGATTGAGACGATGGATCTTCTAAACACCACTCTCGTATAACTTTCGGGTCTACCGCCTCTCAGCCCTGGTCTGGCACCGTGTGACTTTTTCTTGTTTCCAATAATTAAAAACCAGCTCCAGGGGATACAGTTTACATCACCAGAAGATGTGCTCACTGCGTTCGAGAAGGCCGTTGAGGAGTACCTGTTGCAGACTGGAAAATGCGCTTTGAAAATTTGTATAGGCGCTGGTAGAGAGTTCTTTGAAAAGATGTTATAAAAAATATATGACCTGCAGAACATTTTTATTTTAATAATAATCGAAATTTGTTTATTGTCAATACCGTCAATATTTATGATAAATTAAATTCGATAAATTAATAAACTTGGAGTGTTTTTCACCTTTACAAAATTATAAAAATTCAGCGTTTAAATTATTTCTTAATTTGACCTATTTATATTACTATTTTTATTATTATTACAAGTTTTCGAAAACCTGTGATAAAATATTAAGGTGAGGCTTTTCCTCCTTAGCTTTTAGCTTTGATAATTACCTCATTATAAATAATATTTATAAATGCATTAACTTACTTGTATTAGGTAAGTTTTTTTTTCTACCATCATACTTTTTCCTTCATCTCTCCTTAGCGTCATGATTCACAATCAGCCTTGAAATCCAAAAAAAATATGAAAACCTTGGTTTTAAATTCCCTAAAACACCAGGGAAGTAGATATTTTATGCTATACAATGTCTACATTTATTAACGTTATCATGAAGTACTCATCTTTCGCTAATTCGAAATCAATAGGGATCATGTTTCGTAATCAACGCTCGAGTGATATTCCATGAATCAGAACGAATAGCTGCTCGATTTGTATTAGCAGTATATAAGAGATATTTTCCTAGAGGTTCTAACCTATAATGATTTGTAGACTACTACTTGATAAGTAAATCTTTGAACTGTATTTATTTTATTCATATAATGCGCTATGGTCTTCTACTACATAATATTATGACCTAGAAGCGTCCTGCCGCACACGCTGAAGGTCCCAGTTTCGAGTCCTAGCTGAGGCATTAATTCGTGTGGCGCACGCAGATGTTTGTTCTCGGGTTATGGTGGTTAATACTTATGTTTGTATTTTTACTCTGGTGTCCTCCCATATAGTTGGAGTGTTCTTTTTTGTTCCCCTCCACAGAGAGGGCAGGAGGATAAAAAATGCTCTGACGCTTACCCCGCGCGCGTGGTCGAGGTTATGTGGGACTCGCTCCGAGCCTACCAGAGCCACTACCCCCTTATAAACCCCCTGAATGATTCTGGCAATTTTTGCCTCACAGCCTTCATCTGAAGCCGACGCCCAATTGATGGAAAAGGCCGTGCCAGCGGGACCCTGAAGGGATCACCCACTTGGAATTGCATAGCACTAAAGGTGCTCAAAGCACTGAAGGTGAATTCATAGCACTGAAAGTGCTCAAAATAAAAAATAAAAATTGAATTAATTCGAATTTAAATTAGAATTAGAAGTTGCGGCCTGAAGGGCTTCGAGATCTAGGGACAGTTGCGTGGCTACGTTCGTGTGCGCGTTTCTCGGTCTAGCGGCTTAGAATTTCGAATCTATGACAGGGGTAGTACACGAGACTGAATCTCGAACTAAAGGATTGGGGTCGGGTTCGGAGCGTTTGAAGAAAGCTTCCGAGCGTGTTTTGAGGTGCTGTTGCACTGTAGGTAGTTCAAGATCTCTGTGCAGGTCCGCGTTACGCACGTACCAAGGTGCGTTTGTGGCCCTGCGGCAGAAGAGATTTTGAACCACCTGCAATTTGTGCAGGATGGAGGATTTGGCGTGGGCAAAGATTGGCGAGGCATATGTCGTGACGGGTCTATCGCAGGTCTTATAAAGCGTACGTTTGTTTCTGAAAGACATTTTACTTTTTCTACCTAGCCTACTATACAGGCGGCCTAAGTAAGAACGGTCGAGTTTCGTTACTCTATCGACGTGTGGCTTGAAAGAAAGCGTCTGGTCTAAAGTAACATTATTTTATGACATTTTTAATATTTTTTACAATCTATGCTTTGCAAAAAAACGGGTTAAAATATCAAATAAATACAAGACACCCAAGTGGATTACAAAAGGTCTAAAAAAATCGTGTCAGACAAGACGGCAGTAAAGATACCAATTTTATAAAAATCAATCAGTTTTTGATAAAAATAATTATGAGCATTATTCAAAGTCATTACGAAAATGCATGAATCTTTCACAAAAACTTCATAATCATAAATTAATTTTTAATTCCAAAAATAAAAGTAAAACCTGTTGGAAGATAATAAATAAAAAAAACTTTGGATTATTTTGACAACCACATAGAGCAAATACTAAAGAACGGAAAGATTATAAAAGATCCGCAAGATATTGCTGAAGAATTTAAATTAAGATGGTTTTACCACTAAAGTAATAAAGTATTGTAGCGCAGAATTAGCAGCACCTTTAGAGTTTCTTTTAAATTTGTCGTCTTCCATTGGTCAATTTCCAGATTTATTGAAAAAAATCTATCGTAAGACCACTTTTTAAAAAGGGGGAACAAACCAATCCTCCCAACTATCGTCCTATTTCGTTAATCGAGATATTTTCAAAAATATTTGAAAAAGCAATGAAACAAAGGCTTATACATTTCATTGCTAAGTTTGACATATTATGTAAGCAACAATCGGGTCTCCAGAAAGGAAAATCAACAACCACTGCTATTTTCGAATTAGTTAATGAAGTTGCAAATAGTATAAGCTTAAGAAAGGAAACAATAGGCGTTTTCTTTGTATGTCCCGAGCTTTCGTCTTTTTCTCGCATAACCTGTTGCTTCAAAAATTAGAAAATTATGGTATTAGAGGCACAGTGTTGAGTTGGTTTAGGACATACCTAATTGACAGTCAGGAAAGTGTGGAAATGCAATATATAAATGACAAAAAAGAAATAGTTAATTGTAGGTCAAAGTTTAAAAACATAATGAGCGCGTTGCCACAAGGCAGTGTTCTCGGGCCTCTTTTATTTCTTTTATATGAAAATGACCTACCCAACTTGACATCTCATAAATATTTTCTATTTGCAGATGACATATCTTTTATTTTGACTAAGAAAAATAATAATTTTGAATATGACATTAATAACACTATAAAATTAATTATAAATTGGTTGACTTATAATAATTTAAATATTAATTTAATAAAAACTAAATATATTAGATTTAACACAAATAAAGTTCTCAATAGTATTGACATACATTATAAAAATGACAAAATTGAAGAAGTAGAATGTACCGAATTTCTCTTGTGTATGTTCTAAGCAGACTGCGGAAAACCTGTGCACTTTCAACCGTAATGACTGCTTACCATGGGTATGTCACGTCTACCTTAAGATACGGTCTCATCACTTGGGGGAATTCTACGGAGATAAACAAGGCATTTATAGCACAAAAAAAGTCTATTCGGGCAATTTTTGGAAAAGCACCGGACGAATCAGCCATACCTTTATTTAAACTGTATAACATATTAACATTGCCATAGAAATTGCTATGTTCGTAAAAAGCAATGCTCATTATTTTACTCAAGCTAAGGACATTACGAGAGCAACACGACACAGAAATCGATTAGTGTATAATTAATTACCACGCCTAGAACTCTATAACAGGCAGTGCTACGCCATGTGTATCAAAATATATAATGCTGTTCCTAAGGAAATTCAGTCGTTGACTCAAATTTAATTTAAAAAATCATTTAGTAAATGGTAAGTGAAAAATGTTTTTATTCGATTAAGGAATATTTTGACAAAATTAAGAGGTAGAATTTATTTAATTGTATAATGGAATATTTAATTGTAATAATTTCATAATAGTAATATAAATAATAAAATGTATTGGTGGTGGGGTGTAAATTAATAATGACATTATAGTTAAAAAAAAGCAATGTCAATAGATTTAGTGACTTACCTTATTATAATACAGTACAGCATAGTATGTGGAACTATATTTCTGCGTAACATCTTTTTTGTACCGTACTATGAAGCAATAAATAGTTTGAATTTGAGTTTGAGAGTCCGCAGATTGTGCGAGCCTCTCTGAAGATCACCTTCGAGTTGGGAGTGTTTGACAGGATGACTAACGCGAGAGGAATACGTCCACCGCGGTTGGAGCGCATCTTGTGCACAGCTCTACCCGGGAAGCCTTGGGACTTAAGGTCCTCGAGGATGTCATCGTTGGCGAGCTCGAACGGGATGCCCCGTAATACTGCGCTGATCTTACGCTCCTCTGGGAGGGCGTAGGTGTGATATGCGATTTGTCTAACTGATAAGAGCCTAGTGAAAGCGTGGCAGTCGTCGATAGTCGCAACTTGAATTTTTATAGTTTCGCCTGTGTTTGTTGCTTTAACGTAATTAATTTTGTGCTCTTTGCACAAGTTAGAAACTGCGGTCCAGCGCGTTTGTTCGTGGAGGAAGACGGGTGGAGGGAGCTGAGGTTTAGATGGGATGGGAACGCAGCGCGTTGCTGGCTTGGATGGAACCGACGGGGTCGCGGTCACTTGCAGTGACATTAACGGCGCGGGGGCTGGTGTTGAAGACACCGGGTCGGGCTCGGGTGTTGAAGACACCGCGGTTTTTGTCGAACGCTTCTTAGAGCGTTTGGCGACTAACTGGAATGGGGGCTCAGGAGAGCCGGTTAAGGTGGCGGCGTCCGACAACGCATCAGACGTGGATTTCGAGCCACTCCCAGGTACTCTTGCGGCGCGACGTGCGAGAGGATGTGTCTGACACACAGTCCATCTCGGCCGGGGACGTGGTAAGCGCTAATAAGGCCTGTGTGAAGAATGGGGATGTCCGACGCAGCGAGCGCCTGGGTGAAGGCCTTCGCAAAGTTTACCAAACTCTGATGGGGAGGCAGGGAATTACCTAAGTTCCTAACAAACCTAGCAAACCCTAGTGGCTAGCCTCCCTATTAGCGGTAGGGGGCTGGGGACGAACGCGAAGTGATGCCCCTATGGGACAAGCACTGTACCTTCACCCTGGGAAGAAAGGCCCCTGTACCAGGATCCGGTCTACCGGTTTCTTTGACGGGCCTGAAGGGCCTGAAGGGCCTTGTAAGCGCACCGGGTCAACGCTATCAAGCTTAGTTGTCACCGTTAAGTATCCACCTGATCAACGCGTGGGTCTACTACAGAGTGTGTTGTCAATAAATTGGCAACAAATACCGGCCGTAGACCTGACGGGTTGCACTGAAAGTGCGGGATTGACTACGTTATGACCTGAGTCTCCAACTAACGTAACAAGCGCCCAGCGTCAAGTAAGTAGCCAGAAAATCAGCCCGAGCCTTGCGAAAGAACGTGGAATACCAACGTAAGTAAGCTCAACCCTGTTGTTGCTACTTCCCACCGAAGTGAGGGAACTGTTCCAGGGGTGCACAAAAGTGCGGAATTCGTAAGAGGTGCGACCGCGAACACATCCGAACGGGGTCGTACGCAGAACGGGTCTGGGGCTACACTTGAGAGTGCGGCAGGAATGGCATTTGAGTAATTGATACGAGAGCAGGGAGCAACCGTCAACATGTCCAAACGGGGCCGGATGCAGATCTTGTCTGATTTTGGGTTGGAGTGTTTGTCAATTGATTTAATAAAATATATTTTTCAATTTGGAGAGCGTGATTTAGCGCAGTTTTCGCTGAGTTTTTGAGCTGAAAGTCCCAGGTATTAGTAATTATTTCGAATTCCACGGTAGTGACCGAAGCGTGGTCGACTATAAACTGTCTGAATAGCCTCTTAGTTGGGTGAGGTTCTAGGAGTTCTAATAAAATAATTTAAGTATAATTGTTGTATTAATAAGTTGTTTTTTACATTAAAACCTTGTTCATTGCTAAAAAGTTTGTTTATATTAGTGTATTTGTAAGATTCAGTTAAATTTTAAAGTGTATAAACAGTGGTTTTAGTGTGCATAACAAAGTTACGACAACCGTTCTATTCAATGTCATTGTAGTGAAAGGTTTAAATCATGTAGGTATCGACTGTAGTGTTTAAAACTATTGAGTCAACCAAGAAAGTTTGGCTATCATAAGAGGTAACTTTTCAATTTCATCTTGTATTAAAAGTGAGTTTGTTTACATTGTTATTGGACATAACCTTAATTCCAATCAGCTGTTCATTTTTTGCTATTACTACATAAACAAATAACATAAAAATGATGACTCGCCAAACAACAACTCGTAAAATAGAAGAGAAATTGAATCTTACTCTTCAAGAACTCCTCAGTTCATTCAGCAGAGAACAAACAACTTGTGGTGGCTCAATGATCATCACTCATAAGAGCCTTGCATTTAAAGAACGCTCTGATATTGTAAGTCTGTCTGTTGAGCGATCTGTTGAAATAACCTGTATTGAGATAGGGAATATTGTTATAATAAGTGTGTACAGACCCCCATCCTCACCATCTGAAGTGTTTGAGAGCACTATGGATGAGGTATTACATAGAGTAAATAACAAAAGCAAAGAAATAATTATTTGTGGCGATTTTAATATTGATTTATTAGTAGACACATCACAAAGTAAACGATTCTTGAATATTTTTAATTGTTACAACCTAAAAAATCTATTTTTAGAGCCTACGCGAATCACAGCGACTTCAGCCACATGCCATAATAACATTTTTACAAATTTAGTGCCGTATACAAAGTCAGTAATTAATAAACTACAATCAGATCATAGCGGGCAGTTGGTCACTTTTAATATTGGGCAAAAAAACACTCTAAAAAGAGAAATTACCTTTATACCTATGAATGAGAGACGGCTTGAAACATTTAGAAATAATGTATTTAAAAAAAACAATTAAATTAGATTACTGTGGCGATCCTATTACTCAATATAACTCTATTCATAATATAATTAAAAATGAATATAACTCTGTTTTTACAAAAAAGAAAATATGTGTAAGTAATAATTTATTTAGGTTTAGTGACTGGGCAATAGTGGGAATATGCAGAAGTAGAAATAGATTATATGAATTGTACAGTGAAAGAACTTATAATCGTAAAAAGACATATTATTATTATGAATATGTTAAAAAGTATTCTAAATTACTAAAAAGAGTATGCAGTGTAGCTAAATCTAATTACATTAAAAATAAAATTAAATATAGTACTAACATTTCAAAAACTGCATGGAATTTTATTAATCAGGAAATTGGGAAAGCAAAGATCCCTACACCAAATATAATTTAAAAATTAATGATAAATTGTTGTCAGCTGACGGAGAAGTTGCTAAAGCATTTAACCATTTTTTTACTGCCATCCCTGTGTCAACTTCTTTGAGTATGAATTCATGTTCCACTCTTGCACAGTCACTGCTAATGAAAAATGTAAATTTAAAAGCATTAAATTAAAAAATACTGCCGATTTAAATGGAATTTCTGTTATAATTATTCAATCTGTCATTGATGGTATAGCCCCGCACTTAGCCAGTATATTTAATGACTGTGTTGATAATGGTGTATTTCCTGATTTAATGAAATTGAGTAAGGTCATTCCAATATTCAAAGTAGATCATACAAATATATATATTTCATTGAGTTTTTGCTGGTCGATTTTTGAGTTTTTTACATTAAAATTTTTGTTTTATTGACGCCGACCTGTTTATAAGGTTCCGGTGAAATTTTCATTTTGGAAACTCGAGAAAATCCCGGAAAACTCGATTTTTACTAATATTTTCGTAGACAAAGAACCGTTCTGACCGGTTCGAATTGGTTTTAATTGATCGTTTTTAGTTTTTAGGTTTTTGTTGATCCGAGAAGGTTAAATAACACCTTTCGGTACATCGTTGTTGACGGAAAACTCAATTTTTCATTGGTTTTTCATTTAAAATAGTTGATTTTTGGTAGTTTTTTATTTTCAAAATTTTATAAAACACTCTGTATTGCAAATCTTATTTAAATCTTTTATACTATCATCTGCGCCGTGTTCCTCCGCGTCTTTTAAGGCATAAAAGAGCCCTCCAGAGGAAAACGGTGTTGGAAAAATCCGCAATACTTAGTGTAAATCCGGCAAATTTTGGTTAAAATTAGTGTTTTTCTTTAATATTTTCAAAATTTTTCATTGAACCCCCCCATTTTTTAGTTTCAATAGTTAGCTTTCGACCGTCCGCATCGATTGAGACATCAACCGTCCCGATCGGACGACAAAAACTTTGGAAAATAGGCCGCCCCGGAGCTTAGGCAGAGAGGAATAATTTCCAAAAGCGTATGTGCGCCTTAATATACTGGTAGCGCCATCTAGTAGAATATTATTTGACAGATTTTATTTTTGTGCTTTTTGATTTTTTATTTTTACTGTGATACTGACTCGTGTGATATAGTTTTGAGTTAGTTTTAATTAAGTTATCTTGTGTTGTGACGTCTTTAATATTGACTGGGGACCTTTACACCCCCATTAATTACACTTAAGTAACAAAACCTGACAATTTCTAAAACTGTGATACGAATTACCCTAAATACTATAAATAACTGTGATATAGACGGAAGAATATTAGTACCGTCAGTCAAATATTTTAAAACACTGTGTCGTTATCCTAATTAAAATTTTAATTGTAAGGCTGTCATCTATATATAATAATTATTGTTTTAAATAAAAAATTTTCTTGTAAATATTTATTTTTGGACTGGGACCCTTTACATCCCAAAAATTTAGTCACTGTAATCTGACACTTACAAAGGTGTAAATAATATTATATAGACCCTATTTTTAAAAATATAGTTACATAAGTGTAAAATTCTATTTACAATTTTAATTATAACTAAAAATTCTTATACAATTATATACAATCTGACAAACTCCTCCGATGGCATTATATAGAACTCCAACCAAGACGACCGGTGGTGTCTTGGACACCCAAAAGTCGCCTCTAAGGACGATCACGATTAATAAGGTCCGGCGTAGCATTGGAGAGTGGGAAGCAGTTGGAGTGGATCCAATTTCTCATTCCACAAAATCAACGCGATCTGAACAGGCTGGATCTGAAATAGCTACAAAATATAAGGACCGGACCAGTGAAGCTAGAGCATGCCTCAGTAAAGCCAAAAAACACCTAGGCAACTCACGCAATCTCAAGAGTGAGATAAAGAACGCAGTTACTGAGGCATGCGATAGACTTTACCAATTAGTAAAGGAGTTGGAGATGGAAATTAAGGAGAAAGGGGGAAAGGGGTTGGAACTTGTTCAAATGGAGGAAAAACCGGAAGAAGGACCAGGTGTGTCAAATGTGGAATTGATGGACCAACTGAGGAAAACCTCTGAGCACCTCAAAGAAAATAACCTACAGATACAAGAACTGAAAAGCACATTAATAACTCAGAAGGAGATCAGGCCCGACAATATTCCAACTAGCTACGCGGGGGTAGTGTCGCACCCACCGAAAGTTGATACTTTCGAAAGGGCGACACTGCACTCCGTAGTGATTACCTCTGAGGACACAGCCGATACGGGTGAAAATGTACTTAGTAAGGTGAGGGAAGCAATGGACGCCAAAGAGGGATGGATAAAGGTGGAGAGAGTCCGGAAAGCCCGAGACCAAAAGATAATAATGAGCTGCAGGACGGTGGAGGAACGAAGTAAAATTAAGGAAAGGATAGCAAATAGCGGGAAAAATCTAAAGTGCGAAGAGGTGAGCAATAAAGACCCCCTCCTGCAGCTCAGGGGTGTGCTTGGGGCTTTGACGGACGATGAGGTCCTGAAAGCCCTACGAAATCAGAATGGGGCCATGTTTGAGGGTCTCGAAAAACACGATGATCGAGCAGTAATAAAATTCCGGAAGAAAACGAGAAACCCTCAAACATGCAACATTATCATAAGTGTTTCCCCACAGATATGGAAGAAGGCCACGGAGAAAGGAGCGGTGCACATTGACTTACAGAGGATCCTGGTCGAGGACCAATCTCCGTTGATCCAGTGCACACGCTGCCTTGGATATGGCCACAGCAAGCGGTTGTGTGAGGGTGGTCCTGATCTATGCAGCCACTGTGGCGGGCCACATATGAGGGCGGAATGCGCAGAACGGCTGGCGGGTACGACCCCCTCCTGCAAAAATTGTATCGCCGCAAAATTGCCACAGTCAGAACATAATGCCTTCAGCCAGGCATGCCCGGTTCGTCAACGGTGGGACGCTCTGGCTCGTTCTGCTGTGGCATATTGCTGAAGTTGCATGCACTCCCAAGCACGAGATGGCGTCCAAATTGAAGTTGGTCCAGTGTCCAGAAATAAATTTTTGTCAGGAATCGGCTCGTAACCCAGCAACTTAACTCTGCAACAGAAATAAAGGATGTTAAATCAATATTTTGAAAAATATTAATTGTAACATAAACGAAGTGGTATAAAAGAAGGTAATAAAAAAAGGGGTGTGTTAAGAAAGTGCAAGTTAATAGCTAAGAAATAAATAACGTTACGAGAATCATGAGAAAGGACAAAATATGCAAAAAACAACAGGAGTGGAAATAGGATAAGAAGAAAGCAAGAAATAGACTGCAAGAAGAACAAATATGTGGGTAAAATAAAGGATACAGAGTAAAGGAAAATATTATAACTAAAACATTAGAAATAAAGCAAGGTTAAAATTTGAGAAACAAAAATAAGATTCCAACCCCTGTAAGAAAATAAGTGAAATAGAGCAGATAGATTACTATGTCAATAAACAAGAAAGAGAATGTAGGGTGATTTTCGTATGAAAAACATACGATGGATAGAAGAAAGGATGATAGAATAGGAAAAATTTAAGAATGACAAAGTCTGCGGCCCCCATGCCGGAGGAAGGAGCGAATATTTAAAAAAAAAAAAAAAAAAAAAAAATATTCAAAGTAGGTAGTATGTCTGACCCTAATAATTTTAGACCTATATCTATACTACCAACACTCAGTAAGATTTTCGAAAAATTAATTTTAAATCAATTACTTTCTCATTTTTATGTTAATAGTTTAATGAATTTTAAGCAGTTTGGCTTCACGCGGGGTCGCTCAACAACCGATGCCGGCGTTGAGCTCATATAACACGTATACAGCGCCTGGGAGGAGTTGTTTGACGATATTGCTGTCTTTTGTGACTTGTCCAAGGCGTTCGACTGTGTGGATCATACTACTCTACTCGTGAAACTGCACCATTACGGCATAAAAAAATGAGCGATTGACTTGATCGAATCATATATTTCTAATAGAAAACAGAAATATGCAATAAATGGGGAACTATCATCAGGATCGGCAGTGACAATGGGTGTGCCCCAGGGCTCGGTTCTTGGTCCTTTCCATTTTTAGTATATATCAATGATCTGCCATCGGTCGTTAAGAATCAATGCAAGGTCATATTGTTTGCTGACGATACTTCCGAGAAGTGGTTCTCAGCTAATAATTTGCTCCTCAATGAAAAAAAAAACTAGAAATGTTAAGTTTACATTGCCAAATTTCAAACAGGTAAAAACAAACATTGTAGTTAAGAGCGAGGAACTGACTCCTGAAAACTCAACTGTATTTCTGGGCATAACCTTAGACGCTAAACTCCAGTGGGGACCGCATGTTGATGGTTTAGCGAAAAGGCTTGGCTCTGCCGCATATGCTGTTAAAAAATGAGACAAATTTCAAATGAAACAACTGCTCGTTTAGTCTATTTCGGTTACTTCCACAGCCTCATGACGTATGGCATTCTGTTGTGGGGGAGTGCTGCCAATATCGATACTATATTTGTTCTGCAGAAAAGGGCTGTTCGCGCAATCTATCAGCTCAGTCCAAGGGTGTCAGTTAGAAGTAAGTTTAAGGAAATAAATATTCTTGCTTTCCATACACAATATATTTTAGAAAATTTAATGTTTGTAAAAAAGAACATAACCTTGTTCAAAAGAGAAAAAAATCTGCACAATATTAACACAAGACGAAAAAATATGCTGGCAGGTCATAATAGTAGGCTTCATAAAGTCACTAACTCATTCACGGGTCAATGTATACGCTTTTATAATAAGGTTCGTGAGGATATCCAAGGTCTTTCTGTTGACAAATTTAAAGAAACTATAAAGCAGAAGTTGTATGCTAAAGCATATTATAAACTATTCGATTATTTGGATGATAAAAGCCCTTGGGGTATAATCCCCTCAATAACAGGATTTAACTAGTATTTGTAGCAAAACATATGTAATGTGTCTCTTTGCTCGTTGAGTTCGTCGTCCCGATAATTGTCAATGTTGAGAAATAAATATTTCATTTCATTTAATTTCAGGTTAATATTTCTGCAGAGGAATTTTAAAGGCTATCGTGAATACAAGCCCTGCAAAATTTTTTTATAGAAAGCTTTGCGTTTTTCTTTTGTATTTATTGCTTTTAACTTACATCAAATTTTAGATTATTCCTGTTAAGCGTAGTCAAATAAAATTTACCGTCAATACAGTTTTCCTTTTAGCATAATATCGGTTAGCATAATATCATAATACCTATTACGCTGCACATCACCTAGCCTTTAACAACCCATGATCTAGGGCGCATCCTTACGCCCTGAGCTCATTTTTGCCAAGAAACGAGAAAGTCACCGTCTATGTAAAGAAAGCTTTTAAAAACGTTGTAAAGCTTGGCATAAGTTATCGTATATTTTTATTGAAACAGATTTTATCTATAAAAATAGTGAATGAGTGAACAATTTTTATTTCTTTGGCCGTTCACAAAGTAGGTTACGTTTTGGAATTAAGACAAAACTATGTACAGGAAAATATTTTTATTATATACATTTGAAAGAACAACTAAAATACTATTTTTCTACATAATCGCCAAAAAGGTTGAGACTTTTATCGTAGCGATGAATGAGCTTCGAAATTCCTTCCTCATAGAAATCCGCCGCCTGAGTGTCGAGCCAGTGAGTTACGACCGCGCGGAGAACGTCGTCATCCAGGAAAGTTCGGTTATGGTGAAACGACGGTTTCCTCTAATTTTTTCATTGACCTTTTCCACCAGTTCATCGGTCACAATGCTTGGCCGCCCACTCTTCTCTTCATCGTGAACATTACTCCGTCCATTCTTGAAACGTATGCACCACTGGCGAACGCCTCCTTCACTGATCACGTTGTTCCCGTAAAATTCACACAGTTGCCGATAAATTTCTATGGGTTTAAGTTTTTTTGCCCACAAAAACCTTATTACTGACCGCACCTCACAACTGGCGGGGTTTTCAATGGCGGCGCACATTTCAAAAGCCTGCAACAACGGAACGAACGACACTACGACCTTCTCCCTTGCACGGCTAGATGCCGACTGAGCTGCCAAACGCTCACACACCAAGATGGCCGCGATAGCTGCGCCCTCTGCGACGCTAGACAAAAACGTAACCTACTTTGTGAATTGCCCTCGTAATTTATCCTCAGAACATTTATTCAATGTATCAAAATGGTAAATAAATAAAAATAATCTGAGAACGTAAAAATTGGTAGCTGGTATTCACGAAATTAGGTTTTCAGACTCTTGTCATTACTGTTTAAATTAATTGAGGTTTAATTTTACAAAACACAGAATGTCATATTTTTAACTTTGCTTAAATCACTCAATGAGAATAATATCAATGTTATTATGTTTGTCAAATATTCGTAACAACTTAACTGAAAGCTGAAATACGACAACTTATTTTAAAAACCAAACATTAGTATAGGAACCCCCTCAACGGACGAGGATAGGAATGATAACCTATGTAAACCTGCAAAAACCGTATTCTATCGTAAAAAATCCTTTTAGCGTTAGCAACCAACTTTAAACCTAACCTAACTTTAACGCCATATGCAATATAACTGTCACAAAAACGACACGTGAAATCGATTTGTACACTTTTATCTCTCAGTCGTAAACTTTTAGTCTTCAGTTAAAAAAACTAGAGTTTTCAAAGAGCGGCCGGGTTTCATATTTCAGAAATTCCCATTAGGGATGAATCTAAATCGTCGTATCTTTGGCAAGTGGCCCATTGGCTCCCGAACGCCGGGTCACCCGACTGAGTAGTCTCATTTTATTGAAAAAGGATCAAATAAACCTCTTCGCGTCTTATGTACCTTTTTGAAGGTATTTTATTTTGTCTAAATGTAGCATTCAAGTTCGATAGGCAAGTTTTCTTGCACAATATAAGAAAGGTGAGTACTTAATCTGTATTAAATGTATACCAAGATTTGGTTTCTTCTTTTATTTATATTGAGATGATTAAAAACAAAATTATTGCTTTAAATAAGATTTTTGAGAAAATGTTGAGGCCAGTCATTGTGTGATTGTCTGTTAAGTAGCCTTAGGAGATTGAGTTAGTAATTAGACTGTTGTAACGTACTACATTTCAGTTATTTTTTTGTTATTTTGTATTTAAATATCAATTGTGATCATTTTCCTGTATTTCTTTCGCAGTTATGAATTTAATTAAAATACCAAATACTTATTAATTAAAACCCACAAAAAGTTTGAAAGTTATTGCTTAAAAAAGAGAGAAGTAATAGAAGAGATGATACAATGATGCGAACGAATACTCCTATCGCCGAGTAAAAAATTAGCAAAATGGTAGGTCTGGAACATTGCAATAACTATAAACATTAATAAATTATGTACTACAAATTATAGGCTTTAGAGATACATTTGGGTGATTAAGTATCCAACCAAGGGATTTATAAAAGATAATTTACGTAAATTACGACTTTAGTAATTAATGGGCGGTTAAGTCGTGGTTAATAATAGAGCCATGGTTCCAAAACTAGTGTTTAGTAACGTTTCCCTGTTTTTAAGAGTAATAAGTATTTTGATTTAAAATACTTAAATCAAAAATGTACTATGGAAAGAATAAGGGAATTTTTTTTTCCAAAACTACACTTTACTTACCAACATAACCTTCTAGGCTAAAAATAAGTTAAATTACAGTAACGCTGCCAAACCTAAGGTTGCCTGGAAGGAATCAATAATGATAAGGCCTTCTTTTGACCTACTATTTAAAAATTGAAAACTTATATATTTTTTCATAAATTTTAACGCTCCCTGTTTTATATTTTTATCTTTGGTTTATTATTTTGCAACTTTATTTTGTACAGTTAAGATTATTTAATTTTATTCTTTGCATTATTTTTATGATTTAGACCAAAAATACCCATACTATGTATATTTATTTACCTATTTAATAATAAGTATCATTAAAATACGTAACAACGATTTTCATACATTTGTTTAAACACATTTATATTTTAATTGTTTTCAACAGTATGCAAAGAACCACGTCATTTCAAGAATATCTAAAAGATGATCCACTTAGAGTCCAGCATAAATAAATTTCTCACTTGGTTTTTAGATTTTCATGCACGTTTCTCGCAAAACCTGTGAATTTTCAGCTAAATTATGAAATGCATTTCTTGGCGCGCTTCGAACATCCACATAGTAAATTTTTCGATACGAAATAAGCGTGCAACTCGATGTTTGGTTAGAACTGCGCCTTGCTATCTAAAAAAGAAGAAGACATGCCTGTAGTCTTGACAATTTTGAAAACCTGCAAACACTTTTCCTAGTTGATAACTGGAAATTAACTTTTAATGTGTTCTTTCTTAGAATCTTTGACATCACTAAAATTTGTCTATCCTAAAAATCTCTTAATAAATTAAAACACTCTTTAATCGGATTTTATCACGTTTAATTATATTTTTACATTTTAAAATGTAAAAATATAATTAAACGTGGTACCTACCCCGATAGATACCGTTCAAATACTGTTGAAATGTAAAAATATAATTAAACGAGATTAAATCCGGTTTAACAGATTTTTGATTACATATAATGGATCGTGAAAACTTAAACAAATATTAAGATTTTAATACCTATTCTATAAAAATAATAACCACATTCTGAAACAATAAAAAGTGCCTGCGGAAATGTATTATGTTTATGACTTACCTACTATACCACCTATACGAATCCATGTTACATCTATGGCTATTGATAAATACCTATGCTTGTTTACACCGTATTGGAACCAAGGACTTCTGGAAGTCCCACCCATTTGACTATGACTACTTGTGTTAGTGACAATTTTCTTTAAATTTAATAAACACATTGTTTTGACTCTTTATTCACGTCTACAGTTTCGTTTAACACTAGCTTTCCTTCTTCTTTGGAAAACATCTCAAGCAAGTCATAAAAACCAATTTTATGCTTCCTACGACATTTGGTTTATCGTTCGTTTATAGACTTTGGAACAGAGAAAGAACTTAACCGATTTTCCAGTTCACAATGGGAATGAATTTACTTATTTGTTATATTTATTCTACTGATTTAGGGTTATAGAGCTCTATGAGTTAAAACGGTATACCAATTTTCATGCCATAATAATTTGACATATGTGTAAAGAAAACAATAGTAGATTGCTAATAGGTTAAATGTATAATGTATTTAGATTGCTAACAATAAATGCCAAAACAATTATGCTAGCATCCATCTCACTAAGAACATTTATCAAATAAGAACTGTATTTCACCATTTTGTTTCAAGGAAACTCCATATATTTCCCAAATGGAAATGAAATTAAAGAAAATCAAAACTTTGATACCATTTTTCTTACGAAATGAAAGTTTTTATTCGCATCAATCAAGAACTTGATTTATAACAATAGCATTTTAAAATGTTATGTCACAGACAAAAATAAATCTAATGTCTGTTAGCTAAGGTTGAAGATAAAAGTGCAATTTTTGTTCTAAAGAGATACTCCCTTTGAATAATCAAAAGATTCGTTTTATTTCTTAGCCGGTAGTTAAGTATATTGTTTCATTAGAATTAGTCGGATTGAGACCAATGAGAATGCAATACTGTAGACGGATTTTTTTTATTGTTTGTTTATTATGGCGAAAAATACGGTTACTAACTTGAATGGAAAAATAAAGGCTTTGATGCAAAGGAAACGTTCACGGAAAAGACTTTAGAGGGCCACGTAGAAGTTTGTTGTTAGATTTTTTCCAAGACTTCGAAGTTGTAATAAGTTTAATGCAAATATGAATATCGATGTACTTGTTAACCTTAGTGGTTTTTTGTTGCTATCTAATTTTAGTATTTAAATAAAATGTTAAAATGATAAATAAAAGGAAATAAAAACTCAACGTATTATAAGGAAAGAGAAAGGAAGGAGTTTTGTGCCAATAACAGACACATATTGTTTGTTATAGAGTTCTTAATTGTAAATTAAAAAAAAGTTGCACATAGCATTGTTAGGATTTGCACTCAATCTCTTGGCATTTCATTTATTATTTATCTTCTTTTATTATTGGGAGTAATAATTTAAAATCTTAAACGATCCATTATTCATCAATAAATACGCTAATATAATAATATGCAGCATTATAAATGATTATTTATATTATTGTAATAAAAATGGGCACGCTCAATAAAATTGTATTGCTCGTGAAATTGGATGAATTTCTCTCGGGTGACAAAACGTTCGTCAGTAGCACATATGTAAAAACATGGAACAAGCTTTCGTGGAAAAATGTTATTTGCCTCTCTTGTGATACAATCTATCTGAATAACTCCTCATTTATGAGTTAAACATGTATACAATCCTATTAATTTAGCATAACAAATCTAGTCACTTCAATTTTATTTCATAGAAAGTAGGATAAAGAAGCATTCTCTCTTAAAACGGTGTTGCGGTATAATTTAATTGTTTGCATTATATTACGTGGAAGTGACCTAAAAAGACGACATGTATTACAATGGGTGTCCAAGACCATGCGGAGCGTATTGTGTGCATCGTTTTATGTCCGCCACTCCATGTTCACAATTGCCTACATTTAACAAATCTTTATTAAAACGAGCCTGCATACACCCTTTGTTTAACTTTTTCCTCCGTTGAATTAATTTATTCGGTCGGCAGAGCTATGCAAAACTAGCCTCGGAAATTGTAAGAAACCAACGGAGAAACCAGTTTTGTTGTTATGTGAAAATTATTCATGAATGAATATAGCCTTTTTGTTTATTATGCGGAGTGGATGGGATGTTTTTGTGTAACGTTACGCCTTTGCGACATTATTTCGTCAAGTTTTATATGGGTATGTGTGAATACAATTTGGTAGCGCCGTTCCGCTAGTTTATTGTTTTGGATGTATTTTCAAATCTAGGTTGAGATTTTTCGTGTGGGCTTATCTAAGAACATCGTTATACTAAAGTATGAAATTTTATGTAATTTACTCACAAAAATAAAATTTTAAATTATTAAAAATGTGATATATTTTAAAAAGCAAAATAAATGAGCAATAACAGATACTTATGCCAGTTTTAAATACCCACTTTAGTTGTAAACATTACATGATGTAAATACAAGTAATGAAATAGAGTTAAATCCCTCAGATTTTCCCTGAGACAAATACTTTTCTTGTATTGGCTATATATGACTGTGATAAGATTTCGACATTTTTACGCATCAATTAACAACAGACTCAAAAATTGCACCATATTCACATTTTGACAGCAATCAATTATGGCAAGTCTTTGAAGATATTTTTTGTAACAAATGATAGTCGTCACTGCTATACGTTTTCTACGTTTTCATACATTTTCCGCAAAATGGCACAGTTTATTATTTTATAGAATGGTCAACGATGGGGCGAACAAAAATAATAATTTCTCACTAAGCTTTGATTGATTGATTGATGACATTAAAATGAAACTTTGGTTTTGTTCAGTTTCTCAGTTTTGTTTTTAATTATTTTTATCGTGGAGAGTGTTCGCCTGTAGAAGACACCTCTCTAAAATTCATATTGATAACGAGATTTAAACACAGTGAAAGCACACAATCATGTGAGCTATTGTACAACGTATTTACCAAGGATTGTGTTCAATGTGTACTTTTTTGTGTTTATCTTTATCTAGAAGAAACCCGTTTTCCTAATTCTACTTGTGGCTGCAGCGCTTGCCCCATTCTTAAGTTATGGTTGCTTTGCTATAACATTGCTTTAATTAATTGTATAATCCACCATACTCGCCTTTTGCGGGTAAGTGGAAATTTTTAATTAACTTCATAGGTTTGTGTATTTCCTAACCTAGTTTTCTCACAGAAGCTTTCGGCTTAATGTAAATACGAATTGAAATCTTCCAGGTATATCGCCAGAATGTCCTCGTACCAAACGCGAGACCTTTGCAAAAATACGAGAAGATAATAAAAAAAATTTGGTAGTAAAGATCAAACTGTGCCTCTATATCGTTAACAATCGAAATGTTAAAAATGGCTATTAAAAAAATATTTTTAGTCCTTCCTAACAATCTTTAAAGATAAATGTTCTTCCGTATAGAGTGACTTTAAAAAGAAATTTAAAAACAAAATACTTAAGAAGTTTTCACAATTGTTTTCCACAAAATAAAAATTCATCTAGAAAAATCATACTCGGGAACGTAAAAAAATAATTTCGTAGATATATTTCATAGGCATACTTTAGCTCCAAGATCAAACAGGTAGTTTCATATTACTCGTACCTTTTATTATATTTATTTTGGTTACGCTCAACCCTTCAGAATTCTTATTTACTCTGAAGCAATACCCTTATTTACTTTCTCCAAACTAAACTACAATTCTTAGCAAAATATTTTTCTCTAGAAATAAACTTGCAAAACTAACAGTGTAATATTTTGTTACAGTTGGGAAACAAGGAAATCTGAAGAAAGAAGTAAAACACAGACGAGATGTCGACAAGGAAAAGTGTGACTCTACTGAAAGTCCCTAATTAGTTTTTTGTGGAGTTTTATAAGTTAACTTGAAAAATGTCGATAAAATCAAGTGTGGGTTAAAACAAGCGAAACCATGGCTGGCGGTGGAGCCGAAATCATCGGATTCTTCCTCGCGGTGGCGTTTTGTATCACTTGCCCCGAATATGGTAAGTACTTTTACTAAAATGGTAACCCTAAACACATGCAAAAATCATTATTATTTATATAAATCTCCTTGCTAATGGATGCTTCTATTCACTATTTAGAAGTAATTTTGCCTTTTGCTGAAGTTTAAATATTTTTGATAATTGATTTTTGTATCTCTCTAAGAACGGAAGTACTTACGTAAAATATTTTTTTGTAAAATACTAATATTTCAAATCTAAGTTCCAAAACAACACAATATTATTTTATATTATAATTACCCTTAATATTTTATTAGTGTTAATATTATATGTCTGATTCTCAGTATGAAATCAAGATATCAATAGACATGCATATATTTCCTTTAATATACCAAAATATAACTTAAATTAAGAACAGTTTAGTGCGTTTTTTTTCTTAGGCTGACTTGCGAAGAACTGCGTTATCTATACAACACAGGGTTAGCTGCTTAGTCAGTTAAAATGTTCCTTCTCCACTGTCAATTTCTATCCGACTGACAGGGACATACAGCATTATTTTAACCCGAGTTAAATTAAAATTTTTACTCAGATCTACGCAATGCGCAAGTTGGACTTCGTAGTTTATTGAAATTCTTCTCAGAACAAATTCTTTTCTCTAATAGTTCGTGAGTAACATTTAAAAAATATATCGATTAGGTATGAAAAGTTATCGAGACATTACAAAATCTAATTTACTTTAGTTATTTATCGAATAACAACTTGACATTGGTCCAGGTCAAATATTTTAAACTTGTTCGAAGATTTAATTAAACTTTGAATTTGTGGAAATTTCTGAACTTTAGTTTATTGGTTTAGGTAACAATTGTGGAGCCTTGGTGGCAATTAATAATATTACTCCCTTGTGTTTGTATCTCTTTCTATACTATAGAATATACTATGCTAATGTAATATACTAATAATGTAAACTATGTCCAAAATCTACTAAACTTAGCTTAGCTTAACATATATTTAAAAAAACAAATATATAGTCTCTGAAAAGGAAAATTTTTAATGCAGAGTTCCAAACAAAAAGTTTTAATTTTTTTTTAATACACTATTAAATACATCAAATAACACTCCAAATCCCCATTACTAATATACTAAATACGAAAAGAGTTCTAAGTTTCTAAACAACCATTCGTGTTTCACATTACTGGAGATTCCAGTGGGATTTCATCGCTCGTCGATTCGAGTTTTCAGTATAAAAACTCACTCTATTAAGTCTATCAATCCAGGATTAGGGGTCTCGGGGGGTTCCCGACAGATTCGAAGCACGTGCGTGCAGTGCGATCTGAGCTAAGCTACTGAGTAAAGCTCTGCTTGAAAGATTACTGATTTAGAGTTAAAGGATAATGGTGGGATATCCTTGTTTTATGTATGGTACTTAGTGTGTACTGGTGTTTGAGTGTATGTTGTATGGGAGTGTAATTTTGGTAAGGATTTTATTATGTATTGCGTATCTTACCTTAATATCTTATATGAGAGCGCGTCGCAGACGCTGCCTTTTGTTATAAAGTTGTTTGTGAAACTTTCTGATCGATATACTTGCCTTGAATAAGGTGTTTGGTTTATTAACTAATTTATTACTGCTAATATTTTTAGTCATTTAAGTAGATATTAAAAAAGTAAAACATTTTCCTCTGCATTACCTATATAATACAAAATCTTAAAATTCACAAATTCAAAATATATTTAAACTTGCTGTACTGCAAGTATTTATATTTTCAGTACAGCTACACCTTAAATAAGTTTTCATTGAACCTCAATTTGAATACACACAAAGATAGTTAATTAAATTTAATTGAATATTAGTTATTACTTCTGTTTCTTTTCGTAATATTTCAACTTTAACTCCAGCTTGAAATAATTAATTGCAAAAATGTAATACAGGTTTAGCATCACTTTTCTAATCATAAAGAATGCATTCACTGGTGATCTGTCTTCTACGTGAAATATGTTACAACTACGATTATACTGCAGTTGTAATAAAATAATGCACGAAATATTACGACAATAGTCATGCTATTAAACTATTAATCACAGAAACAATTATTTTCTTTCCTAATAATACAGCTTTATTAAAGAGTTATATCGAGTTTTCTGAAACATTTATTGTTGTTGTAAGGTTTTTAATAAACATTACTTTTTATGAAGGTAAATTTCCTACTATAACGATTTTGATGCTTTATTAGAACAAAAGAAAGTTAAGATTATAAAATTTATGAACAAGTTTATTGCATTTAGTAGTGACCGGGGCCACAAAATCTTTTCGCCTGTGCACCATCTAAGCAAAAAAATACAATGATGATTGTTATTAAAAAGATAAATAAATAAAATAAAATCATAAGACCTACATTTAAATCTAACATTGTATATTTGTATTAAGAAGTGAAATAAACAAACACACGTCCAGCTGCGAAGTCATCTAGACCAATAATTTAAAAAAGTTTATTTGAATATTATATCTAAAATGAGACATCCTATAAAATAAACATGTGTACGTAAATCTACTACTATTATCTCCACTGAATTTTGATAGAAGATTTTTCAGTGTTTTCAAGTGCATGAATAAAATCTTAAACTATTTTTGAGTATATGGATGGATTATGAATTTTATGATAATACATAGATGTTAAAATACGAAAAAGTACAACTTCGACAAATACGCAATACTAAAGCATCAACACTTTTATTCATTTTAGTCTTGCAATTCTTTAAAAACAAAAAGGCTTGTCGAAGTCTAACTTTATTCCAAAGGTAATATATAAACGGTAGTGAAAGATCCGGGATACGTTGCTGTGTGGTTTGGAGATTTTGTAGTGGTCGGTGAACCGCACACTCGCCGAATTCGAGATTTATCTCAAACGGGTGGGTACTCTTATCGAGCAGTGCCACCCTCTCACAGTGCTTCTGGCTTGGCGGCTTGGGATTTCGTGAGAACGACTGTATTTGGCGAGGCACTGGAGGAGTTTGCTCTCGGACAAGGGTTAGCATTTTTTTACCGGAGATGGATCAACGGGGATCAAACGGGGATCGTGGACCTCACGTTCGCGAGTCCCGGCCTGGCGTACCGTGTTCGAGACTGGGGAGTGGTGGATATGGGGGTGTTGAGTGATCACCAATACATTTGGTTCGATCTCGCAGCCGTATCCCCGTCAGATCCAGCCAGTCTCTTCGGGTCCCCGGTAGACGAAGCAGTTGTTTCTTGGACGATGATGAAGCCATAGCTTATGTAGCATTGTATGTTACCTTTGTAGGTAAAGTATTCACACCAACCACCAGGAATGACCTAATCGACAGGAGTAGTCTCTCATGAGGCCGTCGTATAAATATATCCTCGCTCAGGTAGGTTGTTAAGATAACTTTTGTTAGAAATTTATCCACCCGACATTGTTTGTGTGAATAAATTTCATGCGGGTGGCCTATCGTTACGGCTAGGCCACATGAGTTGATAAACGGAACAGAGACAAAGCTTCTTGAGAACGTGAAAAATTGTTACCTATTTTGGTAGGGTTGTCACAGTAGGTTAAGACAAATTAAACAAAACATTTGTTAAATCGTTTTATTATTCAGTATAATACAATACTTCAAAAACTAACTCTAATAATTTTCTTTTTATAATTTTTTTTTAAATAATTTATTGTTTCTTTTGATGGTGTGTTAAACTTTTAATCTAACATATAGTTTTTTCAAGTAATCTAAAGGGAAACACTCATATGACATCTACAATCTTTAATACGTTCATTGCAAATATTGACAATAATTATTTCAAGATCGAAAAATTCACTAAGCTTTTGCTCGACCAATTCAATTTAATTTTTTCTAGTATTATTCATACACACAGTACAGGAAACAGCCATTATAAATAATAAAATACCACGTTTTTACATTAAAATATTTAAACTTGCAACTAACAAAACAAACAACGTGCGTTGCAATGACCCTGGATTCCACTGCGACGATTGACTCGTCGAGACGACCCAGCGTACGCTGGAAGTATGCCCCGCATGGGATGCAAAGCGCAGCGCGCCCAGCTCTGAATGGGGTGCCGATATCGCACTCCCGACCGTGGTTCGCGGTCGAGAGGTCATGGCAGGCGGGTCGATTCTTCTGCGAAGCTGTAATGTTCGCAAAGAAGGTGGTGGAGAGGGTGAGGGAAGATGCTGAATCCTCCCTTCCGCTTTGTCAGCGTCGCACGGGACACCGGTTTTCATCGCTGAAAGCTTCCCTCCCCCGCAGTCCGATTACCCTTCGGTGGCGGTTTCGGGGGATTCTGCCTCCGGTTCAGGACTCAAGAAGGCACGTGCGCTTCCTGCGCACCATCTCATGAGTGATGGCTACTGCAGGACCCCTCCCTCTCGGTACCTCGCCGGCGCTGCACAGAGCTGTCGGGCCGCGAGCGGTTTGCGCTAGCTCCTCGTGACCCGGTTTCGTGGGACCAGACTGAAGCCACATGTTCATAGCCGGTGAGAGTCCAGCATCACTGGACCGCAGTCCCCGCTCGGCCAGGTATCCATGAGAATTTTCCTGCGTTAAAAAGAAAGGTCTTACTTTACTAATCTCACCTACCTACACAAGAAATTGTATTATTTATATGTATGTGCAGCACTTTTGCCTGCAACTTCGGCTACGTGAAGTTGAACGCAAAAATTTAAAAATCAAAGGAAGTAATTTCATAGGTACCTTACACTGTTTGTTTGTTTCATTAATGTCGTAGTCAAGCTGTATACCTGCCTAGTTACCTATTTTATGTATTTTACAATGTTGACAAAAGACTGCTGAGAGTTTTGTTTTTGAGTTTGCTCCGCCGGAGCTTTTTAAAAGCCAAAGATAGTTGTATTTCAGCAATCACGATGAAGAAGAAGAAAAAGAAGACATTCATCACGTGTATTTATTTATTTATGCTGAAAAAAAATATTTTGATTTGATTTGACTGTGTACAGGTAGTCCGTCTTATAAAAGTATTTGTAGTACATTAAGTTTATTATTTTATATATATCAAATATACACTTATATACACTTTTAAAATTTAGCGAAGATGATGTATGTATTCGTAAAACTGAAGAACTTTACCAAAGAAACATGTGTATAAATTTGAAAAATCCTTTTTTCTAAACTCATAGTGCTGTCAAAGGTTTAAGTCGCCAAACTGGTATGCAAATAACTCGTGGATGTAAACCCACCTATATGATTTAAGTAAAATCTAAAATTCTTTTAGGAATACATAGAAACATTTATGGATAGTAGAAAACTATTCTTGCTAATTACATTGTGATGCTCATAAATCTCATAAATATGAGATTTTATGTAAAAAAATATCCAGAATCATCCGTCACATTCTGCATAAATTTTTTCATAATTTGATTGTACTGATTTGGCTTTATATTAATAATTACTATATGTCATATATTATACTATATCCCTCAAAACTAACCTAAATTCTTACTACAGTGGGTGGCAAAGTAAGACGCACGCGATATAAATATTATCCATGGAAAACTGTGTTAATGCATAAATTACGGTTTTCATGGCTACTTTCGTAATCATAGTTTGCAACTACAGTTTGATTCAGGATAACATGTATTACCTTTTGAAAGCAAATTAAAATGATTTTAATTGTATATTTCATTTATATTATTTGCCTGCACACAAATAACTACATGTCGGTATTTACTGCAATATTTGATGATTAAGTCCAAAGATAAAATTACTCTTGTATTATTATTACCTGTTTGCTAAATAAATTCTTAAATTGATTGTTCCTTACGATATTGACAATTTCTTCCAATAGTAAACAACTAATCACGTTTTTTTTATTTGTACTGTATTTTGATCTTTCTTTTTTATTATTTTATTTAAATATTGTTATTTTGTTTTGTTAGTTTGTAAATAAATAATTGATATAAACAAAAGAGTTTTTGCAATAAAATAAAAATAAAAATGGACCTTAATAAAATATAGTTTGTTTGTAAATCACAATGAATACACAACAAAAACAGAAGAAATAAACCAACTCTGGCCATTATTACTGCATTTCGCATACAGGCTAATGAGTGCAGTGCAGAATATTTTTCTATTGAACTTATTCTCCTAGAAAGGAGTTTAATGCTGCACGGTCGTCGTTCGTGTGGTCTCAGGAACGTAGTCTGTTATTAAGCTGAGTCTTCAACTCTTGTATCAAGTAGTTGTTACTCAGTGTTACTTCGAGTTAGGTATATTAAGCCCATTGGAATCTGAAGCTTCGACGTTGTATATGCAGTATCAACTTTGAATAAGTCACACTACCCTTTAATAATGTCCATAGTTATTTTGTCATCATACAATTAATATTCACGAATAGTAATGTCACTTCTAATTGATTCTTAACTTGTTATTATCGAATTTTAGATTTCACGGGTTGACTACAACCTGGTATTACTGTTCATATGATCTGCACAAGTCTCTCGTTTTTACTAACTTACTATAAATATGAAACTGTTTATTAGATTATTTAAAACGCGATAACGCCTTAACTAACTACCCGAGTTGCCTAAAATGTTGCTATCAAGAGTACAGGTAAGGTTGTGTTGTAACCCCTTTATCACTATCACCTTTTATAAAGTAAAAAGTACAATTCCCGAGTAAAACACAAGCTAAGCCGCCGGCTTAAATAAGTTTTTTAATATTGATATACTGTTTTGACTTTTATTTTAAGTACATATTATTTTTATCAAAAATAAGAAAATTTGAGTAAAGACGATTTCTAGAGAAAAGTAAATGTTCTGGAAAACTACTGAAAATAAGCGGATCAAACTACCTGCGGGTCGATTCCACTTCATAAAACGTTTACTTCATCGATTATTGAAATCCAAGGCCAGTTAATTTGACGTTGTTGATTTGACGATTTATTTTTAAACTTGTTGTTGTTTACATTGAAAATTTTTATAAGTTATAATTTATGTGTACTTTTATTGGTTATATTCTTATCACTCTTAGCAAGTAGTATAATAATTTAGATTTAAATTGTGCAATAGTATCAATCAAAGTAGATTTATATACTATGCATATTAGTGAAATGTTATCAAATTGAAAAAACAACGTTGCAGTAACAAGCATTTGCCCGCTGAATGATGTCCATAAATATGTATCACTGTTGAGAGCAATGAGATTTCTGGTATTTAACTAGAAAAACAGCAATCTGTGACTTATCGAAATTACTATACTTAGGTATAATACACAATTGTAAATCGCATACTTAATCCAATGAGTGGTTCAAGCAACTGGTACATGCAGTAATGAAATCAAGCAATGGGTAAATCATCTGAAAGAGTGTTTAATTATTCTGGCTTTAATGAGAAATACAACAATTCACATTTTAACTGCAAACTTGTGCACGATAATCAAAACTGACTAATTGTCTTAACTCTAACATACCATATAGATGTCGTATCACGCTGAAGTTTAGTAAAGCTTCCATACCTTTGAATTCAAATAGACTCAGAATACAAACGAGGTACCGGCTTGTTGTCAAGTTAGGCCAACTTAAGGCGAACTTGAGTCTGAAACACAAAACTTGATAGGACAAATAGGTTGGCTTGAACCAAATTAGCTATGTTGTTTCAGCAATCTAAATTATAAATAGAGATATAACGTCTAAAGGTAATTTTATTCAGTATTCATTGACAGAATTTTTATTATTTTTAAAGTACACATAACAAAAAAGTCTAAGCAACATATACAAATTTAAATTTCACAATGTTTTTTCACATTAAATCGTTAGTATTTTATTATTAATATTATCCTTTAGTGTCTTTTCAATGTAAAAAGTAAATGTTTTTTTATAATTTCTATTTTAATAACATAAATTAACAATATTGCGAGTACTGTTTCATACATAGTACAAACTAAGATGCCTGAGCAACTAAACTTTTTATAAACTTTATGAAATTGTTTAACAAAATTATTTTATTGTAAAAGAAATTGGATAACTTAATACAAATATTGGCCGCCTCTGTTGTTAAGAACTTGCTGACACCGATTATTCATAATGAGACTGTTCATGTTATCCTGCGGCAATTGCTCCCAATGAAATTTTTTTAAGTCCATCAGTTGTCGGGATGTTGTCACTCCACCCAAGTCCTCTAAAACACTTCTCTGGGGCATATCCCATGCATGCTCGATGAGGTTCAGCTCTGGAGATTGTGCAGACCAAGGCAATACCCGGATGTTTTCCCTTGCCAAGTACTCCCTGGTGGGCAAAGCTGTATGCGAACGCGCATTATCATGCATCAACGTAAAATAGAAGCCAAGGGTTTGTGCAAATGGACGGACATAAGGCCTTAGAACATTGTCAACGTAATTTTCAGCGTTCATGTTTCCATTTACAAAAACGAGCTCAGTTCGTCTGTTCTTCATAATACCCGCTTATACCATAATTGTGGAACCGGTGTATGGATGAACTTCTTGAACGCACCTTAGCCTCTCAGTATTTCTAGGACGACGGTACATTCTTACCCTTCTAGTATCAGGCTTAAACCCAAATCGATACTCATCGCAAAATAAAATGTTATCCCATTGCTCCTGGGTCCATGTTATGTGTTCTCTACACCATTCATTTCGACGAGTGCGATTCCCGTGACGTATAGGTGGGCACCTAACTGGTCGTCGTGCATGTAGGCTGTACTCATGCAGTCGATTTCGCACGGTTTGGGTACTAACAACAACACCGCTTGTGTTTTGTAGCCTTAAACCTATCTCTCGGGCGGTTAACATCTGCTGACGTGTTGCGGTCAGTTAAATGTATCGGTCTTGCCGAATGGTTGTACTCATTCCGCAGCCTGGGTGCTGCTCGGCAGGATCTCCCGTTTTAGTGGAACGCTGATAAAGACGGCAAATAACGCTTGTGTTGACACCGAAATATCGTGATACCTCAGATTGATTGCTTCCCGCTTCCAACATCCCTACGGCTCTTAGCATTCGTGTGAGGTCAAATGACGTCGCTCCATGTCGTAAACAATGTCTTACAATTAAAAATTTTCTCAATCAATAAAAATTAATAATAATAAGTGATTTACAACACTCACGCCACACAAGGAAAACGCATTAAAATTAGAAAACATGCATTCGCTTTAAATTTTTAAGAAAAAATAATGATAGTCGAAACTTTTTTTTAAACAATCAGCCAGTATGTCATCTAGAACAAAAAAGTTTACTTTAGTGCTGCTTGGTAAGAAAAGATATAATAATTGATTAACAAATATTTGCATAGACTTTTTTGATGTGTGTGGTTTAAGTGAACAAATAAAAGCAAGTCGTAGGTTAAATTGTTTTTAGTGTACTGATGTCCTAATTCATCATTAGCAAGCATCTAAAGAATTTCTCTAATTTTCTAACAATTACCGTATTCTTGAAATTGCAAGTTTTTAGCCAAAAGACTTTGTGTTTGTTTTTTTTTTAAGAAATTCAAAGAATGCGGACAATGAATTCTAGTCGAGTATTTTTTCCGACACGGTGGATTCCATGAGAAAAAGGTTCAATAGGAGGATAATCGCCAGCGGCACGTCTTGAAAACTGGTAAAGGTTAGGAACCTATAACTTTCCGAGGGGTTTTTAAACTACCTACAGAAAATTCAGAAGGTAGAAAAAACGAAGTAACTTTTAGTATGTTTCTTTTGTAATTATTGTTTTATTATCACTTCTCCAAATCTAGATCTTTTTCTGTTTTTTAATTAACTATATTAATAGCCAGGCAGCGAGCTCGCAACCCACCTGATGGTGAGTGGGATCCATACCCGTGGACATCATTACTCGTAGGTTTTTATTTATTAATAGTGAATGTGATTATTATCTCGACTAATGATGCGTTGCCGACTATAGGCTTCAATTGGAGTTGCGTTGTTCCAGTAAATGCACTAACTGTTTCTTCCCCTTGACCGTAAACGTTGTAGCGGTCACAATAGGAAGGACTATAGTATATCGTAGAGATACAGTTACAGTATTACTAATAAAAAAAATTCTATCGATTTTTCAAGTTTTCAAATATATTTTTCTAATATAGAAGTTAAAGACAACAAAAAGAATTTGAGGTCATCTTCTGAATTGTTCCTAACTTAAGAAATATAAATATTTTTTTTATATCACATCACCGAGCTCCCTGGCAGATCTTCAATGAATAAGCAGCCTCCTGCTAGGTCCGGTGTTGTTATAACAACTATTTGTACTAAATTGAGTGCTAGCACGACGACGCCCCCACTTTTTTGTGTCTATTCATCGTAGTATGCGACCATACATCGAAAATAATAGTGCATTGCATCTTCGTGGATGGCGCTTACTCTACATTTTTACATAGTGTATACGTAAGTAAGTACCTAAGTAGGTTATTATATCAGGTTATTTTATGAGGTCTTGCACTAAAAACTCTGCCTTCGATTAATCCAAGCGGTAATTTAGGCCAAAAGTTACATATGTGATTACATGAAGTATAATTCGTTTTATGGCATGTAATTGATATAAGTAGCTGGATATAACAAGTACGTTATGGCAGATGAGGAACCATAATTTAGATTTCACGTTAAATTTTTTACTAGCTATTTGGTAAAAATTCGAATAGTTAAATCAGTTTATGATACGGTATAGTTTATTTTGAACCAAAAATACACCTTTAATTCCTTAAATAAATAAAACATTTTTAAATTTAATTAAGCATATTGGCAATTTCAAAAGTAAACAAACAATATTTTCTAATAATAATGTAAATGTACTTCTAAAACTTCCAGTTCAGTTTATATTTTTACTGCCTCCACCACAAGCGACTTTTTATTTTAAACAAAATAAAAGCTAGAGGGCCAATTTCAAAGCGACCAAATAAGTAGGTCGTAACACAGTTCGTGCTATGCAAACCCATCCCGTTTTACGTATAACGACTATTTTTGCTAGTTTTCTAATACAATTTTGTAATAACTGCAACAATTGTGTACTTTATTTCTTTTCTTGCCAAGTGCAGTTATCTAAGACATTGTGCAGGCTCCCTTTCAGTTAAAAAGTTATTGTATATTTGTTGCATAGAGAGACGTTCTGATTATGAATAATATCTGTTGTTGGCTTTTAAAAACGAAGAAAACGTTCAGTTAATAAGAGGTTTCTACAAACCATTTTTGTAACATTACAAAATATTTATTAGGATTATACTGCTATATACGATTAGGATTAAAGGATTAAACTTCATATTACATCTAAACTTGGAGCCAATATATCCGATTTGTCAAATTATTTATCACGAGGCAGTCAAATTATTTATATTTCTTTGTTCACTTTGAAATTGCATTCGTATTGCATTCTAGCATGTGTAATATTGTTAAATCTTTTTTGTAGATTGCTTTTAATTAGACCTACAGAAATAGCATCTCGTATAACATTAACATAATGTACATACATGGTGTATTTTTTGATATCCCATCGCTATAGGCGTAGATTTCTTGTGTCAAAACAACAAAAAAATTCCATGGAACATATATTCTTAAATGCACAGTTATGGACATAATGACTTTATAAAAAAAAATTGAATTTTTTGCACTCATTAAAACAATGCCCTGGTTAATGAATGCACACTTCTACCTGCCGGCTGACGGGTGATGACGACCGGCAGTAGGCTTACAAGTGCGGTCAGTAAAATATTTCAATTCGGAAGGCTTTACTATTGCAGTAGTAATTTTATGATAAGTTTACCTAAATACTCTGGCATTCGCATTACATACGATTTATTTTGATATAAAAATAAAAAACAAATTAATAAAAAATGCTAATGCTATTCAATTGGTATAAGTGGTCTCGTTGATTGCCTTTACTTATAGGAATGTTTTATATAAAGGTTTCTTGTACAAAAACAAATCATAGTTTTTTACACATATATCAATACAAGCACACACAATTTATCTTTATTTTACTCGGTTACAATAAATAAATAAACATTGGTACGTCCTTTGTAAACTAACTCGAAAAATAGTTTCTCTTTGTTCGATTGTACAGAACATGGGTACAATTTACATGGTTTTGTGTTCAAGAACACGGTGTTTTAATTTAAAATGGACGTTTTTCAGACTGAACATCAGTACTAGCCTATTCACAACATTTGACTTGCTCTCTCCGTGCTTGTTTCGTTTTGTTGTTTTTGCTAAACTTATATGATTTCAACAAAAAAAAAAAAAAACTAGTCCATGACTATACGTATGAATTTTATTTGTAACTTCGCCTATAATTTGTAATAAGGATACCAGTGGATTCCTTTTGTCTGTCACTACATTTTTCTCTTTGTTGTTTTTCCATCACCCTGTGCAAATGAAATGTTCTACTATGTTATTATTTTTAACATGGGTATTATTAAAATATAGTTTGAACAGCGTTAACTTAAATTTTAATTACTCCTACAAAAAGTTTTGTAAAACGACATAAAGTAGAGCTTGAAATGAATTTTAAAAGGAAATAATTATGGAGTCAAAATACCTTGAGTTAAGCTCGTTAAGTTAAGATGCAGTGGTGAATGATAAATACTCACTTTTACAGAGGCCAACATGGACTAGAATTTACAGTATTGTCTATAAATATTTTCCTTAACCGCATTACAAAAAATACTCATATGAAAGCTCGTTTACAAAACCATTATTTTTGAAATCGAATATTTCTATACAGATCTAAAGTATCAGTATACAGAAGGTCATTAAAATGATTCAATATTCCATTGATTACAGCAAAGTTTTTATTTGTAGAATATAAAACGAAGCGGTTGAAAAACGTCATTCATGTATCTTGCTAATAAAAACACTGAAACTCTTATTTGCTTACAGGAGTTTATTTATAGAAGTCTTTCAATAATGGTTCAATATTTAATCTACAATACTTTTAGTCGTTCAATTAAGGTGAGTTAGAATGTATGCGAGACGAGTTTTATACCATATCACGTTGTAAATTAATATAAAGGAAGTAGGAATAATTAATGGCCGTCCAATGATGTATTTTTCATATTATTTGCTTTCATTTACTTGCCACAATAAAGAAAAATTTAATTTCCATGTTTTTTTCATGTAACGACAAATTAATGAATGTTTGTGACTATTGACCAAACTACACATTGCAGTTCTCCTCACAGGTCCCACGCAAAAAATCAAGATGAAAGTAAGATATTTTCTGTGGTGGAAAATTAAAAATTTTACTTAACCAAGATTCTCTAGATAGTTCAAAAATAACTCTGTTGCATTGTGCATAAATAAGGTGAATGTATAAATTTTACATTCAATGTCATTATAAACAGGTAAAACCAAATTCTTGTAAATATTGTTAATTATACTTGATGATATTATATTTAAGTATCATTGGTACTGACAATGCATTAGCATAATTTCACAAGGCCATAAAGCCCGGTGATATTAAAAAAGCTTATAAATCTATTATGAAAAAAAGTGAAAGCAAAATACATTGTATTTAAACTGGAAACCTTAGATGAAAGCTAGTATGTAAGAAAGCATTAATTACATAGAAAAAAACCTATCCGTGCATAACAAACAATCCCAAACATACAAACAAGAATAAATCTTTAGTTTAATTATAGAATACCTCTAATAATTGAGTAAAAATGCACAAGAACACGTGCAAACTCCGTTACCTGTTGTTAATTTGAGCCAAGCCAGGTGGAGTCACGCAGACCGCCCGCTCCCCTTTACCTAGTCGTGCGGAGCGATTAACCAAATTGTAGGGAATAGCTTACGGCACTGCGGCACTCAACCTACCTCCGAGAGAGGATAGGGTTGGGTTCTCAGCGAGTTAATGCTGAAATTTTCTTAGAACAATGGTTACGCTTAAAAAAGTAGACACAAAAGCTTGTTGTTATTACAAGTATAATCATCAATACATCTGGTAAGTAACACTCTATGACAGACTTTATATAACAAATACTGCTTATATAAAGCCTTATAAAGCTCGTAATAAAACCGTCGGAAACTAAAAAATGGCGACCAAACACCATATGCTGAAAAAGGCTTTAACAGATTTATACTACTATTTGATATAGCACTCATAAAAATATTGACTTGTGTGGTATTGATTTAATAATTTAGTGGTAGATTTTTTTATTTAAAGATCTCGCCTGGGGCGGTGCCACAGTCCTTTCTATTTTAGCTGCCATTATAAACACGATTACATGGTTGTGTACCAAATAAAGGGAAGGACCAGCCAGTGTCATTATTGCAACAAAGGTAATTCCAACTTAAACATACGGTCAGCAACACATAATTTATCGATAATCAATAAATAACAATAAAATTAATAAATATCATCTTGGATTAATGATGTCTAAGAGAACGGATGTCACTTACCACCACATGCTTGTTTGCCGGCTACGACAGAGTAAATAAAAGCTAGATTTTTCAAATTGCATGAATTATTGAATGGGAGTGTAGGCAGCTCTCAAAGTTTATTCTTTTTGTATTTATAATTTTAAAGGCATATTTCATTATTGATTCATTATTGTTTTAAAACAAGGCCATAAAATTAAGATATGTACAAGACTTTAAGATTTTTAATTAGTATCTCAATGTAGATCGATTATATTTAAAGCATATTCTGGAAATAAAATAACTTAATAACTGGCCTTGGTTTATCACAATTCAGCATGCTCGACCAATAATAGTTTTAATTTGTAGAGATTCTTCGTTTAATGCAACGAATACAAACATATTTCATTTTCTGAGTAATCAAGTCCTTTGACTTGATTATTTTGATTAAACAAAATAATTTATACTTAAATAAAAAACCTTAGAAAAAATAGTCTGTGTTTTACCGCTTACGCTGGCGACACAACTTTATCTAATTCTACCTTAACAGTGACATTTTGTTCTGTTTAGGATTGAAATTGTATATTTGCAGTGATTAGACAATATGCGAATTTTCCTTTTTCGTATATATTTTTTTTGCACATGGCTTATAAATAATAATATATATATTATAACTCCCCAGATAAACTCACGAACTATATGGCCAAAAGTAAGCAAAGCCTGTGTAATGGACAACGATACAGCGACCTGGTAGGGACCCAGAATAAACATACATAATATGAGTATCTACAACCATGACCCGAGAACAAACATCCGAGTTCATCCCACAAATGAATGTCCCTATCAGGACTGGAAACTGGCACCTCCGGCGTGTGAGGCAGGGTTACTATCACTTGTAACACTTACGTTTTACGAATGATGCTTCCTTTTTAATTGTATTTATATTTTGTTAAATATTTCTACATTTTGCAAAATCTTTATATTTTATTGGTTACCTTCGTTGACAACCATGTCAAACCATTTTTTAATGACAGCCGTAGCAGCTGCCTAACAGACTAAGCCTGCTATACACGATTCTGTTACTTACTCACTGAAGATTCCTGGCTGGCAAGACGAATTTTGAAACTTTAAATTGCAGTTCGAATAGAATGCAAACCCGGCTATATAAGCTGAGGGCTGGCCTTTGAACGCCAGTCCATTACAGGAGTCGAGTAACAACACCACAGTCTACGTTACAGCCTACTACAAACGAATCTACTGACTACTGCGAACAATTCTACTGCAAGCAAGTCTGTGATGCTGTCTGCTACTGATGCTGTCTGCTACTAATGCTGCCTTCTACTGATGCTGCCTTATACTGATGCTGCCTTATACTGAAGCTGCCTGCTACTGATGCTGCCTGCTACTGATGCTGTCTGCTACTGATGCTGTCTTCTACTGATGCTGCCTTATACTGGTGCTGCATTATACTGATGCTGCCTGCTACTGATGCTGCCTGCTACTGATGTTGTCTGCTACTGATGCTGCCTTCTACTGATGCTGCCTTATACTGGTGCTGCCTGCTACTGATGCTGCCTACTACTGATGCTGCCTTCTACTGATGCTGCCTACTACTGATGCTGCCTACTACTGATGCTGCCTGCTACTGATGCTGCCTTATACTGATGCTACCTGCTACTGATGCTGCCTACTACTGATGCTGCCTTCTACTGATGCTGCCTTCTACTGATGCTGCCTGCTACTGATGTTGCCTGGTACTGAAACTGCCTGCTACTGACGCTGCCTGCTACTGAAGCCGCATGCTACTGATGCGCGCCTGAGCGCCAGCCGGTGCCAGAGCGCCCTCGCCGTCGAATCCTTCTCGGCGACTCGTAAGAGACCGCTAAATAAAACTATTACGTGACACACTGACGCCTTTCAGCCGACTTGGTTTTAAAGTAAATAATTAATAATGATCCTCTTTTTACTAGTTTCATAGCCACAAACTAGCACGCGACCCGCTGATGCGTTGTCAACCGTGGGCTTTAGTTGGCATTGCTTGTTTTTCAGTAATTGCACTAATTGTTCCTTCCTTTTAATAGGAAAACAACCACATATAGGTGGTTATTATGGCAGTCAAAATAGGAAGCACAGAAGTACCGCCACAGACGAGATTGTAACAAATAAAGTCTACAGCCACTTAAGTAGTTTTATGAAGAAGTTCTTCAAAAAACCATAATTCGTTGCGTTTCTTAGTTATCAGCATATTATTAGATTACCTTTTTATGTTTTAATTTCAGAAATAATAATCAGTGAAAGAATTTTAACTTATTTAATTTACTTAAAAATATTTTTGTGTGCCATCACAATATTCTATTGTAATTTGTTAAATCGCCGACGCAAATAGCCTTTATTCCGCTCACCAAGTAGAATCTCTTTTGTTTTTATTCTTTGAAGCTTAAAATTAGGGTTGCCCTCGACCATTAAGTGTCCACTCACTTTGTAAAATTTATAATTCAGACGCGTTTATGGAATGTATTAACACTTTATAATCACAATGCACTCAATGAACCGTTAATAATAAACTGGGTATTATACATTTATTTAACAATACGCTACTAATTGAAATCTGCATGATGATAAGTTGAGCATGGACACAGACAAAGATAAATTAATGATTGAATCCGCCATTGTGCATTATCAACTCAGTCGGGTATGTAAGTTTATAGATTTAAATTATCGAGAGCAAATTGGTAAGTTTGAATATCGTAATATGTTCGTATATTGAGAATTTTAATGTTGCGGTACGTGTTCTTTTTGCATTTCTGTTTTAAAGACGATGACAATTCCTCTCCTTTGAAGACCTATTCAGTCAACTCTATAAAAATACAGGTTTGTATTTGTTAGCGGAACTAGCACATTGGCTCATTTTGTTACACTATGTTGTAAATGTCACATTAAATTGCTGCCTTAAAACTATCATAATTTATTCTGTACATTACTTGTTTACATACTTTTAGTTTAAATATAATCAACCAAGTACCTAGACAAAGTTTTTAAAAGAGAAACTAATGTTTCTTTAGAACTATAAGTGCCAAAGCTTATTGATAAATAACATGAAAAATATAAGCAGCGTTTAAACAGGAACTTGGCCATAATAAATATAAACAAAACAAAAACGCTGGCAGAGGATAATCTAAGTTGTTCAAGTTAATAGAACTTTCCTGTTTCTTATTCGTATTTAGTACATCTTTGTCGACTCATGAATAACATTATTGTGAACTGGTAACATGACGGGAAAGATTAAGTTAGTTTAAAAGTATTATGAGTATTAAGATAAAGAGATTACGTATTATTAGAGTATATATTGTTCGTGTTAGTATATGATTAATTCATATATAGTTTTGGAAACAAAATGTGGATGGTTTAAATTTTGCGTTTGTCCCGGGCTTTAACGAATGCAAAGAATATTGGCAAACTGGAATGATGGATAATCATTCAAACAGATTTATATAGAAGTTGGGAATCAATAATCGAAATTATAATCTAACTTCAAAAAACACGTGAAAAAGACGTGAAAACGTTCTTTACTCAACGGTTAGATGGTTAATACGTTCATAGGATGATCAGATGAAGCTATTGAAATTAAAAAACACTCTAATTTCAATTATTGTTCGTACAACAGCGAACCGTGACAAGACAATTGACATAAGGGCTCATTGAAATGGCGGTTCAATGTCTTTGAGGTTTGACAGATTGACAGTATATATAATTTTTCTAGATGTCGATGAAAAAATTAATGGCGCTGTTACGGGAATAATTGGATTTTATTATATTTCTAAGCATCCCCAACAACTACCTCAATATTTCAGCTTGGTAAATACATGTCTAATATTGACCTATAAACTTTAGTTTTATACTTTAATTATATAGCCCGGTTTTGATATGATTACAATTTATAAATATTACAGGGTACCCAATCTGCCATTCTCTTTAATGTATTAATTCAAAGTTTTTGATATTTTTAATTATCTGTTTTGTTATCTGCTATTTAATAAAGTATACCTATTATTAAGAATAATTCGAAATTTTGTTAATTTTAGAACACAACAACAAGCAGCTGTACCTAAACAAGAGATAAAACTAGGGCATTTAAATTATTTATTTACTATACTATTTCCATTTCTTTATTTTCTCGATGACAGTTCTAATTTGATATAATGTAGTGTTGTGACCAAATAAGTAATGATATCGATCGCATATATTTATTATATTTTGAACAAAGACAAATACAACAAAAACATTCAAATATATTTTTTCAAGGTGGGAACACTCAATGGTCCACCGCCATTTTGTGTTTATTTTAATCTGTCACTCGCAACAAGCCGGTCGTGCTAGTCACTACATTTCTGCTCGCTGAGTTTTTTCACATTATCCATACGTTACGTTGTGTATTTTGTGTTTCTCCGTGTTGATTGCTGCCCAGCTGTCAAATATCAAAATGCCGAAAGGATCTGTTCTGAAAAGGCAGGCGAGAGAACTGGTGATCAAGGTTCGTAATTACTTTGAAGCATAATATCAAAATGGTGGCCCGCTATTGCCACTGTCGCAAGTGCGAGAGCGTGTTGCAGCCGCATTAGGAATAAGTGGACCTACTGTTTCAAAAATTACTACCGAAGCTTACGGTACAAGCGGCATGCAGGAAAATAAGCTTCGTACGCCGAAGAAAAAACGCCAACCACGTCGTGTGACATCGGATGACAACTTCAACGCTGATGCTATTCGCCGTCATATATATAAATAAATAAATATTTCTAACAATCACACCACATTATCTAGCCCAAGTTAAGTATCATTAAGAACTTGTGTTATGGATACTAGATAACGGATAAATAAATAGATATAAGAAATATATTAACACACATAGATATTTTTCTTTTAATATATAAATATTTTTATATTTATTTTTCTTAATATATAAAGAAATTCCAACACTTAAAAAACTTGTTGTTCCTTTACGTGATTGTGGTTTGTTCCATGGCCAAAAATCGTCATTAAGCTTAGTTTTGAAAGAAATTGGATTTTCTTATAAAAAAATCGGACAAACGTAAAATATTGATGGAGCGTCACGACGTTAGTATGGCTCGAGACGATACTTGGTTAAATGCAAACCACACAGTATCTAAGAACTGGACTGACGACACCGCTGCTTCCACTAGTTCAGTGCCAATGGGAAAAGGTGAACGCCTTATCATATGCCATGCAGGGTCTACGAAAGTATTCGTGGCAGATGCTTCACTGGCCTTTAAATCCAAGAATAAAGTGGGCTACCACGAAGAAATGAACACGGAGATTTACGGAGGATGGTTTAAAGAAATGGTGCAATCTCTGGAAGAACCGTCCAAAATTATTATGGACAACGCTACATATCACTCCAGACAAATTGATAAAATGCCGGCGCAGGCCAATAAAAAACAAGAGATAATTGACTAGCTCCAATGTCATGGCGAAAATGTGGATAGTACTTTATTTAAAGTACAATTAGTGAATATTTTAAAATCGAAAAAAAGCCTCCCTAAAACATATGTTATCAACGAAATAGCTGCCGAATGTGGTCATTGGGTTCTTCAACTTCCGCCGAAAACTGGGAAAAAATTGTGAGAAGAACCCTAAACATTATAGCGCCGGATTGGGAAATTCATGTGGCATTCGATAATATACAAGTACAGGAACTTATAATAAATGTTGGGGAGAGCTCATCGAGTGACAGTGACGATTCATCAGATTTTGATTAAAATAAATAAATAAAGATTACCTGTCGTTATAATTATTTCGTTTCATTGTCGAGTACCTACCTATACCTACTTATTTTACAACAGCTTCGAAAATTTTAAAGAAGTTGGCATTATCAATCAAGAATTAATACGTGTAACATCTTGTAATGAAATATAATATTCGTTAATAAATTCGTACAAAAGTATCCGGCAGTAGTTTAGTTTCTTACATTTTGTAAAAAAATATCGGGTCTGTTATCGTGTTACGTTTATCGGTATAGCTCCATCCCTATCAGTTTCTCCGACTCTGGTATTATATAACCTTGTACGTGTGTAAACGTCATATTTTTATAACATAATGCATACATAATGTAAAAAAAACGCTCGCACAAGTTTTCACAGGAGCTGTCATCGAGAAAATTAAGAAATGGAAATAGTATAGTGTATCGTTTTTGCACGTGTAAAAAACATTGAATATGACATCTGCAGAAACGATTCACATGTTTAATATCACTCGTCTTCTATCCTGTTTGTTTGTCTACCACGCCACGTAGATAGGAAACAAATACACCTGCTGTTCAAATTACACGTAATTAGCTTTAGCGGTTTCGCCTAAGTACCGTTGAATGTGTCGGCCAGCGTGTGATATACGTGATGACACATTTCATGCTTGAGGATGCAAACCTATGTACAATAACAAAAATAACAAAAGGGTTTGAATTGACTTTACTACTACTTTGATTTCTTTTCAAAATCGCGGCTACGGACGAAACCTATATGAATCAAAAGTTCACATCAATACAAACATAAAGTACAGATTGACAAAAACTCGTAAAGCGTCGCGTTTTTAAATGATCCGTTTCCGGACTGCATCTGGGACATAAGATTCATACCCCGGTTATAGTTTCTATAAATATGCTATATATTTTTATATACCGGGTTATTTAAATAATCATTAAAAGTTGAAAAAAAATAGGTAGGTAAATGAAATGAAATATTTATTTCTCAACATTGACAATTAAATGTTCTTACTGATGTCAAATAAAACATGACTCTACCACCAGTTCGAAAAAACCTTCGTGAAGTAAAACTGACAAGAAACTTCACGGGTATATATTTTTTTCAAAATAAATTTACAGAGTCTCTATAAGTCTATACAAAGTTATTCTTATCTGCATCTGTTGGCTCGGCAAGTTTCCCTCCCCCCAAGTAGGGACTTGTACAAGGTACTTCAGGTTTCGCTGACATTTTACTGAATACCGTTTTTAAAAATAATGTTGTCAGATAAGCTCATGAAATATGATATTCAGAAAGTGTATCAAAACGCTGCAATAATTATTTATTTAATCAAATTATTTTATCACAATTAGTGGAGTGGTATGCATTTTAAAACGAAAGATATGTATGTAATGGCTTCCGCGCAGTTTTGTCGTTTCAAATTTATTTGTCAAATTTATCGTTAATACCAGGCCACTCAGAAAGTTTTGCGAAAAAAAATGTTATTTAAAATTCGAATATTTAAATGTAAAAATATATTGCTTACAAATTTAGATTTCTCTCTAATTTTAATTACCAGCATTTTTAAACTATTGTGTGTCATAGAAAAATGGATCTGCGTTGAGAACATTTTTACGACTTCAAGTCCAACTCGAAACCTGATGAATCGTTTAATCGACTTCAATTAGCTTCGATGAACAAGGCGCTATCTAACAAAAGGTTTGTACCGTTAGTACACAGCTTAAGTACGATCCCTTAAATTTGAAGGATAAAGAAAGAATTGGTCGTGCTTCAAGTGAAAATTTGATTCAACAACACCAGCGAATAACAAAAGAGGAGATTTAGCACAATCTGCAGATTGGATGGGGAAGTGTCTTTTCTTTTCATAAATTCAAGAATGTCCTACCCATCTTGTTTACGATATTATTACAGGTAACAAATCTTGCATTTATCAATATGATCCAGAAACAATTTTTGATCGCCAGTTTTGTCTCCTTATATTCAGTATCAATCCCCTTAAGAAACCAAATAAGCATCAATGCACAGTGGTACCCTACGAAATGCTTGCCAGAAGTTCTTGCTAATGCAACAAGCGACCAAACACTAGACTCCAAGGCCTTTTATTTCACCATGATAATGCGCCCGCTTACTCCGCGATCAAGACGAGGGATTTCCTAAACACCACACCGGTAAAACTTTTGAGTCACCCACCTCACAGCCTTGAATTGGCACCGTGTGACTTCTATTTGCTTCTAAAAGATAAACAACAGCCCAAGCAAGCTAAGCTTACGTTCAAGAAGGCCGCTGAGGAAGTACTTGTTGCAGACTGTAAATATGCTTTGAAAATTTACCTACTTACTTATGTACATATACACACATACATTACCACACATTTATATAATTTTTTATTTTAAAGAAATACACTAAATAATGTCTAAAATATATATTTTATAATTAAAAAGTAAAGAAAATAATTTGTAATAACTTTGTACTCTATGGATTAGTCCTATGTAACCATACTATAAAAGAGCGGTGCTACCTATCACAAGCAAATTAGCTTAAAAGGAAGCACCAGCCACTTTTTATTGTATTAGGCTAAGTTACCGAAATAAAGTATTTGGTATTTGTATTTTGTAAAATCGGTGCAGAGGCATGAAGCTTTGTATAGACGCTGGCGGAAAGTTCTTTGAAAATATGTTATAAACAATTTTTACCTATAGAACATTTTCCTTTTTTTCCCTCAAAACTTTCTGAGTGTCGCACGTAAAACAAGTTCACGTAAATTTATCAGTTTTCTGCTTAGTCGTAATGGCTGCTACACAATTTTTTGATTATGATTATTGCGCCAGAAATGAAAATGACTGTAAAGATACTAATTAATGCATGCGTATAAATAAGTATCTAATTATTTTGAAAAGGTTGACTTACGTCACAAACACTGCCGGGTTATAATTCAAAAAATCGGGTGGGCTGTTTAGGTGGGACGCAACCAATGTTGTATTGTGTAGCTGCCATTTTGCTTTGTAGTTTTTTTTTAATATTGTAATTAAAATAAATTTATTTTGAGATAGTTCTCGATCTTCAAACTAATAGATTTTCAGTTTATAAATAAAGAACAAAATAAAATACAATAAACCATTATGAAAATAGTTGATTAAACATCATTACTCTATAAAATTTAACGTGTAGCGGCGTTTGTCTATTCATATGTAAATCTTTAATTTCAATGAACGGCTTCACTGTAATTTCAGATGAAACGAACCATAACGGTTTATGTTTACTCAAAAATATGCAAATTAAGCTGTTTCTGTTCGCCATAAATTTTAATATAATTGATTAATATAAATATATATCAAAAAAGGTGTGACTTTCTGCTTTGTTATTTACTTTCTTATCAAATTATTTGTAATGTTATTGGTTTGTATGCTGTATTTTGTTTAAGTCAGTTACGTTTCCATCTTTGAACAATTGCTGGTTCGCTTTACTTGTAATTATGTTACGTATTAAAATAAGGCAGTATCCAAAGCAAAATCCTATTTTTAAATGCGATAAAGTTTATCTTTTCTATGGATCTAACTTGGTTATAAATGTCAAGTACCTATCAAAACTGACTAGCTCTACTTGGAAAATGGGGTGTAATTATTGTCAACAGTAACAATACGTTATTGAAACTTCAACTCATCTTAGCGCTCGATGCTATGTGTGCATATGCAACTTATAACGTGTAAAATATGCAACTTCATTTTGTATGACAGTGGCGCGGCAGCCGAGATCTTGTGAACATCGTGTGCATGTAGGTACACTCAGTAGTTATCAACGGTCACTCTATGTTATCAATTCAAATTACTTTTTCGTTATCCATAATTCTTTACATGATTTTTAAGATTTCTATACTGGATGCATAAGTATATATGTACTTAGCCACTATTGGCAACAACTGACTGATGAGATAAATATAAATCATGCAGAATATCTCTCACTCACTTCTGGTACATCCCATAAATCTTTTGTATTACTTCCTACACACCGTGATGAAATAAGTAAAAAACGGGGTGGAATAACATATCTTCTCGTGTTTTACAAAATAATTGCGATATTCTAGGGGGTGCATTAGCATATGCGACATCTAGGGCGATATTGAGTTATATACATATTCGGAATCAGCGAATTTTTCTCCGTCGAATGATGCCGGATTCATCAAATTCAGAGCACTTATTTGGCGTTTGAAACAATACTATTTTTGGGTTGATTCCTAAGTAACAGTGTGTTATCCGACAAAAATTTTGCATTTTTTTTCTGTAATGTTCTTGAACCATATAATGATACAAAGAACCGAGACATAAACCAGTTACCCTTTCTCAAATAAATAATTCAATAACAATTAAACCGTTTTTCCTGTTTCTAATTTTTACTAAGACGTAACTTGAATCATTTTAACTTCCACCCATTACAAGGTGTGATGCTGCTTAAACCATTTGTCCGTCACCCAAATAGGACACGGAGTATCACTTAAACCTTTTGAGCTGCATCTGTTTTCCATAAAGGGTGCTACTTACACCAAGTAGTCGTTTTGTTTCAGATATTTTGCTTAGTCGTTAAAACATTATGGTTCTATTATTTTTTAAATGCATGTCGCTTAATACAGACTATAAAATGAAGTGATGAAATATCAAACAATTTTTCAGTATGATTAAAAATACGAGTTGGTCTTTCAATCATTAAATTTTAATATGATACATTTCATTAATGTCATGTGTTACTACATTTATTTCATCTCCCGGGAGTTAAACATCGTAATCATTCAACTGGACTGCTACGCGCAGGCAGTTAAGTCGAACTTCAGAGTGCATCGAGGAGCGACGTGATGCGCAATCGCCGCCAGTGTTTACGTAAAATGGTCTTTGAAATCAAATCGTAAGTACTTTAATTTAATTTTTTACGTAAAATTTTCAATGGAGATGAAATTTATTACGTTTACTTATTTGTTTTTATTATTTTTGCTTCGATTACTGACTTCAGTTACTTATTTTATTGAGCAACGTAGTAAATACATTGTTTCAAGAGAGTGATGGCAATCTTAGATTATCTTTCTCTATCTATGTGCGATATATTATGTAGGTATGTAATAGTTATTATCGATATTGTTGTAAGTACCAACTTACAATTATTTAGTACTCGTATCTTTAGACGCATTTTAATTAAACACGTTATTTGGTTTATCGCAATAAAATTGCCCAAATGCAACATACAAATTACTGTTTCAGTTATCTAAAATAGCTTATCACAGTTTATTTATGAACTATGTCAATTATGTTTTGTATTATCCTCCTATTTAGCACTTGGTTTTAATGCAACGAATCCGCTGTAAAAGATTCATCCTAAATATTTGCCTTATAATTACTAAATTTACTTTTTCAGATAAACATGGTGACAGAAACCAAAAATTCTACAAAAACGAAATCGATGTACTTGATGAAAGCGACACGACAAAATCTACAGTAACAATGTTAGGAACTCTTAGATTTAAGTATTATTAATGTGAGGAACATAGATCAATAACCAGAAGCCTTGTCTGCCTGTTGAATATAAAAATATATCACTAAAGAAGACCTAATTAGTTAAGGCGTTAATATTGTAGGTGAAAAAGTATTCCGTCAAATATTCAATACTGATTTTAAAATAGGGGTTTTATTTGCCCAAAAAGATGTCTGCGTTTTGAAAGACAGAAGCCAGAGGATTGTACCAAATTGCAAGCTCACTTAAATGAAAAGGAGGCAACATGGGAGCGGTTGGAATGTCATTTGCTAGTAAAATCCTTTTATGTTTTGCACATCTTTTGACCTCCAGAAAGTTCTCAATACGCCTCAACGCAATAACATGTTACGGTTTTATTCTAGAAAGTATGCTGTTTATAATTTTTGTTGCTACGAAAGCATCGCAAGGAATGGTTTATGTTTCAACTGGGGGAAATTTGCAGCAAAAAGAGGTGCAATAGCTACTATCGCACAAGAAAATTATAAGTAAATGCATTCATTTATAATGTATTATGTTTATTGTATCAAGTATTGACTGTGTTTTCTAATTACTACAAGTTTTATTTGTTGGTTTGCTAGTTTTTATTTTGTTTTTATTAATTGAAGTTTATAATTTAATAATATTGGTTGTGATTAATTATACTTTTATTAAGTGTTATGACAGCCGATGTCAATAAGACTGAATAAAATTGTACTTAATTATAGTTGACGTTCCTACTTTGAAGACTTAATTTTTTTTAACGTTGTTTATTAATGCCCGGTTCCTATATTATCTAATACCATACGGCTAAAAATAAATAAATATTATAATTGATGTTTAATCATTGATCACTGTTCTATTATTCCAAATAAATACTTGAACTGATGTATTGTGTGTATTTCTTTATTTATTCAATATAAGCACTGGAGATTTTCGGTGATTGTGATATATTCACATTGTTTCAACAACCATTCATAGTATAAGACGTAAAAAAATGTCACATCAAGCGTTACATTTTCAGTATTATATGTCACATAAGTAAATTAGCCTTCCAGTCATTTTAATCTAAATTGGTAGTTGAGATAAATAGCTTGCTACTATCAATTTTGAACTATGTCACTTCATACTTTTTGGCTTACTCTGAAAATATACTGCAGCGTCGCTTAATTTTTTTTCGCTGTTGCCAAATTGTAGCTATGAAATCACTTAAATCTCTTTTCCATACTCTGAAAAATAAGAGCTTAAGGCAATTCGTATTAAGCGACATTTATCTTTGTTATTAAAGGTCCATTTTATTTGGTATAAGCATCAACAACTAGATCTTTTTTAATTGATTTCAATTAAGTTTACCATATTCAAAAAGCTGGAGAAGTTTTTTTGTTATGATTTTTTTCCCAAAATGTTATACTTTAAATGGCTCTCCTGTAAAGTTGCAAAAATGTCGCTTAAACCAAATAGCCTTTCACCCCTCGATATATATATATTATTATATATACTTATATAATAATATACTTATACTTACATAAGCATAACATTGACCGCAACGTTAACTTTAACCAACATGTTTAAACTATTACGTCCAGAGTCCGAAAACTAATATTGCTATATAAATCGCTTCGCCATCTTAAATCTTTATAAATATTCAAGTCTACCTACAGTGCTCTTTGCCAATCTATCGTTTCTTATCTTGTGACTTCTCGGGGAGTAATCCATAAATCTAAAGTTGCCTACACTCGAGAACGCACAAACAGCACTGTTAAAAGTGGGCACATGCACTTTTTATACAGCACGGCTCTGTCGGGATATGAAGTTTCTCAATGTAAGAAAACTTTTTATTTTATACTCAGTTTTGTCGACTCACGTCCGCACTTCTTTCACCTAAAGTACAAAAAGAAAAATCTACAATGTCTGTATAACACCTAATCCTAAATTTGGTTTAACTAAACACTCCTTTCATTTTCTGGGACCATATTTATATATTACTATTAATAAAAATATAACAAGTCACTCACGAACGTACACGTCATGCAAACAAAACAAACAAAACAAAATAAAATCATGTACCATCCTGGCTCTTAGGCAAAACTGACGAAGACACTGAAAAACTTATTACACATGTAATGTAGTTCCTAATGCAAATGCTTTTCTGGTTGTCTATTCCGAAATGATATGTATTATATATCAATAATGTCTATAGTTATTTCTGTATATAATATTACATACTACCTACATGTGTATAAATAAATGATAAATATGATGTGTATTTAATAGAATAAAAAAATATATACATATTACCTCTATTTTTAAAGCTAAAATCCTTGTGAAATCTTTTCTGAACCTGTTGTAACAATGGCAGGCCAGGGACGTCAAATTATGAAAAAATCTATTTAGGGCATTAGTTTATGTATTGTTACATTTTCATGTTGGCTTTATCATAAAATAAATATTGTGGTATTTTAGTAGTATTTTATATTTATAAAAAGCAAAATACCCGTTCTTTGGTATACTATAATGAATTGCTATGGCTATACCGTACATTAATTACATGAAATCTTGATTCAAACAACTTAAACATTTTTAATCTAGTGAAAACTACGAAAATTGGCCCAAAACCCTGAATCATGGAGGCCGCAGTTTTTCCGTAGATTTATAACTGTGGGGCCTCTTCTAATATTGTTGACTCTGCTAACGGTCAATTTTATCGCACAATTCGTTATTTTGCTTTTATTTTTACTTCCTTATTGTTTTTATTGAGTTCCTTAATGTTTTCTTGTGTTTGATAGAACGGAAAACGTTCGTTTTTCTATTCGTAGAATATTGGCGCGGAAACGATAACGCTTTGTCCATAAAATTTGGTATGAGCTAATTAGATACCAATTTTGCTTATAGATACAATATTGTTGATAAATTACTTAATCGTGAAACCGTGTTTATACCATATATGTCATAAACAACAATATACAGTTTGCAATTATAATGTACATTTCTAAATAGTTGAGTTCATTTCATAGCCTCAATAAGCTTTTGATTTCAGTACTTTACGCAAAAAATTACTATACCTTAATTTTTATAACATTTTATAATAATTACTAAAAAGAAAGTCAGAACCAAATTATGTATATAAATATATAAAAGACATAAAAGCAAATCAAAGAATATGTATCTGCGTGCATCTTTACCGATACAGACAAGGTTCTCGAACCATAGGTTAATAATTATGCAAAAAGAAATACTTGAGGTAATCTTTATGATTTAAAATAGATGACATAGATATTCAGTTGAATTAACTACTTTAAAAAAATGTCGAAATCATAACACATTAAATAATATCGCTAAAAATATATTTATGTCAGCTTTATAGCCAAATATTTTATTTTTGTGCTTTTTATTTGTTTGGGTTTATGTGCGAAATTATATTCTTTGATCGGCAACCCTCAATAAAAAAAAACACTCGCTCTGTTTTTGCAACAAGTGAATGCAGCCTGCTTACTAATGAGATAGCAAACTAACACAATAAATAATTAATTAGTAGTTAATTGTTTATTTTTCCTTTTTTCCATATTAAATGAAGTAACAAATATTTTTATATTAAAGAATTTGTGGTGTAATACAATATAGTTATTATAAGTTTACTCTAATGATGGCTATTTTAACACTAAACATAAAAAAAAACTAATTAGTATTTAGCTCAGGTGATTATAAAATATGGTATTAACCTTATTGATAATTTAATTTTAACTGTATATTTTACTGAAACATCGGTAACCGACGGCACGAACATTTTGAACTCAACCCTTTAATTAAAAGCTCTTTTTCCTAATTTAGAGTCAACAAGAGATAGACTCAAATTTGATTTTTGTAATAACGGGCGATCCCCATAATAGTTATTTTACCAAAAAAATTATAATCACGAAAGCTTTATCACTATTTGGTCAATAATAAACTAACTTGATTCACTAAGCACCAAATTAGGCTTAATAAGAGTAACTTTAACACGTCGATAGTTCAGCTCCGATTAAAGGCGTCGTCATTGTACCCAAATATAGGTTAAGTGACGCAAGTCAGCTCCATTATTCGAGTTAGTTCGCGTGGAAACCTGGTGGAACCAATCACGTATGAGTGAGCATCACTTCAGAACGAGTGACGTCATAGAGGACATCTGATACACTGTGGCTGATATTTACAAAATATTGGAAAAAATAAGGCTATAGTTGACCGTCCTTTTAAAACATTGGTTTGTATTTAGTATGCATGTAGACATGTGAAAATAGACATGAATTTCAGAATAGTTATTATTATTCATAGATGTAGATATTAATTAATTTTGGTTGTGATTGAACAGAAGTTTCCGTTGTAATAGCTAAAGTGTGAGATAAAATATTGAATAACAAAAAAGTTGGTTTCTTAACTTTTTTAAATTTACTACGGTGAGTATAAAGCATTGAATATTTTAACTCCTTCATTTATCAATAACTAGAATTGGTTTATTTATAACTTGGATCAACGTCACACATTGTCACAGTTATTTTGGTACAAACTAGAATAGAACTTCAAATTGGTCGACGTAATATGAACCAGTATAGTCAAAATTTTACATGTAGGCAAGTACTTGAGTAGGGTTCCTCGAGATTTGATCTCTAAGGGAATGAAATGAGTATGCAAAAAATGCGGACGGTTTTCAATAATTGGAGAGGTATTTTTTATGAAACACAATAAAAGAAAACCTTAACCGCACTTATAACTTACCCGAAGCTAACTTATTATTTATTGATTCGGTTTATTATGGTATTTAAGTCATCAATAATTGACATAATAATATGATAAGGTAAGTCTGACCTTAATCATTCAATTGAAGAGTTACTTTTTCCTTATTCAGAGAAACAAATAATAGGTCTTTACCTATGAAACTGCCGTTTTGCCGTACTGGCCATTTCAAATGAAAATATTTTTTTTTTTTGACTGATAATTCTAATTTCAAATTAATTTTATTTGACAAACATGGAATTCTTTTTCTAAAATCGTCATTTGTTTAATAGTTAGTGTTTTGTTTTCAACGCATTTGAACATTTTTCGTCATCATGGATAAGTTAAAAATTCGAGTAATTATGGAGTATGAGTACCGTCGTGGCAGCAAAGCGGCACAAGCGGCACGCAACATCAACGACGTTTACGGAGCGAACACTACAAACGAACGCACCACCCGTTATTGGTTTACCCGCTTCCGTTCTGGAAATTTTGACCTGAAAAATGAACCCCGTGGTCGTCCGAAAACTTTGGTCGACAATGACGAATTAAAGGCAATTGTGGAAGCTGATGAAACTCAATCCACGGCTGAATTAGCAGCAGCTTTCGACGTTAGCATCAAAACAATATTGGTCCATTTGCGTCAAATTGGCAAGGTAAAAAAGCTTGACAAATGGGTACCCCATGAACGCAATGACCGCCAGCGCGAAGTACGCGTGGAGACATGCCTTTCACTGCTCAGCAGGCATACAAATGAAAGAATTCTGAACCGCATTGTTACTTGTGACGAGAAATGGATCCTGTTTGACAATCGTAAGCGCTCAGCAAATTGGTTGGACCCTGGTTCAGCACCCAAATAATGCCCTAAACGAAAACTTACCCCTAGAAAAGTGATGGTCACTGTTTGGTGGTCTAACGCGGGTGTAATTCATCACAGCTTCTTGCCAAACGGGACAAGCATTACTGCAGATGTTTACTGTGAAGAACTGAATACAATGATGGAGAAGCTCGCACGTCTCCAACCAGCTTTGGTCAATCGTTCGGCTCCACTGTTCCGGCACGACAACGCGCGACCTCACACTGCACAGCAGACGGTCTCCAAGCTACAAGAGTTGGGGTTGGAAGTTCTCCGTCATCCACCGTACTCACCAGACCTTGCGCCTACAGACTTCTACTTTTTCCAGAATTTGGATAACTTCTTGGCGGGAAAAAAATTCAATACCCGAGAGGCAGTACAAAATGCCTTTGAAGAATTTGTTGCCTCCCATCCAGCTGATTTCTTCAAGAAAGGCATCAATAAGCTACCAATGCGTTGGCAAAGATGCATTGATTGCATGGGTGATTATTTTGATTAATAGAAATAAAAAATATATAAAAAAATTACGCTTCATTTATTTCGTGAAAAACGGCAATTTCATAGGTAAAGACCTAACATGAAATTCATACACTGTATGTGTAACAAGCGAAATAGAAAAAAAAAACAAAAAGCAAGTATTGATAGTGTTAAATATATGTAAGTATAGTAAAAATTACTTCACGATATGTAGGTTAACGATACAAAGATGCAGATGCTTGTACGTTCTTTAAATCTGTTCCATGGATTTCTTTTTACTCTAAAAATATGAAACATTAAGTCGATACCAGGAGGCCTGCAAAAATTATTTTCGTTAGGCGAGGCGAGGTTATTTCTTTAGGTATTTCCTGTAATACAATATCGGAGCGCTTTCGTTTACATTGTTACAGTAGGTATCAAATATTGATACTAAAAATAAGAAAGGTAAACTTTCCAGAAAAATCCTTTACAAGTAATTTTATATAAAGAAAAGATAAGGTCTTTTTTTTAAATAAAGAGTTCGAAAAATTACCCGGGATCACCTCGGAGCTTCTGATTCCAGGGAAATTTCTTATAAAAACTAGCTAGCCCATTCAACTTTGTAATGACGAAATTTACTAGTTTGTCGATTGCAAATAAACAAATAATTAATGGATTCTCTTTGTTGTAATAGTTCCTGCAGATACAGAAATCCGATCCTAATAATGTTTATTAAAAAGTACAGGTAAGGTAAAGAAGGTAACCTACTAAATAAACTAAATACTACTTTGTACGAAGAAAATTTTATGAACAAAGGCAAATTTTTTAATCTTACGTCAGAGCCGGCAAACCAGAATTCAATCCACTTAACGGTAAAAGGCGTCCGCGCCAACGGACGTCAATAATCGTAGGTGTTTTGATTAGTTATCTTGTTGTTTATTGATTTATCGATTAATAATACGTTGCCGACCGTAGGCTTACGTTGCCATCGCCTGAGTTTTAGTAATTTCACTGCCTGTTCCTTTCCTTGCACCAGAACACAACCGTAAACTTAGTTACTATGGCGGGCGAAATAGGAAGGGCTGTAGTTGTGCCCTAGATGATATCTTAACAGGAGAAACTCTTTTGTCACTGAAATATATAAATAACTTTCAATTTTACTACAAAATTTATGAGTTCCATAACGTGTAAGTTAAATATTCAACCCAACAATATGCGATGTCTTGATATTCTGTCTAGACGCTTGGACTGTGTTTATGGAAATACCAGATTAGATAGTTTCATGAGATTTAAGGTCTTTGTTGTGGATTATATGAAAGACGTAACTGAGATTGAACGTAGGATAGACAACGACGCGTCAAGCGCGATGAACAGATAGATTAGTTTTGGAGCTACTTATGTGATGGTCCGGGATCACTGTGTCAATATTAAATTGATATGTTCTTTTACTCTTCTCGGAGAGCCTGCTGCTGATATTGTACGAGCAAGAACAGCGGTGTGCTAAGTAAGACGACTAAAAGAATTACAATATGTATCTTTGAAGGCAAAAGTAAACAATCTGTTATATTTGGTAGAATTTGTCGAATTTTACATAGTAAACCGCCCAATTCCCTTACGCAAATTTTTACCATTGTGCACAAGTTACATTAATAAACAGGACAAATGTGTTATTTTTTTAAAAACGAATGCTCGTATAAAGAACTATTTAAATCACAAGCTGCAGAATTTTACAAATTAAAAATCCCGACCGCTAAAGCTCTTTTTACGTGTAATTTTTGGGCCCATGGGAATTAAAGAAACTTGTTGTGTTGTAGTGTTGCTTCCACAACTGAGACAAATCCTTTGATCGGTTTAGGCATGCCAAAAACATATACATAATAATAATAATAATAAACACTTTATTGCCAATAAAAAGAAAAAACATCAAAAAATAAAATATACAAAATGTAAAAAAATACAGAAATGCAATTTGGGTGGCCTTATCGTACGGCCCTTTAGTAATCCGTCCATTGCAAAAGTTGAGGAAAAATGTCGATTAAGTGAGTTTATATCGACATTTGAAGTTACAGAATCTTTTGGCTTGCCAATGCCCAGGGTTTTGAGAAATTTCCACACTTTAGCTGTATCACCGTTCTCTACGGATGCGTGAATATGGCGCCGTTGTGCATCCCTACACACCTTGTTGCAGTGATTTCTAATGGATCTGTATCGCTCCTTGTTCGCTTCGGATTGATCTGCTTTCAACTTAGCCTTGGCAACGTTTTTCTTATGTAACAATTGTTTAATTGTATCAGTTAGCCATGGGGCTGGCAGTTGTTTTAATTTGATTTTACGCAAAGGTGCATGGTGGTCGTAGAGTTCTGTCAAAAAAACGTTGAAAAGCCTAATCTGTTCGTTAACATCATTTGTTTTGTCAATGACAGACCAATCCATATCAGCTGCATCACTGCGCAGATTTTCTACATTCATACCACCAAAATTACGACGCCACACAACTTTAGGCTTCAACTTAGGAGGGCGTACTTTATACGACAAGTATATCAGGTCATGATATGAAAACGCGTCTGCACCACACTGGCCATGTTTATATATGTGATTGGAAGAGGTGACAAACATAAGATCCAAGATAGAAGGGGCACAGTTCGGAAAAAAATGCGTTGCATTAAGTGAAGGTATGTGCAAGTTACTGGATTCGACAATAGATTTTAGTTTGTTAGCTCTGAAATCGTTTCTGAGCAAGCATGTATTGAAATCTCCCATAATTATAGAATCACTGTAATTTGGCAAAATATCCTCTAGAAGTTGCTCGAGTAATGAAAAGTAGTTATCGTGCAACGAAGGTATATATATGACACCTAAAAGAACTTTTTTGTGGTTGAGAATAGATTCAACAAACAAGTATTCTATATTTGAGACTGAGTTGTTAGTGGATTGTGAAATAATTTTAAATGGTATATTCGTGCGGAGATAGATAGCAACATCGCCTCCAGTTTTTTCGACTCGATCGTTACGAATTAAGTGAAAACCCGGTAGACCATACGATGTTGACGCTAAGCACGGTTTTAGCCAAGTCTCTGACACAAAAAGGGCATGGAGATTATTAATTTCAAAAGAATCCAGCATATCGACATGGTGGGCAGGAATACTCTGTGCGTTAATATGTGCAACGTTTAAATTATTCGCCAGACCGGAGAATACAGTGTTTAAAAACGAATTAAGGGAGGTGGATAGACTTTGGAAACTACTGTTGCTACTATTCAACTCACCTGTAGAACATGATTTAAAAGAAGAAGAACATTCACTTTCATCTAAGGACATATGTACTAATATTAAATAAAACAAAAATACTTAAACTATAAGAATAAAAATAAATAATAATATACAACTTTAAAATCCCAGTAAATAAAAAGTATATAAATGTATATTAATATCGATTTCCTAAAAGACGCACTTAATCCTCCAGCTATTTTACAAACAAAAATGATACAAAACTTTGGAACGGGTAATTAATACTAGACAAGAACAAAAGAAAAATTAGGAAAAGATTTTGAACGCAGATTCATTTGTCAATCAGCAATGATTTGGTAGTGACGCATATTTGACAGGTTATACTTCAAATTAAAACTTCAAAACTAATAAAATAAAACATGGTTTTTTAAAGTTAACCTTCACGTAAAAAAATTTTTTTTTTTAATTATTACATTTTAAGAGATTGAAAAAGAAGACAAAAATAATCAAATTCAATTCACTAACCTATATACACTTTCAAAATATGTGAGAAAGTACATGGAGAAGATTGATGAACTATTTCTAACATACACACATACATACACTAGAAACATATAACCCTAACGAAAACTATTACGTGATGACAAAAATATGTAAATTTTATATATACACATTTCGGTATCTAAAAATAACAAATATTTCGATATTCTAAATAACTTTTAAAAACATATCATGTTTCCTTTCTCAGTCTTTTAACTATGTTTAAAAGACTGAAGCTATAGATTATGTTACCTAACTCTTTTTAACATAGGTTATAGACTGAAAATTTTACGTTTATTTCTAATTGGTAGAATAACAAATTTACCATCTTCCTTAAAAAAATTCTATATTTAAAAATATAGATTTACCTTATATAGTATTCCACCGTGAGAATTGTTACCTTTTTGTAGATCACTAATCGACAATCATTATTTTGTTACAGTACTATCAGCACAACGAGAGCTCGGCAAATCAACATCAAACGCTTCAGCCACGTCAGCACCAGATGGCGTTGCCGACAATGCCATCCGCGCGGGCCAAGCGGCTGACGCCCCGCGGCCGACGCCTCGCACCGGCCCTTACTTCGACCTCGCTTCGTCGAAGAATGTAACAGCACTGCTTGGAAAGACGGCCTATTTGAACTGTCGAGTCAAAAACTTGGGGAATAAGACGGTGAGTTTTGAAAGACAAATATCGTTTGTACTATAGAAGGATTGAAGGAATGTCACAAAATTATGACTCAGTGCAATCATTATACAAATTATATTCTTGTATTAAATTTGATATGTTTGGTGACTACTATAAGATTTAGATACGAAGTTGTTTTTTTTTTTTGAGGTAGTGTTTTCTATTAAATTAGTAAAGATACTTTTGAGAGAGTATTGACGTTTATTTATGTAATTTACGCTTCTTGCTTAAAGCTCAGGAGCCTCACTCTTAATACAACATTAATTATATAACATTTTATTACAAAACTTATGTTAAAAAGGATACAGCAACATCTTCAAAGATATGTTAAGTATTGACGACCAGTAGAAATCTCAGTTATAGTGTTCTATTAACACTTCATTTTATTTGAAATTATCAGTTTCAAGTCATTTCAACAGCTGTACCTGCAGGCTCTTTGACAAAATTAGCCAACGTTGTTTCAATTACAAGTAATTTTCCAAGGGAAAATAATTAAAACCGGTGGAGGAGTTTTATCGTAAATCCATATATTAGTATATAGAGGTTGTTTTCCATAACTTGTCAAGCCAGTACCAGTTGAAAGAGCACCGCTGTACCTATTCATTGAACCCCCATGTATGTTTAGCGATATTTGAAGTTTCCGAAGTGACCTAAATTTTCTCTATCTTCTTTTTGGTTGATATTTCTTCGCATATTTTTATTTTTTTATTTTTTTAAGAGTCAAATATTTATCTCCCCCATATCAATACAAGGTACTTACAAAATAATTGAAACCAAGTAATTTAAGTTTAAATATAACTAAATGGAATTTGCAAGGCTAAATAAAAATTGAAAAATGAACGGTCAGTGCTCTTTTGAATTTAAAAAACTGCGCAATAATCTAAGCTTCCATAGTTTGACAAAAACCCAGAACATAATATTATGTATAATAAATGTTATACATGACATTCCCTTTCAGACCACAGAAACACTTTAATGGCGTGAAAATCAAAGGTTTCTTGATGAAAAAATATTGTTTTGATAGGTATATGTAAATTGTTATTACTTTGAAAGCATTCCACTGTTATTCATTTGTAATATGACGATGTTTGGGTGAAAATAGGATATTATTGTTCATTTGACTTTGTCACTATTTTCATTTGGAAACGAAGTAAAAATACGATTGTTTAAAGCATTTAAGAATAGAAAAATTATGGCCATATATTTTAGGAACTATCGAAATAATTTCAACATTTTGTTTGTATTTTTGCAAACATGTTTACTTTTTATTTAAAAAAAATACTAAAAATAGTAGATAGCTGTGAAAATGTGAATGATTTGAAACAAATATAAAATAAAAAACACGGCTTTACAATCATGTCTACGCGCCAATTTGCCACTGACATAATTCTGATGTTTCCGTAGAATTTAGATATTTTTATGTTACTTATGCATTCGTGTTTTTGTACATCATTGCACTGATCTTCAGATCTGTGATGTCTAGGAATACACAAAACAGTAAGGGTAGCTTTTTCATTTTTAACTTTGTCGAAGGCCAACAATAATTACAACATAACTGCAATCAGAAATATGAATATTTTGCGAAATATTCTATATTTTATTTTAAACTTATGTCGCTCATTATAATGTTCACAAATGCAATCTGAAAAAAAATTCTAAATTATTAAAATATAAACTCTTATTCAAGCTACAATGTAAAGCAACAGCCTAAAAACTTAGTTCATTCTCTTTAAATTTTCAAACGCAGCCAGATATGTAAACAACTGAAAGTAGAGTCATAACGAAAGAATGAAATAAACTTTTTATGCAAAAGTCGTACCAAAGTTAATTTTGGAATTATGGTGCAAAGTAGAATTATTGCTCATAAACTTAAACAGTTTCAGCTCGTTACAAGCGCTTTCTGCGACAAAGCACGATTTTATATTCTAAAATACTTTTACGACAATATCACTGTTTATTTCTGCATCGTTAATTAGCAAGGTAAATATATGTTAATAAATAATAATTATTATTTATGAAGCAAACTAATTAATGCGTGTAATTCGCGTCGCTGATTTAATCTTTGTAGCATGACTGCGCAGTTCGTAGCATTTGTGTAGCGTTCTACGGACCGTAGTATAGAGTGCTGCTATAAATATTACAATGAAATGGATTTTAAGAGCTTAATAGGTTTTTGTATGTTATTCATTAAATTGAAAGGGTTTTTTATAGCTTCATTCATTGATAACATTTGATTTGGCGCCTCAATTAGAACGAAAGTGATTTATTATATTAAAATAGAAAATTTTAAGAAGCCTCTAAATAATGAATAATGTTTAAACAAATATGTTTTGTTTACAGCATTATATTTCATACAAAAACTTTTTTTTTAAATTACAAAAAATAAAGCTTATACATACATAATGGATACTTACATATTGAATACAGTAAAAACGAAAAACCAAGAAACCAGAAATGCTGTTAACTATACAAATTTATTCTGATGCTGACTCTATATTTCATTTATATTCTAAGCCTATTTTCCATACTCTCGTTTTCCTTATTGTTACAAAAGTACTTAAACCAAGTACACATTCGTACTAACGAGTCCTTTTCAGACAAACATGGTACAATTTACATAGTGGCGTACCGTGCAAACTCTTCAATTAAAAAGAGACATGTTGGGCTTTACCCATCTTGGACAAAACTGCACTTTGAGACTTTATAATTAATAGATATTTTTATTTTTAACATTTTATAGTTAAGGCAAAATAATTATCTTTGGGCGAATGAGGAGTAATCGAATTAAGATCCTAAATTGTTTTTTGACATAAATATAATGGAGAACATTATTGTTACTCTGTCAGGGTCAGAGCTTAGCCTTTTGTTATAAAATTATATAAGCAAACCACCAATGGTTAATTGCATATTTGGTTGTTGAAATTATCCTAGTGACCTTTATTCATTGAAAAAATTTATACTCTATACCATTTTATGTTAACTATAAACAATGTTTAATTGAACTTGTATGCTTATTTTTGTATAATTCAATAAAATAAAAAATGATAACTTAGTGGAAGTAGATAGAATAGTAATATTAGACCATGGATTAACTAAACTGTGGCAAGATGAAAATGTCTTGTTGGAAAAACACCTGCGTAACAATGCGACTTTTTAGTCTTCTGTTGTGTACACAACTTAATAAACGTCCAACTCATTAGTAAAACACTTTTGAAAAAAATTTATTTTCATGAAATATGTAGATTAGTGAAAAATTATATTTTTGTTTCAGAATCATTGAAAAATATGCTTTCGTTTAAAATGGTACGATCTTTTTGAAAACTTTTTAAGACAGATTATTTTAAAAATTGTGTGGAAAGCTTGAATATTATCGTGAATAATTTTTTGACGTCCATATAGACCATATAGACATCAGAAAGCTCCAACATTTTTAAACGGGGTAGTGTATAGTGTAAGATCAGTATTAAAGTAAGTTTTGTCGTAAATTGATATTATATCAATAAAATTCCTTAAATTCTTAAGCCATTTCCTTTTAAGGCATTTTGGCCTTTATGGCATAAATATCTCTTAAGGCATTTTGGGGTGTTCGTGTCACCAAGAAATATAAATTCTCTTGTTCGGAAATTAAAACCTGATCTATTTCCTAGAAAAACTGAACCTTGCCGCAAATTCTTTAGCTATGACGAGTAAATAATATCGAGACGAGAAGAGACCCACATTACAATGCGACTTTAAGGTCCTCCATTGTGAATACAACTTTATAAATAAAACACTCATTAGTCGGGGCCATATCTTTGCCATAAATAACAAAGGACCTAACGAGTAATTTCTCATTCTTTTGTCCCTTAGTTCTGAATTATATGATGTTTTTGAACGTAGGTTTTGAAAAGTTAACTGAATTTTTGTTTTGTTTAATATGCATACATTGAAGTGGAATAGATTGTTTGGTTAAAATATGTTGTGGGCTAAGTAAGTTAAGAGACAAATCTTTGAAAAATGTTAAAACATCTGGTAAATCAATGCAATGCTTACTTAGGAATTTTCTAATATTAAAAATGTCACAGCATGACCAAATAATGCGTGTTATTGTGAAAGTACTGGAACGATTGTGAACAATCCAATAATTGCGAAATACAGCCAACACACCAAGAACATTTCGCAATCATTCTATAGTCCTTTCCGGTATTTTTGCAAAAAAACTAACATCGATTTAGTTGGATAAGAAATACGCAAGCTGATTGGTTTTTATAAAATTATTAAAATCTATTTCTATGTTGCGATTGGTTGAAGTTGCGGAGTTGCGTACATTAAGTGCGTATTTATTTTTTTGAGTTCAAAATAAAACAGAAAGGACTTTGTTATAATATTTACTGAATATTAAAATTGAGCAGATAATTTATCAATAAATTCAAGTGAGCGTTGTTTGTTCAATACAAAATAAGTTAAGGCACTATGTCAGTCTTGATTGGTTGTCTATTTTGTCTCACAAACTTTAACCTCGTAATTTAGTATGTCATAAAATTGTTCGTCACAAGGAACAATTTTTATGTTCTGGAAGTTCTCGCTGTGTTAAGATAAATAATAATGATCTTTGTATAATGTCACTAGATTTCACTGCAATCTCAGAAGCTTTAAAATATGCTAAAATAAAAGAATCCCCAAAAATAGTAATACTTACAGAAAACGAGAGTGCTTTGCAGCACATAGCTCTTAGCGCCTCTGGGTGCACAAGTTTTCCAAAAGCGTACGAAATTCTTACTCAAATGATTTTAATTGCAATAATATTAGCCTGAGATTGCAGGGGATTCCTTCCAACATTGATTTACCGGGAAACTAGGAAGTACACGCATTAGCCAAAAGTTCAACGATGAATGGTACATAGATAAAGGTTTGCCACTACTCGGAACTTTTAAGCAAATACAAAAATCGCTGTCACCAAGTCTGGAAAGAGTACTTCGATATGAAGTCTAGAGAGAAAGGAATGTGGTATCGTACAATGCAATGCGAGCCTCTTCATGTTCCCTGGTTTACCAATGTTAAGTAAACAATTATTAAATTTAGCATTTAGACTAAGATAAGGACGTATGCCTCTCAACAAGTTTGGTTTTTTTATGAAAAAAGTAAGCAGCCCGAACTGCGAGCACTGCGGGACTTTTGAAGATGTTTATCACTTGTTGGTAGAATGTGTCCAAAATAGCAATAAGAGAAGTGCTTTCATGGCTGAATTAAAGTTAAATAAAACTGATGTAAGTATTTTCCAAACCGTTTTAGTGAAACCATGTAGTGAAAGTGCAAGTAAAATTTATAAATTTATTCTAAATTCCATTAGTAGTTAAGGCAATTCTTTATTATGTAGGCTATGATGGGGTTGGCATGGTTTGTTTTGTTTGTAGCCAAAGGCGTCTAAATAAAAAACAAGTTTTTTAAAATAAAATCCACCAGGAGACTCGCTATGCCAGCCCTTCGCTTCAATCCCACAATCGACGAACGCTCCGCTCGGAAAGTCGGTAGATCGCTTCGCTCACCACCTCCCCTCACTCGCTATGCTCGTCGGTCTTCTCGGTGCTTGTGCCTCTCAAGACTTCCTTTGTTAGATTATGACTCCACGCTTTCGAGTTGTATTCTAGAGTCGCACAAATTCGGACCACGACAATGTTGGCCGATCCAATTCAGATCGCAACAACAGCTTTTAAAAGGAAAGTTAATCTAAATATTTTTGAAAAAATACGTGTTTATAACATGATGAAAAGCACGAAAAATATTGGTATTTCTTTTATTATTAACAATTCTTTTTAAATATTTAATAAACGTTATATTTGTGTCCTTTCTGTTTTCTTATTATCTCTACAATATACGAGGGTGGATTAAAAAGTTCGCGGCCTAAATAAGAAAACGCAGGAATAATGCAATCACATATCACATATCTTTTCGATGTTTTTTGAAGTCGTAGCTTAGAAGGCTGTCCAGAGCGGGGGTCATCTTTGATGCTCTCTCGTCCACGTTTTAATTCAGCTGTCCACTTTTTCATCATTGTATACGCCGGAGCAGATGTTCTTAAAATAGCCACCATATCTTCATGAATCTGCTTTGGAGTTAAGTGTTTCTTGTGGAGGTATTTGAACACGGCACGTGCTCTAAACTATCCATTTTTAAAATTAATGAAACTTATTCTCACTTTATGTTCAATAAAATAAATAATTATGCATGTATCTCAGAGAAAAATTGCACAGATACTGACAAAGAGTCTTGGTTCCATATGAGGGTAGTTTTTTAATTATATGACAATGCTATCTTTGTTAGGCCGCAAAATTTTCAATCCACTCTCGTACAATAATAAAAATAGGAACTTCATGTACTCAATTCAGACCTATCAAAAAAATATATTTTAATGTTTTTAATAAATCAATCAGCTTGTGTGTTTTCTATCCACCTAGATCATTGGCTTTTTCGCAACAATACCAAAAAACGTTTTAGAATTATTGCGAAACCATCATTGTGTGCTTTTCAATCGTTGGACTGTGCGCAATGATTCCAGTACGCTTGCAATGTAATGCATTTTCCGATTATACTACGAAATATACACATAATCATTGTATAATCGGTTTAGTTGTAACACTTGATATAAAAAAATATTGAAACTGGCACGTTTCTGTTTAACAAAACTTGTTTCAGACTATTTATTTATTTAGAATTATGTGCACATCCTCCTTCTTGAAACTACATTAACTTTTGTGCTCATACTTAAAACTAATTATTAAGTTATACTGGTATCTAACTTGCTGCAGATTTCCTTTCTCCTAACTAGCACAAAATGTCATAACCGAACTTTGCACTCAGTGTAATGCAGATTGTTAAACTGCAGCCAAATGTTCACAGAGCTCCAAAATTAGGCACTCTCCGCATATGTTCGGGTAGAGAAAATTAATTAATGACAAATCCGCATAGTATCGAACTTTATAATTAATAAAGTAAAGCATGGTTTAATATATTTATATCAATTTCTGAATCACATTTTGAGATCTAGGTCAGTGGTAATTCAATAAATCTGCAGAGAAGAACGTCCGTTCCAATCAAGTGGAAATCGTAACGTAATTTATTGTGTACAGTGATATTCTGAACTAAATTTTAAGTAAAGAAACAAAAAAAACACATTATTTTTAATAAAATTGGTAAGATGGTTATTGTGTGTGAAACTTATGATTTCAATTTAGCAAGACATCAATATCTCATTTCAGTTTTGTTACAAATTCAAGTATTATTCAACAAAGAGTATTCGGGTTCCTCAAATACAGCAACTTGTCAGCTATTGTGACGATTGCGTGACCCTTTTTACGTGCCCTACAAAAAATCTGCAGGTACCATTCAATGTTGCTTTGTTCATAGTGAATTTTTGCTCATTATGACTAATGCTATAGTTGAATAGAATTCTACGAATGTGAAGTATCAGACCAGTTCAGTGGTAATAGAGTTTCTTATGGTAAGAATTTATCTGAAGCGGTACTACAGTCCTTCCTATTTCAACCACCATAATTACCATGTTTACGGATAAGGGGAAGGAACTACCAGTGTAATTACTGGAACAAGGGCGATTCCAACTTAAGCCTACGCTTGGTAATGCATTATTAATCGATAATCAAAAAATAACAATATAATTCATCAATTTTTTTCAAGGATGCCACTTACCATCAGGTGGATCGTGTGCTCGTTAGTCGGCTATGACAAAGTTAAAAAAGTTATTTAGTTAATTTATTACATATATACCCTTAGGTAATATCTAATTCACATATATTATTTTCAGCTGAACATGCAAGTGTCCTGGGTCAGACATCGAGACATCCATCTGCTGACAGTTGGTAGATACACCTATACCAGTGATCAGAGATTCCGAGCAATCCATCTACCACATTCTGAAGATTGGACTTTACAGGTACATGACTGTTAGGGTACATAAAGAGATATAGGTGCGTGCGGGTTCAAAATCGTGACAATTTTCTAGATCATTAAGAAGATTTAAAACATTATACGTTACAATAATTTTCGTAGAATTGATGTTTTTTAAATTCGAATGGCAATATGAGACTACTTTGATACTATTTAAATATAGTATAGCAAAGATGCAAATTAGGGCAAATCTTTTTATAAGAAAGAAAGACACCTAAGTCTTATATCTTCTATATGACACTCATAAGTAACAGAATTATAATTATATGTCCATGTCCTGTCACATTGCCTGTCACTGTCACATTAAAATATTTGATATAAAAACAAACTTGTTTAAGACCTCGAGTTTTTTTTTTAAATTGATTAAGGATTTAAAGTTATAAAAAAGAAGTTGGGGAGAAACTCAGTTTATGGCAAAAACGATGGGGTGAGACGTGAATCACAATAGAATAGTGTTGCGGGGGAGATTTGAAATTATATTAGGTACTTTTTAACATATCCATAATATAAAGTGTAACAATAGCTGCGTCACGTCTAAAGAAAATACGATGTATTATTTGACAAGGGTAAGATAGTTTTTCGGGTTACCATTTTCCCGTTCAGCTACCATTATACAACAAACACTAACGTACTTCATTGTAGTTAAAAGAAATTTTATATTTATCAGTAAAACTTTTAAAAATACACTGGCTCCGGGTTTAAGTGGTCAGTAACATTATAGGTAGTAATTACAAATGTAGGAACATAATAAATTCATTTTGGATTTCCGACAGCGTGTAGTTTTCCACCAAAATGTTTAAAAATTCAATGTTATTCTAAAATCCTATTTTGGGTATAAAAAAGAGATAACATTTCAGATAAAGTACCCACAACACAGGGATTCTGGTATATACGAGTGCCAGATTTCAACGACGCCACATATGAGCCACTTCATACATTTAAATGTTGTTGGTAAGTAAATATATTGTTAGTGCGTAATATATTTTTCAACAATTTAATTTATCCCATTATTATTTTGGCAGATTTTTAAAAAAATATGTGTTCATTAATGACTTCTCGCTGTTTTTTTAAAAGCTGTGGAAATTCTGTTTCGAATGGAACAAATATGTATATTTACGTCCTTGCAGTTAAATATATAAATGAGTTTTCATCCCAAGAAAGCTTCCTTAGACAAATAAAATCAATAAGATTTCAATACTAAAAACTTCTGCGACACAATGCCAAAAGAAAAAGAAGTAAATTCCCAATTCATACCCAACCACTTCCAAGAAAAACAACACATTTCACCTTAAAAACAAAACCTTAAAAGAGCAGCCGACAAAAAAATAGAAATAGGCGCTCGAAGCTAATACTTCAGACGGTAAAATATTCACGAGTGATTTATTTTTCAGAGCCAACAACAGAAATAATCGGCGGCCCGGATTTATACATCGACCGTGGAAGTACCATCAATTTGACATGTGTAGTCCTCTACTCACCTGAGCCCCCAGCGTATATTTTTTGGAACCACAATGACGCGGTAAATAACTGTGATGGTAGAAAAAATATTGTCAAAGTTTTTACTGCATTTAAAGTCACGCATTTTAAAAATCGCGCATTTAAACAATCGCGTGTCGCTTCTTTTTTCTGTTTACATATTATTTTGAAGTTATATGTTGATACTTTAATTTTGTATTGTGATGACAAGAATCTACTAACTCGTACTTACCATTAGTAAGTGTAAATTGAAACCCTCTGTATAAATTATTAAAAAAAAATGAAGTTCACTAAAAAAAAAGTTACCTATTTCATTATTCATATTTTTATTTCATATTTTGAATGACGGCCTGTTTGGTGTGGAGGTAAGTAGCCTTGCCTTCTATGCCAGAGGTCCCGGGTTCGAATCCTGGTAGGGGCAGATGTATTATTATATTTGCTTTCTAGTCATGGATGTGTTTTTACGTTTATTTAAGTTTATTTCTAATATATTTATATATAAAAAAAAATCTATGTGTGTTTATATATTTCTTAAGTTTATTTATCCGTTATCTAGTATCCATAACACAAGTTCTTTAATGATACTTAATTTGGGCTTGATAATGTGGTGTGATTGTTAGAAATATTTATTTATTTATTTATTATTATTTATTATTTTAACCACTGATTTTTTTTTGAGTACGTATAAAACTGCCGAAAAAACGTTCGCGTGACAGTAAATAACTTAAACGATATTTCGAAATTAAGCCGCTAAGTGTTATTAACATTAATGATCTGTTCTTTTTAAAACAGATTATAAGCTATGATTCGCCGAGAGGGGGCGTGTCGGTGGTGACGGAGAAGGGCGAGACAACAACATCGTTCCTTCTCATCCAGCAAGCTAGGCCTTCAGACTCTGGGACATATCAGTGCAACCCGAGTAATGCTCAGTCGAAAAGTGTGGTGGTGCATGTCCTAAACGGTGAGTATTTGATACTAAAGTGAAGTGTGAGTTATTTTAGACATTACCTTGATTCATTTTGGGTCAAAAATTTATTGAAACTGATCTTATTAGTTGTGTAGGTACTTAGTAATTTCCGAATTGAGATACAAAATAAGTTGTCTTGGTGTAAAATAAGTTGTTGCCTGAAAACAGTATGTGACAATTTTATTTAGATTGCAATGGAGTTTTTATGATATATTTTATTTCCTCGTAATTGTACTTCAAATACCGAAGCCTCCATTAATATCAAGAAAAATCACATTACATGTAATGAAGACATTACTTAAAGCATATGCGCTTCAAAGTTTAAAAACTAAAAGCAATATTAAAAATCTGTTCAGAACACAAAGTCGTTATTTGAATTAAACTAAGATTGAGCAAACTTCGTCGCTAGAGATTTGATTTATTTAACTTTGAATGTATAACGCAATTAATCCCAGACGCTCATTTTCTTTATCAGAAATCTCAATTTAAACTGACTGTTACAGAAACTAAGAATAAAGCTGAACAATAAAATTGTAGTATCATTGTAGAAAGATAAATGTGAAAATAAGAAATCTTCGACTTGGCATTTCGATTTTGTACCAAGTAACAAACGGTTCAGAGAATGGTTGATAAATGTATTTTACAGCAAAAAACATAGTTACAAGAATAGTCATTATCATTAAAACAACGATACTCATAAATTTTGTGAATAAAACGGTTCCCATATAAATGGTGCGTTAATATTTTTTATTAGCTACCTACAGCATTATAATTAGGTTGCGTCAGTTGTTATAAAAAGCTCGTTAAATTTATTACGTAAACAACTGGTTTTTTAACTTTTTAATTTTTCATGTAGACTCGCTTCGGATATTACAGGTCATAAATAATTTTAATTTGTTTAAACTGAACTCTGAAATCAACGTTTTATCTTTGCTTTAGTATAAGAAAATGCCTTAATTTGCTATTGAAATTTTAATTGATATATGAATTCTTTAATGTACTTAAATACTTACAAAAATGCAAAGCTCTTGGTACTAAAATAATTTAATCTTATTTTGATTCAAAAATAAAACTTCGTCACAAGAATTCCTGAAAAAAGGTTTAATTACTGTTTTTGAATTTTTTAAGAAAGTAAAGTAAAGATTAAGTTCATGACACTTGGGATGAAACAATAAAATCAATTACTTTTGTTCTTAAAATTAAATGGAATTTTTCAAGAGCAGAATTAATTTTTGCCACAGAAGCAAATTCTATTTTTCCTTTGTCAGGTGAATACCCAGCTGCGATGCAACGAGGGGGGCCAACCTTGTCTCCAATATCGCCAGCCCACTACTTCATCATTACCCTATCTCTAGTATTATCCCTGTCTTGACATATTGTCTTCTAAATGAGCTACTGTAAATATATTATTAACTGTTTATAACAATTCTTGTCCAACTTCTAAATTATTACGAATTTTAACTATGAAATCGTGACAATTGTTCTTATAAACAGTTAAAGAAACTCGCTATTCTATAGTGTGGGTTGTGTTATGTACAATATATATTTAAATTAAATCCCTAAGCATGTAGTTGATTGCTTGTTTCTATAGAACTTGTAAATAGTGTATTATAAAAATACTTGCTTCGATTTCATTTCATAACTGTTCTCTTAGACATATAAAAGTAATTTTTCGTATATGTAAATTTGATCCGGCTTATAGTTTAAAATTCTATTTTTCAAGAATATAATAATGTCACTATTCCATAGTAAATGTTGTAGAACCTACATTTAGAAATAATAAAATTAAATATGAAAGCCGGGTCTATACGTACTGACGATTATTTTGCGAAATTTTAAAATGTAAAAGTGTCATATTTTGGAATTATTGTAATAAAATTAAATAGAAAATGACAGGAACAACCGAAATCAACAAGACATGAACGGTTAAATCAGCTGACAATACTAAATACTATGTTAAACACTACAAATGTTTAGAAAATGTGTGTAAATATAACTAATAAATAAAGATATACGACGCATCTTATTAGTACTTCAGTTAACTTATTTTCACTACCTTCTTAACTCAACTGTAAATACTGATATTTATTTTTAACCTCTTCTAGGTGTTTTCAAATTTAGTCATAATTTATTTTTAAAATACATGTAATAAAATGGTAAAGAAGATTTAAATTGACGATATTGCGTATTTAAAATAACATCACGTAATAATAGTTAAGTATAATATTTTAATGTAGGGTAGCGTTATAACGAAGAATTTATATAAATATATCCTACCTGAAATTGTTTTTCAAACAACATTTATTTTAAGTTGAAATAAGATTATTTTTATGAATTTTACCTAACAAGGGCCTGAATTTCATGAGTCTGATTCTTTGAATTACCCTGTAGGTGAAATTGTTTCCGTTACTTTACTTCCCTAAATCAACAGTTAAATTCCATTATTTTATTTGGGTTTCATTCTTGACAATGTATAATATTATTTTTAATATTATCTTTCTGGTACACTCGGTGTAAATTATAAAACATAGTTAGTCCTTTACGTTACTAATTTATGAAGTTACTTGGGGTACAAGATAAAGTAAGTGAAAAATTAATGTTTTAACGATCTTGATGTTCTCCAACCAAGATATAAGTGCTTTTAGACAGATACTGTCATTAAAACATAATAAGGTACATTTATTCTAATTTAAGCCTTCGAAATGTACATAAATTTCCATGCTGTCCAGTAAAATTTTGCTGAATCATAACGACAGGCAAGAATTATAAGAAGAAATCTATTTAATTTTAAAATAAATGTTTTTTCTTAACATAGTATTAAAATAACAGTTTTCGATTTTAAATTATAACCAGTTATCATTATGTCAAAGTTTATTATTGTATACTGATAATAACAATAGAATAAAACTTGTTGTATGTATTATGAGAATGTGCATAGTGCACTGTATACCTAAAATATATGTGTAACATTATAAAACAATAAAGTTTTGAAAAGAAAATTATAGGTTTTATTTCTACTAACCTACAATTTAATAATAAACTCAATGTAAATAAGTCGAATAATATATTATAAAAATGCCTTGTCGGAACGAGTTACGAAAATGAGTGAAAAGGAAGAAAAATATTTTGATATATAATCAAGTATGTTACTTTTATTTGCATATATGGAGCGTCCTGAACCTAACTTTTTCTGTATTTGATACACTGAATATAGAGAGAGGCTTATGAATACTTAATAACTGAGGGGAATATGAAAGATATTCTAAATCTTGAGAAATGTTTTATCATTTCTATGAAGTCATAGAATTATAATGATTAAAGCATGAATGAAGCATTTCTTTTTTTTAAACTCTTGCTAAGTATAACAAATCCTATTAGTTCAACACCGTTTGGTCTTGTAATCAGTGAGTGCTTTTCCGTGAATAATAAATTTTTTAATGTGTGTTAGTTAAAAAAGGTGCTGCATACATGTAATTACTTTTTTATTTCATTTTTTTCCGTTTTTATAGTGTCCGTTCTATGACTCAATTTGATCAACTCGAGCTTTTCGCGTAGGTGAGTAAAAACGTCGGTGTCAGAGTTAATCAAGGTGTCCCTGAAAACCACAAAGGCCTCGGACATGTATAATTTGTGATATTACAATTTCTTTTCAGCCTTCTTTTGTTTATATTTATTTATGGCAGCATAAAAGCCTACATGTTACTTAAATTTCACGAAGGTGATGAAGGTGCTGAAAGATTGAAATAAAAAGCATATCTAACTATAACTCTGGTAATTGTTGGTTTAGTCAAGCTTATGCAACAAAGAAATGAATTAAAATACTGCCAATACAGTTTATAATGAATATATACTTTGTATTTGATTTTATTATAAAAAGGATTTTTGTAAATGTGTCCCGGAGGTAATAACTTTTGCAAGTTAATCAAGATTTAGAATGACAGCGCACAATAAAATGGACACAAAAATAATAATGAAAAAATGAACTAAACACAAAAATATATTACGTTGTATATTTAAAAGTGTATTTATTTAAAAACGTCAACTGCTAATCACTTATTGATATAATCGCACGGCTTTATTTGGCTTTGGCGAAATTTTCGCGTACAGTTAACATTTTAGTTTTATAAAAATATTTTAATTGGCTCACTTTGCAAAATATTGAACGAAAATAATGAAAAAGTATAGTTCAAAGACAGAATAATCATACATTAAATAAATGACTCAATACGTAAGATCCAATTGAAATACTTTTGAAACTTTTTAACATTATTCGACTCCAGGACTTGTTGTGTAGAGCCTCTTGTAACGATGCAACAAGATTTTAATTTTTTGTTACTCTTAATATTTTTCATTTACGTAGGCACAGTTTAAATTGGTTAAGTTTATACTTTTTCAAATATCTTCTTTATCTATGACTTAGATCAAATATGAGTATAAATTCGCTAAGCAAAATTAACTAACCTGTATGTAACCTCTGTATGCGGTATAATTTGTTTAAAATGGAACTAAACTTTTTAGACCATACACCATATTTTCTTATATAGAAAGAGATACATGGGATTATTATTTTGTGTATGTCTTATTTCTCAATAAATAAGCAGCAACGACATATTTATTTTTTTTATTATAGTGACGGCATTTGCTGCAGTGCTATCTAAAATGTACCTTTTCTCTTAGCGGAAATAATTAAATTCACATTTGTTACTGAACAAAATGGCTTCGCGTAATTTTTGTTTTCTCATTACTTGAACTAATTTAGGACTTAAAGAACACTATTATTTCTACTGGGCAATATTCTTTGTTGTTTTGTTTACTAAGCTTCTAAACTTGTTCGATTTATTAAGAAGATTAAATGTTAATTTCTTCAGTGTTATTTTTTAATAAATACTATACCCTAAACTTATTGATTTATTATCAAATCTTATCCCCTGTTGGATATTAAGACTAAGGTAATTAAGACTAGGGTAATTAAGTAAAAAATATACTTTGTTGCAGTAACAGAACCTTATTTCAGTGTGGTTAAATAAACTACTATGATAATGAGACTTTATTATTGTGGGTCGGGTCTGATTTGACATGGCCCAAAGTGACTTAACTTAAGTTACTAGTGCTTTTTGGCTTTCCCCTCAAGTACTCAGAGTAAGCGAAATCCTGGCACTAGGATGACGATGGTTAAATATTTAAGATTAATTGTAAATATGTTTATGGAGCTTTATAAATTATTTTGTTTTGTAATATTATTGATGAAAATAATGGCTGTTTGATAATCTACAACCAAATAACGTAAAATTGTTACATGCCTTTTTATCACATTTGCAAATTGTTTTCAATTTCCATCTTTCTTTCCGGGTTAGATTAGTTAGATTAGTAATTTGAATCACAATTTTCCCCGAATACACCCCATTTTCCAAAGATGACGTCTAAATTAAATATATTCACATTGCTAAGATCTTGTGACTGAGTTTCATTTCATTCATTTCAGGAAGAGAGTTCGGACGCACCGTAACATAATTTGTTATATCTGTATAAAAAAAAAACATTCTATGTTTAAAACTTGATGTTCATTCGAGATTCCAATAGTCGAATCAAAACTGTCAAGAATTCTCATATGTAGGTTAAACGAGTTAGTTCTACTGCATTTCCATTTCCCGACCGGACTTCAGACAAGCCATGACAAGCCGAAGTGTCTAACCCCATGTACCTACTGCCCTAGTTCTGCTCGAACGTGGGCCTTAAATCAAGTTTCTAATTAATGTAAGGCGTCTTACACGACTGTAGCTAAAAATGTGTTTGGGATTCGTATCCTGCTAGCGAATAATAATATTTTGTGATAATTCAAAATTTGCATTCATTAAGGTTCATTCTGCGTTAAGCATCTAATATGCTGTATCTTAACCTTTGTTTGATATTGTATTACTGTATTTATATAATTCTTATTAGAAGGAGATCCAAACTTAAGATATAAAAGATATGTAATTATGAAGAAAATTAACTAAATTACAGGCAACTCTTCTAACAATAGTAATTTTATGTCGGTAAGTGCTGAGGTCACTCTTCCTCTATGCGCCATTACCAGCAAACTATTTTATGATGTCCTTGAACTAAGGTTGACTTTAGATTGTCTCGTTTCTGATTGGACTGTTTTTTCTTAGTGAATAAGAGCCAGTCACAAAGGCGTACATATAATTGCATGACCATAACTTTTTGGTTTGTTAAAAAAATTGCAGTGGCTAAGCAAATACACAAACTAGATGAAACTTTTTTTGTAAAATATGTCTGGATCTTGGCCGCATAGCAGTTAGCAGTTCTCTTACATTTTCAATAAACATATTAGAATTTTATTTGAATTGATAATTTAGACCTCAGCATGGGAATTTGTCTGAATTGATAAACAAATATATAATCACCATGACTATTTTTATTTTATAACCGCTAACTTAACAGGTTACTCTACACACAATAAGATACAAAAACGAGAACGATACATATTTGACGAGTTCCCTCGTCCACTTCACGTATTATGCCAGCGTTGTTTGTATATAAGTTAAACAAATTCGTAAGGCCCTTCCTTATGCCTCAGGGGTTAATAAAGACCGCCTGTGACTCCACCCAAGTTTCATTTAATTATTCCCTTGCGATCTATTTGGTTTATTCAGTATTCCGATTAAGACAGTAACATGACCTTTGTTTATTGTTATTAAGGTTCATTAAAAATAACTAGTAGTATTTGATCAAAGTTATTAAACTGTGAAATGTGGTAAAATATGTAATAGAAAACAAAAAAACGCTATTAAAATAATTTAGTAGCGTTCTTTTGTTTCTATTCATCTAAGAATACATAAGTAATTTAATTTTTGTTTTACGCTCTAAAATTTCAAATTTATATATCTTTCTTTAACAAAATCATGCTCGATGATTAATTTATTTCGTAATCGTTTCCCATATATCAAGATAATGTACCTAAGCGCCAGATTTACGGTTAAAGGAAAAGTAAGAAAATTAGGCGAAACTAATGCTGCAAGCTAGCAATAACATTATCATTATATTATTTTGAAATTTCGTGATAGGATTTAAATTGAAATTATCAGATTGATTGATTGATAAATTGTATTTATCAAATGTGATGGTCAAACTCAATGTGGGATTTTGACCTGCTAATGGTCAGTAGTACGCATGAAAGATTGGCTCATGAGTAACCTCTTCCCCCTTAAACTTCCCTAATTTTAAATCTAAAAATCTTGTAAAAAAATATCGAATAATTTGTGAAAAATCAATCATAAGTTACCATTTTGTTTTCTGTTGAATGTATCAGTCAATGTCAATATCAAAAAAAGTAACAAAACTATAGCAAAACTTTATAAAAATTATACATAATTAAGTCGAATGAACCCACAAGTAATTGACGTTATTGACGAATTAGTTTTGACAGTCAATCAACAATCTGTCAGTTCTTTAATTCACATTAATTTCCTTGATTGAATCATTAAAAAATCGGGGAAAAGATATATTTTGGAAAATATCTTACAATGTTAGGAAGGACTATACATTCAAACTAATGAATGTATGATAATCTATATTTATTGCCCTTTAATTTGATATACTGACTATTAGTAGGTAATTTTTTTTACTACCTGCTTTGGTTTATGAAGGTTTATTTTGATTTCAAAAAAAATTGTTAACAAAACCTTAGACTGCTACGAGTAGTTTGCATCATTTTCTGATAAAACTCATAAGACGCTTCATGCTATCTACCACATACTTCTCTTATCAAGCCTGTGGTAGATCTTGTGCTGACCGTGTGATTTTCAGGTCGGTCTTTTTATACACAAAATCCATTTGTCTGAAAAAATACACCACATATAGTTAGATATTATAATACATGTTAAAAGGAACACTATTTTGCAGATAATCAATTTTTTCAGATAAAGTATATATTTATGATACAAACGATATGATTCACCGTTATCTGCTATCTACATAATGGGTTTATAAAACAATATTCCTGGAATTCCAAAAAATATTTTTATATTTCACCACTTAAACAAGAATCACGAGTCGAACCAAAATTAGGTAACATGAATTCGAATATTGATATTTAAATGTTCCATTAAAATAATGAATTCCATTTGATTTACGTTTTCAGAAATTTTGCTTTGATCCATAATCATATCAAATCTCTCAGGAAATAACTTACTCTTGGAACTTCTTCGGTGCTTAAATTCGTTGGGAAAAATGAAATTGTGTGTTCCTTTGTATATATATGTATTAAAATACCTAATGTTTGAGAAGTAAGAATAATATTGTATGCGAATTCTTAATATTTGAAAAGGAATAAGAAATATTAGAAAAACGTGGGATTGGATTGTATCCAATCTCGTAATTAAAACCATGGGTTCAAAAAGGATTCTTTGGAATAACTACACATTTTTGCAAAAAATATTTAAGGTGTAAATATTTAAGTTAAATAGAAACCCGTTTACAACACAGACAAGTACTACAGTATCGCCACACCTGTTCAAAAAATCCCTATTAATCTACAACACAATTTAGATAATAGTCTAAAGAAACTTCATAATTTGATACGTCCTTAACCTTTATTTCCTCTAACTACTAAGTAGGTAGATATTGCAAGTCACTCTAAGCAATTTTGTGAAACGGTTCAAAATAGCAAAGGAAATAGGCTCTGCTGAAAGTGGTCGGTGAGGGTCATTATATCTAACGCCTCAAAGGAGTTTGGAAAAAACAAGCAATTTAAAAGATCGCTTGTTTAAATTCTCACTTTGCGTAGAAATATTATATAGGCTTTTCTTTACTTTTTGCGTTAGATTTCAACTGAGTTCATTTTATTTTCTTATTGTATTCAAACACTTCGTCAAACTGACGTCTTAAAAACAGCTACACGAGCTTTGCTGACCATGCTGTGTACCTACACAGCATGGTCAGCAAATTCAGTTATTCAGGCAAATTCAGGCAAGGTCAGTTATTTCAGTTGGGTTGGATGCAAAACGTAGATTAATGTTCCAGGTACGTGGCTTACTTTAGAGCATAACATTTTGAAATCCCTTTAACACAAAAATTAAATCGCGTCTTTATTAAAAAACGAGGGCTACATCCTCTCGAATTAAAAAAATTAATTTTACACGTTGATGAGCATATCGTAATTAGTCATGCTGGCTGAACAAAAATAATAATGTTTTGCCAACAAAAATATTTTTGTTTTAATTAGCATTCGAGAACAACTTGGAACCTCCAAGTAAAATTTATTATGTTTCCGCAGAATAAAATTATCTGAGTTCATTTGCTTGAAAATATTATTAAAAATGTGTGACAATAAGAAAACTATGTGTTGTTTTTAAAAATCGCTATGGGCCTTTATTAGTTGCTAATACAACAAGCTATTAATTGCAATTTAATCGGTTCTATATTTACTCGCATTTAAACTTTTGTCATAATTTATTTAGGCATAGTATTTTTAAGTATAACGATATTGTGGCATAACAACTATACGCATAATTGTTGTCGCATATTTTTTTTAAGCATAATCAGATATATCATAAACATAATTTAGCATAATATTCTAAGGCACAAAATGGTTATATATTAAAACTGCGCACTAGATTGGTTTCTATATTGATTGATAGTTACAATGTCATAATAGATTATTTTGTAGTAACTTTTTACAACGGGGATGGAAGTGAAACTAAAATATGAATTGGCGCTGCGCCGGGTGCTGCCACACTACGCTCGTTTCACAACATTCATTACGATTAAGAAAATTAGTCAAAAAAAAAAATTATGCGAGTTAAAATGTAAACCATTTAATCGTATCGATTTTAAAGCTAATCAATTATATTTTATATATAGGTACTTGTAAGCACTTGTAAGTTAAGTCGGCTTCGCAAATATATTAAACATTGTAGTTTATCGGTGTATATTGCAGACTTACGAATTAACGGCTATGGATTTAACTAGCGACTGATTTTTGTGACACGTCAAACCAAATAGTTTATATTTTTCCCACTCAAAACAAGTGAGAGAGTTACTCGTCTTTGAAGGTAATAAATACCTATACATTTAAAAGTTAACAAAACGTGTTAAAACCATATAAATTTTACCTACCACAAAGTTTACCTTCAATTCGACTCCTGAGATGAGTTTTTGATCTTTGTCGGCAAATGAAACTGTTTATACCAAAAATGTGACTGTTGTTTATTTGTGTTTAAATGTGTATACAAGGACTTCGAGAGGAGAGTTAGTAAAATAAAATTAAGTTTGTTTTTGTGAACCGCGTTGAATCGTTTTGCATGTCAGCTCTGTATGATGTATGGTGATCTATCAAAGTTCCCAGTAAAAGCTCTAAATTTTAATAAATGCTAGAGCCTAAAAAATAAATATAAATTTCAAGCTGCTTTGTTGATATTTTGCATGTTGGGTATAACAACATTTTTTATATATTCCAATCTTGTGTAAGGTTGTAAAAATACTTTGTTTACATATTAGGAGTTCAGCTTAAGGCTATTACTTTGCACAATTTTTATTTTATTTTATTAGCCAAATGATACATGAGTGAGTATTTTAAATAAAGAGTCAATGTTATCGGAATGTTAAGTATCATCCTTCCGAGTAATAGTAATAAAATCTTGTTGTTGCTAATGCTTTTCAATCTATTAGTATAAATATATTTACAATACACGCAATTGAACATAATTGGCAGTGCTTATGATCCTTTCAAATAAACTTGTTCAACAAAGGACTACGAAGTAACCTAGGCACGTACGATTTGATTAGTCCTCACTCTGATTACCATGCAGCGATTAAGCAAATGACCTGAAAGACCTTTGGCTTCTACTCAGGGCTGTCACATTCCGATTATTTAGGATGGTTTTCATTTCGTTAAAAACCACGACTAATCAGAAAATTGTTCGTTATTTTGTTATATACTTCTTTGCTTATTATAAATACATCATTTTTGTAATTATTCACATTTACAATATAAAAGAAAAAAATAGTAATATTATAGTTTTGTGAAAACTATCTACCATCGTCAGGGTTCAATATATGCCACTAACGCAGATGTAATTTTTGAGAACAAGTTGACGTTGTGAACAAGAGGCTTATGGCGTCACGAAATTTATTACTGTCATAATCACTTTGATATTTTTGTTACTTTGAAATTAGCTTGAAGATGTAAATTTTTCTCTAAAAACAACTTTAAGTGAATAGTAAAGTTTATTTTTGTTTTTCTATATTTATAACCGATAAACGAGCATGACCCACCTGATAGTATATTGTGTGATGGAAACTCGCACTAAAATCTTGTATACAAATGTATGATATTTTGTAACGATGCTTCAACACAAAAAACACTGATTTAAATGTAGAATAAATATATTTTAGTATGTAGAGACAGCCCTACGCTCAGTCAATCACTCGTCACGTACAGGGACTGCAGCAGTTGGGCTTACGGCAACTTTTATCGGATTACACTAAAACAGGCTACGATTTCATTGATTGGCACAACTTTCTAGACCTAAACTTTATAAGATTACTACCTGATCGTGACACTCAGTCGTTAAATGCTACATATTAAGTCAACGATAAGACGCCATTTTTTTCAACAACTTAGGGTTCATATCGAATATAGCTTGAAGAAATCTCTTGCGGATATAACATTTAAAATGTCACTGTTTCAAATAAAATAAATCTTTTATGACACCCAGGGGAAACACGAAGGGTGAGGCGTTTAACTATGTTTTAAATAACGCCATAACTGATGGCATCACATGAATACTTTTCCGTAACTCAATTTTCAAAAGGGGAAAATGCAATTTATTTTATTTATGAAACACGAGCATTTCAATGGCTTTATGTAAAACTTTTTATGGTGATGTTGGAAATTTTGGTCGGTTATCAAGTTCCATAGTATATTTGCGAGTTTTCTTAGAATTGATGTAGACATAAAAGAAAAATATATGTATTCTTCGATTTCATTAGAGAATCATCAGTAACAATAAAAGTCAAGGAGATCTTTTCAATAAATATAATATTTTATCACGTATAAACTAATTAATGTATTCATATATTTATTTTAATTCAGTCAAGTAGAAAAAAATATAAATAACAATGGCGATATTCTACGAAGTTCTGCGAGAAACTACAAGAAATTAATGATTATATAAAAAAAACTGTTAATTACTGTAATTTAATAATTTCTGAATGCGGAAATGAAGGGCAAACGTGTAGGAATATCAGGCACTCGTCGAGGAAGCCAATAAGAACTATTGTCGAATTTTACGTCAGTTGTGTTTGGTAAAAATCATGATCATTTATTTTGGTATTGTATGCGGGTAATTTTTATCTAACTAAATGATCAAATCATTTAGCGACATCGCTTTCGCAGTTTTTTATAATGTTAGTTAGATACAAAGCATTGAAATGGGAGGTCACCTTCCACCCGTTCATATCAATAATAATTGCTTGGTCTGTTAGAAACCATGACATTAATTACATTCTGCCTTCATTAAATATTTTTAGTGCTCCTACGGCCGCACTCAGAGACCTCAAATGGTTACTTAATGCGCTCCAAGGTATAGGACTTTGCTTAGCGAATTTATACTTTATCTTTACTTCCTCATCGTCTATATTTGCTAAGCAAAATTATAATCCTGTTTTGGTAAACATAACAGCTAGGCTAAAGAACTCTTTTTATTTACAAGTAATTTTCGGTCTCGTTAAGTAACAAATTTTAATTTATTTTACCCTAAAATTGTACGTTCTTATTTCAAATTCTATCCCAATTGTCAAAATGACGTATAAAAGAAGCAGTTTATTTAGTTGGAATGTCCCACGACCCTCCGATTTGTATAATACGATATTACGCGGGGTGAAGTAGAAACTGCAAGTTCTATAACGTTAAAGAAATGTTTTGTTTGAATGAGAACAAGGGGGGGTTTTATTTAATTTTATGAGATAGCTTACATAATTACTGAAGTAATAAAGATTTTTTTCTTACTTACCGACTATTCCCGTGTTCAGTATACCAGCCAATACTTACAATGCCTTTATAGGGTTAAGAGGTACTATAAGATACGGGGAGACGAATAGAAACAGCGAATTGACTGTGATAAAAGTATTTTTATTTATTTTAAATATATATCATCAATAGACTGCCATGCCTCAAGGGCGATAGAAATGTACAAAAACCTCTCTGTCTTCATCTAACTCTTTAAATATAAAATTCTGCAAAATAGGACGATAATGTTCTCAGGTCTGCAGAATAGGTAGGATATTACAGTACTAAAACGAATGTCAAAAAAACATTGAAAGATTTAACGTTCAAAAATGATGATTATACTTTTCGTAGACGCGTGATTTATATTATGCGTGATGATTAAACAGACCGTAATGTTTTTGATTCTCGACGCAAAAAAGGGATCTTACTCGTTTGATGAACGTATCAGTGTCTATCTGTGTACTGTGTATCTATGTGTCGTCAATGGCATCTCATCTGCCATACGATTAGACCGTCTTGCATGCAGTTTTTGGTATGAAACTTTGTTATTAGTCAAGCTTAATAAAAATCAATTCAACCTTTTTTAAAATTATGCACACCTTTTCTTGTCAGCCGGGAGTTTTCAAATTTGTGTTTACAAATGATGTTTCATCGACATTATTCCTTTGCCTATGTTGCATTCAAACCTATGAAATACATATAAAACTATTTTTTATTAATTGAGCTCAATTAAGCACATTAAAACTTATGATCATGCTTTGATTATATTTGATAAAAGTAACTTTTTGTACTGTACTAATATTAATGTTTCAAGAGTAATTAATACTGTAAACCTACACACTTTAACTTTACAAAATTTAGCTTTAAGTTCGTGGGATATTCATTATAGGTGAGTCAACCTGAGTCACAAATTTAACCTAGAGTTATTGGCTCAGATATGTCCTCCCATCACTGAAAATTTATATTGAGGCAAACCGAATTAAAGTTAATCATTTATGAAAATTAATTGTTTATCACAATACTTGATTTTCACATAATGTCATATTGATGCACATTTTTTTAGGGGGCGACACACAAGTAAGTCCTTGCAATGTTACACAAATAGTAGGCCCGTGAAGCCTTATATCCAAAATAACATGTTCGTTTTTCTTTCTTATTGTTTGAAGATTTCTTAGTATTTGACACAAGAGTCACAAAAGGTGTGTTCCCAAAAAATTCAAGTACATATAAAAATAATCGTAGAAAAACTACGCCTTATGCTGTTATGATTTACCGTTCATTCTTTAGGGAAGGGTAAACAGCCCTGCTTCATTGTGACCTTGTCGATCTATTGTGAGCATTGTCTATTGATTTGTTACAAGCTGAAGGTCTCTTTAAGAAGCAATTCTGTAACTAAAGTCTGACATAATATATTTGTATTAAATAAACAGTTAATACTTCGTTTAAAATATCATAATTCATTAAATTATAGTTATCATAATACAGCCACCCCGTTGGGTATTTTATACAAAAATTTAAAAATACCTTTTACATCTCGTAAAAATGTATAAATATTGGTACCAATTTAAATATTGTGTTTGATAACTGTATAAATCATAAAATACTTGTGTTACTACTTCTTGAATATTAACCTTTCAATGTTTAGCTCGCGCACGCGCTTCAAATAAAAAAGTCCTGTAAATCTGAAGCGTAAAATAAAATATTTATTTTTATTTTGTTCGAGTCACTATATGTTTTACTTAAATCCTATGCATTCCTGAAGTAACTACTGTGTTTCAATGTCATTGTTGTAAGTCTCAACGCCAAATTTATTGCTAAACCAGGTTAAACCATCTGCTTTACTTAAATATAGACTTAAATATAGTCAAGCTGAAAAGTTTGTTTTTGTATTTATACTAATCAAAAATTAAATAATTAAGCCACGTATCTCCTAAATGAAAAAAAAAGTAATAAAAAGAACACAGTACAACTTTTGTTCAAATCAAATATTTAACAAATGAAATGGAAGAAATGCTTAAAAAATTTACGCAAAAAGCTCTGGGAATGCTTTTACTCCGTGATTTTTAAACAGAAAAGATCTTTAAATAATTGTTTTGGTCGTGGTTTTACATTAATTAGGTAACAAAAAGTTCAATTTTTACAGTGTCTTTTATGTCAGTGTGCCACATAATTGATTAAACCATTTTTTTAAGTTACGAAAAAAAAACAAGTTTCTTGGACGAACTAAACCAAAAAACAATACTATTTTACTTTATGGCCACTTGACATCAAAGAAATATTTTGTTAACATCCTAAAACTTTATTAATATTAGCCTTACCGTGTCTCTTATTCTCTACTCTAGCAAAACCTTTATTTTTGTCTCGTCTTCAAAGCTGTATAGAAACCGGATACATGTCGCTAACATCACATGACCCCTAGCTTCCGGCAACGATCCGCCAAAACTGACATACCATATCCGGTACGAATGAACCCTTACTCACTACCCTAAAAGAACGAAAAAGAGTTTCTTCTTATAAAGGTTGTAAGATTTCGGACACTAATTGATTAGGTATTAGAGAATAAAATTTTGTTGGGTCTTCATAAAGATCTAACATATTTACATTAATTTACGACAAGAGGTATAATCAATACCAATTGTACAAAATAATTATAAAATATTAATGTTTAACACATTTCATGAAAAAAAACATACTAGTAAAAGATTTCAAGGGGATAATATGAGTTGAAATAAAAACGTGAACTAGCATATATGTATATCTTATATTTAAGTCACTGAGTTGACAAACAATAGTTGCTTAGAAAATAGCCAAGATTGTGTTCTTAATGTACAACAACTGAGTGGTTTGTACGTCATTACTACATATTGAGTAAATTTCCAGAGAGAAAATTTTGGGATAACAATGATTTGATTCGATTGATTTGATATAAACCAACAAAAAAAACCTGCCTGTTTATAATAATATTTTATAATAAAATTCTCTTGTTCATTGTATATTTTTGCATAAAATTATTTTTTATAAATAAATAAATTAGTTAAATTTATATAATAATTTACAATTACTTATAGTGTGTGTTACAGTTGTATAATTTAAGGATGTCGACGTCACCTGTAATTACAGTGGCATTTAGAATGTAATTTTGTTTTTGTTATACTATGCTTATTTAGATGTACATTCTGTTGGTGACCTAATAAATAAATAAAGAATAAATAATATATAAAAATTTAAAGAGGGTAATTTTGGCAATACCGGTATATAAAAAACATATATTGTTTATATAAATGTTTAGAGAGAAGACAAAAAAATAGATCATTTAGTTTTATGTAAAATTATAGTACAAATTTCGCTGATACAAATATCACCGATAGTGGCCGAATGCGTAGCGTCTAAAGGAGACTTGCATAAACTAAGCAGTGAAAACCTATCAGGGATCCATCTATGTTGGTCTTAATAATAACCTAGAAGGAAAACGATCCATCTGCCAAAACAAATAAATTGACAGTTTAATTTGTGGCAAAAGTCGTACTACTTTACTCGCCAAAGTTATTTTATTTTTACGATTTATGTACTTTAGTAGTTTAAGGCAAAGTAGATTTTGTTATTTTTATTAAGCTGAAAGCGCAAATGAATCGTCTCTTGGGCTTTTTGTAGTATTAGTTTTAATGTGAGTATTGTTTGACTTTTATAAAGTAGGTATTTATATATAACCGAAAATTTACATCGCATAAATAAACATCCCTTTGCTATCAGTAATATATACCCATGTGAGAGGATGTTAAGGGTATTTCAATTACTAACACTAGATTATAATGTTTTTTTGTCTGTACTAGCTTTAATGGTAACACCGGTTTTTCTCCAAATAAATAAATAATTTGTAGCTTTCCACATTTGCCTATGTGTTTTTTTTTTCAAATTTAACTTTATAACATTTTTTTTTGTAAGTTTTGATGTCCAAAACGTTAATAATATAATCGATAGGCAAATTGCTAGATGTCATACCCACTCACTGAATAATTAAGACATGCTATACAAATTTAACCTTTAAATGTCACGATGATATCAAGTTAACATCGATCGAAATGATTATGCTTGTGGTCTTACATATGGTTTATTAAGTAATACTACGTCAAGAACTTTCAGAAAACCGACAATATTTTTTCAAATTTTCTATGCATAGAAAACACGCGGAAAGTTATGTGCTTTATCAATTCCCAACTTGTATAATATACAAGTATTTGAATACAGCGGAGTAAACATATTTTACCTGAATATTTCAAAGGTAGCGTCATGCACACAGCCCGGCTATGGTTCATGCTACAGGCTTTGTGTTTTTGCCTGTTTTTCTCTTTAATTAGTTAGACTCTGTAGCTTAGTTATAAATAACAGAGCACGAAACGACGGGAAGTTAATTTCTTGGCTTTAATTTTGTTTCTACGAGAGAAGGCATAACTTTGTAAACCTGGTTTTATCACGGGTAGGGGTTATTAATAAATTTTGACCATGACGTTCCAAATTTGATTTTGTTTGCGGTATTTAAGACACGGATTATTTAATTTCACTCTTTAAAGCGACTGCAATTCTTTTTACGTTTTAAAACTAAAATTATGCTTGCCCAATCTTTATTCCTTCCCATTTTAAACTACGCCGATGTTTGTTTTTTGGATGGTGCCATGAACCAGCAAGCTATTTTTACTTCGTTGTGTACATTTTATATTTATTTATGTACGCATATGTATTTTAAGTATCGTACTTATATATTTTCTGTATAATTTATTCTTATTTATTAATAAATATTTGAAAAAAAAATAGTGTAATTTTTATTTACTGTCCAACATAATAACGGATTGACTGGAAGACATCTCAGTTGGCCATTGTTAAATATGTTTTATAACTTATTATTTTTTATGTTTGTTGAATGCAATAAAGAATATATAAATAAAAGAGTTATTATCATCTTAACGTAAAAGTCAGAATCTCTGGTATACAAATGGTCAATCGCCGACCTTCTAAACGCCTGATCCATAATTACCCGACTATTTGAAACGGGAGTACAATTAGACCCAGCCTTCTATCGTACCTATCTGCGATCAGGACAAATGGAGCCATCCACCTTAACTCACGAGTATTACTTGATTAACCAGCCCAAAGCGAAGACAGTCACATTTACATAATGCCTACCAATGTCTTCTAACAGAAAGGCCCTCATTTACATATTTTTATTCCTTTCCCTCTGCAAATGCAATAATTTGTTATGCTACCTCCGAAAGAGTATGTAATAGCAAGTTTTTCGGATTATATTACTAACCTTGTTGTCATGATGAAATTTAAATTTCTGCAAACAAAATGAGGTTGAAGATGTTTTAAGGTTACGTCATGGTTTTTAGAAATGTTTAAATAGTTAAAATGAGCTTGAATTGAGGTGTTATACAATCAGAAATAATATAAACAAAAACAATAATAATAAGACTCGAGTTATGACATATTAATACAGCACTCCATCGTTTCAGGAAAACATTGCAAGAAAGCAATGTTTTGAACTCTAGAGTACAATATCTTATTTTAGGAATATCTTTTATATTGCCTAATTTTTTCAACGTTCAGAAAGTGAGCCCATGCGGTCAAGCCACTTCTGAATATGTCTGAGCATCTTGCTACGAAATCATGTACGGGTCAGCTTGCAGTTTTGTATAAATTTGGTGAAATTACGTAGTACAATACCATTATTTATTCATATAACAAAAAAAAACACTATTGCGATACTACGAGGTCATCATTGGGCGGAGGAATTTAAAGTCTAGTCATATTATTTTTTTATTTATATCTATGCTACTTTTTTTTAATTTGTGCTTATTTGTCTTATCTGAATTACCTAGGCACATACGCAATAAGTAATCACATATTGAAACAGGGGCTGGTTTTCCATTGGTGACTGGTGGATTCCATTTCAGCTATATTATCCAGGGTATTTATATTTTATACAATCTTCTTTCATGGGCATGTAACAAGACTTAAAGAACGCAATATAAGAGCACAATAAAGTATAATAATGAGAACGTCTATAAGCTTAAAATATTTTTGATTTTCAAATAATGTGATCGAATTCTTGCAAATTCTCGATCGTTTGCCTGAAAATAATAAACAAAGTGTATTTGTTAATTGTCTATATGTCGAAGTCGTAAACGTACAGGTGTTTGTTAAACAAACTGGCACGACAGTAAGGGTTAAGTTTAATTATTTTGAAAAGGTGTACAAAACAAACGAATGTTTTTATTTTTCATATTCTCTGATAAAAACCAATATGTTTGATACACATCGTAAATGATAAACTGGTTCATCATATAGATCTAAATTTAGTCCCATAGGCAATAACGTCAGTTGGTAAATATTTTAAACCTATAAATTGACAAGGCGTAGACCATTAGGTACGAAGCGGTTCTTTTTCCTTCAGCTATTTTTAATCAGTACAAAGACCATATTGGCGTATATGTGATATAATGTGTTCCTGTTCGGATTCCACAAAATCGCGTTGAGAGGTCGAGAAATTTCTTATAGATCGTCGCTCCTCGGTTTGTTTGTCCTCTGTAAGATGTTGTTTTCATATTTTACATGTGAGTGAGTGGGTTTACTTGAGTTGTATAGAATCAAAGGTGGCAATCTACTTAGTCTTAGTAGTAATAATTTGATCGATTGTGTTATAATTTACAACTCCAAAGATATAAATCTGTTCACATTATTTTGAATGAAGTGTAATAACACATTTTAAAACAGTTTAAGTTCAAATACCAAATTGCCTTTGAATATATTTTAAGAGCAACATTTTAGATCATTTAACACAGTTCTTAGGTAAATAATGAAACTTACTTTTATATTTGCGGTTCAGTAAAATTATGAATCAAGTCGTTCACCAAGTACATGAAATTTTTCCCATAAAAATTGTTGCCTCATTCCGCCATCGTACGCAGAGGTCATTATTGGCTAAGAATCTGTGTAAACGGATTGATTGTAATTACAAAAATTGAATATTTAAGTTATATACATACGTCTAGTACATACACATTATTGTTTTCCTTGTATCAAAGATTGAAAGTAATAGAAACAGCCACTGCACAAATATTGGCACTCTAGATAGATTTAGTACATTTATTTGCATAATAGCAGTAGTGCAGTAAGTTCAGGTTTATTAGCTTTAATGTGCAAATCAGATTAATAGATAAATTTAAATATCTTCAAATATGTTCCTTAAACTTAGTTAATTACAGACCTATATAGGCAAATTTTAACGCCACCGAGTACTCTAAGTGCTGGAGATTGTAAGATTCAATTTAAGAAAAGATGCTTCCAAAATTCAAAAAAGTAACACCTTGTATTTTTATGGCATCAATAATTAGGTTATATTAGAAAGATTTAATCTTTCTGATAAACCTGGTGATTTAAATGAAAGAAAAGTCATGAAAACTCAATTTATACATTTTAAAGCACTTTTACTCAAGTTAAAGCACTTTTACTCATGGTTTTATCTGTTAATGATATATGTTTATAATCATTTAATCAAGAATACTAAAAATTATAACGATGAATATAATATAAAAAGCCATGAAAGTACTTGATTTTTAAAAATAAAACGAAATCTTAATTTACAAATTTTCACAAAGGAAATACATAATAAGCTGGTTCTTTGTTATTCAAGTTTCCTTTGTTATCGTAATGGATAATGATGAAGCACTTTAAATATCAAAATATGACCCTTATACATCGAAAATCTCTCAATATTTGTACAAAAACGGTAAAACATTAGTCTCTTCCAATTACCGAAGTTGCCTAAGCTATCAGTCCACGTGTATAGTCAGGTCCAAGATATCTGTGCGGTCAAGAGTGGCGGAGACTTCTACGGCAACATTTATTTTTACAAAATAGTTCTTTAGTTCCAATTCGGTTCACACGCGTAAATAAGTCGGTGATACTGTATTTACCTTTTTTGTTGCTGAAATTGACACTTCTACGAACAAGGGGTATCGGGCGGTGTGTGGATCGATGAATGAATGGTGTCCGTTGAATATTGTCTTTGTTACGTAATATCAATAATCCTCATGACGGTGTTATATGGCTGCCAATTCCATGTTTTAGAATTGGAAGAAGGGATCAATTTAATATTGGTAAAATTTTAATAGGTGTTTACTTTCTAGATTAATAAAAAATAGGAATATAATTAGCGTTCAATTAGCCTTCAATTTGTTAGTATTTGATGATTGATCAATCAATAAACCCAGACCCAATCAGAATAATAAATTTACTTTCCCATGTTATTCACCGTTCGGTTCTCCCAAAAAACAGTGGAGCTTGTTTGGCTCGAATCCCGTACAAGTTGGTTTATGCAAACACTTCTCCGTATTTGCTGAATACAAGGCGCCTCCACGGCGAGTAAAATCTGTTCAATTTGAATAATTTGATTAAGTTGACGTAAGCCCCCTTAGACCTTATCGCTAAAGTAATAAAGAGCACTTTGCCTATAAATAAAACAAAACACAAGCTATTGATCATCAGTGGTTCGAAAATTGCAAGCGTGATATGGTTTTTCAAGTGTTTGTGTAGAACTGGATTTTGAGATATATTTGATTTTCGAAGAAATCTTAGGTAATCAAACATATTTTTGTTAATAGCAAATCTCCGACTAAACTATAATCAAGAATGATCAAATCGAAATATATTAAATATATATATTCTTTATGTAAAAGCTTAAAGTAAAAACGAAATTGTACGATATACATTGTATAACAGCCACCAGTAAATATACAAGAGTCCGGATAGCAGCTAAAATCTAACATTAAAAGATGGAACTAAACAGAGAAAGGATGATTAGTATATTAATTCTCACTCAAATAACTTTATCTAAAAGAGTAATCATTGTTTTCATTGAATAGCTACGAGCTTGAACATTTTCTAAAATAACTAAAATAGTAAGGGAGCGTTGGTGACGCAGTGATTGGACTCACGCCTTCCTGTTACCGCATTCGATACCGAACACTGCCAAAATGAAAGCTAAATAAATACCTAAGAAACTACTACGAAGTTATACGTGAAGTCAACCCGCGATGGGAAATCATGGTCAATTTTAAATTACCTTGTTGGGTGAAGCTGCGGTGCTGTTCCTGTATGGTTATTAAGGCTGTTCTGGCATAACATGCTGTAATATATTTTAATTTCAGACATGGAATTCCAAAATGAAATTTGTTTTTTTTAAATATAAAAGCAGTTTTATAATAATATAATATAAGATTATAATGGAATATTACCGGTGTCGCTCCCTGCAATAACTACCTCTACATTTTATTGTTTCCCAGTATTGAAAAATACCCAGCTCGATGAATCTGTATATGTATATTTTATACCAAAAATTATCAAAAAAAAAAGATACTATTATATAATATTTTATTATTGTTTTGATGTAACATATCCCTCCATCACTGCGATATAAATGTTTTACTAAAAGCTGGTGTCTTAGTCGTGTCTTGCGTACAAATTTAAAGCTATATGAACTTTGACTTGTGACCTTAAATTAAATCTATTACAGACAGTTTGCGATTCAAACTTTATTGGTCTGCTTTTATAGCTGTCAACAATGTTACTTTGGAAACTTTCATTTACAAGCAGAATATTTGGCAACGTCACAATTTTTGTTCTATACTATAATCTGTGCGCAATAGTTTTACGATAAACAGATTTTTTTTCCGCAATAATCAGTTCTTGCGCAATAATCAGTAATCTTATTACATTATGTTATTTCAAATTCAAATTCAAAATTCAAATTCAAATATTTATTTCTCAACATTGACAATTACTTGTTCTTATTGACGTCAAATAAAACAAGATTCTACCACCAGTTCGAAAAAAACCTTCGTGAAGAAGAACTGGCAAGAAACTTCACGGGTATATTTTTTTTCAAAATAAATTTACAGAGTCTCTTTATGTCTATACAAAATTATTCTTTTCTGCATCTGTTAGCTCGGCAAGTCTCCCTCCCCCCAAGTATCCAAACGACGAACACCCTCAAACGGCACCCGTTCACGAGTTAACGCGGGATCCAGCCATCGCCCTCCTCAACCATATTAGAGGGAAGTGAGCGACCCGTCACCCGACGCTACCATAAGAAGACGTACTTTAGTGATAATGACGCTTTAGATATTCATCGGGACGAAGAACTCATCGCACATACAGACACATTACACATGCTTTGTTACAAATACTAGTACAATCCTGTTAATGAGGGGATTATACCCAAGGGCTTTTATCATCCAAATAATCGGATAGTTTATAATATGCTCTAGCACACAACTTCTCCTTTATAGTTTCTTTGAATTTGTCAATAGGAAGAACTTGGATATCCTCAGGAACCTTATTATAAAAGCGTATACATTGACCCATGAATGAGTTAGTGACTTTATGAAGCCTGCTATTATGAGCTGCAAGCATATTTCTTCCTCTTGTGTTAACATTGTGCAGATCTTTTTTTCTTTTGAACAAGGTTATGTTCTTTTTAACATACATTAAATTTTCTAAAATATATTGTGAATGGAAGGTAAGAATATTTATTTCCTTAAATTTAATTCTAAGTGACACCCTTGGACCGAGCTGATAGATTGCGCGAACAGCCCTTTTCTGCAGAATAAATATAGCATCGATGTCGGCAGCACTCCCCCACAACAGAATACCATATGTCATGAGGCTGTGGAAGTAACCAAAATAGACTAATCGAGCAGTTGTTTCATTTGAAATTTGTCTAATTTTTTTAACAGAATATGCGGCAGAGCCAAGCCTTTTCGCTAAACCATCAACATGCGGTCCCCACTGCAGTTTGGCGTCTAAGGTTATGCCCAGAAATACAGTTGAGTTTACAGGAGTCAGTTCCTGGCTCTTAACTACAATGTTTGTGTTTACCTGTTTGACATTTGGCAATGTAAATTTAACACATTTCTTTTTTTTTTCATTGAGGAGCAAATTATTAGCGGAGAACCACTGCTCTGTGTTGGAGATGCATTTGTTCACCGCTCGATAGGCAATTTCTTGTCTTTTGATTTTAAACAAGAAGGAAGTATCGTCAGCAAACAATATGACCTCGCATTGATTCTTAACGACCGATGGCAGATCATTAATATAAACTAAAAATAGGAAAGGAACAAGAACTGAGCCCTGGGGCACACCCATTGTCACTGCCGATCCTGATGATTTTTCTCCATTTATTGCAACTTTCTGTTTTCTATTAGAAATATATGATTTAATCAAGGCAAGCGCTCGGTTTTTAATGCCGTAATGGTGCAGTTTCATGAGTAGAGTAGTATGATCCACACAGTCACACGCCTCGGACAAGTCACAAAAGACACCAATAGCATCACACGACTCCTCCCTGGCGCTGAATACGTGTTTTATAAGCTCAACACGGGCATCGGTTGTTGAGCGACCCCGCGTGAAACCAAACTGCTTAAAATTCATTAAACTATTACCGTAAAAATGAGAAAGTAATTGATTTAAAATTAATTTTTCAAAAATCTTACTGAGCGTTGGTAGTATAGATATAGGTCTAAAATTATTAGGGTCAGACATACTACCTGCTTTGAATATTGGAATGACCTTACTCAATTTCATTAAATCAGGAAAAACACCATTATCAACACAGTCATTAAATATACTGGCTAAGTACGGGGCTATACCATCAATGACAGATTCAAGAATTTTAACAGAAATCCCATCTAAATCGGCAGTATTTTTTACTTTAATGCTTTTAAATGCATTTTAAACTTGTGGAACAGTAACATGTTTAAAAATAAAATCAATATTGCATGAATTTACATTTTCCGTTAGCAGTGACTGTGCAAGAGTGGAACATGAATTAATACTCGAAGTAGTTGACACAGGGATGGCAGTAAAAAAATTTTCAAATGCTTCAGCAACTTCTTTGTCAGTTGACAACACTTTATCATTAATTTTTAAATTATATTTGGTGTGTAGTTCTTTTGCTTTCCCAGTTTCCTGATTAATTATATTCCATGCAGTTTTTGAAATGTTAGTACTATATTTAATTTTATTATTAATGTAATTAGATTTAGCTACACTGCAAACTCGTTTAAGTAATTTTGAATACGTTTTAACATATTCATAAAATGTCTTATTATGATTATAAGTTCTTTCACTGTACAATTCATATAATTTATTTCTACTTCTGCATATTCCCACTGTTGCCCAGTCACTAAACCTAAATAAATTATTATTTAAACATATTTTCTTTTTTTTAAAAACAGAGTCATATTCATTTCTAATTATATTATGAATAGAGTTATATTGAGTAATAGGATCTACACAGTAATCTAATTTAAATGTTTTTTCAAATACATTTGTCCTAAATGTTTCAAGCCGTCTCTCATTGATGGGTATAAAGGTAATTTCTCTTTTTAAAGTCTTTTTTAGCCCAATATCAAAAGTGGCCAACTGCCCACTGTGATCTGATTGTAGTTTATTAATTACTGACTTTGTACATGGCATTAAATTTGTAAAAATGTTATCAAGACATGTGGCTGAGGTCGCTGTGATTCGCGTAGGCTCTAAGAAGAGATTTTTTAGGTTGTAACAATTAAAAAGATTCAAGAATCGTTTACTTTGTGATGTCTCTACTAATAAATCAATATTAAAATCGCCACAAATAATTATTTCTTTGTTTTTGTTATTTACTCTATGTAATACCTCATCAATTGATACCAAGCTCTTGACCTCAAATTGAATTTATCTTATTATAAAAGTAAAACAGAATCACATTGAATCAAACTTTTACGTGAAAATTATGTTATTTAAGTTTCTGTTAAAAGAGAATCGTTAACGGCTGTATACTGATAAGTCTTTGTGTTAACTTATTATGCATTTACTTAACGTTAAAATAATTTGCTTGTGATAAAAAAAAAAACAACTGAACAAACTACAAAAGTTTTTTTTTTCGAAATGGACAGTTTATTTATGGCCCTATTAGCCTTTTAAATTTCACCCGACTTTGTGGCCTAGCGCTGAGGGCGCTTAGCCGGAACTTAAACTACTCCTACATACGATACGCCTAAGGGCACCCGAGAGGGCACGGACCTCGTCTTAGGACGTCGTATATTGAAACTACCACTGGTTCGGAAGGGTCATCTACTGCCAAGAACCAGCAAGAACTCAGTAGGAATGCGTACGCTGCGTTAGCCTGGCCCACCGGTGGGTTAAGCGATTCGAATGCCGTGTTGCCCTATTTCTGACTGGAACGCCGGCGTTCCTTGTTTTAATAGCGTTGTCGGAATCTGAAACGCCTGTAACGAACCAGCGCGTCTGGGTTGGCTGTGTAGTCAGCTGACTGATTGACCAGCGGGTTGGGATGGTGGGGAGCGTTGTCGAAGTAGCGTCTAGACACCAACTTCATCAACGTGGCAAAAGTGGGCAGCTCGAGATCTTTATGCAGATCTAAATTGCGGACATAGGGCGGGGCCACGACGCATTTGCGTAAGAACCTATTTTGAATAACCTGCAAGTGATTGATATTCGACTTGCTGGCGTGAGTGAAAACCACACTGGCATATGTCATTATGGGGTGGATGCAAGTTTTGTAAAGTGTAAGCTTATTTCTAAGCGATATTTTACTTTTCTTGCAGATTAGGGGGTGCAGCCTACCCATGACGAAGGCCGCTCGGACCCGGACTCGTTTTATGTGATCCACGAATGTAAGTCCAATATCCAAAGTAACTCCTAAATATTTGACTTTTTTAACCCAGGGGATCGGAGTACCAAACAGAGAGATCTGACCTAATCTTTTGGAGGGTTTCTTAGAGGTTGTCCTAGAGCAGGTCGAAAGAGAGAAGTACACTGCTGCACTTTTTTCTGGGTTGATTTCTATTTTCCATTTCCTAAACAAAGCGCCTAATGCGTTGGCTGCTGATCGGAGTATTCTAGTTAACCTACGTAGATTCCTATCAGATGTGTATAGCGCAGTGTCGTCTGCGAGTTCTACTTTCTCCGTCTTCGGCATGTCACGGGTGTTTAGTGAAAACAAAGTCGGAGAAAGCACCGAGCCTTGAGGGACATCGGCTAATACAGGGCGGGGATTAGAGAGTGCACCATCCAATCTGTAACGAAAGGTTCGACACTGTAAAAAGTCTCGTATGATGTGCACGAGGCTGTCTGGCACGCCAGACCTTGTGCCAGAGGATGTGCCAGACCTTGTCGAAGACTCTCGCCACGTCAAAGAAAAGCGCACCCGTGCCTGTCGGTTTTCGACCTACGTTCCTTTACTCCAAGATGTGCTCCATGATGCGGTGCACCTGTTGGACGCAGGAGTTACGGGACCTAAAGTCAAACTGTTCGTCCGGTAACAGGTGCTTGAAGTGGATGACCTCTCGAAGCCTGTTCAAAATGATCCTTTCGTATAATTTGCCTATCGTGCTAAGCAGACTAATAGGACGGTAGCTTGTAGGTAAATTAGCCGGTTTTCCGGGTTTCCTAATACCGATGACAATCGCTTCCTTCCATGTTTGCGAAAAGAAGCAGTTTGTTAGTAAGTTATTGAATATAACTACCAACAGTTGTATAAGTGCGAGTGGGAGAGCTTTCAGAACCCTGTTTGGTATTTCGTCTGGACCTTGGACTTTTAGATTTTAATTATTATCTGTACCTCTTCCATCGTTACCGGTTGGAGGGTGGCAGTCAGTGGTTTGCCGCATTTAGTTTCGACTGTGCTTTTCACAGTTTCTATGTGGAGGGAGTTAGTACTTTCTGTACTCGGTGTACATTGTTGTGCTAAGCTATCGGCTAGGGTTTCAGCTTTTTCGGAGTCATCGAAGGCGGGAGTCACGGGCGATGGCCTAAGAAGCGGAGGTATCGATGACGCGGTAGAGTCCATCTTAAGAGACTTCGCCAAGCTCCAGTAAGCCAGATGCGAAACTACAAAAGCTTAAATGAATACTTCGTTATAGCATGACTTATAAAAGAAAGGGAGTTGGTCAGTTCTGCTTTAACCCTTGAATCTAATAAGTATCATTAGCTTTCATTCCATCACATGTGTTTTTGTGAAAATAATTATTGTAGTTCAACATTTAAAAATATTTTTTAACTTTAAAAAGATTTAAAAACTAAAAAAAAACTAACTACGTATCTTTTGTCTCAAAATTATTTCGGCAACAGACTTTTCGTTGAAGTTAATGAAATCGTCAGACCATCATGAAGGATCTTTTTTCCGGAGTCTGATATATTCTACTCAAAGAGTGTATACGTACCCCTGCATAGCTGTCGCCCGTAATATGCGGAGCTCATACATAAATCCTTCTTGATTTCCGTCAACACAAAGGTTGTCTGGAAGAGATCGCTGCCAGCGATAAGGCCGCCTTTGCCCACCCTAGTTTAATGTTTATTTTTAAAATTTTTACATTCAAGTAAATGCACAGGTCTACAGCTCTCTTGTGTCTCCCGTGCCAACCAAGATAGACTTTGTGTCGGACACATCCTCTCGCACGTCGCACCGTAAGTGTGCCGCTCCCGGGAGCGACTCGGAATCCGCGTCTGATGCGTCATCGGACGCCGCCACCTTAACCGGCTCTTCTGAGCTCGCGTTTACACTTGTCTCGTCCAAGCGCTCTAGGAAGCGCACAAAGCAAGCCGGGGTGTCTTCAACACCCGAGCCCACCCCGGTGTCTTCTACACCCGCTACCGCGCCGTTAATATCACTGAAGGTGACCGCAACTACGTTGGCTCCGTTCAAGCCAGCAACGCGCTGCGCTCCCATCCCACCTAAGCCTCAGCTCCCTCCGCCCGTCTTCCTCCGCAAAAAAGCGCGTTAGACCGTGGTTTCTAACTTGTACAAAGAGCACTAAATTAATCATGGTAAAGCGACAAACGCAGGCGAAACTATCAAAATCCAAGTCGTGACTATAGTCGGCCAGTCCGGCCACACAGCTAACTACAGGGGTTGTCCACGCGGTCCACGCTCCTCCGTTAAGAGGGCCGCGCCTAAACCGGCGACGACGCTCACTACCGCCAACGTCCCGCCGCTGCGCAACCGGGCTCCCCCGGAAGCAAAGTCCGTGCAGCCAACGCCTACTACGTCTCTCTTCCGGAGACAGCGTCCTGCTGCTCCATCTTCCCTACCTATCCCAGCTCCCATAGCTCCCCTAGGCCTGCGTCCCGCTCTGTCGTTTTCACTTCAGTCTTCGTTGGCTGAGGACATGAAGACCGTGTTCGACGTTATCCAAAACGTCGACATTAGGGAAATCTCCGTACTCGCACGCAAACTGCGAGCCGCCCGCTCTGCTCAAGAGCGTCTACTTGCGTTAGCCGAACATCACGCGCTACTTAGCTTCTTGTAAATTATATATTTAGGATAGATTCTCAAATAGTAAATATAATGTCTAGACCTGCAAATCCCGCGTCCCGCCGTATCAAACCCAAGGGCTTATCCCTCGTTTCGTTTAACATTCGTAGCCTTAGTACTTATCTTCCTGAGCTCAAACTGTTCCTTCAGAACAACGAGCCAGACTTATTGCTTCTCTAAGAGACGTGGCTCACTCAAAACCACATACTGACTGGACGTGCCTGTCGACCAACACCAGTGGCATCACTCTCCTTGGCATCATCGATTTCGATATCATCTCTCCCGTCACTCCCACTCACTATCCCGACAACCCGAACCACTCTCCCGACATCCTCGACTTTGCGGTAGAAAAGGATATCAATCTTGATCTCAGGTCTATTGAACCGCTCGATGACCTGGGCTCTGATCACCGCCCCGTCTCTCTCGTGCTAGGACCGCCCAACTGGAAAGGCTTTAAAAATACTTAAGTTTCAGCCTTGGAGGCCCCGAACTCTCCGCTCGCGACCTCGCCCGACCAATTAGATAGCCCGGATAAAATAGATTCATTAGTCAATTCACTCACTGATGCTATCGACTCAGCCATCAACGATAGCGAAAATGTTGCTAAGCAAGGCAAACCCACGCTTCCCCTAGCCATTAGCAATCTTATTAAAGCTAAGAACGCGGCTCTCCGGAGAGCCAAGCTCTATGCCACGCCCACATATAGAACAGCTGCGAATCAGCTACAACGTAAAGTTAGATCTTGCCTCGCGGAACTTCGAGACGCTCAAATGAACGATCTCATGGATAATATCTTCCCGTCCCACCAAGCGTATTTTAGTATGGCCCGAGCCTTAAGCGTAAACACCGCCTCTCACGTTCCTCCTCTCACTCGTCCCAATGGCACTACTGCCATCAAAATCGAAGAGAAAGCCGATTGCTTCGCTGACAGCGTTGCCTCACAATGCTCGCCCAGCACACAACCCGCGGATCCCTCCCACGACCAGGCGGTAGAGGACGAAGTCCTCCGCAGAGACTCTCTCCCCATCACCGCTGACCCCGTCACAGTTTCTAATGATAAAATCTTGCTTCTCATTAGAAATCAAAAATCCAAAAAGGCTCAGGGTGCGGATGAAATTTTCAACCACGCACTTAAACTTAAACTACTGTGGCAGGTGCTTACCTTGTTAGCTATCACCTTCAATGCCTGCTTTGACCATAGCTACTTTCCAAAAGCTTGGAAAGAAGCGACAGTCATAGGGATTCCCAAGCCGGGTAAACCTCTGAATATCCCGGCTAATCACAGATCCACCATCCTCAAGGCCATGTCTAATCTTTTCGAAAGAGTAATACTCTCTTGAATGTTTCCAACGGATGGTGATCCCCTCATTGTTTCCCATCAGTTCACCTTTTTGCTAAGCACTCCGGCCCTCAGCAAGTCCATGGAACCGTCGAGTACATACTCGACGGCTATTATCCGCGGTGTCATAAAACGGTCGCAGTTTTCTTTGACGTAGCCAAAGCTTTCGATAAAGTCTGGCACAGCGGCCTCATTTATAAACTTTATAAAATAGGCTTACCGGATTGCCTATTAAGGATAATCGCGTTGTTTCTCAAAGATCGCACGTTTCGTTTCAAACATGAAGGCACGCTTTCCGCGCCTCGTCCCATAAAGGCTGGAGTCCCACAAGGCTCAGTCCTCGGCCCTCCGTTGTACACCGTGTATACCAACGACATTAGCATCCCACCGAAAGGCGTCGAACTCGCCCTCTTTGCTGATGACACCGCCCTTTACACCAAAGGCCGCGAGGTCCCGAAGAACATCACCAGACTCCAAAAGGCCGTAAACGCCTTCGGGGTATGATTTCAAAAATGGCGTATAGATGCGAACCCAGACAAGAGTTCTGCGATTCAAGTCGACCATGAACTCCGTAATCGCTACAACGATCCTCACATTCGAATGTTAGGTATTCCCATCCCCAGGAAGCGCAGTACTTAGGCGTCACCTTAGACCAGATGCTTTCTTTCAAGCCACACGTCGAAAGAGTAACGAAACTCGCCCGTTTTTACTCAAGCCGCCTATATAGTATGTTAGGTAGACAAAATAAAATGTCTTTCAAAAACAAACATACACTTTATAAGGTCTGCGTTAGACCCGTCATGACATTTGCCTCGCCAATCTTTGCCCACGCCAACCCTCCGTCCCGCACAAACTGTAGGTAATTCAAAATCTCTTCTGCCGCAGGGCCACAAACGCACCTTGGTACGTGCGTAACGCAGGCCTGCACAGAGATCCTAAACTTCCTACAGTTCAACAGGACCTTAAAACACTCTCAAAATCGTTCTTGAAACGTTCCTGAACCCACCCCCATTTCGAGATTCAGTTTCGTATCGTACCCCTGACATAAATTCGAAGTTCAAGGTCGCTAGAATTCGAATAGAATAGAAATTCGAATTTATTCAATTTTTATTTTCATTTTGAGCATCTTGAGTGCTATGAACTCACCTTCAGTGCTATGTAATTCCCAGGGGGTGACCCCTTCTGGGCCCCGCTAGCGCCCAATTGGTCTTTCTCCAATTGGTCGTCGCTCAGATGAAGGCTGTGTGGCAAAAAATCATTCAGGGGTTTTTTTAGTGGGTAGTGGCTCTGGTAGGCTCGGAGCGAGTCCCACATAACCTCGATCGCGCGCGGCGAGGTATGCGCAAGAGCCTTTTTTAGATCCTCCTGACCTCTCCGTGGAGGGGAACAAAAAAAAAATTGCGTGCACGTGCTTTTCACAGTCTAAAATATGTTACCGCGGCAGCATTGCATGGTAAATTATTTGAAATAGAAAACAAACTTTATTTGACTTGCGAACATTTATTGTTTTTGTAATACATGCATTAATCTTTGAAATAATAAAATAAATTCAGTATAAATGTAATTTGGGATACGAAATATTTGAAGAGTTCTAAAACAAATATTTGCGTAGGCAGATCCCGTTTCGGAATTGATAAGTTAAAATTTTACTAAACCACACTAAAATTAGCTTTATGCAAAATAAAATTTGATATCGACTGAACTGTTACCTAAGATACTGAGATATTGTATTCGTACATAATTACTTATATTTTACTCTCAACAAATCACAACAAAAAGTTTTCTTATCGTTAAATTTTTACTAGACCGCACTAAAATAAGTTTTATGCGTATAAAATGTTGTCGTGTGCGAACATATTTTATTCGTAGTTCATTTTAAGGTTCAGGTTTCCCTTCGGCATGCTATGTAGTTGCAACGTAGCAAAAACCTACCTTTTGAGCGTTAGTTTTTGCTAGATCAAACAATCAGTGTACTAGCTTATGCTCAGCTCCATGACAGCCTAAATTATCCCACTGCAGGGATATCAGCCTCACTCAAACTCAAAGGGATGGAGTCAGGCCATTTGAAGTTCACCACGATTACCAACTGCGGGTTGGCAGACTTTACACATACCTTCGAAATAATTACCTAGAAAACGATGTCTTCCTTCACTGTTAGTAAGTTCATCAGTACATTAAGAGCTCATAAAATTTTAAAATATATCAAAATTGGTCTTAGCTTACAAGTTAAATCTGAGAAATTAAAAAATTTCAGTCTTATAAGTATATAAATTTATTTCATTTATTATTTACAAAATATTAAAAATATTTACAATAACAATTTTATAAATATTTAAAATACTATATAAACTCAGATACGTATACCAAAAACCTTTTTGAAATCTACAAAGTGTGTAATAAGAATGCAACGTATGTGCAAAATAAGGCATGTATTTGTAAAAAATACAAAACCGAAACAAACGAATTTGTGTGTGAAATGTTTTATTACTCCAGCTAGTTCCTAATATAAAAGTTATGAACCGACATTTTAATGAGGTAAACAGGTATAAAATAGAATGGCTCATACTTTGTCCTAATTCTAACCTAGTTTCGACCGAAGCCAGTACCATAATTACTAATGCATTCCGTACAACTTAATATTCAAAGTAGGTTATACTAAAAGTTTCAATAAAATGAAAACGAAAATGAAGTCACGCCAAGCGGTATTTAAGGACGATGCAGTTTTTACTGTGCAGAATTTTCATAGAAAAGGTATTACATTTTTTTTATTTAAATCATCGTAACACAAGTACGTTGTTATTATTCAACGTTATTAGCGAGCCATGAATCAACCAACTATTCAAAGTACTGACATGAATTCCAAATGAGATTTCTGTTTTATTAGATTCTAGATATTAGACTTATCGTGGTTTCAGCACGTTTATTCTTGAAATGCAATTCGTCTGGTATTATTTTTACCGAATTATATGAATTATACTTACTTATACTACATTATACTTACCGAAATAATATCATCGTTTCATGATCAACATGAATGGATATAAAGAAATCTTATCTTTTGTGGAAGGCCACTCTTTTAAATTTATTTATTTATTTTCTTTAATAATTAATGTACACACAGGTTTTAATTACAGTATAAAAAGAAGTTACCAAATCATGTGCAAAGGTAAAGGCTTATTTCTAAAAGAAATCTCTTCCAACAGACCTGAGACTAGAGAGTATAAATAATAGCAAATTTAGTGTGTACTAAATTATATCTTTTTACACATAAGATAAATACTATAAACAAATGCTAATATATTGCATATTGTATTAAATATAAATATAAACTACTTATCTACTTATAAATAGAATATCCATGATATATAAATAAATGCAAACTAATATATACACAGTATACTTGATCTTTACAAATGATGCAAAGAAATGAACAATAAGACAATAATAATACTACGGGGTTACAAAAACAAGAACGCAAGCTAATAGACTCGAGGAAGGTAGTGTTCTCTTACTCGCTTTCTAAATAAGGATAACGTTTTCGATTCACGGATGCAAAGAAGTATGTGAACCTTGTATGGGTGTTGTATTTTTTGTATTTTGATGGTAAAGAGATAATACATCAATCTAATTGTTTTATATTCCGTAAATATACCGACTATACGAAACATGAAATAACCATAGACAAAAATTTATTTCAAAATTAAATTGAAACTCGACTCTTTACTGTTTCTTAAAAATAAAAATATATGATTAATACAAAATATAATCCGACGCCATTTAACTCGCCACCTTTTAATTTAATAACTTATTAATTCTTATAAAATGTGAACGCAAATATTAAAAACTATTTAAACAAATACGTAAACTTTTTACAAGTTTATTTTTACCTATCTGCCATAAAAAACAAGGATCCCACACATTTACCTGTCAAACATATCTTGAAATTCCTACGGAATCGTATTCGAAAACCACATCACGTAAATAACAGTAAAGTAAGAACGATTTGTAAGCCGTTACTCTGAACCTAAAGATTCCACAGCCATCAATATACCCAGCAGGGCGATAAAATTTATTGAACTCTTTGAAAGATGAATGTCGTTACATTTTTTGCATCTGTCCTCTCATTTTTGCTTTTGTAGATAGTTGTGGAAGTGATGCAGATGAATCTAAGTCTTTTGGATCATGCAGTTTGCATGAATAAATAAATTTCAGTTCAACTGAAGTATTTAAGAATTTTATATTTAGTTATTTACTTATTACACACAACAGAATACAACTGTAATAAAATTAATTAAAACAAAACTTTAAACATTATATTTATATTTATTTTTATATTTTTCTTACAAAAAAGAGATATATGGTTGGATCATTCATCACATCAAAATATACCCCTTGAATTTCTTTAATTAAAATTAAAAAATCTATCAGTTGAAATGAAAGTTTTGGTAAAATATTACAATTTTTGTAGTTCATGAAACGGATTCCAAAATCCGAAAATGTATTTAAACTTAAAATTTAAAAGCATTCCAAAACCTTTTGTACATTTTATTATCATACAATGGTAATTTTATCAAAGGTGTCCTTAATAACTAAGAATGCTATGATCCATACTAGATTTAGAACATCCATTTTAATCCTAATACCAATTCTAATATTAATAACTAAAGATTAAATTGTACATTTTTAATGTACAATTTAATCTTTAGTTACAAACAGGAATTTTTAGAAATTACAAAAAATGTTAAATATGTATACCCTTAAATTACCAAATAACGTGGTCAAAAAGCTGGTATAATTGCTGCTTCGGATCGCCAATGATAAACGTTGCGCAAAATAAGTTCCATCCTTAGACCCATGAGTTTCTGTTTCATATAATAAGCCTTACAGAAATATTTATTTATTAACAAGTAACCTGACCGTATGACTCTCTACATCACCGTGATACGTATAATTTCAAATGAGGCAACTCCTAAATTTGGTCGAAAAGGGGACAAAATGGACTTTGCTTATTCAACCAACATTTCGGCTATTTATTGAAACCGTACCTTACAAATCCTTAAGGGTCTAACTACCTTTGTATGCGGAAAACAAAACAAAATAATTGCTTGTTTAATAATGTAAAGATAGAATTTAGGCAAACACTGCAATCTAGATATACTTAGTTACAAATTATTCATTTTTTTTTTTGTATTTAGTTAGATTTAAATATAATTTAAAGGAATAACTTCCAAAATTAATTTAATTTATATTTCAGTTTAAGCTCATCAAAGACAAAAGTATTAACCAAAGACACAAAGATAGTGCATGTAAACAAAGACCGTAGATCGCAAAGCTCAACAATAAATTTCAGTAAACACAAGCAAAATTTTCAAGTTCGCCGCAATCAAAATGGGGCTATCTGTAAATCTCGACATATTTAAGCCTTTCTTGCTACGGTTTAGATATCAAATTATAAGTCACAGTAAACTCAACTTTACACGATGGTAATAAGAGTGTTTTGATATACAAACTGTGAAGGTGTTTATACGTAACCCCTTTGGGCGACGAGTTGTTTGTGAAGCGTACCGTTTTCTCTTACGCGAACGCTCTTGGCTTCTGTATGGCGTAAATAATAACAGATGAAAGTGGTCTTAGAAATCTTATTATTTTGTCCGTAAAATAATTTAAAGTTATAAAACTGAACACAAATTCATTTCATATAGTTCAAAAAGTACAAAAGTCGTTCATAAAGCTCCATACTTAAAAAAAGAAGTGAGTTGGATAATTACACAATTAAAATAGTTTTTGACTCCAGAGATTTTTGTGTACAGGGTACGGCTGTAACTTAAACTACGATGCCGCTTAAACGACATACTGAAGTTTATGGAACCATTGAATTAAAATGAAATCCTTGCGAAAACTTCCATCGTTACCAAACAATGATTACTACAAAACTAAATCCCAAACATCCTAACACAAACCGCATTATGTCACTCAAACAAATTAAAGTTACAAGCAGTTTAATAAATGTCACATAAGATCTAAGTGATGAAATTAATGGAAAATCCAGCAGCATTGACGAAACCAACCGCTGTCTCTCGCCATTTAAGTCTAAAACTTAACTAGACAATGCAGAACATTGCGGGCGGCATTAATTAACTACTGACTGAAAACTTGTTACAATAGACTGGAGTAATTTCAAAATTGTTCATAAATTTACTTGTGTAATATTTATAAGTAAATGCCGAGCCGTTTTAGCAAATGAGGAAGTTTTTAAGTGCGATCATTTTTCAGTTAACGCTTTGGGGTTGTATTTTAACTTTTTGTTCTGAAACTTTCTTTTGAGGACAGATTTTGAATTAAATAATGCTCGTGGTCTTGAACTGGATACAGTATAATTGTAAGTAGCATGTTTTTTTGTGCACACTTGGCGATGGGTTATTAATAGGGGAGACAATGAAAGCTAGTTCATCGTTATAAATATAAACATAAGAAGACAGGTAATTTAAGAGTAAAAATTCCTTGTTGATAATTTTCCACCAGAATTTTACTCTTTGAAGCAAAGTTTGATAAGAAAGTTATTTAATTTGATTCCAATTGCACATAAACAGCAATGACTTTATATGGCGAATACAATAGACAATAAGGCGAAATTAAGTTATAAAAATTAAAAACTCTTATACAAAGTAAAATCAACCGAGTTATAATCGTTTATGAACCAATGTTGTCTGAAATTCACATTGAAGTTTAAATTAACCTTACAAGATGTGAACGACCCTTGCAGACCTGACTATAGCAGGTTTTTTGCCCTACCCTCGTTTAAGTCATACAAATATTTTTATAAAGGTTATCGTTATTTCTAAAACTGAATTGAACTGTCTAGTAGCAGGAGGTAAGAGACGTTTACTAACACCGACTTAATCAGCGCTGTTTTTAACTGTCAAAGAACCGAATCAGTTTTACCGTGAATATAACTCAGGCATGGCACGGGTATGTTATTCGTATACATTTTCTTGGTTAACGTTGCAGTTAAGGATGCTATCCTCTTAATCGGGCTGGCATTAAACGGCACAGCCGGGCGGGAAATCGAATATCGGCTTGTACCAGTCGTGTTTTGATCATGTAGCCTGAATTGACTACCTGATCGGCACTGGGCAAAAAATTTCGATTTGTGATCTAATTGCTTCGGGCTGGCCTTGTCGTTCAACAAATACCGAACCGAATGTGCCGACCCGAATATGTGGGTAGGGCACCTTGTTATAACCTTTCTGTAGATTAACTGAAATGAAAATAACATTTATTCGGTGTACCTACATACTAAAGTGATGCCATCTGTATGTTAACATAAAACAAAAATAATCATTAAGTAGCACCGAAAAGGCATTTACTCAGCTTGGAAGTCGTGGTCTGCCAACACACCAGGACGCTGATCTTCCGTAAACACCTAACACTGTAAACGAGTAACACTGCTGCGCGCGTCCAGTACAAAATACGTATTTTAGACAATTACATACAAACTACTAAACGGATACAACGCACTACTATACGCATAAATAGTAATACTACATTAAATAAATAATAAACAAAATAAAGACTAATATATTCTTACATGCGTCATATAAAAAACTTAGGTATAAATACGAAATAACATGATTTATAGATCCGGTCTTATAATCTTAGTGCCAGAAACAAACAACAAAAGAGAAAAAAACAATGTTTAAGTAACGTTCTTAAGGTAGGATTTTTTAATTATGCTGTTGAATATTTTTTATATATTTGAATTATTTGATGGGTGATCATATATTTGAAAATTAATTCTACACAAATGGTTCTTTGTAAAAAATTCAAATAGTCTCCTCTAGATCAAAGTTGATAATATATTCAATTTAGAAACTAAGTAAACTTGCAAAATGTTGTGCTTTTACTGTTTTATTTCTGTATATATGAACTCAAGGTTACTTGAAAAAGTTAATTCATAATTAACTATCTTATTCAATTAACATTTCGTATTTGAATAAAATATAACCGTTTTGGTATTTTAAATTTAAGTAAATTGTTGACCTTCAACTGAAAATTACTATGATATTACGTGCTTCTAAAGTAATAAAAATTTGATCGTTTTTAGCAATCCCACAGAACCAAATCCAGTCGCGGTTACAAAAATTTTAGTAACAAAATAAGATATACACAAATTCGCGTCTCAATATTAGGTTAGGTTTGTCCTCGAAATGTGGTAACGAAGTATACATTATGCAACGGAAGTGTGTCGGAAAAGCTTTTGGTAACAATGTATCGTAAATACACAGGCAAAAAGATCAAAACTATCCTAAAGTGTTCTATATTTAGGCCTAAGAATGTTATTACTCTTTGTGTTTAAATATTTACTAAACAATGCGAACACCAATTTTTATTGTTTCGAAAGTCATAACAAAGCACAAAGTTTAAGAATATTCGATACCTATCACAAGAAGTCAGTGCCGTAACATAAACCAAATCAAATACTTTCTAAACTAGTTTGAATAAGGTGTTTTTTTTTTTGCTGCCGAAGCACCCTCACGGCGGGGGGGTGGAAGATGCATCATGCATACCGACGCAGGCAACCGACTTCCGCGACGGTGATGTGGGACTCACCAGAGTGGCACCTACCCACTAAAAACCACCTTAACAGCTGTAGCATGGGAATGCTGTTAGCCTTCATTGGAGCGACACCCGGGTAGGGAGGTGGGTGCGCAAGCAGGGACCCGCTAGAGGTTCACCCGCTGAGAATGCTAATCACTTGAGGTGCAACTGATATTCATATTGATGATTATACGGCCTGGGCAGCCTTAAGCTGGTCCAGATTAGCCGAAAGTTGATCAGGGGGATCCGAGAGTGCATTTCTCGGTCTATGGCCATGTACAGACGGGCGAGTTTGGTAACTCTAAGTATGTGTGGTCGGAATGAAAGCGTACGATCGAGCGTTACGCCTAGGTACTTGGTGGTTTGTGCCCACGGGATGGGCGTACCTAGCATTCGGATGTGGGGGTTGTAGGGACGACGGCGTTTGTGATCGAAGCGCATCGCAGAGCTGTTCTCTGGATTTACATCGATACGCCATTTTTTTAAACCAGGCTCCGAGGCCATTTGCGGCCTTCTGGAGTTTGGTGGTGAGAGTGTCGACGTGCACGCCCTTGATGTATGTATGCCCGCCTTGAGGGGGCGGGGGGTGGAGAGCGTACCTTCGTGTTTAAAACTAAAGGTGCAATTTTTAAGGTAGGAGCCGACTAGTTTGACTCGTCAGTCGGGCAAGCCTGTGTTGTGAAGCTTGTAAATGAGACCCGCGTGCCAGACTTTGTCAAAAGCCTTGGCTACGTCAAAGAATACCGCGACTGTTTTCAGTCGTCTAGGGTAGAAGCCGTCGAGTATGTACTCGACGATTCGGTGGACTTGCTGAGGGCACGAGTGCTTGGCTCGAAAGCCAAATTGGTGGGGGATAATGGAGGGGATCACCGTCCGCTGGGAACAGGTGGTCCTTCATTCGAGCGAGTATGACTCTCTCGAGAAGTTTAGCCATGGCCTTGAGTAGGCTGATGGGTCTGTGGTTAGCCGGGATATTCAAGGGCTTACCCGGCTTGGGAATGCCTATGACTGTAGCTTCTTCCCAAGCTTTTGGAAAGTAGTTAAGGTCGAAGCATGCGTTGAAGATAATCGCAAGCAAGGTAAGCACCTGCCGAGGCAGCTGCTTAAGAAATTTCATCCGCACCCGGGGCCTTCTTGGATTTCTGTCTTCTGATGAGGAAGAGAATCTCATCGTTTGACACTGTAATGGGGTCAGTGGACTGGACGGGAGTCTTTGCGAACGATTTCGTCTTCCACCGCCTGGATGTGCGCTGGTTCTGTGGGTTGGGTACTCGGGGAGCATTGTGAAGCAATGCTATCGGCGAAGCATTCAGCTTTCTCGTCGACCTCAAAGGCGATAGTGCCATCGGGACGAGACAACGGTGGGGTGTAGGTTTGGGCGTCTAGTCAGAGGGCTTTCGCAATCCTATAGTACGCCATGCGGGACGGAGAGATTTTACGCATAAAATCGTCCCATTGAACGTCTCTGTATTCCGCGATGGTGGATTTGACCTTACGTTGTAGCCGGTTTGCGGCTAGCCTGTAGGCGGGTGTGGGGTAACGCCTAGCTCTGCGGAGAGCGGCGTTTTTAGCTTTGATAAAGTTGCTAATATCCAAGGGAAGCTTGGGCTTACCATGCTTAGCAAACTTTTCATTCTCAATGATGGCCGAGTTAATGTCGGCAGTGAGCGAATCGACTATCGAGTCGACTTTTTCCGTGCTATCGAGATAGTCGGATGAAATCGCGAGGGGGCAGTCTGGGGCTTCCAAGGCCGAAGACAGGGTGTACTTGAAACCTTCCCAGTTGGTATAGGTTTCCGGAGCAGGAGGGTCGTTTTGGGGTCCTAGTATTAGGGACTGCGGGCGGTGGTTGAAACCTAAGTCGCCTAGCAGCTGTATGGTCCTTAGATTGAGATTGATACCTTTGACTATGGCAAAGTCAAGGATATCTGGGGAATGAAGCGGGTTATCTGGGTAATGGGTGGGTGTGACGGCAGAAATTACGTCAAGATCGAGTGACTTCGTGATGTCAAGTAATTTAACACCACTGGTGTTGGTCGACAAGTACGTCCAGTCAGTATGTTTGCAATTAAAATCGCCGAACATAATGACGGATTGCCCTAGTTTGAGTAAGGCCTCGAAGTCACTACGAAGGGGCAGTGTTCTACTGGGTATATAGACTGAGGCCAGGACTATGGTCCTGTGACCTGTCATAGCCAGCCTACATACTGTGGCCTCCATGTTGGTGAGTGGAGGCGTGGGAATCGGAGATAAGTGAATACTTCTCTTCTCGTCTCTTGTAGTATATGGCAGTGCCGCCTCGTTGGACCGATGTGGGCCTGTCATCACGCACAAGAGAGTATTTAGGAATGGTGAGACCCCTGGTGTGCTGGGGTTTTAAAAATGTCTCTTGAACAAGGATTTACTCGGGCTGTATGTTCTTGATGAACAGTTTGAGCTCCGGAAATTGATTGATTAGACCTCTGGTGTTAAATGAGATCAGGGATAAACCCCTGGGTTTAGTGCGACCAGTCATGGCGCTAAGGGGTGTGTTCATTAAAGATGTACCTATAATGATTTAATTAGAGAATCGTACTCTGCGATTACCAATAATCGTTCGTACGAGTTGCGGGCTGCGCGCAGTTTGCTAGCACACTGCGCTACTTGGGACATGTCGACACTTGGATAGTGTCGAATATAAGTTTAAGATCCTCAGCCATTGAAGGCTGAAGAGAAGCTTGTGGGCCTGCTGGTGGAACAGGCCGGGTTGGAGCAGCCGGACGCTGTCTCCAGGCAAGCAGTGGAGTGGGCGTGGGCTGGGTGGGCTTTAATGCCGGGGAATCCCGGTGGCGCAGCGGCGAAAAATTTGAGTAACTAATAAGGGGCGGGGCCTGTCTGGGTGCCGCCCTCTTATTAGTGTGTCGGATAATTACTGTAATTAGCTGTGTGGCCAGACTGACCGCTGTGCGGAGGAAGGAGGAGATGTCCACTCTGGAATACGCTTGCACGCCTTTGTGAAGTGAGGCTCCAGGTACTTTACGCACCTGGGGCTGGCGGTACAGTTAAGCGCCGCATGCCCGTAAAGTTGGCAGCGGTGGCACTGCCCGGGATAGCCACGGCGATGTGGCATCTCAACGGAGATTCCGAAGAGGCCGCAGATAGTGCGGGCCTCACGGAAGATCTCTCGTGACTTTGGCGACCTGGGACTTGATGTCCTCGAGGATGATCTCGTTCGAGAATTCGGACGGGACTCCCCGTAGGATAGCTTTAGTCTTACGCTCTTCTAGGAGAGCGTAGGTATGATAGGCGAAATGCCTTTGGGTGAGGAGACGTATCAGCGCTCTGAAATTGTCTACTGTGGGGACTGTGATTTCGACAACATGTAGTTAATTTTTTGCTCATGGCAAAGGTTTCAAACTTGAGGCCAGTTGGCCTTCTCCCGTAGGAACACGGGGGAGGGGTCTTCGCTTTAGCGAGGACGGGTGCGCAGCGCGAGGCTGGCTTAGTGGCGGCGGCTAGGCCGGCGGAAGGTGTCACTTTAAGCGACATCAGGGAGGGGATGGGCGATTGTGGCGCCGGGCAGACGGTAGGTGTCGGAGACACCGGCCGGAAGGTGGGTGTCGGTGAGACGGGGCTTTCTTGCTCTTCTTTGAGCAGCGCTCCACCAACGTGAAGCTGACGGTGGGCTCAGTGGAGCCAATGAGAGTGTCCTCGGCGCTGCTGCTCGAGGAAGTGCGCTTCGGACGGCGGGAGGTGGAAGTAGCGGATGATGATGCCGTCAAGGTAGCATCGCACGTAGATTCGCACTCCATTTCACTGGAGTTGCTGTGAGGCAGCGACGGGGCCTGAAAAGCCTGGGCCTGAGGGGCCTGTGGAGCCAGTGTGCTGGCGAGTTGGGGGAAGAGGACGCAAAGTGCCTGGAGTCACACATTTGTGTCAGGGAGGGAGCCGAGAGTGGCGAGGCCAGCTAATTGCTTCGCAAGGTCGAAAGCCTCTTGCGAAGCCATCGCGGCGGGCGGGGTCGGGGGAAACAATACATGTGAATATTATAAATTATGAGTGACCTCCCTTCCGACGGTATGACGGGTGGGTGACGGATAGGGACGGCCGCAGCGGTGCCCCTAATTTGAACAGCGCTGGTTCCGTCACCCTGGGTAAGGCCCAGTGCACTGGGATAGGGACTTCTGGTTTGTTGTTTGCCTGAAGGGCAAACTATGCGCACCGGGGCAACGCCAACTGGTTTCGTTGGCACCGTTATGCGTATCCACAAGTCCTCGAAGTCTTGAACACGACGAATTTACTCTCACGAAGCAACACCTGGAACGTCGAAGCCCGTCGTCGTAGCTCACCTTCGACGAAATACGGTTACGAACCAACCAATCGCCTTAAAACGGCGTTTGTGATTTTGTTTTTTGTTTCCCTTCACGGGAAGGGCAGGAGGATATAAAATTCTCTGACGCATACTCTGGCGCACGCGATCCAGAGTTACGTGGGACTCGTCCCGACGCCTACCAGAACCTCTACCCACTAAAAACCCCCTGTCGGCTCGTGCAATTTTTTTCCACACAGCCTTCATCTGAGCGACGGCCAATTGGAGAAAGAGGCCGCGCTAGCGGGGCCCATAAGGGGTCACCCGCTGGGATTTACATAGCACTAAAGGTGCTTAAAGCACTGAAGGTGAATACATAGCACTGAAGGTGCTCAAAATGAAAAGTAAATAATTAAAAACATTAAAAATTTAAAAATAAAATTGTATTAATTCGGATTTACGTTAGAATTACAATTTACGTTAGAATTAGAATTTGCGGCCTGAAGGGCTTCGAGATCTAAAGTTAATTGCGTGGGTTTGCCTGTGTGCGCGTTTCTCGGTCTAGCGACCTTGAGTTTTGAATCTAAGACAGGAGCAGGATATGAGACTGAATCTCGAACAAGATGATTGGGATGGGTTTCGGCGCGTTTGAAGAACGTTTCTGAGAGTGTTTTGAGGTGCTGTTGCTCTGTAGGTATTTCAAGATCTCTGTGCAGGTCCGCGTTACGCACGTACCAAGGTGCGTTTGTGGCCCTGCGGCAGAAGAGATTTTGAACTACCTGCAGTTTATACAGGACGGAGGGTTGGGCGTGGGCAAAGACTGACGAGGCATATGACATGACGGGTCTAACGCAGACCTTATAAAGCGTACGTTTATTTCTGAAAGACGTTTTACTTTTTCTACATAACATACTATATAGGCGGCTTACGTAAAAACGGGCGAGTTTCGTTACTCTATCGACGTGTGGCTTGAAAGAAAGCGTCTGATCTAAGGTGCCGCCTACGTTTTTAATACTGCGCTTCCAGGGGATGGGAATACCTAACATTCGAATGTGAGGATCGTTGTAGCGATTACGGAGTTTGTAGTCGAATTGAATAGCAAAACTCTTTTCTGGGTTGACATCGATACGCCATTTTTTAAACCAAACACCGAGGGCGTTTACGGCCTTTTAGAGTCTGGTGATGTTATTCGGGACCACGTGACCTTTAGTGTAAAGGGCGGTGTCGTCTGCAAAGAGGGTGAGTCAGACGCCTTTCGGTGGGATGCATATGTCGTTGGTATACACGGTGTACAACGGAGGGCCGAGGACTGAGCCTTGTGGGACTCCAGCCTTTATGGGACGAGGCGCGGAGAGCGTGCCTTCATGTTTAAATCGAAACGTACGGTCTTTGAGAAACGACACGATTAATCTGAAGAGGCGATCCGGTAAGCCTATTTTGTAGAGTTTATAAACGAGACCGCTGTGCCAGACTTTGTCGAAAGCCTTGGCTGCGTCAAAGAAAACCGCGACTGTTTTATTACGACGCGGATAGAATCCTTCGAGTATGTACTCGACGATTCGATTGAGTTGCTGAGGGCAGGAGTGCTTAGCGCGAAAGCCGAACTGATGAGGAATAATGAGAGGATCGCCATCCGTTGGAAACAGATGGTTCGGCATTCGAGAGAGTATGACTCTTCGAGAAGTTTTTACATGGCCTTGAGGGTGCTGATGGGTCTGTGATTTGCCGGGATATTCAGAGGTTTACCTGGCTTGGGAATACCTATGACAATCGCTTCTTTCCAAGCTTTTGGAAAGTAGCTATGGTCAAAGCAGGCATTAAAGATGATAGCTAACAAGGTAAGCACCTGTTGGGGCAGGTGCTTAAGTGCGTGATTGAAAATTCCATCCACACCCGGAGCCTTTTTTGATTTTTGATTTTTGATTTCTAATGAGAAGCAATGTTTCATCATTAGAGACTTAAACGGGGTTAGCGGTGATGGGGAGATAGTCTCTGCGGAGAACTTCGTCCTCCACCGCTTTACTGTGAGAGGGATTCGCGGGTTGCGTGCTGGGCGAGCATTGTGAAGCAACGCTGTCAGCGAAGCATTCGGCTTTCTCTTCGACTTCGAAGGCAGTAGTGCCATCGGGACGTGTCAAAGGAGGAACGTGAGAGGCGGTGTCTACGCGTAGGGCTTGGGCCATTCGATAATACGCTTGGTGGGACGGGGAAATATTCGCCATGAGATCGTTCATCTGATCGTCTCGGAGTTCTGCGAGGCGAGTCCTAACTTTACGTTGAAGCTGATTCACAGCTGTTCTGTAGGCGGGCGTGGAATATTTCTTGGCTCTCCGGAGAGCTTTAATGCGATTGCTGACGGCTTGGGGAAGCGTGGGTTTGCTATGCTTAGCAACCTTTTCGTTATCGCTGATGGCTGAGTTGATAGCATCAGTGAGTGTTGACTAATGAATCTTTTTTATCCAGGCTATCTAATTAATCGGGCGAGCGATGTGTTCGGGGCCTCTAAGGCTGAAGCTAACGTATTTTTAAAACCTATCCAGTTGGTAAAGGTCTTAGGAGGAGTGACGTGATTGTTAGGCGGTCCTAGCACGAGGGAGACGGGGCGGTGATCAGAGCCGAGGTCATCGAGCGGTTCGATAGACCTGAGATCGAGGTTGATTTGTTTGACTATCGCAAAATCGAGGATGTCAGGTGATTAGTTAGGGTTGCCGGGATAGTGAGTGGGAGTGACGGGAGAAATGACGTCTAAGTCGAGTTGCTGAGTGATTTAAAGGAGTTCTCTACCGCTTTGGTTGGTCGATAGGCACTTCCAGTCAGTGTGTTTGGAGTTAAAATCTCCGAACATAATGACTGAATGGCCGAGGGCGAGAATGGCCTCGAAGTCGCTAAGGATAGGTCTGGTATGATGGATGTCACTAGGTATGTAGACTGAAGCTATGATGATGGTCGGATGACCAGTCATAGCCAATCTACACACAGTGGCTTCTATGTTGAGGAGAGGTGGGGTAGGGAGAGGACAGCAATGGAAGCCTCTTTTGTAATATATAGCGGTTCCGCCGAAACCGTCGGAGTTGGGCCTGTCGTTGCAAGTAAACGCGTACTTGGGAATAGCGAATCCCCTGGAGCGGTTTGGAGTCAGCCATGTCTCCTGGAGAAGCAATAAGTCTGACTCTTTATTCTGAAGGTACAGTTTGAGCTCAGGAAAGTTGGTGCTAAGGCTACGAACGTTAAAAGATACTAGGGATAAGCACTTTGGTTTGATACTACCGGACGCGGGATTTGCGGGTCTAGACATTATATTTGCTTATTTACGAATTTATACAAAAAATAAAATTTATGACGAATTTAGGAGCGAGTGATGCTCGGCTAACGCAAATAAACGCTCTTGAGGAGAGCGGGCGACTCGCAGTTTGCGTGCGAGTACGGAAATTTACTTAATGTCGACGACGAGCCAACGACGATTGAGGTGAACACGACGGAGCGGGACGCGGGCCTACACGCGGGGCTGCAGGTGGAGCGGCCAGACGCTGTCTCCAGGACAGAGCCGGAGTAGGCGTTGGCTGCTCGGGCTTTGCTTCCGGGGGATCCCGGTTGCGCAGCGGCTAACTACTATCGAATTTAATCGACCGTAGTAAGCTCAGCTCTGTTGTTGCTGCGAGACTAACTTAGTTGCAGCCGATCGAAACCGGCCGCAGCGTAAGTCCTACAGAGACATATCTCAAGTCGTCGAGGACGAAGCGAGATTTGTACGAATCTCAGCGTATGAGTATTACTACGAGTTGTCGTCGTGAGACGACAATCGTGACTCAACAGCTGGTGCGACCGCGAACACGTCCGAGCGGGGCCGGACGCAGAATGGATCTGAAAGTGGCGTTTGAGTATTGCTACGAGAGAAGTCTAGAGAATACAATCGTGACTCGGCAGCCGGGAGCGACCTTCAACACGTCCGAACGGGTCCGGACGCAGATCGGGTCTGCGTTTGTGAAAAAGAAACGGTAACCTAATTGTGAAATTTGGGGCCAAGTTAGCGCGGGGGCTAACAAGGCGGGAAAAGCGTCTGCGATCGACGTGCGCTCAAGAACGCACGCAAACCGAGACTTGTTGAATAAGGTGTAAAGATATTTTAGTATTTATAGCTTTAGTAATATTATAGATATTTTAGTATATTTGTATGTTTTGATCAAACAATGAGTGATAAAACACAAATTTTATAAAGCTTTATTAAAGATTTTTTGGTCACGATTACCTTCTTAATAATAATGCAAAAATCTTAATCAGGTTGAGGGATTCGTCGTTTAAAAGTATGCCAAGAAAGCAAGTTATATGTCTATATAGTTCTTTGACTGTGTTCCAGTGGCTGAATGACCTCTTAACATGGGAGCTTAACTGACTTAGTCGTGTGTGAATTGTATGCTCTAAGAGTGTAATTACACTACACTGAAACAAAAAACAGCGTGTTATATTTTTTTAAAGGTTCTAATAAAAGTTTATTAATTTATTTTAAGGAACCTTAATAATACTGTTGGCGGCCCTAGTAATACTACTTGTATCAATGATTCCTTTGCTATTCATTTTTCATAATGTCGAATGTACCCTTTTTTTTCATGTCGTCATTCCAACACTTATTTTCAAACAATTGTAAGAAATACTTCAGAAATATTTTAACTATAAATGTATTTAGTTTAAGAATGTTTGGGCTGTTGTCACAAAACCTGTCGATTTTAACTAAAATAATAGATAAGAAAAAAGTATTGCATCATATAAACAGTTATCTACCATGACTCTAAGATACACAATGTTTGCGTAACTTTAGATTTCAGATACACCCGACGATCCGTTATTAATCTTGTTACATTATATTGTATGCTTTGAACTTGGTTCCGAGCGAAGAACAATAATATCCTCATGGGCGTCGTTTGAGTTGACCAAAAGACGTATTGTGGCACATAGGTTGAACGTGAGCATGTTTCCCAAACATTGTACACCATTTGAACAATGGAGTTACAAACGTAGCGATTTACTAAGGGGCACATTGTCTTTAACTTATGTTTACCGTGACTATCTCTTCTGTATAGATGATTGATTATCTAGGATAAATAGTACAATCTTACTACAAAAAAAACTTGTTTATCTTTAGACACTGTCTAAATGGATAACCCAGCTAAATTAAAATATCAGCCCCTGGTTACTCTATATTGCTGGTTTGAATTTTTTTAAATTTTTCTATGTTATGCATGTCTATAGACAGAGTTTAAAAATAAAAAATTTTGTGGTAAGATTTTCAGAATTGAAATTGAAATTTACCAATTGAGTTTACCATAAGAGTTTTATTTCAGATTTTTCACTCTCAAATATCACTTTGCTGCTTACTCATTTTTTATCAATTGTAGGTTAGGAAGCAATCACTTCAGAATGCTAGAAATATAACATTAAGGGAATATTGAGTAGTGGAATATTTAGTTTTCCTAGTAAACCAAACTTAGGAAAGAGCTTGCCTTATTTTTCTGGCGTAATTGGAATCAACAAGAGCTTTTCTGAGATTGTTAGCCCCTTCTGTCGTTTCTGAGATTGTTAGCGGATGGCTAGATTGCAAAGCACATTAAGTTCTATGCCTCTTTTAAATCTAATAAAGAAAAAAATAAGATAATTTTGTAAATGCAGCAGCATTGAATTAAAATTCGTTGAAATGGTAACTAACCAAATCCACTGCCAGTAAATATAAGAAAATCGTTACTGGCATCATAGTTTTTATTTTCCTTTAGTTTGGTAAAATAATTTCATGTGTGGGCTTTATAAAGAGGGCAATTCCAAGTGAGGACGATTCCAAGAATACACACTATATTAATAACCACAGCCGAATACTTATTTGATGGCGGAAGCGTCATCCTTCGCGTAACAGCCTTTGTTTATTTAAATTTCTAAGGGCTGACTGAACAATACTCAGATATCAACTGTCACTAAAAATTACCACATCGAGGAAGATGTTACGCAAATATGCCAAATTTAGGGCTAGTTGTTCAATGCTCAGTTTACTTTTATCAGTAGAAGAATTTTGACACTTGACAAGACTTTCCCATAGAAATTAGGGTCTAAAAAGGTCTAAAAATTATTCTATTTATCTGAGCAATTTGACATATTTGCTTAACATCTTCCTCCTCATCTTGAATTAAGCCATTTTGGGAGGATTAACATTGTTTTAATGCTCCTGAATGAAAACATATATTATATTTATACGAAACGAACAGATACTACGCATTCTGTGCTTTTGCGAAAATATTTTTAACTTCTGAATAAATCAAACATGTATCGCTCACTGAAAAAGCAATGGCAGATTTGTGAAAAAAATAAACCAACATTGTTTTTCTTTTTTAATATATAATTTTGTATTTATCTTGTATTCCCATGGTATTTATCAATGAATAATATAGATGTAGTAACCTTAAAGATAAACGAACTGTTTAGTAAGCAAATAATATAACTTTTTTATTTAAAATATACATCATTGAAGTTTGTACACTTATTTTAAGAAAAATAATTTACATAGCAGTCTTCTGCAGTGTTAAGCAATTTTATATCAGAAATAGTATTTTGAGGTTACAAAATTGAATGTTGTTACAACATTGATGAAATGCTAAAATTCGGAATGCAGATAAAACGAGTATGAACATTTCGTTGGTTTACAATTTCACTTAAACCTTTCATTTCAATTGTTTTTTTTTTTTGCTGGTTACGCAGAATATTCAGTAATAATAATGCCATACTGTAACGGTTTTTATGCAGGTATAAATGCCGACAAACAAACATGGTTTTAAAACTGAGCTTTAATTTTTATTGTGACATCTTAAATTCTAATGTTAAATTAATTTATAGGCAGTTCTAAACTAAATAACTACTAAAAAAAGTCGAATTTTATCTTAAATATGAACTTTACAAAAGCTTTTACCAAAAAAGAGCCGATTCAAGCATAGTGTGCATTTAAACAATCGTATAATTACCCGCTGTTCAACTTTAGGTTGGAAGACGTCCAAAGATAACGGTGTACTGTTCAGGTTTCTATTAGACGATCGGTATCGGTAGTCCGGCCGCAAAATAAAGGAAATTGCTTTTCTTATTATTCGAAACAGCATGACTAGAACAACAACTAGCGTTCCTTTGAAATTAGTGAGTTGGAGTCTGCTGCAAGAAACTATACTAAAAAATTGGTTTCCGGTTTTATGATTTAACCATGTTACTTTTAACTGCAATGTTTTATTTATTGGGCCTTGGTATTTAAAGTTAGGGATTAGGAGAGATTAAAGCGGACTCGTGGTGATGTTAGTGGGAGAAATTCGGCATCCGATGACAGAGGCCCTGGATTTAAACATGAAGTGGCATGTTAAATTTCTTAATCGTTTTTAGTTTATTTTAGCTGTAGGTACTTCTTGATTACGGCGTCTTTATATTTACTTACATTTGCACCAAACTTATCAGTAATCTAGTTTCCGAATAACTAAATAAATAAACTAAAAAATAAAATAAATAGCGCTAAGAAATATCCTCAAAAAAAAGAAGGCAACTTCAACTTAAGGTATTATACAACAAAATACACAGGATGCGGTCTTCATATTTAGTTCTTAATAGTGACTATTCAGTTATTGTACTCAATAAGCGCATGGTCATATGTAGTTAATAGTACGTACATAAAAAACTTTACATTTACCGAAAAGATTTTCAATTGTGAAACTGACATCATTACAATTTGAAGTTGAAATACCAAGAAAATGTTAATATTTATAAAAGTGACAAAAGTGAATGCATGTCCTGGGGTCAAAGTGCTCATGGACTCTGCAGTGAAATTTCTAAACGATTGGTGAGAGAAATTTGTGAAGGCTAGAACTTATTTTGCGCAACCAACGCGATCCAACGCGGCCAGCCTTTTGGCCACTTTGCCCTATGTATATAGTAATTTAGGCGTTGTATTCTATCTTTAATTCTTTTTCTTTTCTTGTTTTATCTTTTCTTATTGTTAGTTTGGGAAATTAGTAGAGGATTTCTAAATACTACTACCTATTTACCAATAATCACATTTTACTTATCTCAGCAAATAACTGGGATAAACGAGCAATATAGTAACACAAGTCTGAAGAAAACAAGAGATGTCTTATTTTTTCCATTTTTAAACTTCTTGTAAAAATAAAAAACCAACAAAGAGGTCATATTTTAAGCACGATAACCTCATTCGTCACCGCTCTCCACTTATTTCTTGCACGAGCTTGAGTTCATCAGGTCGCTTTTCTCTTATAATGGTGGAACTAAACACGACACTTATTACCTAAATAAATCATACACCACCCGTTACTCGGCGCTGTAATAATAAATTCAGCCATAAACATGTTTTCGTGAACGCTGGGATGTTACGCGTTTCTTAGAAAATTTCACAAGAGAATTGTGTATTTTTAAATTTTCTTTAGTTTCAACAATATTGTTCTTGTTGGGCTCTTTTACAAAACGTGTATTTTGCTATTGTATTTAAATTAACAATTTATAAGTTTCTAGTGTAAACTTTCTCTCCTTACTCCTTCGAAAGGTAATATTTATATTGAGAATAGAATTGCTTTAAATTTCATTATGAAAACTCCAGAAATTAATTGATTCTCAAAATTTTAAGGTAACAGACAACTCAGATGCAAGATAGAGCACGGTTCTGTGCCAAAGTTAAGGAGCAGCGATTTGCAAGGATCGCTTTATGGATTTTTATGATTTTATGTTTATTTTTTTGGGGTGGTGAACTTTAAATTTTAATGTTAATTTTGGTTTACTGTTGATGATTCTTATCTAGTCTCTTAATAGTCGTTATCGTATCTAAAGGTACCTAATCTAGTTTCCTAAATGTTTGACCGAAGTAGTTAAAATTGTTGTATTTATGTAGCTTTCTATTCATATTAATAAAAATGTAAGACGATGTGATGACGTATATTCTAAAAATTACACGGTACCGTTTGTTTGCTACTACTTTACGCCTGAATGCCCTCCGTGCTCAGCATTGTATCAGTAGTAAATAAATTCAGCTGAGCCTGTCAGTAAATAATACTGTATTAGTATTAAACATGCACAAAGGTTGAAACCATTTTATTTATTTTCTTTGTCATTAAACGAGAAACCCGTGAAGTTATATTTACTCCTCAGTAAAAAATAGAACGTGCCTAAAATTCGAGATTTCACTTCTTTGATGTAAGCCATGGTTCTTACGCTCCGATGAAATCATTCGTTGTAAATTCGCCCATTCGAAAAAAAGGTCTAATGAATTAATCATTGGTAGCCACTTTCCTAAGACTTTGTCTTCGGTTTCCGGACGGCGGAGCTTATAGGTTGTACGAATTGCTAAATAATAAGAATTTTAAGGAAGTGATATCCTGAACCATCATTATGTGGAATGTTTAGTTGGGCTAATTGTGAAATGATAATGCTGAATTCTTAATATCTAATCTCTTCCATTGTGTCTATTAACAGTTTTAAATTAAGAAAGATTACATGACTTTGCCCGCCTTTTGCATCTGACTCCAAGAGTGATCTTACTAGCTCAAATTCCGACAGAAACCGCTCTTCATCATATAATGAATGGTAATAATTTATTAATTACAGGTGTTAATTTTCAAATTAGGCTTGTCATTCATATAGACCCACCGTAACCTATGTGGTAACTTAAAAAATATTTTACCAAAAGCAAATAGTTATGATTTTCTGTTACAGCAAGATTAGAATGTTCTTTGCATTAAAGTTATTTTATAAATATTTTAGTGATTATTTTTCACTTAATAAATCCTATTCTTAAGCAAAAATCTTCAGGAATGCAGGCCACCACTTATTTATTGTAAATTTCTAACTTTTTGGTATTTTACAAAGGTCTAAAATGCAATATATGTGAAGAGTATGAAAAAATGTAATCACATTCTCGCTCCGATCGCCACGCGGTGCGGACGTGCAAGACCCCGTTCTCCGTTGATCGGTCCCTTCCCGATATTCAGTGGCACTCAGTCTACTGACGTCACAGTTTAGCGTGTTGGTTCCGTGCTACGGTTCTCAAAGTTTTTCTACTCCCTCTGAGTGCTATCGAAGTGCGATTTTTCTTTGCGACTAAGCCCCTTAGTCTTCAAAGTGCTGTGCTCAGTTGTGTTGTGCTTGTGCTGAGTGCAGTGTTGTGCCCAGCGTAAGTAGTCTGGTTTCATTACAAAGGATACTTAACGGTGACAACGAATTTGTACTGAACCAGTCCTTTTATTTTTATTTTATTTCTCTTCTTCATTTTATTTATTTTTCTCCTATTTTCATATTTATTTTATTATATCTGTGTGTTTTCGTGTGTATTTGTCCTTTCTGTCGGTAAAGGTTGACCCTAACGCGGTCAACTCTTTACCTGCGTACCCTTTTTAGGTTTCCAGGTAGCGGTGACAACGAATTTGTATTGAACCAGTCCTTTTATTATTTCTATTCTATTTCTCTTCTCTATTTCATTTATTTTCTACTATTTCATATTTATTTTTATCATATCTGTGTGTTTTCGTGTGTATTTGTCCTTTCTGTCGGTAAAGGTTGACCCTAACGCGGTCAACTATTTACCTGCGTACCCTTTTTTAGGTTTCTAGGTAGCGGCCTTCGGCGTACTACGGTTAGTTTTAAGTTATTCTCCCCAGCCCCCCTACCGCTGGTAGGGAGGTTAGCCGCTAGGGTTCGCTAGGTATTATTTAGGAACTCTAGGCATATATATATTGTTGTCCCTCCCCAACCCCTCCGCAATGGCCTACCTAAGCTCTGATGTGATTAGGATCTTGAAAGTACAGGTGCTGAAGGCATGACTATAAATGCTGATAAGTGTCGTTTCATGGATTCTCTTATCCCGCATATCATGGCGTTAATTCCCTTAATGGCCCCTCAGGCCACCCCAGTTCCCCAGACCCCTCTGGTCTTAGGCCCTTCAGCGTCCCCTTCCTCCAGTGACATGGAGTGCGAAGTAGACGCCCCTCCGTGCCGCAAGCGCGCACCCGCGACCGAGTCATCTTTGGACGCCACCCCAACTGGCCCTGAGCCTCCCTCTTTTACACTTGTGAAGAAGCGCTCTAAGAAGCGCTTGAAACAAGCCCCGGCGCCCTCAACGCCCGTCCCGGTGTGTCCCACACCCCCTGCGGCGTCTTCAACGCCAGTTGCCCCGGTGCCTTCAACACCCGCTCCGGCCCCAACTTCTGTCAAGGCCAAGGTCCCACCACCCGTTTTCCTTCGGGAAAAGGGTAAATGGACTGAGGTTTCGACATTGTGCAATGAGCACAAGATCCATTACACCCGAGCGGCCAACTCGGGTGAATCTATTAAAATCTTAGTCTCGTCGATAGACGACTTTCGTGCTTTAACAAAGCTCCTCACCGATAAGCAATATGCTTATCACACTTATGCTCTGTCAGAAGAGCGTAAGATCAGAGCGGTACTCAGGGGAGTCCCGTTCGAATTATTGAACGAGGCTATCCTGGAGGATCTGCAGTCCCAAGGCTTCCCGGCACTCACGGTGCATAAAATGCACAGCAAGTACGGGAGGCGTCACCCTCTCGCTTTGGTGGTTCTCGCCAACGTCCCCAAGTCCAGGGAGATCCTGAAAGGGGTTAGCACTATATGCGGCCTCTCTGGGATCTCGATCGAGGCGCCTCATCGCCGCGGTCATCCCGGCCAGTGCCATCGGTGCCAGTTGTACGGGCACGCAGCGGCCAACTGCCGCGCACCGCCCAGGTGCGTCAAGTGCCTGGTCCCACCATTCACTAAGGAGTGCAATCGCACTCCTGAAACTCACTCTCCTCCCGATTGCGTGCTTTGTGGCCAGTCCGGCCACACCGCAAATTACAGGGGCTGCCCTCGTGCACCCCGTTGTATGCGTTCCAATTCCAAGAGGGCGGCACCCAAACAAGCCCCGCCCCTTTCTCAGGAAAACTTTCCGCCGCTGCGTAGTCGGGTTCCTCTGGCTGCAAAGCCTACACAGTCCAGGCCTGCTCCAGAAAACTGGAGGCTGCGCCCCGCATCGAATCCTGTCCCGGCTCCTCGCCCATACAAACCCACTCCTCAATCCTCCGTAGCAGACGATATGCGTATCGTCTGCGACGCTATGAAAAATATCGATGTTAGTGAAATCGCAGTCTTAGCCCGTAAACTTAGGGCTTCACGTTCTCCGACAGAGCGACTGCTCGCTCTGGCGGAGCATAGTTCCCTTCTCAATTCATTACAGGTTCATTTAAATGAATTGATCCCTAAGTCAAGCTTCGGCCGACCTCTGCGCAGCCCCGGCTTCACCGGAGGCAGCCCAGAACGGCCACCAACTCATGTCCCTTTGAGCACCTTCTTTGCAACTTTCACTACAGTCGGAAGAACCGCTAGCGGGTCTCCGCCAGCGCGCCCAACTTCCCGACGGGTGGCAGCAAAAAAAAAATGTAATTTAAATGTTTCTTGTGAGGAGTATACAATCCTTAACTAGGTGTACCCATATTTGGTATGGTGGGTGCAAGCAAAATTTTAAGTAAATTATCGTATTATAATTATTTATATTATTATTATATTATAATAGGTTCAATATTATTGTAGAATATATGACGGCCCGTTTGGTGTGAAGGTAAGTAGCCTTGCCTTCCATGCCAGAGGTCCTAGGTTCGAATCCTGGTAGGGGCAGATATTTTATTATATTTTCTTTCTTGTCATGGATGTGTATGTATATTTATTTAAGTTTATTTCTAATATTTATATTTGTAAAAAAAAATTATAATATTGTGTTTATATATTTCTTAAGTTTATTTATCCGTTATCTAGTATCCATAACACAAGTTCTTAATTTGGGGTAGATAATGTGATATGATTTTTAGAAATATTTATTATTATTTATTTTAATTAATATACCTGTAAGCAGGAACACATTCAGCTAGGTACAATTTTTATTTCCACCTGGTACCTCCAAAGAACAGACAGATAACTTTTGGAACGAAACAAATGTAATTATTCTTGTTGCTTTCAATTGATCCATATGTGAATATATTATGAGCTAAAAGTTCATTTGAATGTACTGCACATTAACTTTGCATTTAAACATAAACTAAGACCGATATGACGATTTTTCAAATGCCTTCCATAAAAACTCTTTGTACTGAGGTTCCTTGAGCACTTTCCTCAGAGGAATGCCACATTTCAGTATGGTTAGATACCAATCGTAGGTTTGTGGAACTACAGGACACAGACATATATATGACATCAAAGAGCACTATTTCTCAAAGCATTACCTTTATTTAGACGTAGAAAAAGAAAATTTAAAAGCCCATGTTCTATAAGGTGTAAGAATTGTAAAATAGGTATTTCCGCGGCTTGTTAATGATGTATCCACTCAAAACAAAAAGAAAAAACACTTGCGAATCTCGTATTTTTTGCATAAGCATAGTCCCACTGTACCCTATATGGTTCAAACCCCCTGTGCCTCCCCGTTAACCAAATATCTTTTTAAATATTTTTCATATGTATTTTATATATTTTTAATACCGAATACTAATAAAAACAAACATATTTCAGAAAACTAGTAATGGGTCTAAGTGGACTAATAGGGTCGCGAAATATCGAGAACTCGAAGATAAAATTAAAAACGCGGTAATAAACCGCAAAATTGTTTGTATAAATAATTTCTATGTTATCCCATTGAACTAAATGGTCAACTACAATATACGTAGTACTACTACTGGGGTTTTGCCGAGACAATAATGAAAGATTTTCAAATTATTGACAATATGTCATGGAAATAGAACATTAATTAACCAACTAGCACTTACAGCTTGGAGCAACTCGAGTTATTGAATGTATCCTGCCGTTAAATATTTGCCTACGTGGAACTGGTTGTTCTCGGAATATTAATTAAGAACCGAAACATTGCTATTAAGGTTTATTCAGGATAGAGTACGATTAATGGGCTTTTGACATTTAAGAAAAGTTCTTAAAATCTCATTTAAAAAATTGTACTGCTTTAATATAATGGATTTTTGTAATGAAATATCCGTTTGTGATACTAATTAATTTATACTAATTACCTAAGTAAAAGCAAAATAAAATAATAGCAAATGATCTGTTGCTTAGAATATAGACATCTGATTGGTAGTTTCTATAAAAGGGTGATTAGCAATAAGGCATTGAACAACTTTAGCTCAGGTTCCCGAGGGGAGGCGAAAGAAAAGCCACAAAAACCAAGCAAATAATCAGGATATTTCCCAAATTACTACACACATATAAAATATCACTGACAGAACAACATTTGAGCCTTTAAAACTTTACATGTGCGATTTAATCTACTAGTAGCTCCATCTAGTTTACACTGATAGAACTACACCTTACAATACATGTAATAATAACAATCCTTCAACTAAATTATACATAACCGCCCGCTAAAGACAAACTAAGCGTTTGACTTTACATTTAACAAAACATACAAAAAACAAATTGTTTAAACCACATTTCCAACAATTTACAATGTGCGTTGTGAAAGACACAATATACAATAAAAGTGACCAACAATCTACAAATAAATCTTATTTAGTAATAGGTAATTTACATAATTTATGAACTGGCCTTTTAATTTCACCTATCTTAGTCTTAAGGTTTACGACTCTTACAACACCATCTGAGCCTGCATGTGTAGAGACAACTCTACCAAATAACCATCGACTAGGTGGCAACCCATCCTCTTTTATAACAACGATATCGTTAACCGTAAAGGGAGGTTCCTGCTTAGGCCACCGGTATCGATGAAAAAACTTGTTTAAATATTCCTGCGACCACTTGCGCCAAAAATCTTGTAACATTCGATGAGTATACTGCCATCTTCGTAACGAACTAAGATTTTGATCGTCATAATTGGTGTCAGGTACAGTTAATAGAGGTTCACCTATAAGGAAATGTCCCGGAGTCAACACTGTCAGTTCTTCTGTGTCATTTGGCAGTACCGATAATGGCCTTGAATTAAGGCATGCCTCAATTTGACAGAGCACCGTCGCTAATTCCTCATACGTGAGTGTAGAGGTGCCTATTACGCGTCGCAAATGCCATTTCACCGATTTAACCCCAGACTCCCAAAGTCCGCCAAAGTGTGGAGAGCGAGGAGGTATGAAATGCCATGTACATCCGTAAGCTCCCAAAGCTTCTCCGATTTCTTGAGGTACCGATCTTCTTTCAGACTTGGTCATGCGCTGAAGCTCTTTGGACGCACCGACAAAATTGGTACCGTTATCGCTCCATATCTCAGCACATGCACCTCGTCGAGCAACAAACCGTTTGAAAGTTTGTAGAAAACTTTCTGTAGAGAGATCGGACACTACCTCTAAGTGTATAGCACGCGTTACCATACAAACAAATAAACATATATATCCTTTATAGGATTTATTTCCGCGACCTTTAGTGGTCCTAATTTGAATCGGTCCAGCATAATCGACTCCCGCCCACTTGAAAGCTCTCATAGGAGTAACTCTCGCCGCAGGAAGCTGGCCCATCAGTTGACTTCGAGTGATCGCTGCATGCCTAGCACAAATGACACATTTCCTATAGGCCGATTTGACTAACGGTTTCCCACTTACGATCCAGTATTTCGATTGAATGTAATTTAACATTAATTGAGGGCCACCGTGAAGAGTTCCTTTATGAGCGTCCGAAACGATTAATTCCGCAAGATGTGACTTTGGAATAATTATAGGATGTTTCCTACTAGAGTCAAGCAGCGAATACTCTAGCCTGCCTCCTACTCGCAAAATGTTATCGTCATCAAGGATGGGATTAAGCGACTTTATTTTACTACATTTTGGTAAGTTTTCACTTTGTTTTATTAACATTATATCTTCTGCAAATTCTTTACTTTGATACGTTTTAATTACAATTTTTAATGCTTTACTTAACTCATTTGCTGTAAGATAATTTTCAGAGTATTTTTCCGTTGAACATTTTTTTGAATTATTAATAAAACGTCTACAATACGCGACAACCCTTATCAACCGACTAAGTGAAGAAAACTTTTCCAAAATCAAATCATTTTCGATTTTCGTTACATGACAAACAACCTTCAATTTTTCCAAATCCGTTAAACATTCTCTAGGTTTTTTATAAAATATTTCTCTTTCTAATAGAAACTCCGGTCCGTTGTAATATAATGCACAATTAATTAATTCCGATGGGCGCGCTCCCCGAGATGCTGCGTCTGCCGGGTTTTGTTTCGAAGCAACGTGCGACCAACAGGATGTATCTAAGTTTGTTAAGATCTCCGAGACTCGGTTTGCAACGAAAACCTTCCATCGACTAGGATGATCGTTGAGCCAAGCAATTACCACTGTAGAGTCAGTGTACGCATGTAAGTTTGTTTTATCAATTTTTAAAACATGAGCTACTTCTACCATAAGCCTACTCAATAAAACTGCCCCACAAAGCTCTAACCTAGGTATGGAAACTTGCTTGACAGGTGCAACTTTGGTTTTTCCTGCGATTAAAGCAACCCTTATTTCACCGTTCGATTTCACGACACGCAAATAAACTACTGCAGCGTATGCATACTTAGAAGCGTCCGAAAACCCATGAAGTTCTAGAGTATTTAGCCGTTTTTCAGCGATTTCTTGTGAACTTTTCACCTCGGGATTTTTCACTTTAAAAGGAAGACGAACGACATAACTACCATCATCATTTCTTGTAGTATTTTCAGCAAAATGGTTTTCACAAAGGGATTCTTCTTCAGTTAACAATTTTTGTTGAACGCAATCTGACTCTAACTCCCAAAATTTTTTCAAGATATCATTATCGTTCTGAAGACAATGAAAAACCTTAACATTAACATGGTTATTTTTCACACTTCCTAAAGCTCCTGACACAATCCAACCCAAACTAGTCAGTTGAGCAATGGAAGTACCTGATAGACTTCTTTTTAGACCATCGTGCAATATTTTAGCGTACACTTCCGCGCCTAACAAAATGTCTGTTTTACTTGGTACGTAATTGCGGATCCGCTAATTTCAAATACTTTAATTCCTTCCAATCTATATTCGTAACCTGCCTGGAAGGAATTAACGAAGTTATAGATTTTAAAACGAGTGCTTTTACCTTGAAAGTCACTTGCGGGTCAACCAACGAGGCTAATTCAATATCTACCATAGAGTTACAAGATATATTTCTATTTCCACCGATACCTGAAATCTCACCGTTTATAGAGATTCTTTTCAAACCCAACTGTTGCACAATATTTTCCGTAACAAACGATGACTGGGAACCTTGGTCTAGCAAAGCACGTATTACTGTACCTGACCCAATCTTATTCGTGGCTCTCACTAACGCCGTGGCCAACAAAACCTGCTCTACACGATCACCACTATCTGATGACATACAAGAAACCACCGAAGTTTCTTGACTTGTAGAGTCGCTGGCCTCAACAGTAACCTCCCCGCGGGGATGCAACAAAGTATGGTGTTTTCGATTGCAAATAGAACAATACTTATTCGAACTGCATTTTTTAGCCGAATGGTTGCCACCCAGGCAAATGAAACATAATTTATTTTCTAACACAAACTTTCGACGTTTTTCAACCTCCGTATGCAAAAACGATTTACAATTTAACATATCATGATTTTGAGAACAATAGCGACAAGAAAGATTTTTTTTAACGTGGAAGGATTTGTACTTTTCCTTAGAGTATACTTTACCTTTCACATTAGTACTCAAAAACTCAATAGCACGATACCTATTCGTTAAAAAATCCTTAAATTGTTCATAAGAAGGCAATTCATGCGAAGAGTTACAACTTGTAAAGTTAAATTCCCACTGCCTTCTACTCTCCGGATCCAACTTTGACGTTAGAATATGGATTACAATAATATCCCAACTAGTAACATCTATGTCTAAATTAGACAATGCCGACAAACAATCATTAGAGCAATCAATTAATTCTCTTAAGGCAGACGCGGATTCACATACAAGATTTTTTTGATTAATGAACCTTGTCAAAATATGATGTGACAGTTATTTTTTATTATTATACCTTTTTTCCAATATATCCCAACACCTAGCATAATTGATTGCACTAACTGAAATATGCCTAAGAAGCTGCTCAGCTTCTCCCGTTAAATACCCTTTTAAATATTTCAATTTTTGGACGTTATCTAAAGTTTCATTATTGTCAATTAATGCCTTAAATAAATCCCTAAAAGTAGCCCATTCATCATATTTTCCCGAAAATATTGGAATATTTATTTTTGGCAACTTAACTGACAAACATTTTTTAACATTAATTTCACTATTATTATTAGTTTTAGATTCAATTATCTTAGATAAAATAATTTTTAATTCACATTTATGTTCACTATATAACTCCTCAGCTTTGTCATATATTTCAGTTTTACTATAAGAAGTTGATGATAAATCTGATGCCGAATATTTTTTCATCAACTCTTTATGTCCTGCCAAGAATTCAAACCACAATTGATCTAAACTTTCTATACGGCCTTCTAATTATTCTTTAGTTAATCTCTCTTTCGGAGATTTTTTAAAGTTTACTCTAGCTTTATTCAATCTGGAATAAATATCCATTTGAAAATTAATTGTTGACTCCATATTCTTTAAAAATTATATTAACTGAATGAAACTTTAAACTAAAATACAATTCAATACTTTTCATCCAAAATTTCAAAGTTTTTAAGTAGTCAACCAATCTATCACCAAAATACACAAATACCAAGTCTTAAAACATTCAGAAGCGCAAAAGTGTTTAATACTTAAAATTCTAAACGAAATCGGGCATAGGTTCCCCGCGTCTCAACCAAATTTATAAAATTATTCTAAGTCCTAAATCTATGTTAAAATCTTAAAGTTAATAAAGTCTTTTAAATAAGGTTCAAATTCCGATGTCAATTGCACACATTTATTGAAATTAAACTGATGCCTTTAACGTTCAAATTCTCAAAGATAAATAATAAAAGTACTCACAATTTTCCACTGCACTTACACTTGACGCTTATATGGTAATTTCCGGGAAAACCGTTTTCTTTCCCGCCTTTCACTGCGCCAACTTGCCACCCGCCTTGCAACAAGCAGGCTCGTTCGTGCCGTCTGCCCTGCAGCCAACTGCTCCTGCCGCCCGCCTTTCAGCGTACTGCTCCTGCCGCTCGCCTTTCAGCGCAGTGCTCCTGCCGCCCGCCTTTCAGCGCACTGCTCCTGCCGCCCGCCTTTCAGCAGACTGCTTTTCATGTAGACTCGGTTCGTAACAGCATTACTCTGTCCCGAGTCTACCTTTCAGGAAAATGTTTTCAAGAAAGTCTTTCAACACATGCGATCCGGCTCGAAGGACCAGAAACAACTTTAGCTCAAGTTCCCGAGGGGAGGCGAAAGAAAAGCTACAAAAACTAAGCGATGTAGTGTATTGCTCCAATAGCAAATAATCAGGATATATCCCAAATTACTACACACATATAAAATATCACTGACAGAACAACATTTGAGCCTTTAAAACTTTACATGTGCGATTTAATCTACTAGTAGCTCCATCTAGTTTACACTGATAGAACTACACCTTACAATACATGTAATAATAACAATCCTTCAACTAAATTATACAGGCATTTAAATAAGTTTAAGTTGTTTTAATGTTTATTTCTGTAGCTCCAGTAAAAAGATGTCCAAATTTTTAGAAGACACAAGAAACGATTCAAACATAAGCTCATTATGGTGACTACAGGGACCACATTATTAAAGTTTTTCCTTATGAAAACCCTTATGATATTCACTTACTTTTCGTAATTTTATACCAAGTGATAAAGCGAAAGGGTATGTACGCATCGACCAAAGGGATCGTATCTCTTATGTACACGTATAAAGTAGTTATGTACTAACTACATTAAAACTAAATTTTAACTTTCTACATTTTACTTGTGTGTCCAGACGCAATAAGTAGTTATGCTCATAAATTTCATACAGGTGGACGGGTGGAAATTCATCAATTCTTTACTTAGATTCTGATAAGCGGGATTTCGAGAAGAATTTGTTACGGAAATCAAAGTATTTAGAAGCCTTTGTTTATTTCTGTAGATTTATAGTAGTATTCTTACTTTAAATGTTCTTCAACGAATTTTAAAATAAAGTCGAACCATCTATTTTTTTAATTAATGCGAAATACGTAAGGAAAGCTCTTGCCACCAACCGCTTTGACAACTTATGCACTTGACTAAAAAATCATGTCCAAACATGTTAAGTGAGAAGCCTCGCCCAGCTACTTAACCAAAAAATATAACGAATCATAATCTACTGAATCACTTGCGTACCAAATTATAATTTACCACTTGTACACATGAAATGTTTAACTAAACATTTAGTTAAAGTCTAAACCAACTTAACTACATGACGCGTATAAACCAGCCATTAGTTTATGCCTGTAACTTATTGAAACAAAAGAAAATGTGTTGTTAGGTATAAGTAGCAGCTGTCTTGTTTCACTGTCAAACTATTTTAAATTATTAAAACAAAACAGCTAACAAAGCAACATAGCACGGCACTTTCCTTATATTGAGTCAGAATGCAACCATATTAACATGGTTAGATGCCGTTTAAAGTAGGAAGGACGCTCCAGGAGAGATGTCAATAAACCGAGTCTTTATCATCACTTTCCATCAGGTTTAAGTCATTATGTGTGCAATAAGCTGAGTTTCACACTCGCAATAGCTTGAACCATCTTTACAAAATTGTTGTTAGCCAGGGGCGATTTTATATTGTTATTCACATTTTTTCTGTAGAAATTTTACATATTTCAATTTGACAAGAAAAACATTTATAGGCAAAGTTGTAGTAAAAGCTGGGTCTGTCCTAGTCAATAACTAAAACTTTGTTATTGATTCAGGATCACAAAATCAAACTACCACATATTGACGAAAAAGTCGACCGAGTTTCCTTATCAGAATTCAAGACGTCAGTACCGAAATATTTTTATGTAACTTTTGTTTTTATATGCTTTAAGAATATGAAAGTTTAAAAAAAACACAACCATAAAAAGCGTGGAATTAGCCGATCCTGGATATCGTATTTCTTTAGTCTCGCCATGTTGATAGAAATGTTTATTGCGTTGAGTTGACTAGTCAAGATAGTAATAACAATACTCTCTTTCTTACACTAGTATTATAAAGAGGGAAGATTGTTTTATTTGTTTATTCAAAATTGCTAAATTATCTCAAATCAATCGGAATCAATTTCAACATTCATTCACTTTTAGGGTATAATATCCCATGATGATCCCATGCTTAGGAGCTCTTACTCACCTGGCGTTCAAGAAGCAGATTTTACTTACGGGGTCACTTATGTATTTTTACTACATTTAGATTTGATCTCTCGGTTAACTCTGTGTCACTGTTTGGTTTCACTGTCATAAAGGAAATATTTTAAATTTGTAACCATCCTGTAAGACAAACACTGTTGACTTCATTGTAGCTGCTATTATATATCAACAATTGCGTGATACTTGTGTATTTCAACATGCAGTGGTCCCGCACGAAGCCGCAATGTGCACCTGTGGTCTGCGGTTCAACGACGTCTGGCTTTGTCAAGTGGCCGCACGTCTTTGTTGACCAATTCCAAATCTAGATACCCGTCGCCCTTTTGTTCAAAGTTGCATTGATTTGTAAGATAATTAGTAATGCGCTAAAGGGTTAAAGAACAATGCCCATGTTTCATATATGCAATGACCTGTCAGCCTGTTTTTTATTGATCTAATGTATAAATATAAAAACAATGCGGAAAAAATAGTGTTATATTCCTAAACTTAAGGTTACAACTTAATGCAATTTAGCAATTCAGAAAAAAGTTACATTGAAAAATATATTTCGAGGTTATATGTCAAATTCAATCAATTTTCATAGCCCATCTTGGCAATTTTTAACTTGGAAAAACGAAAATACAGCTAATTTCAGGATTTTGGTTTCGAGATTCTTTAGTTATTTTTTTAAGCAAAAGAAGTAAAAAGCCTTTCAAAACCTCAAATTACTAAGTATTCTCAAAAATTATGTCTAAATTCATGTATGAAAACTCATATTTGGTTAAAATGTAGACAAACCTTCTATCACTGTAATGAAATGACATGAAAGATGGCGATTTCAAATAAGTTCATTGATGTTTAGTAAGCCTCGGCATTGTAATGTAGTTAGTGAAATATCTGTCCATTTTATCCAGTTAGATTATAGATTTTTACACAGATAAGAAGGTATATGCGTTGTGGGTTACCATGTAGCGAACTACGAGGATCCTAGAATATACATACAAAACCGATAACAAGGTGATGACGAACTGTGTTACAAGTACCTACTAACACATATGTTACAGTTAATACACAGCATACGTTGCGCCATCCCTAGTCTCGTAGATGTAGCCGACATTTTAACGAACAGGAATTCTCGCTCCGATCGCCACGCGGTGCGGACGTGCAAGACCCCGTTCTCCGTTGATCGGTCCTTTCCCGTTATTCCGTGGCGCTCAGTCTACTGACGTCACAGTTTAGCGTGTTGGTTCCGTGCTACGGTTTTCAAGGTTTTTCTACTCCCTCTGAGTGCTATCGAAGTGCGATTTTTCTTTACGACTAAGCCCCTTAGTCTTCAAAGTGCTGTGCTAAGTTGTGTTGTGCTTGTGCTGAGTGCAGTGTTGTGCTCAGCGTAAGTAGTCTGGTTTCAGTACAAAGGATACTTAACGGTGACAACGAATTTGTACTGAACCAGTCCTTTTTATTTTTATTTTATCTCTCTTCTCTATTTTATTTATTTTTCTCCTATTTTCATATTTATTTTTATCATATCTGTGTGTTTTCGTGTGTATTTGTCCTTTATGTCGGTAAAGGTTGACCCTAACGCGGTCAACTCTTTACCTGCGTACCCTTTTTAGGTTTCTAGCTAGCGGTGACTACGAATTTGTACTGAACCAGTCCTTTTATTTTTATTTTGTTTCTCTTTTACATTTTATTTATTTTCTACAATTTTCATATTTATTTTTATCATATCTGTGTGTTTTCGTGTGTATTTGTCCTTTCTGTCGGTAAAGGTTGACCCTAACGCGGTCAACTCTTTACCTGCGTACCCTTTTTAGGTTTCTAGGTAGCGGCCTTCGGCGTACTACGGTTAGTTTTAAGTTTTTCTCCCCAGCCCCCTTACCGCTGGTAGGGAGGTTAGCCGCTAGGGTTCGCTAGGTTTATTTTAAGGAACTCTAGGCATATTTTATATACTTATTTATTCATATAATTCCCTCCCTAATGGATTCGCAAAACATTATTAACTTCGCGAAAGCGTTCGCGCAGGCGCTCGCTGCGTCCGGCATCCCCATTCCAGACGAGGTCTTCACGCAGGCCTTATTAGCAATTAACGCGACCCCAGCCCCTCAAGCCCCAACCCCGGCCCCTCAGGCCTCAACCCCGGCCCCTCAGGCCTCCAACGTCCAGACCCCTCAGATCTACAGCTCTCCCGCGTCTCCCGCCTCATCCGAGATGGACTGCGAATCGGTCGCATCCTCTCACGCGTCGCGTCGTAAGCGTACCGCTCCCGGGAGCGACTCCGAACCCGCGTCTGATACGTCGTCAGATGCCGTCACCCTAACCGGCTCTCCTGAGCCCGCGTTTCAACTTGTCGCCAAGCGCTCCAAAAAGCGCTCGAAGAAAGCTTCGGTGTCTTCAACACCCGAGCCAACCCCGGTGTCTTCTACACCCGCCCCCGCGCCGCTCATGTCACTCGAAGTGACCGCGTCTCCGTCGGTCCCATCGAAGCCAGCGACGAAGTCCCGCCGAAACCTCAGCTCCCTCCGCCCCGCGTGAAAAAGCGCGCTGGACCGCGGTTTCTAACTTGTGCAAAGAGCACAAAATTAATTACTTAAAAGCTGCCAACGCTGGCGATACAATCAAAATTCAGGTCGCGACCGTCGACGACTTCCACGCATTCACCAGGTTACTTTCTTTACAACAAATCGCGTATCCCACCTACGCCCTCCCGGAGGAGCGTAAGATCCGCGCAGTACTACGGGGCGTCCCGTTTGAACTCAATAATGAAGACATTCTCGAGGACCTTAAGCCTCAGGGTTTCCCGGCCGTAGCAGTGCACAAGATGCACTCCAATCGCGGTAGGCGTTTTCCCTTAGCTCTTGTAATCCTTACCAACACTCCCAACTCGAAGGAGATTTTCAGAGAGGCTCGCACAATTTGCGGACTCTCGAACATCTCCGTCGAGCGTTCCAACCCCTGCGGTCACCCTGGGCAGTGCCACCGCTGCAAGCTATATGGCCACGCAGCGGCTAACTGTTCAGCTCCCCCCAGGTGCGTAAAGTGCCTAGATCCTCACATCACTAAGGAGTGCACTCGCACTCACGAATCCACTTCCCCCCCTGCCTGTGTGCTGTGCGGTCAGTCCGGCCACACAGCTAACTACAGGGGTTGCCCGCGCACTCCGCGCTCCACCGCTAAGAGGGCCGCACCTAAACCGGCGCCGCCGCTCACTCCCGCTCACTTCCCGCCGCTGCGCAACCGGGGTCCCCCGGAAGCAAAGCCCGTTCAGCCGACGCCTACTCAGGCTCTGTCTTGGATGCAGCGTCCGGCCGTTCCGCCTGCACCTTCCCGACCCATCCCAGCTCCCGTAGCTTCCGTAGGGCCGCGTCCTGCTCCGTCATCCGCACCTCAGTCGTCGTTGGCTGAGGACATGAAGACCGTGTTCGACGTTATTCAAAATTCGTTGTAAATTCTTTTATTTTTGTATAAATTCGTAAATAAGTAAATTATAATGTCTAGACCCGCGAATCCCGCGACCTGTCGTATTAAACCCAAGGGCTTATCCCTAGTATTTTTTAACGCTCGTAGCCTTAACACCAACTTTCCCGAGATTAAACTGTTCCTTCAGAACAAAGAACCTGACTTATTCCTTCTCAAAGAGACATGGCTTACTCCAAACCGCTCCAGGGGATACGCTATTCCTAAGTACGCGTTTACTCGCAACGATAGGCCCAACTCCGACGGTTACGGCGGCACCGCTATATATTACAAAAGAGGCTTCCATTGCTGTCCTCTCCCTACCCCTCCTCTCCTCAACATGGAGGCCACTGTGTGTAGATTGGCTATGACTGGTCATCCGACCATCATCATAGCTTCGGTCTACATACCGTGCGGCTCCAGACCAATCCGCAGCGACTTTGAGGCCATTCTCGCCCTCGGCCATTCAGTCATTATGTTCGGAGACTTTAACTCCAAACATACTGACTGGACGTGCCTATCGACCAACACCAGCGGTATCGCTTTCCTCGACATCACTAACTCCCTTGACTTAGACGTCATATCCCCCATCAATCCCACTCACTATCCCAACAACCCGACCTCTTCTCCTGACATCCTCGACTTTGCAATTATCTTGATCTCAGGTCCATCGAACCGCTCGATGACCTAGGCTCCGACCATCGCCCCGTCTCCCTCGTGCTAGGCGCGCCTAACGATAACGTCACATCTCCTAAGACCTTTACCAACTGGAAAGGCTTTAAAAATACGTTAGTTTCAGCCTTAGAGGCACCGAACTCTCCGCTCGCGATATCGCCCGACCAATTAGACAGCCCAATTAAAATAGATTCAGTAGTCGATACTCTCACTGATGCTATCAACTCAGCCATCAGTGGCAACGTAATCATTGCTAAGCAAGGCAAACCCGCGCTTCCCTTAGCCGTTAGCATTCTCATTATAGCTAAAAACGCGGCTCTCCGGAGAGCCAAGAAATATCCCACGCCCGCATATAGAACAGCTGCGAATCAGCTTCAACGTAAAGTTAGGTCCTGCCTCATGGAACTCCGAGACACTCAGTTTAACGATCTCATGGAGAATATCTCCCCGTCCCACAAAGCGTATTATCGAATGGCCCGAGCCTTACGCGTAGACTCCGCCTTTCACGTTCCTCCTCTCACTCGTCCCGACGGCACTATTGCCTTCGAAGCCGAATGCTTCGCCGACAGCATAGCGGCACAATGTTCGCCCAGCACGCAACCCGCGGATCCCTCTCACATCCAGGCGGTGGAGGACGAAGTTCTCCGCAGAGAATCTCTCCCTATCACCGACGACCCCGTCACAGTCTCTAATGATGAAATCTTGCTTCTCATTAGAAAGCAAAAGTCCAACAAGGCTCCGGGTGCGGATGGAATTTCCAACCACGCACTTAAGCACCTGCCACAGCAGATGCTTACCTTGTTAGCTATCATCTTCAATGCCTGCTTCGACCATAGCTACTTTCCAAAAGCCTGGAAAGAAGCGACAGTCATAGGCATTCGCAAGCCGGGTAAACCTCTGAACGTCCCGGCTAATCACAGACCCATCAGCCTCCTCAAGGCAATGTCTAAACTTCTCGAAAGAGTCATACTCTCTCGAATGCGGAACCATCTGTTTCCAACGGATGGCGACCCTCTCATTATTCCCCACCAGTTCGGCTTTCGCGCTAAGCACTCCTGCCCTCAGCAAGTCCATCGAATCGTCAAGTACATTCTCGAAGGATTCTATCCGCATCGTAAAAAATCAATCGCGGTTCTCTTTGACGTAGCCAAGGCATTCGACAAAGTTATGTCTAAGTTATATCTCGTTTTTAGACTCTATAAAATAGGCTTACCGGTTCACCTAGTCAGATTAATCGCGTCGTTTCTTAAAGACCGTACGTTTCGATTCAAACATGAAGGCACGCTCTCCGCGCCTCGTCCCATAAAGGCTGGAGTCCCGCAAGGCCCAGTCCTCGCCCCTCTGCTGTACACCGTGTACACTAACGACATCGCCATCCCGCCGAAAGGCGTCGAACTCGCCCTCTTTGCAGACGATACCGCCCTTTACACTAAAGGTCAAAGGATCCCGTATAACATCACCAGACTCCAAAAGGCCGTAAACGCCCTCGGTGTTTGGTTTCAAAAATGGCGTATCGATGTCAACCCGGAAAAGAGTTCTGCTATTCAATTCGACCACAAACGGCGTAATCGCTACAACGATCCGCAGTACAACAAGCGCAGTATTAAATACTTAGGCGTCACCTTAGATCAGACGCTTTCTTTCAAGCCACACGTCGATAGAGTAACGAAACTCGCGCGTTTCTACTTAAGCCGCCTAAATAGTATGATAGATAGAAAAAGTAAAATGTCTTTTAGAAATAAACGTACGCTCTATAAGGTCTGCATTAGACCTTAGTTCGAGCATTATTTGGAACTAAACGTGTCATAGACCATATATTTACTGGGCGCGTTCGTGGCAAACCAAATGCCTATAAAAAGAAAACCTAATAAATTTTTTTGTGGATTGTAGTTTTTGACATGAATAAGGTTTAACCATAAGGTTTTATGGTTCAGCTAAAAATTAGTAACTTTTCGTACTATATTACTCAAGTCAAAATGTTGACAGGTCAGGAATGGTCTTAAATCTTTAATACGATTTCCCTAGTTTGCTTTACGAGTTAACCTCTTATTTAGTTAATGTGTCGGCCCCGGCCTAAAAAAAGTAATAATTTTAGAAAAAAGACATATATTTTAAATTGCGATATTAATAAGATAATTAATGATAATTAATAAGTTTCGTTTATCTTACTTCGTTCAAAATTTCGATTAAGGAATTCATCATTAATCCAGTAAGTTTAGCGAATTTTACATCAATTTCTATCATATCAAGTAACTTTTTACGTAAAGTATAAAAATATATAAGATAACCCTAAAATAATAGCAATTTTCAAAATAAATCTTAACTAATTTTACCCAAATGTCTACTGTGGTCAAGACAATTTGACGGAGAAGAACCGATTCTTCTTCTTTAGTACTTAATAGAATTAAATATAGATTTGAAGCTCTATAGTTTTTGTAAGAAAAAGGAAAGTGACATGTTTTATACTCATTTTTCATTGGTCCATAACTGCAGAAAAAATAAATACGTATTAAAAATATTCTTTTTTTTAGTTAAATTAAAATAAAAACACCAAAAGCACACATGTTGTTAGTAAGCTTTCTTCAATTCCTATGAAATTCAATCATAAAAAATATGTTATACCAAAATAGTGCTCAAATAAGTCTTTTCTTTCTCAAATAAGGATTCTCTTGCAATTTAGTAACATTCACTCACTTTGACAGTAAACATGTCAAAAAATTTTAAAAATTACTTATCTAGAAATATAGTAATTTATCATAGTTCAGAAAGTAAATTTTTAATTTTTATCAATTTATTAAAATACTTATGAATTTAGTCAAGAAATCAGTATAAAATTATATTTTCAGGTTTAATTCTAGCTAAACATCATCAGCGGAGTTTCTTCATAACTAATATAAATGTATGTCATCGGCTTTCTAAATTCCATTTTAAGACATGGACATAGGGTTGTCATTTCTTGACAAACGTCTAATCTTAACCATTGTGGACAGTTTAAAGTGTCATATTTGTATGAAACTGTGTACCTATCTAGCTTTTATTTGCGATCGAAGGATTTGACAAAAATTTTTATAACTTATTATTCAAATTATCTTACTGAATTTCCACAATAAACCTCTTTTATGAGTTAACTCGATCAAATTTACCCTCAAGTTGTAAAGAGGTTACTCAAAGTTAGTCAAACAAGAGTTTGAGAGAACGTGCGTTTGAGGACATAATCTCCACGCAGTCATCCCTGAACAGTAAAATTAACTTTAATGTTACATCCGCAAAGTTAACCGATGTCATTATTTGCACGTGTTGTCGTTGTTAAAGTGTATATATACAGGGTTTCCCGTATACTTCTACGACAAACTGAAATAAAAGAAAGATTGAGGTGTGCCCTACCAGATAAAAAATTGTGAGATCCTGACTTTTCATTTTTTTCGAAAAATACCGCTTTTGGTCAGTTTCTTTGTTGCTGTGTGTACAAACAAGCAGATACTTCTGCATTTATTTTGTAAATATTTTTAAAAAAGTAGATCTATCATATTCCAATATCATTTTGTTAAATATCATTAGGTATCTATGAGAAAAAAATATTATTCTCATAATTTTTTTCTGTAAAAAATATTTACGTCGACTTTGTCATTCGGTGGTGAAAAAAAATGTACTGGTCTGACACTGTACATTAAACAAATAAATTACGTATTTACTAAATATTTCAGAAAGGTACTGGCCATATTTTTGTAGAAAAAAATTGCCAGTTTTGTGCCAAAGGAGCTGATTCATATTGATATAAACGTGATGTCTGAGGGTTTGCTAATAAGTGTATAAGTACAGCACTAGACTTGGCACATATGCCTTTATTTAAATAAAAGCCTTCATCAAAAAATGTATGTGTATTATTGGCAGTTTCTAAATAATCCGTTTTACAAATATTTTGGTATGTACAATGATAGATTATGAAATTGTATTTTCCATTTAAAGATATGAATTTAAAATAAATTTTTATTGGAGAGTTAAATAATTTAACCCCAGTTCAGTGACTTTAGAATAATTTTAAAAATATACATTGGAAAATGTTCATCCAATTCATAGCGCAAAACCACAGAATGGGCAGTCACTTTAGCAACACATTCGAAATGGATTCTACAATACCAAGTACGAATATCGAAGTTCGATACGCGTGTAATCGAATGCATATGGGAAATTGCAGTGCAAACGTAAAGTTCCGATCTCAAAACGAGGTACACATCATAGTATTTTAATTTTCTACAAATTTGAGCCTTATTCTTCATACCATAAAGATGATTAACAAATATCATACTAGACTCTACTCCTTCACAACTTTTAATTTATACTCATATTGAAGTGTTGACATTTCTTCAGAAGTTACTAAAATTCGTGAAAAGTTTTGTACTTCGCTTTCCTCCTGGTTCGTGTTTTATATAAGTTTTAAATATGATTTATTCAAAACAGGAGTAGGAGTTTTATTTTCATACCAATTACTTTATTTACTTCCTATGAATTGAAATAACAAAAAGGCTTTAGTGTGAGGTATTATAAACGGAAAAATAAATAACGAGGAAAGTTGCTTCACCTTAGAAGATTTATATCTTGATAAAGATCTCTAGCAATAATTTATTGAACTTTTGGGATGAATTAATCACTCAATAAACGAGTAGGTATTTGTATCATAAAAGCTTAGTAATATCAGAGTAAAATGTTGCAAATGTTGTTGCTTCGAGTGGTAGTAGAATATATGTTGGGTGGTACGTATTAGAATTTTTTGTAAAGATCTTTAAATAAAATAAATTAATAATGGCCATGGGCGATTAATCACGGCCATGGGACCAAATTCTATCCAACCATCGGGTGGGTCGTGCGCAAGTTTGACGGCTTTGAGAAAAAAGTACGGCGACTCCAAGAAGAAAACAGATGTGAACTCAGTTCAGTTTACTAAATGAATTTCGTTCATTTCTTGATACCTAATAAATTCTACCACTTTAATTCCTTAAAGTATACCATTTAAATTTACACAATAAGTTCTGCAGAAGCAAGAAATACTCGTTTTTCAATCAATTTCAAATTTAAGAAGTTGTAGATTCTCCTCAATAATAAATCAAATAGATTTGATTAAATTGTAATAATGTAATGTTTATTTTTATGTATTAATAATGATTTAACTTTGTATTGCTGTAACTACCTTAATTGAGTTAGTTATTGGTGGAAACTTTATTGATTTGTTATATTATTTATATTAATTTATATAACTGTATTAAAATATTGTATGTTTCCCAAATAAATAAATAAATAAATAAATAAATACTGTTTTTGTGTAATGTTTTTGTTTGTCAGAATTACATAATACGTTAATGTGAATGAGGCAACCAGACCTTGCCCTAGATTTTTTTATATTACGGTGTTGAATCAGCGCCTCAAGACCAAACATAATATAGTTTATTTTAAGGGTCCAAATAAAATTGGATGTCTCCTGTCTTAGCAGTGAAAAAAAATTGCCGATACGCTATTCTTGAACCAAAAGAAAGACATACCATAAACATGAACACATGAACACATGAACCAATATACTTCGTTTTATAAATAAGTGATCAAATACATTGCTTTCGGTTTTAATCCTGAACATATTTCTCATTTAAAAAACGCGCCATAACGGTGCACATTACTCCGTTATGACTTTTTCTAAATAACACATGGACCAAAAACTTCCGCTTAAGATACACGCTTCAACCCCATTTCAGTTCTAAACATACCTACAATAAAAAAAAACATATGCTACAAATAAAACAAATTTTAATTACATTAGCTTTTATAAAACCTTTCAATCCTTTAATCAACACGAAGTTTGTTCGTATATTATTAAATGTTTGAAACAATTTACCCGGAAGTAAATAAAATTAGCTAATGTGCGATCCCAAAAAGCCATTTGACCTTTTTACAGACGCAATCAGGAGTTGCCGATCACGTGATTAGCGCCGGAAAACGCTAAACAAGTCGGTTTGCTCTGGAATTAGATTAACTAACCAAAGGATTTTCTGAAAAAGTTGCATTAACTCAACTTGTAGATAAGTTAGAACGATTTCCACTTTTATTTTGTGGATTAATAGAATTAATGTATTAGAACATATTGAAATAAAATTTTAATGTATCTATAATATTAATCTGGCGTTTAAACAAACAAATATTGAAGTGATTCACTTTTGATTCAACCACAAGTTCAAACAGATGTTTTTGAGTTTTCTCAAATGCCGTGATTATGGAGATCTGTTTTGTCTTGTGCCAGACTAAATTGTACTGTTTGTTTTTATGCAGTATAGTTTTAAGTATAGTTGTGTATAAGTACATAGATAAACTTTGGTCAAAGTTTTAAAGTGAAAATATTTAAGTAATACCTACTACATTTTGTAAATCAGGACGGACTACTTTTTTTTTTTTTTTTCCCCTCCGCGGGAAGGGCAGGAGGATAAAAATGCCCTGACGCATACTCTGGCGCGATTCCAAAGTTATGTGGGACTCGTCCCGACGCCTACCAGGACCATACCCACTAAAAACCCCCTGTCGGCTCGTGCATTTTTGCCACTCAGCCTTCATCTGAGCGACGGCCAATTGGAGAAAGAGGCCGCGCTAGCGGGGCCCAGAAGGGGTCACCCGCTGGGATTACATAGCACTGAAGGTGCTCAAAGCACTGAAGGTGAATACATAGCACTGAAGGTGCTCAAATTGAAAATCAATAAATAAAACAAAAATTAAAAAATTGCAAAATAAAATTGAATTAATTCGCATTTACGTTAGAATTAGGATTTACGTTAGAATTTGAATTTACGTTAGAATAAGAATTTGCGGCCGGATTGGCGGACAGTCTGGTGGATGAGTACGCTTGCGCATTCCTAGGCCTAGCGACTTTGAACTTCGAGTCTAACACAGGAGTAGTATATGAGACTGAATCACGAACTAGAGGATTGGGATGGGTTTCGGAGCGTTTGAAAAACGCTTCAGAGAGTGTTTTGAGATGTTGTTGTACTGTAGGCAGTTCAAGTTCTCTATGCAAGTCCGCGTTACGCACGTACCACGGTGCCTTTGTGGCCCGGCGGCAAAAGAGGTTTTAAACTACCTGCAGTTTGTGCAGTAGGGAGGGTTTGGCGTGGGCAAAGATTGGCGAAGCATACGTCATGACGGGTCTAACGCAGACCTTGTAAAGTGTACGTTTGTTTCTGAAGGACATTTTACTTTTTCTACCTAACATGCTATTTAGGCGGCCTAAATAGTGACGAGCGAGTTTCGAAACTCTTTCGACGTGTGGCTTGAAAGAAAGCGTCGGATCTAATGTGACGCCTAAGTATTTAGTACTGCGCTTCCAGGGGATGGGAATGCCTAACATTCGGACGTGGGGATCGCCATTGGGACGACGGCGTTTGTGGTCGAAGCGCATCGCAGAACTCTTTTCAGGGTTCACATCGATGCGCCATTTTTGAAACCATACACCAAGGGCGTTTACGGCCTTTTGGAGTCTGGTTACAAGGTGCCGAACACTGTGGCCTTTGGTATAGAGTGCGGTGTCGTCAGCAATGAGGGCGAGTTCGACGCCTTTCGGCGGGATGGGAATGTCGTTGGTGTACACGGTGTACAGCAGAGGGGCGAGGAATGAGCCTTGAGGGACTCCAGCCTTTATGGGACGAGGCGCAGAAAGCGTGCCTTCGTGTTTAAATTGAAATGTACGGTCTTTGAGAAACGACGCTATTAACCTGACTAGGCGATCCGGTAAGCCTATCTTGTAGAGTTTATAAACGAGACCGCTGTGCCAGACTTTATCGAAAGCCTTGGCTACGTCAAAGAAAACCGCGACTGTTTTATAACGACGCGGATAGAAACCGTCAAGTATATACTTGACGATTCGGTGGACTTGCTGAGGGCAGGAGTGTTTAGCGCGAAAGCCGAACTGATGGGGAATAATGAGAGGATCGCCATCCGTTGGAAACAGATGGTTCCGCATTCGAGAGAGTATGACTCTCTCGAGAAGTTTAGACATTGCCTTGAGGAGGCTGATGGGTCTGTGATTAGCCGGGACGTTCAGAGGTTTGCCCGGCTTGGGAATGCCTATGACTGTCGCTTCTTTCCAAGCTTTTGGAAAGTAGCTATGGTCGAAGCAGGCATTGAAAATGATAGCTAACAAGGTAAGCATCTGTTGAGGTAGGTGCTTAAGTGCGTGGTTGGAAATTACATCTGCACCCGGAGCCTTTTTGGACTTTTGATTTCTAATGAGAAGCAAGATTTCATCATTAGAGACTGTGACAGGGTCGGCGGTGATGGGGAGAGAGTCTCTGCGAAGGACTTCGTCCTCCACCGCCTGGATGTGTGAGGGATCAGCAGGTTGCGTGCTGGGCGAGCATTGTGCGGCAATGCTGTCAGCGAAGCATTCGGCTTTCTCTTCGACTTCAAAGGCAGTAGTGCCATCGGGACGAGTGAGAGGAGGAACGTGAGAGGCGGTGTCTACGCGTAAGGCTTGGGCCATGCTATAGTACGCTTGGTGGAACGAAGAGATATTCGCCATGAGATCGTTCATCTGAGCGTCTCGGAGTTCCGCGAGGCAAGACCTAACTTTACGTTGAAGCTGATTCGCAGCTGTTCTATAGGCGGGCGTGGGATATTTCTTGGCTCTCCGGAGAGCCGCGTTCTTAGCTTTAATAAGATTGCTAACGGCTAAGGGAAGCGTGGGTTTGCCTTGCTTAGCAACCTTTTCGTTGTCACTGATGGCTGAGTTGATAGCATCAGTGAGAGAATTTACTAATGAATCGATTTTATCCGGGCTATCTAATTGTTCGGGAGAGATCGCGAGTGGAGAGTTCGGAGCCTCTAAGGCTGAAACTAACGTATTTTTAAAACCTTTCCAGTTGGTAAAGGTCTTAGGAGATGAGACGTTATCGTTCGGTGGTCCTAGCTCGATGGAAACGGGGCGATGGTCGGAGCCTAGGTCATCGAGCGGTTCGATAGACCTTAGATCAAGATTGATTCGCTTGATAATTGCAAAGTCGAGGATGTCAGGAGAGTAGGACGGGTTGTTGGGATAGTGAGTGGGAGTGATGGGGGATATGAACACAGATATTAGTTCTCGGGTCATGGTTGTTGATATTTATGTATTTTTTTCTGGGTTCCCACCCAGTTCGCTGTATGGTCATCCAAAACACAAGTTCTGCATATTTTGGGGCCATACAAGTGGCCGCAAGGGCGTTGAGGACGCCGGGGCTTGTTTCGAGCGCTTCTTAGAGCGCTTCTTAACTAGGGTGAAAGAGGGTGGCTCAGGGCCAGTTGGGGTGGCGTCCGAGGATGACTCGGTCGCGGGTGCGCGCTTGCGGCGCGGAGGGGCGTCTACTTCGCACTCCATGTCACTGAAGGAAGGGGACGCGGGAGGGCCTAAGACCAGAGTGGTCTGAGTGGCCTGAGGGGCTGAGGTGGCCTGAGGGGCCAGTGTGGGCATTAACGCCATGAAATGAGGGATGAATGTTTCTAGGTTACGAGCCATTCCACAGGGCACATGCACGCCTTGTTCATGGAGACTATCTAATAGCTTTATCCTAATCTCGTCAAAGCTTAGGGAAGCCATTGCGCAGGGGTTGGGGAGGGACAACAATATATAAATATATATACTATGAACCTAACAACGATGACTAACTTCCCAAAACCACCCTACACGCAGTAGGGCAGTTGAGGACGACGCGGATAACTTACTCGAACACGAAGACTCGAAGTCCTGGAACGCAGATCTTGCCGGAGCGGCGACGGCGACGCAGGTCGGCGACGTCGGGCAGCAAGCGGCGAACGAAGATTCGTCGTGAAAACGACGGTTCTATGAAATTTAGGAAATACGGTACGAAGCCTGAGTCGTGAAAACGACCCCTGAAAATTGGGATGCTCAACTAGTGCGGGCACTAGAAAGCGGAAAATGCGTCTGCGATCGACGTGCGAACAAATCCGCACGCAAACCGAGACTCGTGAGACAGATTTTGAAAAACAATACTCAAATACTGAAAAAAAAACATAAATGCAAATAATCGATACATCTGAATACCCTAAAAACATATAATCACATGTCGAAATGGATCCTTGAGCGTAGGTGTTAACCTTTTAGCTTATTTTCAAAGTTTGTCCGAGTTACCGACTCCAATATAAAGTTTGTCAATATTTTCCTTGTAGTCCGAAGCCCGACACTCTTTGATTGGGCTGCTCGGTCGGGCGAAAAATAAAGTTCTCCTAGGTACGAGACGGGTACAATACCGGCTCACGTTCTTATCATGATACAAAAACTTGGTAAGCTCTAAGGTTTGATTAATTGCGACTTATCATCATATAGTTAGGTAGGCATCATTTGGTTGTATTGTTGAACGAAAGTAACAATGAAAATCAAAATAAAAAATATAAAAAATATTAACTTTAAAGGACAATTACTGAGAATATAATAAAACTTAAGTAGAAAATCTACCAGTTAGTGGCATTAAAGTATACAACTTAAGTTAAATTGTTAATTATATATATTGTTAAGTATAGTTTCGAGTAGTTACATATGCTTTGGTTTGCTTAATGGAGTACCAACGACTGTTTGACCTATGTTTAAATGTCACAAAACTCTTAGATGTACACAGTATACACACGACCTAAGAAATACACAGAATTATACACATATAAAATAAAATACAAATTTAACCTCAAGAATCGGATTGTAAGTTTGTATAAAACTCTGTTCGTTTTTGTTTTATATTTTGTACAAATATTCATATGGTCCTCCCATCGAAATTTTAGCATAGTGAAACATTAAAGTGTACACTCATTTATTATAATAGTCTAGACGTCTAGCCCGACTCTTGTGTAGTCCAAATTTCACCACCTAATCCATATTAATTGTTGTTTGTATTTGTTAAGATTGAATCACTGTGATGTCTCAAGTGGTGATTATTTATGAGATTAATAGCCTTAAATATAAATTTTGCTTAGCAAATATAGCTTAGATGAAGAAAGGATAAAGTATTGATTCGAAAAAGAAAATCTATAGACCAAGTGTCCATTTGATGGCTTTGAGTGCGGCCGTTAGCCCTGTGTTGTTTCTTTATTATATTTACTATATCTTACTCTAACTTACTCTATTACTGAGAAACTTCAGCTCAGCTTTCAAAATTGGTAAAGAATTTCAATATCGTTCATATATATAGAATAAGGCTCCGATCCTGCTGGTATACAATAAAGTCGAACGATATTAGCAAAACCGTCTCAAGAGCCTCAATGTGGACTACAAAGGTGAGTCCGTATTTGCAGCAAATTGTTATTGAACGATACATGCTTTCAGCGACTTTACGGTATGATAGAGAATGAAATGAAAAGGATTTTCTTTGGATAGTTCATAATCTCCAAGGGAAAGGTTAACCTGTAGAGTTCACGTTAGGATTTTAATATTTTAGTTTTTCGTTATTTTGTTTTACAGTTTTGCATTATAATAACTTGTATTTATGAATAAGGCAAAAAAAATTGTTTTTGTTATTTACAGAACAAAATATATGAGCCTACTATTGTGATGTATTAATGGGAATCATTCATTTTCACAGTCAACATTTGTCATTTCATAATTTTAATGACGGCCATGAATACAAATGACGAATTTGAAACCATGTTGTATATTTGTACTTAGTAAGTTAAGACTGTATCAAGCATTTAGATTACACCTAATTATAATAAATGTGATAAAAGATAATTTTAGGATCTCCGAAAATATATTTTTTAATTAGTTTTAATTACTGCTCTGGTTGCTTAAAGATTTAAGAAATTTTGTAATAGAGGCACATCTAATAGCTTTATTGGAAAACCTAGGTTCCTAGGTTCTTAGAACCTATAAAAAAAACATTAACAGTAAAATTAACCTGTAAAACTTAGACATAGGTGTCACATGATTCAACACGATGTATAATAAATACATTTACAATTTTGAAAGATCTCCCCTTGATCAGAAACCTTTAAGAGTAAAATATAGTTTAATGAAAACTCATGAACCGTCTTCTAGAAGTTAGTTAACTAAACAAGACAATAATAATAATTTTTTTACCTAAATAGGTACAGCTGCCAAATATTTTTTTGCCGTCGGTGCTAGCTTTTGTATGGAGGTGCGAGCCTTAACTTTTTTAGTTTTTTCTGTTTCCCCCCCTTGATAATGACAGCTTCAAGGCACTACCTACTGAGGTATACATCCCTTTTGCATGAAATTTACATTCTTACATTTCTTAGTTAACTTGCAGTTTAAGGTTGGTGCCAAATTATTTCAATAAAATTATTTTATTTTTCTTTTTTAATGAGAGATACAACTAGTAAATTCAGATTAGACTGTGAGATTTTCTTGTATTCATCAAAACAAACAAACACACTCAGAAGACTTTTCTTGAGAATTGAACCTAATTTACCCTAAACACGATGGGGTTACAAGCCATTACGTATACAACCTAGCCAATCAAGATCTTAAGCACCAGGTGTAATGAGTTGGACTCATCAAAATAACCACGGGAGCCCAGATCGATCAAAGTTATTCTCATAAATGGCTTGTTTATATAAGTGTGCTGTTTGACATTGTAGAGTTTTGTTGTTTGCGTCCAAGTCCAGTCCAGGACATCTTTGACCATAGCAATCGACCGAAACAATTCTTATAAACCTTTGAAGATGAGGAGTTTCGTTGTATGAATCCATGTCCAACCTAGGATGTCCGTGATCACAGTTACGTAGTTTTCTGGTTTGGTATTGTCACAAACTTAAACAAAACATTAATTATCAAACATAGTAGTTCCATGGCATATCGCTGAAGTCTAGGGTCCAGCATCCATGAAATTATAACCCGACCAACGGGACTCAATCTGAACGCAATTCATTAAAATTATCAAATTTATTTAGTATATAACCTCTGAGTTATCAAAATAAAAAAGGATATTTAAAATCAATTTAATGATTAAAGGAGTAAACGCGTAACAAATATACAAAAAAAACATATATAAGAATTGATAACACTAAAAAAGAAATCACTATGCGAATCGGTTAAACTGTCACAAAAGATGTTGATCCTTAAACAATACCACAAAATGCAGTATCATATTTATCTTTATCTGAACTTGTTTGCTTTGACAAAAAGAAAATAGAAACTGGTTTACATCTCTCAAAGAGACAGTAAAAAGGTAAAAAGGAAGAAACAAATAAATACATTCATACTTTACGAAGGAATCAGTTCAATGTATACTAAACAAATATTAAACTGTTTACGTTGGTGAAAATTAACATATGTAAAAGAGCTTAAAATTAAGTAATCTCCGGGAGTTTTTCTCAAATACTATTTACCGATTTATATAATTTTTCGTTCAAAACCAGATAAGTGATCGAAATTGTTTACGCTAGCGCTGCACTTGATTTCAAGTTATTATTCTTAACTACATAAGGCTTTTGTGTTCTTTTGAAATCTTTTCCTTTTGCTGTTTAGGGAATGAACTGAATTCCTAAGGGGCGTGTGTAGTTAAAATTATTTTACTCATTCTGAAACCATTTGACTTTGGTAACATTTCTTTGGAAATGTTTAAGACGGATTACACACATTTCCGATACTAATTAATACCAGAGACTAGTAAATAACTATAGACTGACCATCTCCATACAAAAAATCGTGACTCGGAAAAAGCTCAAAACCCAAGCTATTACTTGAGGTCACTCTGAAATAGCTTGGACCAACCTTGTCGTCTTTAATTTTTATATGAATTATTGACAAGAAACGTAATGCAAAATATTTGTATTAATACAGACTAAAACTGCTAAGCTGCAAGTAGGATTTATTCCTTTCCTGAAATTGGAAAATGTCATCATTTTATATCATTGATTTTGATAATTTTACTCAATAATAATAGGTAGATAGTAATTTATTCTTACTTTATAGATGATAAAATAACAACTACAAAAGACCATAAACATACTGGTATTAGTTTATTTTGTTCAGAGACGCCTGGCCACTACCATCCTCCTTATTTTAATTGCCATAATAACCTATTTTTAAAAGCTTTTATTATCACAGTTGTGATAAACGCACATGTTATACGATATATGTAGCAGCCAAAATGTAAGCCTAATCAAAGTCCATAAAATTTGCAAGAGTCACAGTAGGCGAGCAGAAATATTGTGAATTCAAAGAAATGCAGGGAAAAGTTCCAAAACAAACACAGACCCATAGTAACAACAATGAACGACAAAGAATTCAAATTGTCAAACAAATAAAATGTTGTCATAAAAAGAACAAAAAAAGTTGATGGACAAAGAACATTTTTTTAAATAAGAATCCAGCAAGAAGATATTTTTTCACTACTGCAAAATAGTTATGAGTTTATATGCTATATAAATAAAAATTATGCACTTATTAAGTCATAGCTTTTTTCGATATCAAGAAATAAAGTAAAATATTATATACCTATTAATTAAATGCACTGAAATTCATTTTATTATTTTAAGGCAGATAAGAACAAACTGTGTAGAGAATGCTATATTTTTGTAAGAAAAATTATATACTGGCAATACAGTAACCCAGTAACACTACAAATAATATCCGGGGTGGTGTAAAGTTTTCTGTTACTGTATTATAAGAGCGGCAACATAGCATCAAATACAATGCACTAGCTGGCAACGTCTGTTGTCGCCTGATACCTGCTGATAGTACTTGCAATGAAATATCAAATGATTTTGTAAACAACGCCATCTTAAGTTTTTTTACGTATTATTTTGACTAAATTTAAATAAATTGTAAATCTAATACAACTAACGCCATCTCTCTATCTTAAAAAAAACTATTTTTCAAGTCACAAAATTTTGTTAGACATGGTTAGTCTATAGTTATTTACTAGTCTCTGTTAATACCTAAAATAGCTGTTCTCTATATATATATTATTATAAACAAATATTATTCTAAAATACTTGGTTTTAATAGCGCAATAGGGATTACGTAAATAACTACAAAATGAGGATTCTGAGTTGACAGGTGTTTCTTAACCCAAAAGTCTTAGTATTTAATACATGCACAAAATAATATTTTACATTTTCCATGACTCTTCGGTCAGTAACTGCGTTAGTACCAATCTCGTAGTAACTGACTTATAGAGCCGATTATATTTTAATTTTAAAAAGTTTTACAGTGTTTCATTTCTTAATTAGCCAAATAACTTTAAGATATTTTTTATTATTAACTTATTGTGTTAAAATATTGTCTTCGTTAAAGTTTTGAACACATAGTTGAATTGTTTTTTGATTTGGACTAAAACAACCACTACTGTTATTAAACGTGTCCAAACGTGAAGTTTGTAATCACTTTAGGCTTTAATAATTAGGGAACATCGAGGTCCTTGGTAAACTTAAGCAATTTAAAGACTATAAAATATACTAGGCTTTATTCAATGGATTTACGACTTTGTATAGCTTACAATATTATATATAAATGAGCAGAGAGCGCTAAAGTTCTGCGAATCTATTTCGTTTTAGTTCGGAACTATGCGAATTCCTTTTTTTTGTTCAATTCGTTGACCAATTAAGACATTCACCAAAAAGAATATTGCATAATTGCTAAACTATCGTCTACATCGAAGTGCCTTTGGAACAAAATTCATATTGTTTCACGTTCATAATAATTGGAAACTCACCTTTATCTCGCCAAACCATAAATAATATTAAATGACAACGTCACAGCTCTCAATGTAGGACATTCACCATTCCTAATGTATCTGAGAGCCATTCCCACATTGTGTGATAGGTGTTCTACTCCAGTTAATTGTACCATCTATTTGGTCCCGTATAGCTAGGACTCTGTACATTAGTGATGTTGGACGATGTGATAAAGGGTAACTTGAATGAAATATCTCGTCTGTACGTTTGGAATTTGATCTCAGGAGAATATAGTCCAGAGTTTCAGTGTGCCATTAAATCAAGTAAGAGCAAAGTTTCATGGTTCGGAAGGTACACGAGAAACATACGTTTGTTTGCAGTTTTATTCATGTATTTGACGGTTACGAAATAGTTTTTTGAGGTAAAAAAAGAGTTGTCTATGTGTTCTTGTAGGTTAAATTTTAAATAATCGTTTTAGCCGTTTCATGCCTTACTCAAAATTTGATCTGACTCGAAAATGATGTCCAAATCCTCACGTACTTACACCAAGTTCTTGACAACCAAAACAGAAAGCTTTTAAGCTTTATTTGATTACACTTTAGGAAAATTATATATGTAGTTTTTAGCCTCTCTTAATTTTGTTATTCTTTCAATTTTTGGAAAGAACGTAAATCCGAACAAGCCATAATAGAAGTAAGGAATGAAAAACATATAAAAATCTTAAATTTCATTTAAATCATTAGGGAATGGCTATTCATGTAAATACAATAAAATACAATAAACAAGATGTTTCTTATAACTATTTTCATATGCCGGACATAGTGTTCAACAGTTTAATATCTTACTTAGACCGGTGTTTAAAAAGAGGGACCTGCATGAGTTTGAACAAATCCTTTGTCAACTGGTACCAGTGCATAAAAATGAAACTGATTATTTTAACAATAATTACTTGTTTAGTGTAGGAATTTAGTAGGGCACTTTCCAGTAGGTACTTTAAAGTAAATATGCTTAGAGCGTGTAATGTGAAAACGTCATTCACAATTACGTCAGCAGAAAAAAACCGAACAAACGTATTTTACGTATATACCGCACCGTTGATCTATAGTATCTATAGCGTCTCCTACCAACCTTCAAATCCGTCCGAGGTTTTCTCTCCAACGACCTAACATTCGATTACTCGTGAGAGATTTATTCAAGTCAAGTCAGCATCGGAATTGACCGCACTGGGCCTGATTTGCGGCTGCGACATGCGTCGTAAGCAAGATTTGATTGAGTGCCGACAAGCTGCTATATAGAGAACGAATATATGATGGTAAACCGACATGTTCAAGAAAATATTGAGATAGTTCTATTACTGATAAAAATTTGATGTGGCGTTTCCTTTTTTTTTCTTTATAGAAGAACAAATAAATAAAAGATGTTCAAATGAAACTTCAAATAATATTATTTATTTTCGAGGTTTGCTATATTTCGGTTTCAATGTTATAATGTGAAACAAATTATAACACGTACTACTATTATATAGCAATATAGTAGCAAAAAGGTTTTAAGGCAACACAAAATTTACAAATTCCTTTCACTATTCATTTGCAAAAAATATCTATCATGCAAAATTAGTACCTGGACATTCTGAAACATATATTATTTTATATCTCGATTAATAGGTTCTGTTATCATTTTCCTTTGTCATACTCCATAACAATATGGTAAACATCTTATGATCCTAACAATAGGATATACTTGACAATATGTTTAGTAATCATAATAATACTAATAAATCCCCAGACAAACACGGCCCCTACCTTGTATGGCCATATCTTCAATACCCACCGCGGCGACTTCAACGCCAGCTACCCCGGTGCCTACAACACCCGCTTCGGCCCCAACTTCTGCCAAGGCCAAGGTCCCACCACCCGTGTTCCTTCGGGAAAAGGGTAAATGGTCCGAGGTCTCGACTTTGTGCAAAGAGCACAAGATCCTCTACACCCGAGCGACCAACTCGGGTGAATCTATCAAAATCACTGTCTCGTCGATAGACGACTTCCCAGCTTTGACTAAGCTCCTCACCGATAAGCAATATGCTTATCACACTTATGCTCTGTCAGAAGAGCGTAAGTTCAGAGCGGTACTCCGGGGAGTCCTGTTCGAATTATCGAACGAGGCTATCCTGGAGGATCTGCAGTCCCAAGGCTTCCCGGCACTCGCCGTGCATAAAATGCACAGCAAGTACGGGAGGCGTCACCCTCTCGCCTTGGTGGTACTCACCAACGTCCTTAAGTCCAGGGAGATCCTTAAAGGGGTTAGCACCATATGCGGCCTCTCTGGGATCTCGATCGAGGCGCCTCATCGCCGCGGTCATCCCGGCCAGTGCCATCGGTGCCAGTTGTACGGGCACGCGGCGGCCAACTGCCGCGCACCACCCAGGTGCGTCAAGTGCCTGGTCCCTCATTTCACAAAGTAGTGCAATCGCACTCCTGAATTTCCCTCTCCTCCCGATTGCGTGCTTTGTGGCCAGTCCGGCCACACCGCAAATTACAGGGGCTGCCCTCGAGCACCCCGTTGTATGCGTTCAAATTCTAAGAGGGCGGCACCCAAACAGGCCCCGCTCCTTTCCCAGGAAAACTTTCCGCCGCTGCGTAGTCGGGTTCCTCCGGCTGCAAAGCTTACCCAGCCCAAGCCTGCTCCAGAGAACTGGAGGCACCGCCCCGCTGCACTAGCGAATCCCATCCCGGCTCCTAGCCCATCCAATACCACTCCACAACCCTCCGTAGCAGACGATATGCGTATCGTCTGCGACGCTATCAAAAGTGTTGATGTTAGGGAGATTGCAGTCCTAGCCCGTAAACTTAGGGCTTCACGTACTCCGACAGAGCGTTTGCTAGCTCTGGCGGAGCATAGTTCCCTTCTCAATTCATTATAGGTTAATTTAAATGAATTGATCCCTAAATCATGCTTCGGCCGACCTCTGCCCAGCCCCGGCTTCACTGGAGGCTGCCCAGAACGGCCACCAACTCATGTCCCTTTGAGCACCTTCAGTGCAACTTTCACTACAGGCGGAAGACCCGCTAGCGGGCCTCCGCCAGCGCGCCCAACTTCCCGACGGGTGTCGCTTCCGATGAAGGCTAACGGTAAAACGAATTTTACTACAGCCAACAGGTGGTTTTTAGTGGGTAGGTGCCATTCTGGTGAGTCCCACATAACCCCCCGCAGAGGACTTTACCTGCGGGCGGTATGCATGACGCATCTTCCACCTCCCTCCCGCGAGGGTGCCTCGGCAGTAAAAAAAAATCTGTCTTCTGACACAACGAACACTGCAAACATGCTTAATAAGATACAGCATTCGTTTAGTACCTAAATAAACAACAAACCCCAATTTTATAATTAACAGTATGTCAAGCGTAGAAAAAGAAAACATTTTTTACCGGTAAAAGAGCACGCAATTCAACTGTTGCCTCTGATGGTAAGTGACAACCGTGCTCTTAACTGTGGCATTCTCAGGACGATACGACAGTCTCGGTCTGCGTGCGTTCTCGAACGAACGTCGATCGCAGACGCCTTCCCGCTCTTTTAGCCCCCGCGCTAATTGAGCACCCAAATTTCACTGGTTGTTGTCGTAATATATAATTTCATAGTTGTATACCGTATTAAGTTTCTAACGCCGTTTTCACGGCGGACAGTGGCTCGTTAACCGTACTTCTAATAAGTTTCTAACGCCGTTTTCACGGCGGACAGTGGGCTGTTAACCGTACTTCGTGGAACGTGAGCTTCGTCGACGGAATTTCGTCGTTCCAGGTGCCGCGAGTCTTCGTGTTCGAGTAAGTTATCCGCGTCGTCCTCAACCGCCCTACTGCGTGTAGGGTGGTTTTAGGAAGTTATTCATCGTTGATAGGTTCATAGTATATATATTTATATATTGTTGTCCCTCCCCAACCCCTCCGCAATGGCTTCCCTAAGCATAAGGGAAATTCAAGATCAGCTGATCGCTGCTCACGACGCTAAAAGCTCTTACTGCACCCCTAATATGATTCATACACTTCAATCCTTTCTCCCTCACATCGAGGAATTGATTTCCAAACTGGTCCTTCAGGCCACCCCCGTCCCTCAGACCCCCCAGACCCCTCAGGTCTTAGGCCCTCCCGCGTCCCCTTCCTCCAGTGACATGGAGTGCGAAGTAGACGCCCCTCTGCGCCGCAAGCGCGCACCCGCGACTGAGTCTTCCTCGGACGCCACCCCAACTGGCCCTGAGCCTCCCTCTTTCACCCTTGTTAAAAAGCGCTCTAAGAAGCGCTCGAAACAAGACCCGGCGCCCTCGACGCCCGTCCCTACACCCCCTGCGGCGTCTTCAACGCCAGCTGCCCCGGTGTCTTCAACACCCGCTCCGGCCCTAACTTCTGTCAAGGCCAAGGTCCCACCACCCGTTTTCCTTCGGGAAAAGGGTAAATGGACTGAGGTCTCGGCATTGTGCAATGAGCACAAGATCCATCACACCCGAGCGGTAATCTCGGGTGAATCTATTAAAATCACTGTCTCGTCGATAGACGATTTCCGAGCTTTGACTAAGCTCCTCACCGATAAGCAATATGCTTATCACACTTATGCTCTGTCAGAAGAGCGTAAGATCAGAGCGGTACTCAGGGGAGTCCCGTTCGAATTATCGAACGAGGCTATCCTGGAGGATCTGCAGTCCCAAGGCTTCCCGGCACTCGCGGTGCATAAAATGCACAGCAAGTACGGGAGGCAACACCTTCTCGCTTTGGTGATTCTCGCCAACGTCCCCAAGTCCAGAGAGATCCTGAAAGGGGTTAGCTCTATTTGCGGCCTCTCTGGGATCTCAATCGAGGCGCCTCATCGCCGCGGTCATCCCGGCCAACTGCCGCGCACCGCCCAGGTGCGTCAAGTGCCTGGTCCCTCACTTCACTAAGGAGTGCAATCGCACTCCTGAAACTCCCTCTCCTCCCGATTGCGTGCTTTGTGGCCAGTCCGGCCACACCGCAAATTACAGGGGCTGCCCTCGTGCACCCCGTTGTATGCGCTCTAATTCCAAGAGGGCGGCACCCACACAGGCGCTGCGCCTTTCTCAAGAAAACTTTCCGCCGCTGCGTAGCCGGGTTCCTCCGGCTGCAAAGCCTACACAATCTAGGCCTGCCCCAGAAAACTGGAGACAGCGCCCCGCATCGAATCCCATCCCGGTTCCTCGCCCATACAAACCCACTCCTCAATCCTCCGTAGCAGACGATATGCGTATCGTCTGCGACGCTATAAAAAATGTCGATGTTAGTGAAATCGCAGTCTTAGCCCGTAAACTTAGGGCTTTACGTACTCCGACAGAGCGTTTGCTAGCTCTGGCGGAGCATAGTTCCCTTCTCAATTCATTGTAGGTTCATTTAAATGAATTGATACCTAAATCATGCTTCAGCCGACCTCTGCCCAGCCCCGGCTTCACCGGAGGCTGCCCAGAACGGCCACCAACTCATGTCCCTTTGAGCACCTTCAGTGCAACTTTCACTACAGGCGGAAGACCCGCTAGCGGGTCTCTGCCAGCGCGCCCAACTTCCCGACGGGTGTCGCTTCCGATGAAGGCTAACGGTAATAACTACAGCCAACAGGTGGTTTTAAGTGGGTAGGTGCCATTCTGGTGAGTCCCACATAACCCCCCCGCAGAGGAATTTACCTGCGGGCGGGTATGCATGACGCATCTTCCACCTCCCTCCCGCGAGGGTGCCTCGGCAGCAAAAAAAAAAAAAAGACGATACGACCCACCAAAGTAACAGGTCTAAAGACCGTAGTAGCAAAATAACTGTATAACAGTTACGATAGATTTCCACAAAGTTATGCTAATTATTCTATTAATTATTTATTTTTCACCTGTTTATTAAGTGCTTTAATCAACTTTCACTTATAGTTTACGAAATGGTTGAACTGTTGCTCAAACCACGTACAAGTAGGTATTTCTTTTTGTAATACTCGTCTGGGGTCGTCTTGTAGGTCAACTACAGCCATTCCTATTTATATCTTTTGCGATGCATGTTATTGATTTAGTATTTGGCTTGGCGCTAAAATCGTTATATTGTTACCCGAAACTTGAATAAGAACTTATAATTTATTACATTACTATTAATTTAGTACACTTATAATTTATAAATTTCTGGGTTGTCTGGAACAGATCACTCTTTTACTGATAAGCCGCCCATATTGCTTTTCTTATGTGTATGAATGTACATAATATATACATTATGAGGATGTATATAGACACATATAACAATCTCTAATCAATAGGTATAAATAAATGTATTTGACGAGATGTTTTATCATGACCATTTGATAGAGCCCAACATCAAAAGTTTGGCTGTTAAAAATAAGGGTGGATCCCGCTTTATCCCATGAATATATAAGGAAAAATTGGCTGAAGTGATGTTTTGTTACATTCACCGAACATCATATGCCGTTCTTTTTTTTTATTTCTCACTAAATATGTTATTATCAAACTATATTATGCAGTTGAAGGTTGTTGAAAATTAAAAATTCCTGTTATTTAATTATTGTCGAGTCTTAACATTCTATTTTACGAGTATAGTAAAATTCTTATAAAATAGTATATTATTTTTTAATACGTCCCCCAATTTTAAGTCAAGTACGCCACACAATACAGCGCCATGTCCCAAGTTACGAAGTTTCAAGCGGCTATGGTGTTTGTCCCACCGCCTCGAGTCCGTTCGTATTTACCCTCTCGACTGCAAAAACTTACAGCAAATGAGTTCGATTAAGTGGTTCACAACATGTTTTTCTTAGTTTTGGTTTGCTCGAAAGATTCTAAGAAAGTTGACTCGGGAATTTTTTGAGATGTTCTGAGTTCTGTTTTAATTCTTATAATACAAGTGCAGTTGTTTTTCTGTTTATTATTTTATGGTAGCTAAGTTACGCTTATAATAAGATTCTGTGTATTTTTTTCTTATTGTTGCATCTTTATTTTATCTATCAGTCTTTTTTGTAGTGATTAAATAAACAGAGCTTCGATCACAAATGAAAACAAGATACACAGTTTTATACAATAACAACTTCTTAAACTGTCTACGGTGTTTTAGAAGTTTGTCAAGAAATGACAATTAGTGCATTACAACTCATGTTGCCAATCCAACCCTACGTGCATCATTTAAAATTTCATTTCAAAAGCCAACTTAATACTTAAGGCTTCCGCGAATGCTCATTTAGTGAGGACTTTTTTAGCAAATGATATTGTAATTATATTTTAGATGTGTTCAAAGAAACAGAGGTAATAAACTGATTGCTAATAAAATTAACTTACAAGAACCTTTAGAAATACTCATGTGAATTTGCTCTACTTTAACTGTTAATATACCACAGGAGAAAATAAAAATCTGACTTTTTGGCGTAGTAGTCGCTGGTCTCCTTCTCTTCCCAGATTTTCCAATTGGATTCCGTGGATTTAAATGTCAACACATGTATTTACTAGCGGTTATTAAATTAACATTGTGCAAATTTACACATGTCCATTTCGATGACGGCTGAGTGCCGTAGTGGGTAGTAGCCCTGCCTCATACGCCGGAGGTCCTCGGTTCGAGTCCTGATTTGGGCATTCATTTGTGTGATAAACACAGATGTTTAAAATCAAATTCATATATTTATTTTTCAACACTGACAGTTACTTCTTGTTATTGACATCAAATAAATCATGACTCTACCATCAAGAAGATGAACTCGTAAGAAATTTTACGAGTATAATTATTTCAAAATAAATTTACATTGTCTCTTTATATCTATATAAAATTATTCTTATCTGCATCTGTTAGCTCGGCAAGTCTCCCTTCCCTCAACTATTTAAACGACGAACACCCTCAAACGGCACCCGTTCACAAGCTCACGCGGGATCCAACCATGTTTGTTCTCATGGTTGTTAATATTAATAAATGTATGTTTATTTTAGAGTTCCCCCGCCTCCAGTTTGTTGTATGGATATCCATAACACAGCTCTGCTAATCTTGACGCGTATTTGTCTGTAAAAAACAAAAACAAACAAAACTTGGCATAATTTTTAAAACATCGCGCTTAAATATTCGTTGCTGGTTAAATACTTCTTCATTATATTAATGCAAGATTTGACATACAGATTGTTTTCTGTTGTAAAAATTGGTAAATGTAACGTGGGACGAGGTAAAATTTAAATCCATGTCTACGTATGAAATCAATAAGAGACCCGGAAACACTGTAATTAATATAAACCGACATCACACGTTTAGGCAAGGAAGCATCAAAGTAATTTGACACCCCATTATTAATAACAAATTCACAGACGCACGTTATTCATACATTTAATAACTATTTAATGAAAAAACAACCAGATACTGAAGGTTACCATCTTTATGCTTGTATTAATAATTAATGTTTGGAGTACCCTCACTAATTTATTAGGCTTTCCTTCTTTAGAAGTTTCATAATAACTTCACGTTTGACTAGGTACAGTAGGTATAGGATTTCAATAATCACAAAGTTTGGTATTGATCTTTGTGAGGCGAACGCAGTGAAGCAGTCAGTAGTGTAATTGTATTGAACAAGCTTATCAATTGTTAACAAGTAATTAGTGAAGTTGTGTTATTGATTTTAGCCTTTAATGCTTTGTTAATCGTAAACATATGATTAACTCAAATTTGCCTATGGCTGCATTTGCGTATCCTGAAAGCTGAATTGCACAACGTATATGAAAATTTTCAGGATGATTGCCTGAGAATATATGGCCTGAAATAGGCCTTTTGTCGAAGAAAAAAAACGAACTGGGTTTTGCGTTTTTTCAAGCAATTGAAAAGACTTACAAAATACCTCAGATTAGCTTTTATGAAAAGTATAAGTATGACAATTTTATATAAGAGTCTGTGAAAGAGTGAGAGTCTTTTCAATTACAGTTACCCTTAATCGTTAAACTTATAAACCGTTATGGCCATGAAACAGATATTTTTTGTAATAGTCTACTTAAATTTCGTAACAAACTTATGTCCACAACCACAAATTAAACAAATAAGGTAATTTATTGTAAATCAAATTTCTGTTTTATATACGTTGTAATAAATAAATAATGATAATGCTGAAAGAGCATTGTTAAAACTTAAGTGAAAATGTTTGTAATCCACAAATTTGTAATCATAAAATGCATTACTAGCTTAACCTGTATTTGTTTATATTTTTTCTAGTTCAATAAGTATGTGGAGTTTACCTGTAATTGACTGAACAATTACTGTATTTCATGTAATAGTTATAAGTGAATGTTTTGTTGTATCAGTTGTTGGTAAACCTTTAATAAAATTCGAGTATGACAAGCTGTTCAAGGAACAACACGCAAGACTTTGAACAATACGTTGACTTGAGCTAAATAGGATTATTATATTTTCTTTGTTATAATAATTTTATTTTATTCTTAATATTTTAGGTATGTAGCTTTTTTGCATTAATAAATTTTGTAGTTACCATATGTTAAATTATTTTTATTGTTGCGATTACTTAATTGAAGTTAACAATGAATGAAAATGAGGTGTTATATATTTTTGAGAAATTAAGTAAGTTCTCTTGATGTAGTTAATACATCAAGACTCCATCCACTCTAACCATTCAGTTGTGTTTCATAAATTTCCAGAATACCTGTAAATTAATTAGCTCTGTACTGAACTTTCGCTTCTTATCTACTTAAAGAAGGTAACGCATAAATAATACTTTAAAGAGAATTGGCTTTTATTTTCACAGACGAGAAATTGAACTAGCTCGGTTTTCACGCAAAATTGAATTAAAGATGTAAAATTTATGAAATGAAAATGGAGCATTTTTTGCGCGAAGGCACATTTTTTTTTCATCAAAATCGTATTTTTTGTATTCCGACAATAGGTATAGGTAAATAGAAGACGGAAATTTACTCATCGCCGATTTTAACTGAAAACTCGTATGCTGGAATACCAATGATGGTTTGGACTCCGAGCACATTAGCATTCAAACCTTCCTTCACAGCCCAAGAAATATTTCCTCTCGTTTGACCCATTTTTATTTTACACTCTACTGAATAATGCAGAACTTAAACTATTTATTTAAAAGCATATATAATATTAATCATTGTTTAGTCAGTCATTTCATCATTTTACATAACTTTTTTATTGCATTTAGTTTTTGTCAAAAATATGTACGTTCAAACTTTAAATTATTGGGACACGTTATTTGTTACTCTATTAAAATGATGATGTATAAAAAGGCCGCGCAAGCGGGGACCCTTATGGGGTCACCCGCTGGAAATTACGTAGCATTGAAGGTGCTCAAAGCACTGAAGGTGCTCAAGGAGAATTAGAATCAGAATTAGAAATTGCGGCCTGAAGGGCTTCGAGATCGGCTAACAGTTGCGTGGCTACGTTCGTGTGCGCATTTCTCGGCCTAGCGACTTTTAACTTCGAATCTAGGACAGGGGTAGTATTTGAGACGGACTCTCGAACTAAGGGATTGGGGTGGGTTTCGGAGCGTTAGAAGAGTGGCAAAGATTGGCAAGGCATAAGTCATGACGGGTCTACCGCAGGTCTTAAAGAGAGTTCGTTGATTTCTAACAGACATTTTACTATGTCTACCTAACATACTATTTAGGCGGCCTAAAGAAAGACGGGCGAACGTGGGGATCGTCGACGTTACGACGGCGTTTGAAGTCGAAGCGAATTCAGAACTCTTGTCTTGGTTCACATCGATACGCCATTTTTGAAAACATACACCGAAGGCGTTTACTGCCTTTTGGAGTCACATCACGGCCTTTGGTGTAATAGTACGAGAGCTAGCAACGTCGGGAAAACAAGCATTTCAGGTAGGCCAGTTTTTAGATATGCTATCTCTCTCACTCCCCCGGACGTCATACGGGCTATCTGGCTGGCGGTAGTGGTTGCGTTCATCAGTGCGCATCCTACCTGTACAGGTAAAATATCGATTTTTCAAATCATTTTAAGAAGTTATTATTATTTTTTATTATTTTTATTGAATTTTTCGCAACATGAATCTATTATTGCCAGATATTTTTATCGTTGTTTAAATTGTGCCAGACGCTAATTTTGAATTAAAAAAAAATTTTTTTTCAAAATATTTCAGTATGGCTGAAATTTTTATATGATGTTATTTAAGTATCTAAAAACCTAAAATTAATTTGCCAAACAATAATTCGATTGTTTAACCTTCAGCCAGACCGATCTAAAAGTGAAAAGTGATGTGGTACCATTTTGCTTGGTCTAGGAATAGTTGTCGAATAAATTACAGAGAAAGAATTAAAAACTATTGAATTAATTGTGGATTAACATAGCATTAAAATAATTATTTATTTTTGTGCAAAATTAAGGTAATAATCAATCTCAATGATGAAAGTAAACAAAAATTATATTTTTAATCCATAATTGTGTCACAAAAAACGGAGGCATCTTGATAATTATCATCATCATCATCTTCATCACTGCTGTCATTTTCATTATCATCGTCGTCTTTTGGATTATCATCGTCTTGTAATAAGCTATTATATGTAAAAGAATGAAAAATTTTATAATCTTTCGGCAAAGAAATTTATTAGTATTTTATTTTCAATTTTTACCTTTAATGATAATGTCGGCAACTAATGATGGTAACTGCTCTCCAACAAACCAGATAAAATCATATTTATCGTCATTTATGGTCCAGCCAGAAGCTTGCGGTGATAGAGATGTTGGGTGTTGTAAATGAGCATTTCTCCAAAACTTTGTTACGTAACGAATTCGTAGTAAATGCTGATACAATTCAGCTTTGCATGGTGGTAGGCTTGATGGATCAAAATTACGAAATTTTTTTTCAAAATTATCATCTGATTTTTTAGACCGACAAGTGTTTGAAAACAGATGAAACCGAGCTTCATTGACGTTCCAAGAATCACGAGCTCCGTAAATGTGACAAATAAACTTTTCTAAGATCTTAAATGTCTCATCCAGCAATTCTTCATCATCTGTTATAATATTTTGACAGGCTAATTGATACTCTTCTGATTGCTCTAACAGTTTAAAAGGTCGAAGTTTACCTTTCCGGAAAAAAGCTGGTGTGTAGTCGCATCCTGTGAGTGCATGAAAGCACGGTAGAGCTTTCGATAAAGAATTCCCTAGAATTTCGTGCACTTGATTGACGCTTATAAATCGCTCATGATTCCCCACGCCCAGATTTACCCAGATTTTTAGTGATGCATTCAAATGATCCATGTTACCAAGAAGTATTATTAAAATAGCTGTGTCTGAGCAGCGTATCACAACTTCACCATCGACATTTATTTGGCAAATGTGATATATTATTCGAGAATCGGCTTCTTCGTGTTCTTCGCAAGACAGTGAATCTTCAACAGTTTTAATAACTTTATTACTTTCAACCCGACCAATCCATTCCAACATGCCCAATCACTTTTCACTTTTAGATCGGTCTGGCTGAAGGTTTAACAATCGAATTATTGTTTGGCAAATTAATTTTAGGTTTAGCCATACTGAAATATTTTGAAAAAATTTTTTGTTAAATTCAAAATTAGCGTCTGGCACAATTTAAACAACGATAAAAATATCTGGCAATAATAGATTCATGTTGCGAAAAATTCAATAAAAATAATTAAAAAAAAAAAAAACTTCTTAAAATGATTTGAAAAATCGATATTTTACCTGTACGCCAGCCAGATAGCCCGTATGACGTCCGGGGGAGTGAGAGAGATAGCATATCTAAAAACTGGCCTACCTGAAATTCTCTCTCGAAAACGTTGCTAGCTCTTAGACGATAAAGGGCGGTGTCGGTGGCAAAGAGGATTTTTATTTTATTTTTTTAATAATAATTAGCAGGCGTTTTTCTTCCATCTCACCTGATGGAAAGTGACGATGAAGACGAGGATCATACACGCCTGTCCAAGACGTACCTATTCACTCTATACTTTAAAGCTTCAAGTGTCAAATCAATTCGTTCGATCATCGACTCTCTCTGAAATTGGATCTGGTTTGGACTCGCTCGCGCATTGGACACATATCTCTCTACAACAGTGCTGTCATTGGCGTAACCAATAATGCCTTCCGATAAAAAAAAGGTCATTAATGTGCAGCAGGAATAATGTTGCAGAGAGAACAAATCCCTGAGGTACATCGGCGTTGATCGCCATCCGGTCCGATGAGAAGCCATCGACGACAACTCGAATTGACCGTTCCCTCAGGAAATCAGAAATCCAGTCGCAGAGCCCAGATGGTATGCCATACGCAGGAAGCTTGCTCAAAAGCCTTGGAGATATCCAAGGATATGGCTATTGCCTCTCCATGCCCTTTCAAGGCCATGCTCCACAGATGCGTGACGTACACTAGAAGGAGCTCAACGCCTTTTCATGGGACCGGAATAATGTATAACGATATTACACTAACTAAGGAGGTCGGCAGTGATGGGGAGAGAGTCCCTGCGGAAGACTTCGTCCTCCACCGCCTGGATGTGGGAGTGTTGAGTGCTAAGCGAACATTGTGAGGCAATGCTATGAGTGAAACAATCGGCTTTCGCTTCGTCTTCGAAGGCAGTAGTGCCGTCCAGACGAGTGAGAGGTGGATTCTGGGTGGCGGCGTCTACGCGTGAGGCTCGGGCCATTCTATAATACGCTACGTGGGACGGGGTGATATTCTCCATGAGATCGTTCATCTGAGCGTCTCCGAGGTCCTCGAGGCAAGACCTGACTTTACATTGTAGCTGACTCACAGCTAATCTATAGGCGAGCGTGGGATAAAACCCCCTGAATGACTCGTGCATTTTTTTGCCACACAGCCTTCATCTGAGCGACGACCAATTGGAGAAAGAGACCGCGCTAGCGGGGCCCAGAAGGGGTCACCCGCTGGGATTTACATAGCACTGAAGGTGCTCAAAGCACTGAAGGTGAATACATAGCACTGGTGCTCAAATTGAAAATAAAAATTGAATTAATTCGAATTTACATTAGAATTAGAAGTTGCGGCCTGCAGGGCTTCGAGATCTAGTGTTAATTGCGTGGGTTCGCCAGTGTGCGCGTTTCTCGGTCTAGCGACTTTGAACTTCGAATCTATAACTAATTCAAGGGGTAGTATACGAGACTGAATCTCGAACTAAGGGATTGGGGTGGGTTTCGGAGCGTTTGAAGAACGCCTTTGAGAGTGTTTTGAGGTGCTGCTGCACTATAGGTAGTTCAAGATCTCTGTGCAGTTCTGCGTTGCGCATGTACCAAGGTGTGTTTGTGGCCCTGCGGCAGAAGAGATTTTGAACTACCTGCAGTTTGTGCAGGACGGAGGGTTTAGCGTGGGCAAAGTTGGCGAAGCATATGTCATGACGGGTCTAACGCAGACCTTGTAAAGTGTACGTTTGTTTCTGAAAGACATTTTACTTTTTCTACCTAACATGCTATTTAGGCGGCCTAAGTAGTGACGAGCGAGTTTCGAAACTCTTTCGACGTGTGGCTTGAAAGAAAGCGTCGGCTCTAATGTGACGCCTAAGTATTTAGTACTGCGCTTCCAGGGGATGGGAATGCCTAGCATTCTAACGTGGAGATTGTCGGATATACGACGGCGTTTGCAATCAAAGTAAACCGCAGAGGTCTTCTCTGGGTTCGTATCAATACGCCATTTTTGAAACCATGCACCGAGGGCATTTACAGCCTTTTGGAGTCTGGTGGTGAGAGCCGGGACACTGAGGCCTTTGGTGTAAAGGGAAGTGTCATCGGCAAAGAGGGCGAGTTCGACGCATTTCGGCGGGACGGAAATATCGTTAGTGTACACGGTGTACAGTAGAGGGGCGAGGACTGAGCCTTGAGGGACTCCGGCCTTTATGAGACGGGGCGCTTTAAATCGAAATGTGCGGTCTTTGAGAAACGACGCGATTATTCTTACTAGGCGATCCGGTAAGCCGGAGAGTTTATAGACGAGACCGCTGAGCCAGACTTTATCGAAAGCCTAGGCTACGTCAAAGAAAACTGCGACTGTTTTAAAACGCCGCGGGTTGAAGCCGTCGAGTATGTACTCGACGATTCGATGGACTTGCTGAGAGCAGGAGTGCTTAGCGCGAAAGCCGAACTGATGGGGAATAATGAGAGGATTGCCATCCTTTCGAAACAGATGGTTCCGCAATCGAGAGAGTATGACTCTCTCAAGAAGTTTAGACATTGCCTTGAGGAGGCTGATGGGTTTGTGATTAGCCAGGACATTCAGAGGTTTACCGCTTGGGAATGCTTATGATTGTCGCTTCTTTCCAAGCTTTTGGAAAGTAGCTAAGGTCGAAGCAGGCATTGAATATAACAGCTAACAAGGTAAGCACCTGTTGAAGCAGGTGCTTAAGTGCGTGGTTGCAAAATCCCATCCGCACCCAGAGCTTTTTTGGACTTTTGACTTCTAATGAGAAGCGAGATTTCATCATTAGAGACTGTGACGGTGTCGGCTGAAACTTACTTTTTTTCAAAGCCTTTCCAGTTTGTAAAGGTCTTAGGAGAGGTGACGTTAGGCGGACCTAGCACGAGGGAGACGGGGCGTTGATCAGAGCCTAGGTCATCGAGCGGTTCGATAGAGCTGAGATCGAGGTTGATTCACTTGACAATTGCAAAATCAAGGATGTCAGGAGAGTGGTACGGATTGTCGGGATAGTAAGTGGGAGTAATGGGAGAGATGACGTCTAAGTCGAGTTGCTGAGTGATGTTAAGGAGAGTGATACCGCTGGTGTTGGTCGATAAGCACGTCCAGTCAGTATGTTTGGAGTTAAAGACTCCGAACAGTAATGACTGAATGGCCGAGAGCGAGAAGGGCCTTAAAGTCGCTGTGGATTGTTCTAGTGCCACTAGGTATGTAGACTGAAGCTATGATGATGGTCTAATGACCAATCTACACACAGTGGCTTCCATGTTGAGGAGAGGAGGGGTAGGGAGAGGACAGCAATGGAATCCTCTTTTTGTTTTGTCTTGTTTGAGCTCAGGAAGGTTAGAACTATGGATACGGGCGTTAAAAGGAACTAGGGATATGCCCTTGGGTTTAATACGACCGGACGCGAGATGAGCAGGCCTAGACATTATGTTTTTATTTAAAGGATTTGTACTAAATAAATAATTTACAACGAAATGAGTAGCGAGTTATGCTCGGCTAACGCGAAGAGACGCTCTTGAGGAGAGCAGGCGGCTGCGAGTACGGAAATTTCTCTAATATCGACGTTTTGGATAAAGTCATGTCCTCAGCCAACGACAACTGAGGGCCTACGGGAGCTGGGATAGGTAGGAAAGGTGGAGCGGCCGGACGCTGTCTCCAGGAGAGCCGGAGTAGGCGTCGGCTGCACGGGCTTTGCTTCCGGGGGAGCCCGGTTGCGAAGCGACCGAAAGTTGGCGGTAGTTAGCGGCGGTGCCGGTTTAGGCGCGGTTCTCTTTACAGAAGAGCCCGGAGCGCGCGGACAACCCCTGTCGTTGGCTTTATGGCTGGACTAGCCGCACAGCACACATGCAGGGGGGTAAGTGGATTCGGGAGTATGAGTGCACTTCTTCGTAATGTGCGGATCTAAGCACTTTACGCGCCTGGGAGGGGCTGAGCAATTAGCCGCTGCGTGGCCGTAAAGCTGGCATTGCTCAGGGTGCCCACAACGGTTGGGACGCTCGACGGAGATGTTTGAGAGTCCGCAGATTGTGCGAGCCACTTTGAAGATTTCTTTCGAGTTGGATGTGTTTGAAAGGATGACGGGAAACTAACGGGAAACGTTTGCCGAAGTTGGAGCGCATCTTGTGCACTGCTTCAGCCGGGAAGCCCTGGGACTTAAGGTCCTCAAGGATATCATCGTTTGCGAGCTCGAACGGGACGCCCCGTAAAACTGCGTGGATTTTACGCTTCTCCGGGAGGGCGTAGGTGTAATAAGCGATTTGCCTAACTGATAAGAGCCTAGTGAACGCGCGGAAGTCGTCAATAGTCGCAACCTGAATCTTAATAGTATCGCCTGCGTTGGTGGCTTTAAGATAATTGATTTTGTGCTCTCTCCGGAGAGCCTTGTTCTTAGCTTTAATAAGATTGCTAACGGCTAAGGGAATCGTGGGTTTGCCTTGCTCAGCAACCTTTTCAATATCACTGATGGCTGAGTTGATAGCATCAATGAGGGAATCGACTAACTAGTCGTATGGGAGTATGGGTCAGGTAATTTAAGTGAATTCGTTTCTGAAAAAGCCTGACCTGTAAATTTATAAAATATATTTCATGTCATGAATTTATTTTGTGCTATTTTCACAGCCAGCCAGCGAGCACGCCACTCAGCTGCTGGTAAGTGGCAACCGCACTCGTGGACATGGTTAATCGTGGGTATTTTTGTTTTTTAATATCGTTAAAACTAAAGGAAATATTTTTTTTAGTAAATCCTTATTTCTGGACTTGGTACACAAAACTACAAAAACCACCACGCAGTCCTTACAGAAACCGAAAAAACAGTTCTTACTTTTGTGATAAAAATTTAAACCTTTCACTATACTCAACCGCGGGCTTTATCATATACTTCTAATAGAGAGCAAAAAGCTGAGATAAATGGCGTAAGATCATCAGGATCAGCAGTTATGGGTACGTCTCAAACATCAATTCTTGGTCCTTTCAAATTTTTTGTACGAGTATATACTCAATGATCTGCCATCCTTAGTTAAGAATCAATGCAAGGTCACATTGTTTTTGATGATCTATCCATTTTATTTAAAATGTAAGACAAGAAACTGACTGGCAAGCAATAAACGATTGCTTCTTATATGCCAAAAATTCGTTCTCAGCTGATAATTTACTCCTCATAGAAATTTAATTCCCCAAAAAGTTTAGATTGCGAAATTTCTAACAGGTAAAGATTGTAGTTAAAAACCAAGAACTGACTCCTGTAAACTCAATTATATTTCTGGGCATAACTTCAGATGCCAAACTCAACTGGGAACTGCATATTGATGGGTAAGCGAAAAGGCTAGGCTCTTAGGAAAATTTGGAATAAAACCACTGCTCGGTTTGTGTATTTCAGATACTTTCATAGCCTCATGACCTCAAAATCAGAAAAATCAATAATTTAAAATCAAGACCTAGAAAATTTTATGAACAAAAAATTTATGACACTCTGTAGTTATAAAAAGAATAATATAACTTTTATAACTACATATGTTTATATGTAATTTCTTTATAATGTTAAATTTTTTTTTTGTTCCCCTCCGCGGGAAGGTCAGGAGGATAAAAATGCTCTGACGCATACTCTGGCGCGATTCCAAAGTTAAGTGGAACTCGTCCCGACGCCTACCAGAACCATACCCACTAAGAACCCCCTGTCGGCTCGTGCATTTTTGCCACTCAGCCTTCATCTGAGCGATGGCCAATTGGAGAAAGAGGCCGCGCTAGCGGGGCCCTTAAGGGGTCACCCGCTGGGATTTACATAGCACTGAAGGTGCTCAAAAAATGAAAAGTAAATAATAAAACATTAAAAATTGACAATTAAATTAAATTTGCATTAAAGATTTACGTTAGAATTAGAATTTACGTTAGAATTAGAATTTGCGGCCTGAAGGGCCTCGAGATCTAAAGTTAATTGCGTACGTTCGCTTGTGTGCGCGTTTCTCGGTCTAGCGACTTTGTATACCGAATCTAAGACAGGAGCAGTATATGAGACTGAATTTCGAACTAGAGGATTGGGATGGGATTCGGCGCGTTTGAAGAACGATTCTGAGAGTGTTTTTAGATACTGTTGTACTGTAGGCAGTTCAAGATCTCTGTGCAGGTCCGCGTTGCGCACGTACCAAGGTGCGTTTGTGGCCCTGCGGCAGAAGAGGTTTTGAACTACCTGCAGTTTGTGCAGGACGGAGGGTTTGGCGTGGGCAAAGACTGGCGAGGCATATGACATGACTGGTCTAACGCAGACCTTATAAAGCGTACGTTTGTTTCTGAAGGACATTTTACTTTTTCTACCTAACATACTGTAAAGCCGGCCTTGGTAAAAACGTGCGAGTTTCGTTACTCTATCGACGTGAGGATTGAATGAAAGCGTCTGGTCTAATATGACGCCTAAATATTTGGTACTGTGCTTCCAGAGGATGGGAGTGCCTTGCATTCTCACTTGGAGATTGTCGGGGATACGACTGCGTCTGTAGTCGAAGTAAACCGCAGAGCTCTTCTCTGGGTTCACATCGATACGCCATTTTTTAAACCAAGCACCGAGGGCGTTTACAGCCTTTTGAAGTCTGGTGACGAGACCCGAGGCTCTGCGGCCTTTGGTGTAAAGGGCAGTGTCGTCGGCAAAGAGAGCGAGTTCCTTTCGATGGAATGGGAATGTCGTTAGTGTATACGGTATACAAAAGAGGGGCGAGGACTGAGCCTTGAGGGACTCCAGCCTTTATGGGACGAGGCGCGGAGAGCGTGCCTTCATGTTTGAAACGAAACGTGCGGTCTTTGAGAAACGACGCGATTATCCTAACTAGGCGAGCCGGTAAGCTTATTTTATAGAGTTTATAAACGAGACCGCTGTGCCAGACTTTGTCGAAAGCCTTGGCTACGTCAAAGAAAACTGCGATCGTTTTCTTTCGTTTCGGATAGAAGCCGTCGAGTATGTACTCGACGATTCGATGGACTTGCTGAAAACAGGAGTGCTTAGCGCGAAAGCCGAATTGGTGGGGAATTATGAGAGGATCGCCGTCCGTTGGAAACAGATGGTTCCGCATTCGAGAGAGTATGACTCTCTCGAGAAGTTTAGACATTGCCTTGAGGAGGCTGATGGGTCTGTGATTAGCCGGGATATTAAGAGGTTTACCCGGCTTGGGTATGCCTATGACTGTCGCTTCTTTCCAAACTTTTGGAAAGTAGCTAAGGTCGAAGCAGGCATTGAAAATGATAGCTAACAAGGTAAGCACCTGTTGAGGCAGGTGCTTAAGTGCGTGGTTGGAAATCCCATCCTACCCGGAGCCTTTCTGGACTTTTGACTTTTGATGAGAAGCGAGATTTCATCATTAGAGACTGTGACGGGGTCGGCGGTGATGGGGAGAGAGTTTCTACGGAGAACTTCGTCCTCCACCGCTTTGATGTGAGTGGGATTCGCGGGTTGCGTGCTGGGTGAGCATTGAGACGCAACGCTGTCAGCGAAGCATTCGGCTTTCTCTTCGTCTTCGAAGGCGATAGAGCCATCTGGACGAGTGAGAGGAGGGACGTGAGAGGCGGCGTCTACGCGTAAGGCTCGGGCCATTCGATAATACGCTTGGTGGGACGGGGAGATATTCGCCATGAGATCGTTCATCTGGGCGTCTCGGCGTTCCGCGAGGCGAGATCTAACTTTGCGTTGTAGCTGATTCGCAGCTGTTCTATAGGCGGGCGTGGGATATTTCTTGGCTCTCCGGAGAGCCGCGTTCTTAGCTTTAATAAGATTGCTAACGGCTAAGGGAAGCGTGGGTTTGCCTTGCTTAGCAACCTTTTCGTTTACACTGATGGCTGAGTTGATAGCATCAGTGAGAGAATTTACTAACGAATCTATTTTATCCGGGCTATCTAATTGATCGGGCGAGATTGCGAGCGGAGAGTTTGGGGCCTCTAAGGCAGAAACTATCGTATTTTTAAAACCTTTCCAGTCGGTAAAGGTCTTAGGAGAAGTGACGTTAACGTTAGGCGGTCCTAGCACGAGGGAGACGGGGCGGTGGTCAGAACCTAGGTCATCGAGCGGTTCGATAGACCTGAGGTCGAGGTTGATATGCTTGACGATTGCAAAGTCGAGGATGTCAGGAGAGTGGTTCGGGTTGTCGGGATAGTGAGTGGGAGTGATAGGGGAGACGACGTCTAAGTCGAGTAAGTTGGTGATGTTGAGGAGAGCTATACCGCTTTGGTTGGTTGATAGGCACGTCCAGTCAGTATGTTTGAAGTTAAAGTCTCCGAACATAATGACTGAACGGCCGAGGGCGAGAATGGTCTCAAAGTCGCTGCGCATAGGTTTGGTACCACAAGGTATGTAGAATGAAGCTATGATGATGGTCGGATGACCAGTCATAGCCAATCTACATACGGTGGCTTCCATGTTGAGGAGAGGAGGGGTAGGGAGAGGACAGCAATGGAATCCTCTTTTGTAGTAGATAGCAGTGCCGCCGAAACCGTCGCAGTTAGGCCTATCGTTACGTGTAAACGCGTACTTAGGAATAGCGAATCCCCTGGAGCGATTAGGAGTGAGCCATGTCTCCTGGAGAAGTAAAAGATCTGGGTCGTTGTTCTGAAGGAACAGTTTGAGCTCGGGAAGGTTGGTGCTAAGGCTACGAACGTTAAAAGATACTAGGGATAAGCCCTTGGGTTTGATACGACAGGACGCGGGGTTCGCGGGTCTAGACATTATAATTTACTTATTTACGAATGTATACAAAAATAAAGAATTTACAACGAACTTAGGAGCGAGTGATGCTCGGCTAACGCGAATAAACGCTCTTGAGGAGAGCGGGCGGCTCGCAGTTTGCGTGCGAGTATGGAAATTTCATTAATGTCTACGTTTTGGATGACGTCGAATACGGTCTTCATGTCCTCAGCCAACGACGACTGAGGTGCAGAAGACAGAGCGGGACGCGGCCCTACGGAAGCTACGGGAGCTGGGATGGGTCGGGAAGGTGCAGGCGGGACGGCCGGACGCTGCCTCCAAGACAGAGCCGGAGTAGGCGTCGGCTGAACGGGCTTTGCTTCCGGGGGACCCCGGTTGCGCAGCGGCGGGAAGTTAGCGGGAGTGAGCGGCGGCGCCGGTTTAGGCGCGACCCTCTTGACGGTGGAGCGCGGAGCGCGCGGGCAACCCCTGTAGTTTGCTGTATGGCCGGACTGGCCGCACAGCACACAGGCAGGGGGGGAAGTGGATTCGGGAGTGCGAGTGCACTCCTTAGTGATATGAGGATCCAGGCACTTAACGCACCTGGGGGGAGCAGAACAGTTAGCCGCTGCGTGGCCATATAGCTGGCAGCGGTGGCACTGCCCAGGGTGACCGCGGGGGTTGGGACGCTCGACGGAGATGTTCGAAAGTCCGCAGATTGTGCGAGCCTCTTTGAAAATCTCCTTCGAGTTGGGAGTATTTGACAGAATTACTAAAGCTAAAGGAAAACGCCTACCTCGGTTGGAGTGCATCTTGTGCACTGCTGTGACCGGGAAACCCTGAGACTTAAGGTCCTCGAGAATGTCTTCGTTACTGAGTTCGAACGGGACGCCCCGTAGTACTGCGCGGATCTTACGCTCCTCCGGGAGGGCGTAGGTGTGATACGCGATTTGATTTAACGAGAGTAACCTGGTAAACGCGCGGAAGTGGTCGACGGTCGCTACTTGAATTTTGATTGTATCGCCAGCGATGGCGGCTTTTAAGTAATTAATTTTGTGCTCTTTGCACAAGTTAGAAACTGCGGTCCAGCGCACTTTTTCACGCAGGAATACGGGCGGAGGGAGCTGAGGCTTCGGCGGGACGGGAGCGCAGCGCGTCACTGGCTTCAATGTGACCGACGGAGACGCGGTTACTACGAGCGATTTTAACGGCGCGGGGGCTGGTGTTGAAGACACCGGGGAGGGCTCGGGTATTGAAGATACCGAAGCTTTCTTAGAGCGCTTCTTGGAGCGCTTGGCGACAAGTTGAAAGGCGGGCTCAGGAGAGCCGGTTAAGGTGACGGCATCTGACGACGTGTCAGACGCGGGTTCGGAGTCGCTCCCGGGAGCGGTACGCTTACGACGCGACGCGTGAGAGGATGCGACCGATTCGCAGTCCATCTCGGACGAGGCAGGAGACGCGGGAGAGCTGTGGACCTGAGGGGTCTGAACGTTGGTGGCCTGAAGGGCCGGGGTTGAGGCCTGAGGGGCCGGGGACGCGATAGTTGCCTGTAAGGCCTGCGTTAGAATGTCATCTGATATGCTGACGCCGGACGCAACGAGCGCCTGGGCGAACGACCTAGCAAAGTTTACTAAGCTTTGCTGGTCCATTGGAGGGCTTGGTCCTACGATATATTATATATTAATATATAAGAATGCCTAGGTTTCCTAGCAAACCTAAACCTCCCTACCCACGGTAGGGGGGCTGGGGACGACGCGAAGTGGTGCCCCTAGCTCGGACAGCACTGTACCGTCACCCTGGGAAAGGCCCAAGTGCAATGGGATCGGGTCAGCTGGTTTCTCCTTAGCCTGAAGGGCCTTGGAAGCGCACCGGGGCAACGCTATCAGGCTTAGTTGTCACCGTTAAGTATCCACCTGATCAAACGCGAGTCTACTACGGAGTGTGTCGCCAATAAATTGACAACAAAAACCGGCCGTAGACCTGACGAAGTTGGGTTGCACTAAAAGTGCGGGATTGACTACGTTACGACCGGCCGGAGCCGGCCGCAGAGCGAGTCTCTGACTACGTACAGGCGCCAAGCGTCAAGTACGCAGCCAGAAAGACAGCCCGAGTCTTGCAAACCACTATCGAATTTAATCGACCGCGGTAAGCTCAACCCTGTTGTTGCTGCACTCACCGAGGTGAGGTTTTTAATGCGAGGGGTGCACAGAGTGCGGGATTGACTACGTTACGACCGGCCAGGGGCCGGCCGCAGAGCGAGTCTCTGACTACGTAGCAAGCGCCAAGCGTCAAGTACGCAGCCAGAAAAACAGCCCGAGCTTCGCGAACCACTATCGAATTTAATAAACCGCGGTAAGCTCAGCTCTGTTGTTGCTGTGCAAGAGACCGACTTACTTGCAGCCGATCGAAACCGGCCGCAGCGTAAGCCCTAAAGAGGCTAACAGCGTATGAGTATTGCTACGAGTTGACGTCGTGAGACGACAATCGTGACTCAACTGCTGGAGCGACCGCGAACACGTCCGAGCGGGGCCGGACGCAGAACGGATCTGAGAGTGGCGTTTGAGTATTGATACGAGAGAAGTCGTGAGACAACAATCGTAACTCGGCAGCCGGGAGCGACCGTCAACACGTTCGAACGGGTCCGGACGCAGATCGGGTCTGTCGTTAAATATTTCAAATTGGCTTGCATTTATTAGATGCGGCATCCGCGATTTAAAGATAAATTTTATTTCTTTTGTACTTGAAATTTATTTCTTTGAAACTTTCGAAAAAAGAAACAAGTTTCAGGTTCGCATGAAAGGTACAATTGAAAAAGTAAAATACTTGTTTTAACCAGTGCGCTTTAATAATTTGGTTACAAAGAAAACATTTTGAGTTATCAGAAGCAAATCTTAAAAAATGTCAAAGTCTACTATTCGATGTCACTATTGTTATCTTCGACTAAGCTTCATCCGTTTTAAATGAGCTATCAAAGGTAGCCATTGCCTTTGCCAGCACCCATACCTTGATCCCCAGCGGAATTGAACCTTCGACCTTCGGATCAACTTGAAGGTCACTTACTAACATTTGAACCGTACGGTGTGCTTATCGAAGAAAGTATTTGTTAAATTATTCATTGTAAGATGCTGGGCATTACTATTTTTTTTTAAACCAGTCAATAATGCTAAAAAAGACATAAGGTACGTTAAAAAATGTATCCTAATAATAAAAAAAACTTACATAGGTTGATTTTGGTTAACGTGGTTATTTTTGCATTGTCATCTTATTTTTATCAGTAGAAAAAAATATATATTACGAAAAAAGTGGTCGTCGATTATAGCATTGAATTTTCTGTCTATAATTATTTATTCTAATATTATTCAAATCTTTAATATAAATTTTCAATATTTAATAAATTTATATATGTGAATATTAAAACATAAGTGAAATTAGAAGGTGATCATATCTATCGATATCTCTAGGAATAGAATACAATGACCCAAATCAAAACAATTTTTTTGTACTTAAGAGAAAGATATGTTTTTCAACATATTATGTACATGCCTATAGTTATTCTCAGTTACATGTACTCGTTAAAGTTTTTAGGTCAAAATTACCCGACTCACAAAATAGCTTAACCCACAAGTTAGGAAGGCTGTTTGTATTCATTAATTTTGTATCCTTATTATTTTTACTTTTTAATTAAAACTCAGGATACAAGAAAAAAGTTTGTAATAATATACCTATTAAATAAAAATATTGTAAAAAGAATTTGTCTACATACTTTTGCATCATCATAACGGCAATTTTTCACATATTTCATGTTTAGATAATTTTGAAATTATTACCTTTAAAATTTTACGTGTAAGGAAGAGATAAACAGCTTAATTAAAATATTACAACATTGAAACAGCCATGGCTTTAAATTTTAAGGTTTATAACAAGTTGGGTTTTATAATATGTATTGTATACAGTCTGTGATTTAGTCAACTTAGTTTGATATATCAGCCTGCCGCAAAATAAGTGTGTGAAGATAAAAAATAAATATTTATATGAGATAGTTTATATGTCGGCACGAGACAATACAACAGTAGCTGATTTGACCATAAAAGCAGTCGTAGATGAACCTCACGGACGCCCCAACTTGTTTCGACTTGCAGTAGTAGTAGAAATTGCGTCTGGGTGGTTTTACAGTCCTTCCTTCTTTGACCACCGTAATAATCCAGTTTACGTGGTTGTGTTTCGATCAAAGGGAAGGGCTAGCCAGTGCTGGAGCATTACTGGAGTAAAGGACATTGCAACTAAAGGCTACACTTTTAATATCGACACAATTTATAAATGAAGCACCTACGACTAATGATGTCCGTAGGTGCGGATGCCACTAACCGACAGTTGGGTCGCGTAATCGTTTGCCGGCTACGAATGTAGTAAAAAAACTTATTTAGTTGATAATTAATGTCCATCGACTATGTTTATAGGTACGGTGTGAAGTTAGGTTGTTCGATACTTAGCGATATTCGTTTGTTCGTACATTGGTTGTATAGTTTTTCTGTAGGAAGTAAAATGGCTTCATTGGAAAGATGATGAAACGGCGAGCACCTTATTGCCTGAGAACTAGTCAGTTTTACTGGGTTTACGAATTATCTAAGCAATTCCAAACCACTGACATCTGAAGGTAAAACTGGTAAAATACAAAGTGTAACAAAATCTAAATATTATTTCATTGAAACCACGTTGTAAATCCCATATATGGAGAGGCCATCCTGAAAGTCCTTTCGAAATAAAGGCATATTGTTTCGTACATCTTCATATACATTGAATTTCTTTATACATTTTTTCCCAAACATTTAAATATGAGTTACATAAAATATCTTGCACGAAACTATTTCTTCATGATCCAAGGCTAGAATAATTACTCAATTATATTATATGGTCTCGCAAAAAGCCAGAAGAAGATTCGAAACTTCCTGACCATATTACAGTTCTTATTTGTTGTCGTACCCATATGAGTATAATATTAATCATATAATACCCACTTATATTATAAATTTTAAAAGGTCATCGATCATCATCTATATTAAAGAGTAATTTGTTCTGATATAAAGAGATCTTTGTCCAATTTCATCTTAAATTTATAATTTTAGTTGAGTAACTGTCGTTAAAAATCCTACATAACCAGATTGCGTGAATCGACCCTTCAAACCATAAGAAAAAATAACTTTAACAAAAATAAACATACACTACTACTAGACAGATACACAAGTTTTTTTTAGCTCCTTTAAAGCAAAACCAATTGTGTTAAAACCAAAAAACAGTATTAAAATTTTATTTGGAGAACAGCCTACAAAAACGCAGTTCTCATATCCCATTAACGTTTTTGCTACCTGTACGCGACCGTACTAAATTAGTAAACTTACCGACGCAGGTGTCGAACTCACTGCCTCTCCGTCCAAGTTTAATATAAACAACATGGGACTAAAAGCCTCTACGTACTTTGTTAATAGCGAGAACGATTTGGTACTTCAAAATTGATATACTTAGGTGAGCGGCGTGGTTGTGCTTACACTTTTCGGCTTGTTATAGGTAATGATATTATCTTGTTACGTATAAATTGTTGCTGGAATTCGTGAAATTTCTAGCAACGAAGTGTATTTTGAATACTTGGTTTATTTTGAATAAATTCGGAAGGAGGATGAGTATTTTAAGATCTATAAATGCGTTTTGACTGCCACTTTAGTATTAAGTAAAACTGAGTTTTCAATTTGATCGTGGCAGACCATTTTCTCACTTTTTTATATATGATAAGAGGTTTTTTTACTATTTCAAAGCAAAAGGCATACTTCTAACTAAGTGAGCAAATTAAGAAACTGGCATGAATACGTAATTTTGAATATTTTACATCTCGACGAAATTTCATACTTGAATTTCACCAATTTTTATATACAAAAAATACATAAATACGAAAAACTTAATTCCGATAGTCATCAACATGAATTTCAAAATTCCGAATTTTATAATACCGAATGGTTCAAAATTCCGATAATGAAAATTCCATGTCTCATAATTCCAAATTTTTCTTCTACAAAACTTCAAAATTCCGAAACTCAATATGTCAAATTTTAAAATACCGAACCATAAAAAATCCAAACTATTAATAATCCACAATAACATAAATTCGAATTCCGAATATTGAAATTCCGAATAATATTAGTTGCAATAACAAACGCCTTGTACAACTGTTTCTTTTTTTTGCTGCCGAGGCACCCTCGCGGGAGTGAGGTGGAAGATGCGTCATGCATACCGCCCGCAGGTAAAGTCCTCTGCGGGGGGTTATGTGGGACTCACCAGAATGGCACCTACCCACTAAAAACCACCTGTTGGCTGTAGTTATTACCGTTAGCCTTCATCGGAAGCGACACCCGTCGGGAAGTTGGGCGCGCTGTCTTCCACTAGCGGGTCTTCCGCCTGTAGTGAACGTTGCACTGAAGGTGCTCAAAGAGACATGAGTTGGTGGCCGTTCTGGGCAGCCTCCGGTGAAGCCGGGGCTGGGCAGAGGTCGGCCGAAGCATGATTTAGGGATCAATTCATTTAAATGAACCTATAATGAATTAAGAAGGGAACTATGCTCCGCCAGAGCTAGCAAACGCTCTGTCGGAGAACGTGAAGCCCTAAGTTTACGGGCTAAGACTGCGATTTCACTAACATCGATATTTTTTATAGCGTCGCAGACGATACGCATATCGTCTGCTACGGAGGATTGAGGAGTGGGTTTGTATGGGCGAGGAGCCGGGATGGGATTCGATGCGGGGCGCTGCCTCCAGTTTTCTGGGGCAGGCCTGGACTGTGTAGGCTTTGCAGCCGGAAGAACCCGGCTACGCAGCGGCGGAAAGTTTTCTTGAGAAAGGCGCGGGGCCTGTTTGGGTGCCGCCCTCTTGGAATTGGAGCACATACAACGGGGTGCACGAGGGCAGCCCCTGTAATTTGCGGTGTGGCCGGACTGGCCACAAAGCACGCAATCGGGAGGAGAGGGAGTTTCAGGAGTGCGATTGCACTCCTTAGTGAAGTGAGGGACCAGGCACTTGACGCACCTGGGCGGTGCGCGGCAGTTGGCTGCCGCGTGCCCGTACAACTGGCACCGATGGCACTGGCCGGGATGACCGCGGTGATGAAGCGCCTCGATCGAGATCCCAGAGAGGCCGCAAATAGAGCTAACCCCTTTCAGGATCTCCCTGGACTTGGGGACGTTGGCGAAAACCACCAAAGCGAGAGGGTGTTGCCTCCCGTACTTGCTGTGCATTTTATGCACCGCGAGTGCCGGGAAGCCTTGGGACTGCAGATCCTCCAGGATAGCCTCGTTCGATAATTCGAACGGGACTCCCCTGAGTACCGCTCTGATCTTACGCTCTTCTGACAGAGCATAAGTATGATAAGCATATTGCTTATCGGTGAGGAGCTTTGTTAAAGCACGAAGTCGTCTATCGACGAGACTAAGATTTTAATAGATTCACCCGAGTTGGCCGCTCGGGTGTAATGAATCTTGTGCTCATTGCACAATGTCGAAACCTCAGTCCATTTAGCCTTTTCCCGAAGGAAAACGGGTGGTGGGACCTTGACCTTGACAGAAGTTGGGGCCGGAGCGGGTGTTGAAGACACCGGGGCAGCTGGCGTTGAAGACGCCGCAGGGAGTGTAGGGACGGGCGTCGAGGGCGCCGGGTCTTGTTTCGAGCGCTTCTTTGAGCGCTTCTTAACAAGCGTAAAAGAGGGAGACTCAGGGCCAGTTGGGGTGGCGTCCGAGGATGACTCGGTCGCGGGTGCGCGCTTGCGGTGCGGAGGGGCGTCTACTTCGCATTCCATGTCACTGGAGGAAGGGGACGCGGGAGGGCCTAAGACCTGAGGGGTCTGGGGAACTGGGGTGGCCTGAGGGGCCATTGTGGACATTATCGTCATGAAATGAGGGATAAGATAATCTAAGAAACGGTACTTATCAGCATTTATAGACATGCCTTCAGCACCGGTACTATCAAGTAACTTCTTCCTAATCTCATCAGAGCTTAGGGAAGCCATTGCGGAGGGGTTGGGGAGGGACAACAATATATAAATATATATACTATGAACCTATCAACGATGACTAACTTCCTAAAACCACCCTACACGCAGTAGGGCGGTTGAGGACGACGCGGATAACTTACTCGAAAACGAAGACTCGAGGCACCTGGAACGATGAATTCCCGTCGACGAAGCTCACGTTCCACGAAGTACGGTTAACAACCCACTAGTCGCCGTGAAAACGGCGTTAGAAACTTATTATATGTACGGTTTAAATCCACTTTCCGCCGTGAAAACGGCGTTAGAAACTTATTACGGTATACAACTATGAAAAAATTGTGTAAAACTGCATGAGCACATCAATTTATACGTTCGAGCATTCAAGTAGTCAGCTGGAAATGAGAAAGTTTATTTAGTTTTTTGTGCCGAGTTATTTCTTGAGTGTGTAGGTTATGTAATGAAATGCAAATCCCTTTTTGGCGCTTTGCCGGCCGCTGCCACGGCACGCTCGCTGCGCTCACTCGGCTCGCGCTGCGTTAGCTACATATAGACTAACAGCTCCTCCTCGCTTCGCTCGTCGTCGCGCCTAATTTGTATAATTTCAAAATGTGCCTTATTAGTTTTAATTTATAAGATAAATATTAATTTAGATATAAAATCTGAACGTGAGCATTGAATTTTCGGAAAATAAAAATTCGGAATACCATATTTTGCAACAAAGCGGGTTTTTAATTCTTCGTACTAATGAAAGTCGGAAAATTAAAATGTCGTATTTATGAATTTTGATAAAATAAGAATCGTGGCTTTGAATAGTCGGAATTTAGTCTCATAGGGATTGTGAATATTTTAGTAACAAAGTGGGTTTTTAATAATTCGTACTAATGAAAAACGGAAAATTTAAATGTCGTATTTATTCATTTCGATAAAATAAGAATCATGGTTTTGAATAGTCGGAATTTAGTCTCTTAGGAATTGTGAAATTCGGAATTTAAAAAATCGGAATATTCAAATTCGGAATTACATTATTCGAAATTTTAGGTGTTCCCTTTTATTTGTCTCAGGAATATGCTGTACAGCAAAAAAATATGATTTAAATCTCATATTATCGTTTCGATAATTAATTAATTTTTATTTTTTGATTAATATTTATCATAGAATTAAGATGCCAATCAATAATGCTGTTTTAAAAATACGGTTATGGTATGGGCCTAGAAACGGCACCTCACGAAGTCATAGTTAGGTATTATGAAAAGGAATTTAGGGCAGCGGTGGTTTAGAGGGTAGCATAGCTTAGGTAAAAGGCATATAACTGGGAGAAACGCTAAGATTTGTTTTTGTTTTGTAATCTCATGGAGAAAGAATGTTTACTCTCAGTACAGGCAAAAGGAAGTGTCCAGTTACAACTATTATTATTACCTTCGATATACTCTCACTTCGATAGCTCACAAATCATTATAACCCAGCAAATACTGGTTTAATGCGATTAAAAGGAAGAATCGTTGAATTGCGTCAAAGAATCATGGGTCATTGAATTTATGGGAAAATTTATTATCACCCTTTGAAATTCTTCAATAGTAACGTACTTACTTAATCCGTTTAGTAACTCTGATTATTCAATGAGCTCATTTATTTATCTTAGCGTCCTTTTTTAAACAATTAAGTAACTGAAGTTAATTCTAATGTTGAAATTTAAATTCAATAAAAAAATGCTTGTATTACTTGAAATGCGCACAAATGAAATAGTTCAGATATCAACAGGTTATTATATTAAATATAATTGCAGTCATTCAAAAGCGTTCAAAATATTGCATTTGTTTAAAATTGGATTTCGTTATTAAAACCTTAGTCTAACACAATCAGTTGGGCACGATGCAATCATATTTCGTTATACACCACTCCAGCTTATAACGCAATTTTATTCCTATTTCTAAACCATATATAATGTTATTATATCCCCCGCATAACTAAAAATCTGAGACTCGTATAAAAAGCACCTTTAAAATATATGCATTCACTGGTATAAATAAAGCCGGCAGCGCTCTAGCGATGAATTGTATCTGGCTATTGTAAACAATCCTGGAAGCGTTAAGCGCTCGGAAGTGCTTGATAGTTCGTTTCTCGCTATTATCTGATATTCTGCATTCAGACAGATATGTTTGCCTATTTAAACGAATTTCTATAGTAGCTTTGTTATTTTGATTGCTCGTAAAAACTGTTTTAAATGTCCTCTCGTGTTAAGTCAGAAATGTAATCGTGAAATAAATAACGGATTCATTTAACGATAACATTTCTGACACGAATAAACGGTTGATGAGTGTAAATATATCTAAGAAAAATATGAGTAAGTTTCGAAATATTAGACTAGGGGATAATTTTTATATTTTTAAGCCTTATGTTTCCTTTATATCATTCCAAACAAATCAGCTGAAAGCTTTATGTTATTTAATGGTACCTCAACAATAACTATCCGTACCTAATGAAATTCAAAGTACGTTTTTTAAAGAACCTGTATCTAAGTTAGACAGTCTTTTATAAGAAGAATAATATTTAATCAATGAAGAAATTTTAAATATTCATTCTCGTAACAGAGGAATTATTTGCATAATTTTCAAGAAAATCAAGCTGTTGTTGGTTGAATTTGAAGGTCCTATTTCAACTAAGTTCTGGCAATGTCGTAAAGCGGAACGAAATAAATTATATCAAAAATGTAAATGTGGTATCGGAAAAGCTAGGAGATTTAAAACCTGAAATATTGAGAAATAGGTTTTACGTTTGACTGGATTTACTTTCATTAGAAATTTAAATTCTTTGGCTGTAAGTACATTCCGGGAAGTCAGTGGAGGTCCAGGCTAAGGCGCTTCGTATACAAAAAGGCGACAACACTGCAGGGGTTTTGAGTGCGAATCTAAGCCTCAGGCCTGTTCTCCGAATGTACTCACATTAGCTTATACACTTTATTTTCAAAAACAACTTCCGTGAGTTGCTTACCAAACATTAGTTGGCAAGTTTCTGTAACAAAAAACAACAAATTTTATTTTTCCGTTATACGCAATTTATTGCAAATGAGATTCCAAGTACTACTTGCAGCTACTGTATAATTTGTAATATTAAAGAACACTTAATATCTAAACACAAAATTAAAAGTAGTGACTGAGAAAAGTAGGCACACAAGACCTATATCAAAGAGGAAGTAAGGGCTCCAATAATTTCGAATCCATCCCAGAACGGAAACAATTTGGAGTGGGTTCGAGCTCTGTGGATCTAAATAGACATATGCCAGTAATTTCTGCATAAACGTGGTAGTGCCCTGGAGAGCACGCGATGCTTCGCTCGTACCACCATTGCAAACTGACTAATTTTCTGTGTAAATATCAGTATTCTAGTCGAAATAGTGCACTAAAACGATTGTGAGCGTATTTTTATTTAAAAAAAAGTGAAAATGTTGTTTTTTAAATACTATTCGTGACTTAAAATCATATTTTTATTTATGGAGGTAGAAAATTTCATCTTGATAATATTTTAAAATCTTTTAGCAACAAGTTGATTATACTGGGATAATTAAAGATTACTTTTATTGTCAATTTACTAAGTATCCATAAAAAAAGGCTTTATATTACTTTGAAATCGCTATAACTGGTACAATCGTTACAAAAATCACTTATTTTTAACGTCTTGCCACATTAAATAAAAAAAACACAAATAATCTAAACAAACATGACAAAATTAATGAAACGGAATCTAGGCCGAGCAATGTTGTTATGCCATATTTCGTGTTATTTATGGCAATAATTTTCTTATGCCATAAAATATTTGCAAACTCCAGTGGAACCGAAGTTGGATGTAAGCGGTCACGTACGATGTTGCTCTCGAGACTTCAATTTTTTTTTAAGACATCTACACGTTATGTATAGAGTAAGAAATGTTTTTGAATTGTAATGTTTTGTTCGATTGCTTAGTGAGAGTTTTGTATTCAGAAAATTATTTATATGTAGGTAATTTTATGTTTTATATATTTCATTCTTGTGTGTCAATACTATTAAATACAAATTGAAATTTCTCTGTATAAAATAGAAAATTAATCTAACTGTATTTTACTAAAACAAGTCGAAATAAGTTGTTTCTATAAAAACTCCATAGTACAACAATTATGTGCATATAATATACATAAAAATCTTACAAGCCATCTTGGGTCCAATATTGGAGCAAGCATTTTGAGTCCAAATATAGATTCTACTTTCTATGAACTTTTTTCTTGTAATTATTTGCTATAGATTATAAAGTAACATTGAACATTTCAAATAATTATGAAAAAAATAATTTGTAGGTTAAATTACTCTTAAAATAATAAGCGATGCCCACGGTTTCTCTTTATAAATAAGTACACCTGTAAATAAATTATTTCTTATTAATTAATAATTTTCATATTTTTTCCACGTAATCCTTTTATAAATACACACCCACTTCAAAATGTATTAAACATCCTTCCATTAAAATAGCTGTTGGTGTTTGAGCAAAACCCAAACTTCCACTTTTATAATTTTAGCAGGGTATAAAAATACAATTTTAAACAAACAATAACGAAAATGTTTTTAACATAACCAATGGGTAAAGCATTTTAGGAAATTCTAAATCTACATTGTAATATTTCTACAACGCGGATTTATATTAAAAATCCGCTACGAGGCTGTTTTATAAGTTCAAGGAAGTTACCACAAAAATTCCAAGCCATCTCCTTTTGTGCGAGCGGGTGGAAATACCGACAGTCGTCGATCACTGCGCGGAGGTATTATTCACTCGGCAGATAAGTCCGAGGCATACCTGAGAGGAGAGTAGACACTTCACCGGAGATACCGCAGTTGGCCGGTGGTCTAAGTGTTAAGATATTGAGGTTGAAAGGTGTGGCGTCCCCTGACGTGACCTACAGAGAATGAGTTTATCTATTCAGTATATATGCGTGCTAAAAGTAAGATCGTGATACGATCAAATATTACTGTAGGTCACACGTTTATTAAAGTATATAAGCTCATTAATTTAACAAATAAATTGTCACTCAACATGTAATCGTGTCTTAATTAACAAGCCTTTTCCTGGTCGTAATAATAGGTAAAGATTAATATTAAGTGAAGAAGGCTCTTCGGGGTACAACTATAATATTTTGTATACATATCTTTTTATTCTCCTTCACTGTGTATACATAGTATTAGGAATGTGAAAATTGTTAAGTCGATTTTATTTTAGCCGTGCCAAAAATGCCTGAATGGAATGAAATAAGTTTTTTTAATTAATTTTTTTTTTCTCAAAGAATACGTAAAATTCTTGGCGAGTTTTTGTTAAACAAAATATGCTTAAATGTTGTAAATGCCAATTACATTTGACACCGCTACTAATCAAAATGACATAAAAAACATAAATACTAAACTAAATAAACATTTGAAATATTACAATTCTTAAGCTCATCAGTTGAACAAAAATTATTAAATTTTGGATTGATTGCTCGCTATAAAACTACTAGGAAATGAATAGATATCCGCTCAGAGCTTCCAGATTAAAACAAGTGAAAGAAATATCTGGTAAATCGGCAATGGAGTGGGAAGGCGAGATTGGTCCCCGTTATTCGACATTACAATATATCTTCACTTTTAAAAAATACATTCGAATACCTCCTAAGTCGTATATCTTCAGATATTGTACATTTTGTTTTGAAAACGTTATAAATCAAATCTCTAGAAACCATACTGGGCAACATATCGCACAAAAAAATTACTGATTATATAATGTTAAATTAATTACACACATTATTAAAAAGTTATCAAATTCCGTAGCAAATAAACATATGCAGTTATTTTCATTTCATACTGTACATTATACGTTGCTGTCGAGGATATCAATCAATCATTATATACTTTTGACCGGGATTCATATGTTGAAAAAAATAAAACAGAACCAATATTCATATAAATATGAACTCAGTCTCCCATTTAAAAAAAAATGTACATTCCGTTGAACAGCGTAAAACACTTTCTTTATAATCGGATTAGAAAACTAAATTAAGCAACGGTGTGGATACGACTAAGGTTATAGATATAGGGTTATAGCTACAAGCGCCTTCACTAGCGACTTTTCATTAATCCAACCAAGACTTTAGAAGGGTTGGGCATTCAAAAGAAGTTTATTATTTATATCCAATGTTATCTTCTGCAAACCAACAACTAATCAAGTCAGAGTTGAATGGTTAATCGACTGTTATCTTACCGACAACAACCGGAGCCGACGGCTTAACGTGCCCTCCTAAGCACGGAAACAGGCTGGTAACTAAAGCCACTGGTGGTCATTCGTCGTAAGTTTTTCGCACCGAACGTTCCTTAGCTTCGACAATACTCTAGTGACAGCTAAAACTGTTTAATTAAAAATTTAAAATAATAAAATAAAGTATTAAATTATTCCAGCACTCTATAGCAATTCTTTTATGCAGAGACATTCAAGAAAAATGCCATCCACATTTAAAATAACCGAGCTGCATACCTCCAACAGAGAACAGGTAAACTAAAAAGAGGAAGGAAAATTAAAAATATTTTGACCAGGAGCCTCACTAACGAGCTACCCAGTAGACAGTTACAGTTCTTGTAACTGTTTTGAAAATGAATTTTTACTGGGGTGAGTCCAGTTAACTAGTTAAGTTTAAATTGTAATTGTATATCTACGTAAAATGTTTTAATACTTGAACATAACCGTTTAAAACTGTACTGAAATGATTGTGTACGTGCAAGTTAATTTCCGAGAATGTTTAAGACAAGTAAATAGGTGTTTCCTTTTAAAAAATGTCTCAATATAATTAGTAAACAAGTTTATGTAGGAAAATTTATTTTAATTTGTTTATTTATTTTTCAACATTGTAAAAGTCCTATCTTACTATTTTAATTTACTATTTGCATTTTTTAAGCTATAAGGTGTGTCTAACCCTCTTAATAAGGAGGTTTTATCAAACACAAAACAAACAAAACCTACCGGGTCATTTTATTAAATTTACATAAATTCATTTATAACTCTACAAAACATAACTGGTCAGATAAAAAGTCCAGATTTATTTATTTTTCTTTCTTAAAAATAAATGAATCAAAGCTTGCGTTTTGAAACTAGCTTAGCAGTTGAAGATCAAAGTGAACTTTAACCACATACAGAGCACAATGCAGTTTCCTATTCACCTTAGTCGGTTTTATAGGATCCTTTGCGCAGTACATTATTTGTGGCTGCATTTTGTGGTTTGCGGCGAATATGCTTGCAAATCAAGGTACATTGTATTCATGTTACTAACTTTATGGGAGGATCCTATACACATACATAGAAGGTAAGACTTAGGATTCAATTAAATTCCAAGTCTCCAATATTTATATGTTTTTTCAACATATTTATACGTTGTGTGCACAATAACACATCTTGAATGTAGGTCTCGACTCTCAAGGGTTTATACGCATTTAACAATCACAAAATGCTCTCACTTTCTTCACAAGTATTTTTGAGAGTCTGTCTACTTATTTTGAGGATATTCCGATGGGTATCGTTTTTCTTACTCGAGCTTAGACAGTAAGATAAATGCTTTTTATGCTCTTACTCGTCAAGGCTAAAGGTCTTCTGTGAAGGTTGGCACAATTTTCAGCAAAACGTAAATTGATCGAGATGGATGTAATGTTAATGTGATTTTTTTTAATTAAATGGATGAAACAGGCTTATCAAGTATTCTGTTCTAATTCCAGAATCTACAACCATCTACTATCTACACACAATCGTAGATAATGTGAGTTTACGTGTTCTATTTTGCAAGTACGTGCTTCTCAATACAGAAAAGTATGCACGCCAAAATTTTTATATCGGAAAGCTCGGATACAGCATATAAATTACCTTTCTGTGAAAGTGGAAGAACAAAAGTTGGTAAAGATGTTCTAGATTTCCAAGTTTGAAAACTAAGAAAAAGACAAATGAAATGGCAACGCCAAATAGTTGCAAAGGAAATAGAAATATAGATTCTGTCTGTTTCTTTCAAGATTGTTGTTTCTATACTTGAACAAACATTGATTGTTGTTTCTATACTTGAATAAGCAAACGAGTATTTTATAAAATTGGTTTAGGTTATTAGCATAAAATACGGTTAATTTATTTTTAATATTTTTTACTCGTCACGTTTGATGGTTAATTAAGTCGCTTCCTTAGTAAATCTATGTTAAGAAGTGCTCGTAAAGTAACCGTTAAAGTCTCTGAGTGCAGACCAAGATAACAAGACCAGATAACAATTGCATAAGAAATATCCAGTAGGGTTTGAATCCGTCCGTCCGTTTGAATCCGATGCGTCCTATATTTTAGAAATGATCAAGCTTTATATTTGCAAAATTGAAAAATAATAAGTGTAAAATTGAATAGTAAAAATTATGTTTGAAGATTTATTTTATTTATTTATTTAACAGTTTTTGTATGCACAGGTACGGTACACCTACAAAGGAACGGCTTATTTCTAAAAAGAAATCTCTTCCAGCCGACCTGTGAGAGGAGAGATTATTATATAACAAAGTAGTGTGTACCTAATTTAAACTCACATAAATTATATACTTAATACCGTAAATAAACTAACATATACTCATATACATATATAAATAAAATAAAATACAATAAAATATACACTCTAAAATTGTGTAAAGGAAAATTTATAAATGCCAAAACAATAAATAACTTAAATTTTAAAAACTACAGCTTTTACTCACGCGTTATTGGCGGAAAGGTCCAGTAAGTACAGTCGTGGCTGTACTCGGTCCTGATGATGGACTCCATACGAGTCCGAAACTAGTCGGACCTTTCCGACAATAACGCGTGAGTAAAAGCTGTAGTTTTTAAAATTTATCAAAATGACTCACTTAACATTTTTAAAATTAATAAATAACTTACTTAATAAGTATAAAGTAGTGGTCTTAAACTCTTTTTTAAAGATAAATAGTGTTTCTGACTCGCGGATTTTATAAGGTAGTGGATTCCACAATCTGACTGCATGAACGGTAAATAAATAGGAGAAAAAGTCTGTTTTATGTGGATGTATGTGAAGGAGAGTACGCTTATGTGCTCTGCATGGCGCCTCTTTCGAATGGGTAAAAGAAAATCGTTCGCGAAGATATTGCGGGGAGTTTGGATTATAAAGAACATTAAAAAAGAGGCAGAGGATTTGCATGTTTCTACAAAATTGGATAGAAAGCCATAGAAGTTTGTTACGGAACTCCGATACATGATCATGCCTTTTTTAGACCGAATATAAAACGTATGGAGAGATTTTGTAAATGTTCAAGCTTATTAAGAAGCTCCTCAGAGACATCTAAGTAGCAGACGTCTGCATAGCCAATGATGTGTAGGATGAGACTTAGAGCAAAGAGAGATTTTAGTCGAAAAGGGAAGAGAAGTTTGAAGGCTTTTTAAGGTATGTATTGAATGATGAACTCTACGACTGATTTCACTAACATTAGGTGGCCAAGAGAGAAAAGAATCAAATACTACACCCAAGTCAGTGAAATCAATCCGAGTGCCATCAAACCATCAAACACAACAGGAAGAAGATTGGATAAAGTAATGCAACCACGCATGTATCGACTACCCAGGATCATGGCTTGCGACTTGCTGGGATTTACACTTAATCCAAAAGACTTAGTCCAGTCACTTACGATTAAGATTGTTTTTTTTTCCAGTATATTGCTTGCTAAGAAATGTGTCAAGTCTTAAGAAAGGTACCTGATATTTGAACTCTACAATGACTCGTTAGAACCACTTTTTATGATTTTTAATCATATAATTTAAATTGACTAGTCTGCTTATATATATAATTTGGTCATAATCATTCCAAGCTTGTGATAACTGTCATAACTTGCTATAGTAGTGTTGATAAATTCAATAAATTTTTCATCAATTTTATGTGGTCACTGAATTTAAAAACATGCTTACAATCTAAAATACAGATTTTTACTAAACGTTGTGTGATATTCAAAAGAAAACCTGCAATATTTTATTAATATTAATATTTAATTATTTTTGGTGGTTATGTTTAACCCTACAGGCTTATGCCTAAGGCCCTCGGTACTGCACCCGCGGTACAATCTAACTACTACCTCCTTATGCATGGCTTCGTATACGCATGAGGGCAAATGTATTATTGCTATCGCAGGGCTTTCACTCCAGCAAAATAATATATTTGAATAGATACCTAATACTCATAGAAACGGGTGGAAATAAAACTTGGTTACGGCTAGTTAGCTTTGTAACCATCCCAAATAGTTTCGGAGATATAAGTAAAATAAAAATAAAAACTTTGAGCGCGATTTTCTCGGATTGTATCAGGACGTAGTTAATGCGTTTTTCATAAGCACGGCAGAACTGCAAGGGAGTCAATTTTTGACATAAATTTACAATGTGTATTACATGTTAGCTCTGTTCGCTCGGCAAGATAGCGTGTCCAAAAACTAAGCAAACGATGGAACTTTGTAAACGGCACTATATTTTTTTTTCTTCTACCATTTTCTACCAACGCGCGGTTTGTCGCTGACTGTTTTCGACAGGTTTTGGTGGGTTAGTGTTATTTCTCCTAATCTACCCTTTCTTTCTATTTCTTTTGTATATGTCGTTCTTTATAGAGTCGTTTCTTCTATGAAGCTTTCTTTTTTATTTTTATCTTATCATTTACAACTTCTTGTTTGTAATGTCCTCAATTTTTCCGCTCAGTCAACTTCTGCAATTTTCCTTTCTTAATATCTTTCTACTTATTAGTCTTGTATGTCTTATAATGTTAATACTTTTCCTATTTTCATAGGTCAACTCTATATCTGGTTTATATCCTATCTTTGTCTTTTCCTGTATTTTGTCACTGTGTTACGTCTTCTTATATATCATCAAATTCTATGTAATTTAATGGGGTTCGAAGTTTTTTTGAACCTATTTTCTTCCATTTTCTTTTAATGTGCCTTCATTTAATACTCCTTTTACTTATTCCCTTCCTTTCCATTTAATTTCTTATCCACGTCCTTTTCCATCTTTCTATGATATGTTGAACCAATCTATATCAACAATAGTTTAGCAACATACCTTCGCACCCGTATTTATTATTCAACAAATACTGCCTTCTCACTTCCGATTTTTCCCTTTTCTTGTCCTTACTATTTACCAATTACCACCATACTTGTTTGAGCCTTAATCCTTTCAAATTCAACGATTTGTTCAGGGTTAATTTCAAAACGTTATTTTTACGGTTGGTGGCATTGGTCTGTGCTATAATCCTATCCTCAACAGTACGCACAGTTGTCCTGGCGAGTGCGTCCCAGCGTTTCCGCACTGGACAATCAAGGGAAGGGCGGTATGGTCTTGCCAGTCTAATTTGGCAGCTTTGCAGTTTCTGCACGAAGGCGGCGTGCCAGCATTGTGTTCTGTGCAGTCCGCCTTAAGGTGCAGTCCGCCTTAAGGTGCGGACCGCCACAGTGGCTGCAGAGATCCGCTCCCTCCGTGTAGAAACGCCTGCCGTGACCATAACCCAGACACCGGGTGCATTGTACTAATGGTGTCGGGTCCTCAACCTTGATGCACTGTAAGTCAATATGGAGGGTGCCAAATTCCAGGGTTTTCCCCCATACTGCGGGGGAAATACTCATTACTATGTGTCGCGTTTGGAGGTTTCGGGCTTTCCGTCTATATTTGACACAACGGCACTATATTGTTCACTTAAACAGGCAATAAATAAATTTCACGACTGCGAGCACGTGGTGGTGGCTGCATAAAGGGAATAACTGTATTAGGTAAAATCAGCAGTATTTTCAAATTATTCAAAATCAAATATTTAATTTTCTTAAATCAAATCAGGACACTTTTTTATGTAACAAACTCCGTTTACTTGTTTCTTAGCCAATAGGTCTTGAAATACGATAATATATGCGCCAATGTTGACAACACCCGACTAACTACCAATGAAGCTAACGAACCAAGTCGAAGTAGATGCGCCAATGAGATGCGGTAAAGTCGGAGCGGAGAGTGTATCTTCTGTACGGCTTATCGCCAAAGTTCTCGGAACCCTATATGTATAACTTTCAATTACATTGAAATGCAAGCCACCAAATACTTGCATTTGAAATTACAACAAATTTAATAGAATTTAAGTAGCGTATAATAGTAGAAACAGTAATTTTATAAATCAATTGTTAATATTTATTAACTTAATACCCAATGATGTCAGTGGGGAAGAATATCATCAGTTGGATCAAGTGTACGTTTGCTGGCTAGTAATTTAAGGAGACATTAGTAAACGATTTTGAATTTCTCTAATATTTCACTTAATTAAGAAAGGTTAGAAACATATATAAACAAATCTAAACCCCTAAAGCCTCTCTCGCTCCGATCGCCGCCCAGTGCGGACGTGCAAGACCCCGTTCTCCGTCGTTTGGTCCCTTCCCGATACTCCGTGGCGCTCAGTCTACTGACGTCACGGTTTAGCGTGTTGGTTCCGTGCTACGGTTTTCAAGGTTCTTTCTACTCCCTCTGAGTGCTATCGAAGTGCGTATTTTTCTTTGCGACTAAGCCCCTTAGTCTTCAAAGTGCTGTGCTAAGTTGTGTTGTGCTTGTGCTGAGTGCAGTGTTGTGCCCAGCGTAAGTAGTCTGGTTTCAGTGCAAAGGATACTTAACGGTGACAACGAATTTGTACTGAACCAGTCCTTTTTATTTTTATTTATTTCTCTTCTCTATTTTATTTATTTTTCTCCTATTTTCATATTTATTTTTATCATATTTGTGTGTTTTCGTGTGTATTTGTCCTTTCTGTCGGTAAAGGTTGACCCTAACGCGGTCAACTCTTTACCTGCGTACCCTTTTTTAGGTTTCTAGATAGCGGCCTTCGGCGTACTACGGTTAGTTTTAAGTTATTCTCCCCAGCCCCCCTACCGCTGGTAGGGAGGTTTGCCACTAGGATTTTGCTAGGTTTTTAGGAACTAGGCATCTTTTATTATACTTTTATTTTTACATATTATTGTCCCAACCCCTTCCCAAATGGATAAGCAAATCGTCATTAACATTGCGAAGGCATTCGCCCAAGCACTCGCCGCGTCGGGTGTTTCAATTTCTGACGACATATTTACGCAAGCTGTACTAGCGCTTAACGCGTCCCCGGCCCCTCAGGCCCCAACCCCAGCCCCTCAGGCCTCCAACATCCAGACCCCTCAGGTCTATAGCTCTCCCGCGTCTCCCGTTCCATCCGATATGGACTGCGCGTCGGTCTCATCCTCGCGCTCATCTCGTAGGAAGCGTACCGCTCCCGGAAGCGATTCAGACTCCGCCGCGTCCGTAGCTTCGTCGGTCGCCGCCACCCTAACCGGCTCTCCAGAGCCCGAGTTCCAATTAGTTGCCAAACGCTCTAAGAAGCGTTCGAAAAAGGCCGCGGTGTCTTCAACACCCGAGCCAACCCCGGTGTCTTCTACACCCGCCCCCGCGCCGCTCATGTCACTCGAAGTGACCGCGATTCCGTCGGTCCCATCGAAGCCAGCGACGCGCTGCGCTCCCGTCCCGCCGAAGCCTCAGCTCCCTCCGCCCGTATTCCTGCGTGAAAAGGCGCGCTGGACCGCGGTCTCAAACTTGTGCAAAGAGCACAAAATTAATTACTTAAAGGCCGCCAACGCTAGCGATACAATCAAAATCCAAGTAGCGACCGTCGATGACTTCCGCGAGTTTACCAGGCTACTATCATTAAATCATATCGCGTATCACACCTACGCCCTCCCGGAGGAGCGTAAGATCCGCGCTGTACTACGGGGCGTCCCGTTCGAACTCAGTAACGAGGAAATTCTCGATGACCTTAAGTCTCAGGGTTTCCCGGTCACAGCAGTGCACAAGATGCACTCCAACCGCGGTAGGCGTTTTCCCTTAGCGTTGGTAATCCTGTCGAATACTCCCAACTCGAGGGAGATCTTTAGAGAGGCTCGCACAATTTGCGGACTCTCAAATATCTCCGTCGAGCGTCCCAACCCCCGTGGTCACCCTGGGCAGTGCCACCGCTGCCAGCTCTATGGCCACGCAGCGGCTAACTGTTCAGCTCCCCCCAGGTGCGTAAAGTGCCTGGATCCACATTTTACGAAGGAGTGCACTCGCACTCCCGAATCCACTTCCCCCCCTGCCTGTGTGCTGTGCGGCCAGTCCGGCCACACAGCTAACTACAGGGGCTGCCCGCGCGCTCCGCGCTCCACCACCAAGAGGGTCGCGCCTAAACCGGCGCCGCCGCTCACTCACGCTAACTTCCCGCCGCTGCGCAACCGGGGTCCCCCGGAAGCAAAGCCCGCTCAGCCGACGCCTACTCCGGCTCTGTCTTGGAGGCAGCGTCCGGCCGTCCCGCCTGCACCTTCCCGACCCATCCCAGCTCCCGTAGCTCCCGTAGGGCCGCGTCCCGCGTTGTCATCTTCCCCTCAGTCGTCGTTGGCTGAGGACATGAAGACCGTGTTCGACGTTATTCAAAACGTCGATATTAACGAAATTTCCGTGCTCGCACGCAAACTGCGAGCCGCCCGCTCTCCTCAAGAGCGTTTATTTGCTTTAGCCGAGCATCACTCGCTCCTAAGTTCGTTGTAAACTCTTTTATATTTGTATAAATTCGTAAATAATAAATTACAATGTCTAGACCCGCGAATCCCGCGTCCAGTCGTATTAAACCCAAGGGCTTATCCCTAGTATCTTTTAACGCTCGTAGCCTTAACACCAACCTTCCCGAGATTAAACTGTTCCTTCAGAACAAAGAACCTGACTTATTCCTTCTCCAGGAGACATGGCTTACTCCCAACCGCTCCAGGGGATTCGTTATACCTAAATACGCGTTTATTCGTAGCGATAGGCCCAACTCCGACGGTTTCGGCGGCACCGCTATATATTACAAAAGAGGCTTCCACTGCTGTCCTCTCCCTACTCCTCCTCTCCTCAACATGGAAGCCACTGTGTGTAGATTGGCTATGACTGGTCATCCGACCATCATCATAGCTTCAATCTACATACCTAGTGGTACCAGACCAATCCGCAGCGACTTTGAGGCCATTCTCGCCCTCGGCCATTCAGTCATTATGTTCGGAGACTTTAACTCCAAACATACTGACTGGACGTGCCTATCGACTAACACCAGCGGTATCGCTCTCCTCGACATCACTAACTCCCTTGACCTAGACGTCATATCCCCCATCACTCCCACTCACTATCCCAACAACCCGTCCTACTCTCCTGACATCCTCGACTTTGCAATTATCAAGCGAATCAATCTTGATCTAAGGTCTATCGAACAGCTCGATGACCTAGGCTCCGACCATCGCCCCGTTTCCCTCGTGCTAGGACCGCCGAACGATAACGCCTCATCTCCTAAGACCTTTACCAACTGGAAAGGTTTTAAAAATACGTTAGTTTCAGCCTTAGAGGCTCCGAACTCTCCACTCGCGATCTCTCCCGAACAATTAGATAGTCCGGATAAAATCGATTCATTAGTAAATTCTCTCACTGATGCTATCAACTCAGCCATCAGTGACAACGAAAAGGTTGCTAAGCAAGGCAAACCCACGCTTCCCTTAGCCGTTAGCAATCTTATTAAAGCTAAAAACGCGGCTCTCCGGAGAGCCAAGAAATATCCCACGCCCGCCTATAGAACAGCTGCGAATCAGCTTCAACGTAAAGTTAGGTCTTGCCTCGCGGAACTCCGAGACGCTCAGATGAACGATCTCATGGCGAATATCTCTCCGTCCCACCAAGCGTACTATAGCATGGCCCGAGCCTTACGCGTAGACACCGTCTCTCACGTTCCTCCTCTCACTCGTCCCGATGGCACTACTGCCTTCGAAGTCGAAGAGAAAGCCGAATGCTTCGCCGACAGCATTGCCGCACAATGCTCGCCCAGCACGCAACCTGCTTATCCCTCACACATCCAGGCGGTGGAGGACGAAGTCCTTCGCAGAGACTCTCTCCCCATCACCGCCGACCCTGTCACAGTCTCTAATGACGAAATATTGCTTCTCATTAGAAATCAAAAGTCCAAAAAGGCTCCGGGTGCGGATGGAATTTCCAACCACGCACTTAAGCACCTACCTCAACAGATGCTTACCTTGTTAGCTATCATTTTGAATGCCTGCTTCGACCATAGCTACTTTCCAAAAGCTTGGAAAGGAGCGACAGTCATAGGCATTCCCAAGCCGGGCAAACCTCTGAACGTCCCGGCTAATCACAGACCCATCAGCCTCTTCAAGGCAATGTCTAAACTTCTCGAGAGAGTCATTCTCTCTCGAATGCGGAACCATCTGTTTCCAACGGATGGCGATCCTCTCATTATTCCCCATCAGTTCGGCTTTCGCGCTAAACACTCCTGCCCTCAGCAAGTTCACCGAATCGTCGAGTATATACTTGACGGTTTCTATCCGCGTCGTTATAAAACAGTCGCGGTTTTCTTTGACGTAGCCAAGGCTTTCGATAAAGTCTGGCACAGCGGTCTCGTTTATAAACTCTACAAGATAGGCTTACCGGATCGTCTAGTCAGTTTAATAGCGTCGTTTCTCAAAGACCGTACGTTTCGATTTAAACACGAAGGCACGCTTTCTGCACCTCGTCCCATAAAGGCTGGAGTCCCTCAAGGCTCAGTCCTCGCCCCTCTGCTGTACACCGTGTACACCAACGACATTCCCATCCCGCCGAAAGGCGTCGAACTCGCCCTCTTTGCTGACGACACCGCACTCTATACCAGGGGCCACAGTGTTCGGCACCTTGTAACCAGACTCCAAAGGGCCGTAAACGCCCTTGGTGCATGGTTTCAAGAATGGCGCATCGATGTGAACCCTGAAAAGAGTTCTGCGATGCGCTTCGACCACAAACGCCGTCGTCCCGATGGCGATCCCCACGTTCGAATGTTAGGCATTCCCATCCCCTGGAAGCGCAGTACTAAATACTTAGGCGTCACATTAGATCCGACGCTTTCTTTCAAGCCACACGTCGAAAGAGTTTCGAAACTCGCTCGTCACTATTTAGTCCGCCTAAATAGCATGTTAGGTAGAAAAAGTAAAATGTCCTTCAGAAACAAACGTACACTTTACAAGGTCTGCGTTAGACCCGTCATGACGTATGCCTCGCCAATCTTTGCCCACGCCAAACCCTCCCTCCTGTACAAACTGCAGGTAGTTCAAAACCTCTTTTGCCGCCGGGCCACAGGCGCACCGTGGTACGTGCGTAACGCGGACTTGCATAGAGATCTTGAACTGCCTACAGTACAACAATATCTCAAAACACTCTCTGAAGCGTTCTTCAAACGCTCCGAAACCCATCCCAATCCTCTAGTTCGTGATTCTGTCTCATATACTACTCCTGTGTTAGACTCGAAGTTCAAAGCCGCTAGGCCTAGAAATGCGCAAACGTACTCATCCACCAGACTGTCACGCGATCTCGAGGCCCTTCTGGCCGCAAATTCTAATTCTAACGTAAATTCTAATCCTAACGTAAATCCTAATTCTAACGTAAATGCGAGTTAATTCAATTTTATTTTGCAATTTTTTAATTTTTGTTTTAATTTTTGATTTCATTTTGAGCACCTTCAGTGCTACGTATTCACCTTCAGTGCTTTGAGCACCTTCAGTGCTATGTAATCCCAGCGGGTGACCCCTTCTGGGCCCCGCTAGCGCGGCCTCTTTCTCCAATTGGCCGTCGCTCAGATGAAGGCTGAGTGGCAAAAATGCACGAGCCGACAGGGGGTTTTTAGTGGGTATGGTCCTGGTAGGCGTCGGGACGAGTCCCACATAACTTTGGAATCGCGCCAGAGTATGCGTCAGGGCATTTTTATTCTCCTGCCCTTCCCGCGGAGGGGAACAAAAAAAAAAAAAAAACTAAAGCCTCTAATTCATAAACTAATTCACAAAATAAAACTTGTTCATAAAACACAATTCACTTTCATTCCATTTTTTTCCAAAAGAAATATGCCTTTTATTTTATAGTGTTACTGCCTTCCAGCCAATAATGACTATATAAATGCCACCGCAACTGTTCTCCAAAGAGTTATAGGTTGGGCATCTATGGCTAATGGTAATTTATAGGCGATAAAAGTTTTATATTGTTGTTTGTAGCTTTGAATTAAAATTTTGTTGCAGTACTGAATTTTTATAAGATTTTTTCATTTAATTCAATTATAAATTCGAAATAGTTTTCCTCGAATCGTGCCTGTGAAATGCAAACATTTTGTTATATTCTCAGAATTTTCGTATATGAACATTTATTTAAAAGCTGCGTTATTGCACTTGTTTAATTGATAATGAAAACAGAAACATTAAAATATGCTTTAATAATGGGATATTCGGTATCGCTAGAGATTTGCTTTGTGTAAATTCAAATGATAAAAGTTCTGAAATATTAAAGGTGAAACAGAACCATTACTAGCAAAAACTAATTTTTCTTTTAATGTGGAGGTAATAAGAAAAAAATGGGAAATGGTTGTTATACCTAACAGTAAAAGGGTTGTTTATGAAAAACTAGTTTTTCGTCGCGGGTTTTCTCACTACTAAAATTATTTATTGCAAAATATATTTTCTGCTTTCGTTGCAACATATAAAATTTAGGTTCGTCTTTTCTGTTCATAAGCCGCTCGTAATAAAAAAAAGCAAACAGTTTTTGTTAAATAATAAAGTTCCAAAGCCTATTATCCTAAGTCTATATCATCGTAATATTTGTTTCAATCTATGAGGTGTTTAATAGGGTTTATGTAACTTCTGACGTAAATTATTTAATGTTGTTGTAGCTTGAATATTGTTTTAAAGCGCATTTTTAGGCCGTAAAAAGGATTTAAGTTATTAGAAGCGGCTTATGATATTTATTTTCGGCTTCCATTTGAGAGGCTCAAGACGCTCAAATCTTCAAGTTTAGTAACACAGCAGAATTCTCAACAGTGATGGAGTCTCACTACTAGCTTTTATGCTGGCCATCGTTGACATACAAACAAATGTACTTCTAAGACGACCGAGTGGCGTAGTGGTAAGTAGCCTTGCCTCATACGCCGAAGGTCCCAGGTTCGAGTCCTGGCTGGGGCATTAATTTGTGTGATGAACACAGTTGTTGGTTTTCGGGTCATGGTTGTTGATATTTGTATATGTATGTTTATTCTGGGTTCCCCCCCAGTTTACTGTATGGTCATCCATAAAACAAGCTCTGCTTACTTTGGGGCCATACAGTTGGTGTGTTTGTCTGGGGATTTATTATTATTATTATTATCAATAGCGATCAAGCCAAATTGGAATGAAAATCAAAAATGGTAAGTATGGTAGTTATGATATTTCATATGACCCCATATGTGAGTCAAATGATTGCCAGTGTCATACAGGTGGTTTTTTTAGTGGGTAGAGGCTCTGATAGGCTCGGAGCGAGTCCCACATAACCTCTTACTGCGCGCGAGAGGGTATGCGTAAGAGCATTTTTCCTTCACAAACACAAAAAAAAGAGTTTTTTGTGTTTTTATTTATTTGTTTTTTCATTTGTTTATTACTATGTCACGGCTAAATAGCGCGACTGACCATTATGATATTTTGTTTATTAGGCACATCATCGAGGAAAAGAATGTAGAGCAGCGCCTACCTTTTATCCAGAAAAAGTATACGGGAGCAAAACTGAGGGTATTAAGTACCTAATTCTAGTATAATACAATACCAGTATAGTATAATATTTTGACTACTTATTATAATAACCTTCTTTAACACAACTTAAAGTATGGAAACTTCTGAAGTTAAAAAAATTCGTATTTGAACAACATATATTTGCATTCAATACGCCCGTATATAGTCAATAAACAGTTTTTTAAAAGGATTAATATCACTAATCATTCTTTTTCTCAATTTTAGTACGTTGTCCTTATAGGTACTGGAATTGTGTGTTGTTATCATGTTTTGTACGAAGTGAATTATCAACAAACTTTACGAAGTAACTTCAGTAATAATGTCCCAATAGTGAATTAATGCAACCCAAAATGTCTATTATGACCTTATTTAAAAATTAAAAATAAAAACCAGTTAAAAGCAACTAACGCAAAAGCACACAGGTATAGGACATGACTCGAACCACGGACCCATGAAATGTAATAAGTAATAAGTAATGTAATAAGTAATGTAAAGTAACAAGTAATAACTAATAATGTAATAAAATTGTTGTCAGTCTTCCCGACAAATCGCGTAGAAAGATCGAAACCATGAAGGCATACAATGAACTGATTTCGCAGTTTCCAGCCAGCAAAGAAGATATGCGCCTGTGGATACTTTGACCACTGTCACTAAATCTCTTTGAAAAACCCGACGTCGGCAGTGAATCTTGCAAGCATATACATTTTTTTTAATTTTTTTTTTAACGGAACCACTACTCAACTTGTACGGTTTATCTTGTTAGTAAGCATTATGTCCGTCCATTTACAATACCCTTGTTTTAATTTTTTTTTCCGTAAAATATTGGCGGTAGGAGTAAATCCCAATTCTTTATAATTGTTTGTATACATTTCCTACGTTTACTTAATGTCATTTCAATCATTCACTTGACATTGAAGTTTCAAGCCAATGTCATTGTCAAAGTTGTCATGCCAATGTCATTGCTGCCGTCATAATCATTGCCAGTGCAAACATTAGTTTTAGTTTTTAAACATAGATAGAAAATATTCCTTTTTGTTTTTATTTTATGTTTATACTTTTCTCTTTATATTTTTTTTCTTTTGTAATGTTTCTGTTGTGTTTGTATTTTACCAGTACACATGTGATTGGTGAGTTTGTGGTTAGATTATAGGTAGTTAAATTTAGAATTTAGCTCTTAGTATAATATTTATTATTTATTTTCCATAATTTATACACTTTTATTTATTTCTAATTATACATGGATAATATAATTACAGATCTCGACGACGATTACTTTACTTGCTCATCCTCTTCATGTAGTTTTTCAAGTGCAGATAGTTCTTCCTCGGCCACACTGACTTTGCATGACCAACTCAATCTTATATCTCACGCTAATCCATCCAATTTAAAAATTGTTCACATAAACGCTCAAAGCATTCCTATTCCAACTTCCTAGCTTCATTTAGCATTACGAATGTGGATGCTTTGCTAATATCAGAATCTTTCCTTAAACCTTCCCTTCCTTCCACGCATTACGCATTGCCAGGTTACGTCCTCATTCGCAACGACAGGATCGGTAAGGGTGGTGGAGGCGTAGCAATTTATCTGCGTGCGGATATACCCTACAAGGTAGTCAGTACCTCCCCTTTATACTACTCTGAATCAGTAGAGCATCTGGTCATTGAAGTGGTCACTAGACACACGAAACTTTTACTTGGTGTCTTTTACAGCCCAAATCAAAATATTGATTACTTCGGTGACTTAGATGGAGTCCTCCACGACCTTTGCCCATCCTATGACCATGTTATACTGATGAGTGACCTGAATACTTACATGGTTAAAAACAACTCCCGTTTCCGAAGACTTGAATCTCTTTTGATATCCTATAACCTCCATATCCTGCCTCTTTGAACGACCCATCATTTTCCTAATTGTGCCCCTTCTTTAATTGATCTAATGATCGTCTCTAACACCCGTAATGTTGCGTCACATGGGCAACTTGCCTCATCCTTTTCCTACCATGACCTCGTCTTTCTCTCCTATCGTATACGTATCCCCAGACGCAAACCATGGTCTGTACTGTTGCGCAACTATAATGATCTGATTTCTGCGGCTCTGCATCGCGATGCTGAGAACATTGATTGGGATACCGTAACATCTTGCTCCACAGTCGATGAGAAAGTTGATACGTTCAACACGTTAATTTTACAGTTCTTCGATCGCCATGCTCCTTTAAAACGAGTTAAATTGAAGCACAACCCTGCACCTTGGCTAACAGAGTGCATAAAAGAGGAGATGGCACTTAGAGACAAGGCCAAACGAACTTACAGACGTAGTCCCTCTGAACAAAACCTCCACCGTTACAAAAAACTTAGGAATAGATGCAACCGCCTGTGTTGTGATGCGAAGAGGAAATACTTCCACGAGTCTCTTGTCAACCGTGGTTTTCCAGAAGTCTGGAAGTTCCTCAAATCCGTCGGTATCGGCAAATCCCACAATTCATCCCTTAAAGACTTTGATTTATGCGTTCTGAACAATCACTTCTCCCTTCCTCCAGTCACTTCAACCCAAAATGTCAAAGCTTACACCTTGGATCATCTGTCGAGAATGCAAGTTGCACATTCTCCTTTTTCTTTTACAGCTGTCTCTTCAGATGAAGTCGAGAAATCCATCCTGTCCATCTCGTCAGCCACCGTTGGTGATGACAAGTTGTGCTCGAGAATGATCGTCATGGTTTTACCTTTTCTTTTGCCAATTCTCACCCACATTTTCAATCATTCTTTAAGTTCCTGTGTCTTTCCTGCTTGGAAACGAGCGCACGTTATTCCTTTACCTAAAATTCCCAATCCTACTGCCTTTACCCATGTACACCCCATTTCTATTCTACCTTTTCTTTCGAAAGTTCTTGAGCACATTGTTCATAAGCAACTGTCAGCATTTCTATCCACAAACAACGTCATCACCCAATTCCAGTCCGGTTTCCGCCCTGGCCATAGCGCTGTTTGAGCATTAGTCCACGTATCTGATGACATTCGCTTGGCCATGGAAAATAAACTCCTCATCTTGCTTATCCTTCTCGATTTTAGCAATGCCTTCAACACTGTTGATTTTGACATCCTTCTAGGCATCCTCAAATCTATAAACATCTCCCCTGTAGCTCTGTCCTGGTTTGACTCTTATCTTCGGGGCCGGTCGCAGCAGATCCGCCTTGATGAGAAACAATCTCATTGGTGTGATCTAGTTGCGGGTGTCCCCCAAGGTGGTGTCTTATCTCCTCTTCTATTCTCCATCTTTATCAACTCCGTCACCAAAGTCATTCCTTCCAAATTCCACCTCTACGCAGATGACTTGCAGATATACCGCCATTTCGCGGTATGCGATGCTGAGGCAGCTATTACAGCAATAAATTCAGATTTGGGTCGGATAGGCGACTGGGCAGGGGCTTTTGGTTTTCTTGTGAACCCGAAGAAGTCACAGGCCATGGTGATAGGTAGTCGCTATATGCGTAGTTGCCTTGACTTTTCGGCGTTATCTTGTGTCTCCATGGACAACTTTCCGATTGCTTTCACTGACACAGCTAAGAACTTGGGAGTCATCATAGATTCGAATCCAACATGGAACGCGAATGTCAGTGATATCAGTCGGAAGATCCACTTCACTCTTCACTCACTTAAGGCCTTACAAAGTTTTTTACCTTTTAAGACCAAAATTTCCCTTGCCCAGTCGCTGGTGTGGCCTATTCTGGATTACGCCGATGCTTGCTATTTGGATGCCACGGAGGAGCTATTAAACAAATTGGAATGCTTGCAAAATTTTTGCATTCGCATTATATTTAATTTCAAAAAGTTTGATCACGTCTCTGAGTACCGCAAGCAACTCCGATTGCTTCCAATACGCTGCCGTAGAAACACTAGAATCCTTTGCCTCCTATTCAATATACTATTTAACCCACTCACTCCTCTCTACTTGCGTGAAAGGTTTTCTTTTACTCACTCTGATAATACGCTATGCAGAGCACATTTGCGTACTCTTTTACTTATGCCTATGCATAAAACTGATTATTTTTCTTACTCTTTCTCTGTTCATGCGATCAGATTGTGGAATTCACTTCCTCACATTATTCGTGAGTCTAAATCTATTTCTATCTTTAAGATAAATGTAAAAGATCACTACTTTTCTCAACAATGAGATGTATTACCCACCTCACTATCTTAACTTCAAATGCATTTTGGTTATTTATTTATTCTATTCAGGTATTTATAATATGGTATATATGTATGTATATATAAATTTGTATGTAAGTATTGATATCCATAAATATTTATTGGTTCAATCTTAATATAGTATTTAAGTATATTAAGTCGTTGTACACACTATTATTGCATTTTGACCAAACTCTCCAGTCTTGGGTCTGCTGGAAGAAATTTCTTTAGAAATAAGCTGTACCTTTGTACTTACTTGTTTTGTATTGTTTCTATAAATTATCTGTTAACATGTGTGTCGGTCCTTCTTTCTTTCCAAAGTTCTTCTTTCCGATCATATTAAATGAACTAATAGCTTTAATGCTGATTTTTCAGTTGTCAGATAACTTTTATTTGGATAATAACTTTGACACTTAAAAAGACTTTCCATAGAAATTTGTCTAAATCTCAAAATTTTTCTTCTGATAATAGTTGCCTGAGCATTGTTAAATTAGCCCTTAATTTTTATAATTTTTCTAATTCAAAAACTAGCCCTAAAACAAACATTAATTTAATAAAGATTGGTCTGACACAGTTGCCTGTTAAATAAAAGATTTTGTAAAATATCCAATATAAATAATACTTGAATATTTGAATAAAATACTGTATACTGTAATAAAAATTTCGTCTATTTACGTTGTAGGTTCTAAAGATTGCACCATATAACTGTTCAACCTCAGATGAACCCAAATTATGCTTACTGATATTGATGCGAGTTATTACCTATATTAATGATTTATGCTTTTGTTATAAAGGGGAAAGATGTCATCCTTTGGTTATACATAATCGATATACCCTCAAACTATCTTCTAAAATACTATCTTGTAAAATATTTTGATAATAGATAGGCTATTTTTTTTTTTCAGATATTCCAATGGGATCGACAGCTAGTGGAATCTCGCAAAATGGCTATTAAAAAAAAACGAAAGAGACTTTATACAATCATAAATTTTTAAGGTCACATTTGTGATCCAGGCCATGGCGTATAAAAACTTTGTAAGAACAATAAAACTACGTTAAAAGCATGAAGGCAAAGATTTTATATGATAAATCAGTAAAGTTTTATAAGTCTTGTTGATTAAATTCACGATTTCAAATTCCATTTGGTAAGAATTCACTGTAATGCCATAAAAATTCTTTTACCAAAGGCCTTTAGCTTACGGGCAAGAATTTTGTTATGAAACTATCTGGAAGTTACCTTCTGGAGGTATTCGGTGTAACATATGAGAAAGTTATGCCATATTAGAGTTATGTTGGTTGTGGTTTATATTTCTGTTGGCGCATTATATAAGCTCTTGGAGGCTAGAAAATGATAAATGTAGATATTTTGATATAAATTACGATAACTTAACTTATGCAATAACTTACAAACCCAATACCTTATTACTCGATTACCATAAAAAGCAATTCTTCGTGGCATGCCACAAAATTATTTCATATCAAAACAAGACTACAGAGGGCCAACTTAGCTCAACATGCAAGTATATTAAGCCCCACATTCAAAAATCAAATACCATACAGAGTATAATTTCCGCATTTTAAATGGTCCCAATCGTTATAATAACTAATCATTCTGGACAAAAATTAATCAAAACAGGAAGAGGAAAACATGAACAATTTATTAAAAAATTTGTAATTGTATAACCTCGCCTGATTCCCAGAATTTGGGTGATAAAACAACAACAAAACCTTTTCGTTTTAATTGATCACGTTTCCCCTTATTGCTGGAAGTTTCTATTCTCTTCTCAAAATACGTCAGAAAGCAGTTGTTTATTTTGTCAAATCCTTCTATAAACACACAAAGTATTTTTGGTTACAGTAATTGCACTTTGAATATGATTAATTTCCATTATATTTATTATTAATGAATATGCAAAACTAACTATGTAAAAAATCAAAATCAAACTCAATTTATTGCATTTGGTGATCTACATAATTTTTCAGCACATGTTTTACTGTATTACAGCACGCAATATTATCCTATAACTATCTAAAATTAGTCTACAGTTGATTATTCTATATTTTCAATTATTATATTATTATTTATAATTATAATCACAAGATACTCATTCCTTATTACAGAGCACAATTATTTAATACTTAATATTATTTTTCATGTCAAAAAAAAAAAATCTTTTATATCATAAATACATTGATCAATTAGCCATCGGCGTAGAATATATTTATATTTATTTAGTGGCAAGCTTTTTATGTTTTCGGGTAATTTGTTAAACATTTTGATACGCATAAAGAGGCAATTTCTGCTACATATTTCAGTTTGTGTTGTTTGTCTTCAACAACACGAATCAAATGCACTAAATAAATGGCAGAAGTCTAAAAAACTTGTGTTTTGGACAATGAATGCTAATACTGTGGGAGAACTCAAAAAGTAAACATGAGTGAGAGCTTCGATGGCGCAGTGATAATTACGCTGACTCCTCACACTCAAGGTACCGCCTTCGACTCTGGTGACCACCAAATGTACCAATGAGTAATTATTTTCTATACATTACATTTTTAATGAGACACCAGTTCTTTAGAACGGTGAACTCGGTGTGCCTGCAGTGAGGTTATAAGGGGTGTCGTGAGGTATATAAATAGAAAGCTACTCTTTATTGCCTGTACACTAACGACATCCCCATCCCGCCGAAAGGCGTCGAACTCGCCCTCTTTGCAGACGATACCGCCCTTTACACTAAAAGTCAAGCGATCCGTATATAACATCACCAGACTCCAAAAGGCCGTAAACGCCCTCGGTGTTTGGTTTCAAAAATGGCGTATCGATGTCAACCCAGAAAAGAGTTCTGCTATTCATTTCGACCACAAACGTCGTAATCGCCACAACGATCCCCACATTCGAATGTTAGGTATTCCCATCCCCTTAAATACCGTCCTCTGCGGGGGGTTATGTGGGACTCACCAGAATGGCACCTACCCACTAAAAACCACCTGTTGGCTGTGGTAAAATTTTACCATTAGCCTTCATCGGAAGCGACACCCGGCGGGAAGTTGGGCGCGCTGTAGTGAAAGTTGCACTGAAGGTGCTCAAAGGGACATGAGTTGGTGGCCGTTCTGGGCAGCCTCCGGTGAAGCCGGGGCTGCGCAGAGGTCGGCCGAAGCTTGACTTAGGGATCAATTAATTTAAATGAACCTATAATGAATTGAGAAGGGAACTATGCTCCGCTAGAGCGAGCTGTCGCTCTGTCGGAGAACGTGAAGCCCTAAGTTTACGGGCTAAGACTGCGATTTCACTAACATCGATATTTTTCATATGTTTGTATGGGCGAGGAGCCGGGATGGGATTCGATGCGGGGCGCTGCCTCCAGTTTTCTGGAGCAGGCTTTGCAGCCGGAGGAACCTGGCTACGCAGCGGCGGAAAGTTTCCTGAGAAAGGGGAGGGGCCTGTTTGGGTGCCGCCCTCTTGGAATTGGAGCGCATACAACGGGGTGCACGAGGGCAGCCCCTGTAATTTGCGGTGTGGCCGGACTGGCCACAAAGCACGCAATCGGGATGAGAGGGAGTTCCAGGAGTGCGATTGCACTCCTTAGTGAGGTGAGAGACCAGGCACTTGACGCACCTGGGCGGGGCAGCGCAGTTGGCCGCCGCGTGCCCGTACAACTGGCACCGATGGCACTGGCTGGGATGACCGCGGCGATGAGGCGCCTCGATCGAGATCCCAGAGAGGCGGCATATAGTGCTAACCCCTTTCAGGATCTCCCTGGACTTGGGGACGTTGGCGAGAACCACCAAAGCGAGAGGGTGACGCCTCCCGTACTTGCTGTGCATTTTATGCACCGCGAGTGCCGGGAAGCCTTGGGACTGCAGATTCTCCAGGATAGCCTCGTTCGATAATTACAACGGGACTCCCCTGAGTACCGCTCTGATCTTACGCTCTTCTGACAGAGCATAAGTGTGATAAGCATATCGCTTATCGGTGAGGAGCTTTGTTAAAGCACGAAAGTCGTCTGTCGACGAGTCTATGATTTTAAAAGTATCACCCGAGTTGGGCGCTCGGGTGTAATGGATCTTGTGCTCATTGCACCATGTCGAAACCTCAGTCCATTTACCCTTTTCCCGAAGGAAAACAGGTGGTGGGACCTTGGCCTTGACAGAAGTTGGGGCCGGAGCGGGTGTTGAAGGCACCGATGCAGCTGGCGTTGAAGACGCCGCAGGGGGTGTAGGACACACCGGGACGGGCGTCGAGGGCGCCGGGGCTTGTTTCGAGTGCTTCTTAGAGCGCTTCTTAACAAGTGTAAAAGAGGGAGACTCAGGGCCAGTTGCGGTGGCGTCCGAGGATGACTCGGTCGCGGGTGCGCGCTTGCGGCGCGAAGGGGCGTCTACTTCGCACTCCATGTCACTGGAGGAAGGGGACGCTGGAGAGCCTAAGACCAGAGGGGTCTGGGGAACTCGGGTGGCCTGAGGGGCCATTAAGGGAATTAACGCCATGAAATGCGGGATAAGAGAATCCATGAAACGATACTTATCAGCATTTATAGTCATGCCTTCAGTACTTTCAAGTAACTTGTTCCTAATCTCGTCAAAGCTTAGGGAAGCCATTGCGGAGGGGTTGGGGAGGGACAACAATATATAAATATATATTCTACGAACCTACCAACGAAGACTAGCTTCCTGAAACCACCCTACACGCGGTAGGGGGGTTGGGGACGACGCGGATAACTTACTCGAACACGAAGATTCGAGGCACCTGGAACGACGAATCCCCGTCGACGAAGCTCACGTTCCACGAAGTACGGTTAACAACCCACTATCCGCCGTGAAAACGGCGTTAGAAACTTATTACGGTAACAACCAGTGAAATTTGGGTGCTCGATTAGCGCGGGGGCTAATGGAGCGGGAGGCGTCTGCGATCGACGTGCGCTCGAGAACGCACGCAAACCGACACTGTTCCCATCCCTTTTTTTTTTTGGCTCCCCTCCACGGGAGGGGCAGGAGGATATAAAAAATGCTCTGACGCATACTCCGCGCGCGCGATCGAAGTTATGTGGGACTCGTCCCGACGCCTACCAGAACCATACCCACTAAAAAACCCCCTGTCGGCTCGTGCATTTTTGGCACTCAGACTTCATCTGAGCGACGGCCAATCGGAGAAAGAGGCCGCGCTAGCGGGGCCCTTAAGGGGTCACCCGCTGAGATTCACATAGCACTGAAGGTGCTCAAAAATGAAAAGTAAATAAAAAAACATTAAAAACGAAAAATAAAATTGCATTAATTCGGATTTACGTTAGAATAAGAATTTACGTTAGAATTAGGATTTGCGGCCTCAAGGGCCTCGAGATCTAAAGTTAACTGCGTGGGTTCGCCAGTGTGCGCGTATCTCGGCCTAGCGACTTTGAATTTCGAATCTAACACAGGAGCAGTATATGAGACTGAATCTCGAACAAGATGATTGGGATGGGATTCGGCGCGTTTGAAGAACGATTCTGAGAGTGTTTTGAGGTGCTGTTGCACTGTAGGTAGTTCAAGATCTCTGTGCAGGTCCGCGTTACGCACGTTCCAAGGTGCGTTTGTGGCCCTGCGGCAGAAGAGATTTTGAACTACCTGCAGTTTATACAGGACGGAGGGTTTGGCGTGGGCAAAGACCGGCGAAGCATATGACATGACGGGTCTAACGCAGACCTTATAAAGCGTACGTTTATTTCTAAAAGACATTTTACTTTTTCTTCCAATCAAACTATATAGACGGCTTAAGTAAAAACGCGCGAGTTTCGTTACTCTATCGACGTGTGGCTTGAAAGAAAGCGTCTGATCTAAGGTGACGCCTAAGTATTTAATACTGCGCTTCCAGGGGATGGGAATACCTAACATACGAATGTGGGGATTGTTGTAGCGATTACGACGTTTGTGGTCGAATTGAATAGCAGAACTCTTTTCTGGGTTGACATCGATACGCCATTTTTGAAACCAAACACCGAGGGCGTGTACGGCCTTTTGGAGTCTGGTGATGTTATACGGGATCGATTGACCTTTAGTGTAAAGGGCGGTATCATCTGCAAAGAGGGCGAGTTCGACGCCTTTCGGCGGGATGGGGATGTCGTTAGTGTACACGGTGTACAGCAGAGGGGCGAGGACTGAGCCTTGCGGGACTCCAGCCTTGATGGGACGAGGCGCGGAGAGCGTACCTTCATGTTTGAATCGAAACGTACGGTCTTTAAGAAACGACGCGATTAATCTGACTAGGCGAACCGGTAAGCCTATTTCATAGAGTTTAAAAACGAGACCGCTGTGCCAGACTTTGTCGAAAGCCTTGGCTACGTCAAAGAGAACCGTGATTGTTTTTTTACGATGCGGATAGAATCCTTCGAGTATGTACTCGACGATTCTATGGACTTGCTGAGGGCAGGAGTGCTTAGCGCGAAAGCCGAACTGGTGGGGAATAATGAGAGGGTCGCCATCCGTTGGAAACAGATGGTTCCGCATTCGAGAGAGTATGACTCTTTCGAGAAGTTTGGACATTGCCTTGAGGAGGCTAATGGGTCTGTGATTAGCCGGGACGTTCAGAGGTTTACCCGGCTTGGGAATGCCTATGACTGTCACTTCTTTCCAGGCTTTTGGAAAGTAGCTATGGTCGAAGCAGGCATTGAAGATGATAGCTAACAAGGTAAGCACCTGCTGGGGCAGGTGCTTAAGTGCGTGGTTGGAAATTCCTTCCGCACCCGGAGCCTTTTTGGACTTTTGCTTTCTATTGAGAAGCAAGATTTCATCATTAGAGACTGTGACGGGATTGTCGGTGATAGGGAGAGATTCTCTGCGGCGAACTTCGTCCTCCACCGCCTGGATGTGGGAGGGATCCGCGGGTTGCGTGCTGGGTGAACATTGTGCCGCTATGCTGTTGGCGAAGCATTCGGCTTTCTCTTCGACGTCGAAGGCAATAGTGCCGTCGGGACGAGTGAAAGGAGGAACGTGGGAGGCGATGTCTACGCGTAAGGCTCGGGCCATTCGATAATACGCTTTGTGAGACGGGGAGATATTCTCCATGAGATCGTTAAACTGAGTGTCTCGGAGTTCCGCGAGGCAAGACCTAACTTTACGTTGAAGCTGATTCGCAGCTGTTTTATATGCGGGCGTGGGATATACCTTGGCTCTCCGGAGAGCCGCGTTCTTAGCTTTAATGAGATTGCTAACGGCTAAGGGAAGCGCGGGTTTGCCCTGCTTAGCAATAATTACGTTGTCGCTGATGGCTGAGTTGATAGCATCAGTGAGAGTATTGACTACTGAATCTATTTTAATCGGGCTGTCTAATTGGTCGGGTGAAATCGCGAGCGGAGAGTTCGGGGCCTCTAAGGCTGAAACTAACGTATTTTTAAAGCCTTTTCAGTTGGTAAAGGTCTTAGGAGATGTGACGTTATCGTTAGGCGCACCTAGCACGAGGGAGACGGGGCGATGGTCGGAGCCTAGGTCATCGAGCGGTTCGATGGACCTGAGATCAAGATTGATTCGCTTGATAAATGCAAAGTCGAGGATGTCAGGAGAATAGGTCGGGTTGTTGGGATAGTGAGTGGGAGTGATGGGGGATATGACGTCTAAGTCAAGTGAGTTAGTGATGTCGAGGAGAGCGATACCGCTGGTGTTGGTCGATAGGCACGTCCAGTCAGTATGTTTGGAGTTAAAGTCTCCGAACATAATGACTGAATGGCCGAGGGCGAGAATGGCCTCAAAGTCGCTGCGGGTTGGTCTGGAGCCACATGGTATGTAGATTGAAGCTATGATGATGGTCGGATGACCAGTCATAGCCAATCTACACACAGTGGCTTCCATGTAGAGGAGAGGAGGGGTAGGGAGAGGGCAGCAATGGAATCCTCTTTTGTAATATATAGCAGTGCCGCCGAAACCATCGGAGTTGGGCCTATCGTTGCGAGAAAACGCGTACTTAGGAATAGCGTATCCCCTGGAGCGGTTTCAAGTAAGCCATGTCTCCTGGAAAAGGAATAAGTCAGGTTCTTTGTTCTGAAGGAACAGTTTAATCTCAGGAAGGTTGGTGCTAAGGCTACGAGCGTTAAAAGATATTAGGGATAAGCCCTTGGGATTTTTTTTTTGGACGCGGGATTCGCATACATTATAATTTACTTATTTACGAAATTTATACAAAAATAAAAAATTTATAACGAACTTAGAAGCGAGTGATGCTCGGCTAACGCGAATAAACGCTCTTGAGGAGAGCGGGCGGCTCGCAGTTTGCGTGCGAGTACGGAAATTTCGTTAGTGTCTACGTTTTGGATGACGTTGAACACGGTCTTGATCTCCTCAGCCAACGACGACTGAGGTGCGGATGACGGAAGAGGACGCGGCCCTACGGAAGCTACGGGAGCTGGGATAGGTCGGGAAGGTGCAGGTGGGATGGCCGGACGCTGCCTCCAAGACAGAGCCGGAGTAGGCGTCGGCTGAACGGGCTTTGCTTCCGGGGGACCCCGGTTGCGCAGCGTTGGGAAGTTAGTGGAAGTGAGCGGCGGCGCCGGTTTAGGCGCGCCCCTCTTGGCGGTGGAGCGCGGAGCGCGCGTGCATCCCCTGTAGTTAGCTGTGTTGCCGGACTGGCCGCAAAGCACACAGGCAGGGGGGGAAGTGGATTCGGGAGTGCGAGTGCACTCCTTCGTTATGTGTGGATCCAGGCACTTAACGCACCTGGGGGAAGCTGAGCAGTTAGCCGCTGCGTGGCCATAGAGCTGGCAGCGGTGGCACTGCCCAGGGTGACCGCAGGGGTTGGGACGCTCGACGGAGATGTTCGAGAGTCCGCAAATTGTGCGAGCCTCTCTGAAAATCTCCTTCGAGTTGGGAGTTTTTGACAGGATAACTAGGGCTAAAGGAAAACGCCTACCGCGGTTGGAGTGCATCTTATGCACTGCTTCGGCCGGGAAACCCTGGGACTTAAGGTCCTCGAGAATTTCTTCGTTCGCGAGCTCGAACGGGACGCCCCGTAGTACTGCGCGGATCTTACGCTCCTCCGGGATTTTAATTGTATCGCCTGCGTTGGTTGCTTTTAGGTAATTGATTTTTTGCTCTTTCCAAAGATTTGAAACTACGGTCCATCGCGCTTTTTCGCGGAGAAAGACGGGCGGAGGGAGCTGAGGCTTCGGCGGGACGGGAGCGCAGCGCGTCGCTGGCTTCGATGGGACCGACGGAGACGCGGTTACTTCGAGCGATTTTAATGGCGTGGGGGCTGGTGTAGAAGACACCGGGGAGGGCTCGAGTATTGATGATACCGAAGCTTTCTTTGAGCGCTTATTGGAGCGCTTGGCAACTAATTAAAACGCGAGCTCAGGAGAGCCGGTTAAGGTGACGGCATCTGACGACGTATCAGACGAGGGTTCGGAGTCGCTCCCGGGAGCGGTACGCTTGCGACGCGACGCGTGAGAGGATTCGACCGATTCGCAGTCCATCTCGGACGAGGTGGGAGACGAGGGAGAGCTGTAGACCTGAGGGGTCTGGACGTTGGAGGCCTGAGGGGCCGGGGTTGAGGTCTGAGGGGCCGGGGACGTGATAGACGCCTGTAAGGCCTGCGTTAGTACTCCAGGGGGTATGCTGGCGCCGGACGCAACGAGCGCCTGGGCGAACGACCTAGCAAAGTTTACCTAGCTTGTTCCCATCCCCTGGAAGCGCAGTATTAAATACTTAGGCGTCACCTTAGATCAGACGCTTTCTTTCAAGCCACACGTCGATAGAGTAATGAAACTCGCGCGTTTTTACTTAAGCCGCCTATGTAGTATGATAGGAAGAAAAAGTAAAATGTCTTTTAGAAATAAACGTACGCTTTATAAGGTCTGCGTTAGACCCGTCATGTCATATGCTTCGCCGGTCTTTGCCCACGCCAAACCCTCCGTCCTGTATAAACTGCAGGTAGTTCAAAATCTCTTCTGCCGCAGGGCCACAAACGCACCTTGGAACGTGCGTAACGCGGACCTGCACAGAGATCTTGAACTACCTACAGTGCAACAGCACCTCAAAACACTCTCAGAATCGTTCTTCAAACGCGCCGAATCCCATCCCAATCATCTTGTTCGAGATTCAGTCTCATATACTGCTCCTGTGTTAGATTCGATATACAAAGTCGCTAGACCGAGAAACGCGCACACGTGCGAACCGACGCAATTAACTTTAGATCTCTTGGCCCTTCAGGCCGCAAATTCTAATTCTAACGTAAATTCTAATTCTAACGTAAATCCGAAGTAATGCAATTTGATTTTTCTATTTTTAATTTTTTAATTTTTTACTTTTCATTTTGAGCACCTTCAGTGCTATGTAAATCCCAGCGGGTGACCCCTTAAGGGCCCCGCTAGCGCGGCCTCTTTCTCCGATTGGCCGTCGCTCAGATGAAGGCTGAGTGGCAAAAATGCACGAGCCGACAGAGGGGTTTTTTGTGGGTATGGTTCTGGTAGGCGTCGGGACGAGTCCCACATAACTCCGATCGTGCGCGCGGAGTATGCGTCAGAGCATTTTTGATATCCTCCTGCCCTTCCCGTGGAGGGGAACAAAAAAAAAATTTTTATTGCCATTAACAAAACCAAAACAAAATACAACTAAAAAACAATTAGTTAAAGAAACTCACAATTTGGTTGGCCTTATCGCTTAAAACGATTTCTACCAGGCAACCCTATACACTATGAGACAAAACAGCAATAACAAAATTGTTTTTTGTGACAAATGAAAGATAACTGGGCAGAGTTTTTAAAGATTTGAGAATGTATCTATAAGTTGGTATACTATAATGAATAAATACTATAATATTACACATACATATTAAGTAGTTATACGTAAATATTATGTATATAAATAATAATAATACAGTAATACAAATATACAGTTAATATATAAATTAATAAAATGTTATGTTGGATAAATATTATGTAGATAGTACTTTTTTAAATTAAAGTAAAAAGAAGTGACAATCCTAGCGGTATGTAGATGTGGAGGTAGGGCACAAGCCTGCAGCACGCACTGTAAATGATTTGTGAAAAAATTCAGATGTGTGATGATTTTACTTTCAATCTTTCTTTTCTGAGACAAATGTTTTTGAGGAGCTCGTTCATATCAATTTCCCGGGGTTTTAGATGTTTTCCTATTGGCTTAGATGAATTAACGCCTTCAATTTTAGAATCTGTATGCTCTTTGTTTCTAGCAATCTCTAGTCGCTCATGACTTAACTGTATCATATTTTGTATATGAATCCGGTCAGAATCATCTTAACTTTTTTTTTTTTTTTTTTTTTTTTTTTTTTTGGGGGGGGAAAATGCATTACGCATACCACCCGGGCGCAGGGGGCACCCGAGTGGTTATGTGGGACTCCCGTATAGGCTAATGAGACCCACGGTATACCCACTAAAAACCCCCCCATCTTCCTCCTCGCCGCCCTGTGACGGGGCCACGGGAACGCTCTCGCACACATCCGCGACCCCGCCGGCGGCAGCCGCCCACAAGCGGCTCCATCGCCACAGCCCGAAGGCCCTCCACGATGGGCGCACCAGATGTTAAGGTGCGCCTCCCTCCTCGGCCTCCACCAGTACTGTAGCAGACTCCCCCTAAGTCTGCTACTAGGAGGCCATGGGTACCATATAACTGGTACCCGGTGGCAGATCGGGTCTGTGGTTCTGCCACCGACCACACTTCGGCCGCAGAGGATAGGGCAAGCGGCGCACCGCAATACCGACATGCCTCTTCCTCTGCGGCCCCACCAGTGCCGCTTCCACGGAACGGCCCCGCCGGTTCGCAGGGGGTAGGGAGAGTGGCGCACCGTGATACCAACACGCCTCTCCCCCTGCGATCCCTCCACGGCCGCAGAAGATAGGGAGAACGGCGCACCGTGATACCGGCACTCCTCTTCTTCTGCGGTCCCACCTCCAAGCGCGTCCTCAGCGGGCTTCCTCAGCCCACTGGGAGCGCCCTCCTCGGGCCAGCCGGCGGCCCCAACAGGCCGGCCCTGGTTGCCTCTTAGTTCACCGTGGGTGACCAGTCCACGGTTACTAAGCCCCCCCGCCACGACAAGGCGGGCAACCATCGGGGGGGAGAATCATCTTAACTAGTTCAACTTAGTTTAACTTTGACTACTCAGCTAGTAGCTTGATTTCTGAATTCACTAAATATTTATTACTGTTTTTTTTATTCTCATTAAATAAGAGCAAAATTATAAAAAAATATTGTCTTTATTATAAGACTAGCTTAGCTTTAGCTTACCAGTGGATTCACTCACTGAATTTTACTAGGGAGTTAAAGAAAAAGTTACCCTTTTTATCATAAAAAATATACCTGTAATGCACAATTATGACTTGTCATATTCAAAATCATCTTTGTGGTCTCTTCTGTTTTTTACCAAAAATATATGCCAGCTGTAAGCAAAATTATATTCCAGATCTTTAATCTTTAATATTTAATCAATTTATTATAAAAACAAATACTTATTTCTATGCTTAAAACAATATAACATAAACTTAATAAAGTTTTATCGTACATCACTTATAAACGGACATCGTCGGTAGATAATTGTTTTATAAAAAACATATTTAATATCATGAACAAACAAGTTCACGAGTTCTTACTAAATATTAAGATACAGGTGGGGTATTATAATTCAGAAACTTCTAAAAACGAAACCTTCGTTAAACAGAATAGCTTTAGTCGTACCTATCTTTTTTGTAAGAAATAATAAAAAAACAGAGGTGTAGTTTGTTATTTTAAGAGGCTCAGGTTTTTTTTTGTTTAGCGCCTAACAAGCACTTTTCTCGGGGAGGGAGGTAGTAAATGCATCATGGGGCATAGCATACCCCACAGCCGTCTGCAGGGTAATGTGGGACTCACTCAAGTAGCACCTACCTACAAAAAACCACCTTAATGGCTGTAGCAATTTTTTTACATTAGCCTTAATCGCATCGCACCCGCGAGCCGGTTGTCCACCGAGTATTAAAGTTACACTTACGGTGCTCAAAGAGACATGAGGTAGGGCCGGTCCCAAGATTCAGCCCAGTGCGGCCGCAACCGGAGTATCCGAGGGATCAGTTCATTTAAGTGACCTTGTAATGAATTAAGAAGGAAACAATGCTCTGTCAAAGCTATGAGGCGCTTTATAGGTGAGCGGGAAGCATTTAGTTTTAGTGCAAGAATTAATATTTCGTTGATATTAATGGCATGATATATTGGCAAATGGCTTCATAAAGTCCGAGGGATTCTGTGAAGCCATTACGGAGGGGTGGAGAAGGGACAACAAATATACAATTCATGTACCTACCAACAAAGTCTAACTTCCTAAACCAACCTACCCGCGGCAGTGGGTTTGGGGAAGTGGTGCTCCTAATTCACTCTGGGAAAGGCCCAGTGCACTAGGATCGGGTCTTCCGGTTTCTTAAAGGCCTAAAGAACCTAAAAAGTGCACCGGGGTAACTTTAACAGGCTTAGTTAGCACTGCTGGGTATCCAACTCTTCACGAAGATCTTGCACGGCAAAATAAGGATGACTCGTAGAACTGGAACGAATTGGCCGTGAAGTTGCATCGTGAAAACGACTTTCCTATGAAATTGGTTTACGGTAAACGACAACGATAATTGTCGTGAAAACGACGTCAATGAAATTAGAGCGCTCAACTAGTGCGGAGACTAGAGAAAGGGCAGGAAAAGAAGCAGCGATACCCATACGAACGAGCCCGCACGTAGGTCGAGCCTGTTGATGAGGCTCAACGCCAAAGATGCACCTACCTACATGCGAGATCTACAAGATGAACTGCAAGAGAACCCTTTGTCATGCAGTGGAGGTCTGCTTCGGTTGATGCCATCGTCCTATTCAAGGTGAGTTAGTCACACCAAATATTCCCATTTAGTCCTTTAAATTCGGAAGAACTTGTTAATGCAAACAAAATGCGTACTTTGCGTATTTGTTTATAGGCTCGTTTTTTTCTAAGCTACGTGATCACTTAAACTACCAAATACTAAATTCGTTTTGCCCACGTTGTTTTTGAAATGTCTAGGTTAAAACTGCACAGCCAAAACATTCTTCTTTGCCTACAAAAAATACTGTCATGTGGACATTTCTAATATGTTCTTTTTTCTACAGTTATGGAACAAGAAATTATCCAAAGAAATGAGCTGAAGAAAGTAACAACACGCCGCACTTGGCAAAAATGGTAAAAGGTACCAAATTTCCCAAAAACATACTCACAATATATGTCTTATAGATCCAAAAAGTAAGTAACTCTATGAAAAGATCTTAATTTACTTTTTTCGTGTCGCGTAAAATGTACAGGTGTTAAATTAAAAACATTATGTTTATTTTTATAATTTGTTTCATTACATTATTTGTCGTGGATATCTGAATTAATTATAAGTTGTTTATTTTGTTTTTATAAATATATAAATAATTATTAGAAAAAAATAAGTTTTCATTAATAAATAATTATAAAGCACCAAGCAGGGTCTTAACCTGGTACCCAGTGAACACAATTAGTATGCATTTCCAACAACTTACTTAAGCTAACAACAAACGGCGAAAGTAAACAAAGTATCTAAAAACGTTAATAAATAAACGAAAATGTAAAAAGTGAAAATTTTGCTTCAAAGATTTTCACCTGGTCCCGTTGCACATAACATTCAAACCAAGCTATAATTTTGGTGTTCCTGCATCGATTTTAATATAACTATAGAATAATTGTCGTTTGCACCCACCAAGATTCGAACCCAGGGCCTTTTACGTTTATCACAGGTCTTAGATTTCAGATAATCGTTATAAATGTTTTCTGATTTCTGATTACATCGTGAGCCTGACGAAAATCCTGACTATATGAAATTTGACTGCCCAGTCGCCAAAAATCAGAAAATGACAACAGTATACGGTTGAACCAGAAAAAGGCTAATCGCTCCTGTGGGACAGTTGTAGCTGCGGGTAGTATAACATGAATAGAAATATTCATGATTATTTTTATTACAAAAAATAAAATAAACTAGATATAACTGTTCAATATAAAAATAAAATCCATTATGCTAATTTATCTTTTAACGTGTAATTGCTTTTATGTTACGGACGTTGCCGTCAATCTTTTTTAACGTCAAATTGTATAACTCAATAATACTATAATTGGACCAATTACAAAATATGATAGAAATCCAAAGTTACGCCGAGATAGAACTTGTGGAAATAGATATTAATTTCTGAACTTGGACGATGGAGAGTAATTAAAACTTTCCCACAGAAAATGTGGAACATCGGAAGAAGTTGCAATTCTTTCCCATTAAATTTCTTCTCGAACATTCGATACAAATATTTGATTATTTATTAAGACTTGTTTTGTTATGATACTCGAGAATCACAAAGACGATAAAAGGGTTTTAAGTGATTCTACGAATGCTTTCCGAAAACTTGTTTATCAACGTTTTTGGAAAATGTTCTCTTTGTAATTAAGATCTGACATAGTAAAATGAAGGTAAAATTATAAAAAATTATTAAAACCAAAAACAAGGTTGGAAGAAATATTGTTCATACTTTAATTTAAGCTCGAAGCGTCCTTGATAATGTAATATTATTATGAAAAATAAATAATTGAAGAAACACTTAACCCCTAAGTACACGCGTTCTTCAATCTTAACATTTTAGGGGTCAAAAGTGGGGATACTAATATTTTGCATGTATTGGTAATATTTTACAAAAATTCTTTAATAAGTTGTAAGATTACAAGAAATAACATATTATTATTAATTAAAAATATATATTATTTGCAAAACAATCAGTCTTTATAAGTCAGTGTTTAAGAGATGATTTAAACAAAATAACATCTTATGCATAATATAAATATTTTAAGCACTTACTAAGGTATTCAATTTTAATAAAGCGGATAATCTATGACTAAGTTATAAAAACATGGCAATTACTTTCTTATAAAAGACAAACCAAAAACATGTAATTAGAAGAAAAATAATCAACAATTTAATAAGTGTTATAAATGCAATGCCTCAATATTGCTCTTGTTTAAGTTTACAAAGTATTCTACAATTGGCATCCCTGTAACTTTCGCTGTCAGTCACTTAAATCCTGTGGGATTTTGCTCTGGCATTAGTTGAGGATTCGCAACTAATTATTACCACTATCAATGCTAATTTCTTAAAAATGAAGTAAACAGTCATAAGTAAATTGAAATTACTTGTGACATAAAGTTACAGTAAAGTAACAGTACGTAAGACAGTTGGGGTACCTCTAGAGGTACCCCAACTAAATAAAATATGTACTTACGTTATCAGAATTTCGAAGTACGTCCATCCGTCTCATGACATTCTGTAGACCATGACATTAGTCGAAAGCGCGAGATTGTAGCGTATTAATTTAAAAATGATGGGTGCACCACGTGGGGTCTAAGTAGACTTCGCCAGGGACGTTAAAGGATAAGTTAACAAAAATTATTGGTCATTGAATTAAAATTGACTCAACAACCTACTACACGTCACACATAAAATGCCACTTATCAAAGTTCAGTATCATTAGTAAGAGATTAGTAAACGTCGAGTGGGCGAGGAAGATGTATTGTGTGCAATCGACAGGTGGCTAGCAGATGACATGATCGATGCTCTTATCTGGTCTTGCTATGTATTATTAATTTAAATAATGGGCTGCTGTACTTAAGATTGAAGTTAAAGATTATTAATGAGTACAATGATAGATGCTGAAGTTGTTTCTCATTTCTATTTACTTTATCAAGAATAGTTGCAAGTTTTCTTATTTGGAATATTTTTACCTTAGGTGGACAAAAAACTCTTCTCTCTTCTCTATATATTTTGTAAGTATTTGGTGCAAGAGAATATTTAAATAAGTAATTGATTGTTATTCTAATTAATACGGATGGTTTAATGTTAAACTTTTAGATCATTCGCATTACTTGTCACATTCATTTAAATTTTCTTATATAGCGGCGTCGGGGCTTACCTGTTTTTGTCTTACCCTATAATCCAGAGTTCGCAAATTTAAATTCAGTTGAGGACAACCGATTGAAACGTAAAACTAGAAGATTTTGATTGATGGATGTTTTTTTTTGCATATATTTATATTTGGTGAATTGTCAATCAAACCACAAGTTTTACTTACTTTGAGATCATTAGATTGTCTGTAACAAATCTGAAATACGATTTCCAATTAAAAACAGAAAACAATTATACTGTATTTCTATCTACGTCGATCCACAAACATAAAATGAGGTTTTGGCGTGGAATGGCCATTGAATTCAATAATGTAAATGGTATTCTAATCGTGATTGATAACCTGCTCGTTATACGCTCCAATGAAATAACTCGGCCTATCCAGGAACCAATAAAAAGGCTGCTTTATTAAATTTATCTAATTTGCTATTAGCTTAGCCTGAAGCGTTTCTTACATTGAAACTGTCCGGTCCACTGAATATAAAAGATTGTTTAAACCTATAATGTGCACATTAAAAAGGTTAGTCAGGTAGGCTCTTCGAGTGCTTACAATATCCCAAATAGCCTTTAAGTTACCCTTTGTATTACTTCACTGCCATTTTGCTGAAGGAAAATAGATTTAAGGTTGTTGACTTCGTACTTATTTTCAATTTAAATTGTCATTTGATAATTACATGGTTTGGCACCGACAAGATAATTGAGGAATGAAGATAATAGTCCTGGCTTACATACAATCTTTTTAAAGTTTTAAAATATGTAAAACGAATGTTAAATTTTAATTACAACATCAAACGTTTTAATTAGTAAAAAACTTGATTTAAGGGATTTTGTTTAACTAACTTTTTTGAAGATATGATTTATACAAAATGTTTGTGCCAGCACGCCGTTTACTTCATATATAAAATATAATCCATTCTTAAGTATTGAAGTAATGCTCTAACCAAAAATGTATTATTACTGATGCTCGTCCTTCACGAAATTTCATTTTCATATCTAAATAGCCTCAAAGTTCAGGAACATAAGCCATTTTTGGCCGCATATTTCATAGACGTCGGTTATTCTTATGGTCTATTTATTTGAAAATTAAAATTGTTGGAATACTAAAAAAGATTTTCAAAAGTGGCTTTTTAATAATAACATTTAAGGATTATCATATAACATTATTGGAAACAATAAGAATCTTTCAGTATTGAAAAGAGGTACTGAGTTGGATCAATGAGAACAATCTAAAATGAATGCTATAAAATTCAATGTAACAGCGTAATTTTCAACTTGGTAGGTTTTTGACATCTTTGTTCATTAGTTTTTTGAAAAGTCATATACGTACCTCCTACTTTGGGATAAAGTATTTTAGCAGAACCTAAATCGGGCGCTGTGAGCTTGATTTGCACTTCACTTGCAAAAGGTTGAGTTTCCTGTTTGTTCAATTAATGGGCTTGAATATCCTTATAACTTTTAATATACATTGTCTACATATACTTACATTAAATGGATTTCTTTATTTTTTACCATAAGTAATTTTCTAACTAGGTACTTACTTTTCAAACCACATCTGTCTGTAATTTATTTCAATTCTTCACTTTAAATACTTTACATATTCAAAAATATCATAATCTCGAATGACCTAGAATCAGCCTCTTGCTTGCAGGCGATCTTACAAGAGCCCAGCCACGTGCCTGGCATTACAGCCACCCGTTGCCTCGGAGAAGGGTACATACATATTATGTATTTACGCTACCTATGTGTAAATGTAAAATTATGATTCCATTTTGAATTATTAATCTAAAAATTAAAGTTAGTATGTAGTGTTTTTGATTGGGTTTTTAGCTGCATTACCTCGCAAAGACATCAAAACAATTTGGTGCAGATTCGCTTATTTTATTTTATTTTATAGAGAAAACCAACAGCATGGTAAATTGGTACCAACATGGTAAATTATAAAACATTGTTTACGTAAAAATAATGCCAATAACAGGTTTCCCCAATTTTTTTTTAAAATAGCCTTAGTAGAAAAACTAAATTTTTTAAAGCAAATGTTATTATTATAAATATAATATATGTTATTATATAAAATAAATATTTAATATATAATCACAATATATATATATATTTATTGTGATTATATATTAAACAGATACAAAGGATAGAAGTTTAGGTGCGTAAAGTGCCTAGATCCCCATATTACGAAGGAGTGCACTCGCACTCCCGACTTCACTTCCCCCCTGCATGTGTGCTGTGTGGCCGGACTGGCTAACGTTCGTAGCCTTAATACTAACCTTCCTGAGCTCAAACTGTTCCTTCAGAACAACAAGCTAGACTTATTGCTTCTTCAAGAGACGTGGCTCACTCCAAACCGCTTCAGGGGATTCGCTATTCCCAATTACGCGTTCACCCGTAACGATAGGCCCAACCCCGACGGTTTCGGCGGCAACGCTATCTATTACAAAAGAGGGTTTGATTGCTCTCCTCTCCCTACCCCTCCTCTCCTCAACATGGAAGCCACTGTGTGTAGATAAGCTATGACTAGTCATTCGCCCTCATCATAGCTTCAATTTACCTAGTGGCACCAGACCAATCCGCAGCGATTTTGAGGCCATTCTCGCCCTCGGCCATTCAGTCATTATGTTCGGAGATTTTAACTCCAAACATACTGACTGGACGTGCCTATCGACTAACACCAGCGGTATCGCTTTCCTTAACATCACTGAGCAACTTGACTTAGATCTCATCTCTCCCGTCACTCCCACTCACTATCCCGACAACCCAAACCACTCTCCTGATATCCTCGATTTTACGATCATCAAACGAATCAACCTCGACCTTAGGTCTATCGAACCGCTCGATGACCTAGGCTCCGATCACCACCCCGTCTCCCTAGTGCTAGGGCCGCCTTACGATAACCTCAACTCTCCTAAGACCTTTACCAACTGGAAAGGTTATAAAAATACGTTAATTTCAGCCTTAGAGGCCCCGATTTTTCCGCTCGCGATCTCGCCTGACCAATTAGATAGCCCGGATAAAATAGACTCCGTAGTCGATTCCCTCACTGATGCTATCAACACAGCCATCAGTTACAAAGAAAAAGTTGCTAAGCAAGGCAAACCCACGCTTCCGTTAGCCGTTAGCAATCTTATTAAAGCTAAAAACGTGGCTCTCTGGAGAGCCAAGAAGTATCCCAAGCCCGCCTATAGAACAGCTGCCAATCAGCTTCAACGTAAAGTTAGGTCTTGCCTCGCGGAATTCCGAGACGCTCAAATGAACGATCTCATGGAGAATATCTCCCCGTCTCACCAAGCGTATTACAGCATGGCCCGAGCCCTACGTATAGACGCCGCCTCTCACGTTCCTCCTCTCATTCGTCCCGACGGCACTACAACCTTTAAAAATTATGAGAAATCCGAATGCTTCGCTGATAGCGTTGCCTTTCAATGCTCGCCCAGCACGCAACGCGCGAATCCCTCCCACATGGAGGCGGTGGAGGACGAAGTCTTCCGCAGGGACTCTCTCCCCATCACTGCCGACCCCGTCACAGTGTCTATATGATGAAATCTCTCAAAGATCGTACGTTTCGTTTTAGACATGAAGGCATGCTTTCCGCGCCTCGGCCCATAAAGGCTGGAGTCCCTCAAGGCTCAGCCCTCGCTCTTTGCCGACGACACCGCCCTTTACACCAAAGGTCACAGTGTCCCGCAGCTCGTCACCAGACTCCAAAAGGCCGTAACCGCCCTAGGTGTTTGGTTTCAAAAATGGCGCATCGATTTGAACCCTGAAAAGAGTTCTGCGATTCGCTTCGACCCCAAACGCCGTCGTCCCGCTGGCGATCCCCACGTTCGAATGTTAGGCATTCCCATCCCCTGGAAGCGCAGTACTAAATTCTTAGGCGTCACCTTAGATCCGACGCTTTACTTAGGCCGCCTAAATAGTATGTTTGGTAGGAAAAGTAAAATGTCTTTTAGAAACAAACGTACACTATATGAGGTCTGCGTTAGACGCCAAACCCTCAAACACCTGCACAAACTGCAGGTGGTTCAAAATCTGTTCTGCCGCAGGGCCACAAACGCACCATGGTACGTGCGTAACGCGGACCTGCACAGAGATCTTGAATTACCTACAGTGCAACAGCACCTCAAAACGCTCTCGGAAGCGTTCTTTACACGCTCTGAAACCTACCCCAATCCCTGAGTTCGAGCTTCAGCCTCCTATATTACCCCTGTTCTCGATTCGAAGTTCAACAGTCTCGGTTTGCGTGCGTTCTCGAGCGCACGTCGATCGTAGACGCCTTCCCGCTCCATTAGCCCCCGCGCTAATCGAGCACCCAAATTTCACTGGTTGTTATCGTAATAAGTAATTTCACAGTTGTTACCGTAATAAGTTTCTAACGCCGGATAGTGGGTTGTTAACCGTACTTCGTGGAACGTGAGCTTCGTCGATGGGGATTCGTCGTTCCAGGTGCCTCGAATCTTCGTGTTCGAGTAAGTTATCCGCGTCGTCCTCAACCCCCCTACCGCGTGTTGGGTGGTTTTAGAAAGTTAGTCTTCGTTGGAAGGTTCATAGAATATATATTTATATATTGTTGTCCCTCCCCAACTCCCTCCGCAATGGCTATCCTAAGCTTTGACGAGATTAGGAACAAGTTACTTGAAAGTACTGAAGGCATGACTATAAATGCTGATAAGTATCGTTTCATGGATTCTCTTATCCCGCATTTCATGGCGTTAATTCCCTTAATGGCCCCTCAGGCCACCCCAGTTTCTCCCTCTGATCTTAGGCTCACTAGCGTCCCCTTCCTCCAGTGACATGGAGTGCGAAGTAGACGCCCCTCCGCGCCGCAAGCGCGCACCCGCGACCGAGTCATCCTCGGATGCCACCCCAACTGGCCCTGAGTCTCCTTCTTTTACGCTTGTTAAGAAGCGCTCTAAGAAGCGCTCGAAACAAGCCCCGGCGCCCTTGACGCCCGTCCCGGTGTGTCCTACACCCCCTGCGGCGTCTTCAACGCCAGCTGCCCCGGTGCCTTCAACACCCGCTCCGGCCCCAACTTCTGTCAAGGCCAAGGTCCCACCACCCGTTTTCCTTCGGGAAAAGGGTAATTGGACTAAGGTTTCGACATTGTGCAATGAGCACAAGATCCATTACACCAGAGCGGCCAAATCTATTAAAATCATAGTCTCGTCGACAGACGCCTTTCGTGCTTTAACAAAGCTCCTCACCGATAAACAATATGCTTATCACACTTATGCTCTATCAGAAGAGCGTAAGATCAGAGCGGTACTCAGGGGAGTCCTGTTCAAATTATCGAATGAGGCTATCCTGGAGGATCTGCAGTACCAAGGCTTCCCGGCACTCGTGGTGCATAAAATGCACAGCAAGTACGGGAGGCGTCACCCTCTTGCTTTGCGGGTTCTCGCCAACGTCCCCAAGTCCAGGAAGATCCTGAAAGGGGTTAGCACTATATGCGGCCTCTCTGGGATCTCGATCGAGGCGCCTCATCGCCGCGGTCATCCCGGCCAGTGCCATCGGTGCCAGTTGTACGGGCACGCGGCGGCCAACTGCGCCACCCCGCCCAGGTGCGTAAAGTGCCTGGTCCCTCACCTCACTAAGGAGTGCAATCGCACTCCTGGAACTCCCTCTCCTCCCGATTGCGTGCTTGTGGCCAGTCCGGCCACACCGCAAATTACAGGGGCTGCCCTCGTGCACCCCGTTGTATGCGTTCCAAGAGGGCGGCACCCAAACAGGCCCCGCCCCATTCTCAGGAAAACTTTCCGCCACTGCGTAGCCAGGTTCCTCCGGCTGCAAAGCCTGCTCCAGAAAACTGGAGGCAGCGCCCCGCATCGAATCCCATCCCGGCTCCTCACCCATACAAACCCACTCCTCAATCCTCCGTAGCAGACGATATGCGTATCGTCTGCGACGCTATGAAAAATATCGATGTTAGTGAAATCGCAGTCTTAGCCCGTAAACTTAGGGCTTCACGTTCTCCGACAGAGCGACTGCTCGCTCTGGCGGAGCATAGTTCCCTTCTCAATTCATTATAGGTTCATTTAAATGAATTGATCCCTAAGTCACGCTTCGGCCGACTTCTGCGCAGCCCCGGCTTCACCGGAGGCTGCCCAGAACGGCCACCAACTCATGTCCCTTTGAGCACCTTCAGTGCAACTTTCACTACAGGCGGAAGACCTGCTAGCGGGTCTCCGCCAGCGCGCCCAACTTCCCGACGGGTGTCGCTTCCGATGAAGGCTTACGGTAAAATTTTAACACAGCCAACAGGTGGTTTTTAGTGGGTAGGTGCCATTCTGGTGATTCCCACATAACCCCCGCAGAGGACGGTATTTTCCTGCGGGCGGTATGCATGACGCATCTTCCACCTCCCTCCCGCGAGGGTGCCTCGGCAGCAAAAAAAAAATCGAAGTTCAAAGTCACTAGGCCTAGGAGTGTGCAAGCGTACTCTTCCACCAGACTGTCATCAGAGTAATTTAATTTAACATCTCTTTGCAATTTTTGAGCACCTTCAGTGTTATGAATTCACCATCAGTGCTTATATTAAACTTATGATAAAAAAATTTCTATCACAGTCCATTTTTATCAATAAGTATGTTTTTTTTTTACAATTTAGTTTTATTTGATTAATTTCGATTATGTGTAATTTACAAATTCCTAAATGTATTTTAATTTACACACTCTTTCTCTGACACTCACAAAGCCTTGTATGTCAATGTTAGATATATATTTTCAATAAGCATCATTGGTACAATGAGGGATTTTCGTCAGCATGGAAAAATAGTAAATAAATGAAACGACTAATGTTTCTAGTAAAATATTGTCCTTTTTTTGGCACAGCCAGATCTGCCGTAAATATTTATTTAGCAATATTTTAACATTTATTTTATAATGTGAGAACAAAATAGATATATTGTGTTATTGAAGTAACTTCATCCCTCTTCATATTTTATATCATATATAATCAATGAACAATCTTTTTTAAAGTGATTGAGGAAAATCCTTCATTTTAAAATTCGAAAGACATTGAATCGTTTTAAAATGTCCATTTTGTTTTGATTACATTAACATATGAAAATAGTCGTTACTATTACGAATATCGAAACGTTACGTAATTACGAAAATAGTAAAATATTTAGTACAATCATTCGTTCGCTTCGATTATCGACTTGTTATTGAAGAGGTTTGACAATTATGATTATTTGACAATACAATTTGGAAACTTATCTGAACGATATAATCCTAAAGGCTTTCAGATAGGTTTTCGGTGGATAACATTTCGGAGCACGGTAGCGACAAATCGTGATATAGATCAACTATTTACTCTCCCTATCGTTGTTTCGGCGAACAGAGCTATCAGCAAGTAATTGTATCGAGCAGCAAATGTTTCATTCTACATTACACGATGATCACTGAATTCCATGTAGAATTGCACCGATCATTTATGTTTCCATGAATCGTTCCGTTACACCAAAAAGATCGTCACGCCATAATATCAACACCTGTATAGAGTTTACTCGTTTCATAGAATTTAATGTCTAGAAAGCCCGAATTCGAATGTCATAATATAAATATTATTATTACTATTAAGTAACGTATACGCTGTAAAAGGGATGTCGCGCTGTTATCTAAATCCAAGACAAATGACGCAGGTCTATCTATGTCTGTGTGACGTGATAATAATAACAATAAATTTTTTGAAAAAATTAAATACTTCAAAACATTTTTCACGGATTTAAATCCAGCGCAAAACTGCTCAAGTTATATAGGTATATATTATAAGTAATAAAGTGCAGCCATACGTCAAACTTTTGTGAAACGATAATATTGCATGTTGCCACAGTGTAAGTGTAAGCTTCTAAACAACTTTTTCACAAATAACTTAAAAAAAACAAAAGAAAGATTTTCTTTACTTATATCTAATATAAAACTTCACAAGTTGAGTATGGTTAATCTTCAAGTTGGAACTATTTAAAAATACTATGAATTTTGAAGTACTCGTGCTAATAAAGTTTGAAAAAAGTTCTTTTTTATGATATTGAGATTAATTACCGTTCTTTCCTTGGGAGAGAAACGCTAGTGTCTATTTAATATTTTTTTATTATGCATGCAATCTCTGGTGAAACTAGTGTTTAGCTATTTTTAATTTCATTTATATTATTATTATATTTGAACATCCAAAAGTTTTAAGATTTCCAAGATTACACATTAAGGCAGAATTTCATCAAACTTAAGATCTCCTGGAGTAACTACACCGGGGTATAATTTCATTGCAGCAAAATATTAATAGATTAATATGACAAACAAACCTAGGAATAACTTATCTTATGGATAACTTTTCTATCAACTTGAATGAACGTAATGAATGACAATGTAATCTTACATGTTGCGACGTTACCATTTTCAAAAGATATGAGGACCTCTTTTAAAATGAATCCATAATTAACGTCAAACTTGTGCCGAAAACAACCCGTGCCATAAAAGAAACACAAACAGCTGATTGGCAATATCTGACTTATATTAATAACACTAGACTGGCTATTGTCAAATGTATTGTTTGGCGGGGTACTGTCGTACTAAAATTGTCAAATTAAAATACACAAAGAAACTAACCCAGTCTACATACAATTTTGCATGGCATGGCATTACAAGAAAAATAATAGGAACAATAAAAAAAGCAATAACGAAATAAAAAATATAAAATTTGGACCTGTTATTTTATATATCTCCGGACTGAAAATATTCTTCTAAAAAAAGTCATTTCTAATTTATTTTGTAATTATTTTAGATTCTTCCCTTGATGTTGTTAGATTTTTAGGAATTATTTCTTAAACCCATAATTTAATTTTAATGTAATATCCAAAAACAAAACTATTCCTCGTTTAATAGGTATTTTAAATAATAATAAGTTTTTTGTACTCGGCCACTTAAATTTTTTTTTTGAAGTGGGTTAACCAACTAAAAGTTTTGATGTTTTTCTGCATATTTCATCTGAGCCTGGCAGGCCCAAAATCGGGTTTGTCCTTTAAAACATGACACCGGATACACAAATCAATGTCTAGGAGTCAAGTAATTTGTTTGCAAAAATGAATTGTCCAATCGTTATTTACCAAATCTAGTCTACCGTAATTACCTTTTACTTTAATTTCTGTTTAGATTTTCAAAATACCCCTATATTTTGTAAGAATTAATTTTTTTTGTTTTTGCAAATAATCGCAAATTGGCGATAATAGGAGAAAAATTAATTTATAATTTATTTTGAAAATTCGATTATTTAAAAGTAAAAAAATATTTGTTCCAAATTTTAAATTCCCTCCTAATTTTTTTACCAGCACTATGAAACTATTGTGTGTAATAGAAAAATGTGGATCTGCGTCGGGAACATTTTCGTACAATGATTTTTTTACGACTTTAAGTCCAACTTGATGAATCGTTTAATCGACTTCAAGTAGCTTTTATGAACAAGGCGTCTTCTAACGCAACTGTGTACCGCAGACATTACAAGTTTGAGTGCGGTCGCTTAAATTTGAAGGATGAAGAAAGAAGTGGTCGTCCTTTGACTTGTATTACGGAACAAAACGTAATTTGAGTCAACAAAACTGGTGAATCACATTCGAGCAGATTCCGGACAACCTGCAAATTGGATCCAGAACTGTTCATGATATTCTTCACAACTAACTTTGATTATAGTGAGATTATACACACACCACAACCTAACCGAAGCTCAGAAGCAGGCGCGCGTGGAATGGTGCCATGTTATGAGTGATAAATTCAAAGCAGGTTTTTCCCGCCGTGTTTGCGACATTATAATAGGAGACGAATCTTGTCAATATGATCCAGAAACAAAGCGTCAGTTAACAGTATGCATGTTTCAAAACCAACGCCTACAAAAGTAAAACGATCGAGAAACGCTGGAAAATTTTTGTTCGCCAGGTTTTCCCTTTGGCTGGGTATTTAGTGTCAGTCCCTAAAGAAACCAAAATAGCATCAGTATAGAGTGGTACACTACCAACTGCTTGTCAGAAATGTTTTTTTGGTGTAAGCAACAACCGACCAAACACAGAACTCCGAGGCCTTTTGCTACACTACAACAACGCGTCCGCACATTCCACTTACTAGATGAGGGACTTCCTAAATGCCACACCGGTAAAACCTATGGGTCATCCGCCTTAAAACCCTAATTTGGCAAGTTTTCCCCTAATGGAATATAGTTTTTATCGCCAAAAGATACGCTCGCTGCGTTCTAGAAGGCTGTTGAGGAAAAACGTGTCGCAGACTGGAAAATGTGCTTTGAAAACAGATTCAGAGGCTTGAAACTTTTAGATGCTGGTGGAGAGTTTTTTTTTTAATATTTCATTAAAAAAGTGAACATTATTATTTTTTTCTCAAAACTTTTTGACTGTCCCACGTAGATAAAAAAATTTAAAGTTTTTGTTTCCGCCATTAACACGACTAGTACAATCGCAACGATTTGGCAAGTTCACCAAAATTACTTTGTGAAATCGCCGCCCTATGGCTGCTAACAAGTCAAAAAGTTGTTGTGGGGTATAGTATGGTACGACATCCATAATTGGCAGGGCTGTTCTTTGGACCATATCCCATGCGCGCTCAATTGGGTTGAGGTCTGGTGATTGAGTAGGCCACGGCACAACGTTAATACTAGCTTCGGCAAGAGTGCGTGTTATGACTCTAGGCCTGTGTGGACTTGCTTAGTCCGTTGTGCTTAATTAGTTGAATTATTCAACCGGTCTCGTAAAGGGATGATTATGTCTGAAAAAATCCTCTCTACGTAAATTTGAGCGTTGAGATTGCCCCTGATCCAAATGAGATGGCTCTTCCATCAATACAAATTTCGGCCCTTATCATAATTGTTCCCCGACCGTACGGATGAACTTCCTGACAAAATCTTAAACTTTCGTGAGATTCAGAGGTTTTTCGAACTCGCATGCGTCTTGTACCTGGCCTCATTCCGAAAAGAGATTTATTGAAAAGCAAACACAACGTTAGTCTTCTTCCTCCCAGCCTCTGTGTGCAAGAGCCCATTGTAAATGGGCCCTACGATTGCAGAGTTTTATAGGTAGGACTCTCAGCGGCCTATGGCGACGCAGACCCACTTTACGTAAACGATTTCAGATGGTTTGATCGCCTCAACAAGCCTCAAGAGCTTTGGTGCCTCGTAACTAACATTGGTTGGCGGTCATGGTACGATTACTTCGAACAGCATTTTGGATATACCAGTCCCGTCCCTGAGTGGTAGTGGAGATCGTCCTCCCTGTCGCTCGACCACGCTATCCGTGATGCGACAGCGTATGGCGGCTTACAACGCTCTGTGTAGTGCCAAGAGCAAGCTTACAACATTCCGACAGCTCTCATCAAGTCTTCTCGGGTTAAATGACGTCATCGCTCCATATCAGCCTAATTTTTTACAGTTTCGATTCAGAAATTGTAATGAGGTGATAAAAATGTCAGGATGCAGTTTTATAGAAATGCTAACTGACAGTTTTATTTTCCCTAAAAAAGCTACATTCTTTATTAAAACAGTGAAATATACTAAATAGAATCAATAGCGATACAAAAAAGTACTGGAACCTTACACTTTTGAGGTGTGTATTTCAGTTCTACGTCAAAAACTTCTCGAGAGTACTCACTAGAGGCGGTCTAAATTGGAACAAAAAGAGATGTCACAAGCTTGTTCAGTGTTCATAGAATATAAACAGGTCAGTCTTGACAGTCCACTCGCCATGTTGTGTTAATACCTGGATAACTCTGTAATACCAACGAAATCAGCGGTATAAATTGATAAATAACACGTCAGGGAAGGGTCGGCAGATAAAGACTGGATCGTGGTATGTATTCTTATATTTTCTTCTTTTTACATTTACAAATTGGTATTTACAGCTAATAACTTTACTTTAGTACTAGTACTAGGTATAACAGCGACTTTTTAGCTCCAAAGCTGGCAACAGAATACCCAACGCCAGGCTGATAGCCACACCTCGTTATTATTGTTCTTTTCTTGGATTTCCGTCCATAATTTTGTGAAACGATTTCAATGGTTATCAGTTCTAGTTCTTTTCAATAACTACAGGTGGCGCTACCAGTCAAAGTTATCAATGACATGTCTTAATTTATTAACTAATTCAATAATAATATAATATTAATACAAAAAAAGTCGTTAATAATCAATATTTATTTTAATACAGCTTACAAAATATTAAACCCGGTTTTATACTTAGAATTACAGTTGATGAAATAATTAAAAGATTATTCCAAGAATAATATTTATCTATGCTTAGGATTTTGTTTTATTCAAGTTTCACGAATTTTAGCCTAAAACCTATTTAAATGTCGACGACAGACAATAGTGCAGTAACTATAACAGCGCCAGCTATCCAGTTGTGAACGACGCCAGACTCGTTTTGCGTGCGGACTCGTTCGCACATCGATAGCTGTCGCTCTTCCACTTTTTAGTCCCAGCACCCCCAATTTCATACCGTCAATTTCACGACGTGTAGTTTCGTACCGTATATTCATAGGACCGTCTTTTCAACATCGTCGCCTGCAGCTCGTCTTCGCCGATCTTTTGTTGCCGTCGCCGCTCCGGCAAGCTCTGCGTTCTAGGACTACGTTCGAGGACTACGAGTAAGTTCTCCGTGAACAGGTGGATACCTCACGGTGCTAACGGTGCTTAGCGTTGCCCCGGTGCGCTTTATTGGCCCTTCAGGCCGTAAGAAACCGGAAGTCCCGATCCCTGTGCACTGGGCCTTTCCTAACCCCCGCAGGTAGGGAGGTTTAGGAAGTTAGCCATCATTGGTAGGTTCATAGAATATATATTTATATATTGTTGTCCCTCCCCAACCCCTCGGTAATGGCCTCACAGCCTACAGAGTTCATTATAGACGCGCAGTCTTCAATGCACCTTATAAAATTCTTCGAGTCCGTTATGATGAAAGGGAGTTCCCAAGGACGTATGTGACATCCTTGTCTCCCTATTCAAAACCTTGCCTAACGAGGAACCTCAAGCCCCTCAGGCCCCTTTGGTTCTAGGCCCTCCCGCGTCCCTCGATACCTCCAGTGACATGGAGTGTGAATCGGACGCCACTTAGCACCGCAAGCGCACCGCTCCCAAGAGCGCACCCGCGACCGACTCATCCTCGAACGCAACCCTTACTGGTTCAGGGCCATGCTCCTTTACCCCTGTCAAGAAGCGCTCGAAACAAGCCCCGGCGTCCTCAACGCCCGCTCCGGTGTCTTCAACACCCTCCGCGGCGTCTTCAACGCCAGCTACCCCGGTGCCTGCAACACCCACCCCGGCCTCACTTATGTCACTCAAAGTGACTCCACCCCCTACCCCGGCTTCAGTCAAGCCTCAGGTCCCACCACCCGTATTCCTTCGGGATAAGGGAAGATGGACCGAGGTTTCCAATTTGTGCAGAGAGCACAAGATCCTCTACACCCGAGCGACCAACTCGGGTGAATCCATCTTAATTTTAGCCTCGTCGTTTTGGTGGTTCGCCTGCGTCCCCAAGTCCAGGAAGATCCTCAGAGAGGTCAGCACCATATGCGGCCTCTCTGGGATCTCGATCGAGGCGCCTCATCGCCGCGGTCACCCCGGCCAGTGCCACCGATGCCAGTTGTACGGGCGGCCAACTGCGTTAAGTGCCCGGTGCCTCATTTCACCAAGGAGTGCAATCGCACTCCTGTAACTCCCTCTCCTCCCGATTGCGTGCTTTGTAGCCAGTCCGGCCACAAAGCAAATTACAGGCGCTGCCCTCGTGCACCTCGATCCATCCGATCAAACTCTGAGAGGGCGGCACCCAAACAGGCCCCGCCCCTTACGCAGGCTAACTTTCCGCCGCTTCGTAGCCGGGCGCCCCCGGCTGCAAAGCCTACGCAGCCCCAAAGAACTGGAGACTTCGCCCCGCTGCACGCCCAATTCCCACCCCGGCTCCTCGCCCATCCAATCCTACATCACAACCCTCGCTAGCACACGTATGCGTACCGTTTGCGAAGTGATCAAACATATTGATGTTAGGGAAATTTAAGTTTTAGCCCGTAAACTTAAAGCTTCACGTTCTCCTACAGAGCGACTGCAAGCTCTGGCGGAGCATAGTTCCCTCCTTAATTCATTATAGGTTCATTTAAATGAATTGATCCCTCAGTACAGCTTCAGCTGACTTCTGCGCAGCCCCGGCTTCAACAGAACGGCCCCAACTCATGTCCCTTTGAGCACCTTCAGTGCAACTTTCACATCCAGCGGACGACCCGCTAGCGGGTCTCCGTTGTTCTGCTTTTGAAAAGTGAGTATTAAAGTATATTTAGTGCAAAAAGGCTTTGTTTTGAATATGACAAGGCTTGCACATTGTTGCCTAAATATTAGCCACTTGCTGATTCCAATAAGCCACTTTTAAAGATTAGGCGTGAAGAATTTTATGACGCAAAGTATCGAATCTACCGCAGATTCACAAGATAACTGAGCCGTCGTAAAATATCGAAACCTGTGCTATATAATCTGAACAATATTTCATAAATACTACCATGTAAATCCTGCCTTGCTGACGGTGCTCTCGATATACAGGATGTCCTAGAAATCAACATCAAGCCGGAACTGAGTGATAGGCCAAATCGTGACAGCTATCAGAAAAATATTTTAAAACAATTGAGAAAAAGAATAAGGAAAAATTTCTTGATAGCTGACCCTTGACGTTGATTTCTAGGACAGATTCTAAAAATTAAGTTACACACAAATTTACTAAAGATTTTTTTAAAGATGGTCGTACAATTATGATTTTATTAAGAAATAATAAGCACTATGGTGAATCGACTTTCATTTAAGGAGTTGAAGAAGAAGCAATCAAAGCAAAGCATCAATCATAGCATACAAATATCTATATACCATACACTAAACGTAAACGGACACAGAAACAACACGAATGATTAATATCCATGTAAACTAAACAACAATAAATTAATCTCTCTCCAATAAATTTATTGAATAATAAAGGATTTGTAATAATTTTGGACTGAGTTAGTTCAATAGATTATCAAATTTATGTTCTAAGTAGAAACGTCCGTTGGACACGGGGGATCGAGGTAGATCTAAATGGTACCAGGAACTTTATTAATATTAAGTTGTCGTCAGACGTAGAATTGGTCCGTGTATTTAACGTAGATTCTAAATAGTTATTGTTTGTGTAAATTGTAAAATAAGATAAATTTGATTGTTAGTTAAGTTGTGGGTATTTTGAATTCATAGAATTTTTAAAATTAAAATGTAGATATAAGGAATGACAGACAGCACAAACAATGGAATAATTTTTTTTAATTATAATTTTTAAACAAATAGGTAATCTAATTTTAATCAGATAATGGATTTGACATACCTTACCATAGCATCTCAACTAATTTTGTGGACCAAGTGTTGAATAAAAAAAAAACCGCACATTTATTACGACTGCATTACGACACATATATCAAATATATACAATGTGGCCAGTCAGTAAGTTGTGATATTCTAGATAATATATTAGATTAACGGCCGAGTGGCGTAGTGGGTATTAGCCCTGCCTCATACGCCGGATGTCCCAGGTTCGAGTGGTGGTTTATATTTTTATATGTATGTTTATTCCATACAGCTAACTTAAGTTCCCCCTTAACTTCGAATTGTGTAGGTGTGACAAAAAGGTACTGATCGTACACGCACACCAAAGCGACGAGAACACGGTGTGCGGCTGCCACACAAAATTAAGTTGCATATTAACAAGCCCACGCACACAATGACTTGAGCTATCTATACTTTTTTCAAAATCACGGCAATATAATTCAACCAAGAGGAAAAGCCTGGCTTATCATTTCACAATTACAAATTGAGAACAATAAAATTATTACTGTCTGAAAAAGTTCTCCCTAATTTAACAAGAGATTTCAATTTTGAAAATTAATTAATTAATCTCCCTAACTATACTTCGACGATTACATCACAGATGGCGGGAAAAATTAATTTTAAATTTGTACTGTCATTTAATAACAACTTTGAAATAATTTTCTGGTTTAGCGATCTAAGATTTAATAAAACACGACGGGATTTAAGAAGATTTAATTATATTGAAAATTGATAAATGTAGCGAGAAGACATAGATAGAAACACACGATGATGACATACAAAGTCTTCACTGCAACTAAATAATTTAGTCAGATTTAGCTAAAAATTATACAGCATGTCCCAAAAGGGACTGTCAAACAGTTGTCCAGAGATAAAGCACCCATAAAGCAACATTTGTGTAGTAAATTTAATTTTTTATATTAGCTTTATCGAAGTATTCTCTTATTTTTCAGTGATTTTCAAATAATTAACGACAGCATTTTTATTTCCAAAGTTACCAGTAAAAATTTTAACATAAATAATCTAAGGATTCACAAAGTTATTTGTAACATTCTTATTATAAATGAAAGAAATTGCTGTTATGTCTAAAAACCGCACTACTTATAATTTTATCGTTATTTCACTAAGAGCTACATCCTACTCACGAAGAAGTTTGATAGTAAAAATTGCATTTTCTTAATATCTGATCGATTGAAACTCAACATACCTAACCTAACCTCAAACTTCCTGCACGTTTGAGCAATCTTCAAATTAAAACAGTGTCATGAACTTTGGGAGCACAAACTGCGTCATGCAAATTGTTACTTCAAGGTACGCTAACTAAGTTATCTTAATTATTCTGTAAGTTTAACAAAGTAAAAGAGAAACCACAGTGATAGAGTTTATGAAGATTGTAATGTTGATTTTCGATTTTTAATTATGTTATTACAAACTTTTTATTAGTTAAATAATACGGTAATTTTTGCTAATTCAAATGTGACAAAATCATACTTGTACTTTAAAAAGTAAATAAAACACTTTTTACCGGATATGACGTGACCACGGCAACTGCAAAGATGCCGAAACGTCGAAATAATTTTAAAATTAACTAAAATATACGCGATAATATCCGGTAAAAAGTGTTTTATTTAAAGTATGTATCGTGAAAACTTAAGATTTACTTTAAAAAGTACTTGTTTTTTTCAAGTAAAACACTAAAAACGTGATCACAATTGTTTTATTAATAGCATACGTTCTTCATTTACACTTCTGAAAGAAATACTTCAAAAAGTTTCCAAAGTTTAATAATTTGTGTCCCATAAAAAAAAATCTAATTTAAGAATTTAAAAAATGTCTTTCAAGTGTATCTGCAATACGTAAACTTATCTCTTTACAGTGAAAGTTTTAAAGGTTATTAAAAAAGACACTATTTAAACAATCTTCAAAGGTATTGTCAAGAACATATCAATTCATAACACACTTAAAGCATTGAAGTTCACCTTATGTTCTTAATTGCACTACGGTATTTTCTGAACATAAGTTCCAAACGTACTTTTATTAAAACAGAACTATTGAAAAGTAACCAGGAACTCCTCATATGTCGATGAATAAATTGCAAACATAAACAAAGTTACCGGGGTATAAATCAGGCGCAATGTGTAACCTCAGAAAGTTATGCCTGTTCCTGACAAGACAGCCGAAGGGGTCTAACTTTACCAACTTTCGTTCTTGAAAATTTATCTTTTGTTACTGCCGATAACATTGTGTAATCTATTGTGTTTTGGTGAATATTTAATTCTTAATTATGTAATTGGGCTGAATTTAACGAACTTTATTTATGTTTTAAAAATTTTATTTATTTTAATTTAAATTTAAATATAAACAATTCTTATTAATTAACAAACAACATTAATCAAAAACAACTACATTAGTGAAGACTGTGTCGTTGCTGTTTTTATACACTTCAGGGATACTTAACGCGTTACTATATGTATAATAAGGAAACATTTATAAACTTTGAACTCATTATGATAAGTCATACACGTTGCACGTTATGTAAAGGGAAATACTTATAAGAAGCAATATTTCATTAATGAACTAACAAAAATATATTGTAGGCAGTTAACGTATTACAATAATACATTTATAACAAATAAATTTGAAGAAAATATTGCAGCGGTAGCGGTAGCCAGAACGTAACTGTCAATGGTGACCGTAATCGTGCCATGGTAAGAGATAAGTTGATTTTTGAAATTGAAGCCCTTTTTTTTTTTTTGCTGCCGAGGCACCCTCGCGGGAGGGAGGTGGAAGATGCGTCATGCATACCGCCCGCAGGTAAATTCTTCTGCGGGGGGTTATGTGGGACTCACCAGAATGGCACCTACCCACTAAAAACCAACTGTTGGCTGTAGTTATTACCGTTAGCCTTCATCGGAAGCGACACCCGTCGGGAAGTTGGGCGCGCTGGCGGAGACCCGCTAGCGGGTCTTCCGCCTGTAGTGAAAGTTGCACTGAAGGTGCTCAAAGGGACATGAGTTGGTGGCCGTTCTGGGCAGCCTCCGGTGAAGCCGGGGCTGGGCAGAGGTCGGCCGAAGCATGATTTAGGGATCAATTCATTTAAATGAACCTATAATGAATTGAGAAGGGAACTATGCTCCGCCAGAGCTAGCAAACGCTCTGTCGGAGTACGTGAAACCCTAAGTTTACGGGCTAAGACTGCGATTTCACTAGCATCGATATTTTTCATAGCGTCGCAGACGATACGCATATCGTCTGCTACGGAGGATTGAGGAGTGGGTTTGTATGGGCGAGGAGCCGAGATGGGATTCGATGCGGGGCGCTGCCTCCAGTTTTCTGGGGCAGGCCTAGACTGTGTAGGCTTTGCAGCCGGAGGAACCCGGCTACGCAGCGGCGGAAAGTTTTCTTGAGAAAGGAGCGGGGCCTGTTTGGGTGCCGCCCTTTTGAAATTGGAGCGCATACAACGGGGTGCACGAGGGCAGCCCCTGTAATTTGCGGTGTGGCCGGACTGGCCACAAAGCACGCAATCGGGAGGAGAGGGAGTTTCAGGAGTGCGATTGCACTCCTTAGTGAAATGAGGGACCAGGCACTTGACGCACCTGGGCGGTGCGCGGCAGTTGGCCGCCGCGTGCCCGTACAACTGGCACCGATGGCACTGGCCGGGATTACCGCGGCGATGAGGCGCCTCGATCGAGATCCCAGAGAGGCCGCATATAGTGCTAACCCCTTTGAGGATCTCCCTGGACTTGTGGACGTTGGCGAGAACCACCAAAGCGAGAGGGTGTTGTCTCCCGTACTTGCTGTGCATTTTATGCACCGCGAGTGCCGGGAAGCCTTGGGACTGCAGATCCTCCAGGATAGCCTCGTTTGATAATTCGAACGGGACTCCCCTGAGTACCGCTCTGATCTTACGCTCTTCTGACAGAGCATAAGTGTGATATGCATATTGCTTATCGGTGAGGAGCTTTGTTAAAGCACGAAAGTCGTCTATCGACGAGACTAAGATTTTAATAGATTCACCCGAGTTGGCTGCTCGGGTGTAATGGATTTTGTGCTCATTGCACAATGTCGAGACCTCAGTCCATTTACCCTTTTCCCGAAGGAAAACGGGTGGTGGGACCTTGGCCTTGACAGAAGTTGGGGCCGGAGCGGGTGTTGAAGACACCGGGGCAGCTGGCGTGGAAGACGCCGCAGGGGGTGTAGGGACGGGTGCCGAGGGTGCCGGGTCTTGTTTCGAGCGCTTCTTAACAAGGGTGAAAGAGGGAGGCTCATCAGGGCCAGTTGGGGTGGCATCCGAGGATGACTCGGTCGCGGGTGCGCGCTTGCGGCGCGGAGGGGCGTCTACTTCGCACTCCATGTCACTGGAGGAAGGGGACGCGGGAGGGCCTAAGACCTGAGGGGTCTGGGGGACTGGGGTGGCCTGAGGGGCCATTGAGGGAATTAACGCCATGATATGCGGGATGAGAGAGTCCAAGAAACGATACTTATCAGCATTTATAGACATGCCTTCAGCACCGGTACTATCAAGTAACTTCCTCATAAACTCATCAGAGCTTAGAGAAGCCATTGCGGAGGGGTTGGGGAGGGACAACAATATATAAATATATATACTATGAACCTATCAACGATGACTAACTTCCTAAAAACCACCCTACACGCAGTAGGGTGGTTGAGGACGACGCGGATAACTTACTCGAACACGAAGACTCGAGGCACCTGGAACGACGAAATTCCGTCGACGAAGCTCACGTTCCACGAAGTACGGTTAACAGCCCACTGTCCGCCGTAAAAACGGCGTTAGAAACTTATTAGAAGTACGGTTAACGAGCCACTGTCCGCCGTGAAAACGGCGTTAGAAACTTAATACGGTATACAACTATGAAATTATATATTACGACAACAACCAGTGAAAGAACCATGCCCATATTAGTATGGAGCTGAAAGTCAGCAATACCATGCAATGCCCAAATTACAGCTCTATGTCATATGATAACTTTTTAACAGTATTTATATGATATCTAGATTTAATGTCGTATAAAGCGCCGGTTCAAAAGATATTGGACATTAAACTTGATAACTTCCTACTGGTTTTTTATACATTTTATTGTTTACAGACAGCATTGCTATTAGTTTTTCACTAGGAACTTCATGATCATCACATAAGCTAAGCCAGATCAGTGTTCTTTTATATACTTATCTGTATGTTATCAGATAAACATGTCAGTTATTTGGAATTATCTAGTCTGTCTCCATTGTATAGTGTCAATATGTATGTGAAAACAATTTGGTTAGATACAAAGTATTACGACCGGGAAAAGGCTTGCGAATTAAGACACCATTACATGTTGAATGACAATTTATTTGTTAAAATAATGAGCTTATATACTAGATATCAACGTGTGAAATACAGAAATATTTATTCATCTTATGATCTTCCTCTTATCACGTATGTCACGACTGGGGACGCCACACTAAGCTTTAAGTACTCGAGTAAATAAATATAATAATATCAATCTAACTACTAATATCAATCATGTTGAGTTTTATCTGGTCGATCGTATCAATAATAATACGCAAATAAAACCGCAACTCTATAATAATAGGTATTCGTTATCATTGGTAACAAAACTATCTCAACGAATGAATATACATGGACCAAAAGACGTGATTCCAGACCGTAATAAATAAAGCATGAATTAATGACTGAAACGATGATACGTACTGCGATGTCAACAAGAACGTCTTATTTTTTTTTTACTTTTATCCAGTGCTTCATATGATTTAAAATTAACAACATAATTCTAGTTTTTATTTATTAGAGCAATCTTGTAATATACTTTATCAGGGCATTTCTGGGGCACAGATGGGCATTGACGTTTGAGTGCTCAATTAGCGCGGGGGCTAATAGAGCGGGAAGGCGTCTGCGATCGACGTGCGCTCGAGAACGCACGCAGACCGAGACTGATTGAAGCCCGTGATCTCCAGGACATTTGGCACCTACAAGACGGCGCCACTTACCACAGCTCGTAAAACCACGGCTCTATTGCGTGAACAATTTGGTGAACAGTTAATTTCGCAATTCGGTCCGGTGAGTTGGCCGCCTAGATCCTGTGATATCTGGAATTTTTTCTTTTGAGGCTTTGTAAAGTCCAAAGTCTTTATGGATAAGCCGGGTACGATTGAGCAACTGGAAGCCAACATTACTTGCACTATTCGCCAAATACCAATAGAAATGCTCGGACGCGTCATCGAAAATTGGAATGGTAGAATAGACAACGTGAATCGGAGTTACGGCCAACATTTCAAAGAAGTTATCTTAAAAATTTAATGTAATGAATAGTTCTTATGTATAATAATAAAAATTACCTGATACTTTTGTTATTATTATTATTATTTTTTACCTTTGATAAAAATACGTCCAAATGAATCACCCGCTATAAAGGATCCAGAAACGAAAAATTTATTGTAACTAAAAGTAAAAATAAAAAATAAATATAACTTTGTTGACGGTTTATTCATATTTAAACACGATAAAAACTTGACACGTCTTTGATATATGCACAGTATTATAGAATTTAAAGTAGTTGATGACAATAACGTAACATCTGAATCAAAAAAAAAGTAGTTGATTTGTATGAAGTATATAATTTTAACTCAGTTTATTTTTTTGATAAATAATGGTTTTGATTTTGATATTAGACTATAAAACAAATATCCTTATGTTTTTCAAGACACATACCTATCTAAAAAGTTATTTTGGAGATTCTTTAGGCTCATCTAAAAATCAATAAAAATGACAAGATAAATTTTTTTTAATAGAAGTTTTTACGACTCTAAACATGCAATATCATTGAAAGGGTCATATGTAAATAGCCCCAATGAGGAAGGGTTACAACTTTCTACAGATATTCACGTCACGTATTGAAGCGTGACTCGTTACGGAAAACGTTAATAGAAGACGAGAAAAGTTTAGTGCCGCTGGAGGCAATGAAATCGCTGAAAAACGAACCTCTTTGAAATTAAACGAAAATTTCTACAGCCTTAGAGATTTATAACATGGTCTGAAGTGTTTTTAGTTATATTCGTTGGATTAGTTCAAAGCTGTATTAACTTGAATAATCGATGCATAGTTTCATGTCATCTTTTCCTTTACCGATGTTAAGAGCAATATTACTGTTTAAGAACATTTTTTATTTTGTCAAAGTCGGCCAACGAGCAAGCCTGATGGTAAGTACCTGATGGTAAGTAGCGCCTGCGCCCATGGACACAATTAGTCGTAGGTGTTTTGTTTGTTATAGTAATTGTGATTAATATATCAACGAATGGTTCATTGCCAACCATAGCCACTTAAAATTGCCTATAATTCAGTAATTGCACTGGTTGTTTTATTCTTTTAACCAGAAAACAACCACGTAAACGTGATTATTATGGCGGTCAAAATATAAAGGACTGAAGTACTGCCCCAGATCTTTATGTGAAGTTTAGTGCAGGTTTTTCAATTCGATATGCAGTGAGAAATAAGTAAGCCTGTTGTGTATTTTTGTTCCAACTTTGCATGACTAGCCGTCCAGCAACTCTCATCTCACCTATGGAAAGTGAAAATGACTACTAGGATATTACACGCCTATCCAGAAGATGCTTTTTCACTCTACTCTTCAAGATTCCAGGCATCTAGTTCCAAATTTTGGTGATTCAAACCAAAAAAGAGACGTCGTGTCGTTTGGTTCGACTTTTCGGTCCTGTTCAATATTGGAATAGTATGCCTTCAGTAAGTTTGATGTAAGCGTTCGAATACATTCTAAAATATATCCTGTGAATCACCGACAGACAAGCAACTATGTGACGGTGCTCGAGACTCGTAGTTTGTTACTCGTGAGCATCATCATCGATAAGTTTACGGGCTCTTCGGTCAACTGAGACTAATACTTCAAGTTGGTATTTAGCAGATCCATCCCAATCGTGCTCCAGTACTCCATGCATGATCGAACCTGGGCTGTAAAGAGATTGAGCAGTCTGATCTAGTGATGAGATTTTTGTAGTGCCTTAGGCGCCTGTTTCTAAAACTTGTTTTTTTGATCCAGTCCTTACACAAGTAAGGATGCATAAAATGTGAGGAATTCTTATTGTTATACTTTATTTGTTTTTTTGAATGTCTTAAAAAACACCCCTTCCTTCCCTCTGTCCACCCTTCCACCCCTTCCTTTCCCCTTCCTGTCTAAACGAGCTACGAAACGGTCATGTGTCAAATTTGTCTAGTTAAATATCTATTTTTTAAATCAACAGAAATATTTTTTAACCTATCTCAAAACGCAAAGTACTAGGCGCGCATAAACAGTGACAAATAAGGTAAACCATTTGGGGTGTGTCCCAAGTAATAAGCTTTTAACGATTTGATTGATATAGATCGGATTACTACGACTTTACTGTGTAACTATGGCGACGACACCTCCCAGCAAGCAACAATGCTCTTCGGGTTTGGAAGTTGGTAAAGAACGTCTAGATGACGTTTAAAAACTTACAAAAAGACAAAAATGACTCGAACTAATGAAGAAGAAATGCAAGGTGGCTGCACAAAGGAAATCTTGGCTATTATAAAGTCATTTAAAGAAGAACATAAACAGACTTCCAAACTGCTAATATAAATTGAAGAGGTAAAGCAGCAAAACAGCCTAATTAAGATGGCTAAAGATATAGAAGAGGTTAAAATTCAAAATTCTTAAATTAGAGAGTCCTACGTGGAAATGCAAAAGTCGATAGAATTTTTATCCAATACGAGTACATACGATGATATGCAAAAAGAGGTGACAAAATTACAAAAAGAAAGAAAAGGAACCCTACTGTACACAAAATCTTTGGAAGAACAAATTGAAGAATTGCAGCGCCACCAAAAGTCATCCATAATAGAATTTCGCAATATTCCGAAAGAGAAAGGAGGAAAAAAATCTGAACTAATTTCAATTGTTAAGAAAACCTGTGACGCGCTTAAGGTTTCATCTCAAATTACAATCATAGTGATTCTGCTTTATCTGTATTTTGTATGAATATTAGAAGTGTTAATTGTAATTTCGATGAGTGTCTAGTATTTTTATCAAATTTGCAAATTGATGTTGATGTGATTGTTTTCACAGAATGTTGGATAACAAAAGGTAGTAAATTACCATGTTTCGCAAATTTCAATTCAGTAAGTACAAAAGGGAGTTTAAACCAAAATGACGGAGTAATAGTTTACATAAAAGAAGAGATAAATTTTATTTCAAATAAACCTAACGTTGACCAAGGCAATTGTCTGTTCTTGAATATTGATAATAAGTTCACAATCGTGGCGTCTTATAGACCTCCTTGTTATTCGAATCCATATTTATATTTGGCTGCATTGGATAATGTACTAAAATCCATTAAAACAGGCAATACTCACAAGGGTTATAAATATAGACACTGTATCACATACATCTCAAATAGTATCAGTGAACAACTACTGTAGCTTGATGGCTGTTTATGGATTAAGACCTGCCATAGACAAGTCAACCCACTTAAACTCCTGTTCAGACCATTTTATGATAAGATCAAATGTGCGATGCCAAACAATAGTGTTTAATCCAATAATAACAGATCACTCGCCTATATTTCTATACGTAAAAGAAAAAGTTAAAAAAAAAACAGAGGTAATAAACCTTTTAAAGAAAAGAAAATGATCAACTTTAGCACAATTACTGAATCACTAACAAGCACTAATTGGCAGCCATTATATAAAACTTCTAATGTCCATAATGCGGTGGAGATATTGTCGAACACAATTAATGAGATAATCAAATCAAATACCACTTTATTAAAATTACCTATAGAAAGAGACCGTTGTCCCCTTGGATTACGCCTGTACTAATAAAACCACTACAAACTCAACTGACACTGACAAAATGCATAAAAATATGAAGAAAAACCTAGGTAACCCTACATTGGAATTATTGTACAGAAAATATCGCAGAGTATGTAGTAATTTGATAAAACATGCTAAACAGTCGTACTTTTCGTCTCAACATGATAACAGATTCACTAAATACTGTTAACCATTTTTTCACGTCGGTAGGGAGAAATCTGGCTCAGTGTATACTGGATATACTTAAGACTGATGAAAGTAACTTATCAAAACTATCCAAATCAGACAATACACCGTTGTCATCGATGAATCTTTATCCTACCGATGTTAATACTTAGCTTAAAATCACAAAATGCCCCTGATTATGTCCAAATTTTAACGATTGTTATTAAGAAAATCTTTATTCACCTTGCCACATCCATTGTTCATATTTGTAATCTAAGCTTAAAGCTTGGTCAAAGTCAGGTTGTTTTCCTACAATTCTTAAGCAAGCAATAGTTTTTCCTGTTTTCAAGGCGGGTGATAAAAATACTCCCACTAACTATAGACCTATCTCTTTGTTGAGTGTCATATCCAAAATTCTTGAAAAGTTTGTGAATAATCGTTTGACAAAATATCTTGAAAAATATAATTTGCTAGGTGCTAATCAATATGGCTTTAAGATGGGACGTAACACAGAAGATGCTGTTCATAGAGTAACACTGTCATTATTTCCTGCCTTGATAAAGATCTCCAGAAAACCTTCGACACCGTATCTATACCAATTCTATTAACTAGGATGGAGGATATTGGTGTCAGGGGCATGCCTCTAATCTGGTTTAAGGACTATTTAAAAAATGGGGTTCAAAAGGTAAAGATAGGAAACATCATTGTTACTACGGTATACCACAAGGTAGTGCCCTAGGACCTACACTGTTTTTGTTTTATATAAATGAATTAAGTAAACTAAAAATAGACAACTCACAAATTACTTTGTTTGCGGATGATACCGTCATATTGTTCTACGGAAAATCGTGGAACAATGTAAGAGACAGCGTAGAAAATGGTATGAGACTGGTCAATAATTGGCTGGAGAGGAGTTTAATAGCCTCAACATTAGCAAAAAATTTTAATGTTTTGGTAATATTACAAAAGTTCAGTCTCCAATCTTCCTAGTAACTACGAAATAAAAATTCATGCTTTCAACTGCAGTACTAGTACCATACTTTGTGACTGCCAACAAATGGTTAAAGTGGAGGAAATTAAATACCTGGAAATAGTAATTGATGCAAAAATTACATGAGCTCCACATGTTTTAAGTTTAGGCTCCCGCCTAAGAAAACTAATATAAGTTTTTAAGAATTTGAGAACTGTTTCTAGCCACAAACTAATAATTACAGTTTATAAAGCTTTAGCAGAATGTATATTAGCGTATTGAAATTAGAAATCTAGAAAGGGCACAGCGTGCTCTTCTTAAAGTATGTATGTCCCTAACAATTCTATATCCTACTCAGCTGCTTTATAATAAGACAACAGTGCTAAGTATCAGAAAACTTTATGTTTACCAAATCTTAAGAAAATATCATAGACAAGAAGTACCTAAATTGATTAAAAGTGGAAAACGAGTAGTGTTATTTTCAACTGCAATAGTCTCTAGTACGTTCGCACGTAGGCAGAAAAATTTTCATGCCCCATTTATTTACAAAAGGATACATAGAGAAGGAAACGTTATTTCTTGTTCTAACTATAAAATAAAATCTAAAATAAAAAAATGGCTATTCGCCAAAAATTATGAATATGTTGAGAATTGTTATCACTGAATGGTTAAAACAATTGTAAAATATCAAACAAAAACTACTGTTTAAATTATTAAATTATGCGAAAATAAAATATATTAAGTAATTTTTCAAAAAGAATGTGTATATAAAGCAGTTTTAAATGTACGTTCTTTAACATCATAATAATTAATATAAACCACAAGGGAAAACAAATACTTAGTGACTTTGTCCTTTGAACTTTTATGAATTTTGTGAAAAAAATAATAAAGAAAATTTTTCAAATCTGGTAGACTATATAAAGTGTTCTTTGTATATCTAAATTAAGCAGTTTTTAATGTGTTTTGTTTATCATCGTAACATTATATCGTAACACAATAACAATGTTTGTTTTTACTTGTACCATACGACACATTTACACTATCACATGTTATCTTTACTAAAAGTGGGTAGTTCTAAGTCTTAGTGAGTTCAGTTGTACAAGTGGTTATTTATATTTAAAAAAATGAACTTCTCACCGAATTTGTTTGTGTTTGTATAAGAATGTAAAGTAAAAGAAGATTCTTAACATGCTATAACACAATGTATTTGCATAAGTATAAGAGTAGAATTATATCTGTTAACACGAATTATTAAATAAGAATTACGTAACGAGGAAGGAACTCACTTCCGAAAAACAGGTCTACCAATGTTGGAAGTCAGAGCTTGTATTCGCTTGTATTTAAAATTTTAAACATAATATATAGAATTTATTAGTTCATTAATAAATTAATTAAAATATATAGATATTATTATTGTTATTATTATTAATATGTTTTATCATTGACGGTTTAAATTAAAATTCCATTGACTCAGATGTTACGTTATCGTCATCAACTACTTTAGACTCTAATACTGTGGATATATCAATGATGTGTCAAGTTGCTATGGCGTTTAAATATGAATAAACTGTCAACAAAATTATATTTATTTTTCACAACTACTTGCTTAAGCACATGAATACAGAATTACTATCATAGTTTCATATTGCGAATAACTATAGTATTAATTTTTCAAAAATCAAACCGACTTCAAGTCAACGGATGAGTGAGAAATAATAAGTTTTCATGCATCAGTGCTTGTTATTCCAAGTAGATATGCCAACTTTTTGCTTTTGCGGTTGCTGTACTAGGAAATTAGCTCCATTTGACAGAAAGTATGATGGTGTGCGGCTACAGCGGGGTGACTATTAACTAGCTCGCGCCTCACATGACGCCTTAGGGGCTGCTGTATACTGCTTAGGATAACAAGCCTGGTACATGAAAAGGTGTTCTTTTCCGCTGTCTGGAACTCGGTTTTATCTTTTGAACTGCTTTTATTTCATTTTTAATTTGTATTATTAGTAACTAGCCTAGACGTAAAGTAGCCTAGAAGAAAACATCTTTAATCACACATCCTTACATTTCGCTTACATGTGTATTTTGCAACTGAACTGAATAAATATACAATAAAATACTGAGACGTCTCTACATATGCTCCTAGTGTTATTTATTCATAAACTAACTGAATTCTGCGAGTAAGCATCGACCTGCGGCATTTCAGTTCTGGAAACATTACGGATGAGTTTTTATTGCAATATTTTACTTTCAAGATGCGGTGCTACAAAACTGTTAAATTAAATTATTTATTTATTTAATATATGCAAACTTACAGAGCAAAGCCTTAAATCTTAAAATTTATAGAGGGCATTAAGCCCTCGTAGAATATGTACGAATTTTAAATAATTAAATGAATAAAAATACATCAGAAACAAACAAAACAAATCCTCACAGAACAGTTTAAGTCTTTATAAGATTCTCAACACACCTCTCAATGCTCGTTACACATCAAGGTAATTGACACTCACGCTATGCTCTCACTTACCTAGTGGATGTTGACCTTTTTACTTCTAATAAATCAAAATAAAAAAAAAACAAATAATTAAAATGTTAGTAAATAAATATATTTATTTTATTATATATTTTATATGTAGGTATATATATATATATTTGTGAATTTTACTTTTCCTTACACTTTATGCATGTTTAATATATTTTATTTGTGTGATGCTACTCATGTTACATAACGACAGAAATCTACAACAATGTTAAACTCTAATGTTGCATTCATTGGTTATCATGGAGAACCCGTTATTGGCATTGTATTAAGTTAATATAAAATTTTTCATTATGAACTGTATATGCTGTTTATTTTCAAGATTGAATAAATAAATAAACCTTTTTTCGTTTTTAAGTTCTTTTTTAAGCAAGAGCTCGTTGTTTTGCACTTCCACAAGGCATACACAACCATCAATGTTCACATTGTATTGTCATATTGAAAATTCACTTTATGAGCACTAAGTAAGCACTCAATTCTAAATAAACTAAAACTAAAAAAATAACACTTATCACTAACAGATCACAGAAGGTATAATAAAGTTACTATCTCTATAACACTATTATATTTTATATTCTGATTATAAGACTGTCCGAGTTTGAAAACCAGCGTTACTGATTTTTTTTTTGTTCCCCTCCGCGGGTAGGGCAGGAGGATAAAAATGCCCTGACGCATACTCTGGCGCGATTCCAAAGTTATGTGGGACTCGTCCCGACGCCTACCAGGACCATACCCACTAAAAACCCCCTGTCGGCTCGTGCATTTTTGCCACTCAGCCTTCATCTGAGCGACGGCCAATTGGAGAAAGAGGCCGCGCTAGCGGGGCCCAGAAGGGGTCACCCGCTGGGATTACATAGCACTGAAGGTGCTCAAAGCACTGAAGGTGAATACGTGTAGCACTGAAGGTGCTCAAAATGAAAATCAATAATTAAAACAAAAATTAAAAAATTGCAAAATAAAATTGAGTTAATTCGCATTTACGTTAGAATTAGGATTTACGTTAGAATTAGAATTTACGTTAGAATTAGAATTTGCGGCCAGAAGGGCCTCGAGATCGCGTGACAGTCTGGTGGATGAGTACGTTTGCGCATTTCTAGGCCTAGCGACTTTGAACTTCGAGTCTAACACAGGAGCAGCATATGAGACCGAATCACGAACTAGAGGATTGGGATGGGTTTCGGAGCGTTTGAAAAACGCTTCAGAGAGTGTTTTGAGATGTTGTTGCACTGTAGGCAGTTCAAGATCTCTATGCAAGTCCGCGTTACGCACGTACCACGGTGCGCCTGTGGCCCGGCGGCAAAAGAGGTTTTGAACTACCTGCAGTTTGTGCAGGAGGGAGGGTTTGGCGTGGGCAAAGATTGGCGAGGAATACGTCATGACGGGTCTAACGCAGACCTTGTAAAGTGTACGTTTGTTTCTGAAGGACATTTTACTTTTTCTACCTAACATGCTATTTAGGCGGACTAAATAGTGACGAGCGAGTTTCGAAACTCTTTCAACGTGTGGCTTGAAAGAAAGCGTCGGATCTAATGTGACGCCTAAGTATTTAGTACTGCGCTTCCAGGGGATGGGAATGCCTAACATTCGAACGTGGGGATCGCCATCGGGACGACGGCGTTTGTGGTCGAAGCGCATCGCAGAACTCTTTCCAGGGTTCACATCGATGCGCCATTCTTGAAACCATGCACCAAGGGCGTTTACGGCCTTTTGGAGTCTGGTTACAAGGCGCCGAACACCGTGGCCTTTGGTATAGAGTGCGGTGTCGTCAGCGAAGAGGGCGAGTTCGACGCCTTTCGGCGGGATGGGAATGTCGTTGGTGTACACGGTGTACAGCAGAGGGGCGAGGACTGAGCCTTGAGGGACTCCAGCCTTTATGGGACGAGGTGCAGAAAGCGTGCCTTCGTGTTTAAATCGAAACGTACGGTCTTTGAGAAACGACGCTATTATCCTGACTAGGCGATCCGGTAAGCCTATCTTGTAGAGTTTATAAACGAGACCGCTGTGCCAGACTTTATCGAAAGCCTTGGCTACGTCAAAGAAAACCGCGACTGTTTTATAACGACGCGGATAGAAACCGTCAAGTATATACTCGACGATTCGGTGGACTTGCTGAGGGCAGGAGTGTTTAGCGCGAAAGCCGAACTGATGGGGAATAATGAGAGGATCGCCATCCGTTGGAAACAGATGGTTCCGCATTCGAGAAAGTATGACTCTCTCGAGAAGTTTAGACATTGCCTTGAGGAGGCTGATGGGTCTGTGATTAGCCGGGACGTTCAGAGGTTTGCCCGGCTTGGGAATGCCTATGACTGTCGCTTCTTTCCAAGCTTTAGGAAAGTAGCTATGGTCGAAGCAGGCATTGAAAATGATAGCTAACAAGGTAAGCATCTGTTGCGGTAGGTGCTTAAGTGCGTGGTTGGAAATTCCATCCGCACCCGGAGCCTTTTTGGACTTTTGATTTCTAATGAGAAGCAAGATTTCGTCATTAGAGACTGTGACAGGGTCGGTGGTGATGGGGAGAGAGTCTCTGCGAAGGACTTCGTCCTCCACCGCTTTGATGTGAGTGGGATTCGCGGTCTGCGTGCTGGGCGAGCATTGTGCGGCAATGCTGTCGGCGAAGCATTCGGCTTTCTCTTCGACTTCGAAGGCAGTAGTGCCATCGGGACGAGTGAGAGGAGGAACGTGAGAGACGGTGTCTATGCGTAAGGCTCGGGCCATGCTATAGTACGCTTGGTGGGACGGAGAGATATTCGCCATGAGATCGTTCATCTGAGCGTCTCGGAGTTCCGCGAGGCAAGACCTAACTTTACGTTGAAGCTGATTCGCAGCTGTTCTATAGGCGGGCGTGGGATATTTCTTGGCTCTCCGGAGAGCCGCGTTCTTAGCTTTAATAAGATTGCTAACGGCTAAGGGAAGCGTGGGTTTGCCTTGCTTAGCAACCTTTTCGTTGTCACTGATGGCTGAGTTGATAGCATCAGTGAGAGAATTTACTAATGAATCGATTTTATCCGGGCTATCTAATTGCTCGGGAGAGATCGCGAGTGGAGAGTTCGGAGCCTCTAAGGCTGAAACTAACGTATTTTTAAAACCTTTCCAATTGGTAAAGGTCTTAGGAGATGAGACGTTATCGTTCAGCGGTCCTAGCACGAGGGAAACGGGGCGATGGTCGGAGCCTAGGTCATCGAGCGGTTCGATAGACCTTAGGTCAAGATTGATTCGCTTGATAATTGCAAAGTCGAGGATGTCAGGAGAGTAGGACGGGTTGTTGGGATAGTGAGTGGGAGTGACGGGGGATATGACATCTAGGTCAAGGGAGTTAGTGATGTCGAGGAGAGCGATACCGCTGGTGTTAGTCGATAGGCACGTCCAGTCAGTATGTTTGGAGTTAAAGTCTCCGAACATAATGACTGAATGGCCGAGGACGAGAATGGCCTCAAAGTCGCTTCGGATTGGTCTGGTACCACTAGGTATGTAGATTGAAGCTATGATGATGGTCGGATGACCAGTCATAGCCAATCTACACACAGTGGCTTCCATGTTGAGGAGAGGAGGGGTAGGGAGAGGATAGCAGTGGAAGCCTCTTTTGTAATATATAGCGGTGCCGCCGAAACCGTCAGAGTTGGGCCTATCGTTACGAATAAACGCGTACTTAGGTATAGCGTATCCCCTGGAGCGGTTTGGAGTAAGCCATGTCTCCTGGAGAAGGAATAAATCAGGTTCTTTGTTCTGAAGGAACAGTTTAATCTCGGGAAGGTTGGTATTAAGGCTACGAGCGTTAAAAGATACTAGGGATAAGCCCTTGGGTTTAATACGACTGGACGCTGGATTCGCGGGTCTAGACATTATAATTTATTATTTACGAATTTATACAAATATAAAAGAAACTTAGGAGCGAGTGATGCTCGGCTAAAGCAAATAAACGCTCTTGAGGAGAGCGGGCGGCTCGCAGTTTGCGTGCGAGCACGGAAATTTCATTAATATCGACGTTTTGAATAACGTCGAACACGGTCTTCATGTCCTCAGCCAACGACGACTGAGGGGAAGATGACAACGCGGGACGCGGCCCTACGGGAGCTACGGGAGCTGGGATGGGTCGGGAAGGTGCAGGCGGGACGGCCGGACGCTGCCTCCAAGACAGAGCCGGAGTAGGCGTCGGCTGAACGGGCTTTGCTTCCGGGGACCCCGGTTGCGCAGCGGCGGGAAGTTAGCGGAGGTGAGCGGCGGCGCCGGTTTAGGCGCGACCCTCTTGACGGTGGAGCGCGGAGCGCGCGGGCAACCCCTGTAGTTAGCTGTGTGGCCGGACTGGCCGCACAGCACACAGGCAGGGGGGGAAGTGGATTCGGGAGTGCGAGTGCACTCCTTAGTGAAGTGAGGATCCAGGCACTTTACGCACCTGGGGGGAGCTGAACAGTTAGCCGCTGCGTGGCCATAGAGCTGGCAGCGGTGGCACTGCCCAGGGTGACCACGGGGGTTGGGACGCTCGACGGAGATATTTGAGAGTCCGCAAATTGTGCGAGCCTCTCTAAAGATCTCCCTCGAGTTGGGAGTATTCGACAGGATTACCAACGCTAAGGGAAAACGCCTACCGCGGTTGGAGTGCATCTTGTGCACTGCTGTGACCGGGAAACCCTGAGACTTAAGGTCCTCGAGAATGTCTTCGTTGCTGAGTTCGAACGGGACGCCCCGTAGTACTGCGCGGATCTTACGCTCCTCCGGGAGGGCGTAGGTGTGATACGCGATTTGGTTTAATCCGAGTAACCTGGTAAACGCGCGGAAGTCGTCGACGGACGCTACTTGAATCTTGATTGTATCGCCAGCGTTGGCGGCTTTTAAGTAATTGATTTTGTGCACTTTGCACAAGTTTGAAACCGCGGTCCAGCGCGCTTTTTCACGCAGGAAGACGGGCGGAGGGAGCTGAGGCTTCGGCGGGACGGGAGCGCAGCGCGTCGCTGGCTTCGATGTGACCGACGGAGACGCGGTTACTACGAGCGATTTTAACGGCGCGGGGGCTGGTGTTGAAGACACCGGGGAGGGCTCGGGTATTGAAGATACCGAAGCTTTCTTAGAGCGCTTCTTGGAGCGCTTGGCGACGAGTTGAAACGCGGGCTCAGGAGAGCCGGTTAAGGTGACGGCATCTGACGACGTATCAGACGCGGGTTCGGAGTCGCTCCCAGGAGCGGTACGCTTACGACGCGACGCGTGAGAGGATGCGACCGATTCGCAGTCCATCTCGGACGAGGCGGGAGACGCGGGAGAGCTGAAGACCTGAGGGGTCTGGACGTCGGAGGCCTGAGGGGCCGGGGTTGAGGCCTGAGGGGCCGGGGTTGAGGCCTGAGGGGCCGGGGACGCGATAGTAGCCTGTAAGGCCTGCGTTAGTACGTCATCTGGGATGGGGCAACCGGACGCCGCGAGCGCCTGGGCGAACGACCTAAGAACGTTTACAAGGTCCATTGGAGGGCTTGAATATGTAATATATAAATATATAATGTATGCCTAGGTCCTCTAGCAAACCTAGCACCTAATTAAATAACAAATGCCTAGAGTTCCTAAATAAAAACCTAGCAACCCTAGCGGCAAACCTCCCTACCAGCGGTAGGGGGGCTGGGGAGAATAACTTAAAACTAACCGTAGTATGCGGAAGGCCACTACCTAGAAACCTAAAAAAGGGTGCGCAGGTAAAGAGTTGACCGCGTTAGGGTCAACCTTTACCGACTGAAGGGACAAATACACACGAAAACACACAGATATGATAAAAATAAATATGAAAATAGGAGAAAAATAAATAAAATAGAGAAGAGAAATAAATAAAAATAAAAAGGACTGGTTCAGTACAAATTTGTTGTCACCGTTAAGTATCCTTTGCACTGAAACCAGACTACTTACGCCGGGCACAACACTGCACTCAGCACAAGCACAACACAACTTAGCACAGCACTTTGAAGACTAAGAGGCTTAGTCGCAAAGAAAAATCGCACTTCGAAAGCACTCAGACGGAGTAGAAAGACTTAGAAACCCGTAGCACGGAGCCAACACGCTAGACTGAGACGTCAGTAAACTGAGCGCCACGGAATGGCGGGAAGGGACCGATCAACGGAGAGCTGGGTCTTGCACGTCCGCACCGCGTGGCGATCGGAGCGAGAAATGAGCGTTACTGATTTTTTTTTTTTTTTTTTTGGTTCCCCTCCACGGGAAGGGCAGGAGGACATAAAAAATGCTCTGACGCATACTCCGCGCGCGCGATCAGAGTTATGTGGGACTCGTCCCGACGCCTACCAGAACCATACCCACTAAAAAACCCCCTGTCGGCTCGTGCATTTTTGCCACTCAGCCTTCATCTGAACGACGGCCAATTGGAGAAAGAGGCCGCGCCAGCGGGGCCCTTAAGGGGTCACCCGCTGAGATTCACATAGCACTGAAGGTGCTCAAAAATGAAAAGTAAAAATAAAAACATTAAAAATGAAAAATAAAAATTGCATTAATTCGGATTTACATTAGAATTAGAATTTACGTTAGAATTAGGATTTGCGGCCTGAAGGGCCTCGAGAGCTAAAGTTAACTGCGAAGGTTCGCCCGTGTGCGCGTTTCTCGGCCTAGCGACTTTGAATTTCGAATCTAACACAGGAGCAGTATATGAGACTGAATCTCGAACAAGATGATTGGGATGGGATTCGGCGCGTTTGAAGAACGATTCTGAGAGTGTTTTGAAGTGCTGTTGCACTGTAGGCAGTTCAAGATCTCTGTGCAGGTCCGCGTTGCGCACATACCAAGGTGCGTCTGTGGCCCTGCGGCAGAAGAGATTTTGAACTACCTGCAGCTTATACAGGACGGAGGGATTGGCGTGGGCAAAGACTGGCGAAGCATATGACATGACGGGTCTAACGCAGACCTTATAAAGCGTACGTTTATTTCTAAAAGACATTTTACTTTTTCTACCTATCATACAATTTAAGCGGCTTAAGTAGAAACGCGCGAGTTTCGTTACTCTATCGACGTGTGGCTTAAAAGAAAGCGTCTGATCTAAGGTGACGCCTAAGTATTTGATTCTGCGCTTCCAGGGGATGGGAATACCTAACATTCGAATGTGGGGATCGTTGCGGCGATTACGACGTTTGTGGTCGAATAGAATGGCAGAACTCTTTTCTGGGTTGACATCGATACGCCATTTTTGAAACCAAACACCGAGGGCGTTTACGGCCTTTTGGAGTCTGGTGATGTTATACGGGATTATTTTACCTTTAGTGTAAAGGGCGGTATCGTCTGCAAAGAGGGCGAGTTCGACGCCTTTCGGCGGGATGGGCATGTCATTAGTGTACACGGTGTACAGCAGAGGGGCGAGGACTGAGCCTTGCGGGACTCCAGCCTTTATGGGACGAGGCGCGGAGAGCGTGCCTTCATGTTTGAATCGAAACGTACGGTCTTTAAGAAACGACGCGATTAATCTGACTAGGCGAACCGGTAAGCCTATTTTATAGAGTTTAAAAACGAGACCGCTGTGCCAGACTTTGTCGAAAGCCTTGGCTAAGTCAAAGAGAACCGCGATTGATTTTTTACGATGCGGATAGAATCCTTCGAGAATGTACTCGACGATTCGATGGACTTGCTGAGGGCAGGAGTGCTTAGCGCGAAAGCCGAACTGGTGGGGAATAATGAGAGGGTCGCCATCCGTTGGAAACAGATGGTTCCGCATTCGAGAGAGTATGACTCTTTCGAGAAGTTTAGACATTGCCTTGAGGAGGCTGATGGGTCTGTGATTAGCCGGGATGTTCAGAGGTTTACCCGGCTTGGGAATGCCTATGACTGTCGCTTCTTTCCAGGCTTTTGGAAAGTAGCTATGGTCGAAGCAGGCATTGAAGATGATAGCTAACAAGGTAAGCACCTGCTGTGGCAGGTGCTTGAGTGCGTGGTTGGAAATTCCATCCGCACCCGGAGCCTTTTTGGACTTTTGTTTTCTAATGAGAAGCAAGATTTCATCATTAGAGACTGTGACGGGGTCGTCGGTGATAGGGAGAGATTCTCTGCGGAGAACTTCGTCTTCCACCGCCTGGATGTGGGAGGGATCCGCGGGTTGCGTGCTGGGCGAACATTGTGCCGCTATGCTGTCGGCGAAGCATTCGGCTTTCTCTTCGACTTCGAAGGCAATGGTGCCGTCGGGGCGAGTGAGAGGAGGAACGTGAGAGGCGGTGTCTACGCGTAAAGCTCGGGCCATTCGATAATACGCTTGGTGGGACGGGGAGATATTCTCCATGAGATCGTTAAACTGAGTGTCACGGAGTTCCGCGAGGCGAGACCTAACTTTACGTTGAAGCTGATTCGCAGCTGTTCTATATGCGGGCGTGGGATATTTCTTGGCTCTCCGGAGAGCCGCGTTCTTAGCTTTAATGAGATTGCTAACGGCTAAGGGAAGCGCGGGTTTGCCTTGCTTAGCAATGATTACGTTGTCGCTGATGGCTGAGTTGATAGCATCAGTGAGATTATCGACTATCGAATCTATTTTAATCGGGCTGTCTAATTGGTCGGGCGAAATCGCGAGCGGAGAGTTCGGTGCCTCTAAGGCTGAAACTTACGTATTTTTAAAGCCTTTCCAGTTGGTAAAGGTCTTTGGCGGTGTGACGTTAACGTTAGGCGCGCCTAGCACGAGGGAGACGGGGCGATGGTCGGAGCCTAGGTCATCGAGCGGTTCGATGGACCTGAGATCAAGATTGATTCGCTTGATAATTGCAAAGTCGAGGATGTCAGGAGAATAGGTCGGGTTGTTGGGATAGTGAGTGGGAGTGATGGGGGATATGACGTCTAAGTCAAGGGAGTTGGTGATGTCGAGGAGAGCGATACCGCTGGTGTTGGTCGATAGGCACGTCCAGTCAGTATGTTTGGAGTTAAAGTCTCCGAACATAATGACTGAATGGCCGAGGGCGAGAATGGCCTCAAAGTCGCTGCGGATTGGTCTGGTACCACTAGGTATGTAGACTGAAGCTATGATGATGGTCGGATGACCAGTCATAGCCAATCTACACACAGTGGCCTCCATGTTGAGGAGAGGAGGGGTAGGGAGAGGACAGCAATGGAAGCCTCTTTTGTAATATATAGCGGTGCCGCCGTAACCGTCGGAGTTGAGCCTATCGTTGCGAGTAAACGCGTACTTAGGTATAGCGAATCCCCTGGAGCGGTTTGGAGTAAGCCATGTCTCCTGGAGAAGGAATAAGTCAGGTTCTTTGTTCTGAAGGAACAGTTTAATCTCGGGAAGGTTGGTATTAAGGCTACGAGCGTTAAAAGATACTAGGGATAAGCCCTTAGGTTTAATACGACTGGACGCGGGATTCGCGGGTCTAGACATTAAATTAATTTATTTACGAATTTATACAAAAATAAAAGAATTTACAACGAACTTAGGAGCGAGTGATGCTCGGCTTACGCGAATAAACGCTCTTGAGGAGAGCGGGCGGCTCGCAGTTTGCGTGCGAGTACGGAAATTTCGTTAATGTCGACGTTTTGGATGACGTCGAACACGGTCTTCATGTCCTCAGCCAACGACGACTGAGGGGAAGATGACAACGCGGGACGCGGCCCTACGGGAGCTACGGGAGCTGGGATGGGTCGGGAAGGTGCAGGCGGGACGGCCGGACGCTGCCTCCAAGACAGAGCCGGAGTAGGCGTCGGCTGAACGGGCTTTGCTTCCGGGGACCCCGGTTGCGCAGCGGCGGGAAGTTAGCGGAGGTGAGCGGCGGCGCCGGTTTAGGCGCGACCCTCTTGACGGTGGAGCGCGGAGCGCGCGGGCAACCCCTGTAGTTTGCTGTGTGGCCGGACTGGCCGCACAGCACACAGGCAGGGGGGGAAGTGGATTCGGGAGTGCGAGTGCACTCCTTAGTGAAGTGGGGATCCAGGCACTTAACGCACCTGGGGGGAGCTGAACAGTTGGCCGCTGCGTGGCCATATAGCTGGCAGCGGTGGCACTGCCCAGGGTGACCACGGGGGTTGGGACGCTCGACGGAGATGTTCGAGAGTCCGCAGATTGTGCGAGCCTCTTTGAAAATCTCTTTCGAGTTGGGAGTATTGGACAGTATTACTAGCGCTAACGGAAAACGTCTACCGCGGTTGGAGTGCATCTTGTGCACTGCTGTGACCGGGAAACCCTGAGACTTAAGGTCCTCGAGAATGTCTTCGTTGCTGAGTTCGAACGGGACGCCCCGTAGTACTGCGCGGATCTTACGCTCCTCCGGGAGGGCGTAGGTGTGATACGCGATTTGGTTTAATCCGAGTAACCTGGTAAACGCGCGGAAGTCGTCGACGGTCGCTACTTGAATCTTGATTGTATCGCCAGCGTTGGCGGCTTTTAAGTAATTAATTTTGTGCACTTTGCACAAGTTTGAAACCGCGGTCCAGCGCGCTTTTTCACGCAGGAAGACGGGCGGAGGGAGCTGAGGCTTCGGCGGGACGGGAGCGCAGCGCGTCGCTGGCTTCGATGTGACCGACGGAGACGCGGTTACTACGAGCGATTTGAACGGCGCGGGGGCTGGTGTTGAAGACACCGGGGAGGGCTCGGGTATTGAAGATACCGAAGCTTTCTTAGAGCGCTTCTTGGAGCGCTTGGCGACGAGTTGAAACGCGGGCTCAGGAGAGCCGGTTAAGGTGACGGCATCTGATGACGCATCAGACGCGGGTTCGGAGTCGCTCCCGGGAGCGGTACGCTTACGACGCGACGCGTGAGAGTATGCGACCGATTCGCAGTCCATCTCGGACGAGGCGGGAGACGCGGGAGAGCTTAAGACCTGAGGGGTCTCGACGTCGGAGGCTTGAGGGGCCGGGTTTGAGGCCTGAGGGGCCGGGGTTGAGGCCTGAGGGGCCGGGGACGCGATTGATGCCTGCAAGGCCTGCGTTATGATGTCATTCGGGATGTAGACGCCTACCGCAGCAAGTGCCTGGGTGAACGCGTTAATAACGCTTAGCGGATCCATAAGGGAAAGTTGGGACAGTAATATTAATAAAAATAAGTATAATAAAAGATGCCTAGTTCCTAAAAACCTAGCAAATCCTAGCGGCTAACCTCCCTACCAGCGGTAGGGGGGCTGGGGAGGAAAAACTTAAAATTAACAGTAGTACGCCGAAGGCCGCTACCTAGAAACCTAAAATGGGTACGCAGGTAAAGAGTTGACCACGTTAGGGTCAACCTTTACCGACAGAAAGGACAAATACACACGAAAACACACAGATATGATAAAAATAAATATGAGAAATTGAAGAAAAATAAATAAAATAGAGAAGAGAAATAAATAAAATAAAAAGGACTGGTTCAGTACAAATTCGTTGTCACCGTTAAGTATCCTTTGCACTGAAACCAGACTACTTACGCCGGGCACAACACTGCACTCAGCACAAGCACAACACAACTTAGCACAGCACTTTGAAGACTAAGAGGCTTAGTCGCAAAGAAAAATCGCACTTCGAAAGCACTCAGACGGAGTAGAAAGACTTAGAAAACCGTAGCACGGAGCCAACACGCTAGACTGTGACGTCAGTAAACTGAGCGCCACGGAATGGCGGGAAGGGACCGATCAACGGAGAGCTGGGTCTTGCACGTCCGCACCGCGTGGCGATCGGAGCGAGAATCAGCGTTACTGAAATAATGATTTCTTTTTATAGCACGATGGAGAGGCTTTGCTATTTAGCCGGCACTTTGCCGGCAGAGGCGGGTTGACAGACTCTGAGTTTGGCACTCTCTCACATAAAAATTGCCTGCTGTGTTTGGTAATGCCATATTTAACTCTTTAATCAAAGAACGCTCCTACTATTGTAAAATAATTAGGTACACTACCACATAGGTATGTATACGAAAATTAAAGTGCTCATTCGCTATTTACAACAAACTGTAAAACTGTCAGGCTGTAATAATAGTTCCAACAACTTGGATACAAATTACTACAAATAGCTATTCGAAATTTAGGAGTACCTTGCTTAGAAAAATGGACATCGTTACGCTTCGTTACGTCGAGGTTCAATCGCAGTAATAGGTAGACAACGCACATGAAAGCGTTCTATCTACAATAATTATTACTAGAAGTAAAAATTTGATTTTATTCTATAGATTTGTTTTGTTTATTAGCAAGAAAAAATATGTTTTGTTTGTTTGGTTTGTTTTTCACTTTACTTGTGTACACTATGTGGGCACACCGCTATAACCGAATTCAAAAGAGGAGAAGCTTCTCAGTTTATCTGCATAACTTTTTAACAAGTCAAAGATGAATTGAATGGCTGATATTTGACTGCAAGTATCTGATAGCTGAATGCAACGTAAAAAATCTCTGTGTGTAATCAAAATTCATAATTCTAATTCAGTAGTTAAGAAATACTCAATGGTTTTATGAAAATTATTAGGCTAAAAAAAAAACAAAATACCACTTCGACTTTTTGTGTTACATATTTTTGCTATATCTTCGGTCAGTTTAAATCTGTTAATCTAGTACCAAGCAGTTGTTAGCAACCCTTTTGCTTTTAAAAATTACTTTTAGAAACTTTCTAAAAATTACCTGTAGGTAAAGTCTCAACTTTGTAATAAAAAAGGAATTAGAATGTTTATCAATAAAATAGGTCCTTTCTAGTTTTCATTACTTTCCCAGTCTAAAAGTCTTATTTACTAGAATTTAAAAATTTTATAATACAACTTTATAAAATTACTAGAATTAGTTAAATTAGATACAGGGGATTCAGGACATAGTCCGGCCGTGCATGGATTGTAATGCTGAAATAGAATGAATAAGGAAAATTCATAAGTAAAGTACATTTATAAACTAAGTACTTATTGTTAACTTAGTACTTGGAAATAGTAAATTAAAATGCTTCAGCGGGTTTGAATTGGTCGAGATGATGAGTTATATGTCTCCTGTTTATTAATAAAGTAGCTGTGTGGTTGCTATGTACTTTAATGATTTTGTATGGTCATTTCCAGAGGGGTGAGAGTGCTTTTCTGAGCCTTAAATGATTCTTGAGATAAACGTAATTGCCCGCTTTGTATTTAGGAGGAGTTTTTGCGCGAGTGTCATAATATGATTTGGAAGGATGATTATTTGGACTTAGTAATGCTTTCTAAGGCTTTCGCTCGAGAATAAGTAAGTTTGTGTCGAAGTTTGTTAATATAGTCTGAATATATTGTGCTGGAGTTATCTTCGTATAAGGAATTAGGAATAAAGGGTTTTTGACCAAAAACTAACTCATAGGGGTTGAACTTAGTAGTAGTATGTATAGTGGTATTGTATGTCAACATAGATGTATAAACGTAAAAGGGCCAGTTGTCTTGGTTATCGTTAATAAAGGATTTTAAATATTCTTAAAGGGTTGAATGGCTCCTTTCTAAAGCCCCTTGGGTTTGAGGATGGTAAGGTGATGACCATAGTTGTCTGCTTTTAAGAAATTTGCATATGTTTTTGAAATGTCGAAAGTGAAGTTAGTACCTTGATCTGTAAGAATGGATTTAGGAATTGCGAATAAAGATATAAAGTGTATTAAACAATCACTTGTTTCCTCGGCTGTGGTGCTGCGTATAGGATATGCGTATAGGAATCTACTTTAATTTTGCAGGACCGGATTCGGGCAGAAGACCAATAATATCTAAAGCGACGCGCTGAAACGGCGTCGTGGAAGTAGTAGTTTTTTCCATTGGATCTTTGTTTACTCTCCTAAGAGCTTTATTTTCCTGATATGCTTTGCATTTGTTTACGTAGTCTTCGACGTAGCTTCTCAAACCTTTCCAGTAATAATGCTCGTGAATTCGGTGGTACATTTGGGTAGACCCTAAATGTCCGGCTACAGGGATATCATGATTTTCACGAAGAATTTTGGAATATTACTTTATCGAGGTAAACATGAAGAGTTAAGTTTGAATTATGGAATAGATAGGTAAGAATATTGTAGATTTTGATAAAATAGTGTTTTTCAAATGGAGTTTTAAAATCGGATATAGCAATATCTGAGGTTTGCTCAGTTCTTAGGATTTTGTCTCTTACATGCTTTAACGTATTAAAGATATCTGGATACAGAGATTCGTCAAAATGGTGAACTTTAGCAAATACGAGGTAAATGTTCTTATCTAAATATTTTATCTTAAGAAATTAATATAATTCCTTTTCGGAATTCAGAATGAATTCAGAGTTTTCAACGTTTGAAAGTAATTCGGCGACATATGGATTAGATTCGTCTAAATCGATTGAAGTAGGAATGGCTAGGACTTTGAATGGAGATTTAAGAAGATTTTCGTTGTGTTCTTTCGATATAGTATTCGCAATGGTTTGCTTGGAAGTAGTAGATTTTAAGATCTTAAAATAAACGTCATTATTTAGAGTAGTGTCTGAATTAGGTTTTTTCGTTTACAGGTGAAGGAATAGTAAGGTTTTCAAGATCAAGGTTAGTATCAATACTTCGAGGACTAAGGTCAAGTTGTCCTATTTCGATGAGGTCAGAGGTAGTTTCAGGTTGTATACTTTAATCTGTTACAGGATTTAGGATTTGATCTTGTAAGGGATTCGTAAAGTTTGGCAATTCTTGCTCAAGAGAGGATGGGATTCTAAAATGGGTTCGATGTCATTGGATAAGTTTTGAATTAAGGATTTAGGAGATGTGTCTAAAGGCATAACTGGATATCTTGACAGAGGGTCAGCATTAGTATTAATCTTGCCCTTCTTATGAATTATATTATATTCGAATTCTTCTAACTTTAGACGCCAGCGTACAAGTCTGGACCCTGGGTCCTTACAATTAAACAACCATTGTAATGGTTTGTGGTCTGTGACTATAGTAAAGTGGTTTCTGTAGAGGTAAGGGCGAAAAGCTTTAGTACTGAAAACGATTGCCAAACATTCTTTTTCTGTGACACTGTAGTTACACTCGGCTTTGTTGAGTGTTCTGGAAGCGTAAGCGATAGGACAATTTCTTGCTATTTGACCTTGTGAAAGGATTGCGGATACAGCAAAATTAGAAGCATCTAACGTAAGAATAAAAGGTTGGGAAAAATCAGGGTAAGCTAGGACTGGGGAAGTAGTTAGTTTGTTTTGAAGGATTTCGAAAGCAAGTTGTTGTTCATTTTTCCGATTAAATGCTGTGTCTTTCTTAAGGAGTGCTGTTAGAGGTTTTGCTATTTTTTTAAAAATTGAGGGATAAATCTTCTATAATATGAAATGAGTCCGAGGAAGGATTTTATGTGTATGGGCATTTAGGTACAGGGAATTCAGTGATTATACGGATTTTTTCGTGATTTGATTTTACGCCGTCATTATTAATCAAATGACCTAAGAACGCGACCTCTCTGCGTAAGAATTCGCATTTATCTGGCTGTCATTTCAAATTGTATGCCCTAAGTCTGAAAACAGCGGTTAAATTATGAATATGGCTAGCTAAATCAGGGAAATATACGACTATATCGTCTAAATATACAAAACATCTGGATCTTTGGAGACCAGAGACACATGTGTTCATTTGTTTTTGAAAAGTAGAAGGAGCATTTTTCAGTCCAAATTACATTTAAGTGAATTGGAAATGACCTTGTGGAATAGAGAATGCAGTTTTAAGAGCTACTATTTCTAGTTCCAGTTCTTATTTCTATATCAAGTTCAATTTCCAAGTGTAAAGTGTTACTATTTCCGAAACGGAATATAATTTTATTTCTAGTGTCAATAAATAGTTTTTTTAAACCCATTTCGAGACTCTCGCATAACAATTCGTAATAATTATACAGATTTATTGATTCAGTTGTGAAAACATTTCGATTTCCTCATATGTAATATTCCTTATGAACAATGCTTTTTCTGGTTGAAAGATAATATAAACTACGCATTTAATCTTAAAAATGTATGTATAGGTATTGAAAAGTCATTAAGAATAAAACACTTTTTACCGGATATTATCGCGTATATTTTAGTTAATTTTAAAATTATTTCGACGTTTCGGCATCTTTGCAGTTGCCGTGGTCACGATAAAATAACTAAAATATACGCGATAATATCCGGTAAAAAGTGTTTTATTTAAAGTATGGATCGTGAAAATTTAAGAAAATATATAAGTCATTAAGAATTATATAATTTACAATAACAGTTAGGTATTGATATTGAGGTATTGAGGTATTTAAACTGTATCTTAATAAAATAAATAAAAATAAAAAACACAAATAAAATGTATTTCTTAAAAACTCGAACTTACAGTTGACGCTTAGAATGCAGATATAAATTCCTCAAAAAAATTAAATTTAGAAGACAAACTAATGGTAAGTCTCGTAATATTAAAGAAACGAGGACAAGGAAGGACAAGGAACGAATACGTTCAAATCTCAAAGATAGCATAAATTCTTAGAACTAAGCAACCTACCTTCAGGAAATTAACTAAGCTTTAGCAAAATCAATAAAAGTAGATTAAACGAATGTAAATCAGGAATAAAGCCTAGTTTTTACTAAAGTTCTCAATTATAATTCAGATTATGAAGCAAAAAGAAAAATCTTAGTACCCTTACTAATCAAAGAAATAAAATCAGCATGGGTAAGCAAAACACTTAACACTTTATAATGAATAATTGAACGATAATTTAAATTATAAAAAAATGATTAAAATTTCACATTTATAATATATAATATAAGAACAAAAATCGTTATGATGAACCTAATAAGTGTCCTTTGAGGCTAGAATATTTACGAAAAACAGGAAAATAAAAATAATTATAGAAAGAATACAACGCCCACATTATAAGTTCTTGACGATCAGTTGCGTTTATAAGTCGTGAAAGCGTTAGAATTGAATAATCAAAAAACAAATAAACTTACTTTCAAATTTAAAATTATTAGTTAGGATAAGGCCAACTTCAAAACTTCCAAATAATATTATAATGAGTTTTTACGGTAAATATGATAAAAAGTGTAATCATAAAATGAACGCTATTAACAAGGATAAGAAAAAAGAGAGAAGAAACCTTGTTTTATTTACTTAATGTGTGCTTTTAATATTTTACTCTTATTCAATATGTTATTTATTAAAAAATATGGAGATGTTTAATATAGTTTTATTATTTTGCTCTCTATATATTTGTTTTTTTTATAGATCTAAAACCTTTCAGTGAAAGGAACTTGATCACAATTCTCTTTGAGTTTACCTCGCTTGGGTTTTTTTATTAAAGGTTGTGAGAAGATACATAATAAAGTACCTAATCGTACAACTTGCGCTGATAAAAGATTGAAAAAAAAAACTTTTGTACATTACTTTTTTCATAGTTTTATTATGATTACATACAGGGTGGCCAGAAAAGCGACGATCAAAAAAATTTTTTAGGTGCCTCGTGTTGAGAGGTATCTGAATCACCCCTATGTATGTTATACGATTTTTCATAGTTTTCAAGTAACGATTTCTTTTATGAATTTTTGCAAAATTGTGCCCGAATCAGTTTCAAAAATTTCTAATAAATAAAGTGAAAGATTTCGAAAGGTTCGAGCGACACCAACTCGACACTAACATTAATGAGTATTCAGAATCTTAACAAAATTAGGAGTTTAAACGTTGTTATATTGTAAATTATATACATATTTCGGAAACATAAGTTAATATTATGCACAAAACTAAATTTCCTATTACTTTCTACCCTCGGTAATAGCTTCACAGATGTACGGTAGTAGCTGCAATCAGTCTGTACCTTGATAATAGCTTTATCAAGTTTTTATTTTTTAAACATTTTGTAGTAAAATTTTACTTGAGACCTGTCCAGATCACTACAGATTTTGAAAGTTCAAAGCTCAGAGTCTTAGATAATATATCGTTTTAACGATTTCATAATTGGATGTTGATATTTTGAAGAGTCTCTAAAATACTTCGGTAATACCTGCATTTATTTTTGGTTGTAAGAAAAATATTTCACGAATGGCCAATCGTAGATGACCAAATCGTGAAACGTTTGCAATTGATTCAACGATCTGGCCAAATATAGCTAGAAACATCATGAATTTTGACCGTTTCAAAAATGGTCAAGCATTTCATTAACTGAGCAATTGACATAATGCGAACAAATGACTTCAAACCTCTTTACTCGGAAATATAAGCATGTTAAAAGCTAGAAGTAAACCTTCGTCGTCGCGTCAATGAATGAACATAACATCAAAATTTTCTTTAATAATTTTGTACTTCAAAGCGCTTGATATTATAGCTTGTTAGAAAGTAGATATTATCTTTCCCAATTTTCAAGACAACTAGTTATACTAAAACTTTATAACAAAAACCTACATTTCATTCAAAAATGTTATTGAGTTTAATTGAGATTAATTTAACGAAAGAAGCAAGACTTTTTTAATTTTCTTTAGCTGTAAAGTCCTTTGAGAGGAACTACACGATGTCTAAATTGGACACTGTTAATTAATGAACTATGACAAAGAAAACTTGAAAATACGACCGTTTCGAAGCTTCTCATTAAAACCGGGTTCGATTTAAGATGCTTCTTTATATTTTGTCCTTGTCTCGTTATACGAAAACTTTGTTAAACAAAGGGAACTCAAAAATACGCCTTTGTTTGCTACGTTTATTTTTTTAAGCTGTTGTTTTTTGACTACCAGTTCTCAAAAAGGGTGTCATATTATTGTAATGTTACATTCAAAAGTTTAAAGCTCAAAACAACAGGCTTATAATTTAGTCGTAATTATTTTTTTAACCTAACCTTTTTAATAGGTATTTAAAAATATTTTTTAGGTTTCTTGTACGTAATTTTTATAAATATATATTATTTGTGAACGACCATTTCGGATCTATGACAGTTTAAAGTAGGTTAGCAGCGAGTACGGAGCGCTCTTTGTCGTAACTGTAACAAATACTCTTAAAAACCACATTAAAATCAGTGCAGCCTAAACGTGAGATAATCACAGCCAAACATACAAACATGCATAGAAAAAAAACTGAGAATCTCCTTTTTTTGAAGTCCGTTAAAAATATATCAAATACCGGGTATTTTTATGTGAGACACACACAAGTACGTACATACTAGTAAGTAGGTATAGGTATAATAAATACTTTGAGAAACGTTCATGTGAGAAATGAGACCAGTATGAACGTGCCAGTATGGGGTGTAAGGGGGAATCGCCTACCATCAAGACTCTCCAAATGCCAACCTCACCTGCCCGTGGTGCACCCTGCCGGACAGCGGACGAGGCTCTGGCGACCGATGAATGGCGGGATAACCATTTTGCAGGTGGTAGCAACCACCGATGACAGCACTGTTGTAGAAAGATATGTGTCCAATGCGCGAGCGAGTCCAAACCAGATCCAATTTCAGAGAGAGTCGATGATCGAACGGGTTGATTTGACACTATGTAGGGTTTCCGATTGGGGTGAAGCCAACCTTGTCAAGTTCAACCCTTCCAAAACCCAGGCATGTCTCTTCTCCGGTAAAAAGAGCACATACAACTTGACGCCCACTTTTCAAGGTCTATCTGTACCGATCACAAACCATCTAGGGCTTCTATGCATGACCATCACGTCGAAACTTAATTTCGGTCAACAGATTGAAACCATGGCACAGTCAGCTTCCAAAAAATTGGGAGTCATCGCAAAGGTACTTTAACTACGAACAGTTGCTCAACCTGTACACAGCCCAGGTTCGATCCTGTATGGAGTACCGCAGCCATCTTTAGGATGATTCCGCTAAATACCATCTTGAAGCGTTGGATTCTGTCGACCGAAGGGCCCGTAGACTCAGAAGTGACGACAAACTTACTTCTTCGAGACTGCAAAGTCTCGAGCATCGTCGAAAAGTTGCTAGTTTATCGGTTTTTTACAGATTGCACTTTGGAGAGCATGCGAATGCTCTTTTTCAGTTGATCGAACCTTCCCCCTTTCTCCACCGGTCAAAAAGACGCAGACAGAAGTTTCACCCGTTAGTGGTTAGCGTGCCGATGAGCCGAACTAAACGGTTCGATAGCTAATTTTTGGTTCGTGTTGCCAAAGAGTGGAACAATTTGTCTGCGTCTTTGCAGTCTCGAACATCGTCGAAAAGTTGCTAGTTTATCGGTTTTTTACAGATTGCACTTTGGAGAGTGTGCGAATGCTCATTTTCAGCTGATCGAACCTTCGCCCTTTCTCCACCAGTCAAGCAGACGCAGACCTTCTGTCTGTGGTCTGTTCACCCGTTTGTGGTAAGCGTGCCGAAGAGCCGAACTAAACGGTTCGATAGCTCATTTTCGGTTCGTGTTGCCAAAGAGTGGAACGATTTGCCTGCGTCTATTTTTCCAGACAAATATAACCCTGGAGCTTTCAAGTGTAGAGTGAATAGGTACCTCTTGGAGTCGCGTGTATGATCCTCGTCTTCATTGTCACTTTCCATCAGGTGAGATGGAAGACAAACGCCTGCTAATTATTAATAAAAAAATAAAAAAAATATATAAAAATCACTTAAGTGGCAATAAAACACATAATTTATTTTATATTTACCAATCATAATTACCTTACCTTTCATTATTACAGGTATCCTGACCAAATATAGGCTTTCGATGGGCCTATAGATTGTGTATCCCATTATTGAAAGCTATAAATTATAATAAGGCCCACCCAGCTTATTGAACTTTGGCGACGGTAAATATTCTATATTGTTAAGTAAACACGATTACTCCCATTTACTTTCAAAATACCCTTTCTCTTTGGAAGCAGTGAAATGTTATTTCGTTTGAATGCTGTTAGATATTGCTTTATTTTGCTCCTTTTGTGTAGTTTAGTCTACTATTAAATTTACAGTCAAAATTCATAACCTTCCTAATTCCTTTAGACTGTTTCAATCTAGTAATGAATAGTTTTGATCGCTGCTGCCTTGAGATTTTGCTTCGTAATTTTACCGCTACATAGAAACTTGCAAGCGTCTCGAATTAGTCATTTTAAAGCCGATAATTTTATTCGAAATAAATGTTTTCTTATAGATAAAAGTAATAAAATTCGAGTAATTATCACTGTTCATACATATATTATGTTTGTATTACTTACTTAAGTATTCGTTTTTTTTTAATTTTCATTAATACGTCTTGTCTTAAGCTTCGCTAGTGTCAATCGTGGAAATAAATTGATTTAGTGACTCTCCAAAAATGTCTCTCAGAGCCAAAAATTCTTCTTATTTGATTATACTTTCTTATTTCTAAACACAATTTTACATTTAACATAAAAACAACTTAGTAATACCTCAAGCATGTGTTGATAAAAGCGCGTGTTTTGAATATTTATTGTACTTTTACCAAATTAGATCCCTGTCCAACTTTGAAATGAATATTTCTTCACACAGTTTTTTCCAAATTTCCACATTTCACACTTGTAAAAAGGTTTATACAACTGCCAAGACAAGTTTGGAGTTAAAAGTTAGGCAAAACTTAAAGGTAAATTTCCGAGAAACGATGAAGAAACCTTTCCCGTACAAAAAAAAACAACGTTGATTGATGGTTGTTATTAGCCGTTGACAGTTCGGGAACAATATATTTTTTTCGGGAACCCCTTATAATTACGTTATGTCAACAGCTTTTCTACTTTCGCGAAACTTTTAGTTACATAACGCTATCTTGAATGTTATCCGATGTTGTAGTTCCGAGAGGCTATTTGTTTTCATATTTTATGGACAAAAGTTTGACTGTAAAAGTTTATGGGAAGGTATAATTAAAACTTATAAGGAATGTCGCCGGCAGTTTGGGGGTATAAAAATAATGATATTAAAAACGACTTATGACTTAGGGTTGGTTTGCTGTTCTTTGTTGTTTTTATGCACTTGAAGGAACTTAGCGAAATATGAAAAATTACTGCAACTGTTCAAAACGCAAAACTAAAAAATAAAATTTTTTAGCTTTTATTTTACTGACATGAAAAGGTTATTTATTACATAATAAAAAATAATAATAAAGGCAAACACACCAACTGCATGGCTCGAAGTAAGCAGAGCTTGTCTAATGGATGACCATACAGTGAAACTAGGGGAGACCCAGAATAAACGTACATATATCAACATCAACAGCCATGATCCGAAAACAAACATTTATGCTCTAGGCAGGGCTACGCCACTATGCTACTCGACCGTCAATTATTATTATTATGCTGTTTTTTTTTAAATATATCTGCCATTTCTGGCGATGAGTTGTATGCCGCGTGCTTATGACCAAAACGATAGCAATGTAGAGACAACTGCTATTCCATATTTTTTATTAAACTGTTTGATATGCAGAAAAATGTTTCTCAATTGTGTTACCAATAATTCCTTATTGGTAATACAATTAAGAAATCAAAGTGAAATTAAATAACCGTAGCTTAAACTACGAAAACTGTTAGTTACTTTAAGTTTCAAAGTTATATATTCAAAACAGTTTTCGTAAAACTCAAAACATACGAAATAATATATTAAGTCACATAAGCAAATTTTGAAACAAACATTTCGAATACAAAGGTCGAGTTTACTCGAAATTTGCGAGCTACCAGTGATATGATCGCGATTTAACTATGCATGCTACAAACACACTAGCACTAGTGTGTGGTGTAAGAATTCGGAACAGTACACATAAACGTATGGGGACAGCAGGAATCGTGGTTAAACTTGGCTTACATTCAACAATGTTGTTTCTGTTGTTCTATATGTAAACCTGACTCATTTCAGGACAAAAATACTTCGAGTGAGTTCCAGGTGAGCTTAGTTAAAATGCCTTAAGATAATTATTTTTTTATATGTACCTTTAAATGAGTTTGTTATTTTTTTATAGAAATAGATTCAACTAAGTGAGATTCACACATCACTTCAAAATACTTTTTACATAGGGTAGCCAGTAACAGTGGGGAATAGTACCATCGTCGATATTTCTACTACTTAAGAAGCTATGTAAAAACTACTTAATATAGTTAAGAAGTATATGAATTTTAACTTCATTTGAAGTAACTATATTATATTATATAAGTTATATAAACTATATTACAAATAGAAGTCCAAACGCAATAAATAGTTAGGCTCATAAGTTCATTAAAGATCAATTCTCAATCGAATTCAAACTCAATCGAAAGGTCAATAACTTAAGGAATTAGTCAATTCTGTAATTACATTTATGATTAGCGGAGTTTTGGACTAGCGGAGGTCAGAGAAAACTCCTTTTGGAAATTAAAATATCTAGCAGACTATGCAATTTTTACTTCGCATATTCTGTATGCATTCTTATTATGAAAATTCTTCAAAAATGTATGAAGTAAAGCCTACATTCCACTCCGACATTAAAAAAAGAGATAATGCGAATTAAGCGCGAGCCTCTTGTCGCCAACAACTTTGTCAACTAGTGCACTTAACTAAAAAAACAAGTCCAAACGTGTTGAGTGCTTACACGAAGTGTAGAACAAATCCTAATCAACTTAATCATTTGAGTACTAAATTTTAACTCATCACTAAAAATTTTGTTTACATTTTGTTACCAACTTATCTGCTTAATACGTGTAAACTGGGCATCCGGTGAAGCTCCTTGCAAGTTCAAACCTGCTAGGCAGTCGCCTGGCTACTTGCTGTAAAAAGATCGTGTGTAGAGTGAATTTGTTATTTACATATTCTGCATATAAGGTAATTGCTTAGTTATCTGGTAAATTTGAGCAATTCTATTGCTACCACGATTTTTTGTAGTTATACACCATGGGTCCTTGAAAACCGACAGATTTTAGCCTCGTATTTCTGACGCTGAGGTCAAATTGTTACCTCAATTTAAATTATTTTTTCAAACAAAACAAATAAAATAAGTTATTTACTTCCTTGTGAATAAATATTTAGTTGAGATAGTGAGTAAGAGAAAGCAAACCCTAGCCGAGAAACTGAGTAAGCGAAAAAGACCCTGTACGAATCACTCCATCATACTACGCACTAAGGGTGTGTTACACTTGAGGTTTTTCAACTTGTGATTCATAATAGTATTTTGGCCAAACTGTTGTTGAATAGTGTAATGGTTACACTAAACAATGGTTAATTATGTTATGATTTGGTATGGAATATTAAACGCATAGGTCCCCCACAAACAGTGAACTCTCAAATGGAAATATGTTTTTTTTATTTTTGTTAATGTAGTTGAGATTTTTGTAATTATTTCATGACATTATTAATATTACCTAACAGCTAACAATTTGATTGTTTATATTATTAGTGCAAATACTTGACAGTATAGCTATCACTCGATATTTTTTGTTTTGTTTGTCATCTTATCTTTTGTTTTAATGGAACTTGAGCACGGTTTAAATGCATCAGTGTCCCTTCGATTCCAGTCCCATTTTTACTATGCTTTGTACTTTTTGGCGTACATTAAATAGAATATCTTGTTTAAATTATTATTATTAATTTATTTACAAATCCATACTTCAATAAATATTAATATTTTCAGTGCAAAACTCCATGAAGTAAAAAATGTGACTGTTGCCCTCGGTGTACCCTACTTAGTAGAACCATATAGCTGGATCATGTTACATAGCTGAGTCATGTTACATAACTTTTCACATTATCTCTTGTTTTACCTATTTCATAAAAATTACAAACATTCTAAAATCACATTGTTCAGGTAAACTTTGAAAAACAAAAAGACTTGTACCTGGTAATATGAAAAAGCAATTGAGGCATTTTTGATGATTCACATTCTGCGATTGGAGAATAATTACTTATGCCATTTTGTGGCATGAGATTGATTTTGTGACTTAGGATTTTAGAAATTTACTCCTATTTTCGATGGTGTCACAAATCGACAAAAAGCTCAATGAATGATCATAACGTTTTGTAAATTTTTTATTTATGCTTGATTATCCAATATTTTATTAGATTAGAGACTAAGTACATTAAATCTCATTTTAATGGATCTGTACACAGTAAATAAATTAATGTGTATGGGGTAAACGATTATAGAAATAGCGGTGGTAAGTACGGACTAAATGTTGTAACCGAATCTCGAAATAAATAAAAGAATTTCAAATTTCAAATAATTCCATATTTAGTATGCGAAACATTTGTTACTCTCAACAAATCGTATTATATAAATTTCTGTACACTTTTGCATTTATAACCTTTTTAAATTTTAATACAATAAATAAACCTGGTTATGTTTCCAATTTCTGAAAACTCTACACGCAATTGTGTACGCAATTATACGCTAGGAATACGAACAGCATTAAAATGCTGGTATTAAATAGTAAACTTTTACCATATGATCGTGACCTTATAAGCGATCGTTTCCGAAACACAATTAAGCATTCAAAATTATTTAAATAGCTTAAAATTAGCACTGATATAGTTGTTGAACTTTGATAGAGTACGTACTGTTATGATAAATTGCACCCACTCCAAACCACAATTTGCCCGGCCAGTACATTTGATTTGTATTTATTGAAAATAAAACAAATTGTTTTGCTCCTGAAAAAATGTTATGAAATATTTTATAATCCATAATTTGATGAAAAAGTAAGCAGCCTTATTTATTCATCAAATTATGAGTTTTATTCAATTATTAAAACTATCTGTGTTTTCTCAAAAGAAAAGAAACACAATTTTTGCTGGTAAAAAAAAAAATAAAAACGTATATTTCTTGAACACTATTTATTTTTACACCCATTGCTATAAATTATATTGAAATTGAAATTATCAACCGATGTTTCTGGCGTGTATAATCCCATAAAATACTTATCAATCAATATAAATAAGATTACGTTGATGTAGGTTAGTTGTGTCGTTTATTGAATACCTTTGTTTTAAATCAGAACCTTAAAATTATTGATAGGATTTGGATTTATGCTGTAGTATAGTCACATCGTCGTGTTAATATGTCACGTCACGTACGAAAATGAATTTTTAATTAATTTCATGAATCTGACGAAATTGCAACCAATCCAATATTTTTTTTTCTGATTTAAAACAAATTTGGGTATTCAATAAACGACAGAACCAACCTACATCAACGTAATCTTATTTATTTTGATTGATAAGTATTTTGTGGGATTATACACGCCAGAAACATCGGTTGATAATTTCAATTTCAATATACTTTAATAGCAATGGGTGTTAAAATAAATAGTGTTCAAGAAATATACGTTTTTCTTTTTTGTTACCAGCAAAGATTGTGATTCTTTTCTTTTGAGAAAAACACAGATAGTTTTAATAATTAAACAAAACTCATAATTTGATGAATAAATAAGGCTGCTTACTTTTTCATCAAATTATGGCTTATAAAATATTTCATAACATTTTTTCAGAAGCAAAACAATTTGTTTTATTTTCAATAAATATAAATCAAATATACTGGCTGGGCAAATTGTGTTCGAAGACCTAATTTGTGGCCCATGATGAAGCCCCATCTCTCTGGGACCGAACGCTGGAATTTAGAATTCTAAGTCCAAGAAACAAATTTGTGAAAGACGTCCAAAATCCGTCTTGACTGAAGAAAACATCGCTAATAAATTTTCGAACATCGTCATGCAAGGCTGCATTTTCTACCCAACTCATCTTCATCACAAATAAAACCTCACCCTGCTTTCGTTCTAATTGGTTGTAAACATCGCTATTGTCAGGGTTTCACATTTCTGTAACAATTCAAAAAATAGTGTTTCTTCATATATGTTCGTATTACACGACAACTTCAAAAAAGTAACCAAATCATTTATTTATACTTAAATGTGAAGATCCTTTTAAATTTACATATATTTTTTAATAATAAATAACTACATTTTTAACCAATCAATCTCATTTCGACCAAGTTGAAAAAAATGTTTAATAAAATATTCTCAATATGAAAAAAGATATCACATTAGTATCAAAAAATAATATCATTTCAAGTTTCAGTTGTTGTTTGTTTTCTGGACAGAGTATTTTGAAAAAATAAATTCCAGTGCACTGCTTAGAATTGCAGATTAGAAAACTCTTCAACGTTTCAAATCACGACTAAAGACACCTTCAGTGGAGACGAATCGTGGATCTATGCCTACGATCCGTTCTAAACAAGACGAACGTAAGCCGAAAACGTTGTTCTCTTCAAAGAAGAAGTGGCCACGTTTGTTGCAAGCATTAAAGCATGCGTCGCATCCCAAAATCTCATAAATCATTTGACAAGATATAATTAAAAATAAAAGCCAGGGTCTCTTTTGCTAGGAAAGTAATTTAATAAGGCAAATGAATAAAAGGATTTTCTGTAGATTACTACCTGCATTCAAACTTTTTTTTTTTTTCTTTGTGACAGTACAGTAGGAGGACCTTTTATTGTTATTTCAATAATACCCAACAAACAACCGAGATTTTATAAAAAAATATCGTCACAAACAAAGATTACAAAGTTTAAATTAAGCAAAAACTTCCATTGTTTCTTTAATGAAACAAGCTTCAAAAAAATGCTTAGACAATAAAATAAAAAATCACAATAGTGCCGTTTAGTAAAAAAACTAACTCACTTCTACCGCAAGTAAAGATATTCGTAGTTTTATCTTAAGCACACTGTTTACATTCGCCCAATAAGAATTTTCCCTATGTCAGCTGTTTTAGTAAAACTATGTTTATTTTACTCTAAGGCTGCGTATCACCAAAGCTGTGCGAAAAAACTCAGCGGTGCTCGAGAAATATTCTTCATTTACATTCAATACCTTTAAATTTACTCGTACTTTAGGATCAAATCTGTCTGTTCGACAAAATGCCTGCTCATATTGAGGTACAATTTATACTGTATAATCAGTTTTCTATTCTGCAGCTCAATAAAAATCTCTTTAAAATAATACTTAAGTTCTTCTTTATTATGCTGTGCCAGAAACTAATTAATCTGGAAAACAAATGAGGCTATTTAATATAATAAAAAAAATCCCTGTTATCTACCCAAGCATAACGCACCATACCATCAAATTCGGTATTATGTAAAAATTTTACCATTCAAAAACACAGGAATAAAAATGTGCAGTGGCATGCAAAGCTGTTGATTTCAAAGTTTTCCCGCGTCATAATATAGGTTACACGTTATGAAGAGTTCGACTACACCATGACTATGGAAATGAGAATCCTACATTCATTACTAGTAACGTCGACTGCATCTCGATCATCGAAAATTTGAGGTAAAAATACGTGCAAAACACAAGTTTTCGTAAAACAAACAGCATTCTTAGAATATTCTCATAAAAATTGCACAGGGAATATTTTATCATTTACAGTTGAGAGAGAAACAATATAATTGAAATAAAAAAAAATTTGTTTGGTACCTATATTACAGTTGTTTTATGCAAGAATAATAATCTTTTAACACTCAATTTACACGCTGCATAATGCAGCAGTATATGTAAGGATCGTCTATATGTTTTAATACCCATTTGTACCCATATACTGGCAAATATTTTATTTTACCTTTTCGCTAAACCTGTCCGAGATCTTATGTTTTTGTGTGTAAAAAAAGAACAAGTTTGTATATTTTATATTATTTAACTTTATTTATTGGAAAACAAACATTATAGATGCATTACAGTTAGCTTAAATAGGTAAAGATTTATTAAACATCCTCAAAGTGTTCACTTAGATAGTTTTAAATAAAACTTTTGCCGATTGTAAATATTAAAATGATCGGCCTAGTACAACACTAGTTTACTTAGAACACTTGTGCAACCATCTGAGGTAGCTGGTTAGTTAGTTAAAAAGTCCCTCCATCACTTTCTATTTCTATTGAACTATCCCAACTAGCTAACTCAGAGTTGCCAAGTGGGCCTTAGGGTTAATCGCTTGTCATTCCCATTTAGGAGAATGTTATTTCGTAACGAGTCAATATGAAAATTCGGGTTATCAATGAACGAAATTTTTTCACGTGATTATTTGTTTCCAATTTCCAAAACTTTACATATTGAAACCAACGACACATTGACACTTACACTTGATACATTTTAATTAAAAAAAAAACGAAATTAAATAAAGGCACATAACTTCAGAGAAATGTACATATTTAACAAGTACACATTAAAGTCTTCTTCACTGAGACCTTTTCAATTGTATTTTGTTATATTGCTTAATCAGAACATATATTTGATCCGACATGTTAATATCCTTTTGTTCCTACATGTATCATTATTTTCGTCACGATTTCAATATCTGGGAGCTGTGCGGTATTTGGTTCATAAATTCTACAGCTTCTGAGTAATAGAGTTGCTTCCCTGTTAGCTTTGTTGACAGCATATATTATGTGAAGTGTGATACCCATGTTGACGTAATGTGTACTCAGTTGGACGTAACGTGTACCCGTGTTGGAGTTATCAAAAGTGTCTTCAACTCTAAATCTATGCTGGTAAAGATTTTTTTTGGGTTCAATTGTTGCTTGTAATTTGGTATTTATGTAATAAGTAATATCGTGTTATACGTCTAAATGGAAATCTACGGCAGTTCTGCTAGCTTTAAGGTCAATACCTGTTACATATTACAATGCATGGTTGGTAATGGTCATACCACTACCTGTGGTTCTAAACGTAGAAAGTCCTTTAATAAGCGCTGTACTCCCGCTTGCTGTACCGTGCTGTATAAACCACTAGAAGATCCACATAATTCCAAAGAATCATGGCAGAATAATAGTTGACAAAAATGTTTGCATCTAGAAATGTCTTTTACATAAATAGAAATTACTTATTTTTCTATGATTTTTCAAATAAAAATGTTTTTTAATAAAAGCCTATATGCATAGATTTTTGAGAATATCAATTGGCTATAATAGTAATAATATGTATCTCAAACCCTTCATCTTACTATGACAAAACTTACAAATAAAATGTCACTGTCAACGAAGCTGACATGCCGCTGTCAGCGGTCAGTCCAGTGCATTGACCTCTACTAATGGACAGGCCCTAAGTACGAAAAAAACGTGCATACTTAAACTTGAAACATAACATAAAATGGCGTCCATTTCTAGTGTTGCACAACGACTATCGAATCTACTATCGATATTTTAAAACTAAATATAGAACTTGCAATATAATATTGTAATTTAATGAACTTTTGCGAGAGATTGACGTAAATAAAATAATCATAGTTTAGGTTTATTTACTTTCATTATAATTCTTTTAATATAAAAAATAAAGAACTATACAGTTTATTTTCTTATTCCTGATATAGTCCCGTCAAATTAGCCAGAAAAATAGCGGTCAGTTTGCATTAATTCCCAACATGCTGAATTTTGGTACAGAACTATTATAAATAAAACACCGAAAGATCCCATGTTTGCTTAAAAAGTTATTCAAGGTCAAGCATCAAAGTTTTCGGTTCAATCAATTAAAGTCTGGCTTGTCTTCAATAATTACGATTCATAAATAGACAAAACAACTACCAATAATATACTAATATTCAATAACAAAATTAACAATTCTAAGCAAGCTTAATTCCCTCTTTCTTCACGCCTTTTTGTTTCAAAAATACTCGCACAACGGCAAGCAAAGCAAATACCGTTTCGATATGATTTACTGCGTAAGCCCTTGTTATCATTTACATCGAAAGTATGAAAAATAAAAGCATATTAATAATGATCATCGATATCTGGTTAAATAATCAAAGCTCCGGAACATCACTTTTGACAGCTTTTTTTGACAGTAATGTAACAATAAATGGCGATTTGTGGCACGCTAGCCACCTGCTATGACGTCACTACATGATTGATATTTTAGTGACAACATTCAAAAATAGTACTATCTCTTTCTTTTATTAGCATTTTTGTATAAGTAAAGGGAGACAACCAAGTTCTTCCTCTTCTTCCTCGTCGATATACATAACTACTTATTTATATAAGACATTACGGCTACTCCATGTATTTATCACCTCGCTGGTCCAGTGACTATGCTTTTGCGCCATTCGTGTTGGCTGTATTTGTGTTGTTTTCATTGTTGTTTTTGCTATTTGCTTATTTCTATTTGACGAGGACTGATATTCAATACATTTTATGTGACTTGTGCGTGCCTAAAGGATTCTGAACCTTGTCCTACGTGACTGTGTCTTGTTTTTTGGATTGTTGAAGTGCGTTTTGAACGACAATGGGAGATCGTAGTAGATTAACACGAATCCTATGTGTTAATAGCATCATTTGCGTTTACATGTTTCGCCGCTATCCTGCCCTAACAGTCGATCCAAGAGTCACTAGTTTACTCTGTAGCTGGGTATACCCACTCATACTAAGTACCTATCTACCTTATAACATAGTAAACCATTGCACGACTCTCACTTATCTTATTCTATATAAGAAAAAAGTCAAAATTCACTGTTTATTTTCATATAATGTTATTACAACCAAGTAGCTGGTAAGTTACAGGTGAACATTAACCTACCTAGAATTATTGTCAATGTGGGTATTGTACTTATTTTTGTATTTCTTTATTTTTTAGATTACTGGGCTTAATTACGTAGGTATATTATGTTGAGAATGTGGCTAACGATACTCAATATACGTTGACAGACTGTAAGTAAAATTGCCAAAAAACATAGGAATGTTTTATGAGTATATAAAGGATCAATAATCTAAAAAAGATTAATTACGTAGGTATATTATGTTGAGAATGTGGCCGACACTCATAGGACGCACTTTTTCCAAGTGACGCAAGTTATAACCTAAAAAAGTTCAAATCAAAATATCTTTTTTTTAAGCCCTCCCAAGATAAATTGTGTCGATATAGTTACTCAGGGACTCACGCTTAACATTTTTAGATATTTTTGACGCATAGACGCCCCCATTTATTCTCAACTAATTTTATGACTGAGAGTTTGCCATGATTCTTTCTGAATAAAATATACCCTAATTTTCGCCTGAGTTACGTTATATTTAAAACTGAATCAATTAAAGGAATCTATTCGTCTTCAGAATATTAAAATGGTAATTCATTATTTCAAAATAGGAAAATTGTTACATATTTTTGTTTTAATATCGTCTGTAAGACAATCTCAAAATATTTCTAATAGAAAGGTGACCAAAAACCAAAAGTTGAAAAATCTGTTCAAGTCTGTATTTTGTACAAATTTTACACCGTTCGTGTCGACTGCACCAGAAAGTTATAAAATATTTTTTAGAAAACGAACCCTGATTTTGTCGTATACCTATAGTCTCACTTTGCTGAGAATGTTAAAATTAAAAATATTTTGCATTTTTTCAAAACGTTTATTTTATTTTTTAATTGTTTTCATACTTTTATTTTGTTTTGTGCCTAAGCAGGCACTCTCCGCGGGGAGAGAGGTCGTAAATGCGTCATTTATACCTCGCAGCCGGTCTGCAGGGTGATGTGGGACTCGCCAGAGTGGCACCTACCCAGTAAAAACCACCTTCAGGGCTGTGGCATGGGAAAGCTATGCAGCCTTTATCGGAGCGATACCAGATTAGGGAAGTGGGTGCGCAAACGGGGATCCACGAGCGGGTCAGCCGATGAGAATCAAATGGCACATATGATGCTAGTGCAGGATTGCGGGTTGGTTCGACCTGGACAGCCATAAGCTGATCCAGATTTGCTGAGAGCTGATCGGGGGGATGCGAGAACATTTCTCGGTCTACGGACTTTGTACCTCAACGGAGAAGAAAGCGGTCGGGAGCATCCTAAGATGTTGTTGTATTATAGGTAAGTCGAGATCTCTGTGCAGGTCTGCGTCACGTACGTACCACGGCACGCCCGTGACGCTGCGGCAGAAGAGACTGTTTGCTGGTTCTCTATATTGTTACATTCTTTTGAATTGCCACAAGCCTTAGGCATATTCAGAGCCAGGTCTATCCAGCAGATAGAGCTCTTTACGCATATCCTAAATTTGTAAATTTGATACCGAGAATGGGAGCCAGTGGCACACGGTTAGGCACCGTTTATCAATACGCAAAAAGGACCAATTTTTACAGTAAACAACGAGAAGATGTCATAACATAACGTTCATGCAACTGGTCCGCTGCTCCAGAACGACTACCAGATGCTACGGTAAGCGGCTAAACTGCACGCAGGAAGTTGTATAAAGTCAGTCTTAGCTCCCGCAGACCGCTACGTGCCCCAGCTCCTAACTGTAACTCCTAATTGTTTAATTTTTTGATTCGGAGCTTTATGTTGCATTGTAAATAAAATGAGCTTTTTAAGAATACTCTGTTTGACATAACTAATACATCTGAAAAAGCATTTCTTGTAGAGGATACTGAAAGACTGTTTATAGCGCAGGAATAAATAGTATATTCTGTGCTATGTTACTTTCGGTTTATTGCGTATGAATATAAGGCACATTTTATACAATGACAATTACGATAACAATTTCGTATCATTAGGCCATATCAATATGTCAATGTAGAAATGCTTGAAATAAAACAATTTGACGACCGAGTAGCGCAGTGATTAGTAGCCCTGCCTCATACGCCGAAGATCCCAGGTTCGAGTCCTCGTCGGGACATTCATTTGTGTGATGAACACAGATGTTTGTTTTCGGCTCGTGGTTGTTGATATTTATGTACGTTTATTCTGGGTCCCCCCCCCCCCAGTTTGCTGTATGGGCATCCATAACACAAGCTCCGCTTACCTTGAGGCCATACAGTTGGTGTATTTGTCTGGGGATTTATTATTATTACTATTAATTTTAAAATAATGCAGAAAAAACAACATTTTTTTAACTTCTATAAATAACAATCAGAACAAAACTCTCAAAGTTTAATATATTTTTGTAATGTTTTGATGTATCCCTTATTTACAGGTCGCCTAGAAGAAATCGTTTGTGAGCGATAAAGCCGCCTGGTTTACCAAATGTATCTTATTTGCAATTATTGTGTTTTGTGATCTTCATTTTATTTTGGCAATAAAGTATTTTGTTTTTTAATGTATGTTCATTAGGATAGATAAAACTTGATAAAAAAAATAATCTGTAAACTCAGAAAAAAAACTAAATTTTATTTATTCCGTTGTAGTCAGAAATTCAAAAACCTCACACAATTTTTTATTCACAGAGGGATGAAAAACTCGATTACATTTCTAACTGGCAACTTCATAGCAACTCTTTTGGCCTTTTCATTAGAATTTTACGTTTTTACCAAGTTCACCCTTTTGGAATCTAATTACTCTGGACGTATGTCCGTTGTTTTATTATTTTATTGTCTACAGTCATGTGTGAAGTCGATTGATTTTTCACGCGCCATTGTCTCTGTAGACATTTTACAATGATTGTTTGTTTGTTTATTTTGTCTAAATCTGGATTTCTGTACATTCTGCAGAATGTATTTTTATGAGTATAACTAACGTTGTAATCTAAGACACGAAACCACCTGAAACTGCTAGTGTGAAAGAAAGTTCGAGTAATATTCACTTATTAAAACATGTAAAACTCGTGAGAGACTATCATTAAACACTAAGATTTTGCTCAAGTTGGAGGAAGCCACGTAACCACTACCTGTCACGAAACTGCATTGAAATAGTTTTAAGATGAAGCAGACGAGTCAGATCTACCTGTGGATTATGTAGATTAACTTGAAGTTTGACTAACATTTGGCTACTTTATATGAACCAAGAGTTCTGTTTGCAATAGATTGGCGGTGTTGCAAAGAGGTTCCCCATGGTTGCTGTCATCTAAAAAAATCCAGATAAATGCAACAAAATCCAGTTTTAGATTTTAACAATTTGATGAAATTGTTTCCTGTTGCATAGCGTAGTGTGATATACTGAAGTTTTGTGCTTTGCAATATGAATAGATCACGTATTATACTACTTAGGTAGGTACTAGGATATTGGTGTCATAAGGACCCCAAAAGTCAGTATAAATTATAGATTTAAGTACAGTCTTATAATAGTTTTGATTCAAGTAAGTTTTCCTCCATGTGAAATTTCAAACGTCTTTTATTTAAAGCTTCTAGCTAAATAAAAAAGTTCTAGATATTTTTTCCCATATACGCAAAGGCTAATAGGCTTAAAATGCACTATAATGTACCCTTATCTAATACTAAGATTACTGGTTCACTTCTATCCAGTTAAAAATCTTCTATTTAAACTCAGTCCATTTAATGTAACGACTACCAACTTTACGGCCAACAGCTTCAATTGCAGAAGCTTAAGACTAAATAAATGGTACAGTTTCAATCTAAAGGATACACAAATACATCAAGAAGATAAAACGCAAGCCTAATCCCTAAGCAGGGCCTGTTTTATCCCTTATGCCTTTTGGGGAATACCCGAAATGTCGCTTGGCTGATAATGATTCGCCTTATTACGCAATTTTGCCCTAAATCTCGAGACTCATACAAAATTTCTCTGAAGGAAACGTCTAAGAAATCTTCGTAATGCTATGTTTTCAGTGCTCGAATTTGTTTTTTGGCGTTATTAACGTTTAAGGTCTAAGGTTTCTTTGCTCCGCGGTAAGTTTGATTTCATGTGAGAAAACAAGTTGTAAAAATTTTCGTTTAGCTTCTAAACTAAATTATTTTCACATAAGTTTTAAACAAAACAAAGACTTAATAATAGGTCTTTACCTATGAAACTGCCGTTTTGCCGTACTGGCCATTTCAAATGAAAATATTTTTTTTTTGACTGATAATTCTAATTTCAAATTAATTTTATTTGACAAACATGGAATTCTTTTTCTAAAATCGTCATTTGTTTAATAGTTAGTGTTTTGTTTTCAACGCATTCGAACATTTTTTGTCATCATGGATAAGTTAAAAATTCGAGTAATTATGGAGTATGAGTACCGTCGTGGCAGCAAAGCGGCACAAGCGGCACGCAACATCAACGACGTTTACGGAGCGAACACTACAAACGAACGCACCACCCGTTATTGGTTTACCCGCTTCCGTTCTGGAAATTTTGATTTGAAAAATGAACCCCGTGGTCGTCCGAAAACTTTGGTCGACAATGACGAATTAAAGGCAATTGTGGAAGCTGATGAAACTCAATCCACGGCTGAATTAGCAGCAGCTTTCGACGTTAGCATCAAAACATAATTGGTCCATTTGCTTCAAATTGGCAAGGTAAAAAAGCTTGACAAATGAGTACCCCACGAACTCAATGACCGCCAGCGCGAAGTACGCGTGGAGACGTGCCTTGCACTGCTCAGCAGGCATACAAATGAAGGAATTCTGAACCGCATTGTTACTTGTGACGAGAAATGGATCCTGTTTAACAATCGTAAGCGCTCAGCAAGTTGGTTGGACCCTGGTTCAGCACCCAAACAATGCCCTAAACGAAAACTTACCCCTAGAAAAGTGATGGTCACTGTTTGGTGGTCTAACGCGGGTGTAATTCATCACAGCTTCTTGCCAAACGGGACAAGCATTACTGCAGATGTGTACTGTGAAGAATTGAACACAATGATGGAGAAGCTCGCACGTCTCCAACCAGCTTTGGTCAATCGTTCGGCTCCACTGCTCCTGCACGACAACGCGCGACCTCATACTGCACAGCAGACGGTCTCCAAGCTACAAGAGTTGGGGTTGGAAGTTCTCCGTCATCCGCCGTACTCACCAGACCTTGCGCCTACAGACTTCTACTTTTTCCAGAATTTGGATAACTTCTTGGCGGGAAAAAAATTCAATACCCCAGAGGCAGTACAAAATGCCTTTGAAGAATTTGTTGCCTCCCATCCAGCTGATTTCTTCAAGAAAGGCATCAATAAGCTACCAATGCGTTGGCAAAGATGCATTGACTGCATGGGTGATTATTTTGATTAATAGAAATAAAAAATATATAAAAAATTACGCTTCATTTATTTCGTGAAAAACGGCAATTTCATAGGAAAGGACCTAATATTAATGACTGTTATGGTTTCAGTTGGTTATTTAGGGTATTTTTATTTCCAAATGCCAGTGTTTTTTAATTCATCTTTTGTATTTTAATGATTAACAAGTATAGTTTTGAAAAGTTTACTCGAGTTGTTTATGGATATTCTTCTTGTCAAATGGCGATCAACGCGTGCCTCGGGGGACTATTTTCTCGTCAACTTGATTCTTGTTGCTCCTTCCTTAATGTGCTTCTGTCGATGGGAATAGTACATTACGCAGATGTCAGCACTGTTTAAGCATGAAGTATGTCCAAATAAACGAGCACATCCATATCAGATCAAGTATTGGATAAAGTCATTGATCAAACGAGTTAATGTCATTACTTAAATTTGTGACTTGTCCAAGGCTTTCGACTGTGTTGATCATACTACGCTACTCATGAAACTGCACTATTGCGGCATAAAAAACCAAGCGCTTGGCCTGATCATATATTTCTAATAGAAAACAGAAAGTTGCAATGAATGGAGAAAATTTATCAAGATCGGCAGTGACAATGGGTGTGCCCCCAGGGCTCAGTTCTTAGTCCTTTCCTAGTTTAAGTATATGTCAATGACCTGCCATACATAGTTAAGAATCATTGCGACGTCATATTTTGTGCTGACGATACTTTCTTCTTATTTAAAATCAAAACACAAGAAGCTGACTATCGAGCAGTAATAAAATGTATCTCTAACTCAGATAAGTGGCACTCAGTTAACAATTTGCTCATGCTACGCTACTCATGAAACTGCACCATTGCGGCATAAAAAACCAAGCGCTTGGCCTGATCATATATTTCTAATAGAAAACAGAAAGTTGCAATAAATGGAGAAAATTTATCAGGATCGGCAATAACAATGGGTGTGCCCCCAGGGCTCAGTTCTTAGTTCTTTCCTAGTTTAAGTATATGTCAATGACCTATCATACGTGGTTAAGAATCATTGTGACGTCATATTTTTTGCTGATGATACTTTCTTCTTATTTAAAATCAAAATACAAGAAACTGACTATCGAGCAGTAATAAAATGCATCTCTAACTCAGATAAGTGGCTCTCAGTTAACAATTTGCTCCTCAATGAAAACAAAACTAAATGTGTTAAGTTTACTTTGCCAAATGTCAAACCGGAGGAACTGACTCCTGTAAAATTAACTGTGTTTCTGGGCATAACCTTAGACGCCAATCTCCAGTGGGGACCGTAAGTTGATAGTAGTGAAAATGGTTGGCTCTGCCGCATGAGCTGTTAAAATAATGAGACAAATTTCAAATGAAATAACTGCTCGACTAGCCTATTTTGGTCACTTTTATAGTCTCATAACATATGGCATTCTGTTGTAGGGAGTACTGCTGACATCGATACTATATTTGTTCTGCAGAAAAGAGTCGTTCGTGCAGTCTATCAGCTTGGTCTAAGTGTGTCACTTAGAAGCAAATTTAAGGAAATAAATATTCATATTTTCCATTTGCAATATATTTAGAAAATTAAATGTATCTAAAAAATGCTGGCAGCTCATAATAGTAAGCTTTATAAAATCACTAACTCATTCATGGGTCAATACGCTTTTATAATAAGGTTCCTGAGGATATCCAAGATCTTCCTAGTGACAAGTTCAAAGAAACAATAAAGCAAAAGTTGTGTGCTTATTATAAACTATCCGATTATTTGGAAGATAAAAGCACCTGGCTTTTAAAAAAAAACCTTATTTACAGGTTTTTACTAGTATTTGTAATAAAACATGTGTAATATGTCTGTTTGTTCGTTGAGTTCTTCGTCCCAATGAATATCTAAAGCTTCATTGTCACTAACGCACATCTTCTTATGATAGCGTTGGGTGACAGGTTTTTTTTTTTTTTTTTTTTTTTTTTTGCTGCCGAGGCACCCTCGCGGGAGGGAGGTGGAAGATGCGTCATGCATACCCGCCCGCAGGTAAATTCCTCTGCGGGGGGGTTATGTGGGACTCACCAGAATGGCACCTACCCACTAAAAACCACCTGTTGGCTGTAGTTATTACCGTTAGCCTTCATCGGAAGCGACACCCGTCGGGAAGTTGGGCACGCTGGCGGAGACCCGCTAGTGGGTCTTCCGCCTGTAGTGAAAGTTGCACTGAAGGTGCTCAAAGGGACATGAGTTGGTGGCCGTTCTGGGCAGCCTCCGGTGAAGCCGGGGCTGGGCAGAGGTCGGCCGAAGCATGATTTAGGGATCAATTCATTTAAATGAACCTACAATGAATTGAGAAGGGAACTATGCTCCGCCAGAGCTAGCAAACGCTCTGTCGGAGTACGTGAAGCCCTAAGTTTACGGGCTAAGACTGCGATTTCACTAACATCGACATTTTTAATAACGTCGCAGACGATACGTATATCGTCTGCTACGGAGGATTGAGGAGTGGGTTTGTATGGGCGAGGAGCCGGGATGGGATTCGATGCGGGACGCTGCCTCCAGTTTTCTGGAGCAGGCTTGGGCTGAGTAGGCTTTGCAGCCGGAGGAACCCGGCTACGCAGCGGCGGAAAGTTTTCTTGAGAAAGGCGCGGAGCCTGTTTGGGTGCCGCCCTTTTGAAATTGGAGCGCATACAACGGGGTGCACGAGGGCAGCCCCTGTAATTTGCGGTGTGGCCGGACTGGCCACAAAGCACGCAATCGGGAGGAGAGGGAGTTTCAGGAGTGCGATTGCACTCCTTAGTGAGATGAGGGACCAGGCACTTGACGCACCTGGGTGGTGCGCGGCAGTTGGCCGCCGCGTGCCCGTACAACTGGCACCGATGGCACTGGCCGGGATGACCGCGGCAATGAGGCGCCTCGATTGAGATCCCAGAGAGGCCGCAAATAGAGCTAACCCCTTTCAGGATCTCTCTGGACTTGGGGACGTTGGCGAGAATCACCAAAGAGAGAGGGTGTTGCCTCCCGTACTTGCTGTGCATTTTATGCACCGCGAGTGCCGGGAAGCCTTGGGACTGCAGATCCTCCAGGATAGCTTCGTTCGATAATTCGAACGGGACTCCCCTGAGTACCGCTCTGATCTTACGCTCTTCTGACAGAGCATAAGTGTGATAAGCATATTGCTTATCGGTGAGGAGCTTAGTCAAAGCTCGGAAATCGTCTATCGACGAGACAGTGATTTTAATAGATTCACCCGAGTTTACCGCTCGGGTGTAAAGGATCTTGTGCTCATTGCACAATGTCGAGACCTCAGTCCATTTACCCTTTTCCCGAAGGAAAACGGGTGGTGGGACCTTGGCCTTGACAGAAGTTGGGGCCGGAGCGGGTGTTGAAGACACCGGGGCAGCTGGCGTTGAAGACGCCGCAGGGGGTGTAGGGACGGGCGTCGAGGGCGCCGGGTCTTGTTTCGAACGCTTCTTAGAGCGCTTCTTAACAAGCGTAAAGGAGGGAGACTCAGGGCCAGTTGGGGTGGCGTCCGAGGATGACTCGGTCGCGGGTGCGCGCTTGCGGCGCAGAGGGGCGTCTACTTCGCACTCCATGTCACTGGAGGAAGGGGACGCGGGAGGGCCTAAGACCAGAGCGGTCTGAGGGACGGAGGTGGCCTGAGGGGCCGGTGTGATTAGTGGCATGATTAGAGGGAGAAATGATTGCAGTGTGCGAATCATATGAGGGGCGCAGTAAGTGCCTTGGGCGTCGTAATCAGTGATCAGCTTATTCAGGAGCTCCTCAGGGCTTAGGGAAGCCAGTGCGGAGGGGTTGGGGAGGGACGACAATATATAAATATATATACTATGAACCTATCGACGATGACTAACTTCCTAAAAAACCACCCTACACGCAGTAGGGCGGTTGAGGACGACGCGGATAACTTACTCGAACACGGAACTTGAAGTCCTGGAACGACGAAACCCCGTCGACGAAGCTCACGTTCCACGAAGTACGGTTAACAAGCCACTGTCCGCCGTGAAAACGGCGTTAGAAACTTATTAGAAGTACGGTTAACGAGCCACTGTCCGCCGTGAAAACGGCGTTAGAAACTTAACCCATATATGCGCAGAACTATTTTCATCTCCGATTTTTATGATTTTTACATATGTAATTTATTATGGGCTCTAAAAATCAGCTGTGATGGTTATTTTTTATTTTCAGTCCTGAAACTAGTGTTTTTTTAATGTGGCGAAAACGACCCCATGCGCTTATATGGTCCTATACTAGTATAATGGCAATTACTAAATCAAACACAATTTTATTGCAAATTAGGCTTTAATATTAAGGTTTTATCAGTCTCAATGTAAAAAGAAACTATGAAATAATAATGAAAATGAACAAAAATGTAGAAAAAGACATTTTAAGAATGAAATTGGGCAAAACATTTGGCATGAAGATTTACACCACATTTGGTGCACATTTTGACAGTTTTGTTTTTGCATAGCGCACATCTTTTTCTGGTCTCTGCAGCTTGAATAATATGCTCAGCTGCATGTTTTCTCACAGAAAGAGGTACAACCGTTTTTATTGGTTGCCGTGGCCCTGGACGAGATGAAGCAACTCCATATTTCAGAAGCAACGTCCTTGCAATCGATCGACGAAAGTTCAGTGTGTCCACGTTTGCCCCATATGATCGAGCGAGCAAAAAAGCGTTGTTGACAGCGACGTCAATCAACCACATCAAGATGGGAATGTACCATTTCTTTCCCCTGATGGCTATGCGGTAAACACCGATATTAGCATCCAGTCTGTCCACACCCCCCATAAATTGGTTATACCGATGCACAAGATTTGGTTGGTCAATATCAATTTTCCGTTTGGCAGCAACTGAATATCGGCGCGCTTTTTGGATGGGGTTTACCCCGAATTCATTAGACAATAATGTCACTACGCTATTGTCGTTCCATCGAACAGCGCAAATATTATCTTTCGTATCTAGTCTATAATCATAAAATCCTCTGGGCTGTTTTTTGCAAGACTTAACATCCATCAGAGGACACTTGTCGACTCTGTTTTGACGAACTGTTCCAGTAATTTTCACGTCACTTTCTTGCAAAGAACTAAGCAATCCAGGAGACGTAAAAAATTATCACAGTAAACCGAAAACTGTGTTTCCGGGTATTCTTTTTTTACCAAATTAGTCAATTTGGTAACAACGTGCTCTCCTAGTCCAGTTTCTCGTACTTCAGATCGTCCCTCATATAAATCAGCTTGAATACAATAAATACCCCAAACGTGTGGCTGCAACCCATGCTTTAAATCCAAACCGTATAGGCTTGCCATGAATATGCTGTTTACAGCCGTGTCGCCCATAATATGGTATCATAGATTCATCGATACTAAAGTTCTTTTCGATGGGGGCATACATGAGAAATTTCTCGTTCAAAATTTTGAATAATGGCCGTATTTTTGCCATTTTGTCACCACTGGGAAGGTTGCTGTTATCAGCGACATGAAAATATCTAAAAATTTCTTCAAAGCGCTTAGACCGCATCGAATTAGATACTAAGATATTCAAAGTATCTTCGTTGGACTCCCAGTACATGCGACGTCTTGGTAAGGGCACGTAGCCACTGAGGATCAATATACCCAGAAAACAGTACATTTCGTCCATTGAAAGGCTGAAACTGGTATTATGCTTTTCAACTGCATACATTACCGAATGTCGAACTATATGTCTTACAACATCTTCGTTGAAAAACAGTTCGAAGAACTCTATTGGTTCGCTGTGTTTGTTAAGGGTGAGCACTACTCGGGGTGCTGGACAAGGCCAGTGGATTGGTTGGTGACGCAAATCCCTTTTAACCCAATTTCGTGGTCTACGGTTTCGCTGCTCTACACGTCGCGTTGATTGCGGATGAGAATTCTCGTCATCAGTCCTAGCAGGTTGCGTGGTTGTGGAAGACTCACCATCATGCTGGCGTTTTCGTGGTCTGACAGTTGTCGCGAGTGGAGACGAAGTAGTGACACTGACCTCAGGCGTGGTGGTGTCTCATCATCACGTTCTTCCCGATGTAACGTAACAATTTCAGCAGGAGCAAGTAATTGATTCCGATTCAACCTGTTAACGTCATTGCAGTCCTCATCTCCGGAATCACTATCAGACGCAATGCCGTTGGCAGGAGGGTCCATGAAAACATCGATGCCCTGGAAATTTTCCTCAGGTTCCAAGTCTTCCAGAACTTCGAGTATCTCATGTATTTGGAGAACACGATGAGACCCAAAATATAAAACTTTTAACCTGAATCATGTTACATATGTGGGCAAGGGGTCTTTTTCGACCCCGCAAAATATTTTGATGGATTCCAACAAGAAAAATAAATGTTATCACTTATCACTAATTACTAATCACTAATACATACATTCAACTCAATGTAAAACAAATTTGACAATAAAACAACAATAAACAAATGAAATACTTACATTTGTATGCGCGCCTAGAGGTTTCTTTTCGAATAAAAAACGCGTGCCCATTTGTTTTGTCAACAAAAAGTTAAACACTAAAACGATCGCGTAATGACCAATGCGTGTGACAACTTAGTTCATTAAACTAATAATTGATGGCGCAAAAAGGTAAAATTGTACCGTTTCTTATGAGCTAGACTTCCTAGAAATGAGTTGGTCCTAGAGGCACAAAAACGACCCAATACGCATATATGGGTTAATACGGTATACAACTATGAAATTATATATTACGACAACAACCAGTGAAATTTGGGTGCTCAATTAGCGCGGGGGCTAAAAGAGCGGGAAGGCGGCTGCGATCGACGTGCGCTCGAGAACGCACGCAGACCGAGACTGGGGTGACAGGTCGCTTACTTCCCTCTAATATGGTTGAGAAGGGCGATGGCTGGATCCCGCGGTAACTCATGAACGGGTGCCATTTGAGGGTGTTCGTTGATGGATACTTGGGGGGAGGCAGACTTACCGAGCTAACAGATGCAGATAAGAAAATTTTGTATAGACATAAAGAGACACTGTAAGTTTTTTTGAAAAAAAATATACCATTGAAGTTTCTTGCCAGTTCTTCTGCACGAAGGTTTTTTCGAACTGGTTATTGCGTCATGTTTTAATTGATGTCATAAGAACAAGTGATTGTCAATTTGAGAAATTAATATTTAAATTTGAATTTGACTCTGCGTCGGGTTTTCGAAAGGCAAGTCTCTTTTTGCAAAAATGATTTTATATGACTGCACACCTACTTTAAAAATAAATATTTACCGATTACTAGATATAAATTAGAAGTTCACACAGGAACGTTAGACTCTGTCCAACAAATGGTTCAAAAACATATTAGCGAAGAGAACCAACATGTGGAGTATAATCTATTCGGATATATATAAACTCTGGAATTTTCAAGTGTTGATTTAACAGGTTCTTTTGGAGAAGGCGTTTACCATTCTCGTCTTTATCCGCACTTTTAACAAGGTGAGCTAAAAAAAAAGAAACAAAATCATGCAATACAAGAGAAATTTAAGAGAAAATATGTCAAAATTAAGCATAAAATTTACTTTGACTTCTACCGTATGAAAATTAAATGAAAACACTAATTACAAAACCATTTATGAATGTTTATGTGAATTTAACACAAGTAGTAGAGTTTTCTTTGTTATGACCTCGTCTTGGGCTGGGATTACAGTCCTTGTTACTTTGACCGCCTCAAGAACCAGGTTTGCGTCTTTGTGTTCCGAGCTGCTCTTAGAAACAGTCAGTGCAATTAAAGGAACAAAGGCATAACAAACTGAAGCCTACAAGTGGCAACGCGTCATGAATATTTCCAACGTATTAATCACAACCCATATTAATAAACTAAGTATGTACGAGAAAAATTCGCATGCAACAACTGAATAACATCATTTCTAATTAAAAATTTAAATTATTTACCTACTTATGTTTTTGCAGCTTTTCAAATATATAAAAACTGATATTTCTTCTTATTTTATGGCAACAAAGAAAAAGCAAATCTGCCGACCGACCGATATTTTAGGTCGCCAAACATAATTTGTAGCAGAGAAGCCAACAAAATTTTATTTAGATTTATGAAAAGCTAAATTTATTTCTTGTCCAGACTTAGGTTATTCTTATTTCTTACAAAAACCTTGAAATGTTGCGTTAGTGTTATGCTCGTATGGGGCATTCGCGGATATATATAATATATCTAGTATGATATACATCTATATATATAGTCATACACATTTCGAGTACGTTTCAAAAAGGATCTTTTTTAACCAGTACTGTTTGTATATAGTACTGGTTAAAGGATATTGTTTGTAAAACTCAATGTACCAAAGGCACCAAACAAAGTATCCGTTAAAACCTTAATTACAGAAACTATAGTATTTGCCGCTTTATATAAACAATTTTGTTTTCTAAGTTATTTTGACTACATTGCTCTTACTGAACAGTTTCATTGTAGTTGATTTTTAATGGAAAGCGAGAAAGATAATTAGAATCGGAAGCTCAGTTACTTTTGCCCCCTTCAAACAAAATAGCATTTATTTTCCACGTCATTAAGATTTAACTTGAGTGGGCATCAGCTTAATTACCCACCAGAGTTGAGAGACGGTGTTGAAATTCGATTTCCCGTATATTTTCCTTACGTATGTTGCTTATTAAGATATTTCAACACACATTTTGACATATTATATCTATATATTATATTATGAAAAATTAGATTATTTTATTATAATAAAGGAAATATATGAGGTTTAACTGAGGTTTAGCAGAGCATTAACTTTTACACTGGTGGGATATAGTGGTTATTGTTTTTATTTGAGGTCATAACTCCGTGGACATAATATTATTAATTTAAGTAGGAGCGATTATAGATGAGTCGCTCACTTGAATATAAAGTTTGAATAGCCTTATTTTGGAAAGTAAACCGTAATAGACTATCAAAAAATAATATTCAATACGTAATTGTTTCTTTCAACCGGCACCGTACACGTTATTATATGTTAGTTATTAAGGCGGTTAGAAAAAGAAGTTGGTTCACAGATATTTCTAAAAATGAGTAATTTTCGTAATTTTTGTGAAGATTTGCTAGAACGATTTCACGGTAGAATCCACCTACGAAATAGATTAAAGTCAATGCTCAAAAAGAATAAAAATAATAATTTATTAGAGAAAATTGTTAAATACGTGTTTTAAAAATTGTGAGTACCTACCACGAAAGTATTTGTATGAGAGCCAAAATATTTTAAGCATTTCCCTAACAATTTTAAAAATAAAAATTAAAGTAATTATATACCGTCTTTCAAACTGCACATTACGGGTTCTGAAACAGATAAACCATTAGCTAACGCTTAAATAACTCCAGGAGCAGATAACGTCCTACTGGCGCAGCTACACGAAACGTATCTCGGTCGTAAACAAAAGATTCCATATGATTTACTGCAATATTCTGTTCAGCAAGCACTTACTTGGGATCGGGGAATTTATTCAGTGGGGAATATATTTTTTAAGCCTGAGCACTCGCTGGCAGTTGAATCGATTTTTTGAGATTGTCAGTTTATACGAGAATATAAAACTCTGTAGAGTTAGGTGTGCCTTTCAAATTTTAAAGTAGTCGTCGAGTATCTTTGTTAAGATCTCGTTTAGGGCAGTGCAGCCCTTCCTATTTTGTACCCCATAATAATCAGGTTTAGGTGGTTATGTTCCTGATAAAGGGAAGGATCAGCAAGTGTAATTACTGGAACGAAGGTAATTTCAACTGAAGCCTGCGGTCAACATGGGTTAGTCGATATTAGTGAAGTCCATGGCTGCGGATGCTACCTTTTTAAGTCCTTTAAAAACTCACCCAGGGATTGAAACCAAGCGAGAAGCCAGCAACGCCTCAACCACTGCGCCAACGATGCGAGTGACACTTTACCGCTGTGTAATGTAGCGTCTGGTCCCATTTATGACTATTTAAGACAACATTCTTTGTTTTCATATTATTAGGTATATCATTCATTCAGAATAAATAATATATTCGCAAAAAGATACCTCATAAATGATATATTTGCAACGTAGGTTCTTATTTGATAAATAACAATTACCATTAACAAAAACCATTGATTATTTAGTGACGTTGAATTTCACAGATATTAAATATTTAATAGCTCGACTTCATGAATTGCAGAATGCAAATAGATCATGGCTAGAAAATTAAAGCATGTTAATTTACATTAATGTTTATATTCGCTTAGGCCAATTAATTTACTCTTACATAAATTACTAAAATATTTTAAATATATTAAATGTGAGGTGGTAAACAAACTGTGATTGTAGTTTGAGGGAACATTTTTGCATCTCATTCCAAAAATTACAAAGATGGAGCTGCTAAGAGAAAGCCGACGATACGTATTTCAATAGGAAGCTTTTATCGATGTCTGCGAACTGGGTCAACATCACGACTTGTGACCTAACTACGTAAGCCTTGCGAGCATTTTGCTCAGTTACGTTATTAGCTTAAAATTATGCGGTTTACATTTGCCTTCCGTTCTTTCATGGAATGCAAATTCTTAGTTTAAAGAATACTTTATTAATAGTTTCACGTTAAAATCCTTTTAAAAACTGTGGAAGGCCTTTTTAAGTACAGTTATGAGTACTTTTAATGGATTGAGATAAGTTAACATTTTGTGTAACATATTCCAAACTTGCTATACAGATTTTTACTAGATAGGGAGGGCGAGCGAAAAAATTACTGTGCTTTATAGAGTAAAGAATGGCTTTACTAGAATTCAATTCAATTCAATTCAAATCATTTATTTCAATCAATTACAAGATACAAATTAAAATTCATATTATACAAAATTTACAAATAACAAAAAATTACAATACACAAAATTACAAAAATTGTTAGAATAACAATATCAGTAATATCCAAACAATATATAAATTTAAACAAAACACAATCTTAAATGATGCGACTTAATAAATAAAATAAATATTTTCCTATTAGTAGAGAAATTGTTCTAGACTCTAGAGAATTGACCTACACCACAATGTACTCTGATATCTACAAAGAATACCTGTGTGGGGAGTCCTCAGCGACTTTCTGTCCACGTGTAAGTACATTCAACATGATTATAAAAAACTATTACCCAACAAAGTTAGGATTGCATTAATGAGGAATCACAAACAATAACTAATAAGTAAGTAGACCACTTACTAACTATATATTAATACGTCGATGAAGTGACGTTTCATTCTCGCTCCGATCGCCGCCCAGTGCGGACGTGCAAGACCCAGCTCTCCGTTGATCGGTCCCTTCCCGCCATTCCGCGGCGCTCAGTTTACTGACGTCACAGTCTAGCGTGTTGGCTCCGTGCTACGGTTTTCTAAGTCTTTCTACTCCGTCTGAGTGCTTTCGAAGTGCGATTTTTCTTTGCGACTAAGCCTCTTAGTCTTCAAAGTGCTGTGCTAAGTTGTGTTGTGCTTGTGCTGAGTGCAGTGTTGTGCCCGGCGTAAGTAGTCTGGTTTCAGTGCAAAGGATACTTAACGGTGACAACGAATTTGTACTGAACCAGTCCTTTTTATTTTTATTTATTTCTCTTCTCTATTTTATTTATTTTTCTCCTATTTTCATATTTATTTCTATCATATTTGTGTGTTTTCGTGTGTATTTGTCCTTTCTGTCGGTAAAGGTTGACCCTAACGCGGTCAACTCTTTACCTGCGCACCCTTTTTTAGGTTTCTAGGTAGCGGCCTTCGGCGTACTATTGTTAGTTTTAATTTATTCTCCCCAGCCCCCCTACCGCTGGTAGGGAGGTTTGCCGCTAGGATTTTGCTAGGTTTTTAGGATCTAGGCATCTCTTATTATACTTATATTTTACATATTGTCCCAACCCCTTCCCAAATGGATAAGCAAATCGTCATTAACATTGCGAAGGCGTTCGCCCAAGCACTCGCCGCGTCGGGTGTTTCAATTTCTGACGACATATTTACGCAAGCTGTACTAGCGCTTAACGCGTCCCCGGCCCCTCAGGCCCCAACCCCGGCCCCTCAGGCCTCCAACGTCGAGACCCCTCAGGTCGTAAGCTCTCCTGCGTCTCCCGCCTCGTCCGAGATGGACTGCGAATCGGTCGCATCCTCTCACGCGTCGCGTCGTAAGCGTACCGCTCCCGGGAGCGACTCCGAACCCGCGTCTGATACGTCGTCAGATGCCGTCACCCTAACCGGCTCTCCTGAGCCCGCGTTTCAACTCGTCGCCAAGCGCTCCAAGAAGCGCTCTAAGAAAGCTTCGGTATCTTCAATACCCGAGCCCTCCCCGGTGTCTTCAACACCAGCCCCCGCGCCGTTAAAATCGCCCGTAGTAACCGCGTCTCCGTCGGTCACATCGAAGCCAGCGACGCGCTGCGCTCCCGTCCCGCCGAAGCCTCAGCTCCCTCCGCCCGTATTCCTGCGTGAAAAAGCGCGCTGGACCGCGGTTTCAAACTTGTGCAAAGTGCACAAAATCAATTACTTAAAAGCCGCCAACGCTGGCGAGACAATCAAAATCCAATTAGCGACCGTCGACGACTTCCGGTCTTTCACTAGGCTACTCTCGATAAATCAAATCGCATTTCACACCTACGCCATCCCGGAGGAGCGTAAGATCCGCGCAGTACTACGGGGCGTCCCGTTCGAACTCAGCAACGAAGACATCCTCGATGACCTTAAGTCTCAGGGTTTCCCGGTCACAGCAGTGCACAAGATGCACTCCAACCGCGGTAGGCGTTTTCCGTTAGCGCTAGTCATCCTCTCCAATACTCCCAACTCGAAGGAGATTTTCAAAGAGGCTCGCACGATCTGCGGACTCTCGAACATCTCCGTCGAGCGTCCCAACCCCCGTGGTCACCCTGGACAGTGCCACCGCTGCCAGCTATATGGCCACGCAGCGGCTAACTGTTCAGCTCCCCCCAGGTGCGTTAAGTGCCTGGATCCCCACTTCACTAAGGAGTGCACTCGCACTCCCGAATCCACTTCCCCCCCTGCCTGTGTGCTGTGCGGCCAGTCCGGCCACACAGCAAACTACAGGGGTTGCCCGCGCGCTCCGCGCTCCACCGTCAAGAGGGTCGCGCCTAAACCGGCGCCGCCGCTCACCTCCGCTAACTTCCCGCCGCTGCGCAACCGGGGTCCCCCGGAAGCAAAGCCCGTTCAGCCGACGCCTACTCCGGCTCTGTCTTGGAGGCAGCGTCCGGCCGTCCCGCCTGCACCTTCCCAACCCATCCCAGCTCCCGTAGCTCCCGTAGGGCCGCGTCCCGCGTTGTCATCTTCCCCTCAGTCGTCGTTGGCTGAGGACATGAAGACCGTGTTCGACGTCATACAAAACGTCGACATTAACGAAATTTCCGTACTCGCACGCAAACTGCGAGCCGCCCGCTCTCCTCAAGAGCGTTTATTCGCGCTAGCCGAGCATCACTCGCTCCTAAGTTCGTTGTAAATTCTTTTATTTTTGTATAAATTCGTAAATAATAAATTATAATGTCTAGACCCGCGAATCCCGCGTCCTGTCGTATCAAACCCAAGGGCTTATCCCTAATATCTTTTAACGCTCGTAGCCTGAACACAAACCTTCCCGAGATTAAACTGTTCCTTCAGAACAAAGAACCTGACTTATTCCTTCTCCAGGAGACATGGCTTACTCCAAACCGCTCCAGGGGATTCGCTATACCTAAGTACGCGTTTATTCGTAACGATAGGCCCAACTCTGACGGTTACGGCGGCACCGCTATATATAACAAAAGAGGCTTCCACTGCTGTCCTCTCCCTACCCCTCCTCTCCTCAACATGGAAGCCACTGTGTGTAGATTGGCTATGACTGGTCATCCGACCATCATCATAGCTTCAATCTACATACCTAGTGGTACCAGACCAATCCGAAGCGACTTTGAGGCCATTCTCGCCCTCGGCCATTCAGTCATTATGTTCGGAGACTTTAACTCCAAACATACTGACTGGACGTGCCTATCGACTAACACCAGCGGTATCGCTCTCCTCGACATCACTAACTCCCTTGACCTAGATGTCATATCCCCCGTCACTCCCACTCACTATCCCAACAACCCGTCCTACTCTCCTGACATCCTCGACTTTGCAATTATCAAGCGAATCAATCTTGACCTAAGGTCTATCGAACCGCTCGATGACCTAGGCTCCGACCATCGCCCCGTTTCCCTCGTGCTAGGACCGCCGAACGATAACGTCTCATCTCCTAAGACCTTTACCAATTGGGAAGGTTTTAAAAATACGTTAGTTTCAGCCTTAGAGGCTCCGAACTCTCCACTCGCGATCTCTCCCGAGCAATTAGATAGCCCGGATAAAATCGATTCATTAGTAAATTCTCTCACTGATGCTATCAACTCAGCCATCAGTGACAACGAAAAGGTTGCTAAGCAAGGCAAACCCACGCTTCCCTTAGCCGTTAGCAATCTTATTAAAGCTAAAAACGCGGCTCTCCGGAGAGCCAAGAAATATCCCACGCCCGCCTATAGAACAGCTGCGAATCAGCTTCAACGTAAAGTTAGGTCTTGCCTCGCGGAACTCCGAGACGCTCAGATGAACGATCTCATGGCGAATATCTCTCCGTCCCACCAAGCGTACTATAGCATGGCCCGAGCCTTACGCGTAGACACCGTCTCTCACGTTCCTCCTCTCACTCGTCCCGATGGCACTACTGCTTTCGAAGTCGAAGAGAAAGCCGAATGCTTCGCCGACAGCATTGCCGCACAATGCTCGCCCAGCACGCAACCCGCGAATCCCACTCACATCAAAGCGGTGGAGGACGAAGTCCTTCGCAGAGACTCTCTCCCCATCACCGCCGACCCTGTCACAGTCTCTAATGACGAAATCTTGCTTCTCATTAGAAATCAAAAGTCCAAAAAGGCTCCGGGTGCGGATGGAATTTCCAACCACGCACTTAAGCACCTACCTCAACAGATGCTTACCTTGCTAGCTATCATTTTCAATGCCTGCTTCGACCATAGCTACTTTCCTAAAGCTTGGAAAGAAGCGACAGTCATAGGCATTCCCAAGCCGGGCAAACCTCTGAACGTCCCGGCTAATCACAGACCCATCAGCCTCCTCAAGGCAATGTCTAAACTTCTCGAGAGAGTCATACTCTCTCGAATGCGGAACCATCTGTTTCCAACGGATGGCGATCCTCTCATTATTCCCCATCAGTTCGGCTTTCGCGCTAAACACTCCTGCCCTCAGCAAGTCCACCGAATCGTCGAGTATATACTTGACGGTTTCTATCCGCGTCGTTATAAAACAGTCGCGGTTTTCTTTGACGTAGCCAAGGCTTTCGATAAAGTCTGGCACAGCGGTCTCGTTTATAAACTCTACAAGATAGGCTTACCGGATCGCCTAGTCAGGATAATAGCGTCGTTTCTCAAAGACCGTACGTTTCGATTTAAACACGAAGGCACGCTTTCTGCACCTCGTCCCATAAAGGCTGGAGTCCCTCAAGGCTCAGTCCTCGCCCCTCTGCTGTACACCGTGTACACCAACGACATTCCCATCCCGCCGAAAGGCGTCGAACTCGCCCTCTTCGCTGACGACACCGCACTCTATACCAAAGGCCACGGTGTTCGGCGCCTTGTAACCAGACTCCAAAAGGCCGTAAACGCCCTTGGTGTATGGTTTCAAAAATGGCGCATCGATGTGAACCCTGAAAAGAGTTCTGCGATGCGCTTCGACCACAAACGCCGTCGTCCCGATGGCGATCCCCACGTTCGAATGTTAGGCATTCCCATCCCCTGGAAGCGCAGTACTAAATACTTAGGCGTCACACTAGATCCGACGCTTTCTTTCAAGCCACACGTCGAAAGAGTTTCGAAACTCGCTCGTCACTATTTAGTCCGCCTAAATAGCATGTTAGGTAGAAAAAGTAAAATGTCCTTCAGAAACAAACGTACACTTTACAAGGTCTGCGTTAGACCCGTCATGACGTATGCCTCGCCAACCTTTGCCCACGCCAAACCCTCCCTCCTGCACAAACTGCAGGTAGTTCAAAACCTCTTTTGCCGCCGGGCCACAGGCGCACCGTGGTACGTGCGTAACGCGGACTTGCATAGAGATCTTGAACTGCCTACAGTACAACAATATCTCAAAACACTCTCTGAAGCGTTCTTCAAACGCTCCGAAACCCATCCCAATCCTCTAGTTCGTGATTCTGTCTCATATGCTGCTCCTGTGTTAGACTCGAAGTTCAAAGTCGCTAGGCCTAGAAATGCGCAAACGTACTCATCCACCAGACTGTCACGCGATCTCGAGGCCCTTCTGGCCGCAAATTCTAATTCTAACGTAAATTCTAATTCTAACGTAAATCCGAATTAATGCATATTTAATTTTTCAATTTTTAATGTTTTCATTATTTACTTTTCATTTTTAATGTTTTTTATTTTACTTTCAATTTTTGAGCACCTTCAGTGCTATGTAATCCCAGCGGGTGACCCCTTCTGGGCCCCGCTAGCGCGGCCTCTTTCTCCAATTGGCCGTCGCTCCGATGAAGGCTGAGTGGCAAAAATGCACGAGCCGACAGGGGGTTTTTAGTGGGTATGGTCCTGGTAGGCGTCGGGACGAGTCCCACATAACTTTGGAATCGCGCCAGAGTATGCGTCAGGGCATTTTTATCCTCCTGCCCTTCCCGCGGAGGGGAACAAAAAAAAAAAAAAAAAAAAAAAAAAAGTGACGTTTCAAAACACAGTCTCGGTCTGCGTGCGTTCTCGAGCGCACGTCGATCGCAGACGCCTTCCCGCTCTATTAGCCCCCGCGCTAATTGAGCACCCAAATTTCACTGGTTGTTGTCGTAATATATAATTTCATAGTTGTATACCGTAATAAGTTTCTAACGCCGTTTTCACGGCGGACAGTGGGTCGTTAACCGTACTTCTAATAAGTTTCTAACGCCGTTTTCACGGCGGATAGTGGGTTGTTAACCGTACTTCGTGGAACGTGAGCTTCGTCGACGGGGTTTCGTCGTTCCAGGACTTCAAGTTCCGTGTTCGAGTAAGTTATCCGCGTCGTCCTCAACCGCCCTACTGCGTGTAGGGTGGTTTTTAGGAAGTTAGTCATCGTTGATAGGTTCATAGTATATATATTTATATATTGTCGTCCCTCCCCAACCCTCCGCAATGGCTTCCCTAAGCCCTGAGGAGCTTCTGAATAAGCTGATCGCTGATTATGACGCCCAAGGCACTCACTGCCCCCCTCATATGATTAGCACACTGCAATCATTTCTCCCTCTAATCATGGCACTGTTCACACCGGCCCCTCAGGCCACCTCCGTACCTCAGACCGCTCTGGTCTTAGGCCCTCCCGCGTCCCCTTCCTCCAGTGACATGGAGTGCGAAGTAAACGCCCCTCCGCGCCGCAAGCGCGCACCCGCGACCGAGTCATCCTCGGACGCCACCCCAACTGGCCCTGAGTCTCCCTCCTTTACGCTTGTTAAGAAGCGCTCTAAGAAGCGTTCGAAACAAGACCCGGCGCCCTCGACGCCCGTCCCTACACCCCCTGCAGCGTCTTCAACGCCAGCTGCCCCGGTGTCTTCAACACCCGCTCCGGCCCCAACTTCTGTCAAGGCCAAGGTCCCACCACCCGTTTTCCTTCGGGAAAAGGGTAAATGGACTGAGGTCTCGACATTGTGCAGTGAGCACAAAATCCATTACATCCGAGCAGCCAACTCGGGTGAATCTATTAAAATCTTAGTCTCGTCGATAGACGACTTTCGTGCTTCAACAAAGCTCCTCACCGATAAGCAATATGCTTATCATACTTATGCTCTGTCAGAAGAGCGTAAAATCAGAGCGGTACTCAGGGGAGTCCCGTTCGAATTATCGAACGAGGCTATCCTGGAGGATCTGCAGTCCCAAGGCTTCCCGGCACTCGCGGTGCATAAAATGCACAGCAAGTACGGGAGACAACACCCTCTCGCTTTGGTGGTTCTCGCCAACGTCCCCCAGTCCATGGAGATCCTCAAAGGGGTTAGCACTATATGCGGCCTCTCTGGGATCTCGATCGAGGCGCCTCATCGCCGCGGTCATCCCGGCCAGTGCCATCGGTGCCAGTTGTACGGGCACGCGGCGGCCAACTGCCGCGCACCGCCCAGGTGCGTCAAATGCCTGGTCCCGCACTTCACTAAGGAGTGCAATCGCACTCCTGAAACTCCCTCTCCTCCCGATTGCGTGCTTTGTGGCCAGTCCGGCCACACCGCAAATTACAGGGGCTGCCCTCGTGCACCCCGTTGTATGCGCTCCAATTTTAAAAGGGCGGCACCCAAACAGGCCCCGCGCCTTTCTCAAGAAAACTTTCCGCCGCTGCGAAGCCGGGTTCCTCCGGCTGCAAAGCCTACACAGTCTAGGCCTGCCCCAGAAAACTGGAGGCAGCGCCCCGCATCGAATCCCATCCCGGCTCCTCGCCCATACAAACCCACTCCTCAATCCTCCGTAGCAGACGATATGCGTATCGTCTGCGACGCTATGAAAAATATTGATGTTAGTGAAATCGCAGTCTTAGCCCGTAAACTTAGGGCTTCACGTACTCCGACAGAGCGTTTGCTAGCTCTGGCGGAGCATAGTTCCCTTCTCAATTCATTATAGGTACATTTAAATGAATTGATCCCTAAATCATGCTTCGGCCGACCTCTGCCCAGCCCCGGCTTCACCGGAGGCTGCTCAGAACGGCCACCAACTCATGTCCCTTTGAGCACCTTCAGTGCAACTTTCACTACAGGCGGAAGACCCGCTAGCGGGTCTCCGCCAGCGCGCCCAACTTCCCGACGGGTGTCGCTTCCGATGAAGGCTAACGGTAATAACTACAGCCAACAGGTGGTTTTTAGTGGGTAGGTGCCATTCTGGTGAGTCCCACATAACCCCCCGCAGAAGAATTTAGCTAATTTACCATAGGGCTGACATGTTAAGTACAAAAGCCCTTCCAAAATAAAGAATAAAAAAAAAAAAAAGAATTTACCTGCGGGCGGTATGCATGACGCATCTTCCACTTCCCTCCCGCGAGGGTGCCTCGGCAGCAAAAAAAAAAAGTGACGTTTTGACGATAGTTGATCATTTCTAGACTTTAGTTTTCTCGGCCATTTTGTTGAGGACAATATTAACATGTATTATTTGTGTATCCTGGAGGACAGTTCCACGTAATCATGATGAAGTTCATGGACTTGATATACAAGTATCGAAGATTCGATTAGCGCATATATATTTCGAACATTCCTCTATTTAATACATCTAATTAAACATAGTGTTACCAAAACATTCGTTTATTGTCTTTAAAATGTAAAATCTAATATTAATTTAAACAGATGACCTAAATTTTATGCTTGTCTTTATGGTGGTTTATTTACTTATTTGGTTTTCCTTGGTACATTTTTCCTGAAAAAGTACAGTCAGTCTGGGTTACTTTGGCGTTGGTAATCTGGGTATCTAATTGCAAAGATAAATTGTAAATTAAATACCTTTGTATTTTTACCTTTCTTACATATATCCATTTCATATATCTTTGATTTTGCTTTTAAAAAGCCTGTAGCATTTGCGCATATATCTCTTCTTCCATATTTTTAGTTATCTTTATAATAAATATTTCTTTACAGTCTTCTAATCTTTACAAAATAAATGTTTTCAATTTCTTATAAAAATTATATTGATATATTTAATGAGTGAAAAAATTCGTCACAACCATGAAAAAATTTGGTTACTATCTACGGTTTTTTCGTTGGTTTCCGATAACTACAAAACGTGCTCTTGAATAAATGTAACCAACGTCGTGATCAGAATAAACGCGCTGAGAAAGATGAAATCAAAGAAAATGAGCGATGATATCGGAGGTCAAATATACTTGACTTAAATTTTTGAACATTTGACCAAGAAAAACTTGAACGGTATAGTTGTTCCTGTAGGTAATCATTTTAAATAGCATGAATGTATAATTCCTGGTAAACAGGAATTTTTTTTTTCGCCGCACTGCGAAGCATCATATTATAAAGCCCACTAAAGCTGTTGAAATATTAAAGGCCGAAACAAAAGACCTATTCTTTCTTCCGAAAAGAACTCTGACAAGTACCAGAACGTAAATATTTTTATAAAAGTTTTGGTCGCAATAATTCCATTGATGTTCTATTTTGACAGTTCCAATCTCGTTTTGATTGAGGTTAGCTTTGACGGTGACTACATGGTTAAGAGTTCCCAGAAACGTACCGATTAAGACCAAATCCACTTTGTTTTCGAGGCTCAGTCTCAGAAATTTTAGACTTCTAAAAGAATAAATGTTTTGTTCTATCAGACTTCTCGTAGCCGTCTTGAGAAAGGTAAAATTGAATGGAATTTTTTCAGATAAACAGTTTTGTGAATGACTGTATTTCATTTTTGACTGGAAGTTTACATATAATATAATAGTAATTATATATAGATATATCGTCTAATATATATAATAATTATAACGAAAAATTTTTCTAGAATGTCCTGAACAATGTTTAAGGTAAAAGAGAAATTAATTTAGAAAATATTTTCTACAGCTTACACTTCCAGTTGTTCAACTCCTTTTTAACGTGAAACATTGAAATAAACATTATTCTTCGTCTAACATAAAGATAATAAAATTACTTTCGAGTAATTACTGGCTTGATGTCAGCAGGAAACAAAATAATGACCCTTGTTTCCTTTTGTTTGTAAACTAAGTTTGGACACAAATTTTGCTTTAAGTTCATCTTTTCTGTAATTTATGCCTACGTTTTCGAAATAGCTTTTTGTGGACAGCGAAGCTTTTTTCGGGATAAAAGCGAGAATATTTTCGCTTGAGGCATTACTTTCAAAGCGATGCTGGGCTTATTCTATACATAGACGAATGAAAAGGTGAATGAGACACGACCCGTTTCACCTTTACTCGGTGAAATAGAAAGTTTATACGGCCAGCGTCAACGTGTACGTATTGCTACTGACAGCCCGACAAAATTAAATTATGAAGGTTTTTGGTGAATACAACAAAAACAAGATGTTACCTTTATGATAACAATCTTAGATTATGTTTGGAAATGTAAAAGACGTTTTGTATTATAATTTGATTTGCTATTTGAATGATTTTGATGTTTTTTTTAGTAAGCTGTCTTCTATTTTTATCAAAATTTTATAAAACAGAGATGGGACTGTTATTGATTGGTTTTTCGTTTACAATCTTTTGTAATAAAACTACTTCGTAATTTAAGATCAAAAAAATTGATTGGGTTTCTCTGTTGGTATCTCGTCAGGGGCGGTACTTCAGACCTTCCTATCTTGACCACCATAATCATCACGTTTACGTGGTTGCGTTCCAGTGAACGGGAAGAGACAGTCAGTTCAATTACTGGAACAAAGGTGATTAGAATTGAAGCCTCCGGTCGACAACGCATCATTAGTCGATATAATAGTCACAATGACTATTTTTGAATAAAAAAAACACCCACGATTAGTGGTGTTCATGGGTGCGGCCACCACTTACAATCAGATGGGTCCCGTGATAATGAAATGATAATTTTTTTTTTACAATAGGTTTTACTTGAACCCAAATTTTTCTTTAAAATATACCTTTATTAACATTGAATTCAGAAATCCACTGTAGCTGTTATTTTGTGTTATCATAAGTTTTAATTACGTTTAAATGTTCATCTCCTTAGTTCTTTTCATAATTTATGTCATCTTTTAAGAATAATGCATGCCAGAGTTGTCTCAGCAAACAAAGAAATTCCGCATTGTAGACATGTCGATTTCCTTCATTCCTCAACAATAATAGTTCTTCTTCAGAGGTGACGTTTAATTTCCACTCAGCGAGATTTTAAATGTGCATTGAATGTAAAAAATCAGGTTTGAATACTTTTGAAGTAAAAATAATTATCTACTACTTAGAAATTTTTGTCAGAATGAGAATACATCATGAAAATGTGCATGAAAATGAAAAAAATTCCATAGCCAAAAACGGGATTATAAATCAACGATATAGGATTAAAATGTTCACATATTAAATAAACACAAGTGTAGTTTAAAATAGAGTGAGTTATTAAATAAAGCCGTACATAAACACTGCAGCTAAAATAAAACGTATGAAAGCCATTTATCAAAAGCGTAAACGACTTGCAAAACAAATTCGAAATTGCTTCGTACCTGACACTATACACATTTTGTTTGAAACCCGGCACTGTAATAGATTTCGTTATCAGATAGTCCAACGGTGCAAACAGCGTTGGAATTGAATGTATTTTTTATATACAGCTAATACCTTACAGTTTCGGCTGTCACAATTTAACGAAATATCGAATAGCTTTAAATCTCTCAAAACAAATAACGGTCCGTCTGTAAAGTAAGTACTCATCGAAATTCGTGAATCGAAAGCCATCGATAGACAATTTATGATGCATATATCTGCAAGGCCGGATTCATATATCACGGAAACGGGCGGTCTGATTAGACGCTGGAATATGCACATGGGTTAAATGAAATTTTTTGAAAGTGAAGTCAAGATAGGACAACTGCTACGGATCATTTCTTGCGCCATTGAATCAGATGTCACTGTAGATCACCAACGAATATATCGCATGAGGATTTTTCGCAATGTTAATTATGTATATTTTACATATTTAATTATTAAAAACACGACTTATCACGTAAATAGGTACTTTGATAGCTAACAAATAGGAATATGATTCTAAAGTCTGCTATGACTGTTAGATCGGTCATAACTTCAGGGTTAGGATCTTATTTAGGCGGCACTTAAAACTTAATATATTGTGGTCTACAAAGCACCTAGTATTCATAAAATTATGTAAGAGGAGCTTTATAATATATATAGAAAACTTGACAGACTGATCTAATGATTTAAATCACGAACGTTTTGATTTACAGTAAACCGAAAGTTATAGATATTATAATATTATAACGTAAACAGTCTCTGGGTATGAAAGGAATTTAGAAAACTTACCTTTTCAAGCAGTAAACGAGGTGTGATATTTTATATTATGTTTACTTTTTTCGACCGATGGTATATGTCATTCTTTAGATCGAAATTGTTAACGATTGACGCTAGTGAAGGATGATAGTTATTACATTGAGTTACTGATGTATGTTTAAAGACAGTATTCGGTTGGAATTGCATTAGTTCTTGTAATATCGGTGGCTGTTTTCCTTTTTTGGACAACAAAACCACACATCAAGGACAAAGGACGAGTTGAACAAAATAAAAGATAACTTTTTTAAATTTACATTTTTTTAGTATTTGGTACCAGGCATATAGGGATTAGGCCGTTTGCATATACAAACAATTGTAGAGAAAATAAGTAACCTACCTCTAAAACCTTAACTATCTAGGTTACACGATACAAAACCAATCTCTTTAATCCCACCGAACTTTCATTAAGCTCACCTCACTCGAAATCCCAAAATAAAAACATTCTGATATTCCTTCATTTTCCGCTACGTGAATTACGGTTAATTTCCTGTCAGATGCCTGCATAGCGTCGAAAATATTATCGAATATAAAACAGAAATAATTTTTGTAATACTTTAGTTTTCTATAGTTTTGTGTAATGGAACGGAGTTTCTATTGGAGTTGAGGACTTGAAATTTCATGTTTGATAATAATTAAAAGTGAATACCTATCTAGCTAGACAATATCAGTGTAGAGGGTATAATTAGAAAGGGAATGTAAAATGAGCTCATAAACCTAAACGAATTGTTATCACTATAATATAAAGAAGTGAGTTCGATGTATATGGAGTTTTATTTTCGGATTAATATCAATTGTTATCATATTTTAAATTTCATATTTCAAACTTAAAGAACTATTATCTTAATCATATTTATTTATGTATTAATGAGTAGACATTTGTTCAATACAAGATTTGAAATCTAATTGCAAATTTGTGGCTTATATAATAATGCAAATTGCTCGATAAATTTGCGCTCGCCCAAAATCGATTCAGACTACGCAAGCGGCAAACCTACGCACTTGTCAAAAGCAGTTTTAGTTTGCAATATTATTCATAAATTAAAGGAAATTACTCAATAAACTGAGCAATTAATTAAAAATTAACGAAACATTCCAAGATTAGAAGTGTGAAAATTTATGCCTTAGTTTGGTTTTTCTTCGCTCATAAACGGCTGCACAGGTAAACATAAATTTAGAGCTTAGCTTACTTATAGCCTGGATTAACATGGCTACTATATATTTCAAAATGTTGTAGAGAAACACTGTTGAATTCAAAAGTTCTTCACGTCTTCTTTATGTTAAAAGACATTCGCTGCGGGATAAATCCACGAAACTATTCAACCCAGCCTAATAAATCCAAAAACCAAACATTAAATTCCCAAACCCCAAAACATATTGACATCGTTGGACTTCTGGCTTATCAAACCAACTGCTCTATAATATAAACACAAAACACATCCGAACACGAGCTGACCTATGCCATTCTGCACACATGGCCTTGATATGAAATATTCATGAGTAGAATCAAAATCAGAGGCGTACGGAATCAGTACATCCTGAGCAAGGCAGGCACCTGATCTGGCCGACTTCCGTACTAACAAACGAGCAGTTGCCGAACGCAAATATGTTTACGTACCTTGGATCCAGTTTGTTTTAAGAAAATGTACGGTACACTTCTTTACTTTCTGTATCGGTATTTGTGGGTTTAATGGGATAGCTATTTCCATATTTTCATATTACCGTGTTAAATGATTTTCTCTGTAAATAAACTTTGTCGATTGATTTTCGTGTGATGTGGCCTGTATAAGATATTTTTAAGCATATAAATTTAAACCAGCTGTTGCCGGCGGCTTCGCTCGCGTAAAGTAAATAGGTCAATTACTTTTTGAACCCTCTTTCTTTTTTTTACTTTTTGAAATAAGAGGTTTGTTATAAGTTTATCGTGTGTCTGTCTGAATCTTCCATACTAATGGACCAATTTTTAATTTGGTTTTTTTTGGTAAAAACCTAAATAAATACTTTTGAAGCAAATCGGTTTACGCGTTTTAAAGTGGTGCATGCTTTTTCCCTCCACTCGGAGGTCTTTAATTTATATTTACAAATAACTTGTACATTGTTTACTAATTTCCAAAAACAGAAAAATCTAATGTTTAAAATAAAAATATAACTCCCAAATTGGTGATAGGTATTGGTGAAAAGTAGATAATTCTAAATTAATCTTTTTCAAACCAAGAGAAGTAACAGAAGACCAAAACTTGACCTCTTAATTATAATTCTACAATTTAAAAAAAAATTCAATGTATCTAAACGCCTTCCTTCCTCTTTTGAATAACATTCCAAATTAATAACTAGTTCTACCAGCTGCTTGTTACAAGCAGTATTACAATATTTCTATTAAAAGTACGACAAACTAGAAATCATCGATCTACTAAAAATAGTAATTTCCAACCTTCCAAATATATATAAATAAGAAAGGAACTCAGTCTGTCTGTGTGTTATTTAAAAGTAAAACACACTCTTCGTTTAAAAATCTGTAATATAAGTACTTAGAAATAAAATTAAATAGTGCCTAGCTATCATTAGTTGCACCGAAACTCTATGACACATCGCTAAAAATTACACACCTGGAAAGCAATATTGTAAAAGCGATAATTATGACTGAAACTGCAAAGGGAGAAGGTATATCAATTGCCCATTTTCCAACAATCTCGAATAATATACGTGCAGGAGACACATAGGTATTTGTAACTATTTTATATATGGAAGGTCTGGTATGGTTTTATTTAAGCAGAAACTTATTCTTCTTCCGTGTAAAAGTGAGTATCAGTTCTGAATAAACAGTTAATTAAATTTTGTTTTGAAAGTCGCAAATACTTTAACTCTTCTTTCATCTCGTTCAAAATTAAAGCTGCCTGTCTCAATGTTGGCACCACCTACGCAATTTTACAGGCTCGTGAGTTCTAATTTTCAGATCCTAACGTCAATTGGATTTTAACGTGATGTTCAAATGTACTCCTTTGAATACATTACAAGAGCTTAAATGTTAATTTGCCCTTTTCACGTTCTGAGATTTTTTTATTTGGACGCCTACATGATATTATACGGCTTTTTTTAAACGCTAACTATTTTATTCAACTGTCTTAGGAGCTAAAGAAAGATTACATCTAATAGAAGTTTTATTTTGAATACGAATTTCGTTACAAACAGTTTATCATAGTTTTGTTTGTCATTAAATGAACCTCTAATTAGAAAACTAAAACAAGTTATTTTTACTTTTAAGTTTTTACAAATACTGTTGTACCTACAATATAAATGTGTATTTGAAAAGGATGCGTTAAATAAAGGCACCTCGTGTTTCCGCCATTCACAAATATTTTTTAAAGATCTTTCTTATTTTTTATTTGGATATGTCAATCTTTTGAAAATAAGTAGAAATGATGGACTAAAAATAAGTAATTGGTTAACAAAGTAAACAATTATTATTTACACTGTGCATTAAAAAATAGTTAACAATAATATACTTAAAAGCTTTTGATGTATGTATGGGATCATTTAATAATGTTTTGTTCAACTCAAAGTAAGGCTCGTATTTTTACGAACCGTAAAATGAAACGAGGCTTCACCCTACAATATCAAATTTCCTTTTAAAGAATTTTCTTTTAAAGGCCTTTCTTGGAAACAGATGTTACACGAAAGGATATTTCAATTTAATAAATGTGTTTCTTATGATTTCATTATTTTGATTATTATAAAACACGTCGTCGGTACTGAATATCTTTGTTTGTTGCAACAAGTCAGAAGTTGAAACAATTCATGAAATGAATACATTCAACGTAGCCGGATTTTACATTTTAACGTTTTACATTTTTACAAGCATAATGTATTTATTATAGTTAAGTAAATTATTTACTTTTAAGTAATTATTTACATAATGCTCAAAACAAAGTTATATCCATCTTTTTGAAACTGGGTAATTCTAATCTCAAATAGAAGTACATTGTTCTCATTAAGTCGCTCCGCATTAAACTAAATTCTCCGAAGGACTAAAATCCTTTTCTTTGCACAATAATTTTGCACGCATACTTAAGTTTCGGTAATTGGGAACAAACGACCAGAGAAATTACTTGTTGGCTCCTGACTGTTGTTCATAAAAGCAAAGGTCGGTAAAGCATTATTAAGCGTGATTTCAATAGGTTTCATTTGAGTTATTGTCACTCGACGAATGAAATAGATTAAGTCAATATTTTTATGAATTAATGATTACGTATCAAGACTAAATACCATTATAATTCAACCTTAAACTGGACGGTGAGTATGATTTTTTATTACGTTATTGATCTAGTTATTGAATTGTTTTAATGTTAGTTTTAATGGCTGGGAAAACTTTCTTAATAACTTTGTGAATCATATTTAATTACTTTTCTTAGCTGCATGTATTTAACGAATAAATTAAATAATTGTTGATTTTGCAACTTGCCGACTGTACCAAAGTTTCACAGATTCAAGGTAGCTGAGTCAGTTTAAGTTCAGGTTGCTCTTCTAATTCACGTTTGATTTAGACTTAAACAAGTCCAAATGACTCTTTGAGTACTGGATCAAAGTGAAATGACTCTTCGAGTACTGGATCAAAGTGACCGTAACCTAATTAATTCTAGAAAGTGCTAGGTCTAGTGAAACGGTCGGGCTTCAGTATCAAGTAAAATAGTCTTAAATTGTGTAATAATATTAAGTCGTATTACCTCTTATTTCTTAGAATAAAGTTTAAAAAGAAATCGTAATTTTAAAGGACTTTTTTGTTTTAAGTATTTATGTTTATGGATTATTAAATAAATAATGCATCACAAAAAACATTATTGTAACTCATCCAAATAATATTGGTACCCACTTTAGACTTCGCTGCAGTAAAAACTGCCGAGACAACCACGATCTCTGTCCTGCTTTATACTTAGAATCTTCTAACTCAAACTCGAAATTTAGACAAATTTGAACTTGCAATTTCGGTGGCCATTATTCTTGTCACTGCCATACACTAGTTCATAGTTTACTAACTAAGTATAAGTTTCATATACTGGCTAAGTTCAACATAATGTGAACTTCAAGCCAAGAGATGCTTCAAGTTCGGTGAGCGTTGGCCCAACACCGACTATGTCTTAAGTTCCAGCAATGTTACCTAGTTGTATAAATCTGGAGCTCTTGTAATTTACTAAGTAGAGATACTGACTTGTTGAACTAGCTTAATCGTGAAAATAGGAAAGGTCGAACCAAAACTTTTGATTAGTGTGCCCTAAATGAAGCTCGTATAATTTTTTGCTGGTATATTCAAACATCTATTGAATGTCAAAAGGTTCGCTTTCCAGCTGTCAGTTGTGTAAGGCTTCATTTCACTTTCCATACATGGTCTGGCTTAAGAGTGCCCAACATCTTACACATAAAACTTTCATATTGTCTAGGTAAAACAAGGTACTGGAATTATGATATTAAGAATTATTTAGTGGAATAATCAAGTTTAATTTTGTAAGCTTGAAATACGTTTGGAATTGAAGAATATTAAAAAGTTACTAATATTTTATTAATTTGTTGCACGATTACCTAATCATTAAATTAAGAAAAAAATACTATTAATTTTAACAATGTCATTATTTAATATCTAACCTGGGCAGCCGAAAGCCAGGAATGAAATGAAGCATTTGTGTTTAGCTTAAATAATTATGTTTTGATTTTATTATAATAAAAGAGAATCAAATAAAGTAACGGACTGTATCCAAAAGCTGTTGTAAGATTTTATTTTTAAATTTACTGTAAGTTAGTGGTAGCAAAGTATCTTTGTTTTGATCTCGTCTGGGGCGGTAGTACAGTCCTGCTTATTATAACCGCCACGTAATGACGTTCACCAAGGGGAGGGCAGGAGGATATCAAAAAGCTCTTATTCATACCCCGCCGCGCGTGATACGGAGTTATGTGGGACTCGCTCCGAGCCTACCAAAGCCGCTACCCACTAAAAAACCCCCTGAATGACATTGGCAATCATTTGCCTCACAGATTTCATCTGAAGCGACGGTCAATTGGAGAAAAAGGCTGCGCAAGCGGGGTCCTTAAGGGGTCACCCGCTGGGAATCACATAGCACTGAAGGTGCTTGAAGCACTGAACGTGAATTCATAGCACTGAAGGTGCCCAAAATGAAAAAGAATGTAATTAATTCGAATAAAAATTCGAATTACAATTAGAATTTACGGCCTGAAGGGCTTCGAGATCGTCTGTCAGCTGGGTAGCTACGTACACTTGCGCATTCCTAGGCCTAGCGACTTTGAACTTCGAATCAAGAACAGGGGTAGTATACGAGACTGAATTTCGAACTAAAGGATTGAGGTGGGTTTTGGAGCATTTGAAGAACGCTTCTGAGAGTGTTTTGAGGTGCTGTTCGTTGACTACAACCGCTGCTTCCATTGAGCAGTCACTATACTTTTGTATTACTTTTGTATTATATTAGTAGGCAGATGTAAGCAACTAAGTAGGAAAACAATGACAGCATGTTTTGCTAGATTAAATTGCAAGCAGAATATTAGTAAAATTATTTTGTTTGCATTTCCATTTACCCAGAACCCGTCAGAAAATAATATGAAGCATTGACTAAATATAGATGTACAAAATATGACATGTCATCATAGCGAAAAAGTTTCAGTTTATTGATTTAAATAAATTTATTAATAAGCCTTATATGACCAAAGATAGGTACAATTTGTACAATTATGACCTACGACAGATAGCATACTCGCTATCATATATTTTATACATAACAGTCAATTCGTTGACTACAACCGCTGCTTCTATTGAGCAGTCACTTTATACTTTTGACCCATTGGAATGTAATATTCCAAAACATAGTATAAGGAATGATTCAAATATAAGTTAGTGAAAACAGATAGTACATCTAGCACCAGTATTCTAAGTAGTCATTTAAGCAATAAAAATGTAAAAAATAAATGTATGAACATAGTCCATCAAAATATGCAGGGCATTGATGGTAAGGAATTACAGATTGAGCTATTCATAAACTGTGAAAATATTCATGTACTATGTATCACAGAACACTGGCTCAGACAGTGTCATTGGCACAGAACAAACAACTTGCGGTGGCTCAATGATCAGCACTCATAAGAGCCTAACATTTAAAGAACGCACTGATATTGTAAGTATGTCTGTTGAGCTATCAGTTGAAATAGCCTGTATTGAGATAGGGAATATTGTTATAATAAGTGTATCCAGACCCCCATCTTCACCATTTGAAGTATTTGAGAGCACTATAGATGAGGCACTTCATAGAGTAAATAACAAAAGCAAAGGAATAATTATTTGTGGCGATTTTAATATTGATTTATTAGTAGACACTTCACAAAGTAAACGATTCTTGAATCTTTTTAATTGTACAACCTAAAAATCTCTTCTTAGAGCCTACGTGAATCACAACGACCTCAGCCACATGTCTTGATACCATTTTTACAAATTTAATGCCATGTACAAAGTCAGTAATTAATAAACTACAATCAGATCATAGTGGGCAGTTGGCCACTTTTGATATTGGGCTAAAAAGATTCTAAAAAGAGAAATTTTTCAACTTTTATTACATGACAAACAACCTTTAATTTTTCTATTATCTATATTCATTCTCTAGGTTTTGTATAAAATATTTTCCTTTGTAATAGAAACTCCGGTCCGTTGTAATACAATGCACAATTAATTAATTCCGATGGGCGCGCTCCCCAAGATACATCTACGTCTGCAGGGTTTTGTTGCGAAGAAACGTGCGACTAACAAGATGTATCTAAGTTTGTTAAGAAGTATGCATACTTAGAAGCGTCTGAAAATCCATGAAGTTCTAGTGTATCACCTTTGCGAGCGCCCATCCACAGAGGTATTCGAATGTCAGATAATAACGGTAACTCCGCTCTATAATCTAACCACTCTTGCTGCAAATGCTTTGAGTCTTCATCGTCCCAATCAATCCCCGCTAACCATAGCTTCTGAATCATTATTTTTGCCACTATAGTGCATGGCCCTACCCGATCCAATGGGTCAACCTAGATATGTCAGATATAATCTTTCGTTTGGTTACAGGTTCTTCGACGGGTGTTAGAGTCACAACGTACTGATAAGTATCATAACTTCTGTTCCAGGTAAGTCCCACTATTTTCATTATTTCGTCCCTTTTGATGGTAAGTTCTTCTTTTATTTTGTTATCTTTGTTTTCTTCCATCATTTCCCTTAGTAAATCACTGTCGTTACTTGACCATTTTTGTAGTTTGAAATTTCCTTTCTGTAGAATTTTCTTTATACCACTGTAAATTTCCACCATTTCTGCTTTGGTTTCACATCCTGTTAATAAATTATACATATAGTAATCAGCCTTTATTTTTTCAGATATTACAGGAGATATATGCCCTTCATCTAAAGCTACTTGCTGCAAAGCCTTCACTGTGAGGTAAGGTGCAGAAGCAGTCCCAAATGTAACGGTAAGTAATCTGAAATGCCTTATATTTTCATCTTCATTCTCTCGCTATGAATCCTTTGAAAATCTACGTCCTGCCTATTGACCCGCACTTTTCTATACATCTTAACGATGTGCGCTGCTATACATATAAGGTAAGTTCGCCAACGGATCATAAGATGACGCAGATCGGATTGCAAAACTGGTCCAACTAATAATTGATCGTTTAACGAAAGGTCGTTAGTTCCTTTACAGGACGCGTCAAAAACGATCCTCCTTATCGTCCTTATCGTTTCTGATAACCGCGTGATGAGGTAAGTAAATAGCTGTTCTTTTATTTATTTCAGAAGCTGGTACCTTCTCAAGATGCCCCAGCTGTAAGTACTCGTCCATTACCTCGCAATATTTTAATTTGAACTCTGGATTCTTTCGGAATCGCCTTTCTAATAGCTTAGCCGTTTTTCAGCGATTTCCTGTAACTTTTAACCTCGGGATATTCCACTTTAAAAATAAGACGAACGACATAACTACCATCACCATTTCTTGTAGTATTTTCAGAAAAATAGTTTTCACAAAGGGATTCCTCTTCAGTTAACAGTTTTTGTTGAACGCAACTATCCGACTCTAACTCCCAAAATTTTTCAAAATATCATTCTCGTTTTGAAGACAGTGAAAAACCTTAACATTAACATGGTTATTTTTTAAACTTCCTAAAGCTCCTGACACAATCCAACCCAAACTAGTCAGTTGAGCAATGGTAGTACCTGATGGACTTCTTTTCAGACCATCGTGCAATATTTTAGCGTACACTTCCGCGCCTAACAAAATATCTGTCTTACTCGGTACGTTAAAATGTGGATCCGCTAATTTCAAATACTGTAATTCCTTCCAATCTATTTTCGTAACGTGCCTGGAAAGAATTAACGAAGTTACAGATTTAAAAACGAATGCTTTTACCTTGAAAGTCACATGCGGGTCAACCAACGAAGCTAATTCAATATCTACCATAGAATTACAAGGTATATTTCTATTTCCACCGATACCTGAAATCTCACCGTTTATAGAGATTCTTTTCAAACCCAACTGTTGCACAATGTTTTCCGTAACAAACGATGACTGGGAACCTTGGTCTAGCAAAGCACGTATTACTGTACCTGACCCAATCTTATTCGTGGCCCTCACTAACGCCATGGCCAACAAAACCTGCTCTACACGATCACCACTATCTGAGGACATGCAAGAAACCACCGATGTTTCTTGGCTTGTAGAGCCGCTAGCCTCAACAGTAACCTCCCCGCGGGGATGCAACAAAGTATGGTGTTTTCAATTGCAAATAGAACAATACTTATTCGAACTGCATTTTTTAGCCGAATGGTTGCCACCCAGGCAAATGAAACATAATTTATTTTCTAACACAAACTTTCGACGTTTTTCAACCTCCGTATGCAAAAACGATTTACAATTTAACACATCATGATTTTGAGAACAATAGCGACAAGATATATTGTTTTTAACGTGGAAGGATTTGTTCTTATCCTTAGAGTATACTTTACTTTTCACATTAGTGCTCAAAAACTCAATAGCACGATACCTATTTGTTAAAAACTCCTTAAATTGTTCATAAGAAGGCAATTCACCCTAAGAGTTGTAAAGTTAAATTCCCACTGCCTTTTACTCTCCGGATCCAACTCTGACGTTAGAATATGGATTACAATAATATACCAACTACTAACATCTATGTCTAAATTAGACAACGCCGATAAACAATCATTAGAGCAATCAATTAATTCTTTTAAGGCAGATGCTGATTCACATACAAGATTTTTTTGATTAAGGAACCTTGTTAAAATATGATGTCACAGAACCTTTTTACTTGCAAAACTTGGTTGCTTGGTACAAAATTTTATGAGTATTTGCATTTATATTCATATATTTTATAAATCAATCACAATTTATCTATATATTAATGTTTTATTATAAATAACTTATATTTAAGTAGTATATTTATATTCAATATTCTTAATAGTAGTTAACATATTAACGTCGTTATTGCTGCTAGGTGTCTCCGCGTGCACTCGCATCGGTGGTAACTGAAAATCAGTGGTTCGCATTATTTGCAAACGTGAAAACACTGAGTTGCTACCACTTTGCATTATCATGGCTGACATGTTACTTTGCAGACATATACTTACTCTAAATGTACAATTATTCAATTGTTTTATTATGTCTTTCTTTAATTTTTGTCTACTTTCCTTTCTGCTTGTCAGCTGAAATTTGTATTGTTGTTTTTGTCTTACCTTTGTATTTGATGCAAATAAACGTTTTATCTTTCTATCTACTTTTTATTATTATACCTTTTTTCCAATATATCCCAACATCTTGGATAATTGATTGCACTTACTGGAATAATGTCTAAGAAGCTGCTCGGCTTCTCCCATTAAATACCCTTTTAAGTATTGCAGTTTTTGTATGTCATCCAAGGCTTCGTTATTGCCAATTAATGCCTTAAAAAAATCCCTAAAAGTAGCCCATTCATCATATTTTCCCGAAAATATTGGAATATTTATTTTTGGCAACTTAACTGACAAAAAATTATTAACATTTATTTCACTATTATTATTTGTTTTAGGTTCAATTATCTTAGATAAAGTAATTTTTAATTCACATTTATGTTCACTATATAACTCCTCAGCTTTATCATATATTTCAGTTATCATCAACTCTTTATGTCCTGCCAAGAATTCAAACCACAATTGATCTAGGCTTTCTATACGGCCTTCAAAATATTCTTTAGTTATTCTCTCTTTCGGAGATTTTTTAAAGTTTACTCAAGCCTTATTCAATCTGGAATAAATATCCATTTGAAAATTAATTGTTGACTCCGTTTTCTTTATCAATTATATTAACTGAATGAAATTTTAAACTAAAGTACAATTCAATACTTTCATCCAAAATCTCAAAGTTTTTAACTATTCAACTTTTGTCAATCACCAAAATACACAAATGCCAAGTCTTAAAACAATCAAATGCGCAAGTGTTTAATACTTACAATTCTAGAAGAAATCGGGCATAGGTTCCCCGTCTCAACCAAATTTCCTAAAATTATTCTAAGTTCTATATCTACTTTAAAATAAAGTCTTTTTAATAAGGTTCAAATTCCGAAGTAAACTGCACAAATTTCTTGAAATTAAATTGATGCCTTTAAGGTCCAAATTCTCAACGATAAATAATAAAAGTACTCACAATTATCCACTGCACTCACACTCGACGCTTATGGTCATTTCCGGGAAAAACCGTTTCCTTTTCCGCCTTTCACTGCGTCAACTTGTCACCCTCCTTGAAACAAGCAGGCTCGCTCCTGCCGTCTGCCCTGCAGCAAACTGCTCCTGCCGCACGCCTTTCAGCCCACTCCTCCTGCCACCCACCTTTCAGCGCACTGCTCCTGCCGCCCGCCTTTCAGTAGACTGCTTCCTGTAAACTCAGTTCGCAACAGCAACACTCTGACCCGAGCCTACCTTTCAAGAATGGCATATTCCAGAAAGTTTTTCAAATATAAGCTATCCGGCTAGTAGGACATGATGAAAAACAAAACGATGTAATAATGTTTTGCACCGAAAGCAAATATTCATCATTACACACCTTATAAAATCTCACTAACAGAACGATATTCGACCATTTAAAACTTTACATGTGCGATTCAATATACTAATAGCTCCATCTAGTTTACACTGATGGAACTACACTTTACAATACATGTAAAAAGAACAATGCTTAAACTAAATTATACAGTATATATCAATGATCTGCCATCGGTCGTTAAGAATCAATGCGAGGTCATATTGTTTGCTGACGATACTTCCTTCTTATTTAAAATCAAAAGACAAAAAACTGACTATCGAGAAGTAAACAAATGCATCTCCAACACAGAGAAGTGGTTCTCAGCTAATAATTTGCTCCTCAATGAAAAAAAACGAAATGTGTTAAGATTACATTGCCAAATGTCAAACAGGTAAACACAAACATTGTAGTTAAGAGCCAGAAATACAGTTGACTCCTGTAAACTCAACTGTATTTCTGGGCATAACCTAAGACGTCAAACTCCAGTGGGGACCGCATGTTGATGGTTTAGCGAAAAGGCTTGGCTCTGCCGCATATGCTGTTAAAAAAATGAGACAAATTTCAAATGAAACAACTGTTCGATTAGTCTATTTTGGTTACTTCCCTAGCCTCATGATATATGGCATTCTGTTGTGGGGGAGTGCTGCCGACATCGATACTATATTTATTCTGCAGAAAAGGGATGGTCGCGCAATCTATCAGCTCGGTCCAAGGGTGTAAATTAAAGGAAATTAATTAATTAATAAATTAATTAATTAAATTAGGAGTAAATTTAAGGAAATAAATATTCTTACTTTCCATTCACAATATATTTTAAAAAATTTAATGTATGTAAAAAAGAACATAACCTTCTTCAGAAGAAAAAAAGATCTGCAGAATGTTAACACAAGAAGAAGAAAAATGCTGGCAGCTCATAATAGTAGGCTTCATAAAGTCACTAACTCATTCATGGGTCAATGTATACGCTTTTATAATAAGGTTCCTGAGGATATCCAAGGTCTTCCTATTGACAAATTCAAAGAAACTATAAAACAGAAGTTGTGTGCAAAAGCATGTTATATACTATCCGATTATTTGGATGATAAAAGCCCTTGGGTATAATCCCCTCATTAACAGGATGGTACTAGTATTTGTAACAAAACATGTGTAATGTGTCTGTATGTTCGTTGAGTTCTTCGTCCCGATGAATATCTAAAGCGTCACTGTCACTAAAGTACGTCTCCATGGTAGCGTCCGATGACGGGTTGCTCACTTCCCTCTAATATATTTGAGGAGGGCGATGGCTGGACCCCGCGTCAACTCGTGAACGGGTGCCGTCTGAGGGTGTTCTACGTTTGGATACTTGGGGGGAGGGAGACTTGCCGAGCTAACAGATGCAGAAAAGAATAATTTTGTACAGACACAAAGAGACTCTGTAAATTTATTTTGAAAAAGATATACCCCTGAAGTTTCTTGCCAGTTCTTCTTCACGAAGGTTTTGTCGAACTGGTGGTAGAATCATGTTTTATTTGACGTCAATAAGAACAAGTAATTGTCAATGTTGAGAAATAAATATTTCATTTCATTTCATTGCACTGTAGGTAGTTCAAGATCTCTGTGCAAATCCGCGTTACGCACGTACCAGGGTTCGTTTGTGGCCCTGCGGCAGAAGAGATTATGAACCACCTGCAGTTTGTCCAGGAGGTGTCGCGAATGCGAATGTGGGTAGGTACTGCAACGTTTGCTTGTGCCGTATTTAATAAAATAGGTTATTGCACAAACAAACTTGCCGACATTTATGACTGGCAACTTATAAGTCTGTCATTATTTGATTTTATTTTAAAAATGTAAAATATATAGAATATCGAAGATTGTTCCGTGGCTTCCCTTGACGGGATTCCTTTAGGGAATTCCTTTACGGAATTCTATTGCGGGCTTCGTCCCCAAAATAGTCTAAGAATTATTCTTGTATTTTATTATAAAATAGATTCATCATAAATAAAAGTAATTTAAAGTTATAAGTGTTTTTCCTTTGTTGATTAGGAAGACCTCCCTAGGTTAGATTAGGTCAATCTAGGGTCCCGTACCCCAGAGTACAAATTTTGATTTTATTTCTCTAAGTCGCGAAAATGTATGTGGGTAGTTACAAATTATTCATAGGCAGAATGGATTGAGTGAGGGGAAGCAAGCTTGCTGCGAGCGAGACTTGATCCCCGACCGGCAAAAGGTACAGAGCTGCCAATTGGTAAGTAAATCGCTGCTTTACCTTTGGTTATTTTCCTTCAGTATGGAAAACAGCCCATATTACTCCCATACATAAAAAGGGGCCTAAGACCTCAATAGAAAACTATAGGCCAATATCCAAACTCAACGTTTTGAGTAAGGTGAGTGAAAGAATTGTGTACGACCATATCTACCCGACAGTTAGTCATTTAATTCCTATTCAACAACATGGCTTTATGAAGGGGCGCTCTACTCAAACCAATCTAGCCATCTTTACCCACGAAGTACTCAGTGGAATGGAAGGCGGTGGGCAGGTTGATGTGATCTACACGGACTTCGAAAAAGCTTTTGACCGTGTGGATCATGTCATTTTGCTCAAAAAGCTCCAAGAAGTTGGTATATCAGGTAATTTATTAAGATGGCTAGAATCATACCTACGAAATAGATGTCAGGCAGTTGTGGTGGGTGGGTATTGCTCAGATTATATCTCGGTGCCTTCCGGGGTCCCACAGGGCTCCATATTAGGACCGTTGCTGTATTCTATTTACTTATATGACATAGGAAAATATATTAATTCTGACTTTATCATGTATGCCGATGACATTAAAATCTACAATAAAATTAATAGTTTGACAGACAGCAATAACTTACAATTAGATCTTGACCGACTGTACGATTATTTTTGTAGCAATCGTATCAGCATAAATGTGAGTAAGTGCGCACATATAAGTTTCAGTCGAAAGCGAAGACCAATCCTAACCACTTACAATATAAACATGGACTTAATCCCTAAATTAGATCTCATCTGCGATCTAGGTGTTATTATGGATTCTAAGCTTTCATTCACAAACCATATTGCAACAACGGTTACTAGAGCCTATAAAAATCTAGGTTTTATTCTGAGAGTAAGTGCTCCTTTTTCAGATATAAATTGTCTAAAGGTGTTATATTTCGCTTATGTTAGGAGTACACTCGAATATTGCAGTGCCATATGGAACACCCATTACACCACCTATAATGAAAACATTGAATCTATACAAAAAAAGTTAATCAAACATTTAAACTATCGCACACACTCAAAGCAACACAAAGTTTACAGAGATGCCTGCACTCAATTCAAAATATTGTCACTGAGCGATCGGCGCAACTTACTTGACATGTCGTTTCTCCATAATATATGCAATGGCTCAGTTGATAGCATTGAACTCACCAACTCAACGCTTCAACTAAAAACACCCAAAAAAAGAACTAGACACACCAATCTGTTTAACACTAAGCACTCAAAAACTAATTATACTCATAATTCCGTTATAAACAGAATGCAAAAAACCTACAATACCAAGTTTGCTCCCTTCACAGACTTATTTCATGACTCTAAAAGGGTTTTTAGGTTGCATGTTACTAAAGCTATCAATGACCAATAATTAATTGCTGTGTTTACGTTTAAGTTTAATTTAATCTAACGTAACAAGTTTAATACTGTATATACACACACACTGACACTGACACACTCACACACACACACACACACACTCATATAGGTACACTTATTTTTGACTTTGATTTTATCTGTTATTTCTTGCATTTTTACTCGATTGATATCAATTTCTTATTACTTAACTGTTTGACATTAACTTAATTCGACATTATGTAAATGATCAATTTGTTTACCATTTTGACAATGTGAAATCTGTTTTTATTTTATTTTTATTATTACTGTTTTTTTTTTTTATGTTTTTGTTAAGTTGAAATTTTTTTTTTAATACTTTGACATAATTACATCACATAATCGTTGTCATCAATGTTCATAAACTTGGCCTTATTATTTATTCTAATTTTTTGATTTTAAAAGTGTTTTTAGATTTTATATTTAAACATAAACTTTTATATTTTAATTTTTTATTATGGTTTAATAATGCTTATCATTTTAACTACAATTTGACTTATTTACATACATTTGTTGTCTTTTTTATATCTTTTTTATATGTTCTTTGACGCTGTAATTACAAGTTTAAATTTCATTACATTGACCTAGTATCTAATCTGAATTAATTTTAAATCTTCAAGACTGTCTTTCATGTATAAGAAAAAAAAAGTAAATCCATAAATGGCTATATGTATCTTATTTTCTTTGTAACTATATAACTGTTTTGTTGAGAGCTGTGGATTTTTTAATAAACAAATAAAAAAAAAAAATGAAAAAAAGTAATTTTAAATTTTACTCTCAGCTTTATTTGATCATTTTATAATGTTGTATCTATTATATTGCGTGTATTATGTTAGTGTGTGTGATTGGTGGGCCAGACTGCTTGCGAGCGGTGATCTGCTCAGACCACAATTATATTTACCAGTATCAGAATCTAAGCGAGGCATGGGGTGGCTTTAGGGGAGGTTGGAGGCCACTAGGGGTACATCCCCAAATCGTATCAGCTCAGGTAAGATTAAGGTAGGAAGATTAGGTACAGGCTATAACCAGATAGCCAATACTTACATACTTAGAGATTCGTCCAATACCGTTTAGGATGTATTTGACGACAGCGTGTGTGTATCCATAAGATCAGATAACTGTCGTGTCAGTTAATGAGTATCAGATTCAGATCAGATTGTGTGGACAGGTGTGGCTATAAGAGATATGCCACTGAAGGAGTGTAACTCCTATTCAGGACCACTTATTAGTGGTCACGACGAGGGTTTACTCGATCCAGATTCGGAGAGTGAAGATACGTGTGCACTAAGGTGCAGGTAGGTACGTATATTTGGTATGTAATATTTCGCAACTACAGATATCAGGTGGTTGGCGACAGGAGGGAGGGTTTGGCGTGGGCAAAGATTGGCAAGGATAGATCATAGATCTTGACGGGTCTAACGCAGGTCTTAAAGAGCGCTCATTTGTTACGAAAGGACATTTTACTATGTCTACCTAACATACTATTTAGTCGGTATCTAAGGTGACGCCTAAGTATTTAGCACTGTGCTTCCAGGGGATAACTAGCATTCGAATGTGGGGATCGCCGGCGCGACGACGGCGTCTGTGGTCGAAGCGAATCGCAGAACTCTTGTCTGGATTCACATCGATACGCCATTTTTGAAACCATGCGCCGAGAGCGTTAACGGCCTTTTGGAGTCTAGTGATAAGGTGCGGGACACAGCGGCATTTACTGTAAAGCGTAGTGTCGTCGGCAAAGACAGCGAGTTCGACGCTTTTCGGCGGAATATGAATGTCGTTAGTGTACACGGTGTACAACAGAGGGGCGAGGACTGAGCCTTGAGGGACTCCAGCCTTTATGGGACGAGGTGCGGAAAGCGTGCCGTCATGTCTAATACAAAACGTACGATCATTGAGATAGGATGCGATTATCCTAACTAGGCCTAAAGGCTAGGAAAATAGACCAGTAAGCCTCTTTTGTAGAACTTATAAACGAGGCCACTGTGCCAGACTTTAGCGAAAGCCTAGGCTACATCAAAGAAAACTGCGGCCGTTTTACTACGCCGCGGATAGAAGCCGTCGAGTATGTACTCGACGATGCCATGGACTTGCTGAGGGCAAGAGTGTTTAGCGCAAAAGGCGATCTGATGGGGAATGATGCAGGGATCGCCATTCGTTGGACACAGATGGTTCCGCATTCGAGAGAGTAAGACTTTCTCGAGAAGTTCAGCCATGGCTTTGAGGAGGCTGATGGGTATGTGATCAGTCGGGATATTCAGAGGTTTACCCGGCTTGGGAATGCCTATGACTGTAGCTTCTTTCCAAGCTGTTGGAAAGTAGCTAAGGTCGAAGCAGGCATTGAAAATGATAGCTAACTAGGTAAGCACCTGTTGAGGCAGGTGCTTGAGTGCATGGTTTGAAATTCCATCTGGAACCAAAGCCTTTTTTGGAGATTTCATCATTAGAGACTGTGACGGGGTCGGCGTTGATGGGGAGAGAGTCCCTGTGGAGGACTTCATCCTTCACTGCCTGGATGTGGGAGGGATCCACGGGTTGAGTGCTGAGAGTATGTAGATCGAAGCTATGATGATGACAGACGCGGTATTGAAAGGTCTAATAATTTTATTAACTAGTTAAAGAATTTAAACTATTTATAGAAATTATAAAAATTTACAATGAACTATTCAGCGAGTGATGCTCGGCTAATGCTAAGAGACGTTCTTGAGGAGAGCGGGAGGCTCACAATCAGCGTGCAAGTACGGCGATTTCCTTAATGTCGACGTTTTGAATAACATCGAACACGGTTTTCATGTCCTCAGCCAACGACGACTGCGGTACGCTAGAGCTACGGGAGCTGATATAAGACGGGAAGGTTGAGCGGCCAGACACTGTTTCCAGGCATTAGCTGGAGTCGGCTTCGGTTGCTAGGGCTTTGCTTCGGGGGGAGCCCGGTTGCGCAGCGGCGGGTTGTTGGTGGGAGTGAACGGCGGCGGTGAAGTTTAGGCACAACCCTCTTTGCGGAGGAGCGAGGAGCTATAGGACAACCCTTGTAGTCAGCTGTGTGGCCGGTCTGGCTACACAACACACCAGCAGGGGGATTTGGATTCAGAAGTGCGAGTGCAGTCCTTTTTGATGTCAGGATCCAGGCACCTTACACATCTGGGAGGAGCTGAGCAATTAGCCGCTGCGTGGCCGTAAAGCTGGCAATGGTGGCATTGCCCTGGATGGCCACGACGGCGAGGAGCCTCTGCCGCGGTTAGAGCGATTTTTATGCACGGCTTCAGCCAGGAAGCTCCTCGAGAATGTCGTCGTTCGCTAGCTCGAACGGGACACCCTGTAATACGGCGCGGATCTTACGCTCCTCCGGGAGGGGGTAAGTATGATACGCGATTTGTTTAACCGAAAGTAATCTAGGAAAAACGCGGAAGGCGTCGATAGTCGCGACTTGAATTTTGATTGACTCTGCGTTGGAGGCTTTTACATAATTAATTTTGTGCTCTTTGCACAAACTAAAAACCGCGGTCCAGTGCGCTTTTCGCAGAGGAAGCGCGTTGCTGGGTTTGACGGAACCGGTGGGATCACTTGCAGTGACATTAGCGGCGTGGTTTTTGAAGACACCGGGTTGGGATCGGGCAATCGAGACACGAGGGCCTGCTTTGTGCACTTCTTAGAGCGCTTGGAAACGAAGGTAAACGCAGGCTAAGGATAGCCAGTAAAGGTAGCGGCGACCGCCGAAGCTTCGGACGCGGAGTCTGAATCGCTCCCGGGAGCGGTACCTTTCCGACGCGACACGCGATAGGATGTGTCTGACACACAGTCCATCTCGGATGGCACGGGAGACGTGGGAGAGCTATTAACCTGAGAGGTCATGGCATTTGAGGCCTGACGAGCCAGGAGGGGCCTGAGGGGCAGAGGACGCATGGAACGTATTCAAGACCTGCGTTATGACCTCGTCTTTGATGGGGACACCCAACGCGTCAAGTGCCTAAACGAATCCATAAGGGAGGGGTTGGGACTAATTATATAAATATATAAACAAAAATAAAACGTACCTAGATTTTCTAACAACCTAGGAACCCTAACGGCTAACCTCTCTACCAGCGGTAGGGGGGCTGGTGATAACGTGAAATGTTGCCCCTATTAGCCAAGTACTGTACTTTCACCCTGGGAATTTAGGCCCCTGTACTGGGATCTGGTCTGCCAGTTTCTCCAAGACCTGAAGGGCATTGGAAGCGCACCGGGTCAACGCGAGCAGGCTTAATTGTCACCGTTAACTATCCATCTGCTCAGCGCGAGAGTGTGTTGGCAACAAATATCAGCCCTAGACCTGACGGCTTCACGACGTGAACCAGTCGCGAAGTTGGGTTGCACTGAAAATGCGGAATCGACTACGTTACGACCGGCCGAAACCGGCCGCAGAGCGAGTCTCTAGCTAACGTAGCAAGCGCCAAGCGTCAAGTACGTAGCCAGAAAATTAGCCCGAGCCTTGTGAACGAACGTCGGGTACCGTTTTTAAAGTTAACTCTGTTGTTGCTGCCCCCACCTAGGTGAGGTATTTATTCGAGGGTGCCCGGAAGTGCGGAATTCACTACGTTACGACCGGTTGAAACCGGCCGCAGAGCGAATCACAGAGATGCTTATCTCAAGTCGTCGGGGACGAAGCAAGATATTGATTCGAGGGTCAACGTTTGAGTATTGTACGAGTTGTCGTCGTGAAACAACAATCGTGACTCGGCGGCTGGGAGCGACCGTCAACACATCCGAACGGGGCCGGACGCAGATCGGGTCTCAATGATGTTTACGTGATTGTGTTTCAGTCAAAGAGAAGGAACATCCAGGTAATAAGTGGAACAAAGGCAGTTACAACTGAAACCTACGATCGACAACGCATCATTAGTCGATATCATAATTACAGTTGCCGTCAATAAAACACTGACATTTATCATGTCCATGGGTGCGAATGCCACTTACCATCAAGTGTGGTTATGTATTCTTTAGCCGGCTATAAAAACAGTAAAAAAGGGTTTCCCCACATCTACGAGGTTTTAGGTATTTCGATTTGAAGTTCCGATGTTCTCATTGCCATCAATTAAGAAATACCTTCAGGCAACCAAACAATACAAACGACTTCGTCGTAGAGCACTTCAATTTTTATCATAGCTTGTACGATTACCATCTTCTTTCTGTCGTAGACCTCAAGTTTCTCAATTTGTGAACAAAATATTAAGGTCGGCCACTTACATCTTTCATTTTGAGTTATATCTTGGAAAAATTTATGGTGCTTGTTTTCGTAAACGGTGCTTTTCACTTTACTATTCATCAGTAGCGGTATATCATTTTAATTTCACAGAAGACTACCGCCGATATGAACTGATTGAGGTGACTACACCCGAAATCATTGTTAAGTCGAATAATTTATTTCGGAAAAGGCTCCTCCTGATAAAAACAGCTTGCAAAAATGGTTGGAGTATCCGACGCAACTTTTTAAATAAATTCTTAATAACCGTCTTGGTATGATAAGGTCAGTGTGAGATGGGTGCCGAGAATGCTCATGCCGCCTCAAAATCAACAGCACGTAGAAACAATCTTGTAACGTCGATCAAGTGAGTATCTTGAGTCCAATTGTGACTGGAGATGAAACTTGGGTTCATCATTATGAACTTGAACCTAAACAAGAATCTATGGAGTGGCATAAAAAGGCACGCCGCCGCTTAAGAAGTTCAAGGTATCGCAGTCGGCTGGTAATCTCATGGCAACCGTTTTCTGGGATATTGATGGAATCCTGCAGGACAAGGTATAGAACATAAGGACAAGGGATATAATACAACTGGAGAATACTACATTCAGGAGATTTGAAGCAATCAAAGAAAACAGACCAGGAAAATCGAGGAAAGACGTCTCCTCGTCTCTCGCACGACAATGCGCATGTGCATCAGATCCGTGTTGCTCTGGCTGCCCTACACAAATCAGGCTTTCCAATACTTAAACACTCACCATTTAGTCAAGAACTGGCCCCCTGCGATTATAATCTATTGCTAAACAAAAAAATTTAAAGTGATGAATTAATGAAGGACGCAGTTTCAGCGTATTTTGAGGATATAAATGTGTTTTTTTATGGTATGCAAAAGCTCATTGGACGATCTGCAAAATGTTTTAGGCTAGCAGGTGAATATATAGAAAAAGAAAAATATTTGTACAATTTTGTTTACCTCCCATTCCGCTTACATAAAATCACACCCTCGTATCTAGAAATCAAACATGCTTTAATACATCCTTACCTTCAAAAGACTGTTAATATAAATATAGTTATGGGGTTTGTTCTTGGGTCGGTGGTTTTATCAAGTGCCAAAAAAATTTAATACTATATTACCATATTGAAATAAGTTATTAAACATCATTTTTAATTTGTTATAATTAATTATTCATTAAACATGGAGCCTACAGTAAGTACAACACTGATAAAAGAAGACACAGCAACGTAATATAAATAAATGGCTACTAAATATTAAAATATTGAAATCTCGTATATTATGCAGTCAACAACAACAAAATATCCCTAAGTTAGTTACGATGACAAAGTGGTTTATAGGAGATTTGCGCAGCGCAATATAAATTTGTATAATTTTGCTAAGTAGCCAATAAGGAACGCCCGAATATTTTAAGTTTGAATTGTGACCCAGTTTTTCTTTCAGACAATATTTTATTTGTAAATTTTATTTTCACCCCTTATTTGCATTTTTTTAGTAACACGTTTTTTTATTCTATACTAATTTAGATAAAACATATTTGCGTGTTTGTTCGTAAATTCTTACTTTTTTAAGTGTGTTCTGTGCTTACTAAACTGATTTAACATTTCTACATAGACAGCTCCACTACCGAGATTTAACAAAGTCTGTATTCGGGATAAGCAGCTAAGAGATACCACGTAAATATCGTGGTTTACATCATTTCTGTGACATTTAAAGAAAGTGTGAATTTCAAGAACAACTACTAAGCCATTTGCGAAATGACAGTAATTTGAAAATTCGCTCCCATCTTGAAATTTGCTAGCAATTTTTATAATTTGCACGCTTTTAGTTTTCGGAAATTGGTATATATTTTTAATAAAATGGCATCATTTATGGCAACAAATGAGACTAGAGACGCTTGTCAGTTCACAAATAAGTTGTGAAGTATATACGTAACCGTACCTCAAGAACTTAAATTATTATACTCTCTAAATACACATAATCTTTTTAGCAGGTTTTTTATGTAAGGTTTAAGGCGATCCCTAAAGTCTCTAAAAAATTATGATGGATAGTAAAATATTATGTTCTTTTTGGTATGTTTTTCCTTGAAACAATATTATCTGTTTTGGTTCTTGTTTCATAATATTAAAGCTCTTTAACTAAAATTTTTTCCGTGGGCTCATTCCTTGAGAAAAAGTTAGGTTATTTTTGGAAAAAGTGGATTTCTAAATGTATCGATATTAAATAAACAACTTATATATTACTTTAATCTCATTTGTTTCTACGCCAAGAGAAGAAGTTTTTGACCGTGTAGTTCACATTTTTTAATGTAATGTTTAGGAATTATGAATAAATGTTTTAATTATGTATTAGTCGTTACAATAAAAGAAGCTCTATCAATCCGAGGTTTAAATTCGAATAGTTCTCTGTTTTATATTTTCCGACTCGTCCATCAATTAACCTATTCAGAACACAACCACACTTACACATAGCTATTTTGGCTGTAGAAATAGGAACTACTACAAGCATTAAAGCAATAAAATTTATGATTTTAAATAGTTGCGTGAGCTATAAATTTATTAATAATAATAATAATGTAGCTTTCCCGCAAAATGCATAACTCCTTTCCATTTTCTATAAAATGAGAAACCTTGTAATCTGACACCGTTTCCAGTCACTTGTTTACTTAGGATCACGGACTAATAGGAGCTTATACAATTACGATAAGTGGACCAGAATATTAATTTACGTTACCAACGACTAGTTTTTGCCAAAGATTTGCTTCTATAAAAAACAATATGACATTGATTGAAGCAACCACTTTCTTTAGCGTGTGTGTACGCTATCTCCACTTTTCCTCTACAAATGTTTAGGTTTTATTGAAACAAAAGTTTATCTCACTTTCCTTGATAAAAACATACATGCTTTGGTATTCACGATTTTAATTACATAAACAATGCTCCGTTTTTTACTGTTTTTGTCTAAATGTAATTTTACGTTACTTTATCTACCAACACGAAAAATGTGTATACGTCATTGCCTGACCATTGAATTGCTCCAGCATTTCATGCTACTATCTTATTTCATAATTTTGATAACTGAAATTGACCACATCGTACACGTTCCATGATTTTGTCATTCACTATTGGCCATTTTTTTTTTGCGAAATGGACAGTTTATTTATGGCCCTATTAGCCTTTTTAATTTCACCGGACTTTGTGGCCTAGCGCTGAGGGCGCTTAGCCGGAACCTAAACTACTCCTACATACGATACGCCTAAGGGCACCCGAGAGGGCACGGACCTCGGCTTAAGACGTCGTATATTGAAACTACCACTGGTTCAGAAGGGTCATCGACTGCCAAAGAACCAGCAAGAAACTCAGTAGGATGCGTACGCCGCGTTAGCCTGGCCCACCGGTGGGTTAGGCGATTCGAATGCCGTGTTGCCCTATTTTTGACGCCGGCGTTCCTTGTTGTAATAGCGTCGTCGGGATCCGTTAAGACGTTACGCGGACGCCTGTAACGGACCGGCGCGTCTGGGTTGGCTGTGTAGTAAGCTGACTTATTGACCAGCGGGTTAGGATTTAGGGGAGCGTTGTTGAAGTAGCGTCTAGACAGCAACTTCATCAACGTGGCAATAGTGGGCAGATCGAGATCTTTATTTAGATCTAAATTGCGGACATAGGGCGGAGCCCCGACGCATTTGCGTTATTATTTATTATTTATTCGACTTGCTGGCGTGAGCATATGTCATTATGGGGCGGATGCAAGTTTTGTAAAGTGTAAGCTTATTTCTAAGCGACATTTTACTTTTCTTGCAGATTAGGGGGTGCAGCCTACCCATGACGAAGGCGGCTCGGTCCCGGACTCGTTTTATGTGATCCGCGAATGTAAGTCCACTATCTAAAGTGATTCCTAAATATTTGATTTTTTTAACCCAGGGGATCGAAGTACCAAACAGAGAAATCTGACCTAATCTTTTGGAGAGTTTCCTGGAGGTTGTCCTAGAGCAGGTTGAAAGAGAGAAGTTTACTACTGCACTTTTTTCTGGGTTGAATTATATTCTTCATTTCCTAAACAAAGCGCCTAATGCGTTGGCTGCGGATTAGAGTATTCTAGTTAACCTACGTAGATTCCTATCAGACGAGTATAGCGTGGTGTCGTCCGCAAAAAGCGCTAGGTCTACTTTCTCCGTCCTTGGTATGTCACTAGTGTATAGTGAAAACAAAGTCGGAGAAAGCACCGAGCCTTGAGGGACACCGGCTAATACAGGGCAGGGATTAGAAAGTGCACCATCCCATCTGTAACGAAAGTTTCGACACTGTAAAAAGTCTCGTATGATGTGCACGAGGCTGTCTGGCACGCCTAGTTCGAAGAGCTTGAATAACAAGCCGTTGTGCCAGACCTTGTCGAAGGCTCTCGGCACGTCAAAGAAAAGCGCACCCGTGCCTATCGGTTTTCGACCTACGTTCCTTTACTCCAAGATGAGCACCGTGATGCAGTGCACCTGTTAGACGCAGAAGTGACGGGACCTAAAGCCAAACTGTTCGTCCGGTAACAGGTGCTTGGAGTGGATGACCTCTCCAAGCCTTTTCTAAATGATCCTTTCGTATAATTTGCCTATCTCGCTAAGCAGACTAATAGGATTTTCGGGTTTCCTAATACCGATGACGATCGCTTCCTTCCATGTTTGCGGAAAGGAGCAGTTTGTTAGTAAGTTATTGAATATAACTACTAACAGTTGTATGAGTGCGAGTGGGAGAGCTTTCAGAGCCCTGTTTGGTATTTCGTCTGGACCTGGGGTTTTCCGCGGTTTTAGGTTTTAATTATTATCTGTACCTCTTCCACCGTTACCGGTTGGACGGTGTCAGTCGGTGGGTTGCCGCATTTGGTTTCGACTGTGCTATTCACAGTTTCTATGTAGAGGGAGTTAGTGCTTTCTGTACTCGGTGTATATTGTTGGGTTAAGCTATTGGCTAGGGTTTCAGCTTTTTCGGAACCATCGAAGGCGGGAGTCATGGGCGGAGGCCTAAGAAGCGGAGGCATCGACGACGCGGCAGAGTCCATCTTAAGAGACTTCGCCAAGCTTCAGTAAGTCAGATGCGAAGGCGAAATCTCTTCAAAAAGCGCGTCCCAGTTGTTAGACCGCAATTCGCGTATGCGAGATTTGACATCTCGCTGTAAAGCCCTCATACGGATGCGGTTTGCCTCGGTCGGAGCGTAATCGTACGCCCGGACAGCTGTATTCTTTGCTTTCAACAACACCCTCACATCCGTCGAGGCCCAACGTCGATCATTCGCCGCCGGAACCTGCCTGGAGGATGCACTGATAGCAGTTCGAAGATGGTAAGTGAAAGCACCGATCGCAGCATTGGTCTTCTCGATGGATGATAACGAATCGGGAATAGTGTTTAGGTCGGGGCTGTCGATTGCCTTGAGGGCTTCTGTTAGTTTGACCCAATCGATGTGTGACCTCGTTTGAAGAATGGGGTCAGTTGGGATACCTAGCTGCATGACTACCGGTCGGTGATCCGATGTAAGCTGGTGGATGACTTCTAATGAGTGTACCGTTAAGTTAACACTTTGGAGGATTGCCATATCGAGAATATCGGGGTGATGGTTTGTGTTGTAGGGATAGTGTGTCGGTTGCCGAGGAACCACTACATCACAATTTAACGCCTCTTACATGTGATGAAGCCGACGACTGTTTGGGTTGGTAACTATGGAATACCAACATGAATGTTTCGAGTTGAAGTCGCCAGCTAGTATTACGGAGGGACTCATATCCAGTAGCGACTGAAGGTCACTTTGAAGTATAGCTTTGTCTGGTGGTTGATAGATGGATGCTAGCGTGATTGAATGATGGCCGCTCATCGCCATTCTACAACAAGAAACTTCGATATTCTCGAGCTGTGGGGGATCGACAGGTATACAATGCAGCGACCTTTTGTAATAGATGAGGATACCGCCTTTATCAGCGATAAGCCTATCGTTGTGAACGATGTTGTAGTTCGCTATTTTAGGGTCCTTGTGACTAGGTTTCAAAAAGGTTTCCTGCACAAGTAAGATGTTGATTTGGAATTCTCGAACGAATTCGTAAATTTCATTGCGCTGATGTTTAAGACCATCGGCGTTGAAGTAGCCGATAGTGAGGGACCGCGGTTTTATCCTAGAGGACGCCATTTAAAAGTTTAATTTATTAAATTTCTGGACGTTGGCGATAAGTGCCTGGTGTTCGAGTGCTACTAAACACGTCGCCAGAAAGTCGCCTTTGCGGCTCGTAGTTTGCGTGCCAGAGTTGTTATTTTGCCCAAGTCGAAGCTTGAGGTTAATTTGCTAATCACCGTGAAGTCCGAACGAGGCTCCGCACGGCCATTAACTGGGAGACGAGAAGGCAAGCTAGTAGGTGCTCACCTGACCTGAAGTACCTGAGAAGGCGGAAAAGCGAGGGAAGCCATGAAGGCCTTCGAAATATTTGTTTCTTCGAAATATCGGTAGCTATAGCTACTGCGGCCTGAAAATAACTTAAAAGCTAACGACACAAATATGATAAAAGATAAATGAAAATAGAAGAGTAAATAAATAATATAGTAGAAAGGAAATAATATATAAAATAAAAGGACTGGATCAGTACAAATTAGTTGTCACCGTAGGGTATCCTTTGTACTGAAACCAGAATACTTTACGCTGGGCACAGCACTTCAACACAGCGTCCTTACCGGGCGGCGGTAACTATTGCCCGTGCCGTGAATTGTTTTTCTAAAAACCGATTTGCGCGAGCCAAGCCAATACAGAGTAAAAAAAGAAATGCGCCGTTATGAAAATTAAATAAATATAGTTTACAGAAAGGCAAAAAAAAACTAACAAAGCTTTTCCAGCCGTATCTATAGAACCTTTTTAAGATTTGATCAAACTTTGCCCTTTTATGAAGTAACAGTGCGTTTTGTTGACCATATTGACAAACGCTTTATTATCATTGATTTTGACAAGGCAGATCATGGTGTGGCCAATAGACAGTCAATCATTACATTATATTCTGACCGGTTTATGATGTGGCAACTTTACGATGGCTACGACGTCTAGACAACTGATCAATTCCAAAATTTTTGTCACTTTGGATTAAACAATCTGCCTCTGAACAGCGAAATAAAATTATAAATTGCAAGGTTCCCTGTCCATTTTAATACGACGTATCAACTACCATTACGTTATTACTTAAACCTCTATAATCCCACCTCATAAATCAAAGCTAAAACCTCCTTTGTCATTGGCTTATTATATCATGTAATAATGTTGGTGACTTATGTCAACTCGTACATCACACGAGTTAAAGCTCTAACGCCACAGAGTAAAAAAATATAATACTAAACTCTGATTTTATTACACAGGGCAGCCATGAGGTAATACAAATGTATATTGGAAAGAAAATGACATGGTGGGATGGTTTACAACAGTAAAAACAACGTATAAGTACATCTAATAAATTATGAATATCATATGATGAGAACTGAACCTGTAACTGAAGTTTTAATAGCGGTATCTGAAGACATGTCATGTCTCTCATTACGTAGTGAGCGAAGAAATAATTCTCAGAAAACTTAAAGAGCGTTCCCGATCAAACGCTAGTCTTTTTTTGTCCTGTTATAGTCACTAAAAAAAATTAAATTATTGTAAATTTAAATTATTGTAAAAAAAATTATATAACATTTCTATATGGTGGAAGAACGCAAATGTTGTTTAAATAGGTAAATGTTTAATAAACTTCTTTGCAACGAACTCACGGAAATGAATAATTATGATTTTTATAGTACCTACGTCTCATCGTAAAATAAGCATAATTTTATATTGTCCCTCGACTAAACGGATAAAATAGTATAATTATGAACAGTTTACATGCTACATTTATATGAAAAGATGAAAAGTTTATGTTATTTACATTTGTTTAAACTTCGTCAGATGCCAGTAATTACACTGTCTGTTCCTCCTCTTCATAAGCAAAAACACAACCACGTAAACATGGTTATTAAAATCATTAAGTGTTGGTTCAGTTCTACTTGTACAACTCATGCATCGCAGACGGGGAGCAGGGAGCAGTGTAGGCACATACGTTTATGCAGCAGAAAATCTAAGACGAATCCATATTCAATAATTTAAAGATATAATAGACTAGACATTTTTGGTGCGGATTTTATACCAGGGTATTAGAAGTGTTATTAATTAACAAAATTTAAACGTGTATAAAATATTTATTGAACCCGTGAGAGAACTTAGACAAGGTAACACAAAATAAAATATAAATGTAAAAATATCGCAATTACAAAAAGTGAATATCCTTCTCGCGGGCAAGCCAATGCTATTGATGATAGCGATATGAGACATAAATTAAATCTTGCTTAAAAGATGCATCAAAACAAGACCCGATCTGCGTCCGGCCCCATTCGGACATGTTCACGGTCGCTCCCGGCTGACGAGTCACGATTGTTGTCTCACAACTTCTCTCGTATCAATACTCAAACGCCGAGATTCGTACAATATCTCGCTTCGTCCCCGACGACTTGAGATAAGCCTCTCTTTGACTTACGCCGCGGCCGGTTTCGACCGGTCTTAACATAGTCTCTCTCGCAGCAACAACAGAGTTGAGCTTACTTACATCAGTTAAATTCGACGTTCGTGCTCAAGGCATTTTTCTGGCTACGTACTTGACGCTGGGCGCTTGTTACGTTAGAGACTCGCTCTGCGGCCGGCTTCGGCCGGTCGTAACGAGGTCGATCCCGCACTTTCAGTGCAATCTAACCTCGTCAGGTCTACGGCCGGTTTTTGTTTAAATTTTTGACAACACACTCCGTAATAGACTTGCGTTGAGCAGGTGGATACTTAACGGTGACAACTAAGCCTGGTAGCGTTTGCCGGTGCGCTTCCAAGGTTCAAACTAGGGGCACCTCTTCGCGTCGTCCCCAGCCCCCTGACCGCGGGGTGGGAGGTTTAGGTGCTTGGTTTGTTAGGGAACCTAGGCATTTTTATATATTTATATATTACATATTGTAGTCCCAAGCCCTCCAATGGACCATCAAAGCTTGGTAAACTTTGCTAGGTCGTTCGCTCAGAAGCTCATTGCGTCCGGCGTCTGCATATCCGACAATGTTCTAACGCAGACCTTACAGGCTAAAATCGCGTCCCCGGCCCCTCAGGCCCCAACCCTGGCCACTTAGGCCACCCAAACCCAGACCCCTCAGCTCTATAGATCTCTCACGTCCCCCGTTCCATCCGAGATGGAATGTGCCTCGGACACGTCCTCTCGCGGGTCGCGGCGTAAGCATACCTCTCCCGGGAGCGACCCCGAATCCGCGTCTGATGCGTCATTGCACGCCGCCACCCTTACTGGCTCTCCTGAGCCCCCATTTCAATAAGTTGCCTAACACTCCAACAAGCGTAAGAATAAAAGCCACGGTGTCTTCAACACCCGTCCCCGTGCCTTTAATGTCAGTACAAGTGACCGCGACCCCGTCGCCTCCATCCAAGCCAGCAACGCGCTGCGCTCCCGTCCCATCTAAGCCTCAGCTCCCTCCACCCATCTTCCTGCGCGAAAAAGCGCACTGGAGCGCGGTTTCTAACTTGTGCAAAGAGCACAAGATTAATTACGTTAAAGCGGCAAAATCAGGCGAAACCATTAAAATCCAAGTCGCAACTATCGACGACTTCCGGTCTTTTACTAGGCTCCTATCGGTCAAACAAATCGCTCATCATACCTACGCCCTCCCGCAGGAGCGTAAGATCCGCGCGGTACTACGGGGCGTCCTGTTTGAACTCAGTGATGACGACATCCTCGAGGACCTTAAGTCCCAGGGCTTCATCACCCGGGAAGCCCGGAATGCACTTCAACCGTGGTCGGCGTTTCCCAATTGCGTTAGTCATCTTGTACAACACTCCCAACTCGAGGGACATCTTTAGAGAGGCTCGCACACTCTGCGGACTCTCGAACATCTCTGTCGAGCGTCCCAACCCTCGCGGGCACCCTGGCCAATGCCACCGTAGCCAGCTTTACGGCCACGCAGCGGCTAATTGCTCAGCCCCTCCCAGATGCGTAAAGTGATTACGAAAGAGTGCACTAGCACTCCCGACCCCACATTCCCTCCTGCATGTGTGCTGTGGCCAGTCCGGCCACACAGCAAACTACAGGGGTTGTTCGCGCACTCCGCGCTCCTCCGCTCACTCCCGCCAAATTCCCGCCGCTGCACAACCGGGCTCCCCCGAAAGCAAAGCCCGTGCAGCCGACGCCTACACCGGCTCTATCCTGGAGACAGCGTCCGGCCACTCCACCTTCCCTACCTATCCCAGCTCCCGTAGCTCCCGTAGGCCCTCAGTCGTCGTTGGCTGAGGACATGACGTTATCCAAAACGTCGATAATAAGGAAATCGCCGTACTCGCACGCAAACTGCGAGCCGCCTGCTCTCCTCAAGAGCGTCTCTTCGCGTTAGCCTAGCATAACTCGCTACTCATTTCGCTGTAAATTATTTATTGAGTACAAATTCTTTAAATAAAACATAATGTCTAGCCTGCTCATCTCGCGTCCGGTCGTAATAACCCAAGGGCTTATCCCTAGTTTCTTTTAATGCCCGTATCCATAATTCTAACCTTCCTGAGCTTAAACTGTTCCTTCAGAACAACGAGCCAGACTTATTGCTTCTCCAAGAGACATAGCTTACTACAAACCGCACCAGGGAATTTGCTATTCCCAAGTAAGCGTTTACCCGTAACGATAGGCCCAACTCCGATGGTTTCGGCGGTACTGCTGTTTATTAGATTTATTATTATATTAATATATTATATTTATGTAATCCTATTTATTAAAAGAGGATTACATTGCTGTCCTCTCCCTACCCCTCCTCTCCTCAACATGGAAGCCACTGTGTGTAGATTGCTTTCCAAAAGCTTGGAAAGAAGCGACAGTCATAGGCATTCCCAAGCCGGGTAAACCTTTGAATATCCCGGCTAATCACAAACCCATCAGCCTCCTCAAGGCCATGTCTAAACTTCTCGAAAGAGTCATACTCTCTTGAATGCGGAACCATCTGTTTCCAACGGATGGCGATCCTCTCATTATTCCCCATCAGCTCAGCTTTTGCGCTAAGCACTTCTTCCCTCAGCAAGTCCATCGAATCGTCAAGTACATACTTGACGGCTTCTATCCGCAGCGTTTTAAAACGGTTGCAGTTTTCTTTGACGTAGCCAAAGCTTTCGATAAAGTCTGGCACTGCGGCCTCATTTATAAACTTTATAAAATAGGCTTAGTGGATCGTCTAGTCAAACATGAAGGCATGCTTTCAGCGCCTTGTCCCATAAAGGTTGAAGTCCCACAAGGTAACGATATTCCCATCCTGCCGAAAGGCGTCGAACTCGCCCTCTTTGCTGACATCACCGCCCTTTACACCAAAGGCCGCGAGGTCCCAAAGAACATCACCAGACTCCAAAAGGCCGTAAACGCCCTCGGTGTATGGTTTCAAAAATGACGTATCGATGTGAACCCAGACAAGAGTTCTGCGATTGAATTCGATCACAAACTCCGTAATCGCAACAACGATCCCCACATTCGAATGTTAGGTATTCCCATCCCCTGGAGGCGCAGTACTAAATACTTAGGAGTCACCTTAGACCAGACGCTTTCTTTCAAGTCACACGCCGATACAGTAACGAAACTCGCCCGTTTTTACTTAGGCCGCCTATATAGTATGTTAGGTAGAAAAAGTCAAATGTCTTTCAGAAACAAAGGTACGCTTTATAAGACCTGCGTTAGACCCGTCATAATCTATGCCTATCCATTGCCAATCTTTGCCCACGCCAAACCCTCCGTCCTGCACAAACTGTAGGTGGTTCAAAATCTCTTCTGCCGCAGGGCTACAAACGCACTTTGGTACGTGCGTAACGCGGACCTGCACAGAGATCTTGAATTACCTACAGTGCAACAGCACCTCATAACACTCTTGGAAGCGTTCTTCAAACGCTCCGAAACCCACCCCAATCCTCTAGTTCGAGATTCAGTCTCGTATACTACCCCTGTGATAGATTCGAAGTTCAAAGTCGCTATACCGAGAAACGCGCACACTAACGTAGCCACGCAACTATAACTAGATCTCGAAGCCCTTCAGGCCTCTACTTCTAATACTAATTTAAATTCGAATTAATTCAATTTTAATTTTTCATTTTGAGCACCATCAGTGCTATTAATTCACCTTCAGTGCTTTGTGAACCTTCAGTGCTATGTAATTCTCAGTGGGTGACCCCTTAAGGGCCCCGCTAGCGCGACCTTTTGCTTCAATTGATCGTCGCTCAGATGAAGGCTGTGAGGCAACAAAATTGCACGAGTCATTCAGGGGGTGTTTTTGTGGATAGTGGTTGTAGTAGGCTCGGAGCGAGTCCCACATAACCTCGATCGCGCGCGCAGTATGTGTCATAGCATTTTTTTATCCTCCTGCCCTATCGATGGAGGGGAACAAAAAAAAAGAGATGCACGAGTATGTTACTGCATGTGAAACGCACAACACGTATCAATTGTGTCTCCCTTTAAACGGTCTGCTGATCTATCTAAGTATAAAACATTTATTAAATACATCATTATTCATTTGACATATTCCTATAATGCTGTTTATTGAGGTTGTGTTACTGCGACTATATTAACGTATGCTATGTCAGCGCATTATGATACCGGAGGTATGCTAAGCATCTTAGGTTGTAATTAAATTACGGTAATTAACGTTTACGTTAAACAAACTATCTTGTTAGTGTACTCTATGAAGGAGCCTTTAGTTTGCATTTTAAATTTAAATTTTCTGCACGGAGCTTATATTTTATATTAAAGTAAAAGTTATTACACAACTGTTTGTTTTAATTTTTTATTATTTTGGATACTCGTTTACCATTCATCTCATCTGATTAATATTATCATCTACAGGGTGTCCCAGAATTGACACGTAAGGGTGACACTGGAGGTAGATGGACTTTAGGCCTATCAGATAACACCAATATGCCTCTATTAAAATTATGCTGGTTTTCGAGATATTGCCACTTTTATGATTTTTTATGAAATTCCCACTTTTTGATCCTTTTTTGCCTACAGCTGCAGTAAATATCTTTTAACTCACGGTTTTTTTTACCAAGATATCTTTATTAGTTAGTGGAGATAACCTAGTAATAATTTTGACGGAAACTAGCACACTATCCTAAGAAAAAAAGTTAAATTATTTTTTTAGTTTCATGGCGAAAAATCTGACGAAATTTAACTGATTGCTGTGAAAAAAAATGTATGGCAATGATACTGCGCATCGTCTTAAAAAATAGCTTGTTTAATGCCCTTTTCAAAATAATATCACAATAGCCATTTCTTTAAACCAAATTTTAGAAACATAAATTTTTTCATGAAAGGCGTGCTATTTGGAAAATAGTACAACTGCATGACAATGCTTAATAACAGATCCAGGTGACTTTTGTGGCAAAAATACTAATAAATGAAATTGCAGAAGCAAATTACTATCTATCTTTTTCTCTCTTTTATTGTTTTTTGAAGGTAGCTACTAGAAGTGAAGTAATTGTTTTAAGTAGGCACAAGAATAACAAAACAGTAGGTTGTAACTTAGAATGTTTATTTTTACTATTATTACGCAAAAACTACGGGGTGTTATAAGTTTGACGTGTCTGTGTTGTGTGTTAGTGTGTGTGTGTCGGACGGATGAAACGAGTTTTTAGCTATGTTCGATGAAAATCAGTCCAAGATGGCCACTGCCACAAAATGGCGGATTTAATATTTTTTCAGAAATCCCTCAATATTGGTACCGTCACGGCTAAGCCTTAAGAAGCACGTCAGAATGCCGCGACATTTCAGTAAAGAGGTTAGTATGAATTATTATGAATTAAGAAGAAAATATATTTAAAAATACGTTTGACATAACAGAAATAAAAGAAGCAATAGATTCTGACTTGCTCCGTCAGATGAAATTTTCTAAAATAAAAGTAATATTAAATATAATATAACATTCTTTTCAATTACCACGAGTTGGTGGTAATCCCGAGTGTACCAAACGAAAGGGCTTGACTAGTGAAATACTATGATAAATTTAAAATCCAAGATGGCCGCCCCCACAAATGTAGGAGTTTTTCAAATTTTTAATTTAATCTTGTTACAAACTATTTTCAAAGTGTCTGCCTCCGACTTTTACACACAATCTACATCTTTTTAAATATCTCAACGTAAGGTGTGATATTTTACTCGCTGCTTGATTTATTCGCTGTCGCAGTTCATCAGCGGACTGAATTAGTTTTCCATAAACTTTTTCTTTTAAACATTCCGAATAAAAATACCGCGATCGGTATCCGCGTAGTGACCGTCGCACCCGCCGATCACCGCGCCCTCACCAAGTACTTGAATGAGAAATCCATTGAGTACCACACTTACGCGCTCGAGAAGGAGCGCGTTTTAAGCGTCGTCCTTAGAGGCGTACCGAAAGAGATTGAGTCAGAGCTCCTTCTCCAGGATCTTAAAGACCAGGGATTCCCGGTCATTTCCGTCCACCGTATGTATGGCAAAGATCGTATGCCGTATAACCTTGTGTTGGTAACACTAGATCACACCCCTGAGGGCAAGGGGATTTTCAACCTTAAAACAATAGCACGGCTTTCGGGAATCACCGTTGAGATCCGTTTCAAACGCGGCATACCCAGCCAATGCCATAGATGCCAAGTTTATGGCCATACGGCCAAAAATTGCCACGCCAAGCCTAGGTGCGTCAAGTGCCTGGGTGATCATGGCACTGCGGATTGCGCGCGAACCCCACAATCTGTTGAACCTCCTGCATGCGTCTTATGTAAGTTGGTTGGCCACACTGCCAATTACCTAGGATGCCCCAGGGCCCCAAAGCCCAACCCCCAAAAAGGTGCAGAAGGCAAAGCAAAGATGTCCACCTTCTGCTCCTGCTGCAAAGCCCGGCCCACCCAATAAACCGCAGCCTCCGCTATGTGTACCTCACGGTCCTCCACCGCCTCCCAAGAACGCATTGGGTGACCCCACCTACCGTGGTGAGGAAACCCATGGCAGCCTTCACTCTCCCGCCTTCTCAGGTACAGCAGGTCAGGCTAGCACCTGCTTGCATGCCTTCTCCTCTCACGGCCAGGTCTAATGGAGAGTCACTTTCAGACTTCGCGCTTGTAAGCGAATTCGCCTCAAGTTTCGACTTGGAAGAAATCACCACTTTGGCTCGCAAACTACGAGCCGCAAAGGGTGACTTCCAGGCGACGTGCTTCGTCGCGATCGAACACCAGGCGCTTATCGCCAACGTCCAAAAATTCAATAAATTAAACTTTAAATGGCGTCCTCTAGATTAAAACGTCGGTCCTTTACTATCGGCTACTTCAACGCCGATGGTCTTTAACATCAGCGTAATGAAATTCATGAACTCCTTTGAGAATTCCAAATCGACATCTTACTTGTGCAGGAAACCTTTTTGAAACCTAGTCACAAGGACCCGAAAATAGCGAACTACAATCGTTCGTAACGATAGGCTTACTGCCGATAAAGGCGGTACCCTCATCTATTACAAAAGGTCACTATACTGCATACCTGTCGATTCCCCACAGCTCGAGAATATCGAAGTTTCCTGTTGTAGAATAGCGATGAGCGGCCATCAGCCAATCACGCTGGCATCCATCTACCAACCACCAGATAAAGCTATACTTCAAAGTGACCTCCAGTCGCTACTCGATATGAGTCCCTCCGTAATGCTAGCTGGTGACTTTAACTCGAAACATTCCGGTTGGTACTCCGTAGTTACCGTAGTTCATCACATGTTAGATTCGCTAACCTGTGATGTAGTGGGTCCTCGGGGACGCACTATCCCTATAACCAAAATCATCGCCCCGATATTTATTTTATATATTTATTTATTTATTAGAAAACCAACAGCGATATACATAACAATGACAATACATGAGTTATTTACTTAGAGCATGGCTAATAATAGGTTTTCCTTAGTAAACAATAGGTATAAGCTTGTTGACACGTTTACATAAAACAAAAAAGTTACATAAAACAGAAAATATTAAAATTTAAAAAAATACTGAAAAAACAATTAATATGTCCATGTAATTAAGAAACGTTAAGCCAATTATAAATTTTATATTTCAGCCTACAAGCTTAAATTTTTATGAATCCAATGTATTGAATTGCGAATCCAGATTAAAGAAGAAAAAAGAACAAATTGATCTAAACATAAAATTAAACCTAATATTCCATTAACTTTAACTTTAGATTTCATTAACTTTAACTTCAACTGTAAAATTTTAAATTATTGACTCAATTACCAGTCATTTCCATTAGTGCACTCACGACATCTGCTTTGAACCTAAACTTAGAGCATATAAACGGATCGATATGAACAAAATTTTTATTGTATGTGCTTGTGATTCGAGTGATTACAGCGATATTGGCGTAGTTGGTGTAGTGTGAAGGCACATGGAATAGTGAGGTGTGACGTGTGCGGGTGGAGGGTGTTCGGTATCCAATTTGCGTGACTAGTTCTGGGGAGTCTACCTTACCATTAACTATGTCGTATAATGTGCACATGTCTACTAGTATGCGCCTTTTTTCTAACGTCAAGAGACCATAGTTACTGCAGCTATCCTCGTTAGAAACGTCAGTTTTATAATTTCTGAAATTTAAATGTTTGATAAAGATTTTCTGAATACGTTCCAGGGTGTGTATATAAATGTTATATTGCGGAGACCATACAGGGCAAGCATATTCTAAAATACTTCTAACTAACGCTAAATACACTATTTTTATTGGAGTGATATCTTTAAAAGGCTAACAAACCCGCAACACAAAACCAAGTTTCTGAAATGCCTTGTTTACTACGAGGTCAATATGATCCGATAACAACATTTTGCTATCAAAGTGTAGGTCCCTAACTAGACTGGTTCTGGAAATCTTAACACTATCGAATGAATAATAAAAAATTATGGGTTTAATTTTACGAGAGAATGTGATACATTCGCATTTTTTTATATTTACAGTTATATTATTTTTGGTGTAATATCTATGTAGTCGAGCGAGATCTTGTTGCATTAGAATACAGTCGTTTTGGGTTTTTACATTGGTGTAAATCTTCGTATCATCAGCATACATAAGAAATTTGGAATTTTTCAAACACGTGACTATATCGTGCAGAGAAACGTTGTAGAAAAGAGGCCCTGAATGTGATCCCTGGGGAACTCCGGTAGGTTTAAAATCAAAAGACAATAAATTGACTATCGAGCGGTGAACAAATGCATCTCCAACACAGAGCAGTGGTTCTCAGCTAATAATTTGCTCCTCAATGAAAAAAAAACGAAATGTGTTAAATTTACATTGCCAAATGTCAAACAGGTAAACACAAACATTGTAGTTAAGAGCCAGAAATACAGTTGACTCCTGTAAACTCAACTGTATTTCTGGGCATAACCTGAGACGCCAAACTCCAGTGGGGACCACATGTTGATGGTTTAGCGAAAAGGCTTGGCTCTGCCGCATATGCTGTTAAAAAAATTAGACAAATTTCAAATGAAACAACTGCTCGATTAGTCAATTTTGGTTACTTCCACAGCCTCATGACATATGGTATTCTGTTGTGGGGGAGTGCTGCCGACATCGATGCTATATTTATTCTGCAGAAAAGGGCTGTTCGCGCAATCTATCAGCTCGGTCCAAGGGTGTCACTTAGAAGTAAATTTAAGGAAATAAATATTCTTACCTTCCATTCACAATATATTTTAGAAAATTTAATGTATGTTAAAAATAACATAACCTTCTTCAAAATAAAAAAGATCTGCACAATGTTAACACAAGAGGAAGAAATATGCTGGCAGGTCATAATAGCAGGCTTCATAAAGTCACTAACTCATTCATGGGTCAATGTATACGCTTTTATAATAAGGTTCCTGAGGATATCCAAGATCTTCCTATTGACAAATTCAAAGAAACTATAAAGGAGAAGTTGTGTGCTAGAGCATATTATTAACTATCCGATTATTTGGATGATAAAAGCCCTTGGGTATAATCCCCTCATTAACAGGATTGTACTAGTATTTGTAACAAAGCATGTGTAATGTGTCTGTATGTGCGATGAGTTCTTCGTCCCGATGAATATCTAAAGCGTCATTGTCACTAAAGTACGTCTTCTTATGGTAGCGTCGGGTGACGGGTCGCTCACTTCCCTCTAATATGGTTGAGGAGGGCGATGGCTGGATCCCGCGTTAACTCGTGAACGGGTGCCGTTTGAGGGTGTTCGTCGTTTGGATACTTGGGGGGAGGGAGACTTGCCGAGCTAACAGATGCAGAAAAGAATAATTTTTGTATAGACATAAAGAGACTCTGTAAATTTATTTTGAAAAAAAAATATACCCGTGAAGTTTCTTGCCAGTTCTTCTTCACGAAGGTTTTTTTCGAACTGGTGGTAGAATCACGTTTTATTTGACGTCAATAAGAACAAGTAATTGTCAATGTTGAGAAATAAATATTTGAATTTGAATTTGAATTTGTATGCTAATGAAATCGGATCGGTAACCACCTATAACGACCGCTTGAGAACGATTAGTTAGATACGATTCTACCCAGCGCAATAAGTTTCCATGTATACCGAGAGCGTATAATTTATTTAATAGTATTATGTGATCGACTCGATCGAAGGCTTTTTCTATATCTGTATAAATTACGTCCACCTGCCCAGCTCGATCCATATTGTTTAACACATAATTAGAAAAATAACTTAAGTTAGTGATAGTAGAGCGTCCTTTCATAAAACCGTGCTGGAAATTAGGTATTGCATGTGAAATCATTATATATATTTGGTCATAAACTATTAATTCAAGCAATTTACCTAAAACATTAAGTCTTGAAATACCTCTGTAATTCTCGATCAATATTTTGGGGCCCTTTTTGTGAATTGGAACAATTAGCGCCGATTTACATTTCGCTGGAAATACCCCTTCGTGTAAAGAACGGTTAAATAGTATGGTTATAGGAACTGCGAGTACCTGAGCACACGAAGACCAAAATATCGCAGGAATACCGTCGCTACCTGACCCTTTATTAACATTGAGCCGTTTGAGATGTTTGAAAACAGTATAGAAGACAAATTATCTGCAGACGGGATCCCGGTCTGGATTACAGAGGAACTGTTTGAACTGTGTGTGCCGAAGACTGATTTAAAAAACATATTAAAAGCATTGCATATTTCTTTACCGTCCGAGATTCTCGTACTGTTTAGACTAAAAGATTAAGGGTAACTCGTCCCAATATGCGACGCCCTTATAAAATTCCAGAACTGCTTAGGATCTTCTTTAATATTATTTTCAAAATGAGCCGTAAAGGAAATGAAACATTCTTTTTGTACACGCCGTTCCTTTTTTCGTAGCATAGAAAATTCATCGTAATCGAGCCTGTTACAGTATTTTTTCCAACGTGAGTGAGCTTTGGCTTTTTCTTTAATAATGTTGATAAGCGCAGCGGAATACCATTTAGGATACGATCTTTTTCCATAAGCTTTCGATATAGGAACAAATTCGTCAATGCAAATTTCAATGATAGCATAGAAAATATCAATAGCCTCGTCCAAAGAGTGAAAATTCAAGAGAAAACTCCAATCCACAGATTTGAGGGATTCATGTATTCTATTGTAATCCACCTTTCAAAAGTTTCGTTCAGGCAAAGATAAATCCCGCAAAGAACGCACTGTTAGATCTGGTATTTCAATTGTAAACGAAGGATGAGCACAATCTTCATCAATAAGAGGCGAGCTAATACGAGTGACAACCAGGGACAAATTAGAAAACGCCAAGTCCAACGTATTACCAGCGTGGTTTCGAAGTTTGTTAAATTGTTTGAAGCCGAACATTCCTAAAAAACCGACGAATTTTATACCAGAATTATAAACATCTACTGGCCCTCCCCTTTTATAAAATGGACCCCCAGAACCCCATGATATAAAAGGTAAGTTGAAATCCCCTAGTAACAGGTAGTTGTCATTTGGATTTAAGTCTATAACGTCACTGGCGATTTTAATAATTTGTGGCGCAGCACGCGCGCGCTAGTATTGTGAGCCACAGCTGCTCAATAGATGCGGGGGAGGACAGGTTGCGACGTATCGCGCCTAGTGTTCGCTTTATTAGAATAGCCACCCCACCGCCGATCGTTTTTCTACTGTTAATCAAATGCCGATCGTCTCGAAATACATCATACCTCGTGTCACTTAATTAACTATCTAGAATACCGGGACAAAGCCATGTTTCGGTTATAATAATAACATCGTAGTCATAACATAGAATATTATGACCTAACTCTGTACATTTAGTTCGAAGTCCACGAGCGTTTTGGTAATAAACCTTCAAATTTTATTTTCACATGTTAAAATATTTATAACTGCTATTTTATAATAACCAAAAATGCCATTATTCAGCTTGCAATGTTTATACCCACCCTGGACACGCATTCCGAAACTATTTATTGTAAATAAAACAAAAACTAAGCAAAAAACAATAAAATAACGCATTTGTAACGCATATTCTCGATATAGCAATCCTACAAAGTGTTAACTTAACGGTACACTCAGTAGAAGTCATCCACCAACTTACTTCGGATCACCGACCGGTAGTCATGCAGCCAGGTATCCCAAGTGACCCCATTCCTCAAACGAGGGCACACATTGATTGGGCCAAACTAACGGAAGCCCTTAAGGCAACCGACAGCCCCGACCTGAACACCATTCCCGATTCATTTTCATCCATCGAGGAGACCAATGCAGCGAACGGTGCTTTCACCAACCACCATCGAAATGTTATCAGTGCATCTTCCAGGCGGGTTCCAATGATCGCCGCTGGATCCTGCCTGACGATGTGAAGTAGTTGTTGAGAGCAAAGAACGCAGCTATCCGGGCGTACGATTACGCTCCGACCGAGGCAAACCGCATCCGTATGAGGGCCCTACAGCGAGATGTTAAATCTCGCATACGCGAATTGCGGTCTAACAACTGGGACGCGCTTCTTGAAGAGATTTCGCCTTCGCATCAGGCTTACTGGAGCTTGGCAAAGATGGACATCTTGAGAGAGTTTGCTACCGCGTCATCGATGCCTCCGCTCTTAGGCCTCCGCCCATGACTCCCGCTTTCGATGACTCCGAAAAAGCTGAAACCCTAGCCGATAGCTTAAACCCAACAATGTACACCAAGTACAGAAAGCACCAACGCCCTACACATAGAAACTGTGAATATCAGAGTCGAAACTAAATGCGGCAAACCACCGACAGACACCCTGCAACCGGTAACGGTGGAAGAGGTACAGACAATAATTAAAAACTTAAAACCGCGGTAAGCTCCAGGTTCCGAAGAAATACCAAACTGGGTTCTGAAAGCTCTCCCACTCGCACTCATACAACTGTTAGTAGTTATATTAAATAACTTACTAACAAACTGCTCCTGTCCGCAAACGTGGAAGGAAGCGATTGTCATTAGGAAACCCGGAAAACCGGCTAATCTACCTACAAGCTACCGTCCTATTAGGGTTGCTTAGCGCGATAGGCAAATTATACGAAAGGACTATTTTGAACAGGCTCCGAGAGGTCATCCATTCGAAGCACCTGTTACTGGATGAACAGTTCGGCTTTAGGTCCCGTCACTCCTGCGTCCAACAGGTGCACCGCATCACGGAGCACATCTTGGAGCAAAGGAACGTAGGTCGAAAACCGATAGGCACGGGTGCGCTTTTCTTTAACAAGGTCGGGCACAAAAGCTTATTATATAAGCTCTTTGAACTAGGCGTGCCAGACAGCCTTGTGCACATCATACGAGACTTTCTCCAATGTCGAACCTTTCGCTACAGATTGGAAAGTGCACTCTCCAATCCCCGTCCTGTATTAGCCGGTATCCCACAAGGCTCGGTGCTTTCTCCAACTTTATTTTCACTATACACTAGTGACATACCAAGGACGGAGAAAGTAGACCTAGCGCTCTTTGCAGACGACACTGCATTATACACATCTGATAGGAATGTACGTAGGTTAACTAGAATACTTCAATCCGCAGCCAACGCATTAGGCGCTTGGTTTCGGAAATGTAGAATAGAAGTCAACCCAGAAAAAAGTGCAGCAGTGTACTTCTCTCTCTCAACCTGCTCTAGGTCAGATCACCCTGTTTGGTACTCCGATCCCATGGGCTAAAAAAGTCAAATATTTAGGAGTCACTTTGACAGACAGTGGACTAACATTCGTGGATCATATAAAATGCGTCCGGGACCGAGCTGCCTTCGTCATGGGCAGGCTGCACGCTCTAATTTGCAAGAAGAGTAAAATGTCGCTTAGAAATAAACTAACACTTTACAAAACTGGCATCCGCCCCATCATGACATATGCCAGTGTGGCTTTCGCTCACGCCAGCAAGTCGAACCTCAATCACTTGCAGGTTATTCAAAATAGGTTCTTATGCAAATGCGTCGGGGACCCGCCCTATGTCCGTAACTTAGATCTGCACAAGGATCTCCAGCTGCCCACCATTGCCGCATTCATGAAGTTGGCTAGTAGACGCAACTTCGATAATGCTTCCCACTATCCCAACCCGCTGGTAAATAAGTCATCTGAATACACAGCCAACCCAAACGCGGCGGTTCGTTATAGGCGTCCGCGTAACGTCTTAACAGATCCCGACGATGATATTACAACAAGGAACGCCGGTGTTTCAGTTAGAAATAGGGCAACACGGCATTCGAATCGCCTAACCCATCGGTGGGCCAGGCTAACGCGTCGTACGCATTCCTACTAAGTTTCTTGCTGGTTCTTTGGCAGTAGATGATCCTTCTGAACCAGTGGTAGTTTCAAAATTTGACGTCCTAGGCATGTCGTATGTAGGAGTAGTTAGAGTTCCAGCTAGGCGCCGTCAGCGCTAGGCTACATACAAAGTCTGGTGAAATTTAAAAGGCCTATGGACCATAAATAAACTGTCCATTTCGAAAAAAAAAACTAGGGATGAAACTCATTGTTGACTTGTCATTATAATATGGCAAAGTCGAGAGTTCAATAAGAGCGCAGGGTAGTCGTTATGGTCACAGAAACGGTCCGAAATCCAATCAAACGGAGTCTAAATTAATGCGAAGTTGTCAGATAAATGCGAATCTATGTAATACGGCGAAAGAGCAGAAATAACACGTTTGCAGTACTAAACGCAAGATAAAGCACTAAATATTTTGTTTTATATATAACATATGTCAAAATACTTCAATTTTCAAACACGTGAAGGGAACTACCACGTCGCAAGGAGGCCGATGACTGCGGGTCCTCTTTACACAACCTACCTTAAAAAAACAAGTTATGCGCTTCTGCAATTTCATTTATTAGTAATTTTGCCACAAAAGACACTTGGACCTGTTATTAAGCATTATCATGCAGTTGTAGTATTTTCCAAGTAGCACGCCTTTCATTGACAAATTTAATTTTCTAAGATTTGGTTAAAAAAAGGGATATGGTGATGTTGTTTTGAAAAGGGCATTAAACAAGCTTTTTTTTACGATGATGTGCAGTATCATCGCTGTGATTGCGACACATTTTTTTTTTCACAGCAATCAGTTAAACTTTGGTCAGGTTGTTCGCAATGAAATAAAATAAAACAATTTAACTCTTTTGCTTAGCATAGTGTGCTAGCTTCCGTCAAAATATTACTTAGTTGTCTCAACTAACTTATAACAATAGTCTTGGTAAAAAAAAACCGTGCGTTAAATGATATTTATTGCAGCTGTAGGCAAAAAAGGACCAAAAATTAGGAATTTCTTAAAAAAAGTCACAAAAGTGGCAATATCTCGAAAACCAGCAAAATTTTAATAGAGGCATGTTGGTGTTATCTGATAGTCCATGTACCTCCAGTGTCACCCTTACGTGTCATTTCTGGGGCATCCTGTATAATGATTGATAAAAATCATACTTACTCTACGTTATGACGACCGAGTGGTGTAGTGGTAAGTAGCCTTGCCTCATACGCCAAAGGTTTGAGTCCTGGCCGGGGCATTCATTTGTGCGATGAACACAGATGTTTTTTCTCGGGTCATGGTTGTTTGTATTTATATATGTATGCTTATTCTGGGTTCCCCTCCAGTTCGCTATATGGTCATCCATAACACAAGCTCTGCTTACTTTGGGGCCATACAGTTGGTGTGTTTGTCTATTTATTCTTATTGTATATTTATTCTTATTATTATTATAAAATTTTAGGACTGTATTTGACGGACATAGGATTTCGACAAACTGTTTAGAAACACGAAGATCGTTTTTTGTGTTAAAGAATGTGCGAGTAGTAGTAGATATTCTCGTAGATTCCGCCTGCTTAGCAAATTAGTTTATTTAAAGGTATTATAGACATTGCAATCAAATTATCATCCAAAATCCTTTAATGTATCGTAAAAAACATGTGAAACGTGATTTATTTTAATACAATCAAAGCAATGTCAAACATACCCTTAAAAAAACGAATTCACAATTTGAAGACAAAATATGAGAGAGAATTAAAAATGAACAAAGTAAACTCAGCAAATTTATTCCATCTACCAGGCAAATACAATAGCTAAGTACTTACGTGAAACCATGCGGTATTTTCGCAACAAACGTTGAAATTTCATAACAAAAATGCTGTCAGGAGCACAACAAATGCAGATACCAGTGTGAAATTCAACACTCAGTTTTCTGTGTAATTAAAAAAATACGAACCTTTTACTTTTATAATGTTCCTTATTATTTTTTCTTGGAATTCCTGTGAATTACGAAATAACTCTTAATTACAAAACAATATTTTATTTCGTAAGTAAGAGCTGTGCCCTAAATAACTAAGGTTTTTAAAAGAAGTTCATTTCTCGTTGTTAAAGAATATAACTCAGTTAAATAGTGCTACAAAAAATTACCTTAAATATTAAAGTGCTAAATTAAAAAGTAGTTTTGCGTTTTCAACCTGATTTTGAGATAGCAATACTTTTATATAGCTACGCGTAATATCACTACACATATAATATCACTATATCTGTACTAAGCATATTTCGCTTGCTGTCTCCTTTGTAATATGTAGTCATGTAAATGTGATATATTTTTACGGATTGTGTGTTTTTTTATACTGACAGCAGTCATCGAGTTTGAATCCCAGACGTAAGACAGAGAAGCCAGAACCTTTCACCAATGTAGACGGTAAGTCTGTGTATGGGAATTAGTTACTCATATGATATTTCTATATGTATTGCTATGGAAACATAGTATCGTATAGTTTTGTTTCATACATACTCGTAAATACCTAAGATATAGTGATACCTTAGTGGTAGTACAGTTTCTCTTGTTAAGGTCTCGTCTGGGGCGGTATTACAGTCCTTCTTATTTTGACCGCCATAACAATCACGCTTACGTAGTTGTGTTCCGGTCAGAGGGAAGGAACAGTCAGTGCAATTACTGGAACAAAGGCATTTTCAATTTAAGCCTACGGATACTACTTACTATCAGGTGGATCGCGTGCTCTTTTGCCGCCTATGACAAAATTTAACTAACATAATAGATGATTAAACGAACTTCCAAGTGAAGGTCTATCGCTATTATATGAGTCGCTTCATTTGAAGATAATTTCGTTTTTCACTATGCGACAAAATATTTTTGGGAGTAAATAACTGGTGTAATTTTATCATGAAATGGAATTAAAATTATCATCATTATTATTTATCCATTTTAAAATCTATTCATTATTTGTTATTTTAGGCCAATAATCGTAACAGTAATGGATTCGACCTGCGTGTACCTGAATTATGGTTGATTCGGTGCACGAGTCCCGGACTGGTTGAATTTTGCGTTGAACGCCGAATTCAAATGTGGACGCCCTAGTGGAAGCACCAGCACTTTCCATTGACGTCACCCCCCCCCCCCCGTGACGGGTAACGAGGAGGTCCCATCCAGTTTACCGACTGGGTTGACCGGTTGCCTGTCGATGTTTGGGGTGTACATAGATAGCTTCGGTGTACTTGTTTATTAATATTACTATTATAACTTTTTTGAACACTTTATTATCTCCTTTTTCAAGAAGTAAGTTCATTCCCCTATTTATAGAGGTTATTTCATAACTGGCCCGTATTCATAACATTAAGCCCCGAGGATAGAAAGAATCTCTGGATCCATGTCGGAAATAATTCTCCCGACTGGCCCGGTTCACTCTCGGAGGTCGACGGTTACAGATTAGGTAGCGTCTACAAAGAGGACTCAGGTATTGCGGTAACCGAAATGGCTAGTCAGAGATTCGTCCACTGGGTTCATCATTACATTTAAATAATTTTAATGACGACTCTGGCACAAAGGCTTATTATATAAACTCTTTGAACTAGGCGTTTATAGACAGACATCCAGACAGCCAGACAGCCTCGTGCACATCATACGAGAGTTTCTTCACTGTCGAACCTTTCGCTACAGATTGGAAGGTGCACTCTTCAATCCCCGTCCTGTATTAGCCGGTATCCCACAAGGCTCGGTGCTTTCTCCAACTTTGTTTTCACTATACACTAGTGACATACCAAGGACGGAGAAAGTAGACCTAGCGCTTTTTGCGGACGACACCGCTCTATACTCGTCTGATAGGAATCTACGTAGGTTAACTAGAATACTATAATCCGCAGCCAACACATTAGGCGCTTGGTTTAGGAAATGGAGAATAGAAGTCAACCCAGAAAAAAGTGCAGCAGTGTACTTCTCTCTCTCAACCTGCTCTAGGTCAGATCACCCTGTTTGGTATTCCGATCCCATGGGCTAAAAAAGTCAAATATTTAGGAGTCACTTTAGACAGTGGACTAACATTCGCGGATCACATAAAACGCGTCCGGGACCGAGCTGCCTTCGTCATGGGTAGGCTGCACCCTCTAATTTACAAGAAGAGTAAAACGTCGCTTAGAAATAAGCTAACACTTTACAAAACTGGCATCCGCCCCATCATGACATATGCCAGTGTGGCTTTCGCTCACACCAGCAAGTCGAACCTCTATCACTTGCAGGTTATTCAAAATAGGTTCTTATGCAAATGCGTCGGGGCCTCGCCCTATGTCCGCAACTTAGATCTGCACAAGGATCTCCAGCTGCCCACCATTGCCACATTCATGAAGTTGGCTAGTAGACGCAACTTCGATAATGCTTCCCACTATCCCAACCCGCTGGTAAATAAGTAATCTGAATACACAGCCAACCCAAACGCGGCGGTTCGTTATAGGCGTCCGCGTAACGTCTTAACAGATCCCGACGATGATATTACAACAAGGAACGCCGGTGTTTCAGTTAGAAATAGGGCAACACGGCATTCGAATCGCCTAATCCATCGGTGGGCCAGGCTAACGCGTCGTACGCATTCCTACTAAGTTTCTTGCTGGTTCTTTGGCAGTAGATGATCCTTCTGAACCAGTGGTAGTTTCAAAATTCGACGTCCTAGGCATGTCGTATGTAGGAGTAGTTAGAGTTCCAGCTAGGCGCCGTCAGCGCTAGGCTACATAAAAAGTCTGGTGCAATTTAAAAGGCCTATGGGCCATAAATAAACTGTCCATTTCGAAAAAAAAAACTAGGGATGAAACTCATTGTTGACTTGTCATTATAATATGGCAAAGTCGAGAGTTCAATAAGAGCGCAGGGTAGTCGTTATGGTCACAGAAACGGTCCGAAATCCAATCACAAGCAAAACGGAGTCTAAATTAATGCGAAGTTGTCAGATAAATGCGAATCTATGTAATACGGCGAAAGAGCAGAAATAACACGTTTGCAGTACTAAACGCAAGATAAAGCACTTAATATTTTGTTTTACATATAACATACGTTTTAAAATACTTCAATTTTCAAACACGTGAAGGGAACTACCACGTCGCAAGGAGGCCGATGACTGCGGGTCCTCTTTACACAACCTACCTTCAAAAAACAAGTTATGCGCTTCTGTAATTTCATTTATTAGTAATTTTGCCACAAAAGACACTTGGACCTGTTATTAAGCATTATCATGCAGTTGTACTATTTTCCAAGTAGCACGCCTATCATTAAAAAATTTAATTTTCTAAGATTTGGTAAAAAAAGGGATATGGTGATGTTGTTTTGAAAAGGGCATTAAACAAGCTATTTTTTACGATGATGTGCAGTATCATCGCCGTGATCGCCACACATTTTTTTTTTCACAGCAATAAGTTAAATTTTGGTCAGGTTGTTCGCAATAAAACCATTTAACTCTTTTTCTTAGCATAGTGTGCTAGCTTCCGTCAAAATATTACTTAGTGGTCTCAACTAACTTATAACGATAGTCTTGGTAAAAAAAAACCGTGCGTTAAATGATATTTATTGCAGCTGTAGGCAAAATAGGACCAAAAATTTGGAATTTCTTAAAAAAATCACAAAAGTGGCAATATCTCGAAAACCAGCAAAATTTTAATAGAGGCATGTTGGTGATATCTGATAGGCCTAAAGTCCATGTATCTCCAGTGTCACCCTTACGTGTCATTTCTGGGACACCCTGTATAATGATTGATAAAAATCATACTTACTTTACATTATGACGACCGAGTGGTGTAGTGGTAAGTAGCCTTGCCTCATAGGTTTGAGTCTTGGCCGGGGCATTCATTTGTGCGATGAACACAGATGTTTTTTCTCGGGTCATGGTTGTTTGTATTTATATATGTATGCTTATTCTGGGTTTCCCCGTAGTTCACTGTATGGTCATCCATAACACAAGCTCTGCTTACTTTAGGGCCACACAGTTGGTGTGTTTGTCTATTTATTCTTATTGTGTATTTATTCTTATTATTATTATTATAAAATTTTAGGACTGTATTTGACGGAAACAACAAACATAGGATTTCGACAAACTGTTTAGAAACACGAAGATCGTCTTTTTGTGTTAGAGAAAGCGCGAGTAGTAGTAGATATTCTCGTAGATTCCGCCTGCTTAGCAAATTAGTTTATTTAAAGGTATTATAGACATTGCAATCAAAGTATCATCCTAAATCCTTTAATGTATCGTAAAAAACATGTGAAACGTGATTTATTTTAATACAATCAAAGCAATGTCAAACATACCCTTAAAAAAACGAATTTACCATTTGAAGACAAAATATGAGAGAGAATTAAAAATGAACAAAGTAAACTCAGCAAATTTATTCCATCTACCAGGCAAATACAATAGCTAAGTACTTACGTGAAACCATGCGGTATTTTCGCAACAAACGTTGAAATTTCATAACAAAAATGCTGTCAGGAGCATAACAAATGCAGATACCAGTGTGAAATTCAGCACTCAGTTTTCTGTGTAATTAAAAAAATACGAACCTTTTACTTTTATAATGTTCCTTATTATTTTTCTTGGAATTCCTGTGAATTACGAAATAACTCTTAATTACAAAACAATATTTCGTTTCGTTAGAGCTGTGCCCTAAATAACTAAGGTTTTTAAAAGAAGTTCATTTCTCGTTGTTAAAGAATATAACTCAGTTAAATAGTGCTACAAAAAATTACCTTAAATATTAAAGTGCTAAATTAAAAAGGAGTTTTGCGTTTTCAACCTGATTTTGAGATAGCAATACTTTTATATAGCTACGCGTAATATCACTACACATATAATATCACTATATCTGTACTAAGCATATTTCGCTTGCTGTCTGCTTAGTAATAAGTAGTCATGTAAATGTGATATATTTTTACGGATTGTGTGGTTTTTTATACTGACAGCAGTCATCGAGTTTGAATCCCAGACGTAAGACAGAGAAGCCAGAACCTTTCACCGATGTAGACGGTAAGTCTGTGTATGGGAATTAGTTACTCATATGATATTTCTATATGTATTGCTATGGAAACATAGTATCGTATAGTTTTGTTTCGTACATACTCGTAAATACCTAAGATATAGTGATACCTTAGTGGTAGTACAGTTTCTCTTGTTAAGGTCTCGTCTGGGGCGGTATTACAGTCCTTCTTATTTTGACCGCCATAACAATCACGCTTACGTAGTTGTGTTCCGGTCAGAGGGAAGGAACAGTCAGTGCAATTACTGGAACAAAGGCATTTTCAATTTAAGCCTACGGATACTACTTACTATCAGGTGGATCGCGTGCTCTTTTGCCGCCTATGACAAAGTTTAACTAACATAATAGATGATTAAACGAACTTCCAAGTGAAGGTCTATCGCTATTATATGAGTCGCTTCATTTGAAGATAATTTCGTTTTTCACTATGCGACAAAATATTTTTGGGAGTAAATAACTGGTGTAATTTTATCATGAAATGGAATTAAAATTATCATCATTATTATTTATCCATTTTAAAATCTATTCATTATTTGTTATTTTAGGCCAATAATCGTAACAGTAATGGATTCGACCTGCGTGTACCTGAATTATGGTTGATTCGGTGCACGAGTCCCGGACTGGTTGAATTTTGCGTTGAACGCCGAATTCAAATGTGGACGCCCTAGTGGAAGCACCAGCACTTTCCATTGACGTCACCCCCCCCCCCCGTGACGGGTAACGAGGAGGTCCCATCCAGTTTACCGACTGGGTTGACCGGTTGCCTGTCGATGTTTGGGGTGTACATAGATAGCTTCGGTGTACTTGTTTATTAATATTACTATTATAACTTTTTTGAACACTTTATTATCTCCTTTTTCAAGAAGTAAGTTCATTCCCCTATTTATAGAGGTTATTTCATAACTGGCCCGTATTCATAACATTAAGCCCCGAGGATAGAAAGAATCTCTGGATCCATGTCGGAAATAATTCTCCCGACTGGCCCGGTTCACTCTCGGAGGTCGACGGTTACAGATTAGGTAGCGTCTACAAAGAGGACTCAGGTATTGCGGTAACCGAAATGGCTAGTCAGAGATTCGTCCACTGGGTTCATCATTACATTTAAATAATTTTAATGACGACTCTGGCACAAAGGCTTATTATATAAACTCTTTGAACTAGGCGTTTATAGACAGACATCCAGACAGCCAGACAGCCTCGTGCACATCATACGAGAGTTTCTTCACTGTCGAACCTTTCGCTACAGATTGGAAGGTGCACTCTTCAATCCCCGTCCTGTATTAGCCGGTATCCCACAAGGCTCGGTGCTTTCTCCAACTTTGTTTTCACTATACACTAGTGACATACCAAGGACGGAGAAAGTAGACCTAGCGCTTTTTGCGGACGACACCGCTCTATACTCGTCTGATAGGAATCTACGTAGGTTAACTAGAATACTATAATCCGCAGCCAACACATTAGGCGCTTGGTTTAGGAAATGGAGAATAGAAGTCAACCCAGAAAAAAGTGCAGCAGTGTACTTCTCTCTCTCAACCTGCTCTAGGTCAGATCACCCTGTTTGGTATTCCGATCCCATGGGCTAAAAAAGTCAAATATTTAGGAGTCACTTTAGACAGTGGACTAACATTCGCGGATCACATAAAACGCGTCCGGGACCGAGCTGCCTTCGTCATGGGTAGGCTGCACCCTCTAATTTACAAGAAGAGTAAAACGTCGCTTAGAAATAAGCTAACACTTTACAAAACTGGCATCCGCCCCATCATGACATATGCCAGTGTGGCTTTCGCTCACACCAGCAAGTCGAACCCTGTATCACTTGCAGGTTATTCAAAATAGGTTCTTATGCAAATGCGTCGGGGCCTCGCCCTATGTCCGCAACTTAGATCTGCACAAGGATCTCCAGCTGCCCACCATTGCCGCATTCATGAAGTTGGCTAGTAGACGCAACTTCGATAATGCTTCCCACTATCCCAACCCGCTGGTAAATAAGTAATCTGAATACACAGCCAACCCAAACGCGGCGGTTCGTTATAGGCGTCCGCGTAACGTCTTAACAGATCCCGACGATGATATTACAACAAGGAACGCCGGTGTTTCAGTTAGAAATAGGGCAACACGGCATTCGAATCGCCTAACCCATCGGTGGGCCAGGCTAACGCGTCGTACGCATTCCTACTAAGTTTCTTGCTGGTTCTTTGGCAGTAGATGATCCTTCTGAACCAGTGGTAGTTTCAAAATTCGACGTCCTAGGCATGTCGTATGTAGGAGTAGTAAGAGTTCCAGCTAAGCGCCGTCAGCGCTAGGCTACATACAAAGTCTGGTGAAATTTAAAATGAAAATGTAAATGAAAATGAAGTTTATTATCTCAAAAATAGTAACACAAAAATAAAAAAATACATACAGTGAGAAGATACAAAATTCCATTTTGGGATAATAGGCCATGCCTCAGCGTAATGCTGCTGGAAACAATAAGTTCCAACCGCGCTGGTTTTCAGGCATAGCCCTGGGTATATCATTTTACTTTTTACATTTTGACACACAGGGTAGTCTCTATTTGATAACATGTATGATCCAAAAAGAATAAATATATATACGTTATTAAAATGAGCTATATACTTATCTCACAACATTTTATCTACCAGTCTTATTTGTAATGTGTCCATATAGAAATATATTTTTAAATTTAAATATATGTAAAGTAGAAATTAAAGTTAAATTAAGTCCAAATTCAAAAACATTTCAAATAAAATTAAAATTTCAGCTATATAAGTCAAATAATTATCCTCATTAGATTACAATAAATTACTAAATAAATTAAAAGCACAAAACAAATTCAATTGCAAATTCAAATTTAGATACGAAGTCAAATGTTACAAAATAATTTCATTAAAATTTAAAAATAAAAATATTATGTGTAGTTAAATATTTCAGTACAATTTAAATATGTTTCTCACTAAACTCAAAATTAATAAATGGCAAAATAAACTAAATGACATTAAAAATGAGCGTGCTATGCTCTTTTTCTTTACGTAAGAGTAATGATCGATACTTTATTTTAAATGTATTACTTCCTCTTAAAAGGCCTATGGGCCATAAATAAACTGTCCATTTCGAAAAAAAAAAACTAGGGATGAAACTCATTGTTGACTTGTCATTATAATATGGCAAAGTCGAGAGTTCAATAAGAGCGCAGGGTTATGGTCACAGAAACGGTCCGAAATCCAATCACAAGCAAAACGGAGTCTAAATTAATGCGAAGTTGTCAGATAAATGCGAAGCTATGTAATACGGCGAAAGAGCAGAAATAACACGTTTGCAGTACTAAACGCAAGATAAAGCACTAAATATTTTGTTTTACATATAACATACGTTTTAAAATACTTCAATTTTCAAACACGTGAAGGGAACTACCACGTCGCAAGGAGGCCGATGACAGCGGGTCCTCTTTACACAACCTACCTTCAAAAAAAAAGTTATGCGCTTCTGCAATTTCATTTATTAGTAATTTTGCCACAAAAGACAACTGGACCTGTAATTAAGCATTATCATGCAGTTGTACTATTTTCCAAGTAGCACGCCTTTCATTAAAAAATTTGATTTTCTAAGATTTGGTCAAAAAGGGATATGGTGATGTTGTTTTGAAAAGGGCATTAAAAAAGCTATTTTTTACGATGATGTGCAGTATCATCGCCATGATCGCCACACAATTTTTTTTTCACAGCAATTAGTTTAATTTTGGTCAGGTTGTTCGCAATAAAACCATTTAACTCTTTTTCTTAGCATAGTGTGCTAGCTTCCGTCAAAATATTACTTAGTTGTCTCAACTAACTTATAACAATAGTCTTGGTAAAAAAAAACCGTGCGTTAAATGATATTTATTGCAGCTGTAGGCAAAAAAGGACCAAAAATTTGGAATTTCTTAAAAAAATCACAAAAGTGGCAATATCTCGAAAACCAGCAAAATTTTAATAGAGGCATGTTGGTGTTATATATGTACCTCCAGTGTCACACTTACGTCTCATTTCTGGGACACACTGTATAATGATTGATAAAAATCATACTTACTCTACATTATGACGACCGATTGGTGTAGTGGTAAGTAGCCTTGCCTCATACGCCAAAGATCCCAGGTTTAGTAAGTCCTGGCCGGGACATTCATTTGTGCGATGAACACAGATGTTTTTTCTCGGGTCATGGTTGTTTGTATTTATATATGTATGCTTATTCTGGGTTCCCCTCCAGTTCACTGTATGGTCATCCATAACACAAGCTCTGCTTACTTTGGGGCCATACAGTTGGTGTGTTTGTCCATTTATTCTTATTATTATTATAAAATTTTAGGACTGTATTTGACGGAAACAACAAACATAGGATTTCGACAAACTGTTTAGAAACACGAAGATCGTCTTTTTGTGTTAGAGAAAGCGCGAGTAGTAGTAGATATTCTCGTAGATTCCGCCTGCTTAGCAAATTAGTTTTTTTAAAGGTATTATAGACATTGCAATCAAAGTATCATCCTAAATCCTTTAATGTATCGTAAAAAACATGTGAAACGTGATTTATTTTAATACAATCAAAGCAATGTCAAACATACCCTTAAAAAAACGAATTCACAATTTGAAGACAAAATATGAGAGAGAATTAAAAATGAACAAAGTAAACTCAGCAAATTTATTCCATCTACCAGGCAAATACAATAGCTAAGTACTTACGTGAAACCATGCGGTATTTTCGCAACAAACGTTGAAATTTCATAACAAAAATGCTGTCAGGAGCATAACAAATGCAGATACCAGTGTGAAATTCAGCACTCAGTTTTCTGTGTAATTAAAAAAATACGAACCTTTTACTTTTATAATGTTCCTTATTATTTTTCTTGGAATTCCTGTGAATTACGAAATAACTCTTAATTACAAAACAATATTTCGTTTCGTTAGAGCTGTGCCCTAAATAACTAAGGTTTTTAAAAGAAGTTCATTTCTCGTTGTTAAAGAATATAACTCAGTTAAATAGTGCTACAAAAAATTACCTTAAATATTAAAGTGCTAAATTAAAAAGTAGTTTTGCGTTTTCAACCTGATTTTGAGATAGCAATACTTTTATATAGCTACGCGTAATATCACTACACATATAATATCACTACATCTGTACTAAGCATATTTCGCTTGCTGTCTGCTTAGTAATAAGTAGTCATGTAAATGTGATATATTTTTACGGATTGTGTGGTTTTTTATACTGACAGCAGTCATCGAGTTTGAATCCCAGACGTAAGACAGAGAAGCCAGAACCTTTCACCGATGTAGACGGTAAGTCTGTGTATGGGAATTAGTTACTCATATGATATTTCTATATGTATTGCTATGGAAACATAGTATCGTATAGTTTTGTTTCATACATACTCGTAAATACCTAAGATATAGTGATACCTTAGTGGTAGTACAGTTTCTCTTGTTAAGGTCTCGTCTGGGGCGGTATTACAGTCCTTCTTATTTTGACCGCCATAACAATCACGCTTACGTAGTTGTGTTCCGGTCAGAGGGAAGGAACAGTCAGTGCAATTACTGGAACAAAGGCATTTTCAATTTAAGCCTACGGATACTACTTACTATCAGGTGGATCGCGTGCTCTTTTGCCGCCTATGACAAAGTTTAACTAACATAATAGATGATTAAACGAACTTCCAAGTGAAGTTCTATCGCTATTATATGAGTCGCTTCATTTGAAGATAATTTCGTTTTTCACTATGCGACAAAATATTTTTGGGAGTAAATAACTGGTGTAATTTTATCATGAAATGGAATTAAAATTATCATCATTATTATTTATCCATTTTAAAATCTATTTATTATTTGTTATTTTAGGCCAATAATCGTAACAGTAATGGATTCGACCTGCGTGTACCTGAATTATGGTTGATTCGGTGCACGAGTCCCGGACTGGTTGAATTTTGCGTTGAACGCCGAATTCAAATGTGGACGCCCTAGTGGAGGCACCAGCACTTTCCATTGACGTCACCCCCCCCCCTGTGACAGGTAACGAGGAGGTCCCATCCAGTTTACCGACTGGGTTGACCGGTTGCCTGTCGATGTTTGGGGTGTACATAGATAGCTTCGGTGTACTTGTTTATTAATATTACTATTATAACTTTTTTGAACACTTTATTATCTCTTTTTTCAAGAAGTAAGTTCATTCCCCTATTTATAGAGGTTATTTCATAACTGGCCCGTATTCATAACATTAAGCCCCGAGGATAGAAAGAATCTCTGGATCCATGTCGGAAATAATTCTCCCGACTGGCCCGGTTCACTCTCGGAGGTCGACGGTTCCAGATTAGGTAGCGTCTACAAAGAGGACTCAGGTATTGCGGTAACCGAAATGGCTAGTCAGAGATTCGTCCACTGGGTTCATCATTACATTTAAATAATTTTAATGACGACTTTCAGTTTAAAAAAAATAGAAATAATAGAATATTACGTAATATAGATATCGTGTTAAATGTCTTTCAGACTACATCAGATAGAAGACTACCAGGAATGCATGCGGACAACGTGATATATCTGTTATAGTGTTAACACGTGTTCTCTGCATCTTTTCAACAAAGCGAAATTATAGTTTATAGATACCCGCGATTACTTAGGAAAAATCATAAAAAGGCTTACCTCATCGGAAGAAATAACGAGTTGCTTTCGTTTATTCTGTATTTTTTGTTCTTATTTTCAAACTTTTAGAAACACTTCTAGTACAACTTTTACAACATATTTAATATTAAACTATTAAGTTACTGGTTGGTATAAGACGTGTGCTTGTTACCACGCACGAAAAAAGAATGAAGACTTGCCGGGACCGGGGTTGATCAAGTAAACAGATGGAAGTTTTTTGAATGTCGAATGACATACTCTAAAACTGTGTGAAGTTACCTAGTACCTTAAAAGAACTACCTGTTTAATTATATACTATCTGCAGAATGAAGCGACGAAATATAATAAACAGAGTTACAGTATAATAAACCTCTATATATAGATCCCTAGACAATTTGAAAAAGAGTACGGAAATTTGGGAGCTGGCTCCACGCAACGTACTGTGGCTATTGCTCGTGGCACTACGGAATCGTACCATAACCGCCATGATGTTGGTAATGAGGCTCCACAGCTCTTCAGGCTTGTAAATAAGCGATCAAACCATCCGAAATCATTTACGTGAAGATGTTCTGCGTTCCCGATGGCCGCTGAGAGTCCTATAGCGCTTATACTTTCAGCACTCTATGGTAGATATCCCAAGAAGTCGAACCAAACGCTTCGATAGTTCCTTTTTTGGTATGGGTCGCCAAGGTGTGGAATGAACTGCCTGCGTCTGTTTTCCCAGAAAACTATAGTCCTAGTTTTTTCTTAGCGTCGAGTGAATATAAGATTCCTATGTATCTCTATATACCTATCTATCTCGTGGATAGACGTGTAACACCTTCGTCTTCATCGTCACTATTCATCAGGTGAGAAGACAAACGTCTAACCCTTTTTCAATAAAAAAAATCGTAGGGCCCGTTTACAATGAACTCGTTCACACAGAAATTGTGAGGAAGAAGACTGGCTTTGTGGCCATGTGTGCTTTTCCGATCTCGTTTCGGTTCTCTGGACGTCATGACGTCATTTAAGATTTTGTCAGGAAGTTCATCCCTATGCTGGGGAACAATAATGACATGGGCCGGTATTTGGATCGGTGGAAGAAGGTGGATACCCACAACTTTTTGACTTCTTAGAAAGCATGGGGCGGCCATTTCTCAAAGCGATTTTGATGGATGCCAAGCATGCCAAGCAACATACCAAATCACTGTGATTATGATATTCGTATCAATGGTGGAAAACAGACTATTATTTTTCTCATATATAGAATAAAGTTGTATAAAATCTTTTTTCACTATTTCATTGATGCCATTAATTTGAGGTAATTTCCCAGAGTTTGCAAAAACAGCAAAGTTTCTTAATTTTTACAACATAGAGATACGTTTTTAATTTAAGCATAGAAATTCGTCCGACTAGTTTCGGACTCGTACAGTCGCGGCTGTACTCGGCCCTGATGATGGACTCCATACGAGTCCGAAACTAGTCGGACCTTTCCGACAATAACGCGTGAGTAAAAGCTGTAGTTTAAAATTTATCAAAATGACTCACGTAACGTTTTTTTTAAATTAATTTTTTTTGGAAAAATTACACAAAAATTTACTCTTTTGGTGTATGTATATTATCCACAGAAGTAAACAAAAAATATTATTTTTGAATGGTGTAAGAACATAAATCATAAGAGACAAACCTAAAACTTCCCAGAATCGTGGCTTAACAGTTCAACTAACCCAAAATTAAGAGTAAATCATAAATCAGAGAGTCAAAAAAACGCATGACCTTGAAAGCAATCTGTAAATATGTATTCTTAGACAACAAAGTATTTGTAATACCTTTCCACCATGTTTTCCCTTTTCTTGGCCGCGCTCCAAACAACCAATCTAACAGATGAAACTCAACGGGTGTCTATTAATTATAAGCCCGCAACTTGCTTTTTCACTTGATTTACTTAAATAACGTTAGGAAAGTTTGTAAAGAAAAACCGACATTTCTTTGATCTTAAGATTCGAAATTAGCAAGGATTTACGTTGAAGTGAAAATTTAGAAGCCAAGTAATGTAATCAAAATATTAATTTAATTACTCCAGTATGGCAATTCTTGTGGAATTATCGGAAAATAGCTTTAATCTTTAATGGAAACGACTATATAAGATATTTTAAGAAAATGTGTGGATAAAGGAAAAAGCAAAAGCTTAAAAGATAACAAAATCACCTACTTGCTTTTGTTTCTTGTTTACTTTGATACTGCTTTGTTATGCTTTTAATTTTTATATAAGAATTAGGGCTGATTTTTCAAGAGCATTGAAAAATCATCCCTAAACTTAAGATCCAATACGACCTAGAGATTATCTGAAGAATGTACAGTTTCTCAATATAATTATACAAATTTTTTTACCGTTCGGAAAAATGACACGAGGCTGCTGCTAATTAGTGGCCTTGTTTGGAGCGGTAAATGAAGTGACCTGGTATTTTATCGATATAACCAGGTATTTGACTCATATTCTTAATTTACGTTGCAGACACACATTATTAAAACCAATAAAATTGCGAAAACCAGTCTTTCTTTTGCAGACAACAACTTAACGCAGTCCGTAACGTAACGCAGGATAAGTTGCTTGATCTTGAAATATTATTATTTCGCCGAGTAAAAAGGTATCTCGTCGGTAGACGTGTAACACCTTCGTCTTCATCGTCACTTTTCATCAGGTGAGATAGAAGACAAACGTCTAATCCTTTTTCAATAAAAAATAATAATTTGACTAAATTCTCCAAAGATAACCATTGCGGATCTGTGTTAAGATTAACACGAAATCAAAGATATGTATAAAATGTGTATGTGTAGCATTGTGGTTTTGAAAGTTTTTAGGATATTTTGTTAAATGTTTTAACCTAGGTTTTAGTCGACCCTGTGAGCCAAGTAATAGAATACATCGCTCCAGTAATCTTTGCGCGCGGTGCTAAGTGTACATGTGCTTGAAAATATGCAACACGGATGCAACTTAAGTTTGTGTGGCAATGACGATGAATCCACAATCTTGTGTGAGAACCTGTCAACACGTGTTCTCGACGCTTTGGTGTGCGTGTATAACCAGTACATTTTGTAACGCACACACATTCACTGTATATATACAAGCTTAAGGCAACATAGGGCAACGCGTAAACAAATAATAACACGATCTATATTTATTGAACGGAACATAAATGACTATGCAATTATTATCCGAATATTTGATCCTAAATCGGATCCAGAGTTGTAATTTTTGCTTGAAAACATGAAGGAATCTAGGTTGTATATATGTTGTAATAATTGCGTATGATTGTACCACGATCAATATTTTCGTATTTGAATCAAATAAACCTTATATTTTTATTCAAAAAAGAATCGCCTATTTCGTAAACACCTTTTAATGGCTATAAGCGGGGTGTTTCGGTACGTTTATGTCTCGAAGCTCATAAAACGGGTTCGATTCCCGGCCATGAACAAAGTCATAAATATGCGATGAACATTCACTATTCCGTGGATTCTTTAAAGTCATAAAAAGAATTGGTGACATTTTAAATTTACTTCAATGTCTCAAAGTCTTTTTCATAAAACCAAGTTATTAGTTATAGAAGTTTTTTCGTGGTTGGTGAAAGAACATCTTTAATATGCATAAATGCACGTTTGTACATCGTCCGTTAAGATACAAGACAACACCTCTTTAATGATCCATTGCCGCCTACAATTAGTGCAACTCGGTATGTAGTCATTTGTATGTATGTATGTATATATGTATGTATGTATGTATGTATGTATGTATGTATGTATATATATATATATATATATATATTTATATTTATATATTTTTAGACGACCGAGTAGCGCAGTGGGTAGTAGCGCTGCCTCATTCGCCGGATGTCCCAGGTTCGAGTCCCGATCGGGGCTATCATTTGTGTGATGAACACAGATGTTGTTCTTGGGTCATGGTTGTTTATATTTATATATGAATGTATGTTTTGAGTGGGCTATATGTTCGTCCTAATACAAGGTCTACTTTGGGGTGATACAGTTGGTGTCTGGGGATAATATAATTATTAATATTTATTTTATGTTTTACTGAAATAATGAAGTATTTTGCGAAAAAATTTCGAGTATTTCTGATTTCTGTGCAGTATTTGATTTCAAACACTTTAAAAAAAAATCTTATTATGACGTTACAGAATAGTTACCTTTTTAAAATCACATCACAAAGTTTATCTGGAACGAACAACTCTACAATTTATTATGGTTATTTATGACAAATTTAGCAAAAATTGGTATGCCTCTTAAACCAAAAATTTATTAGAAAATGTTTCAACTCGATAACGTCATATTGAGGTTGAATGTCAGTCAAATTATGTAACGCATTTTTGTTAAAGTAAGCGTATTTTTCAGCGAGCCACGTCGAGGTAAAAATAAATTATAAAAAGCTATATCACTAAATGGTTTTTGAATCAGAATCAGATACTTTTTCTTTACATACCGAATTTTATTAAAATTCTTTTTCGTATAAAAATTTAAAAGTACCAACGTGATTATGATACCCCGTTCACTTCCATAAATTGTAAAGATTTTAGTACTAAGTTCGATAAATTTATCACGACTCTAACTAAACTGTTTTAAGTTTTATTTTTGTAAGTAGCTATTGGAGACACGAACTTAGCAAACCTATAAACTGTATTTAGTTTTATAACACTTCCAGAATGTCAGAATGCCAAAATCAAAAAAGTATTCAACCATTTTTGATTGTGTGATAACACATATATGTATAAATTGGTTTGCATTCAAATAATCTACTTGCGCATTGACCTCACTCAAAAGTGAATTGAACCAATAAATTTGGTGTTTATCTCTCTAACGCCTGTTAAATCTCAAATGAAATGCTGATGACCTTTAGGGACCATGGTTGCCCTTTTGTAAATTCTATTTACTCATTAATTCATTTCACTGACCCCTTTGAAAATTTCCGCCATATTTTATTATTGTATAATATAATTATACAAAAATAAAATTGATTTTTAAACACATGATTTTTAAATTGGTGACGATGTTTCAGGAGTTCAGTCATGTATAGATTATTCCATCCAAACATATGATAGACTGGCAACTAAAATCTAAGCAATCAAACATGGTTTGCGACAAAAAAAAAGTGTAAACCAGATACCTACACTGTTATTGTATTTTGGAAGTAAGGGTGTTTGCAAGTAAACAAGAGTTTGTTACGTAAACAGAACAGTTACATATATTTCACTTCCACAAAAGTATTTATAAAAAGGCGATGACAGTGGATATTATAATTTGCACAAACACATACACCAATAAGTTCCGTATTATAGAGGCAAGCGGGTCCGTAAGAAATAGCAAAAATGTCCGTTAGAATTAAGCAACTGAAAACAATAGTAAGCGCATGACAAAGGAAAGAGCGAGAGAGAGAGAGTACGTGAGCTCGCGTCGAGAGTAAGTTCCGACTGGTGACGCGCGGCGGAAGAGAATCGAACGCGGCCGAGCGATCACGCGATCGGTGCGTGTACGCATGCGGTGTGTTACCAGTTGGCACTTTGTTGTTTAGTGAAAATGTGAAGTATGATGTATGGAATCAATTCGTGTTAGGTGTTAATTAATATGAGGAGTATTTCTGCAAGTGTGTAAATATATTTTTGTATTATGTAATGTGAATATAAATTACATAAGAAATTAAACATAATAAATATGTGAAATATAGATATTGTGTATAAATAGAAATAAATAAATATGTATATGTGAAATATGTGAGAGGAGCCCACATTACTCCCCCCTAGAGACCTGGCTAGGGGCGATAATAGTCCGGAAACCACACATGTCTGCCAGAACGAGTGGTCTTCGAGGGCTGTCCAGAGGGATCTGGCGGAGCTAGCTGCGGAGGCAGAGAAGGTGTGGAAGGTTTGGCGGGATGTACGAATGTATTTTGCGCAAGTGGATTCGGTGAATGAGGAATGGGATATGATTCTTCATCTTTAAGAATAAAGGCCGGCTTTAAGCGGTCTATGGTGACCGTCACCGGCTTGCCTTTCAACAGAAGCTTGAACGTTTTCTCACCTCTGTCCAGTACTTTGTGTGGGCCTGAATAAACTGGAGTGAGTTGGGGTCGCGTAGCGTCTTCACGTAGGAAGACAAACTCCGCATTACCCAGGTCTTTAAATACTAAAACTTTTTCTTTACAATGGCGAGATGCTGATGAAGGTTGAAGCTTCTCGGTGAATGAGCGCAACCTGGCAGTAAAATCAGAAACGTCTGATGTACAAGGTGTGCTGTGGTGGAAGAATTCGCCAGGAAGCCTCAAAGGCTCACCGTAGAGGAGCTCGGCGGACGACGCTTGGAGATCCTCCTTAAAAGCGCTCCGTATGCCTAGTAGCACTAGGGGCAAGGCTTCGGACCAGTTTGCATTAGCGTGGCATGCAATGGCTGCTTTCAGTTGCCTGTGAAAGCGTTCCACAAGACCATTGCATGCAGGATGGTACGCTGTGGTCCGTTTGTGCTGGAACCCGATTGCCTTTGAAAGATACTGAAACAGGGCGGACTCAAACTGACGTCCGCGCTCTGTAACAATATCTATTGGGCCACCGAATCGGGATATCCAGCCTGACAACAGTGCCTTGCCCACTGTCTCTGCGGTAATGTCAGAGATAGGAATTACCTCTGGCCATCGAGTAAAACGATCGACGGCTGTAAGGCAGTATTTGAAACCGTTGGAGACTGGAAGAGGCCCTATCAAGTCTATGTGCACGTGCTTAAAGCGTGTGCGCGGTAAGTCGAAAGTTTCCAAAGGTGCGGAAACATGACGACTCACCTTTGCACGTTGGCACGCAACGCAAGATCGGGTCCAGTCTCTGCAGTCCTTGCGGACTCCTGGCCATACAAAGCGTTCGGCGACTAGTTGGGCTGTAGCATTGGCGCCGGGATGGCTTAAAGAATGAAGGCTTTGGAAGACCTTCATCCTGAATGCCTTTGTTACAAAAGGCCTGGCAGTCGGTGTGTAACGCGTTGTTTGCGGAGTGGTAATTGAGGGTCCAGAAAGGAAATACCAAAGCTCTCTTCTATGTTTATTTTGCAGTAAAATTAAAAATATACAAAAATGCCAAAAATTTTGGCTACGCACACTCGTGTACGTAAAAATAAATTATTGATTTCATGAAAACTTTGATTGTAGATAATAAAAAATTGATAAACATGTAATTTTGAATAATAAACTCGGAAACAATAATAAATAAATAGATTCTAGTTGTTATGATGGATAATTTTTCGTGACTGGCTTGTCAAATCAAAACATTGCCGTTCTCCGACACTCCGTAATTCGTAGTTTAAAATTACGTCAGGAACGACAAAAAAATAAAATTTACTGACAAAAAGAGGTCGAAATAGACAACCGTCACAATACCCCGGGGGCCGGGAAAAAAAAATCTGAAAGATTTTTTCAGTATAGTTTTTAAAAAAAAAAAAAAAATATTCAAACCAAATCAAAATAAACCGCATATACATATCGAATTTTAATATTTAATCTGCCAAATGAAAGAACGATCAAAAAAAAAAAAATAATAATTAAAGCAAAATGAAAATTAATATTAACATCCTATAGAAGAATTTTTCTGAAAAAACATCCTGTATATATGAAAAAAATAATAATACTGATATATTGCATATCAACAAGTTATTTAATAGAAAAAGAAAACAAAACAGACGAGAGAGAGAAAAAAAAAATCCTAAATAATTATCTTAAATTACATGGTTCATGAATGATAAAATTTTAAACATGTTCCTGGAATATACAATGTTAATATACATCGTTCAACTCCATCAACGTACATTATAATTACAACATACATTCTCTTTCATACTAGTCTTATTCCAACTACTGGAAATAAAACATCATGCAGTTAGAGTTGCTTATGAGGAATCGTATCCTAAATAAGTCAACTCAACAGAGTTGAACGCAACGGCAAAAGGCTTTAATAGTTGCCATCCGCTGAAAATATTAATAGCTTATGGCTTCTTTAACGTGTCGCTAACTCCCGCACGGTGATTACTATAAACAAGTTTCAGTTAAAGACTGAAATAAATATGCCGGAAAGAAAAGAAAATCATAGCCAGTCGTGAAACATTGACTTTTAAATAAAATCCAAGGGTCTTTTGTGAAGTAATTAAAATACTTATGTAATAAACATATGAAAATAATTCTCACGGGAAAGTGATTCAAGCGTATAAATAATACACATAGGTATGGTTTAGTTTAACGAGTTACCTTAATAAACGCTCGTGCAGAAGGCTTAATTTTACAAGTTGCAAACCGCTTGAAAAAAAAATTGAGAAAAAAAATTGATAACATTTAACAAATTATACTATAAAGTATAATACAGATATTGAAAATAAGAGTTTACACTCCTAGAATTGCAAATATTAAATAAATTACACAATAAGTTAACCTAATACTACGATGATGATAATTAATTATAAGTTTTGACCAACGTCAATGTTAATGGTATAGCCAAACGATAATGAGGTGCATAGAAAAAAAATAAGACAAAAAGAATCGGCTTATGCTCGCCGTGAGATAATTAGCAATAATTATATATGAATTCATATAAAGTAATTGGTAACAACCAATCTAGTCACTCAAAGAAGAAGTTAAACGCGGTAGAGGTTTAATGTCTCTGATATGCCAACGACCTAATGGGTTATTATTCATATCCACTAAATCGTAAATTAATGGTGAAACTTTATTTGAAACTTTACATTTAATAAATTTGGGTGCAAACTTAGCACAAAAATGTTTTTTAGAGGAACTTATTACATGGTTTCGCCTCCAAACAATATCACCGTTATTAAATTCTAAATTCTGATGATGTTTGTTATAATAAGTTGCATTATATTGATGTGCATTAAATAACCGTTTCTGTACTTCGGAAAAGATAGGTATTAATTGTCCTATGTTTTCAGCATATACATCCCTAGGACTGAAAATTAGTTCATCTCTGGAATCTTTATTTTTGTAAATAGATCCACATGTAACAGCTTCTCTACCAAATACTAAAAATGATGGAGTGAATTTTGTGGTTTCATTAACCGCAGTATTAATAGCAAATTGTATTTTGTTTATATAGGTATCCCAAGTTCTGTGATCTTTATCTATAAAAGCTGCAATCGCCGTTACAATAGTTTTATTGTAACGCTCAACGGTGTTAACCTGTGGACAGTAACGTGGGGTGTAATGTATTTTTGGTATGTTGTAAAATTTAAATAATTCAGATAATTCTGTTCTTATCATTTGAGGACCATTATCTAATATAATAGTTTCTGGAACTCCATAAACCATAAAAAACTAAATTGTCCAATATATGGCGAATAATAGAAGCGGTTGCATGTTTTATTGGAAATAACAAACAATATTTGGAAAAACAACAAGTAACTACAAATAGAAATCTATTCTGCTTACGTGAAGTAGGAAGTGGACCTATCAAATCTATGGATAAACATTGGAAAGGGCGTGAACAATGTTTGGGTTTGCCCATTAAACCAATTAAGTTTTGATTTTGGTGCTTGGTAGCTAAACAAGTCTCGCACTTAGCAATAAACATGGCTACGTCTTTATACATGCCAGGCCAAAAATAGAGATTTTTAATTCTATGGTATGTTTTAAAAGTACCAAAATGTGCCGTTTGGGGAGTAGAATGATTTTGTGTAATAACAGATTCCCTAAATTCTAATGGTATTACTTGTTTCCAATTAAATTCAGAGTTAAATAATGTGTTAGATCTACAAAATCTAAACAATTTATTATTATGAATCATGTAATCCGGAGTACTAGAAGGAAATGATAAACATTTATTATAAATTGCTAAATACCAAGTGTCTTTAGTTTGAGAAGTAGAAAAATTAATTAAATCAATTGGTTTTATACGTGATAAAGTATCTGGTACGACATGATCTGAGCCTTTTTTGTGTTTAATTACGAAATTAAACATAGATAAACGAATACTCCATCGAGCTAATCTGCCAGTAGGATTATTTAAATGCATAAACCACTGAAGGGCTGCGTGATCAGTATAAATTGTAAATTGTAATCCATTATCTAAATAACAACGCCAATGCTCTAGTGCTGTAATAACACTTAAAAGTTCACGTTCAGTGACTGAATAATTCTTTTGAGCGCCTGTAAGTGATTTACTCATATAAGCAATAGGTTTATCAATATTATCGACTTCCTGAGTTAACATTGCGCCAATGCCATAGGAAGAGGCATCACAATGAACAGCAAATGGTTTAGAGAAATCTGGACATGCCAGAACTGGTGTACTAATTAAAGCTTGCTTAATAGCCTTGAAAGCAATTTCAGCTTCATCAGACCACTTAAATGGAGGTGATTTTTTGCTTGTAGAAGTTAATTTAGTTAACGGTGCTGCAAGAGTGCTTAAATTAGGTACAAAACGTCTGTACCAGCTGGCAGTACCCAAAAAACGTTTGACCTCCTTAGCAGATTTTGGAGTTTGTATATCAAGAATAGCTTGAACTTTTTTAGGATCCGTTTTTAAACCATTTTCATTAACTACATAGCCTAAGTATTTTAATTCTTTCCGGAAAAATGAACATTTTGGAAAATTGACTGTGAGATTGGCATCTGAAAGTTTTTTAAGAATTTTAGTAAGTATATCGACATGTTGTTCAAAGGTTTGAGAGATACAGACTATATCGTCGATAAAATAGAAAACATTATTATCATTTGTAAGGTCATTTAGTAGATTTTCAATGAATCTTTGTTGGGTAGCAGGTGCATTAGTTAAACCAAATGGCATAACTTTAAATTGAAACATTCCTCGGCCTGGAACATGGAATGCAGTTTTGAGTTTATCCTCTTTTTTTAAGGGAATATTCCAAAACGCTTTAGCAATGTCAATAGATGATATAAATTTAGCATCTTTAAGGTTATCTAATATATCAGAAATGAAAGGAAGTTTGTAAGCATCTTTTTTTGTGATATCGTTTAATTTACGACTATCAATACAAAATCGCCAAGTACCATCTTTTTTAGGTGTAATAATAACTGGGTTCAGCCATGGACTGTCACTGGGTTCAATGACATCTAATTGTAACATATCATCAACTTCTTTACAAAGAGCTTTTTGTTTCTCAGGAGAAAGTCTGTAACAGCGTTGACGAATAGGTGGATGGTCTCCAGTGTCGATGAAATGTTCGACTAAATGAGTACGACCTAAAGGTTTAAATTCAGTTGAAATCAACCTAAACTTTCCCATAATTGCATCTGCAATAATTTTTTGTGTATCTGTTAAAGAATGGTATTCATGTAAATGAAAGTTAGGATCTGTATTAATGAGAAAAGATGAGTTTAAATTTGAAGGTTGTAATGTGATATTACTAAGAATATCCGGAGCAAGATTAAAAGTTTTCCAAAAATCAATACCCAAAATAAGTGATTCAGTGATTTCTGGGATCACATGAGCTGTAATTAACGCAAATTTATTGTTATAAAAAGTAGGAAGAGTAATAATGCCGATAGAAGAAATAGTTTGTCCGTTTGCAACATTACCTTTTATTAAACAGCTTTTTTGCATAAAAAGACCATGTTGTGATAAAATTTTATGAGAATTATTACCCAATATAGTGATAGCACTACCACTATCTAAAAGACCATTTAAAGTTAAATCGTTTACTTTTATATGTAAATAAGGACGTTCAAAATCTGATGTTTTATTAAAGAGGAGAGCACAAGTGTTATAAGATTTAAAAAAAATTGTTAAAGTTTTTAACCATGTATCCCAATCTTTTTTGTCAAAATTTGATGATTTAACACTATTATTTTTATTTATACACTCCTCGTAATTTAGTTTTTTTTGAATCGACTTATTACAATTAGGACATTTACTAGTAATAAAGTCTTTTTTTCCACAACGAAAACACACTATATTAGTGTTAGTACAGTCTTTTAATAGATGTGTATTAGATCTACAACGTGGGCAAGTGAATTTATAAAAATTCTGATTTTTATTAATTGCAGCTACAGTATTAGGCAATGGATTAGCTACAGCTGCTATGGAATTATATGTACAAGCTTTAAAAGGAAATTCAGGAATATATGGTTGATTATGTGAAAATAGAGTATTATTATACGATTTGTTATTAGAATTCGATGTAGAAGGAATAGGAAAAGAATGATAATGATCTGGTGGTGATGATGAAGAGTAGTAAGATGTATTATTAGAAACTTGGAGAATGCTTTCTGTAAATTTGCATGATTCCAAGAGGGAATTTACAGTATGTAAATCAGTAGGTGAAAGACGTAATGTGAATTCAGGTTTAAGATTTCTAACAAGAGTATTAATTTTTTCTTTTTCGGACATTGGTTCCAAGAGTTTTGAAAAAAGAGATTCCATTGTAGCAAAGTAAATGATAATTCTCTCATTATGTTTTTGTTTACGAGCATCGATTACTTTTTTTAGTTTATAATCGTAATCGGTAATTGCAAAATCATTCAACAATGCCGATCGGAAAGATGACCAGTCATTAATAGTCGACTTTCTAGCCCTAAACCAATCAAGAGCAGATCCAGATAAAATATCATAAATATGTGAGAATAAAGATTTTTCAGAAATATTTTTTATTTGTGAAAATTCTTCAAGTTTTTGAATAAAATCCTTTGGACAACCTTCACCTTTATAAATAAATCTTTTTAAATCATTGTTAGTTCGATTTTCTGTAATTTTACTGACCTTATCAGTTAATGCTTCGAAAAAAGAAAGGGGTTGTAAATTAATATTTTGTGTGGATTCTGCGGAATGATATGTGGAATGTGTTGGTGATTTTTCCAAATTTTTAAAACGTGAGTCTAATTGAGTTAAATCATTCCAACATGAATTTATTAAATCTAACTGTTCTGAAGATAAATCTGATGTAATGTCAATAAGGCCTAATCTTGTTCTTATATGAGTTAAATAAGATGAAATTTTTTGTTTCCTAATAGGATAAGAGTTTATACAAGCTTCAACAAGTTTTAAATTTTTTTTAATGGCATTAATATCCTCTGAAAATTCTTCAGGGCTATTTTGTAAAATTTCTGTTTCAGAATCTACATTCATATTTAATAATAATGATCGTAGTTCGTCTACAGATTGCGTCGAAGAAAAATTTATATTTCTGATTTTTAATTCATAAATTATTTCAGGTTTATTAAGTTGTGAAAAATTCATTGCAAAATCCAAAAAAAAAAATGTTAAAGTGAAATAAATTTGTTAATAGTCGTTATGCAGAAAAGAGCCTTAAAAATATACGTATTTTCAAGTGATGAAAATGAATAGAAAATGTTATTTAAATAGTGAAATTACTGGGTTATAGAATAAATGTTGTGCCTTCAGAAAATTTCTTCAAAGATATTATAACGAAAGAAACTAAAGAAACTTAAATGTCTGAATAATTTAGCAGTAATTTGATATATTATAGTAGATATATAACCTAACTAGTGAATGTTAATGGTTGAAAATGGTAACAAATAAAGTTTTATGCCTGACCTCAATAATAATTATAAAAAAATTATTTTTAATGTTGCTATTCCTCTGTTGATATTGTTCCTCCTCTCTTCTCCATAAACTGCGTTTGAATGGTCGGCGCCAGTATGTAACGCGTTGTTTGCGGAGTGGTAATTGAGGGTCCAGAAAGGAAATACCAAAGCTCTCTTCTATGTTTATTTTGCAGTAAAATTAAAAATATACAAAAATGCCAAAAATTTTGGCTACGCACACTCGTGTACGTAAAAATAAATTATTGATTTCATGAAAACTTTGATTGTAGATAATAAAAAATTGATAAACATGTAATTTTGAATAATAAAGTCGGAAACAATAATAAATAAATAGATTCTAGTTGTTATGATGGATAATTTTTCGTGACTGGCTTGTCAAATAAAAACATTGCCGTTCTCCGACACTCCGTAATTCGTAGTTTAAAATTACGTCAGGAACGACAAAAAAATAAAATTTACTGACAAAAAGAGGTCGAAATAGACAACCGTCACAGGTGTACTGACGTCGCAGTACATTGGTATATGGCTGTCAGGGAATTCTATCATCCTAAGACGGAGTGAGGAAGGGTCCGCGAGATACTCGATGAGTTCAGCATCGGTGGTCTGACTTTCGGCAAGTTAGGATAGGATGACCGGAGTTTCCAGTTCATTGACGCGAGATAAGGTGTCAGCAACAACATTATCTTTGCCAGATATGTGCCTTATGTCGGTCGTGAACTGGGCGATGTAGTCTAGGTGTCTATACTGCCTCGGCGAACAGTTACGTTTCCTTTCATGAAAAGCGAAACTGATGGGCTTATGGTCAGTATAGACGATAAAATGCCTAGCTTCCAACATGTGTCGAAAGTATTTGATGGCCTCGTAAATGGCGAGTAACTCGCGGTCGTATGGCAAATAATTGGCTTGGGCGGGACTAAGCTTCTTGAAAAAGAAGGCAAGCGGCTGCCAACCATAATCCTGCTGCTGTTGCAGGACTGCACCTATCGCAACATCTGACGCGTCTGTAACTAATGCAAGCTTTGCACTACACTGAGGGTGCGCAAGAAGTGCTGCGTTAGACAGGCTTTCCTTGGTCTTCAGGAAAGCCTGCAGAGCGTTACCGGTCAGGTTGATAGGCGCAGATCCTTTGACTGCCCCCGTCAGAAGGGCGTTCAGTGGAGCTTGCGTCTGGGCTGCGTTAGGCATGAATCGCCTATAAAAGTTGGCCATGCCCAGGAATCTTCTAAGCGATCTGACGTCCTTGGGAGGGGGAAATCACGAATGGCTTCGACCTTGGTGTCCAATGGCTTGGTTACGCTCGCCGAGATGCGGTAACCTAAGAAGGTCACCTCGGGAGCTCCGAAGACACATTTGGACACGTTGATTACCATGCCGTAGTCCCTAAGCCGTGTGAAGACTTGGCAAAGATGGTCTTCGTGCTGAGCTTCATCTTTTGAGAAGATGAGGAAATCATCAGTGTAACAATACACAAAAGCCAGCCCTCTCGTCACCTCGTCCACAAAACGCTGAAAAGTTTGGCCCGCATTGCGCAGACCAAACGTCATGTACGGAAATTCGTACAAACCGAAAGGGGTGGTGATGGCGGTCTTCGGAATGTCCTCTTCTCTTACCGGAATTTGGTTAAAGGCTTTGACCAGGTCCAGGGTGGAGAAGACTCGGCAACCTGCAAGGCTGTGGGAAAAATCATGCAAATGCCTGATAGGGTACCTGTCTGGAACAGTGCGTGCGTTCAACAACCTGTAATCACCACAGGGGCGCCAGCCATTGTCCTTTTTGGGCGCGAGGTGAAGTGGTGTTGACCAGGGGCTTTTGGAAGGCCTTGCAGTGCCGTTAGCCAGCATTGCCTCGAACTCGTCCTTCGCAATCTTAAGCTTGTCTGGCGCTAAGCGACGGGGAGAGCAAGAAATTGGCGGGCCAGGATTGGTGAGGATGTGGTGTGTAGTCTTATGCGTGATGTTTTTAGGTGTGCCAGCTGGTCGCGTGATTTCTATAAAACTATCGAGAATGCGATGGTATTTCGGTTCGCCAGTCAGAACTTTCACAGAATGAATAGATGAATTTCTTGCTAAAGCTGCGCAACTTGCAAGAGATGTTACATTATCAATAAGCTTATGGTTACGTACATCTACTATAAGGTTATAACTAGAAAGAAAGTCAACACCGATAATGGGCTTGGTGACGTCAGCAACAATAAATCTCCATGGAAAGTTTCGGCGGAGTCCGAGATCCACATTAAGATGTACATAACCGTATGTATTAATGCTAGAATCATTAGCTGCACAAAGTTCGTAGTTAGTCTTCTGGCGGCGGTCTCGCAACATCGATCGGGGGAAGACGCAGAGGTCGCTACCAGTGTCGACCAAGAACTGCGCCTTCGTCTTCCTATCGGTGACAAAGAGACGACCTGCTGGGCTGGAACAGTCGGCGGTTATCATGACCGACTGTTTCGGTCGGGATGTCGAGCGGCTACGTTGTGGTGGGGAGCGGCGAGGTTGTTTAGTGGGCAGCATTGTTTGTTGGTTCAACCTATTTCCAGTAAGGCAACCATCTTCTTCAGCTCAGCAATCTCGTTCCGGGCACTAACACTTGGAGAGGCGTCAGAACTCGGTGATGCAGCGAGCTGGTGCGAAGACAGCGATGTCATCTCCAGCACTCGGTCAACCAGGTCAACCAGGGCCTCCAAGGGTTGTTTCGGCTGGGAAGCCAGAACAGTCTGCAGATCCAGGGGCAGGTGGCTGCTCCAGATACTACGGATGAAGTCCTCTGGAACTGAAGATCCGGCGAGATTATGAAGGTGATGCAAAAAACTGGGATTGTCTCCTCTCCCCCAACTGCTGGTGAATTAGCAGCTGTTTGATCTTCTGCTCGTGGGAAGCTGTGAGTCTAATAATCAGCTCTAATTGTATCCTCTCATAACGATTTTCAGTTGGCGGGTTAATTATAATGTCCTTAACGGTTTTAGCATGCGTCCTTTCCAGGTTTGCTATAACGATGTTATATTTTGCAAAGTCTTCCTGGTTCTCATAATTCTGGAACTGTGCTTCCAAAAGCGCAAACCAAATTTCTGGGTCTTCTGGTGAAAAGGGAAGAACCCGTATTTTGTCCAAGTTTGACGAATATTCTAAGTTCGAATTTGATGAAATGACCATGTTCAATTTGGGAACATGCCGTTTTTGTTCATGCGCTACAGGCGTGCAACGGCGCTAAGGTACGCGACTGCGGACGGAGTTCGTGGATGACTACGTTTGTTACGTAAACAGAACAGTTACATATATTTCACTTCCACAAAAGTATTTATAAAAGGCGATGACAGTGGATATTATAATTTGCACAAACACATACACCAATAAGTTCCGTATTATAGAGGCAAGCGGGTCCGTAGGAAATAATAAAAATGTCCGTTAGAATTAAGCAACTGAAAACAATAGTAAGCGCAAGACAAAGGAAAGAGCGAGAGAGAGAGAGTACGTGCGCTCGCGTCGAGAGTAAGTTCCGACTGGTGACGCGCGGCGGAAGAGAATCGAACGCGGCCGAGCGATCACGCGATCAGTGCGTATACGCATGCGGTGTGTTACCAGTTGGCACTTTGTTGTTTAGTGAAAATGTGAAGTATGATGTATGGAATGAATTCGTGTTAAGTGTTAATTAATATGAGGAGTATTTCTGCAAGTCTGAAAATATATTTATGTATTATGTAATGTGAATATAAATTACATAAGAGATAATTAAATATATTAAATATGTGAAATATAGATATTGTGTATAAATAGAAATAAATAAATATGTATATGTGAAATATGTGAGAGGAGCCCACAGTATCAACTCAATCAATTAGTTAACCTTCTTCACTTAATCGATAATTGCGAGTTCTATTTTAATCTTTAACATCTATTTCATATATACAAGAAACAATATGCTTTATAATGAAACAAAAAAAATATATAGTAAGTGTATCTGATGGAACAAATCTACCTCATTTCACATAACTTGATACATTAGAACTAATTTACAGCTAATAAAAGCAATTTTTCAAGATTTCACAGAAATTGAAAGGAAAGGTCATGCTGTGTTACTCTTAATGCTTGTGGTGCTTGCCATATACATTTTTTTAAATATATTAATCGAACGAACTCTAATACTAATATAATATAATCTATTTTCGATTAAACATCATGCTTAGTTGATTACTAAATATAAAATTTTGTAAAGTTAGTAAACTTTACATAATTTGTAAAGCTTTAGTAACGAGCTCTGTTCAAAACATGAAAACCAATACTTTCAAGCTAGCCGAGCCACAGCAATCAATACGTTTATTGATCTAGTGTAAAGCTCTACCATTTTATAATTTTATTCAAAGTAAATAAAAAAATGTACTCGGGGATTTTTACCATACAATGCATTTATCTTTATTCAATTTATTAGAACAACAAATACTTTTTACTATGCTTAAAACTATGAAACTAAGTGAGTGTTATGAAGGAATGCTTTTCGTAAATATCCCAATACCACATACATTGAATTTATACGAGTACATGGTTTTTAGATAGCTATTTACTAACAGGTTTTAAACAGTTGTTTTATTAGACACTAAGGCTATATAAAAATAACGCAATTTATCTATATTGCATACCTATCGCTATTATATCTATACATAATGGGTCAAATTTATAACAACTATTCTCTTGGTCAAACGGTATGAATATTGGTTTTATCATTGGAACATTATAACATTTCCAAAAGAAGGTTATTTGTATACCAAAAATGTCGTTTAGGCGTCTGTCGGACGAGGATTTGAGTAATATCTGATGGTGAACCAATATCGTTATTTATGGGAAAAGTTTAAATATCACTGAATACAATACCCGTAAGGTTTAAGAAAGGGTGATAACAATCGTCTTCGCTATTTCGTGGTAAGGGATCCAAAAGTTGGATAGCAGTTGGAAAGAAAAATGTTTGCTATTTTGTTCCAAGGTTTACGTAAGTTGCAAACTGTTAATCTCAGTTGCGGATAACCTGTGGTTTTTGTTGATATATTTTTCTATTGATATATTGTTGTTGGTGTACTGTTTATTTTAATTTTTGTATCAATACTGAAATTAAGAAACATGTGAAAAATAATTTCTTATTGAACATAAATATAAATTAAATATAAATTTGTCCCTTAGGAGTATAAGAACTACCAATCTAGAATTAACTTCCAAAATGTAATTTTAAACGACCAAACATTTCAAATACTCTCGTTAGCTAAATGTGTTCTATTTTGCCGTTGAATATTCAACCAAAATGGACTAAATAAATGTTGGCAAATAATTTGGGCGCGACAATAAATTCCGAACGCGTCTATCTTCATATAAATAACCAAATTTTATTGACGCTGCGTTTTTGTTGAGCTGTGGCAAATGAGACCAGATTGGTATGTTTTATGTTTCTAATATATGTAGACATATAATAAATACCGATATATATAGACATATACCATATAATATATACCTTTAATAGCAAAGAAATTCTCAAATTAAAAGATATACATTTTTTATATAATTTGGGAAGATGTGTAGTATTAACCCGACTTTGGCTGCTCCGGAGCTTTTATAACATTACATGCTTCATGAATTTAAGGATCAAGGGTCAAAAGATCTTTTTCTTTGATTTTATTACATTAACTTTTTACATATTTCATGTTTGCTTTGATATAAAAGCGGCCAGAAATAAGAAATAATAAAAATGAATGTTTAATTTTAATCTTTTGAAAAAACTCCGGTAAATTAAAAACAGCCATACAATTTCATACTTAGGACCGGCTTCTTCAAATAACTTACTTTTGAGTTTATAAACGTGCAGGTGATGAGTTTGCTTATCTGAAGGCTGCTGAATATTAATGAGTTTAAGTTTTTTGCTACGCATTATAAATACAGTTGATTTTTGGGACGGGACAGTAAGGGCAGGTACTGTAACAGTAACTGTTATGGTATGGTTAGTTACGTTCCATTATTTTTTGAGACTTCCTGAACTGCATTTACAGATTTTAGAAAAAAATTACAGGAAGCGAAAAAATTTATAAAATACCAAAATCCTATCGATTCTATTATCGTATCCTCCAGATCTTATTTCACGTAGGTATGAAAAAAACTCTATAGGATCATTTAAGGTACGAGTATTAGAAAGATAGAAATCGCAAAAACTTTACCGATACATTTCGTTCACGTTTACGTTACCGATACGTTTCGATTTATTTCTATTGAAACTACTACTGTTTACCAGCAGTAAAAGATTATTATTTTCTAGAAACACAATTAGTCGGCTATTTATAAGCTTCTTCAGGTTTTTAGCCAAAGTAGGAAGTAGAGATATAGGACGATAATTAGTGATACTGTCTCTGCTCCCAGTTTTATGAACGGGAATTACTACAGATTCTTTAAGAAAATCAGTAAATACACCTAGCGCTAAACAAAGATTGCAAATATAAGTAATGGGTACTTTTAAGGGACAAATATTTATCTTAACAAAAATGGCTGATATACCATCCTATCCCGAGGATGAAGTATTTTTCAGCGAAGACACAGACAGAAAGAAAGAAAGAAAAATTTTATTCGCTGAACATGGTCAAAATATACAATGATCTTAAATAATTTGGAAGTACAATCATGTTCAACCTTAACAGGCGTACAAATATTTAGAATAATTTTCTAGTAATGTAACATTTATTATCATTATTTATTAGGTTATTCGAATTCAAAAAATACAAATTAGATGTCCTTATTATTAATTATTAAGTATTAAGTATCCCAAATATAAATAAATGTCATAAGCAATAAAATTAGAAAAATTAAAATTGTCAACATAAATAAAGTCTAATTACAAGATTACATAACATTCTACTTCCACTGGGTCAGTTTCAAGGAGCACAAACGAGTTTAAATTGGTATTGTCCGGTTTATAATTTCGAGCCAAATATTCTTCAGTCATGTTTATGTCGTGCAAGATGTTTCAGCCAAATCACTACCAACATTAACAAAAAAATCGTTTTTGTGATCAACAGAGTCTAGAGAAGACGCCTTTAGTCGTAAGAGTTTGCTAGTATTTTGATATTTTTTGCTATCGTTAATATCACACACCTTTTGAATTACATTCCAAGTATTTTTAAATGTTTTTTTATTTTTTTTAGGTCAGATCTATATTGATTTTCGATTTTTTTCAAATATTGATTTTTGAGATTATGTAATATGTTATTACAGGGGTTCTATATCGTTTATATGTTATTTCCTTTCCAACATCATTAGGCGACCTTCTATAGCGCTTATGAAGTATATCACGAAATCGCAAACATCTTAACAATCCAGGAGTTATCCACGGTTGAAGGGTCGTTGTCCTGTTTGAAGTTTTATGGATTGCACTACAATTTTTGATTATACTGGAAACAATATTGGTAAAAACTTTAACCGCACTATTTGGGTCCTTAGTATTTAACAAAATATTCCGAGGAATTTCGCTAGCAATGTTTGGGCCAATTGAAAGTTTATTCGACTAACAGTTTGTTGTCTACGCATTGGGTTATGGTGTTGGGAAGATGGTATGGCCTCATAGACATAGCTATGATCTGTGACAGGAGATTGACAAACTGTGGTAAGAAATTTGGACTTAGACTTGACAAAACAGTGGTCAAGGCACTTAGGTCCACGAGTTGGAAAAAAAATGGCCTTGACAGAAGGCCATGGGTTGCAAGTAGGTCAAGACACTCATCGGATCTGAGGTCAGAGGTGTTGTATCTGATATCAGTATTCAAGTCGCCCAATAAATATACATTTGTCTAGCAATAGTTTATCAAAAGAGCAAATAAAGTTTGTAAGTGATGTGAAAGATGGAGACCTATAGATACATATAAAAGCAGAATTGCTTCCGACTTTTATTACTAAACTGTCAGCATCAACCAAATTTGGTTCACAAACAAAAACATTTATGATATAGTTGCGAACATAGGCAACCACTCCACTAATCTGATTTCAACGTTTGGTTGTTTGGTACGAAATATAATCACTTATGGATGGAACACTGTTAATATTTGACAACCAGCATTCTGTTAAGACTATGAGGTCATATTTAAGATTACTTCGTTGTAAAAAAGTGTTAAAATCAAGAAAATTTTTATTGATACTACGATTGTTTTGAAAAATTACTTTGAAAGACGACTCGAATTTTGTAAGTTTATGAAATACACTTGGATCATCAACCAAATGCGATTCACCAGCGTTGATTTGATAATCAACGCCAGTGGCAACTTCATTAAGACTATTAAGAGCGTTTATACAAAATATTACACGTATGCATTAAAATATAAGTTCAAATTATTCGAAATTTAATCGTCTAAAACATGTTTTGAGGAAATTTTTACTTCTTCAGAAAGTTTTTTAGTAGGAATTCATTGTTCATACGCCTTTTCTTGTAATCCGACGAAACATACGTACTTTGCCGTTCGATAAGTATAAAAGTAACTGATACAAACAGAAAAAGAAAAATTTGCTATGGTCTCTGTTTTATCGTCAAATGAGTCTATAGAGAAAAAAGTACAAAATATTCTTTTTTTAAAGGCTAAAACATAAAAATCAAACCGTGAAAAAGTTGGATTTCAGTCTAGTTTGTCGCAGTTTTCGATACATTTGTATTGTTACAAAAGTAATAATTTTTACTTCTTATTACTAACAAAGATGTAACTAATTAAATAAAATAGAAATATTATTCAAGTCCATTTAGAAATATTACGCCATTGTAAAATCTACTTAAAACAGACATTATTTTAAAATTATTGCCCACCCATGTATTCATAAATTTTTTTCATACCCAAGAGGTTTGAACTTTGCTTAAAAAATATTTTTTGTATATTTTTCAAAAATAAATTATTTTGGTATTTCTAAAAAAAAAAACTGCGTAAGCTTTTCATACTATTTACTTTTAATCTATCAGCACAGTTAGTCTATAATATTAAAACAAAAAACTAATAGAAATCATTCATTTCTGGTCATAGTTTTTAAGACAGTAAAATAATATTGAAAAAAAAAGACTTTTCTTTAAAAAGAAATATCAGAGGTACTACTTATGATAAATTATTTTTCGTACTTTTTTCAAAACGGCCATAAGTTGTTCTATTATACGTTTATTACCGGACACCCTGTATACTGTAAAAAAAGGGCTACTTTATAGGTTAACTTAGTTTTTTGAACAAATAATAACAGGAAAAGCTTAACTAAGATCCATATTACACAAATAAGTCACAAGGAGCGCAAAGCTGCAGCTTGTTCCAGTGTCTTAATATGGACAGCAACCAGGCCTTTTTCTTTACGAATAAGTACTTTACCTCAAGAAATTCAGCAATATTTGTATAGTCCATTCTTGACTAAATCCCGCGCGATAGCATATATTTTGCCAGTCATTGCTTCAGACAAATAAACTCTTGTATTTACTCCTTTTATGCCTAAATGATCCGAATTTAGTCTTGTTCCGTTTTCCATTTTGTTAAATTTTTTAACGGCTGCGAATAGCTCTTCCTTCTGATTGATGTCTGCAAATTCAATCACAATGGGGGATTTATTGTTTACGCCCTTTTTGTATAATTGTACGTTGTCTATTGTAGGCTTTATTTTAAGGGTCCCATAAAGTGAGAGGTAAATATCTTCTAAGTTTTCCTTTTCTAATCTAGGCACCTTTCTGACTACGTCAATTTTCTTTTTCTTGGTGTTTTTGGACTTCGTGTAGCTGAAACTCCAGGTCATTTATACGTTTTATTGCTTTAGATTGCTCAGCTTCCAGAACAGCTATTTTGTCATTAGCTAATTTGAGATCATTGGAATTCGCATGAAGTAGTTGAAGGATTTCTGTATTCGACGGTAGAATAAATTGATTTTGTTGCAACATCTCAGTTACTTCAAAGCAGATCTTTAAATGATTGCATTAGGGACTCCTTATGTTCAGTCACTAAGTCAAAATCTGGATTTTTGTGTTTTCTGATAATTATGTTTCTGATCACATCATAAGGTTAATTTTGCGTATTCAGATTTGGCTGGGAGGAATACATGCCAGACTCTCCCGATGTTGGTGTTCGTTGCATAGTTTTATGTAGGAATTTCCCTTTTACTTTATTGCAACTCTTGAGAAGCGGTGGCAGGCCCGAGCACAAAACTGGTTTGATTGGTTATTTGTTTACCTCACACCGATTGGTGGATTAGTTAACACAGTAAAATAGAACGCAACTTTTCGAAACTGTACTGTATTACTCACGCACAGAGACTATTTTTGCATATGTTATTAAAAGAAGATTGGATTAAAAGAAATATTGGCAAGCGTGTCACGAAAACTGTCTTAACAAAAACTGACAATTTATCTTATGCCCGCTGCATAAGGTGCCTGCGTGTAAACTCATTCTTGTGACTAATCATATTTTTTATATATTTAAACTTCAGTTGGCCTCAAATACTCTTTTGATCACATTAAGAGAGAGATCGTTTCGCAACAAAGAATATTTCGAGTTGATGAATCGTTTTTCCGTACAAAATTCATAAGAAAACAATTATGAAGAAGGGCTCACGTCCTGGCACTTTAACGGCTTTGAAATAAGATTCAAGGTTGAATTTTTTTTTGTTATATCAAACGTTATTTGTATAGTCTTTAAGATTATTTTAGAATGAATTTTGCTGCACTATAATTTGTTCTTTTTGTAGGACATTGGGTTTTAATAATAAAAAATATAAAATACGAAAACGAAAATATAAAATAATCTACTATTATTACAAATAGCACAAAAGTAACTATCGTGTGTGCCAATTAATTAAATATAAAATAAAAAATAAAATATAATAAACTTAAATTTTACTCCTCCAAGTCATATATACAGGGTGGCCCAAAAGTCGTGGATCAAACGAACCAGAGAGATAAAGGAGATAATTTCCAACAAAAAATCTTTGTACAGCATGATCATAACTTAATTGCATGAAAAGTTATGAATATTTTTGTTTTTTTTTTCAAATAAATTACCGATTTATATTTAAATTTAATGAATAAAAAAAAAGTTCATGATAAACAACAAACCAAAAGGCGTTTTACTATGACTAGATAATGTTTCATTACAAAAAATATTTAATTGCAGCTCTGGGTACCAAATTTAAAAATGAATACATTTTTTTTTCATTAATTTTGAAGCATTACAAAATACTAACTCTCACTTTGAGAGCACCTTGTGAAAAAAAATGTACTACGGAAAAGTGACCCCTTTTTTTTAATACAGGATCACTTTTCCGTAGTTCGTTTTTTTTTTCACATGGTGCTCTCAAAGTGCGAACTAATTTTTGGTAATACTTCAAAATTTACGAAAAATAATTTATTCATCTTTAAATTTGGTACCCAGAGCTGCAATTAAATATTTTTTGTAATGAAACATTATCTAGTCATAGTACAACGCCTTTTGGTTTGTTGTTTTTCATCAACTTTTTTTTTATTCATTAAATTTAAATAGAAATCGGTAATTTATTTGAAAAAAACAAAAATATTCATAACTTTTCATGCAATTAAGTTATGATCATGCTGTACAAAGATTTTTTGTTGGAAATTACCTCCTTTATCTCTTTGGTTCGTTTGATCCACGACTTTTGGGCCACCCTGTATATAACGTAGAGATCAAATCGATCAAAGAACATGAAATAATGAACTGTAAAACAAATTTGACAAAAAAATTTCGGATATATGAAATAGTTTAAAGCAATTTCTATTTGCCGTCAAACAAAGCGCTAAACTGCAGCCTGAACATTTCACCGACGTTTTTTTGGAACAACCAAGATTTCTACAACGACTTTGAGTTGAACCCATTTTTGGCATGTGATCAATCCTTAGCTTGCGTCAGGTTTTTGAAGGCAAAGGTACAATAGGGGTACAATAGGTACAATACCTTTTTCTACTGTTTCTTTCTTCAGGTATTCCATTATCATTTGTAAGCAAGTTATCTTCATATGCGTGTACATTTTCTTCAATTAGTCTTTCAGCAATCAATCTTTTAAATTCTCTCAGCTGAACAATTTAGTGAAATTTGCCTAACTGTTCTTGATTTTTTTTTATTGAAAAAGGATAAGACGTTTGTCTTTTATCTCACCTGATGGAAAGTGACGATGAAGACGAAGGTGTTAAACGTCTATCTACGAGATACCTATTCACTCGAGGCTTAAAAGAACTAGGACTATAGTTTTCTGGAAAAACAGACGCAGGCAGTTCATTCCACACCTTGGCGACCCGACCTAAAAAGGAACTATATAAGCGTTTGGTTCGACTCCTTGGGATATCTACAATAAAGGGATAATAATAATAATAATAATAAATCCCCAGACAAACACACCAACTGTATGGCCCCAACGTAAGCAGAGCTTGTGTTATGGATAACCATACAGCGAACTGGGGGGGAACCCAGAATAAACATACATATATAATACAAACAACCATGACCCGAGACCAAACATCTGTGTTCATCACACAAATGAATGCCCCGGCCAGGACTCGAACCTGGGACCTTCGGCGTATGAGGCAAGGCTACCACTACACCACTCGGTCGTCGAAGGGATGGAAGCCCTGCCTGCGTCTAAAAGTCCGATGTAAGAAGGGTGTGGGTTCAACATGATCAAAAAGAGCATTCGTGCACTCTCCGAAATGTAATCTGTAGAAGACTGCTAAACTGGCAACTTTCCGATGATGGTCGAGGCTTTGCAGTTTTTGGTGGTGAGGTCAAAGTTGTTAATAATTTTTCAGGCTCTTCGGTCAACTGCATCCATCGCTTCTAGTTGGTACTGCAACGTTTGCTTGTGCCGTATTTAATAAAAGAGGTTATTGCACAAACAAACTTGCCGACATTTATGACTGGCAACCTTTAAGTCTGTCATTATTTGATTTTATTTGTAAAATGTAAAATATATAGAATATGGAAGATTGTTCCATGGCATTCCTTGAAGGAATTCCTTTACGGAATTCTATTGCGGGCTTCGTCCCCAAAATAGTCTAAGAATTATTAATTATATTGTTATAAAATAGATTCCCCATAAATAAAAAGTAATTTAAAGTTATAAGTGTTTTTCCTTTGTTGATTAGGAAGACCTCCCTAGGTTAGATTAGGTCCATCCAGGGTCCCGACCCCCAGATGGTGGAGGCGCCGGGTACAGTTGTAGTGTTTTTTTTTTCAGATTATTTCAGCTATAAACGCCACTGAGTATGGCGGAAAGAAAATTTTAGAAGGCAAGAGCCATCTGAATACCAGGAGTAAAGGAAAGACTCTAAAAAGTGACAACGCTTTACGGCAAATAAAAGAATCATAAAAAGTTATTTAAATAAGAAAGTTATAAAAATAGCCATGAATTTAAATAAGTACTCTGGCATTTCGACAGTTTTGGTGAGCGAATTTTTAGCCCAGTTCGAGATTATTGCTGCATTACATAAATACAACGATGAAAGCAAGAGGCTAATTATACAAATATATTAAGAAGGACCTGCGTTGTATTTTTACAAAACGATAATTGATACATGCGAAACGTTCGATGAAATTAGAAACAGATTTATACAAGAATTTGGCAGAGAAATAGATCATGTGGCTAATTTTTATTCACGGAAGCAACAAGCCAATGAAGAGCTAATATACTACTATTATGCATTGGACATGTGTGCAAACAAAGCTGGTACACGAATACCAGATAGTATATTTATAAAACATTTTTTGCAAAATTGCAAATACACGTATAAATGCCGACTAGCGTCTCAAATCTATACAAATAAAAAAATGTTAAAAGAAACGATCATGCAGATGCACGAAATGTTCACTGGAAAGCAGGAAGAAAATTTATATCTTCAAAACAACGTACAGATGTCACAAGAAATACCAGTAAATTCTACAACATCACCGAGGAGTGAGAAGGAAGATTCTCAAAGGTTAACTAACATAGACTACGGGAACGCGAGAGGAAAATTCTCAAATAATAACAATCGATCTCCATATAATTTAAGAAGAACACAGGATCGAGGTGATTCATCCAACGGGCGAGGAAGGAATTTCCCAAACTTCAACCGGCGTCAGTAAGACAGCTTGGGACATTATTGATGCCGATTAATCAAGACAATATTATATGTAAGTGTAGTCCTAATATTAAAGTTAAAATTAGAGAAAGATTTATCTCAGCTTTACTTGATACAGGCGCTTCAGTGTCTGTAATATCTCAACTATTATGTAATCAATTAAATATTACAATACATAAGGTTGAAGATATAAAAATCCGAGCCGTTAATGGTAATCGAATGAATATAATTGGTAAAATACAAATATGTTTGGAGATTGAACATGTTGTGTATATACAGAATTGTTATGTAGTTGATAAAATTGAAAGAAATTTAATTCTCGGACAAGACTTTCTTCAGAAGTCTGGTGCAATATTAGATTTTAAAAAAGGTCATGTTCAATTTGTAAATAATATTTGTAAATTTATTAGAAATAATGAAATTAATGATTTTAATGTTAAAGATGTGAACCAAAATACCCTTCAGGTAATACGGGTTTCACGTGAATTGAGTAAGGATGAATATATTTATTTTTCTGATTTAATAGATAAAAATGATTGTAGATTGTGGGAAGTAGTGGTAGCTAAACCAAATGAAAAAGAATTTAATTTATCTTCGAATTTGTCGGTAAAAGAACGAATTGAATTATTAAAAATATTAACAAAATATCGGTCGACGTTCGCGTTCGAAAAAAAAGAGTTAGGAAAGTGTAATATCGTCGAAGTCACAATCGATACAATAGATGAAACTCCAGTTCATAGAGCACCTTATAGAATATCTAATGAACAACATATAATTATACGTGAGCAAGTTGATGATATGCTTGAAAATAATGTGATTAGAAAATCTAGAAGTGCGTATGCATCACCGGTAGTACTAGTTAAAAAACCAGACAATACATGGAGATTTTGTGTGGAATAGAAAACTAAATAAGAAAGTAATTACAGATTCGTATCCTTTGCCTATCATCGAAGATATGATAACACAGCTGAATGGGGCGAAATTCTATGCTGATTTAGATTTAAACTCCGCCTTTTGGCAATTATCGATAGCGGAGAAAGATAAACACAAAACAGCATTCATTACACCGTCTGGATTATACGAGTTTAACGTATTACCATTTGGATTAAAAACTAGTGGAGCTTTTTTCCAAAGGACAATGGATGAAGTGTTAGCAGGTCTTAAGTATAAAAATGTGATAGTTTTTATTGACAATGTGATCGTGTATGGTGATTCGTTTAATGAGTTTATAAGTGCTTTAGAAGAAGTGTTTCAACGGTTGAGTGCGGCAAACTTGACACTCAAACCGTCAAAGTGTAATTTTGGATTTAAAGAAATAACTGTGTTAGGACACACTATTTCTGGAGAAGGTATTTTACCAGACCCAAAAAATATTGAGAAAATAAAAAAAGTAAAAATACCAAGAAATATTTAAGAAATGAAATCGGTATTGGGTTTATTTTCATATTATAGAAAATTTATAAAGAATTTCTCTTCATTAACTCTTCCTTTAACAGATCTATTAAAGAAGAATACGAAATTCATTTGGTCACAAGTACAACAAGAGGTATTCGATAAAATGATATCGTTAATGGTTGAACCACCATTATTACGACATTTTGTTAATGACGAAAAAATATGTACAAGATTATATGTAGATGCGATTGATTTAGCTCTAGGAGCATGTTTGATGCAAGGCCAACAAGAGAAATTGTTATCGATATGCTTCGCATCACGAAAATTAACAGAAGCAGAAAAAAAATATTCAATATCTGAAAAGGAGTGTTTAAGTTTAGTGTGGGCATTAAACTATTTTAAACATTATTTATGGGGATTACAATTCCAGTTAGTAACAGACCATAAGGCATTATGTTGGTTAAGGACAAGACGAGACATGTCTGGAAGACTAGCCAGATGGGCCTTGGCGATTCAAGCACACGACTTTGAGATTGTACATTGTTCCGGAAAACAGAACGTTGTAGCGGATTTCTTAAGTCGAAACCCTCTAATAGAAGATGAAACTAGTACAGGAAAAGAAATAGAGGACGGTTTACAAGTGTTCTCGATTGAGGTGGAGAATTTATCACGACATCAAGAGGAAGATAGTTTTTGCCGAAGGTGGCGCGAAAATGTATCGATCAGTCGACGAAGTGTATATAAAGGTTTTATGATATCAAATAATGTGTTATATAAATGTATTAGAAGTGGAAATATAATAAAAAATTTAATTGTTTTACCTAAGTCGTTATTTAGTGAAATCATGAGACAATTACATGATGACGCACGTACGGGAGGCCATTTCGGGATGATGAAAACTTTAGCAAAGTTCAGGGCAAAATATTTTATGCCGAACACATCTAATGAAATCAAGAAATATATTAAGAGTTGTATACCTTGTCAAGAAAAGAAAATATATAATAAGATAGTGCCATTACGCCCTATAGTAACGGATCGTTTATTTCAAAAAATAGAGATTGATGTACTAGGTCCTTTTAATCTTTCAGTAGATGGTAATAAATATATAATAACATGTATAGATTGTTTTTCAAAATATGCTATTTACAAAGCAGTCCCACGAGTGACAGCTCAAATAGTATATAATTTCTTAATAATGAAATTTTAACAAAGTTCGGGACGGTATGTGAAATATTGTCAGATAAAGGTTCCATGTTTACGTCAAGGTTAATTAAGTCTTCATTAAGGCAATATAATATAAAACATTCCTAAGCTACCACTATGCACCATCAAACATTAGGTTTAGTAGAAAAATTGAATCAAACCATTTCATATTCATTAGCTAAATATGTAAACTAAAGTCAAAGGGATTGGTGCCAAATTTTACCTTTTATAATATATGCTTATAACTGTTCAAAACAAGCTTCAACTAAATTTTCTCCTTATTATTTAATGTTTGGTAGAGAACCTGAAGTTCCGTTTGATGAAAGGTTGAATCCTAATTGTAATATGACCGTTCAACAAAAAAAAGATACTTATATAAGTGCAGTGAATCAAGCCAGAGAAAATTTAAGGAAAGCTCGTTTAGTACAAAAAAGATCGTATGATAAAAAAGCTTCTAATATTAAACTTCGTGTAGGACAATTAGTTTTGTTACATTGTCTGTTAGCGACGCAACATGTAATGGATTCGGCATAATAGGGACATAGCCATTCAAATAGTTTTGTAAATAACGCTAGTCCACGCCCTCACTACTTGCGCCCGTCCTCGGATAAGTGGTTATTTTCGAGTGTGACGTAAGCAAGTACTAATAAGATTCTTATAGGAAATTATGATGTTATAGGAACCTAGGTATAGGTATATTTTGAATTCTATTTTGATAACATTGATTTATGGTTGAATTGATGATATTTGTGTTAAATAAAGTTCTTAGAGATTTCATTGGTAGATAAGCGTAATATGAGAAGCTTTATGTATGTTTTGGATAGAATTTAGACCTAGGATATTTGTAAAATACTGATTTGTTCAGATTTGTCATAATTGTGGTAATTTCATGGTTATTTCATATCAGATTAGGTAGATAATGGTAGATATAACGTTATTGTATATAGGTTCATATAATAAAGTACTCATTTGAAGTAATAAATGACGTAATATGGTTAGATATTTTCTCGTTGAATAACTACGTAATTTTATGGTTTATTGTTATGGTTTATTGATAATAATGTGTAGATTGCTTTCTTTTATTGAAATGTAATAATTATTTTCATGGTGTTTTACGTATTTGAAGAGAATAACGAGAAAACCTTTGTTGTTGTATATGTTCCTAATTGGTAGTTATAACTTGTCTGATTATGTTAAAAACTAATTGTAATTAGAATGTTTGCATATTTTAATAATGTAAAACGATAAAATTATGTTTGTAACCGTTTCGCCTTAGGTACAATGTTAGGCTAAGTAAGTAGTCTGCTGGCGCAAACGGTGTTTTGAGGTAGTCTTTGTTCTAGAAAGTTTTTGGTATTTAATTTTATCATATTGATATTTATGTAAACATATAGGAATCGTTTCGCTCTATTATTTGAATATAATATTGTAATAGTTTTGCTTAATAGTTTGAAAGCTAATTCGATGTAAAGTTTAGAATCCAAGTAAAACTTAAGTGTAATTAGGTGCAAATTGCGCAAACGCGCCAGCCAATCAGAGCGCTGGAATTATTTAGGGCGAAATTTGTATAAAAGGCGCACGCCGAGCTTTTGGAAGTCGCATTCTCGCTCCGATCGCCACGCGGTGCGGACGTGCAAGACCCAGTTCTCCGTTGATCGGTCCATTCCCGATATTCCGTGGCGCTCAGTCTACTGACGTCACAGTTTAACGTGTTGGTTCCGTGCTACGGTTTTCAAGGTTCTTCTACTCCCTCTGAGTGCTTTCGAAGTGTGATTTTTCTTTGCGACTAAGCCCCTTAGTCTTCAAAGTGCTGTGCTAAGTTGTGTTGTGCTTGTACTGAGTGCAGTGTTGTGCCCAGCGTAAGTAGTCTGGTTTCAGTGCAAAGGATACTTAACGGTGACAACGAATTTGTACTGAACCAGTCCTTTTATTTTTATTTTATTTCTCTTCTTTATTTTATTTATTTTTCTCCTATTTCATATTTATTTTTATCATATCTGTGTGTTTTTCGTGTGTATTTGTCCTTTCTGTCGGTAAAGGTTGACCCTAACGCGGTCAACTCTTTACCTACGTACCCTTTTTTTAGGTTCCTAGGTAGCGGCCTTCGGCGTACTACGGTTAGTTTTAAGTTATTCTCCCCAGCCCCCCTACCGCTGGTAGGGAGGTTAGCCGATAGGATTTTGCTAGGTTTTAGGAACTAGGCATCTTTTATTATACTTATATTTATATATATTATTATCCCAACCCTCCCTAATGGATCCGCTAATCGTTATTAACGCGTTCACCCAGGCGCTTGCTGCGGCAGGCGTCTCCATCCCAAAAGACATCCTAACGCAGGCATCAATCGCGTCCCCGGCCCCTCAGGCCCCAACCCCAGCCCCTCAGGCCTCCAACGCCCCCTCAGGTCTATAGCTCTCCCGCGTCTCCCGTTCCATCCGATATGGACTGCGCGTCGGTCTCATCCTCGCGATCATCTCGTAGGAAGCGTACCGCTCCCGGGAGCGATTCAGACTCCGCCGAGTCCGAAGCTTCGTCGGTCGCCGCCACCTTAACCGGCTCTCCTGAGCCCGCCTTCCAATTAGTTACCAAACGCTCTAAGAAGCGTTCGAAAAAAGCCGCGGTGTCTTCAACACCCGAGCCAACCCCGGTGTCTTCTACACCCGCCCCCGCGCCGCTCATGTCACTCGAAGTGACCGCGTCTCCGTTGGTCCCATCGAAGCCAGCGACGCGCTGCGCTCCCGTCCCGCCGAAACCTCAGCTCCCTCCGCCCGTCTTCTTGCGGGAAAAAGCGCGCTGGACCGCGGTTTCTAACTTGTGCAAAGAGCACAAAATTCATTACTTAAAAGCCGCCAACGCTGGCGATACAATTAAAATTCAAGTCGCGACCGTCGACGACTTCCGCGCGTTCACCAGGTTACTTTCCTTAAAACAAATCGCGTATCACACCTACGCCCTCCCGGAGGAGCGTAAGATCCGCGCAGTACTACGGGGCGTCCCGTTCGAGCTCGCGAATGAAGAAATCCTCGAGGACCTTAAGTCCCAGGGTTTCCCGGCCGAAGCAGTGCACAAGATGCACTCTAACCGCGGTAGGCGCTTTCCGTTAGCTTTAGTTATCTTGTCGAAAACTTCCAACTCGAGGGAGATCTTTAGAGAGGCTCGCACAATTTGCGGACTCTCAAATATCTCCGTCGAGCGTCCCAACCCCCGCGGTCACCCTGGGCAGTGCCACCGCTGCCAGCTCTACGGCCACGCAGCGGCTAACTGCTCAGCTCCCCCCAGGTGCGTTAAGTGCCTGGATCCACATTTTACGAAGGAGTGCACTCGCACTCCCGAATCCACTTCCCCCCCTGCCTGTGTGCTGTGCGGCCAGTCCGGTCACACAGCTAACTACAGGGGTTGCCCGCGCGCTCCGCGCTCCACCGCCAAGAGGGTCGCGCCTAAACCGGCGCCGCCGCTCACTCCCGCTAACTTCCCGCCGCTGCGCAACCGGGGTCCCCCGGAAGCAAAGCCCGTTCAGCCGACGCCTACTCCGGCTCTGTCTTGGAGGCAGCGTCCGGCTGTCCCGCCTGCACTTTCCCGACCCATCCCAGCTCCCGTAGCTTCAGTAGGGCCGCGTCCTGCTTTGTCATTTTTACCTCAGTCGTCGCTGGCTGAGGACATGAAGACCGTGATCGACGTCATTCAAAACGTCGACATTACGGAAATTTCTGATCTCGCACGCAAACTGCGAGCCGCCCGCTCTCCTCAAGAGCGTTTATTCGCGTTAGCCGAGCACCACTCGCTCCTAAGTTCGTTGTAAATTTATTTTTATTTTTTGTTTATTTTTGTATAAAATCGTAAATAAGTAAATTATAACGTCTAGACCCGCGAATCCCGCGTCTAGTCGTACTAAACTCAAGGGCTTATCCCTAGTATCTTTTAACGCTCGTAGCCTTAACACCAACCTTCCCGAGATTAAACTGTTCCTTCAGAACAATGAACCTGACTTATTCCTTCTCCAGGAGACATGGCTTACTCCAAACCGCTCCAGGGGATTTGCTATACCATGGTACGCGTTTATTCGTAACGATAGGCCCAACTCCGACGGTTTCGGCGGCACCGCTATATATTACAAAAGAGGCTTCCACTGCTGTCCTCTCCCTACCCCTCCTCTCCTCAACATGGAAGCCACTGTGTGTGGATTGGCTATGACTGGTCATCCGACCATCATCATAGCTTCAATCTACATACCTAGTGGTACCAGACCAATCCGCAGCGACTTTGAGGCCATTCTCGCCCTCGGCCATTCAGTCATTATGTTCGGAGACTTTAACTCCAAACACACTGACTGGACGTGCCTATCGACTAACACCAGCGGTATCGCTCTCCTCACATCACTAACTCCCTTGACCTAGACGTCATATCCCCCATCACTCCCACTCACTATCCCAACAACCCGTCCTACTCTCCTGACATCCTCGACTTTGCAATTATCAAGCGAATCAATCTTGATCTAAGGTCCATCGAACCGCTCGATGACCTAGGCACCGACCATCGCCCCGTTTCCCTCGTGCTAGGACCGCCGAACGATAACGATTCATCTCCTAAGACCTTTACCAACTGGAAAGGTTTTAAAAATACGTTAGTTTCAGCCTTAGAGGCTCCGAACTCTCCACTCGCGATCTCTCCCGAACAATTAGATAGCCCGGATAAAATCGACTCATTAGTAAATTCTCTCACTGATGCTATCAACTCAGCCATCAGTGACAACGAAAAGGTTGCTAAGCAAGGCAAACCTACGCTTCCCTTAGCCGTTAGCAATCTTATTAAAGCTAAGAACGCGGCTCTCCGGAGAGCCAAGAAATATCCCACGCCCGCCTATAGAACAGCTGCGAATCAGCTTCAACGTAAAGTTAGGTCTTGCCTCGCGGAACTCCGAGACGCTCAGATGAACGATCTCATGGCGAATATCTCTCCGTCCCACCAAGCGTACTATAGCATGGCCCGAGCCTTACGCGTAGACACCGCCTCTCACGTTCCTCCTCTCACTCGTCCCGATGGCACTACTGCCTTTGAAGTCGAAGAGAAAGCCGAATGCTTCGCTGACAGCATTGCCGCACAATGCTCGCCCAGCACGCAACCTGCTGATCCCTCACACATCCAGGCGGTGGAGGACGAAGTCCTTCGCAGAGACTCTCACCCATCACCGCCGACCCTGTCACAGTCTCTAATGATGAAATCTTGCTTCTCATTAGAAATCAAAAGTCGAAAAAGGCTCCGGGTGCGGATGGAATTTCCAACCACGCACTTAAGCACCTACCTCAACAGATGCTTACCTTGTTAGCTATCATTTTCAATGCCTGCTTCGACCATAGCTACTTTCCAAAAGCTTGGAAAGAAGCGACAGTCATAGGCATTCCCAAGCCGGGCAAACCTCTGAACGTCCCGGCTAATCACAGACCCATCAGCCTCCTCAAGGCAATGTCTAAACTTCTCGAGAGAGTCATACTCTCTCGAATGCGGAACCATCTGTTTCCAACGGATGGCGATCCTCTCATTATTCCCCATCAGTTCGGCTTTCGCGCTAAACACTCCTGCCCTCAGCAAGTACACCGAATCGTCGAGTATATACTTGACGGTTTCTATCCGCGTCGTTATAAAACAGTCGCGGTTTTCTTTGACGTAGCCAAGGCTTTCGATAAAGTCTGGCACAGCGGTCTCGTTTATAAACTCTACAAGATAGGCTTACCGGATCGCCTAGTCAGGTTAATAGCGTCGTTTCTCAAAGACCGTACATTTCGATTTAAACACGAAGGCACGCTTTCTGCGCCTCGTCCCATAAAGGCTGGAGTCCCTCAAGGCTCAGTCCTCGCCCCTCTGCTGTACACCGTGTACACCAACGACATTCCCATCCCGCCGAAAGGCGTCGAACTCGCCCTCTTTGCTGACGACACCGCACTCTATACCAAAGGCCACAGTGTTCGGCACCTTGTAACCAGACTCCAAAAGGCCGTAAACGCCCTTGGTGTATGGTTTCAAAAATGGCGCATCGATGTGAACCCTGAAAAGAGTTCTGCGATGCGCTTCGACCACAAACGCCGTCGTCCCGATGGCGATCCCCACGTCCAAATGTTAGGCATTCCCATCATCTGGAAGCGCAGTACTAAATACTTAGGCGTCACATTAGATCCGACGCTTTCTTTCAAGCCACACGTCGAAAGAGTTTCGAAACTCGCTCGTCACTATTTAGGCCGCCTAAATGGCATGTTAGGTAGAAAAAGTAAAATGTCCTTCAGAAACAAACGTACACTCTACAAGGTCTGCGTTAGACCCGTTATGACGTATGCCTCGCCAATCTTTGCCCACGCCAAACCCTCCCTCCTGCACAAACTGCAGGTAGTTCAAAACCTCTTTTGCCGCCGGGCCACAAACGCACCGTGGTACGTGCGTAACGCGGACTTGCATAGAGATCTTGAACTGCCTACAGTACAACAACATCTCAAAACACTCTCTGAAGCGTTCTTCAAACGCTCCGAAACCCATCCCAATCCTCTAGTTCGTGATTCAGTCTCATATACTACTCCTGTGTTAGACTCTAAGTTCAAAGTCGCTAGGCCTAGGAATGCGCAAGCGTACTCATCCACCAGACTGTCCGCCGATCTCGAGGCCCTTCTGGCCGCAAATTCTAATTCTAACGTAAATTCTAATTCTAACGTAAATCCTAATTCTAACGTAAATGCGAATTAATTCAATTTTATTTTGCAATTTTTTAATTTTTGTTTTAATTATTGATTTTCATTTTGAGCACCTTCAGTGCTATGTATTCACCTTCAGTGCCTTGAGCACCTTCAGTGCTATGTAATCCAGCGGGTGACCCCTTCTGGGCCCCGCTAGCGCGGCCTCTTTCGCCAATTGGCCGTCGCTCAGATGAAGGCTGAGTGGCAAAAATGCACGAGCCGACAGGGGGTTTTTAGTGAGTATGGTCCTGGTAGGCGTCGGGACGAGTCCCACATAACTTTGGAATCGCGCCAGAATATGCGTCAGGGCATTTGTATCCTCCTGCGCTTCCCGCGGAGGGGAACAAAAAAAATTTGGAAGACGACGCAGTCTCGGTCTGCGTGCGTTCTCGAGCGCACGTCGATCGCAGACGCCTTCCCGCTCTATTAGCCCCCGCGCTAATTGAGCACCCAAATTTTACTGGTTGTTGTCGTTATATATAATTTCATAGTTGTGTACCGTAATCAGTTTCTAACGCCGTTTTCACGGCGGACAGTGGGTCGTTAACCGTACTTCTAATAAGTTTCTAACGCCGTTTTCACGGCGAACAGTGGCTTGTTAACCGTACTTCGTGGACCGTGAGCTTCGTCGACGGGAATTCGTCGTTCCAGGACTTCAAGTGCCGTGTTCGAGTAAGTTATCTGCGTCGTTCTCAACCGCCCTACTGCGTGTAGGGTGGTTTTAGGAAGTTAGTTATCGTTGTTAGGTTCATATATTGTCCCTCCCCAACCCCTCCGCAATGGCTTCTCTAAGCTCTGATGAGTTTATGAGGAAGTTACTTGATAGTACCGGTGCTGAAGGCATGTCTATAAATGCTGATAAGTATCGTTTCTTGGACTCTCTCATCCCGCATATCATGGCGTTAATTCCCTCAATGGCCCCTCAGGCCACCCCAGTCCCCCAGACCCCTCAGGTCTTAAGCCCTCCCGCGTCCCCTTCCTCCAGTGACATGGAGTGCGAAGTTGACGCCCCTCCGCGCCGCAAGCGCGCACCCGCGACCGAGTCATCCTCGGATGCCACCCCAACTGGCCCTGATGAGCCTCCCTCTTTCACCCTTGTTAAGAAGCGCTCTAAGAAGCGCTCGAAACAAGACCCGGCGCTCTCGGCGCCCGTCCCTACACCCCCTGCGGCGTCTTCAACGTCAACTGCCCCGGTATCTTCAACACCCGCTCCGGCCCCAACTTCTGTCAAGGCCAAGGTCCCGCCACCCGTTTTCCTTCGGGAAAAGGGTAAATGGACTGAGGTCTCGACATTGTGCAATGAGCACAAAATCCATTACATCCGAGCAGCCAACTCGGGTGAATCTATTAAAATCTTAGTCTCGCCGATAGACGACTTTCGTGCTTTAACAAAGCTCCTCACCGATAAGCAATATGCTTATCATACTTATGCTCTGTCAGAAGAGCGTCAGATCAGAGCGGTACTCAGGGGAGTCCCGTTCGAATTATCGAACGAGGCTATCCTGGAGGATCTGCAGTCCCAAGGCTTCCCGGCACTCGCGGTGCATAAAATGCACAGCAAGTACGGGAGGCAACACCCTCTCGCTTTGGTGGTTCTCGCCAACGTCCCCAAGTCCAGGGAGATCCTCAAAGGGGTTAGCACTATATGCGGCCTCTCTGGGATCTCGATCGAGGCGCCTCATCGCCGCGGTCATCCCGGCCAGTGCCATCGGTGCCAGTTGTACGGGCACGCGGCGGCCAACTGCCGCGCACCGCCCAGGTGCGTCAAGTGCCTGGTCCCGCACTTCACTAAGGAGTGCAATCGCACTCCTGAAACTCCCTCTCCTCCCGATTGCGTGCTTTGTGGCCAGTCCGGCCACACCGCAAATTACAGGGGCTGCCCTCGTGCACCCCGTTGTATGCGCTCCAATTCCAAGAGGGCGGCACCCAAACAGGCGCCGCGCCTTTCTCAAGAAAACTTTCCACCGCTGCGTAGCCGGGTTCCTCCGGCTGCAAAGCCTACACAGTCCAGGCCTGCCCCAGAAAACTGGAGGCAGCGCCCCGCATCGAATCCCATCCCGGCTCCTCGCCCATACAAACCCACTCCTCAATCCTCCGTAGCAGACGATATGCGTATCGTCTGCGACGCTATGAAAAATGTCGATGTTAGTGAAATCGCAGTCTTAGCCCGTAAACTTAGGGCTTCACGTACTCCGACAGAGCGTTTGCTAGCTCTGGCGGAGCATAGTTCCCTTCTCAATTCATTATAGGTTCATTTAAATGAATTGATCCCTAAATCATGTTTCGGCCGACCTCTGCCCAGCCCCGGCTTCACCGGAGGCTGCCCAGAACGGCCACCCACTCATGTCCCTTTGAGCACCTTCAGTGCAACTTTCACTACAGGCGGAAGACCCGATAGCGGGTCTCCGCCAGCGCGCCCAACTTCCCGACGGGTGTCGCTTCCGATGAAGGCTAACGGTAATAACTACAGCCAACAGGTGGTTTTTAGTGGGTAGGTGCCATTCTGGTGAGTCCCACATAACCCCCCACAGAAGAATTTACCTGCGGGCGGTATGCATGACGCATCTTCCACCTCCCTCCCGCGAGGGTGCCTCGGCAGCAAAAAAAAATAAATAAAAAGAATTTGGAAGTCAGTTCGGTGCCTGCAGCGAAGAAAACAACAACTAACAAGAAGAAAGAAAAAGTCTAACAAGAAGAAAGAAAAAGTCTAATAAGAAAAGTTCAGAAGCTTCCAGCTAGAAGAAAGAAAGTGCTGTTCGGTGAATCCGGAGGCCAGTGAAGACCCAAGAAGACGCAAGCGCTGTTCGGTGTATCCGGAGGCCAGTGAAGAGATCTGAAGAAAGAAACTGAACTACAGGAACGATTGCGGTTCATAGGCTTGTTTAAACTTAAGGTTTATTTGGTATCCGCAATAAACGTTCATACTTTGAAGAAGTGTTGTTTTCACTGCGCTCCAACCTGCACTCGATCAAGTCGGGTGTCACTCCGTGGTTCGTCAGGTCGTGGTGTCTTCGGAGCTTCGAAGGGTACACACTACGGCAGCATCTTCTCCAGCCGGCGCAAAACCCCGCAACAGTTTTTCCTGGTCCTTCGAGCCGAGATCCTGGATCAAGAAGATGCCAACCACACGGTCGACTGGAAGAACGAAGCCCACCACCGCCACGGAGTCTTCGAGGGACTGGAGCGCAGCAACGCCGACAGAGACGACAGACACGATGGGGTCGTCTACGGGGTCGACGTTGACACCAGGGGCACCAACTCACCCCGCCGGAGGAGCGCCTGAAGCACGCCACGCCGAAGGTTGCACCGTACCGCCAGCAATGGATGGGGATGCGTCGAGGGGCGCTGCGGACGAAGAGGCACGGTTCGTGGTACCAGCGCCCGTGGAACCCGGGAGGGTTGGTTCCACCACCAGGTCGAGGGCTTCCAGAAGAAGGGAACCCGAATTGAAAATGGAGATAGCCCAGAGGAAGCTGGATCTCGCCGAGGCCGAACTGGAGCTCGTGCGGGTCGAGTCCGGCAGCGAAGAGGACTTCGCAGACGAGGAGCGGCAGCACCACGTGGAGGAGTGGCTACATAAGACTGAGAGGAGAGCGAGGGTAATGCCACCCTTGGTGCCGCCGTCGCGACCACCGTCACCACCACCACCACCGCGGCTACCACAGCCGCCGCCTGCATCTGGGAAGATCGACATCCAGGAGTTGGCTGAAGCATTGGGGAAGCTACCTAGAGGCCGGTCGGAAGCTGTACACGTCGAGCTTCCCAACTTCGACGGCGCCGCAGAAGAATGGCTGGCGTTCAAGAGGACGTTCGAAGACACGGCACCCAGCTTCAGTCACGTGCAGAACCTGGCCAGATTACGGAAGGCGCTGCAAGGCAGGGCGCGAGAGGCAGTGAAGAGCCTCTTGTTTACGGCGGAGCATCCCAACGAAGTCATGAGGGGGCTACAATTGAGGTTCGGAAGACCCGAAGCTCTGGCAACTGCGGAGCTGGAGAAGCTGGAGAACCTGCCACAGGTCACAGAGGATCCGAACGACGTGAGCACGTTCTACAGCCACGTGAGGAACGCCGTGGCCACGATCAAGGCAATGGGGGCAAGCAAGTACTTAGATGCCCTTAGAACCACGAGGGCCCTCATTGCGAAGATGCCGACTACGATGAAACACAAGTGGATCGCATACAAAAGGGCGAATCCTGACGAAGAACTTCGGGACCTGGAAGTCATGAACGCATTCCTGGAGGCTGAAAGCGAATGGTACGCGGAAATAGCCAACCCTGAAGTATCCTGGCAGAAAGAAGACCGTCAGCGATCTGCACCACCGAAGACATTTTAGGAGCTTGGAGGTAGTTGGAGGCGAAAAGAGAGACGGTTCGATAACGAATGATCTTTATTATTTTTTTTTTTTTTTTTTTTTTTGTTCCCCTCCGCGGGAAGGGCAGGAGGATAAAAATGCCCTGACGCATACTCTGGCGCGATTCCAAAGTTATGTGGGACTCGTCCCGACGCCTACCAGGACCATACCCACTAAAAACCCCCTGTCGGCTCGTGCATTTTTGCCACTCAGCCTTCATCGGAGCGACGGCCAATTGGAGAAAGAGGCCGCGCTAGCGGGGCCCAGAAGGGGTCACCCGCTGGGATTACATAGCACTGAAGGTGCTCAAAAATTAAAAGTAAAATAAAAACATTAAAAATGAAAAGTAAATAATGAAAACTTTAAAAATTGAAAAATTAAATATGCATTAATTCGGATTTACGTTAGAATTAGAATTTACGTTAGAATTAGAATTTGCGGCCAGAAGGGCCTCGAGATCGCGTGACAGTCTGGTGGATGAGTACGTTTGCGCATTTCTAGGCCTAGCGACTTTGAACTTCGAGTCTAACACAGGAGCAGCATATGAGACAGAATCACGAACTAGAGGATTGGGATGGGTTTCGGAGCGTTTGAAGAACGCTTCAGAGAGTGTTTTGAGATATTGTTGTACTGTAGGCAGTTCAAGATCTCTATGCAAGTCCGCGTTACGCACGTACCACGGTGCGCCTGTGGCCCGGCGGCAAAAGAGGTTTTGAACTACCTGCAGTTTGTGCAGGAGGGAGGGTTTGGCGTGGGCAAAGATTGGCGAGGCATACGTCATGACGGGTCTAACGCAGACCTTGTAAAGTGTACGTTTGTTTCTGAAGGACATTTTACTTTTTCTACCTAACATGCTATTTAGGCGGACTAAATAGTGACGAGCGAGTTCCGAAACTCTTTCAACGTGTGGCTTGAAAGAAAGCGTCGGATCTAATGTGACGCCTAAGTATTTAGTACTGCGCTTCCAGGGGATGGGAATGCCTAACATTCGAACGTGGGGATCGCCATCGGGACGACGGCGTTTGTGGTCGAAGCGCATCGCAGAACTCTTTTCAGGGTTCACATCGATGCGCCATTCTTGAAACCATGCACCAAGGGCGTTTACGGCCTTTTGGAGTCTGGTTACAAGGCGCCGAACACCGTAACCTTTGGTATAGAGTGCGGTGTCGTCAGCGAAGAGGGCGAGTTCGACGCCTTTCGGCGGGATGGGAATGTCGTTGGTGTACACGGTGTACAGCAGAGGGGCGAGGACTGAGCCTTGAGGGACTCCAGCCTTTATGGGACGAGGTGCAGAAAGCGTGCCTTCGTGTTTAAATCGAAACGTACGGTCTTTGAGAAACGACGCTATTATCCTGACTAGGCGATCCGGTAAGCCTATCTTGTAGAGTTTATAAACGAGACCGCTGTGCCAGACTTTGTCGAAAGCCTTGGCTACGTCAAAGAAAACCGCGACTGTTTTATAACGACGTGGATAGAAACCGTCAAGTATATACTCGACGATTCGGTGGACTTGCTGAGGGCAGGAGTGTTTAGCGCGAAAGCCGAACTGATGGGGAATAATGAGAGGATCGCCATCCGTTGGAAACAGATGGTTCCGCATTCGAAAAAGTATGACTCTCTCGAGAAGTTTAGACATTGCCTTGAGGAGGCTGATGGGTCTGTGATTAGCCGGGACGTTCAGAGGTTTGCCCGGCTTGGGAATGCCTATGACTGTCGCTTCTTTCCAAGCTTTAGGAAAGTAGCTATGGTCGAAGCAGGCATTGAAAATGATAGCTAACAAGGTAAGCATCTGTTGCGGTAGGTGCTTAAGTGCGTGGTTGGAAATTCCATCCGCACCCGGAGCCTTTTTGGACTTTTGATTTCTAATGAGAAGCAAGATTTCGTCATTAGAGACTGTGACAGGGTCGGCGGTGATGGGGAGAGAGTTTCTGCGAAGGACTTCGTCCTCCACCGCTTTGATGTGAGTGGGATTCGCAGGTTGCGTGCTGGGCGAGCATTGTGCGGCAATGCTGTCGGCGAAGCATTCGGCTTTCTCTTCGACTTCGAAGGCAGTAGTGCCATCGGGACGAGTGAGAGGAGGAACGTGAGAGACGGTGTCTACGCGTAAGGCTCGGGCCATGCTATAGTACGCTTGGTGGGACGGAGAGATATTCGCCATGAGATCGTTCATCTGAGCGTCTCGGAGTTCCGCGAGGCAAGACCTAACTTTACGTTGAAGCTGATTCGCAGCTGTTCTATAGGCGGGCGTGGGATATTTCTTGGCTCTCCGGAGAGCCGCGTTTTTAGCTTTAATAAGATTGCTAACGGCTAAGGGAAGCGTGGGTTTGCCTTGCTTAGCAACCTTTTCGTTGTCACTGATGGCTGAGTTGATAGCATCAGTGAGAGAATTTACTAATGAATCGATTTTATCCGGGCTATCTAATTGCTCGGGAGAGATCGCGAGTGGAGAGTTCGGAGCCTCTAAGGCTGAAACTAACGTATTTTTAAAACCTTTCCAATTGGTAAAGGTCTTAGGAGATGAGACGTTATCGTTCGGCGGTCCTAGCACGAGGGAAACGGGGCGATGGTCGGAGCCTAGGTCATCGAGCGGTTCGATAGACCTTAGGTCAAGATTGATTCGCTTGATAATTGCAAAGTCGAGGATGTCAGGAGAGTAGGACGGGTTGTTGGGATAGTGAGTGGGAGTGACGGGGGATATGACATCTAGGTCAAGGGAGTTAGTGATGTCGAGGAGAGCGATACCGCTGGTGTTAGTCGATAGGCACGTCCAGTCAGTATGTTTGGAGTTAAAGTCTCCGAACATAATGACTGAATGGCCGAGGGCGAGAATGGCCTCAAAGTCGCTGCGGATTGGTCTGGTACCACTAGGTATGTAGATTGAAGCTATGATGATGGTCGGATGACCAGTCATAGCCAATCTACACACAGTGGCTTCCATGTTGAGGAGAGGAGGAGTAGGGAGAGGACAGCAGTGGAAGTCTCTTTTGAAATATATAGCGGTGCCGCCGTAACCGTCGGAGTTGGGCCTATCGTTACGAATAAACGCGTACTTCGGTATAGCGAATCCCCTGGAGCGGTTTGGAGTAAGCCATGTCTCCTGGAGAAGGAATAAGTCAGGTTCTTTGTTCTGAAGGAACAGTTTAATCTCGGGAAGGTTGGTATTAAGGCTACGAGCGTTAAAAGATACTAGGGATAAGCCCTTGGGTTTAATACGACTGGACGCGGGATTCGCGGGTCTAGACATTATAATTTACTTATTTACGATTTTATACAAAAATAAAAAGAATGAAAATAAATTTACAACGAACTTAGGAGCGAGTGATGCTCCGCTAACGCGAATAAACGCTCTTGAGGAGAGCGGGCGGCTCGCAGTTTGCGTGCGAGTACGGAAATTTCGTTAATATCGACGTTCTGAATGACGTCGAATACGGTCTTCATATCCTCAGCCAACGACGACTGAGGTACGGATAACGGAGCGGGACGCGGCCCTACGGAAGCTACGGGAGCTGGGATGGGTCGGGAAGGTGAAGGCGGAACGGCCGGACGCTGCCTCCAAGACAGAGCCGGAGTAGGCGTCGGCTGAACGGGCTTTGCTTCCGGGGGACCCCGGTTGCGCAGCGGCGGGAAGTTAGCGGAGGTGAGCGGCGGCGCCGGTTTAGGCGCGACCCTCTTGACGGTGGAGCGCGGAGCGCGCGGGCAACCCCTGTAGTTTGCTGTGTGGCCGGACTGGCCGCACAGCACACAGGCAGGGGGGGAAGTGGATTCAGGAGTGCGAGTGCACTCCTTAGTGAAGTGGGGATCCAGGCACTTAACGCACCTGGGGGGAGCTGAACAGTTAGCCGCTGCGTGGCCATATAGCTGGCAGCGGTGGCACTGCCCAGGGTGACCGCGGGGGTTGGGACGCTCGACGGAGATGTTCGAGAGTCCGCAAATTGTGCGAGCCTCTCTGAAAATCTCCTTCGAGTCGGGAGTATTGGACAGGATTACTAGTGCTAACGGAAAACGCCTACCGCGGTTGGAGTGCATCTTGTGCACTGCTGTGACCGGGAAACCCTGAGACTTAAGGTCATCGAAGATGTCTTCGTTGCTGAGTTCGAACGGGACGCCCCGTAGTACTGCGCGGATCTTACGCTCCTCCGGGAGGGCGTAGGTGTGAAATGCGATTTGATTTACCGAGAGTAGCCTAGTGAAAGACCGGAAGTCGTCGACGGTCGCTAATTGGATTTTGATTGTATCGCCAGCGTTGGCGGCTTTTAAGTAATTGATTTTGTGCACTTTGCACAAGTTGGAAACCGCGGTCCAGCGCGCTTTTTCACGCAGGAATACGGGCGGAGGGAGCTGAGGCTTCGGCGGGACGGGAGCGCAGCGCGTCGCTGGCTTCGATGTGACCGACGGAGACGCGGTTACTACGAGCGATTTTAACGGCGCGGGGGCTGGTGTTGAAGACACCGGGGAGGGCTCGGGTATTGAAGATACCGAAGCTTTCTTAGAGCGCTTCTTGGAGCGCTTGGCGACGAGTTGAAACGCGGGCTCAGGAGAGCCGGTTAGGGTGACGGCATCTGACGACGTATCAGACGCGGGTTCGGAGTCGCTCCCGGGAGCGGTACGCTTACGACGCGACGCGTGAGAGGATGCGACCGATTCGCAGTCCATCTCGGACGAGGCGGGAGACGCGGGAGAGCTAAAGACCTGAGGGGTCTGGACGTCGGAGGCCTGAGGGGCCGGGGTTGAGGCCTGAGGGGCCGGGGACGCGATAGATGCCTGTAAGGCCTGCGTTAGTATGTCATCGGGTATGCTGACGCCGGACGCAGCGAGCACCTGGGCGAATGACCTAAGAGCGTTAACAAGGTCCATTGGAGGACTTGGGATAATATGAAATATATAAATATATAATGTATGCCTAGGTTCCCTAGCAAACCTAGCGCCTATTTGTATAACAAATGCCTAGAATTCCTAAATAAAAATCTAGCGAACCCTAGCGGCAAACCTCCCTACCAGCGGTAGGGGGGCTGGGGAGAATAAATTAAAACTAACAATAGTGCGCCGAAGGCCGCTACCTAGAAACCTAAAAAAGGGTGCGCAGGTAAAGAGTTGACCGCGTTAGGGTCAACCTTTACCGACAGAAAGGACAAATACACACGAAAACACACAAATATGATAGAAATAAATATGAAAATAGGAGAAAAATAAATAAAATAGAGAAGAGAAATAAATAAAAATAAAAAGGACTGGTTCAGTACAAATTCGTTGTCACCGTTAAGTATCCTTTGCACTGAAACCAGACTACTTACGCCGGGCACAACACTGCACTCAGCACAAGCACAACACAACTTAGCACAGCACTTTGAAGACTAAGAGGCTTAGTCGCAAAGAAAAAACGCACTTCGAAAGCACTCAGACGGAGTAAAAAGACTCAGGAAACCGTAGCACGGAGCCAACACGCTAGACTGTGACGTCAGTAAACTGAGCGCCGCGGAATGGCGGGAAGGGACCGATCAACGGAGAGCTGGGTCTTGCACGTCCGAACCGCGTGGCGATCGGAGCGAGAATCGATCTTTATTAGTTTTTTTTTTTTTTTTTTTTTTTTTGCTGCCGAGGCACCCTCGCGGGAGGGAGGTGGAAGATGCGTCATGCATACCCGCCCGCAGGTAAATTCCTCTGCGGGGGGGTTATGTGGGACTCACCAGAATGGCACCTACCCACTAAAAACCACCTGTTGGCTGTAGTAAGCGTATACTATTAGCCTTCATCGGAAGCGACACCCGTCGGGAAGTTGGGGGCGCTGGCGGAGACCCGCTAGCGGGTCTTCCGCCTGTAGTGAAAGTTGCACTGAAGGTGCTCAAAGGGACATGAGTTGGTGGCCGTTCGGGGCAGCCTCCGGTGAAGCCGGGGCTGCGCGGAAGTCGGCCGAAGCATAATTTAGGGATCAATTCATTTAAATGAACCTATAATGAATTGAGAAGGGAACTATGTTCCGCCAGAGCAAGCAAACGCTCTGTCGGAGTACGTGAAGCCCTAAGTTTACGGGCTAAGACTGCAATCTCCCTAACATCGACACTTTTGATAGCGTCGCAGACGATACGCATATCGTCTGCTACGGAGGGTTGAGGAGTGATATTGGATGGGCGAGGAGCCAGGATGGGATTCGCTAGTGCAGCGGGGCGGTGCCTCCAGTTCTCTGGAGCAGGCTTGGGCTGGGTAGGCTTTGCAGCCGGAGGAACCCGGCTACGCAGCGGCGGAAAGTTTTCCTGAGAAAGGGGCGGGGCCTGTTTGGGTGCCGCCCTCTTAGAATTAGTACGCATACAACGGGGTGCACGGGGGCAGCCCCTGTAGTTTGCGGTGTGGCCGGACTGGCCACAAAGCACGCAATCGGGAGGAGAGGGAGTTTCAGGAGTGCGATTGCACTCTTTAGTGTAATGAGGGACCAGGCACTTGACGCACCTGGGCGGTGCGCGGCAGTTGGCCGCCGCGTGCCCGTACAACTGGCACCGGTGGCACTGGCCGGGGTGACCGCGTCTGTGAGGCATCTCAACTTTGATGCCAGAGAGGCCGCATATGATGCTGACCTCTTTGAAGATCGTCCTTGACTTGGGGACGTTGGCGAGAACCGCCAGAGCGAGAGGGTGTTGCCTCCCGTACTTGCTGTGCATTTTATGCACCGCGAGTGCCGGGAAGCCTTGGGATTGCAGGTCCTCCAGGATAGCCTCGTTCGATAATTCGAACGGGACTCCCCTGAGTACCGCTCTGATCTTACGCTCTTCTGACAGAGCGTAAGTGTGATAAGCATATTGCTTATCGGTGAGGAGCTTAGTCAAAGCTCGGAATTCGTCTATCGACGAGACAGTGATTTTAACAGATTCACCCGAGTTGGTCGCTCGGGTGTAGAGGATCTTGTGCTCTTTGCACAAAGTCGAGACCTCGGACCATTTACCCTTTTCCCGAAGGAACACGGGTGGTGGGACCTTGGCCTTGGCAGAAGAGGCCGGGGCGGGTGTTGTGTGCACCGGGATAGCTGGCGTTGAAGTCGCCGCGGTGGGTGTTGAAGACACCGGGACGGGCGTTGAGGACGCCGGGGCTTGTTTTGGGCGCTTCTTAGAGCGCTTCTTAACTAGGGTGAAGGAGGGTGGCTCAGGGCCAGAAGGGGTGGCGTCCGAGGACGACTCGGTCGCGGGTGCGCGCTTGCGGCGCGGAGGGGCGTCTACTTCACACTCCATGTCACTGGAGGAAGGGGACGCGGGAGGGCCTAAGACCAGAGTAGTCTGAGTGGCGGATGTAGCCTGAGGGGCCTGGGGAAGTGCGGTGGCCTGAGGGGCCAGTGTAGGCAATAACGCCATGAAATGAGGGATGAATTTGTCTAGGTCACGAGCCATTCCAGGGGGCACGTACATGCCCTCTTCATGGAGACCATCTAATAACTTTGTCCTAATCTCGTCAAAGCTTAGGGAAGCCATAGCGAGGGGGTTGGGGAGGGACAACAATATATAAATATATATACTATGAACCTAACAACGATGACTAACTTCCTAAAAACCACCCTACACGCAGTAGGGCGGTTGGAAAACGACGCGGATAACTTACTCGAACACGAAGACTCGAAGTTCTGGAACGCAGATCTTGCCGGAGCGGCGACGGCGACGCAGTCGGCGACGTCGGGCAGCAGGCGGAACGAAGATTAGTCGTGAAAACGACTTTTCTATGAAATTTAGGAAATACGGTACGAAGCCTGGGTCGTGAAAACGACCCCTGAAATTTGGGGTGCTCAACTAGTGCGGGGACTAGAGAGCGGAAAAAGCGTCTGCGATCCACGTGCGAACGAATCCGCACGCAAACCGAGACTGTCTTTATTAGTTTTTTTTTTTTTTTTTTTTTTTGTTCCCCTCCGCGGGAAGGGCAGGAGGATAAAAATGCTCTGACGCATACTCCGGCGCGATTCCGAAGTTATGTGGGACTCGTCCCGACGCCTACCAGAACCATACCCACTAAAAACCCCCTGTCGGCTCGTGCATTTTTGCCACTCAGCCTTCATCGGAGCGACGGCCAATTGGAGAAAGAGGCCGCGCTAGCGGGGCCCTTAAGGGGTCACCCGCTGGGATTTACATAGCACTGAAGGTGCTCAAAAATTAAAAGTAAAATAAAACATTAAAAATGAAAAGTAAATAATGAAAACATTAAAAATTGAAAATTTAAATTTGCATTAATTAAAATTAGAATTTACGTTAGAATTAGAATTTACGTTAGAATTAGAATTTGCGGCCAGAAGGGCCTCGAGATCGCGTGACAGTCTGGTGGATGAGTACGTTTGCGCATTTCTAGGCCTAGCGACTTTGAACTTCGAGTCTAACACAGGAGCAGCATATGAGACAGAATCACGAACTAGAGGATTGGGATGGGTTTCGGAGCGATTGAAGAACGCTTCAGAGAGTGTTTTGAGATATTGTTGTACTGTAGGCAGTTCAAGATCTCTATGCAAGTCCGCGTTACGCACGTACCACGGTGCGCCTGTGGCCCGGCGGCAAAAGAGGTTTTGAACTACCTGCAGTTTGTGCAGGAGGGAGGGTTTGGCGTGGGCAAAGATTGGCGAGGCATACGTCATGACGGGTCTAACGCAGACCTTGTAAAGTGTACGTTTGTTTCTGAAGGACATTTTACTTTTTCTACCTAACATGCTATTTAGGCGGACTAAATAGTGACGAGCGAGTTTCGAAACTCTTTCAACGTGTGGCTTGAAAGAAAGCGTCGGATCTAATGTGACGCCTAAGTATTTAGTACTGCGCTTCCAGGGGATGGGAATGCCTAACATTCGAACGTGGGGATCGCCATCGGGACGACGGCGTTTGTGGTCGAAGCGCATCGCAGAACTCTTTTCAGGGTTCACATCGATGCGCCATTCTTGAAACCATGCACCAAGGGCGTTTACGGCCTTTTGGAGTCTGGTTACAAGGCGCCGAACACCGTGGCCTTTGGTATAGAGTGCGGTGTCGTCAGCGAAGAGGGCGAGTTCGACGCCTTTCGGCGGGATGGGAATGTCGTTGGTGTACACGGTGTACAGCAGAGGGGCGAGGACTGAGCCTTGAGGGACTCCAGCCTTTATGGGACGAGGTGCAGAAAGCGTGCCTTCGTGTTTAAATCGAAACGTACGGTCTTTGAGAAACGACGCTATTAACCTGACTAGGCGATCCGGTAAGCCTATCTTGTAGAGTTTGTAAACGAGACCGCTGTGCCAGACTTTATCGAAAGCCTTGGCTACGTCAAAGAAAACCGCTACTGTTTTATAACGACGCGGATAGAAACCGTCAAGTATATACTCGACGATTCGGTGGACTTGCTGAGGGCAGGAGTGTTTAGCGCGAAAGCCGAACTGATGGGGAATAATGAGAGGATCGCCATCCGTTGGAAACAGATGGTTCCGCATTCGAGAGAGTATGACTCTCTCGAGAAGTTTAGACATTGCCTTGAGGAGGCTGATGGGTCTGTGATTAGCCGGGACGTTCAGAGGTTTGCCCGGCTTGGGAATGCCTATGACTGTCGCTTCTTTCCAAGCTTTTGGAAAGTAGCTATGGTCGAAGCAGGCATTGAAAATGATAGCTAACAAGGTAAGCATCTGTTGAGGTAGGTGCTTAAGTGCGTGGTTGGAAATTCCATCCGCACCCGGAGCCTTTTTGGACTTTTGATTTCTAATGAGAAGCAAGATTTCGTCATTAGAGACTGTGACAGGGTCTGCGGTGATGGGGAGAGAGTCTCTGCGAAGGACTTCGTCCTCCACCGCCTGGATGTGCGAGGGATCAGCAGGTTGCGTGCTGGGCGAGCATTGTGCGGCAATGCTGTCGGCGAAGCATTCGGCTTTCTCTTCGACTTCGAAGGCAGTAGTGCCATCGGGACGAGTGAGAGGAGGAACGTGAGAGACGGTGTCTACGCGTAAGGCTCGGGCCATGCTATAGTACGCTTGGTGGGACGGAGAGATATTCGCCATGAGATCGTTCATCTGAGCGTCTCGGAGTTCCGCGAGGCAGGACTTAACTTTACGTTGAAGCTGATTCGCAGCTGTTCTATAGGCGGGCGTGGGATATTTCTTGGCTCTCCGGAGAGCCGCGTTTTTAGCTTTAATAAGATTGCTAACGGCTAAGGGAAGCGTGGGTTTGCCTTGCTTAGCAACCTTTTCGTTGTCACTGATGGCTGAGTTGATAGCATCAGTGAGAGAATTTACTAATGAATCGATTTTATCCGGGCTATCTAATTGCTCGGGAGAGATCGCGAGTGGAGAGTTCGGAGCCTCTAAGGCTGAAACTAACGTATTTTTAAAACCTTTCCAATTGGTAAAGGTCTTAGGAGATGAGACGTTATCGTTCGGCGGTCCTAGCACGAGGGAAACGGGGCGATGGTCGGAGCCTAGGTCATCGAGCGGTTCGATAGACCTTAGGTCAAGATTGATACGCTTGATAATTGCAAAGTCGAGGATGTCAGGAGAGTAGGACGGGTTGTTGGGATAGTGAGTGGGAGTGACGGGGGATATGACATCTAGGTCAAGGGAGTTAGTGATGTCGAGGAGAGCGATACCGCTGGTGTTAGTCGATAGGCACGTCCAGTCAGTATGTTTGGAGTTAAAGTCTCCGAACATAATGACTGAATGGCCGAGGGCGAGAATGGCCTCAAAGTCGCTGCGGATTGGTCTGGTACCACTAGGTATGTAGATTGAAGCTATGATGATGGTCGGATGACCAGTCATAGCCAATCTACACACAGTGGCTTCCATGTTGAGGAGAGGAGGGGTAGGGAGAGGACAGCAGTGGAAGCCTCTTTTGTAATATATAGCGGTGCCGCCGAAACCGTCAGAGTTGGGCCTATCGTTACGAATAAACGCGTACTTAGGTATAGCGAATCCCCTGGAGCGGTTTGGAGTAAGCCATGTCTCCTGGAGAAGGAATAAGTCAGGTTCTTTGTTCTGAAGGAACAGTTTAATCTCGGGAAGGTTGGTATTAAGGCTACGAGCGTTAAAAGATACTAGGGATAAGCCCTTGGGTTTAATACGACTGGACGCGGGATTCGCGGGTCTAGACATTATAATTTATTATTTACGAATTTATAAATTATAAAAGAATTTACAACGAACTTAGGAGCGAGTGATGCTCGGCTAAAGCAAATAAACGCTCTTGAGGAGAGCGGGCGGCTCGCAGTTTGCGTGCGAGCACGGAAATTTCGTTAATATCGACGTTTTGAATAACGTCGAATACGGTCTTCATGTCCTCAGCCAACGACGACTGAGGTGCGGAAGACGGAGAAGGACGCGACCCTACGGGAGCTACGGGAGCTGGGATAGGTCGGGAAGGTGCAGGCGGAACGGCCGGACGCTGCCTCCAAGACAGAGCCGGAGTAGGTGTCGGCTGAACGGGCTTTGCTTCCGGGGGACCCCGGTTGCGCAGCGGCGGGAAGTTGGCAGGAGTGAGCGGCGGCGCCGGTTTAGGCGCGACCCTCTTGGTGGTGGAGCGCGGAGCGCGCGGGCAACCCCTGTAGTTAGCTGTGTGGCCGGACTGGCCGCACAGCACACAGGCAGGGGGGGAAGTGGATTCGGGAGTGCGAGTGCACTCCTTAGTGAAGTGAGGATCCAGGCACTTTACGCACCTGGGGGGAGCTGAACAGTTAGCCGCTGCGTGGCCATAGAGCTGGCAGCGGTGGCACTGCCCAGGGTGACCACGGGGGTTGGGACGCTCGACGGAGATATTTGAGAGTCCGCAAATTGTGCGAGCCTCTCTAAAGATCTCCCTCGAGTTGGGAGTATTCGACAGGATTACCAACGCTAAGGGAAAACGCCTACCGCGGTTTGAGTGCATCTTGTGCACTGCTGTGACCGGGAAACCCTGAGACTTAAGGTCATCGAGGATGTCTTCGTTGCTGAGTTCGAACGGGACGCCCCGTAGTACTGCGCGGATCTTACGCTCCTCCGGGAGGGCGTAGGTGTGATACGCGATTTTGTTTAAACTGAGTAACCTGGTAAACTCGCGGAAGTCGACGACGGTCGCTAATTGTATTTTGATTGTATCGCCAGCGTTGGCGGCTTTCAAGTAATTAATTTTGTGCACTTTGCACAAGTTGGAAACCGCGGTCCAGCGCGCTTTTTCACGCAGGAATACGGGCGGAGGGAGCTGAGGCTTCGGCGGGACGGGAGCGCAGCGCGTCGCTGGCTTCGATGTGACCGACGGAGACGCGGTTACTACGAGCGATTTTAACGGCGCTGGGGCTGGTGTTGAAGACACCGGGGAGGGCTCGGGTATTGAAGATACCGAAGCTTTCTTAGAGCGCTTCTTGGAGCGCTTGGCGACGAGTTGAAACGCGGGCTCAGGAGAGCCGGTTAGGGTGACGGTATCTGACGACGTGTCAGACGCGGGTTCGGAGTCGCTCCCGGGAGCGGTACGCTTACGACGCGACGCGTGAGAGGATGCGACCGATTCGCAGTCCATCTCGGACGAGGCGGGAGACGCGGGAGAGCTTAAGACCTGAGGGGTCTCGACGTTGGAGGCCTGAGGGGCCGGGGTTGAGGCCTGAGGGGCCGGGGACGCGATAGATGCCTGTAAGGCCTGCGTTAGTGCGTCAGCGGGTATGCTTACGCCGGACGCGGCGAGCGCCTGGGCGAACGAGTTAAGAATATTGACAAGGTCCATTGGAGGACTTGGAATTATAAATTGTAATATATAAATATATAATGTATGCCTATAATATATAACAAATGCCTAGGATTCCTAAATAAAAACCTAGCGAACCCTAGCGGCAAACCTCCCTACCAGCGGTAGGGGGGCTGGGGAGAATAAATTAAAACTAACAATAGTACGCCGAAGGCCGCTACCTAGAAACCTAAAAAAGGGTGCGCAGGTAAAGAGTTGACCGCGTTAGGGTCAACCTTTACCGACAGAAAGGACAAATACACACGAAAACACACAAATATGATAGAAATAAATATGAAAATAGGAGAAAATAAATAAAATAGAGAAGAGAAATAAATAAAAATAAAAAGGACTGGTTCAGTACAAATTCGTTGTCACCGTTAAGTATCCTTTGCACTGAAACCAGACTACTTACGCCGGGCACAACACTGCACTCAGCACAAGCACAACACAACTTAGCACAGCACTTTGAAGACTAAAGGGCTTAGTCGCAAAGAAAAATACGCACTTCGATAGCACTCAGACGGAGTAGAAAGACTTAGGAAACCGTAGCACGGAGCCAACACGCTAGACTGTGACGTCAGTAAACTGAGCGCCGCGGAATGGCGGGAAGGGACCGATCAACGGAGAGCTGGGTCTTGCACGTCCGAACCGCGTGGCGATCGGAGCGAGAATGCGGTCTTTATTAGAATCCCGGCCTCTTTATATATAATTTTTTTTTTTTTTTTTTTGCTGCCGAGGCACCCTCACGGGAGGGAGGTGGAAGATGCGTCATGCATACCCGCCCGCAGGTAAATTCCTCTGCGGGGGGGTTATGTGGGACTCACCAGAATGGCACCTACCCACTAAAAACCACCTGTTGGCTGTAGTAAGCGTATACTGTTAGCCTTCATCGGAAGCGACACCCGTCGGGAAGTTGGGCGCGCTGGCGGAGACCCGCGAGCGGGTCTTCCGCCTGTAGTGAAAGTTGCACTGAAGGTGCTCAAAGGGACATGAGTTGGTGGCCGTTCGGGGCAGCCTCCGGTGAAGCCGGGGCTGCGCGGAGGTCGGCCGAAGCATAATTTAGGGATCAATTCATTTAAATGAACCTATAATGAATTGAGAAGGGAACTATGTTCCGCCAGAGCTAGCAAACGCTCTGTCGGAGTACGTGAAGCCCTAAGTTTACGGGCTAAGACTGCAATCTCCCTAACATCGACACTTTTGATAGCGTCGCAGACGATACGCATATCGTCTGCTACGGAGGGATGAGGAGTGATGTTGGATGGGCTAGGGGCCGGGATGGGTTTCGCTTGTGTAGCGGGGCGGTGCCTCCAGTTCTCTGGAGCAGGCTTGGGCTGGGTAGGCTTTGCAGCCGGAGGAACCCGGCTACGCAGCGGCGGAAAGTTTTCCTGAGAAAGGGGCGGGGCCTGTTTGGGTGCCGCCCTCTTAGAATTAGTACGCATGCAACGGGGTGCACGGGGGCAGCCCCTGTAGTTTGCGGTGTGGCCGGACTGGCCACAAAGCACGCAATCGGGAGGAGAGGGAGTTTCAGGAGTGCGAGTGCACTCCTTTGTGAAATGAGGCACCAGGCACTTGACGCACCTGGGCGGAGCGGCGCAGTTGGCCGCCGCGTGCCCGTACAACTGGCACCGGTGGCACTGGCCGGGATGACCGCGGCGATGAGGCGCCTCGACCGAGATCCCAGAGAGGCCGCAAATGGTGCTAACCCCTTTGAGAATCTCCCTGGACTTGGGGACGTTGGTGAGAACCACCAAGGCGAGAGGGTGTTGCCTCCCGTACTTGCTGTGCATTTTATGCACCGCAAGTGCCGGGAAGCCTTGGGACTGCAGGTCTTCCAGGATAGCCTCGTTCGATAACTCGAACGGGACTCCCCTGAGTACCGCTCTGAACTTACGCTCTTCTGACAGAGCATAAGTGTGATAAGCATATTGCTTATCAGTGAGGAGCTTTATCAAAGCACGGAAATCGTCTATCGACGGGACGGTGATTTTAATAGATTCACCCGAGTTGGTCGCTCGGGTGTAGTGGATCTTGTGCACTTTGCACAAAGTCGAGACCTCGGACCATTTACCCTTTTCCCGAAGGAATACGGGTGGTGGGACCTTGGCCTTGACAGAAGAGGCCGGGGCGGGTGTTGTATGCACCGGGGTAGCTGGCGTTGAATTCGCCGCGGTGGGTGTTGAAGACACCGGGACGGGCGTTGAGGACGCCGGGGCTTGTTTTGAGCGCTTCTTAGAGCGCTTCTTAACTAGGGTGAAAGAGGGTGGCTCAGGGCCAGATGGGGTGGCGTCCGAGGAAGTCTCGGTCGCAGGTGCTCGCTTGCGGCGCGGAGGGGCGTCTACTTCACACTCCATGTCACTGGAGGAAGGAGACGCGGGAGGGCCTAAGACCAGAGTGGTCTGAGTGGCGGTTGTGGCCTGAGGGGCCTGTGGAGGTGTGGTGGCCTGAGGGGCGGGGGGGTATCCATCGAGAACAGTATCGATGAGGTGTTGGGGGTATTTAAGCCCCCGAACTGTACCGAATCTAATGAGTGCACAAAATGCGTCCTGCACTTCGACAGGAGCCCTTGAGCCCATTGCGGAGGGGTTGGGGAGGGACAATAATATATAAATATATATACTATGAGCCTAATCAACGACGACTAACTTCCTAAAACCACCCTACACGCAGTAGGGCGGTTGGAAACGACGCGGATAACTTACTCGAACACGAAGACTCGAAGTTCTGGAACGCAGATCTTGCCGGAGCGGCGACGGCGACGCAGTCGGCGACGTCGGGCAGCAGGCGGAACGAAAATTAGTCGTGAAAACGACTTTTCTATGAAATTTAGGAAATACGGTACGAAGCCTGGGTCGTGAAAACGACCCCTGAAATTTGGGGTGCTCAACTAGTGCGGGGACTAGAGAGCGGAAAAAGCGTCTGCGATCCACGTGCGAACGAATCCGCACGCAAACCGAGACTCTATATATAATTTTGGATATCTAAGTACGGTCCGGCGAGCAATACCGTGGAGAGAGCCGCTGCGGTTTGTAGGCACGGTCGGCGAGCAATACCGTGGAGAGAGCCGCTGCGGTTTGTAGGCACGGTCGGCGAGCAATACCGTAAGGTGAGCCGCGGCGTGCTACAGGGCTCCCTCCTTAGCGAAGCGTACGGTTGGTTTTACTGTGCGGCCGAAACGGGTCTTTTTCACGGTGCTGGGACACGTAGTGGCGGTGGTTGATGTGGAGTTCCCGTCAGCGATGATGTAGGCAGGCTTCAGTCGGTCGATGGATATGTTGGCTTCGCGAGTTGGTAGTTTCAGCTTGAAATACTTCGCTGTTCGTTGTAGCACGGGGTAAGGTCCGTCGTAAGGTGGTTTCAGCGGTTTCCTTACAGCATCAACTCGAACGAAGGCGTGACTGCATGACTGTAGGTCTTTATGTACGAAGATGGGTTTGCTGTTGGTGTGACAGTTCTCCGGAACAGGCTGGAAACTGCGTAGTGTGGTTTGCAGTTGATTGACGAATGTACTGTCCATTGAACTCGATGGTGACGATTCGCAGGTCGGCTGGAAGAAATCGCCTGGTAATCTTAACTTTGCGCCGTAGGTCAGTTCGGCGGCGCTGACGTCACTGTCGGTTCTGATGGCAGTACGGAGTCCTAGTAACACGATCGGCAGCTGTTCAATCCACTTCTCGTTGTTTTTTAGGCGGGCAGTCAGTGCGATTTTTAGTGTGCGATGCCAGCGCTCGATAATACCGTTGCACTGCGGATGGTACGGTGTAGTACGATTTTTCTCTATACCAAGTAATTTCATGAGTGACGTAAACAGTTGGCTTTCGAATTGTCTGCCCTGGTCCGTAGTGAGTTGGGACGGGCAGCCAAATCTAGCAATCCATGTCTTCATCAGGGCTTCAGCGACGGCTTCTGCAGTAATTTCGTACAGCGGCTTTGCTTCCGGCCAACGGGTTGCGCGGTCGATCATCGTGAGCAAGTATCGTTCGCCGTTCGGTGCTGTAGGTAGCGGTCCAACGATGTCGATGTGCACGCTGTCGAAACGGTGCGTCGGTGGAAATGTTTCAACGCCGCTGTGTGTGTGTCTGTGAACTTTTGACTTTTGGCACTGGATGCAGGTCTTCGCCCATGTTCCTACGTCGGTGTTCATGGATGGCCAAAAGTAGCGTTCAGCAACCATTCTTCGAGTTGTTCGTACGCCGGGATGGCTTATGCAGTGGATGGCTCGAAAGGCTTGGTGTCTGAAGGCATCCGGTAGGTACGGACGGGCGCAACTAGTGGACGTTTCACAATAGATGTATTTTGGCTTGAGAAGTAGTTCTTTCAAGTGTATATCTTTCTCTTGCGCACGGGCGATTTCTTCATGACAGATTGGCGTAGGTGTAGCGATCGTTTCGACGCGTGAAAGGGCGTCGGCAACTTTATTTTCACTACCGCTGATGTGACGGATGTCTGTGGTGAATTCGCTAATGTACATGAGCTGGCGAGTTCTACGAGGTGTGTCGGCGTCTGATGATTGTTTCAGTAGGGCGTAGGTGAGCGATTTGTGGTCAGTGAAGATAATCATTTTTCTTCCTTCATGGAGTTTTCGAAAATGTTTCACTGCCATGTACATAGATGTTAGTTCTCGGTCGTAGGTACTGTAGCGTTGCTGTGCTGCGTTGAACTTCTTTGAATAGTAGCCGAGTGGTTGCCAGGTGTTGTTTACTCGCTGTTGTAGTACGGCACCAGCGCAGTCGTTGGAAGCGTCACACATAAGAGCGAGTGGGACGGAGTGATACGGGTGAGCAAGAAGTACTGCGTTTTCTATCGCTGCCTTGCAGTTTTCGAAAGCTTGAGACGACTCTTCGTTCCACTGGATCTTTGTTTTGTCGTGACGTTTGCTGTTGTGCAGATAAGCGTTCAGTGGCGATTGTAGCTTGGCAACTTGAGGTATGCTGTCTCTGTAGAAGTTTAGCATTCCTAGGAATCTTCGTAGGGCTTCAATTGTGGTTGGTCTCGTAAATTCTGATATTGCTTGAATCTTGTGTGCAGGTGGTCTGATTCCGTTTTCATTTACGCTGTAGCCAAGGAAGGTGACTTCTTTCTTGCCGAACACAGACTTAGATGGGTTGATGGTGACGCCATACTCATTGAGTCGGCGTAGCACGGTGCGTAGGTCTTCCTCGTGTTGCTGCTCGGTTGTCGAAGCTATGATTACGTCATCAATAAATGGATACGCGAAGTCCAGGCCAGAGAGTACCTGATGTATGAATCGTTGAAAAGTCTGTCCTGCGTTCTTCAGACCTGGGCACATTCGTGGGAATTCGAAGAGGCCGAATGGTGTGATGATGGCCGTCTTCTCAATATGACTCTTCAGGACTGGCAATTGTAGATAGGCTCGGTTGAGGTCAAGGGTGCTGAAGAACTTCTTCCCGGCGAGTTGGTACGTGAAGTCTTTGAGTCGGGGTACGGGATATCGATCGGGTTTCGTGATGGCATTAAGTTTTCTGTAGTCGCCGCAGACTCGTAGTTCCCCATTTTTCTTAGGAACGACGACGAGTGGGCTTGCCCATGGGCTTTTGCTGGGCCGGCAGATCCCTTGTGACATCATGGTCTCGAACTCCTTCTTCACAGCTGCGTAGCGGTGGGGCGGTATGTGTCTCGCTTTGGCGTAGACTGGAGGGCCGGTGGTTTCAATGTGGTGTTCGACATGATGTTTTGGTGTTGTGGAGAATACAGAGGGTCTTGTGACGTCAGGAAACTCGGCGAGGATGCGATGGTACTTCTGCCCCAGGTCTATTGTGCGAATAGTGGGTGTGCTGGACGTGCACAGCGGCGCCTTGACAGACAAGTTAGTGATTTTGTCGATGAGGCAGCGGCCGGCAACGTCGACCAGGAGCTTGTGTTGCTTGAGGAAGTCTGCACCAATGATGGGTTTGCTGACGTCGGCGATGATGAACTTCCATCGGAAGGGCCTCCGTAGGTTAAGGTCAAGCTCCATAGTTTTCTCGCCGTAGGTGGGTATTATGGTGTTGTTAGCGGCGTACAGGACGAACGGCTGTTGTTGCGCTTGTGCTCCTTTCTTCCTTGGTATAACCGAGATGTTTGCTCCGGTATCGACCAAGAAGGACAATCGTGTTTTCTTATCCGTGACGAACAGGCGGTGTGTAGTTCCTAATACGCCGGGTCCCGCCGCAGCCAGCGTATGTGTTAGTTTTCCGACGTTTCTTCATTGTTCTTGTAGGAACATGGTGTAGTACAGCGTCGGGCGTGCTTGCCGAACCTCTTGTGGTAGTAGCAGTAGCTGGGCGGCGTGGCGGAAGCAGAACGAGAACGCGTGCGTTGTCTGAACTGGCGTGTTGGCGTTCGGTTGCGGCGGTATGTTTCCTGCGTCGATCTTTCATTGCGTAGTTCAGCAACTTCTAGGTGTAGTTTCCTGATTTCGTTTACTAAGTCTGCAATCTCCGGGTCCCGTGTGCGGTCCATTGTTTTTTGTAGGGGGAGCGTCTTCTTTTGTCGGGGTCACCACTTTAGGAGCTTGGAGGTAGTTGGAGGCGAAAAGAGAGACGGTTCGATAACGAATGATCTTTATTAGTTTTTTTTTTTTTTTTTTTTTTTTGGTTCCCCTCCACGGGAAGGGCAGGAGGACATAAAAAATGCTCTGACGCATACTCCGCGCGCGCGATCGGAGTTATGTGGGACTCGTCCCGACGCCTACCAGAACCATACCCACTAAAAAACCCCCTGTCGGCTCGTGCATTTTTGCCACTCAGCCTTCATCTGAGCGACGGCCAATCGGAGAAAGAGGCCGCGCTAGCGGGGCCCTTAAGGGGTCACCCGCTGGGATTTACATAGCACTGAAGGTGCTCAAAAAAGAAAAGTAAATAAATAAAAACATTAAAAATTGACAAATAAAATTGCATTAATTCGGATTTACGTTAAAATTAGAATTTACGTTAGAATTAGAATTTGCGGCCTGAAGGGCCTCTAGATCTAAAGTTAACTGCGTGCGTTCGCTCGTGTGCGCGTTTCTCGGTCTAGCGATTTTGTAAATCGAATCTAACACAGGAACAGTATATGAGACTGAATCTCGAACAAGATGATTGGGATGGGATTCGGCACGTTTGAAGAACGATTCTGAGAGTGTTTTGAGGTGCTGTTGCACTGTAGGCAGTTCAAGATCTCTGTGCAGGTCCGCGTTACGCACGTACCAAGGTGCGTTTGTGGCCCTGCGGCAGAAGAGATTTTGAACTACCTGCAGCTTATACAGGACGGAGGGCTTGGCGTGGGCAAAGACTGGCGAAGCATATGACATGACGGGTCTAACGCAGACCTTATAAAGCGTACGTTTATTTCTAAAAGACATTTTACTTTTTCTTCCTATCATACTATATAGACGGCTTAAGTAAAAACGCGCGAGTTTCGTTACTCTATCGACGTGTGGCTTGAAAGAAAGCGTCTGATCTAAGGTGACGCCTAAGTATTTGACAGTGCGCTTCCAGGGGATGGGAATACCTAACATACGAATGTGCGAATCGTTGTGGCGATTACGACGTTTGTGGTCGAATTGAATAGCAGAACTCTTTTCTGGGTTGACATCGATACGCCATTTTTGAAACCAAACACCGAGGGCGTTTACGGCCTTTTGGAGTCTGGTGATGTTATACGGGATCGCTTGACTTTTAGTGTAAAGGGCGGTATCGTCTGCAAAGAGGGCGAGTTCGACGCCTTTCGGCGGGATGGGGATGTCGTTAGTGTACACGGTGTACAGCAGAGGGGCGAGGACTGAGCCTTGCGGGACTCCAGCCTTTATGGGACGAGGCGCGGAGAGCGTGCCTTCATGTTTGAATCGAAAAGTACGGTCTTTAAGAAACGACGCTATTAATCTGACTAGGCGAGCCGGTAAGCCTATTTTATAGAGTTTAAAAACGAGACCGCTGTGCCAGACTTTGTCGAAAGCCTTGGCTACGTCAAAGAGAACCGCGATTGTTTTTTTACGACGCTGAGAGAATCCTTCGAGTATGTACTCGACGATTCGATGGACTTGCTGAGGGCAGGAGTGCTTAGCGCGAAAGCCGAACTGGTGGGGAATAATGAGAGGGTCGCCATCCGTTGGAAACAGATGGTTCCGCATTCGAGAGAGTATGACTCTTTCGAGAAGTTTGGACATTGCCTTGAGGAGGCTAATGGGTCTGTGATTAGCCGGGACATTCAGAGGTTTACCCGGCTTGGGAATGCCTATGACTGTCGCTTCTTTCCAGGCTTTTGGAAAGTAGCTATGGTCGAAGCAGGCATTGAAGATGATAGCTAACAAGGTAAGCACCTGCTCAGGCAGGTGCTTAAGTGCGTGGTTGGAAATTCCATCCGCACCCGGAGCCTTTTTGGACTTTTGCTTTCTAATGAGAAGCAAGATTTCATCATTAGAGACTGTGACGGGGTCGTCGGTGATAGGGAGAGATTCTCTGCGGAGAACTTCGTCCTCCACCGCCTGGATGTGGGAGGGATCCGCGGGTTGCGTGCTGGGCGAGCATTGTGCCGCTATGCTGTCGGCGAAGCATTCGGCTTTCTCTTCGACTTCGAAAGCAATGGTGCCGTCGGGACGAGTGAGAGGAGGAACGTGAGAGGCGGTGTCTACGCGTAAGGCTCGGGCCATTCGATAATATGCTTGGTGGGACGGGGAGATATTCTCCATGAGATCGTTAAACTGAGTGTCACGGAGTTCCGCGAGGCGAGACCTAACTTTACGTTGAAGCTGATTCGCAGCTGTTCTATATGCTGGCGTGGGATATTTCTTTGCTCTCCGGAGAGCCGCGTTCTTGGCTTTAATGAGATTGCTAACGGCTAGTGGAAGCGCGGGTTTGCTTTGCTTAACAACCTTTTCGTTGTCGTTGATGGCTGTGTTAATAGCATCAGTTAGAGTATTGACTAATGAATCTATTTTATCCGGACTATCTAATTGGTCGGGCGAAATCGCGAGCGGAGAGTTAGGGGCCTCTAAGGCTGAAACTAACGTATTTTTAAAGCCTTTCCAATTGGTAAAGGTCTTAGGAGGTGTGACGTTAACGTTAGGCGTACCTAGCACGAGGGAGACGGGGCGATGGTCGGAGCCTAGGTCATCGAGCGGTTCGATAGACCTTAGGTCAAGATTGATTCGCTTGATAATTGCAAAGTCGAGGATGTCAGGAGAGTAGGTCGGATTGTTGGGATAGTGAGTGGGAGTGATGGGGGATATGACGTCTAAGTCAAGGGAGTTGGTGATGTCGAGGAGAGCGATACCGCTGGTGTTGGTTGATAGGCACGTCCAGTCAGTATGTTTGGAGTTAAAGTCTCCGAACATAATGACTGAATGGCCGAGGGCGAGAATGGCCTCAAAGTCGCTGCGGATTGGATTGGAGCCACACGGTATGTAGACCGAAGCTATGATGATGGTCGGATGACCAGTCATAGCCAATCTACACACCGTGGCCTCCATGTTGAGGAGAGGAGGGGTAGGGAGAGGACAGCAATGGAAGCCTCTTTTGTAATATATGGCGGTGCCGCCGTAACCGTCGGAGTTGGGCCTATCGTTGCGAGTAAACGCGTACTTAGGAAAAGCATATCCCCTGGAGCGTTTTGGAGTAAGCCATGTCTCCTGGAGAAGGAATAGGTCAGGTTCTTTGTTCTGAAGGAACAGTTTAATCTCGGGAAGGTTAGTGCTAAGACTACGAGCGTTAAAAGATACTAGGGATAAGCCCTTAGGTTTAATACGACTGGACGCGGGATTCGCGGGTCTAGACATTATAATTTACTTATTTACGATTTTATACAAAAATAAAAGAATAAAAATAAATTTACAACGAACTTAGGAGCGAGTGATGCTCCGCTAACGCGAATAAACGCTCTTGAGGAGAGCGGGCGGCTCGCAGTTTGCGTGCGAGTACGGAAATTTCGTTAATATCGACGTTCTGAATGACGTCGAATACGGTCTTCATATCCTCAGCCAACGACGACTGAGGTACGGATAACGGAGCGGGACGCGGCCCTACGGAAGCTACGGGAGCTGGGATGGGTCGGGAAGGTGCAGGCGGAACGGCCGGACGCTGCCTCCAAGACAGAGCCGGAGTAGGCGTCGGCTGAACGGGCTTTGCTTCCGGGGGACCCCGGTTGCGCAGCGGCGGGAAGTTAGCGGAGGTGAGCGGCGGCGCCGGTTTAGGCGCGACCCTCTTGACGGTGGAGCGCGGAGCGCGCGGGCAACCCCTGTAGTTTGCTGTGTGGCCGGACTGGCCGCACAGCACACAGGCAGGGGGGGAAGTGGATTCGGGAGTGCGAGTGCACTCCTTAGTGAAGTGGGGATCCAGGCACTTAACGCACCTGGGGGGAGCTGAACAGTTAGCCGCTGCGTGGCCATATAGCTGGCAGCGGTGGCACTGCCCAGGGTGACCACGGGGGTTGGGACGCTCGACGGAGATGTTCGAGAGTCCGCAGATTGTGCGAGCCTCTTTGAAAATCTCCTTCGAGTTGGGAGTATTGGACAGTATTACTAGCGCTAACGGAAAACGCCTACCGCGGTTGGAGTGCATCTTGTGCACTGCTGTGACCGGGAAACCCTGAGACTTAAGGTCATCGAGAATGTCATCGTTGCTGAGTTCGAACGGGACGCCCCGTAGTACTGCGCGGATCTTACGCTCCTCCGGGAGGGCGTAGGTGTGATACGCGATTTGGTTTAATCCGAGTAACCTGGTAAACTCGCGGAAGTCGACGACGGTCGCTAATTGGATTTTTATTGTATCGCCAGCGTTGGCGGCTTTTAAGTAATTGATTTTGTGCAATTTGCACAAGTTGGAAACCGCGGTCCAGCGCGCTTTTTCACGCAGGAATACGGGCGGAGGGAGCTGAGGCTTCGGCGGGACGGGAGCGCAGCGCGTCGCTGGCTTCGATGTGACCGACGGAGACGCGGTTACTACGAGCGATTTTAACGGCGCGGGGGCTGGTGTTGAAGACACCGGGGAGGGCTCGGGTATTGAAGATACCGAAGCTTTCTTAGAGCGCTTCTTGGAGCGCTTGGCGACGAGTTGAAACGCGGGCTCAGGAGAGCCGGTTAAGGTGACGGCATCTGACGACGTATCAGACGCGGGTTCGGAGTCGCTCCCGGGAGCGGTACGCTTACGACGCGACGCGTGAGAGGATGCGACCGATTCGCAGTCCATCTCGGACGAGGCGGGAGAAGCGGGAGAGCTTAGGACCTGAGGGGTCTCGACGTTGGAGGCCTGAGGGGCCGGGGTTGAGGCCTGAGGGGCCGGGGACGCGATAGATGCCTGTAAGGCCTGCGTTATTACATCATCTGATAAGTTGGCGCCGGACGCAACGAGCGCCTGGGCGAACGACCTAAGAACGCTTACAAGGTCCATTGGAGGGCTTGAATATGTAATATGTAAATATATAATGTATGCCTAGGTCCCCTAGCAAACCTAGCACCTAATTAAATAACAAATACCTAGAGTTCCTAAATAAAAACCTAGCAACCCTAGCGGCAAACCTCCCTACCAGCGGTAGGGGGGCTGGGGAGAATAAATTAAAACTAACAATAGTACGCCGAAGGCCGCTACCTAGAAACCTAAAAAAGGGTGCGCAGGTAAAGAGTTGACCGCGTTAGGGTCAACCTTTACCGACAGAAAGGATAAATACACACGAAAACACACAAATATGATAAAAATAAATATGAAAATAGGAGAAAAATAAATAAAATAGAGAAGAGAAATAAATAAAAATAAAAAGGACTGGTTCAGTACAAATTCGTTGTCACCGTTAAGTATCCTTTGCACTGAAACCAGACTACTTACGCTGGGCACAACACTGCACTCAGCACAACACAACTTAGCACAGCACTTTGAAGACTAAAGGGCTTAGTCGCAAAGAAAAATACGCACTTCGATAGCACTCAGAGGGAGTAGAAAGAACCTTGAAACCGTAGCACGGAGCCAACACGCTAAACCGTGACGTCAGTAGACTGAGCGCCACGGAGTATCGGGAAGGGACCAAACGACGGAGAGCGGGGTCTAGCACGTCCGCACTGGGCGGCGATCGGAGCGAGATGATCTTTATTATTTTTTTTTTTTTTTTTTTTTTGCTGCCGAGGCACCCTCACGGGAGGGAGGTGGAAGATGCGTCATGCATACCCGCCCGCAGGTAAATTCCTCTGCGGGGGGGTTATGTGGGACTCACCAGAATGGCACCTACCCACTAAAAACCACCTGTTGGCTGTGGTAAGCGTATACCTTTAGCCTTCATCGGAAGCGACACCCGTCGGGAAGTTGGGCGCGCTGGCGGAGACCCGCTAGCGGGTCTTCCGCCTGTAGTGAAAGTTGCACTGAAGGTGCTCAAAGGGACATGAGTTGGTGGCCGTTCTGGGCAGCCTCCGGTGAAGCCGGGGCTGGGCAGAGGTCGGCCGAAGCATGATTTAGGGATCAATTCATTTAAATGAACCTACAATGAATTGAGAAGGGAACTATGCTCCGCCAGAGCTAGCAAACGCTCTGACGGAGTACGTGAAGCCCTAAGTTTACGGGCTAAGACTGCGATTTCACTAACATCGACATTTTTAATAGCGTCGCAGACGATACGCATATCGTCTGCTACGGAGGATTGGGGAGTGGATTTGTATGGGCGAGGAGCCGGGATGGGATTCGATGCGGGACGCTGCCTCCAGTTTTCTGGAGCAGGCTTGGGCTGAGTAGGCTTTGCAGCCGGAGGAACCCGGCTACGCAGCGGCGGAAAGTTTTCTTGAGAAAGGCGCGGGGCCTGTTTGGGAGCCGCCCTTTTGAAATTGGAGCGCATACAACGGGGTGCACGAGGGCAGCCCCTGTAGTTTGCGGTGTGGCCGGACTGGCCACAAAGCACGCAATCGGGAGGAGAGGGAGTTTCAGGAGTGCGATTGCACTCCTTAGTGAAGTGCGGGACCAGGCACTTGACGCACCTGGGCGGTGCGCGGCAGTTGGCTGCCGCGTGCCCGTACAACTGGCACCGATGGCATTGGCCGGGATGACCGCGGCGATGAGGCGCCTCGATTGAGATCCCAGAGAGGCCGCAAATAGAGCTAACCCCTTTCAGGATCTCTCTGGACTTGGGGGCGTTGGCGAGAATCACCAAAGCGAGAGGGTGTTGCCTCCCGTACTTGCTGTGCATTTTATGCACCGCGAGTGCCGGGAAGCCTTGGGACTGCAGATCCTCCAGGATGGCCTCGTTCGATAATTCGAACGGGATTCCCCTGAGTACCGCTCTTCTGACAGAGCATAAGTGTGATAAGCATATTGCTTATCGGTGAGGAGCTTAGTCAAAGCTCGGAAATCGTCTATCGACGAGACAGTGATTTTAATAGATTCACCCGAGTTTACCGCTCGGGTGTAATGGATTTTGTGCTCATTGCACAGTGTCGAGACCTCAGTCCATTTACCCTTTTCCCGAAGGAAAACGGGTGGTGGGACCTTGGCCTTGACAGAAGTTGGGGCCGGAGCGGGTGTTGAAGACACCGGGGCAGCTGGCGTTGAAGACGCCGCAGGGGGTGTAGGGACGGGCGTGGAGGGCGCCGGGTCTTGTTTCGAGCGCTTCTTAACAAGGGTGAAAGAGGGAGACTCAGGGCCAGTTGGGGTGGCGTCCGAGGAAGACTCAGTCGCGGGTGCGCGCTTGCGGCGCAGAGGGGCGTCTACTTCGCACTCCATGTCACTGGAGGAAGGGGACGCGGGAGGGCCTAAGACCTGAGGGGTCTGGGGAACTGGGGTGGCCTGAGGGGCCGGTGTGATTAGTGGCATGATTAGAGGGAGAAATGATTGCAGTGTGCGAATCATATGAGGGGCGCAGTAAGTGCCTTGGGCGTCGTAATCAGCAATCAGCTTATTCAGGAGCTCCTCAGGGCTTAGGGAAGCCATTGCGGAGGGGTTGGGGAGGGACGACAATATATAAATATATATAATATGAACCTATCGACGATGACTAACTTCCTAAAACCACCCTACACGCAGTAGGGCGGTTGAGAACGACGCGGATAACTTACTCGAACACGGCACTTGAAGTCCTGGAACAACGAATTCCCGTCGACGAAGCTCACGTTCCACGAAGTACGGTTAACAAGCCACTATTCGCCGTGAAAACGGCGTTAGAAACTTAGAAGTACGGTTAACGAGCCACTGTCCGCCGTGAAAACGGCGTTAGAAACTTAATACGGTAAACAAATATGAAATTTGGGTGCTCAATTAGCGCGGGGGCTAAAAGAGCGGGAAGGCGTCTGCGATCGACGTGCGCTCGAGAACGCACGCAGACCGAGACTGTCTTTATTAGTTTTTTTTTTTTTTTTTTTTGCTGCCGAAGCACCCTCTCTCGGGAGGGAGGTGGAAGATTCGTCATGAATACCTCCGCAGCCGTCTGCGGGGTTATGTGGGACTCACCAAAGTGGCACCTACCCACTAAAAACCACCCAAGTGGCTGTAGCATGGGAATGCTGTCAGCCTTCATCGGAGCGACACCCGGGTTGGGAGGTGGGCGCGCAAGCAGGGACCCGCTAGCGGGTCACCCGCTGAGAATACTTAAATCACTTAAGGTGCAAATGACATTTATATATTGTTGATTAAACGGCCTGGGCAGCCTTAAGCTGGTCCAGATTAGCCGAAAGTTGATCGGGGGGATCCGAGAGTGCATTTCTCGGTCTACGGACTTTGTACCTCGACGGCATGGACGGAGCAGTATAGGCTACTGTCTCGCGTATAAGGGGGTTAGGGTGCTCTTCAGATCGCTTAAAATAAGCGGTGGAGAGCGTCCTAAGATGTTGTTGTATAGTAGGCAGTTCGAGATCTCTGTGCAAGTCTGCATTTCGCACGTACCACGGAGCATCCGTGGCCCGGCGGCAGAAGAGATTCTGAACTACCTGTAGTTTATACATATCGGAGGGTTTAGCATGTGCAAATATCGGGGCGGCGTACGTCATGACTGGTCTCACGCAAACCTTAAAAAGCGTTCGCTTGTTCCTAAGAGACATTTTACTGTGTCGGCCTAACATACTGTTAAGTCGACCCATGTACAGACGGGCGAGTTTGGTAACTCGGAGAATGTGTGGACGGAATGAAAGCGTACGATCGAGCGTTACGCCTAGGTACTTGGTGGTGAGTGCCCACGGGATGGGCGTACCTAGCATTCGGATGTGGGGGTCGTAGGGACGACGGCGTTTATGATCGAAGCGCATCGCAGAGCTTTTCTCTGGATTTACATCGATACGCCATTTTTTAAACCAAGCTCCGAGGTCATTTACGGCCTTCTGGAGTTTGGTGATGAGTGTGTCGACGTGCACGCCCTTGACGTATAGGGCAGTGTCGTCAGCAAAGAGGGAGAGTTGAACACCTTTAGACGGGATGGGTATGTCATTGGTGTATATTGTGTATAGTAACGGGGCGAGTACCGAGCCCTGGGGGACGCCCGCCTTGAGGGGGCGGGGGGTGGAGAGCGTACCTTCGTGTTTGAAGCGAAAGGTGCGATCTTTAAGGTAGGAGCCGACTAGTTTGACTAGACGGTCGGGCAAGCCTGTGTTGTGAAGCTTGTAAATGAGCCCTGCGTGCCAGACTTTGTCAAAAGCCTTGGCTACGTCAAAGAAGACCGCGACTGTTTTCAGTCGTCTGGGGTAGAAGCCGTCGAGTATGTACTCGACGATTCGGTGGACTTGCTGAGGGCACGAGTGTTTGGCTCGAAAGCCGAATTGATGGGGGATAATAAGGGGGTCACCGTCCGCTGGGAACAGGTGGTCCTTCATTCGAGCGAGTATGACTCTCTCGAGAAGTTTGGCCATTGCCTTGAGTAGACTGATGGGTCTGTGATTAGCCGGGTTATTCAAGGGTTTACCCGGCTTGGGAATGCCTATGACTATAGCTTCTTTCCAAGCTTTTGGAAAGTAGCTTAGATCAAAGCAAGCATTGAAAATAATCGCAAGTAAGGTAAGCACCTGCCGAGGCAGCTGCTTAAGTGCTTGGTTGGAAATTCCATCCGCACCCGGGGCCTTCTTGGATTCCTGTTTCCTAATGATGAGTAAGATTTCATCGTTAGAAACTGTAATGGGGTCAGCGGTGATTGGACGGGAGTCTTTGCAATCGACTTCGTCTTCCACCGCCTGGATGTGAGCTGGGTCTGTGGGTTGGGTACTCGGGGAGCATTGTGAAGCAATGCTATCGGCGAAGCATTCAGCTTTTTCGTCGTCCTCGAAGGCGGTAGTGCCATCGGGGCGAGATAACGGAGGGGTGTAGGTACGAGCGTCTAGTCGGAGGGCTCTCGCCATCCTATAGTACGCCGTGTGGGACGGAGAAATATTAATCATAAGATCGTTCCTTTGAACGTCTCTATATTCCGCGACGGTACGTTTGACTTTACGTTGAAGTTGGTTAGCGATTTGCCTGTAGGCGGGTGTGGGGTATTTTCTGGCTCTGCGGAGAGCGGCGTTTTTAGCTTTAATTAGGTTGCTAATGTCCAAGGGAAGCTTGGGCTTGCCATGCTTAGCAACCTTTAGGTTCTCACTGATGGCCGAGTTGATGGCGGTAGTGAGAGAATTGACTATCGAGTCGATTTTATCCGTGCTATCGAGATAGTCGGATGAAATCGCGAGTGGGCAGTCTGGGGCTTCCAAGGCCGAAGACAGGGTGTGCTTGAAACCTTCCCAATTGGTATAGGTTTTCGGAGCAGGAGGGTCGTTTTGGGGTCCTAATATTAGGGATACCGGACGGTGGTCAGAGCCTAAGTCGTCTAGCGGCTGAATGGTCTTAAGGTCGAGATTGATATCCTTGACGATGGCAAAGTCAAGGATATCAGGTGAATGGAGTGGGTTGTCCGGGTAATGTGTCGGTGTAACCGGTGAAATGACGTCCAGATCGAGTGACTTCGTGATGTCTAGTAATTTAACACCACTGGTGTTAGTCGACAAGCACGTCCAGTCAGTATGTTTGCAATTAAAATCGCCGATCATAATGACGGATTGCCCCAGATCGAGTAAGGCCTCGAAGTCACAACGAAGGGGCGCTGTACCACTAGGTATGTAGACCGAGGCCAAGACTATGGTCCTGTGACCTGTCATAGCCAGCCTACATACTGTGGCCTCCATGTTGGTGAGTGGAGGCGTGGGAATTGGAGAACAGTGGATACTTCTCTTGTAGTAGATGGCAGTGCCGCCTCGTTGGACCGAGGCGGGCCTGTCACCACGCACAAGGGAGTATTTAGGAATGTTAAGACCCCTGGTGTGCTGGGGTTTTAAAAATGTCTCTTGGACAAGGATTAACTCGGGCTCAATGTTCTTAATGAACAGTTTGAGCTCCGGAAGTTGGTTGATTAGACCTCGGGTGTTGAAGGAGATCAGGGATAAACCCCTAGGTTTGATGCGACCAGTCGTGGCGTTTGGTGTATTATTCATTATAGATGTACCTATAATGAATTAATTAGGGATTGGTACTCGGCGACTACGAGTAATCGTTCGAACGAGTCGCGGGCTGCGCGTAGTTTACTAGCGCACTGCGCTACTTGGGTCATATCAACACCTCTTATGGTGTTGAAGATAAGTTTAATATCATCGGCCATAGAAGGCTGAGGAGAATTCTGAGTCCCTGCTTGTGGAGCAGGGCGGGTGGGTACAGCCGGACGCTGTCTCCAGGCAAGCACTGGAGTGGGCGTGGGCTGGGCGGGCTTTGCTGTCGGGGAATCCCGGTGGCGCAGCGGCGGGAAATTAGTGTTACTAATAAGGGGCGGGGCCTGTCTGGGCGCCGCCCTCCTTGCAACAGGTCGGGAAGTGCGGGGTGCGCGGGGGCATCCCGTGTAGTTGGCGGTGTGGCCGGACTGGCCACACAGCACACAGGATGGGGGAGAGGTCCACTCCGGAGTGCGGTTGCACTCCTTCGTGAAGTGTGGCTCCAGGCACTTAACGCACCTGGGACTAGCGAGACAATTGCGCGCCGCGTGCCCGTAAAGTTGACAGCGGTGGCACTGTCCTGGATAGCCACGGCGATGTGGCGTTTCTACTGAGATTCCGGAGAGGCCGCAGATAGTGCGGGCCTCGCGGAAGAACTCTCGGGATTTAGGTGAGTTGGTCAGTATGACCAAGGCTAAGGGAAAACGGCGGCCGTTCTTGCTGTGCATCTTGTGCACAGCCTCGGCGGGAAAGCCTTGAGCTTTGATATCCTCAAGGATGATCTCGTTCGAGAGTTCGAACGGGACTCCCCGTAGGATGGCTTTTATTTTACGCTCTTCTGGGAGAGCGTACGTGTGATAGGCGATCTGCCTTTGGGTGAGGAGCTGAGTCAGACTTCTGAAGTCAGTTACTGTGGGAACAGTGATTTTGACGGCCACGTTCATGTTAGTGGCCTGTACATAGTTGATTTTTTGCTCGCGGCAAAGGTTTGAAACTAGAGGCCAGTTGGCCTTATCCCGTAGGAACACGGGGGGAGGGGTCTTAGCCTTAGCTAAAACAGGCGCGCAGCGCGTTGCTGGCTTGGTGGGAGCGGCGGTTGAGCCGACTGGGGGAGTCACGTTGAGTGACATGAGGGGGACAGGGGAGGGGGGCGACTGTGTCGCCGGGCAGGCGGTTGGTGTCGGCGACACCGGCCTGGAGGTGGGTGTCGGAGACACCCGGGATTTCTTATTCCGCTTGGAGCGGCGCTCTACGAGCGTGAAGGTGACGGTCGGCTCGGGTGAGCCGATGAGGGTGTCCGCTGTGGAAGCGGTTTCGTCGCTACTGCTAGATGCAGTGCGCTTGGAGGGGCGGGCGGCGGATGAGGCCGAGGTTGAGGTCGCCGTCGAGGTGGCGTCGTCCGAATTGTCGCACTCCATTTCATTGGAGGCGGAGGAGGGGGGAGCGCTGTGAGGCAGCGATGTCGTCGTGGCCTGAAAAGCCGGGGCCTGAAGGGCCAGTGGAGCCAACAGGGTGGCGAACATGGGCGAGAGATCGCTAAGCATTCGAAGAAATGCATGCGGGTCGAATGGGGCGCCTGAAGCGGCGACGCCGTCGACGAATTGCTTCGCAAGCTCAGCGTGAGCTTGCGCAGCCATTGCGTTCGGCGGGGGGGAGGGAAGGGGAGCTAACAATATATGTAAATATATGAATATATAATTTAAGAACGACCTAACTGTCGAACCCTAACTAAGCCTCCCTACCGGCGGTAGGGGGGGTCGGGACGGCCGCAGCGGTGCCCCTAGCTCGGACAGCGCTGGTTCCGTCACCCTGGGTAAGGCCCAGTGCAAATGGGATCGGGACTTCCGGTTTGTTGTTTGCCTGAAGGGCTAAACTGTGCGCACCGGGGCAACGCCGACTGGTTTCGTTGGCACCGTTACGCGTATCCACCAGCCCACGAAGTCTTGAACTCGGCGAACTTACTCCCGAAGAACACCTGGAACGTCGAAGCCCGTCGACGTAGCTCACGTTCGACGAAACACGAAGACGGTTAGCAAGCCACTAATCGCCGTGAAAACGGCGTTTGAAATTTACAACGGAAACGTCTATGAAATAATAATACGGTAACGACCTTATGAAATTTGATTGCTCGATTAGCGCGGGGGCTAAGGGAGCGGGGGGAGGCGTCTACGATCGACGTGCGAACGAATTTTTTTTTTTTTTTTTTTTTTTTTTTGCTGCCGAGGCACCCTCGCGGGAGGGAGGTGGAAGATGCGTCATGCATACCCGCCCGCAGGTAAATTCCTCTGCGGGGGGGTTATGTGGGACTCACCAGAATGGCACCTACCCACTAAAAACCACCTGTTGGCTGTAGTAAGCGTATACTATTAGCCTTCATCGGAAGCGACACCCGTCGGGAAGTTGGGGGCGCTGGCGGAGACCCGCTAGCGGGTCTTCCGCCTGTAGTGAAAGTTGCACTGAAGGTGCTCAAAGGGACATGAGTTGGTGGCCGTTCGGGGCAGCCTCCGGTGAAGCCGGGGCTGCGCGGAGGTCGGCCGAAGCATGATTTAGGGATCAATTCATTTAAATGAACCTATAATGAATTGAGAAGGGAACTATGTTCCGCCAGAGCTAGCAAACGCTCTGTCGGAGTACGTGAAGCCCTAAGTTTACGGGCTAAGACTGCAATCTCCCTAACATCGACACTTTTGATAGCGTCGCAGACGATACGCATATCGTCTGCTACGGAGGGTTGAGGAGTGATATTGGATGGGCGAGGAGTCGGGATGGGATTCGCTAGTGCAGCGGGTCGGTGCCTCCAGTTCTCTGGAGCAGGCTTGGGCTGGGTAGGCTTTGCAGCCGGAGGAACCCGGCTACGCAGCGGCGGAAAGTTATCCTGAGAAAGGGGCGGGGCCTGTTTGGGTGCCGCCCTCTTAGAATTAGTACGCATACAACGGGGTGCACGGGGGCAGCCCCTGTAGTTAGCGGTGTGGCCGGACTGGCCACAAAGCACGCAACCAGGAGGAGAGGGAGTTTCAGGAGTGCGAGTGCACTCCTTTGTGAAATGAGGGACCAGGCACTTGACGCACCTGGGCGGAGCGGCGCAGTTGGCCGCCGCGTGCCCGTACAACTGGCACCGGTGGCACTGGCCGGGATGACCGCGGCGATGAGGCGCCTCGACCGAGATCCCAGAGAGGCCGCAGATGGTGCTAACCCCTTTGAGAATCTCCCTGGACTTGGGGACGTTGGTGAGTACCACCAAGGCGAGAGGGTGTTGCCTCCCGTACTTGCTGTGCATTTTATGCACCGCAAGTGCCGGGAAGCCCTGGGACTGTAGGTCTTCCAGGATAGCCTCGTTCGATAATTCGAACGGGACTCCCCTGAGTACCGCTCTGAACTTACGCTCTTCTGACAGAGCATAGGTGTGATAAGCATATTGCTTATCAGTGAGGAGCTTTATCAAAGCACGGAAATCGTCTATCGACGAGACGGTGATTTTAATAGATTCACCCGAGTTGGTCGCTCGGGTGTAGTGGATCTTGTGCACTTTGCACAAAGTCGAGACCTCGGACCATTTACCCTTTTCCCGAAGGAACACGGGTGGTGGGACCTTGGCCTTGGCAAAAGAGGCCGGGGCGGGTGTTGTATGCACCGGGGTAGCTGGCGTTGAAGTCGCCGCAGTGAGTGTTGAAGACACCGGGACGGGCGTTGAAGACGCCGGGGCTTGTTTTGAGCGCTTCTTAGAGCGCTTCTTAACTAGGGTGAAGGAGGGTGGCTCAGGGCCAGATGGGGTGGCGTCCGAGGATGACTCGGTCGCGGGTGAGCGCTTGCGGCGCGGAGGGGCGTTCGTTTCACACTCCATATCACTGGAGGTGGGGGACGCAGGAGGGCCTAGGACCAGAGGGACCTGAGGGGCTTGCGTGGCCTGAGGGGCTTGCATGGCCTGAGGGGCCTGAGGGGGGAGCGCGGTAAATCCGCTTTTAATGCATAAGGTATACATTTGTTCTGAATTCATTTCAAAACCGATAAAGGTAAGATTTTGGGCTAGCTGCGCCGCGAAGTCTTCAAGACTTCGCGAGGCCATTGCGGAGGGGTTGGGGAGGGACAACAATATATAAATATATATACTATGAACCTAGCAACGACGACTAACTTCCTAAAACCACCCTACACGCAGTAGGGCGGTTGGAAACGACGCGGATAACTTACTCGAACACGAAGACTCGAAGTTCTGGAACGCAGATCTTGCCGGAGCGGCGACGGCGACGCAGTCGGCGACGTCGGGCAGCAGGCGGAACGAAGATTAGTCGTGAAAACGACTTTTCTATGAAATTTAGGAAATACGGTACGAAGCCTGGGTCGTGAAAACGACCCCTGAAATTTGGGGTGCTCAACTAGTGCGGGGACTAGAGAGCGGAAAAAGCGTCTGCGATCCACGTGCGAACGAATCCGCACGCAAACCGAGACTGTGATGTTTTTGCGAACGAATCCACACGGCCTCTTTATATATAATTTTGGATATCTAAGTACGGTCCGGCGAGCAATACCGTGGAGAGAGCCGCTGCGGTTTGTAGGCACGGTCGGCGAGCAATACCGTGGAGAGAGCCGCTGCGGTTTGTAGGCACGGACGGCGAGCAATACCGTAAGGTGAGCCGCGGCGTGCTACAACATCATGGGGCCACGAGCGAAGAACAGTGAAGAAGGTTCACTACGTGCAGGGGAATGAAGGGCACCCCCGCAAGAATCGGTGTCCAGTGTGTAACGGCGAGCACTGGATTTACGAATGCAGGAAGTTCAAAGAAGCAAACCTTAGTCAAAAGTACGAAATGGCTAAGAAGGCAATTTTATGCTTCAGGTGTCTACGAGGAAGGCATTCAAGGAAGACCTAAAGGGCAGAAGATTGCAAGAAGTGCGGAAGATGGCACCACACCAGTCTTCATGAAAAAAGCCGTCCACCAGCAGCTGTTGGGGATAGAGAAAAATCCCGCTGCAATGTCTCCAGTCGCAGAGAAGAACCCAAGGAAGTCGTCACCTCCGTGCACACTGCCAGTGATGGGCAGGTGTATCTGAAGATGATCCCAGTGGACCTGTATGGACCGAAGGGCGCAGCACGCGTACTGGCCCTTCTGGATGAGGGGTCAACAGTCACGTTATTGGATGCTGGGGTGGCGCAGATGATTGGGGCTGAAGGCAAGGCGAGTCCGATAACTATCGAGACAATTGGAGAACATGGAATCAAGAGGTGCGACTCGCAGAAGACAAGCGTCAAGATCAAGGGAGCTCATCGTAAGAAGAAGGAAACGATTGAAGTTCGAACAATCGACAGTTTAAGCTCTCAAGACAAAGTGTGGATCGAGGTGCCATCCAAGGATGTTCGCACCTGCAAGGCATCCAAGGGCAACTGCTGTATAAAGATGAAGAGCCAAATTTCTCATCGGGCAAGACAACTGGGGTCTCATCGTCACGAGAAGACTGAAGAAAGGGAAAAGGTCCGATCCAGTTGCGTCACTAACGAGCTTGGGATGGGTCCTCCATGGGCGTCACAACGGGAAGACGTCACCGGTAAAGTTCGTCAACCACAGCAGACTCATCGAAGGAGATGAGACAGAAGCCTTGGTGCGGCGACACTTCGACATCGAATCAATCGGAGTGCAGCCTCGCCGCCCGAGCAACGACGCAGACCAACGAGCGCTTGAGGTCCTGCAGTCTGCGACGAAGCGCCTTCCAGAGGGGAGGTTTGAATCCGGGCTGCTGTGGAAGAGTGAAGACGAAACCCTCCCAAACAACTACGTGCAAGCTCATCGACGTCTTATTGGGATCGAAAGAAAATTGGACAAGGATGCAACCCTGAAGACGTCATATGAAGACCAGATGAAGAAGTTGATACAAAATGGTTATGCAGAGAAGGCTCCAGTATCAACGACCGCTGGAAGAACATTTTATTTGCCGCACTTTGCGGTAATGCATCCTGTGAAGAAGAAGCCAAGGATAGTCCTGGATGCTGCTGCAAAATTTGACGGGAAGTGCCTGAACGACGCACTCCTGCCGGGACCAGATCTTCTGCAATCGCTATTTGGGGTGCTTGTGAGGTTCAGAGAGAAGCCGGTCGCCGTCGTCGCCGACATTCAAGATATGTTCCTGAGGGTACAGATGCGTGAAGAGGACCGCGACAGCCTGAGGTTCCTGTGGCGCGGCGACAGAAGAAATGGGACACCAGATGAATACCGAATGTGCTCAGTGGTGTTTGGTGCGGCTTCATCACCGTCTACGGCGATTTTCGTAATGAACAAGAACGCAGAAGATTTCAGAGAAGATTACCCGGTGGCAGTGGAAGCCATCAAGAAGAATCACTATATGGATGATTATTTGCAGAGCTTTGCCACAGAGGAAGATGCAAGAAGGATCGCGCATCAGGTGCAAAGCATTCACGCAAAGGCAGGCTTCCACTTGAGGGGATGGAGCAGCAACAGGCCGAAGATCCTCGACGGGATAGGTGATCAGCTCAAAGAAGACAGCACAGAACTGGTTGCTGAAGAGAAGACTCTTGAGCTGAGATGGCTAGTGGTAGAAGACTTGCTGGCCTTCAACTTTGGGTTCCGGAATACCAGCCCGGACATACTCGAAGGCAAGAAGACGCCGACGAAGAGAGAAGTCACCAGCGCCGTGATGTCCACCTTCGACCCCCTGGGCCTTGCTATCCCAGTTTTAATTAAGGGGCATAAGCTGATTCGGGACATATGGCGCGGGGAGATCGGCTGGGACGACGAGATTCCCGAAGACCAGCGAGCAGCCTGGGCCAAATACGTGAAAGAAGTGTCCGTATTGAGAGACCTTCGAATACCCAGATGCATCTCACCGAAGTTAGAAAAGGCAGCGAGTCAAGAGGGAACCCGGTGGAAGTTCATACCACCTGGCTGTCCAAACATGGGCGGCGCTTGGGAAAGGCTCGTACGATCGGTGAAGACGGCTCTGACGACGGTGCTGCAGTCCAGGACACCACAAGAAGAAGTCCTACACACACTGATGACTGAAGTTGAACACGTGGTGAACTCGAGGCCACTCACCCACGTTAGCGTAGACCCTGACAATGAGGAAGCTCTAACGCCGAACCACTTTTTACTTGGCAGATCTTGTGGAGCACCAGCGCCTGGGGAGTTTGCAGACATCGAGCTCGTCGGGAGGGCAACGTGGAAGACGGCACAACGGCTGACGGATCACTTCTGGAACAGGTGGATCAAGGAGTATCTGCCTACCCTGCTGCCGAAGAAGGTCAACGGAGCAGCGACGCAAGATCCGCAAGTTGGCGACATTGTCATGGTCGTCGACGCATCACTGCCGAGGAACACCTGGCCGAGAGGAAGAGTTCACCGAGTCTACCCTGGACCTGATGGGAGAGTTCGAGTTCTGGACGTGCAGACACCATGGGGGATCCTGAGACGGCCAACGAGACGGGTCGTCATCCTGGTTCCAGCTGCAGCGTCGCAACCGCAGGATGGAGTGCTAAGCACTGCGGGGGAGACTGTTAGCGACGCAACATGTAATGGATTCGGCATAATAGGGACATAGCCATTCAAATAGTTTTGTAAATAACGCTAGTCCACGCCCTCACTACTTGCGCCCGTCCTCGGATAAGTGGTTATTTTCGAGTGTGACGTAAGCAAGTACTAATAAGATTCTTATAGGAAATTATTATGTTTTAGGAACCTAGGTATAGGTATATTTTGAATTCTATTTTGATAACATTGATTTATGGTTGAATTGATGATATTTGTGTTAAATAAAGTTCTTAGAGATTTCATTGGTAGATAAGCGTAATATGAGAAGCGTTATGTATGTTTTGGATAGAATTTAGACCTAGGGATATTTGTAAAATACTGATTTGTTCAGATTGGTCCGCCGTAAAATTGTGGTAATTTCATGGTTATTTCATATCAGATTAGGTAGATAATGGTAGATATAACGTTATTGTATATAGGTTCATATAATAAAGTACTCATTTGAAGTAATAAATGACGTAATATGGTTAGATATTTTCTCGTTGAATAACTACGTAATTATATGGTTTATTGTTATGGTTTATTGATAATAATGTGTAGATTGCTTTCTTTTATTGAAATGTAATAATTATTTTCATGGTGTTTTACGTATTTGAAGAGAATAACGAGAAAACCTTTGTTGTTGTATATGTTCCTAATTGGTAGTTATAACTTGTCTGATTATGTTAAAAACTAATTGTAATTAGAATGTTTGCATATTTTAATAATGTAAAACGATAAAATTATGTTTGTAACCGTTTCGCCTTAGGTACAATGTTAGGCTAAGTAAGTAGTCTGCCGGCGCAAACGGTGTTTTGAGGTAGTCTTTGTTCTAGAAAGTTTTTGGTATTTAATTTTATCATATTGATATTTATGTAAACATATAGGAATCGTTTCGCTTTATTATTTGAATATAATATTGTAATAGTTTTGCTTAATAGTTTGAAAGATAATTCGATGTAAAGTTTAGAATCCAAGTAAAACTTAAGTGTAATTAGGTGCAAATTGCACAAACGCGCCAGCCAATCAGAGCGCTGGAATTATTTAGGGCGAAATTTGTATAAAAGGCGCACGCCGAGCTTTGGAAGTACAACATTCTCGCTCCGATCGCCACGCGGTGCGGACGTGCAAGACCCAGCTCTCCGTTGATCGGTCCCTTCCCGCCATTCCGCGGCGCTCAGTTTACTGACGTCACAGTCTAGCGTGTTGGCTCCGTGCTACGGTTTCCTAAGTCTTTCTATTCCGTCTGAGTGCTTTCGAAGTGCGATTTTTCTTTGCGACTAAGCCTCTTAGTCTTCAAAGTGCTGTGCTAAGTTGTGTTGTGCTTGTGCTGAGTGCAGTGTTGTGCCCGGCGTAAGTAGTCTGGTTTCAGTGCAAAGGATACTTAACGGTGACAACGAATTTGTACTGAACCAGTCCTTTTTATTTTTATTTATTTCTCTTCTCTATTTTATTTATTTTTCTCCTATTTTCATATTTATTTCTATCATATTTGTGTGTTTTCGTGTGTATTTGTCCTTTCTGTCGGTAAAGGTTGACCCTAACGCGGTCAACTCTTTACCTGCGCACCCTTTTTTAGGTTTCTAGGTAGCGGCCTTCGGCGTACTATTGTTAGTTTTAATTTATTCTCCCCAGCCCCCCTACCGCTGGTAGGGAGGTTTGCCGCTAGGGTTCGCTAGATTTTTATTTAGGAATTCTAGGCATTTGTTATATAAATAGGCGCTAGGTTTGTTAGGGAACCTAGGCATACATTATATATTTATATATTTCATATTATCCCAAGCCCTCCAATGGACCTTGTAAACGTTCTTAGGTCGTTCGCCCAGGCGCTCGCGGCGTCCGGTTGCCCCATCCCAGATGACGTACTAACGCAGGCCTTACAGGCTACTATCGCGTCCCCGGCCCCTCAGGCCTCAACCCCGGCCCCTCAGGCCTCCAACGTCGAGACCCCTCAGGTCTTAAGCTCTCCCGCGTCTCCCGCCTCGTCCGAGATGGACTGCGAATCGGTCGCATCCTCTCACGCGTCGCGTCGTAAGCGTACCGCTCCCGGGAGCGACTCCGAACCCGCGTCTGATACGTCGTCAGATGCCGTCACCCTAACCGGCTCTCCTGAGCCCGCGTTTCAACTCGTCGCCAAGCGCTCCAAGAAGCGCTCTAAGAAAGCTTCGGTATCTTCAATACCCGAGCCCTCCCCGGTGTCTTCAACACCAGCCCCCGCGCCGTTAAAATCAGTCGTAGTAACCGCGTCTCCGTCGGTCACATCAAAGCCAGCGACGCGCTGCGCTCCCGTCCCGCCGAAGCCTCAGCTCCCTCCGCCCGTATTCCTGCGTGAAAAAGCGCGCTGGACCGCGGTTTCCAACTTGTGCAAAGTGCACAAAATCAATTACTTAAAAGCCGCCAACGCTGGCGATACAATCAAGATTCAAATAGCGACCGTCGACGAATTCCGCGCGTTTACCAGGTTACTCGGATTAAACCAAATCGCGTATCACACCTACGCCCTCCCGGAGGAGCGTAAGATCCGCGCAGTACTACGGGGCGTCCCGTTCGAACTCAGCAACGAGGACATCCTCGATGACCTTAAGTCTCAGGGTTTCCCGGTCACAGCAGTGCACAAGATGCACTCCAACCGCGGTAGGCGTTTTCCCTTAGCGTTGGTAATCCTGTCGAATACTCCCAACTCGAGGGAGATCTTTAGAGAGGCTCGCACAATTTGCGGACTCTCAAATATCTCCGTCGAGCGTCCCAACCCCCGTGGTCACCCTGGCCAGTGCCACCGCTGCCAGCTCTACGGCCACGCAGCGGCTAACTGCTCAGCTCCCCCCAGGTGCGTTAAGTGCCTGGATCCACATTTCACAAAGGAGTGCACTCGCACTCCCGAATCCACTTCCCCCCCTGCCTGTGTGCTGTGCGGCCAGTCCGGCCACACAGCTAACTACAGGGGTTGCCCGCGCGCTCCGCGCTCCACCACCAAGAGGGTCGCGCCTAAACCGGCGCCGCCGCTCACTCCTGCCAACTTCCCGCCGCTGCGCAACCGGGGTCCCCCGGAAGCAAAGCCCGTTCAGCCGACACCTACTCCGGCTCTGTCTTGGAGGCAGCGTCCGGCCGTTCCGCCTGCACCTTCCCGACCCATCCCAGCTCCCGTAGCTCCCGTAGGGCCGCGTCCTTCTCCGTCTTCCGCACCTCAGTCGTCGTTGGCTGAGGACATGAAGACCGTATTCGACGTTATTCAAAACGTCGATATTAACGAAATTTCCGTGCTCGCACGCAAACTGCGTGCCGCCCGCTCTCCTCAAGAGCGTTTATTTGCTTTAGCCGAGCATCACTCGCTCCTTAGTTCGTTGTAAATTCTTTTATAATTTATAAATTCGTAAATAATAAATTATAATGTCTAGACCCGCGAATCCCGCGTCCAGTCGTATTAAACCCAAGGGCTTATCCCTAGTATCTTTTAACGCTCGTAGCCTTAATACCAACCTTCCCGAGATTAAACTGTTCCTTCAGAACAAAGAACCTGACTTATTCCTTCTCCAGGAGACATGGCTTACTCCAAACCGCTCCAGGGGATTAGCTATACCTAAGTACGCGTTTATTCGTAACGATAGGCCCAACTCTGACGGTTTCGGCGGCACCGCTATATATTACAAAAGAGGCTTCCACTGCTGTCCTCTCCCTACCCCTCCTCTCCTCAACATGGAAGCCACTGTGTGTAGATTGGCTATGACTGGTCATCCGACCATCATCATAGCTTCAATCTACATACCTAGTGGTACCAGACCAATCCGCAGCGACTTTGAGGCCATTCTCGCCCTCGGCCATTCAGTCATTATGTTCGGAGACTTTAACTCCAAACATACTGACTGGACGTGCCTATCGACTAACACCAGCGGTATCGCTCTCCTCGACATCACTAACTCCCTTGACCTAGATGTCATATCCCCCGTCACTCCCACTCACTATCCCAACAACCCGTCCTACTCTCCTGACATCCTCGACTTTGCAATTATCAAGCGTATCAATCTTGACCTAAGGTCTATCGAACCGCTCGATGACCTAGGCTCTGACCATCGCCCCGTTTCCCTCGTGCTAGGACCGCCGAACGATAACGTCTCATCTCCTAAGACCTTTACCAATTGGAAAGGTTTTAAAAATACGTTAGTTTCAGCCTTAGAGGCTCCGAACTCTCCACTCGCGATCTCTCCCGAACAATTAGATAGCCCGGATAAAATCGATTCATTAGTAAATTCTCTCACTGATGCTATCAACTCAGCCATCAGTGACAACGAAAAGGTTGCTAAGCACGGCAAACCCACGCTTCCCTTAGCCGTTAGCAATCTTATTAAAGCTAAAAACGCGGCTCTCCGGAGAGCCAAGAAATATCCCACGCCCGCCTATAGAACAGCTGCGAATCAGCTTCAACGTAAAGTTAAGTCTTGCCTCGCGGAACTCCGAGACGCTCAGATGAACGATCTCATGGCGAATATCTCTCCGTCCCACCAAGCGTACTATAGCATGGCCCGAGCCTTACGCGTAGACACCGTCTCTCACGTTCCTCCTCTCACTCGTCCCGATGGCACTACTGCCTTCGAAGTCGAAGAGAAAGCCGAATGCTTCGCCGACAGCATTGCCGCACAATGCTCGCCCAGCACGCAACCTGCTGATCCCTCGCACATCCAGGCGGTGGAGGACGAAGTCCTTCGCAGAGACTCTCTCCCCATCACCGCAGACCCTGTCACAGTCTCTAATGACGAAATCTTGCTTCTCATTAGAAATCAAAAGTCCAAAAAGGCTCCGGGTGCGGATGGAATTTCCAACCACGCACTTAAGCACCTACCTCAACAGATGCTTACCTTGTTAGCTATCATTTTCAATGCCTGCTTCGACCATAGCTACTTTCCAAAAGCTTGGAAAGAAGCGACAGTCATAGGCATTCCCAAGCCGGGCAAACCTCTGAACGTCCCGGCTAATCACAGACCCATCAGCCTCCTCAAGGCAATGTCTAAACTTCTCGAGAGAGTCATACTTTCTCGAATGCGGAACCATCTGTTTCCAACGGATGGCGATCCTCTCATTATTCCCCATCAGTTCGGCTTTCGCGCTAAACACTCCTGCCCTCAGCAAGTCCACCGAATCGTCGAGTATATACTTGACGGTTTCTATCCGCGTCGTTATAAAACAGTCGCGGTTTTCTTTGACGTAGCCAAGGCTTTCGATAAAGTCTGGCACAGCGGTCTCGTTTATAAACTCTACAAGATAGGCTTACCGGATCGCCTAGTCAGGATAATAGCGTCGTTTCTCAAAGACCGTACGTTTCGATTTAAACACGAAGGCACGCTTTCTGCACCTCGTCCCATAAAGGCTGGAGTCCCTCAAGGCTCAGTCCTCGCCCCTCTGCTGTACACCGTGTACACCAACGACATTCCCATCCCGCCGAAAGGCGTCGAACTCGCCCTCTTCGCTGACGACACCGCACTCTATACCAAAGGCCACGGTGTTCGGCGCCTTGTAACCAGACTCCAAAAGGCCGTAAACGCCCTTGGTGCATGGTTTCAAGAATGGCGCATCGATGTGAACCCTGAAAAGAGTTCTGCGATGCGCTTCGACCACAAACGCCGTCGTCCCGATGGCGATCCCCACGTTCGAATGTTAGGCATTCCCATCCCCTGGAAGCGCAGTACTAAATACTTAGGCGTCACATTAGATCCGACGCTTTCTTTCAAGCCACACGTTGAAAGAGTTTCGAAACTCGCTCGTCACTATTTAGTCCGCCTAAATAGCATGTTAGGTAGAAAAAGTAAAATGTCCCTCAGAAACAAACGTACACTTTACAAGGTCTGCGTTAGACCCGTCATGACGTATGCCTCGCCAATCTTTGCCCACGCCAAACCCTCCCTCCTGCACAAACTGCAGGTAGTTCAAAACCTCTTTTGCCGCCGGGCCACAGGCGCACCGTGGTACGTGCGTAACGCGGACTTGCATAGAGATCTTGAACTGCCTACAGTACAACAATATCTCAAAACACTCTCTGAAGCGTTCTTCAAACGCTCCGAAACCCATCCCAATCCTCTAGTTCGTGATTCTGTCTCATATGCTGCTCCTGTGTTAGACTCGAAGTTCAAAGTCGCTAGGCCTAGAAATGCGCAAACGTACTCATCCACCAGACTGTCACGCGATCTCGAGGCCCTTCTGGCCGCAAATTCTAATTCTAACGTAAATTCTAATTCTAATTAATGCAAATTTAATTTTTCCATTTTTAATGTTTTCATTATTTACTTTTCATTTTTAATGTTTTATTTTACTTTTAATTTTTGAGCACCTTCAGTGCTATGTAAATCCCAGCGGGTGACCCCTTAAGGGCCCCGCTAGCGCGGCCTCTTTCTCCAATTGGCCGTCGCTCCGATGAAGGCTGAGTGGCAAAAATGCACGAGCCGACAGGGGGTTTTTAGTGGGTATGGTTCTGGTAGGCGTCGGGACGAGTCCCACATAACTTCGGAATCGCGCCGGAGTATGCGTCAGAGCATTTTTATCCTCCTGCCCTTCCCGCGGAGGGGAACAAAAAAAAAAAAAAAAATTTGGAAGTACATTCTCGCTCCGATCGCCACGCGGTGCGGACGTGCAAGACCCAGCTCTCCGTTGATCGGTCCCTTCCCGCCATTCCGCGGCGCTCAGTTTACTGACGTCACAGTCTAGCGTGTTGGCTCCGTGCTACGGTTTCCTAAGTCTTTCTACTCCGTCTGAGTGTTTTCGAAGTGCGATTTTTCTTTGCGACTAAGCCTCTTAGTCTTCAAAGTGCTGTGCTAAGTTGTGTTGTGCTTGTGCTGAGTGCAGTGTTGTGCCCGGCGTAAGTAGTCTGGTTTCAGTGCAAAGGATACTTAACGGTGACAACGAATTTGTACTGAACCAGTCCTTTTTATTTTTATTTATTTCTCTTCTCTATTTTATTTATTTTTCTCCTATTTTCATATTTATTTCTATCATATTTGTGTGTTTTCGTGTGTATTTGTCCTTTCTGTCGGTAAAGGTTGACCCTAACGCGGTCAACTCTTTACCTGCGCACCCTTTTTTAGGTTCTAGGTAGCGGCCTTCGGCGTACTATTGTTAGTTTTAATTTATTCTCCCCAGCCCCCCTACCGCTGGTAGGGAGGTTTGCCGCTAGGGTTCGCTAGATTTTTATTTAGGAATTCTAGGCATTTGTTATATAAATAGGCGCTAGGTTTGCTAGGGAACCTAGGCATACATTATATATTTATATATTTCATATTATCCCAAGCCCTCCAATGGACCTTGTCAACGTACTTAGGTCGTTCGCCCAGGTACTCGCCGCGTCTGGCTACAGCATACCCGATGACATACTAACGCAGGCCTTACAGGCATCTATCGCGTCCCCGGCCCCTCAGGCCTCAACCCCGGCCCCTCAGGCCTCAAACCCGGCCCCTCAGGCCTCCGACGTCCAGACCCCTCAGGTCTTCAGCTCTCCCGCGTCTCCCGCCTCGTCCGAGATGGACTGCGAATCGGTCGCATCCTCTCACGCGTCGCGTCGTAAGCGTACCGCTCCCGGGAGCGACTCCGAACCCGCGTCTGATACGTCGTCAGACGCCGTCACCTTAACCGGCTCTCCTGAGCCCGCCTTTCAACTTGTCGCCAAGCGCTCCAAAAAGCGCTCTAAGAAAGCTTCGGTATCTTCAATACCCGAGCCCTCCCCGGTGTCTTCAACACCAGCCCCCGCGCCGTTAAAAGCGCGCGTAGTAACCGCGTCTCCGTCGGTCACATCGAAGCCAGCGACACGCTGCGCTCCCGTCCCGCCGAAGCCTCAGCTCCCTCCGCCCGTATTCCTGCGTGAAAAAGCGCGCTGGACCGCGGTCTCAAACTTGTGCAAAGTGCACAAAATTAATTACTTAAAAGCCACCAACGCTGGCGATACAATCAAGATTCAAATAGCGAGCGTCGACGACTTCCGCGCGTTTACCAGATTACTCGGATTAAACCAAATCGCATATCACACCTACGCCCTCCCGGAGGAGCGTAAGATCCGCGCAGTATTACGGGGCGTCCCGTTCGAACTCAGCAACGAAGACATCCTCGATGACCTTAAGTCTCAGGGTTTCCCGGTCACAGCAGTGCACAAGATGCACTCCAACCGCGGTAGGCGTTTTCCCTTAGCGTTGGTAATCTTGTCGAATACTCCCAACTCGAGGGAGATCTTTAGAGAGGCTCGCACAATTTGCGGACTCTCAAATATCTCCGTCGAGCGTCCCAACCCCCGTGGTCACCCTGGGCAGTGCCACCGCTGCCAGCTCTATGGCCACGCAGCGGCTAACTGTTCAGCTCCCCCCAGGTGCGTAAAGTGCCTGGATCCTCACTTCACTAAGGAGTGCACTCGCACTCCCGAATCCACTTCCCCCCCTGCCTGTGTGCTGTGCGGCCAGTCCGGCCACACAGCTAACTACAGGGGTTGCCCACGCGCTCCGCGCTCCACCACCAAGAGGGTCGTGCCTAAACCGGCGCCGCCGCTCACTCCTGCCAACTTCCCGCCGCTGCGCAACCGGGGTCCCCCGGAAGCAAAGCCCGTTCAGCCGACACCTACTCCGGCTCTGTCTTGGAGGCAGCGTCCGGCCGTTCCGCCTGCACCCTCCCGACCTATCCCAGCTCCCGTAGCTCCCGTAGGGCCGCGTCCTTCTCCGTCTTCCGCACCTCAGTCGTCGTTGGCTGAGGACATGAAGACCGTATTCGACGTTATTCAAAACGTCGATATTAACGAAATTTCCGTGCTCGCACGCAAACTGCGAGCCGCCCGCTCTCCTCAAGAGCGTTTATTTGCTTTAGCCGAGCATCACTCGCTCCTAAGTTCGTTGTAAATTCTTTTATAATTTATAAATTCGTAAATAATAAATTATAATGTCTAGACCCGTGAATCCCGCGTCCAGTCGTATTAAACCCAAGGGCTTATCCCTAATATCGTTTAACGCTCGTAGCCTTAATACCAACCTTCCCGAGATTAAACTGTTCCTTCAGAACAAAGAACCTGATTTATTCCTTCTCCAGGAGACATGGCTTACTCCAAACCGCTCCAGGGGATTCGCTATACCTAAGTACGCGTTTATTCGTAACGATAGGCCCAACTCCGACGGTTTCGGCGGCACCGCTATATATTACAAAAGAGGTTTCCATTGCTGTCCTCTCCCTACCCCTCCTCTCCTCAACATGGAAGCCACTGTGTGTAGATTGGCTATGACTGGTCATCCGACCATCATCATAGCTTCAATCTACATACCTAGTGGTACCAGACCAATCCGCAGCGACTTTGAGGCCATTCTCGCCCTCGGCCATTCAGTCATTATGTTCGGAGACTTTAACTCCAAACATACTGACTGGACGTGCCTATCGACTAACACCAGCGGTATCGCTCTCCTCGACATCACTAACTCCCTTGACCTAGATGTCATATCCCCCGTCACTCCCACTCACTATCCCAACAACCCGTCCTACTCTCCTGACATCCTCGACTTTGCAATTATCAAGCGAATCAATCTTGATCTAAGGTCTATCGAACCGCTCGATGACCTAGGCTCCGACCATCGCCCCGTTTCCCTCGTGCTAGGACCGCCGAACGATAACGCCTCATCTCCTAAGACCTTTACCAACTGGAAAGGTTTTAAAAATACGTTAGTTTCAGCCTTAGAGGCTCCGAACTCTCCACTCGCGATCTCTCCCGAACAATTAGATAGCCCGGATAAAATCGATTCATTAGTAAATTCTCTCACTGATGCTATCAACTCAGCCATCAGTGACAACGAAAAGGTTGCTAAGCAAGGCAAACCCACGCTTCCCTTAGCCGTTAGCAATCTTATTAAAGCTAAAAACGCGGCTCTCCGGAGAGCCAAGAAGTATCCCACGCCCGCCTATAGAACAGCTGCGAATCAGCTTCAACGTAAAGTTAGGTCTTGCCTCGCGGAACTCCGAGACGCTCAGATGAACGATCTCATGGCGAATATCTCTCCGTCCCACCAAGCGTACTATAGCATGGCCCGAGCCTTACGCGTAGACACCGTTTCTCACGTTCCTCCTCTCACTCGTCCCGACGGCACTACTGCCTTCGAAGTCGAAGAGAAAGCCGAATGCTTCGCCGACAGCATTGCCGCACAATGCTCGCCCAGCACGCAACCTGCTGATCCCTCACACATCCAGGCGGTGGAGGACGAAGTCCTTCGCAGAGACTCTCTTCCCATCACCGCCGACCCTGTCACAGTCTCTAATGATGAAATCTTGCTTCTCATTAGAAATCAAAAGTCCAAAAAGGCTCCGGGTGCGGATGGAATTTCCAACCACGCACTTAAGCACCTACCTCATCAGATGCTTACCTTATTAGCTATCATTTTCAATGCCTGCTTCGACCATAGCTACTTTCCAAAAGCTTGGAAAGAAGCGACAGTCATAGGCATTCCCAAGCCGGGCAAACCTCTGAACGTCCCGGCTAATCACAGACCCATCAGCCTCCTCAAGGCAATGTCTAAACTTCTCGAGAGAGTCATACTCTCTCGAATGCGGAACCATCTGTTTCCAACGGATGGCGATCCTCTCATTATTCCCCATCAGTTCGGCTTTCGCGCTAAACACTCCTGCCCTCAGCAAGTCCACCGAATCGTCGAGTATATACTTGACGGTTTCTATCCGCGTCGTTATAAATCAGTCGCGGTTTTCTTTGACGTAGCCAAGGCTTTCGATAAAGTCTGGCACAGCGGTCTCGTTTATAAACTCTACAAGATAGGCTTACCGGATCGCCTAGTCAGGTTAATAGCGTCGTTTCTCAAAGACCGTACGTTTCGATTTAAACACGAAGGCACGCTTTCTGCACCTCGTCCCATAAAGGCTGGAGTCCCTCAAGGCTCAGTCCTCGCCCCTCTGCTGTACACCGTGTACACCAACGACATTCCCATCCCGCCGAAAGGAGTCGAACTCGCCCTCTTCGCTGACGACACCGCACTCTATACCAAAGGCCACGGTGTTCGGCGCCTTGTAACCAGACTCCAAAAGGCCGTAAACGCCCTTGGTGTATGGTTTCAAAAATGGCGCATCGATGTGAACCCTGAAAAGAGTTCTGCGATGCGCTTCGACCACAAACGCCGTCGTCCCGATGGCGATCCCCACGTTCGAATGTTAGGCATTCCCATCCCCTGGAAGCGCAGTACTAAATACTTAGGCGTCACATTAGATCCGACGCTTTCTTTCAAGCCACACGTTGAAAGAGTTTCGAAACTCGCTCGTCACTATTTAGTCCGCCTAAATAGCATGTTAGGTAGAAAAAGTAAAATGTCCTTCAGAAACAAACGTACACTTTACAAGGTCTGCGTTAGACCCGTCATGACGTATGCCTCGCCAATCTTTGCCCACGCCAAACCCTCCCTCCTGCACAAACTGCAGGTAGTTCAAAACCTCTTTTGCCGCCGGGCCACAGGCGCACCGTGGTACGTGCGTAACGCGGACTTGCATAGAGATCTTGAACTGTCTACAGTACAACAATATCTCAAAACACTCTCTGAAGCGTTCTTCAAACGCTCCGAAACCCAACCCAATCCTCTAGTTCGTGATTCTGTCTCATATGCTGCTCCTGTGTTAGACTCGAAGTTCAAAGTCGCTAGGCCTAGAAATGCGCAAACGTACTCATCCACCAGACTGTCACGCGATCTCGAGGCCCTTCTGGCCGCAAATTCTAATTCTAACGTAAATTCTAATTCTAACGTAAATCCGAATTAATGCATATTTAATTTTTCAATTTTTAATGTTTTCATTATTTACTTTTCATTTTTAATGTTTTTATTTTACTTTTAATTTTTGAGCACCTTCAGTGCTATGTAATCCCAGCGGGTGACCCCTTCTGGGCCCCGCTAGCGCGGCCTCTTTCTCCAATTGGCCGTCGCTCCGATGAAGGCTGAGTGGCAAAAATGCACGAGCCGACAGGGGGTTTTTAGTGGGTATGGTCCTGGTAGGCGTCGGGACGAGTCCCACATAACTTTGGAATCGCTCCAGAGTATGCGTTAGGGCATTTTTATCCTCCTGCCCTTCCCGCGGAGGGGAACAAAAAAAAAAAAAAAAAAAAAATTTGGAAGTAGTCTCGGTTTGCGTGCGGATTCGTTCGCACGTCAATTGCAGACGCTTTTTCCGCTCTCTAGTCCCCGCACTAGTTGAGCACCCCAAATTTCAGGGGTCGTTTTCACGACCCAGGCTTCGTACCGTATTTCCTAAATTTCATAGAACAGTCGTTTTCACGACTAATCTTCGTTCGCCGCCTGCTGCCTGACGTCGCCGACTGCGTCGCCGTCGCCGCTCCGGCAAGATCTGCGTTCCAGAACTTCGAGTCTTCGTGTTCGAGTAAGTTATCCGCGTCGTTTCCAACCGCCCTACTGCGTGTAGGGTGGTTTTAGGAAGTTAGTTATCGTTGTTAGGTTCATATATTGTCCCTCCCCAACCCCTCCGCAATGGCTTCTCTAAGCTCTGATGAGTTTATGAGGAAGTTACTTGATAGTACCGGTGCTGAAGGCATGTCTATAAATGCTGATAAGTATCGTTTCTTGGACTCTCTCATCCCGCATATCATGGCGTTAATTCCCTCAATGGCCCCTCAGGCCACCCCAGTCCCCCAGACCCCTCAGGTCTTAAGCCCTCCCGCGTCCCCTTCCTCCAGTGACATGGAGTGCGAAGTTGACGCCCCTCCGCGCCGCAAGCGCGCACCCGCGACCGAGTCATCCTCGGATGCCACCCCAACTGGCCCTGATGAGCCTCCCTCTTTCACCCTTGTTAAGAAGCGCTCTAAGAAGCGCTCGAAACAAGACCCGGCGCTCTCGGCGCCCGTCCCTACACCCCCTGCGGCGTCTTCAACGTCAACTGCCCCGGTATCTTCAACACCCGCTCCGGCCCCAACTTCTGTCAAGGCCAAGGTCCCGCCACCCGTTTTCCTTCGGGAAAAGGGTAAATGGACTGAGGTCTCGACATTGTGCAATGAGCACAAAATCCATTACATCCGAGCAGCCAACTCGGGTGAATCTATTAAAATCTTAGTCTCGCCGATAGACGACTTTCGTGCTTTAACAAAGCTCCTCACCGATAAGCAATATGCTTATCATACTTATGCTCTGTCAGAAGAGCGTCAGATCAGAGCGGTACTCAGGGGAGTCCCGTTCGAATTATCGAACGAGGCTATCCTGGAGGATCTGCAGTCCCAAGGCTTCCCGGCACTCGCGGTGCATAAAATGCACAGCAAGTACGGGAGGCAACACCCTCTCGCTTTGGTGGTTCTCGCCAACGTCCCCAAGTCCAGGGAGATCCTCAAAGGGGTTAGCACTATATGCGGCCTCTCTGGGATCTCGATCGAGGCGCCTCATCGCCGCGGTCATCCCGGCCAGTGCCATCGGTGCCAGTTGTACGGGCACGCGGCGGCCAACTGCCGCGCACCGCCCAGGTGCGTCAAGTGCCTGGTCCCGCACTTCACTAAGGAGTGCAATCGCACTCCTGAAACTCCCTCTCCTCCCAATTGCGTGCTTTGTGGCCAGTCCGGCCACACCGCAAATTACAGGGGCTGCCCTCGTGCACCCCGTTGTATGCGCTCCAATTCCAAGAGGGCGGCACCCAAACAGGCGCCGCGCCTTTCTCAAGAAAACTTTCCACCGCTGCGTAGCCGGGTTCCTCCGGCTGCAAAGCCTACACAGTCCAGGCCTGCCCCAGAAAACTGGAGGCAGCGCCCCGCATCGAATCCCATCCCGGCTCCTCGCCCATACAAACCCACTCCTCAATCCTCCGTAGCAGACGATATGCGTATCGTCTGCGACGCTATGAAAAATGTCGATGTTAGTGAAATCGCAGTCTTAGCCCGTAAACTTAGGGCTTCACGTACTCCGACAGAGCGTTTGCTAGCTCTGGCGGAGCATAGTTCCCTTCTCAATTCATTATAGGTTCATTTAAATGAATTGATCCATAAATCATGTTTCGGCCGACCTCTGCCCAGCCCCGGCTTCACCGGAGGCTGCCCAGAACGGCCACCCACTCATGTCCCTTTGAGCACCTTCAGTGCAACTTTCACTACAGGCGGAAGACCCGATAGCGGGTCTCCGCCAGCGCGCCCAACTTCCCGACGGGTGTCGCTTCCGATGAAGGCTAACGGTAATAACTACAGCCAACAGGTGGTTTTTAGTGGGTAGGTGCCATTCTGGTGAGTCCCACATAACCCCCCACAGAAGAATTTACCTGCGGGCGGTATGCATGACGCATCTTCCACCTCCCTCCCGCGAGGGTGCCTCGGCAGCAAAAAAAAATAAATAAAAAGAATTTGGAAGTCAGTTCGGTGCCTGCAGCGAAGAAAACAACAACTAACAAGAAGAAAGAAAAAGTCTAACAAGAAGAAAGAAAAAGTCTAATAAGAAAAGTTCAGAAGCTTCCAGCTAGAAGAAAGAAAGTGCTGTTCGGTGAATCCGGAGGCCAGTGAAGACCCAAGAAGACGCAACGCTGTTCGGTGTATCCGGAGGCCAGTGAAGAGATCTGAAGAAAGAAACTGAACTACAGGAACGATTGCGGTTCATAGGCTTGTTTAAACTTAAGGTTTATTTGGTATCCGCAATAAACGTTCATACTTTGAAGAAGTGTTGTTTTCACTGCGCTCCAACCTGCACTCGATCAAGTCGGGTGTCACTCCGTGGTTCGTCAGGTCGTGGTGTCTTCGGAGCTTCGAAGGGTACACACTACGGCAGCATCTTCTCCAGCCGGCGCAAAACCCCGCAACAGTTTTTCCTGGTCCTTCGAGCCGAGATCCTGGATCAAGAAGATGCCAACCACACGGTCGACTGGAAGAACGAAGCCCACCACCGCCACGGAGTCTTCGAGGGACTGGAGCGCAGCAACGCCGACAGAGACGACAGACACGATGGGGTCGTCTACGGGGTCGACGTTGACACCAGGGGCACCAACTCACCCCGCCGGAGGAGCGCCTGAAGCACGCCACGCCGAAGGTTGCACCGTACCGCCAGCAATGGATGGGGATGCGTCGAGGGGCGCTGCGGACGAAGAGGCACGGTTCGTGGTACCAGCGCCCGTGGAACCCAGGAGGGTTGGTTCCACCACCAGGTCGAGGGCTTCCAGAAGAAGGGAACCCGAATTGAAAATGGAGATAGCCCAGAGGAAGCTGGATCTCGCCGAGGCCGAACTGGAGCTCGTGCGGGTCGAGTCCGGCAGCGAAGAGGACTTCGCAGACGAGGAGCGGCAGCACCACGTGGAGGAGTGGCTACATAAGACTGAGAGGAGAGCGAGGGTAATGCCACCCTTGGTGCCGCCGTCGCGACCACCGTCACCACCACCACCACCGCGGCTACCACAGCCGCCGCCTGCATCTGGGAAGATCGACATCCAGGAGTTGGCTGAAGCATTGGGGAAGCTACCTAGAGGCCGGTCGGAAGCTGTACACGTCGAGCTTCCCAACTTCGACGGCGCCGCAGAAGAATGGCTGGCGTACAAGAGGACGTTCGAAGACACGGCACCCAGCTTCAGTCACGTGCAGAACCTGGCCAGATTACGGAAGGCGCTGCAAGGCAGGGCGCGAGAGGCAGTGAAGAGCCTCTTGTTTACGGCGGAGCATCCCAACGAAGTCATGAGGGGGCTACAATTGAGGTTCGGAAGACCCGAAGCTCTGGCAACTGCGGAGCTGGAGAAGCTGGAGAACCTGCCACAGGTCACAGAGGATCCGAACGACGTGAGCACGTTCTACAGCCACGTGAGGAACGCCGTGGCCACGATCAAGGCAATGGGGGCAAGCAAGTACTTAGATGCCCTTAGAACCACGAGGGCCCTCATTGCGAAGATGCCGACTACGATGAAACACAAGTGGATCGCATACAAAAGGGCGAATCCTGACGAAGAACTTCGGGACCTGGAAGTCATGAACGCATTCCTGGAGGCTGAAAGCGAATGGTACGCGGAAATAGCCAACCCTGAAGTATCCTGGCAGAAAGAAGACCGTCAGCGATCTGCACCACCGAAGACATCATGGGGCCACGAGCGAAGAACAGTGAAGAAGGTTCACTACGTGCAGGGGAATGAAGGGCACCCCCGCAAGAATCGGTGTCCAGTGTGTAACGGCGAGCACTGGATTTACGAATGCAGGAAGTTCAAAGAAGCAAACCTTAGTCAAAAGTACGAAATGGCTAAGAAGGCAATTTTATGCTTCAGGTGTCTACGAGGAAGGCATTCAAGGAAGACCTAAAGGGCAGAAGATTGCAAGAAGTGCGGAAGATGGCACCACACCAGTCTTCATGAAAAAAGCCGTCCACCAGCAGCTGTTGGGGATAGAGAAAAATCCCGCTGCAATGTCTCCAGTCGCAGAGAAGAACCCAAGGAAGTCGTCACCTCCGTGCACACTGCCAGTGATGGGCAGGTGTATCTGAAGATGATCCCAGTGGACCTGTATGGACCGAAGGGCGCAGCACGCGTACTGGCCCTTCTGGATGAGGGGTCAACAGTCACGTTATTGGATGCTGGGGTGGCGCAGATGATTGGGGCTGAAGGCAAGGCGAGTCCGATAACTATCGAGACAATTGGAGAACATGGAATCAAGAGGTGCGACTCGCAGAAGACAAGCGTCAAGATCAAGGGAGCTCATCGTAAGAAGAAGGAAACGATTGAAGTTCGAACAATCGACAGTTTAAGCTCTCAAGACAAAGTGTGGATCGAGGTGCCATCCAAGGATGTTCGCACCTGCAAGGCATCCAAGGGCAACTGCTGTATAAAGATGAAGAGCCAAATTTCTCATCGGGCAAGACAACTGGGGTCTCATCGTCACGAGAAGACTGAAGAAAGGGAAAAGGTCCGATCCAGTTGCGTCACTAACGAGCTTGGGATGGGTCCTCCATGGGCGTCACAACGGGAAGACGTCACCGGTAAAGTTCGTCAACCACAGCAGACTCATCGAAGGAGATGAGACAGAAGCCTTGGTGCGGCGACACTTCGACATCGAATCAATCGGAGTGCAGCCTCGCCGCCCGAGCAACGACGCAGACCAACGAGCGCTTGAGGTCCTGCAGTCTGCGACGAAGCGCCTTCCAGAGGGGAGGTTTGAATCCGGGCTGCTGTGGAAGAGTGAAGACGAAACCCTCCCAAACAACTACGTGCAAGCTCATCGACGTCTTATTGGGATCGAAAGAAAATTGGACAAGGATGCAACCCTGAAGACGTCATATGAAGACCAGATGAAGAAGTTGATACAAAATGGTTATGCAGAGAAGGCTCCAGTATCAACGACCGCTGGAAGAACATTTTATTTGCCGCACTTTGCGGTAATGCATCCTGTGAAGAAGAAGCCAAGGATAGTCCTGGATGCTGCTGCAAAATTTGACGGGAAGTGCCTGAACGACGCACTCCTGCCGGGACCAGATCTTCTGCAATCGCTATTTGGGGTGCTTGTGAGGTTCAGAGAGAAGCCGGTCGCCGTCGTCGCCGACATTCAAGATATGTTCCTGAGGGTACAGATGCGTGAAGAGGACCGCGACAGCCTGAGGTTCCTGTGGCGCGGCGACAGAAGAAATGGGACACCAGATGAATACCGAATGTGCTCAGTGGTGTTTGGTGCGGCTTCATCACCGTCTACGGCGATTTTCGTAATGAACAAGAACGCAGAAGATTTCAGAGAAGATTACCCGGTGGCAGTGGAAGCCATCAAGAAGAATCACTATATGGATGATTATTTGCAGAGCTTTGCCACAGAGGAAGATGCAAGAAGGATCGCGCATCAGGTGCAAAGCATTCACGCAAAGGCAGGCTTCCACTTGAGGGGATGGAGCAGCAACAGGCCGAAGATCCTCGACGGGATAGGTGATCAGCTCAAAGAAGACAGCACAGAACTGGTTGCTGAAGAGAAGACTCTTGAGCTGAGATGGCTAGTGGTAGAAGACTTGCTGGCCTTCAACTTTGGGTTCCGGAATACCAGCCCGGACATACTCGAAGGCAAGAAGACGCCGACGAAGAGAGAAGTCACCAGCGCCGTGATGTCCACCTTCGACCCCCTGGGCCTTGCTATCCCAGTTTTAATTAGGGGCATAAGCTGATTCGGGACATATGGCGCGGGGAGATTGGCTGGGACGACGAGATTCCCGAAGACCAGCGAGCAGCCTGGGCCAAATACGTGAAAGAAGTGTCCGTATTGAGAGACCTTCGAATACCCAGATGCATCTCACCGAAGTTAGAAAAGGCAGCGAGTCAAGAGGGAACCCGGTGGAAGTTCATACCACCTGGCTGTCCAAACATGGGCGGCGCTTGGGAAAGGCTCGTACGATCGGTGAAGACGGCTCTGACGACGGTGCTGCAGTCCAGGACACCACAAGAAGAAGTCCTACACACACTGATGACTGAAGTTGAACACGTGGTGAACTCGAGGCCACTCACCCACGTTAGCGTAGACCCTGACAATGAGGAAGCTCTAACGCCGAACCACTTTTTACTTGGCAGATCTTGTGGAGCACCAGCGCCTGGGGAGTTTGCAGACATCGAGCTCGTCGGGAGGGCAACGTGGAAGACGGCACAACGGCTGACGGATCACTTCTGGAACAGGTGGATCAAGGAGTATCTGCCTACCCTGCTGCCGAAGAAGGTCAACGGAGCAGCGACGCAAGATCCGCAAGTTGGCGACATTGTCATGGTCGTCGACGCATCACTGCCGAGGAACACCTGGCCGAGAGGAAGAGTTCACCGAGTCTACCCTGGACCTGATGGGAGAGTTCGAGTTCTGGACGTGCAGACACCATGGGGGATCCTGAGGCGGCCAACGAGACGGGTCGTCATCCTGGTTCCAGCTGCAGCGTCGCAACCGCAGGATGGAGTGCTAAGCACTGCGGGGGAGACTGTTAGCGACGCAACATGTAATGGATTCGGCATAATAGGGACATAGCCATTCAAATAGTTTTGTAAATAACGCTAGTCCACGCCCTCACTACTTGCGCCCGTCCTCGGATAAGTGGTTATTTTCGAGTGTGACGTAAGCAAGTACTAATAAGATTCTTATAGGAAATTATTATGTTTTAGGAACCTAGGTATAGGTATATTTTGAATTCTATTTTGATAACATTGATTTATGGTTGAATTGATGATATTTGTGTTAAATAAAGTTCTTAGAGATTTCATTGGTAGATAAGCGTAATATGAGAAGCGTTATGTATGTTTTGGATAGAATTTAGACCTAGGGATATTTGTAAAATACTGATTTGTTCAGATTGGTCCGCCGTAAAATTGTGGTAATTTCATGGTTATTTCATATCAGATTAGGTAGATAATGGTAGATATAACGTTATTGTATATAGGTTCATATAATAAAGTACTCATTTGAAGTAATAAATGACGTAATATGGTTAGATATTTTCTCGTTGAATAACTACGTAATTATATGGTTTATTGTTATGGTTTATTGATAATAATGTGTAGATTGCTTTCTTTTATTGAAATGTAATAATTATTTTCATGGTGTTTTACGTATTTGAAGAGAATAACGAGAAAACCTTTGTTGTTGTATATGTTCCTAATTGGTAGTTATAACTTGTCTGATTATGTTAAAAACTAATTGTAATTAGAATGTTTGCATATTTTAATAATGTAAAACGATAAAATTATGTTTGTAACCGTTTCGCCTTAGGTACAATGTTAGGCTAAGTAAGTAGTCTGCCGGCGCAAACGGTGTTTTGAGGTAGTCTTTGTTCTAGAAAGTTTTTGGTATTTAATTTTATCATATTGATATTTATGTAAACATATAGGAATCGTTTCGCTCTATTATTTGAATATAATATTGTAATAGTTTTGCTTAATAGTTTGAAAGATAATTCGATGTAAAGTTTAGAATCCAAGTAAAACTTAAGTGTAATTAGGTGCAAATTGCACAAACGCGCCAGCCAATCAGAGCGCTGGAATTATTTAGGGCGAAATTTGTATAAAAGGCGCACGCCGAGCTTTGGAAGTAGTCTCGGTTTGCGTGCGGATTCGTTCGCACGTCAATTGCAGACGCTTTTTCCGCTCTCTAGTCCCCGCACTAGTTGAGCACCCCAAATTTCAGGGGTCGTTTTCACGACCCAGGCTTCGTACCGTATTTCCTAAATTTCATAGAACAGTCGTTTTCACGACTAATCTTCGTTCGCCGCCTGCTGCCTGACGTCGCCGACTGCGTCGCCGTCGCCGCTCCGGCAAGATCTGCGTTCCAGAACTTCGTGTTCGAGTAAGTTATCCGCGTCGTTTCCAACCGCCCTACTGCGTGTAGGGTGGTTTTAGGAAGTTAGTCATCGTTGTTAGGTTCATAGTATATATATTTATATATTGTTGTCCCTCCCCAACCCCTCCGCAATGGGCTCAAAGGCTCCTGTCGAAGTGCAGGACGCACTTTGTGCACTCATTAGATTCGGTACAGTTCGGGGGATTAAATACCCCCAACACCTTATCGATACTATTATCGATGGATACCCCCCCGCCCCTCAGGCTACCACACCTCCACAGGTCCCTCAGGCCACATCCGCCACTCAGACCACTCTGGTCTTAGGCCCTCCCGCGTCTCCTTCCTCCAGTGACATGGAGTGTGAAGTAGACGCCCCTCCGCGCCGCAAGCGCGCACCCGCGACCGAGACATCCTCGGACGCCACCCCATCTGGCCCTGAGCCACCCTCCTTCACCCTAGTTAAGAAGCGCTCTAAGAAGCGCTCAAAACAAGCCCCGGCGTCCTCAACGCCCGTCCCGGTGTCTTCAACACCCACCGCGGCGACTTCAGCGCCAGCTACCCCGGTGCATTCCACACCCGCCCCGGCCTCTTCTGTCAAGGCCAAGGTCCCACCACCCGTGTTCCTTCGGGAAAAGGGTAAATGGTCCGAGGTCTCGACTTTGTGCAAAGAGCACAAGATCCACTACACCCGAGCGACCAACTCGGGTGAATCTATTAAAATCACCGTCTCGTCGATAGACGATTTCCGTGCTTTGATAAAGCTCCTCACTGATAAGCAATATGCTTATCACACTTACGCTCTGTCAGAAGAGCGTAAGTTCAGAGCGGTACTCAGGGGAGTCCCGTTCGAATTATCAAACGAGGCTATCCTGGAAGACCTGCAGTCCCAGGGCTTCCCAGCACTTGCGGTGCATAAAATGCACAGCAAGTACGGGAGGCAACACCCTCTCGCCTTGGTGGTTCTCACCAACTTCCCCAAGTCCAGGGAGATTCTCAAAGGGGTTAGCACCATTTGCGGCCTCTCTGGAATCTCGACCGAGGCGCCTCATCGCCGCGGTCATCCCGGCCAGTGCCACCGGTGCCAGTTGTACGGGCACGCGGCGGCCAACTGCGCCGCTCCGCCCAGGTGCGTCAAGTGCCTGGTCCCTCATTACACAAAGGAGTGCAATCGCACTCCTGAAACTCCCTCTCCTCCCGATTGCGTGCTTTGTGGCCAGTCCGGCCACACCGCAAACTACAGGGGCTGCCCCCGTGCACCCCGTTGCATGCGTACTAATTCTAAGAGGGCGGCACCCAAACAGGCCCCGCCCCTTTCTCAGGAAAACTTTCCGCCGCTGCGTAGCCGGGTTCCTCCGGCTGCAAAGCCTACCCAGCCCAAGCCTGCTCCAGAGAACTGGAGGCACCGCCCCGCTGCACTAGCGAATCCCAACCTGGCTCCTCGCCCATCCAATATCACTCCTCAACCCTCCGTAGCAGACGATATGCGTATCGTCTGCGACGCTATCAAAAGTGTCGATGTTAGTGAAATCGCAGTCTTAGCCCGTAAACTTAGGGCTTCACGTACTCCGTCAGAGCGTTTGCTAGCTCTGGCGGAGCATAGTTCCCTTCTCAATTCATTGTAGGTTCATTTAAATGAATTGATCCCTAAATCATGCTTCGGCCGACCTCTGCCCAGCCCCGGCTTCACCGGAGGCTGCCCAGAACGGCCACCAACTCATGTCCCTTTGAGCACCTTCAGTGCAACTTTCACTACAGGCGGAAGACCCGCTAGCGGGTCTCCGCCAGCGCGCCCAACTTCCCGACGGGTGTCGCTTCCGATGAAGGCTAAAGGTATACGCTTACCACAGCCAACAGGTGGTTTTTAGTGGGTAGGTGCCATTCTGGTGAGTCCCACATAACCCCCCCGCAGAGGAATTTACCTGCGGGCGGGTATGCATGACGCATCTTCCACCTCCCTCCCGTGAGGGTGCCTCGGCAGCAAAAAAAAAAAAAAAAAAAAAAAAGCTGTCTGTGGGTCAACACGCGGATGTAGAATAGGATCCTCAGTGGGGTTGAATAGTAAAAGGGTTATGATGGAATAGGTAATGTATTTTAAACGTTATTGGTATAGAATTTTGTCAGGTGTATTTCGGTGCATTTTGAAAAAGTTCTCTGCATTGCGTTGTGAAATATAAATTTATTAATTTATAGATATAATTCTGGGTTAAATAAAATACTTTGGATCAAATTTTATGATCTATTCATAGGAAGGTTTGTCCGGTAATAGTTAGGCAGGTAAAATCTTAAAATTCAGGTAGGAAATGTTTAAACTTTCGAAAGTTACAAACTTTCAAATAAACTTTTAATCATTCAGAAAAGTTTAAAGTTAATATGACAGTTCATGTCAAACGTGTTTGTTTTGCCAACTGAATGATAATGTTTGATAATATAATTTGATTAATTTAGTATTAATTTTAATATAAATAGGGTTAATTAAATTTACTTTTATTGGGATATTAATGTATTTATTACTTATCAATTAATTATAATTATAATTTAATTGTATTCAATGGGTTATTTTAACAATTGTTGATTAATTTAATAATAAATATGGGTTAATTGAATTTGCGTATGATTGTGTAACGTAAATGATTAATATGGGTTTGTTGATTATTAATGAATTGTATGAGAAATTATAATAACTTATACTGTTTTATTTAGATATAAATAAACCAGCCGGGATCTTGGCTGATTTTAATCAGGTTTTGTGGCTAAGGCTCTATTGATGGAGAATAAATACTATAAGATCATTTTTGGTGTAATAAGATATTGTAATTTAAACATGATCAAGTATATATATTCCTATCGGTAGGGGGCTCATCTGAGAGTAATCCCGATTAATGTATATGGTCCTGATTTAAGTAGGGTCGTTATTTAAGAATGAAATGTATATAGGAATTTATTTAATCAGCTTCACTGATTAAATAAATTAAACAAGAGGGGCGATTGCAACGTTTGCTTGTGCCGTATTTAATAAAAGAGGTTATTGCACAAACAAATTTGCCGACACTTATGACTGGCAACTTATAAGTCTGTCATTATTTGATTTTATTTGTAAAATGTAAAATATATAGAATATGGAAGATTGTTCCATGGCATTCCTTGAAGGAATTCCTTTACGGAATTCTATTGCGGGCTTCGTCCCCAAAATAGTCTAAGAATTATTAATTATATTGTTATAAAATAGATTCCCCATAAATAAAAAGTAATTTAAAGTTATAAGTGTTTTTCCTTTGTTGATTAGGAAGACCTCCCTAGGTTAGATTAGGTCCATCCAGGGTCCCAACCCCCCAGAGTACTTTGCAGAACCATCCCAAAGGTGGCTACAGTACTCCACACAAGATTGAACTTGAGCTGTGTACAAATTAAGTAGCTGTTCAGGGCTGAAGTACCGTCGGACCTTCGAGATGATTCCCAACTTCTTTGAAGCAGTTTGAGCCATGGACACTGTTGCGCGTAGTTTTGTTGCGCCGGCTGGAGAAGATGCCGCCGTATGTACCCTTTGGCCTCGAAGACACCACGACCTGACGAACCACGAAGTGACACCCGACTTGATCGAGTGCAGGTTGGAGCGCAGTGAAAACAACACAGTCTTCAAAGTAGGAACGTTTATTGCGTATACAATTAAACCTTAAGTTTAAATAAGCCTATGAACCGCAATCGTTCCTGTAGTTCAGCTTCTTTCTTCAGACCTCTTCACTGGCCTCCGGATACACCGAACAGCGCTTATGTGTTCTTGGGTCTTCACTGGCCTCCGGATTCACCGAACAGCACTTTCTTTCTTCTAACTGGAAGCTTCTGAACTTTTCTTCTTAGACTTTTTCTTTCTTCTTATTAGATGTTGTTTTCTTGCTTGTAGGCACCGAACTGTTTCTTTCTTCTTATTAGATGTTCTTTTCTTGCTTGTGGGCACCGAACTGACTTCCAAAGTTCGGCGTGCGCCTTTTATACAAATTTCGCCCTAAATAATTCCAGCGCTCTGATTGGCTGGCGCGTTTGTGCAATTTGCACCTAATTACACTTAAGTTTTACTTGGATTCTAAACTTTACATCGAATTATCTTTCAAACTATTAAGCAAAACTATTACAATATTATATTCAAATAATAGAGCGAAACGATTCCTATATGTTTACATAAATACCAATTTGATAAAATTAAATACAAAAAACTTTCTAGAACAAAGACTACCTCAAAACACCGTTTGCGCCGGCAGACTACTTACTTAGCCTAACATTGTACTTAAGGCGAAACGGTTACAAACATAATTTTATCATTTTACATTATTAAAATATGCAAACATTCTAATTACAATTAGATTTTAACATAATCAAACAAGATATAACTACCAATTAGGAACATATACAACAACAAAGGTTTTCTCGTTATTCCCTTCAAATACGTAAAACACCATGAAAATAATTATTACATTTCGATAAAAGAAAGCAATTTACACATTATTATCAATAAACCATTACAATAAACCATATAATTACGTAGTTATTCAACGAGAAAATATCTAACCATATTACGTCATTTATTACTTCAAATGCGTATTTTATTATATGAACCTATATACAATAACGTTATATCTACCATTATCTACCTAATCTGATAAGAAATAACCATAAAATTACCAAAATTATGACAAATCTGAACAAATCAGTATTTTACAAATAACCTAGGTCTAAATTCTATCTAAAACATACATAAAGCTTCTCATATTATGCTTATATTGTACCAATGAACTCTAAGAACTTTATTAGACACAAACATCATCAATTCAACCATAAATCAACGTTATCAAAATAGAATTCAAAATATACCTATACCTAGGTTCCTATAACATCATAATTTCCTATAAGAATCTTATTAGTACTTGCTTACGTCACACTCGAAAATAACCACCTATCCGAGGACGGGCGCAAGTAGTGAGGGCGTGGACTAGCGTTATTTACAAAACTATTTGAATGGCTATGTCCCTATTATGCCGAATCCATTTCATGATGCGTCGCTAACAGACACAATTTGTTGGCCGAAGTTTAGTTGGGACGATATAGTTACGCCCAGAAGCCCTAGGTGGTCGGTTAAGGGTACAGAAACATTTTGGAAAGAGGGCGTTATGTCGAAAATGCTCTTTTTCGCGGAGAACAAACACGCCTGTGTTTTTGACGGGTTAAATTAGACCAAGTTGGACTCGCCCCAATCGGACACTTTCTTTAAGGCCAAATGCACCCGCTTAATCATGGACTCTCTCAAAGCCCGGATTCCTTGAGATAATCGCTCGCGCATTGGACATGTATCTCTCTACAACGGTGCTGATATCAGCGTAACCAATAATGCCTTGGGTTAGTAGGTCATTAATGTGCACTAGTTGCAGAGAGAACAGATCCCTGAGGTACCCCGGCATTTCATTTCATTTCATTTCATTTCATTTCATTTCAGCCGTCTAAGACTACTCGAATTGACCGTTCCCTCAGAAAATCAGATATTCAGTCGCAGAGCCTTTTAGGTATTCCGTATGCTGGAAGCTTACTCAAGAGACCATCATGCCAGACCCTATCAAAAGCCTTGGAAATGTCTAAGGATGCAGCTATAGCTTCACCGTGACCTTCCAAGGCTTCGCTCCATAAGTGAGTGACATACACAAGAAGATCTCCAGTCGAGCGTCCACTGCGAAAACCATATTGGTTATCACTAAGGAGCTAGTTGGACTCAAAGTATGCCAGGAGACGATTGTTTAATACACGCTTCATGACTTTGCAAAGTATGGAGGTGATTGCAATAGGTCGATAGTAGATGGGATCTGCATGGCTTCCCTTCATTGGTACTGGTTGCACGTTAGCCAGCTTCCAGGATTTAGGGACCTTTCCAGATTCCAAAGAGAGTCGATACAGGCGCGTTAGTATGGGAGACAACTCGGCTGCGCAGTGTTTTAACACAACTGCAGGTATACCATCCGCTGGCCTTATTCACGTCTAAATTCTGCAAGCATTTAAGAACCTTCTTTTGGCGAATATGAACGGTACCCATTTTGAGTCCGAACTGAGATAACTGGGGTGGGACTTTACCTTGACTATTTAGACGTGAATAGTCTGCAAAAAGATTAACAAAAAGGTCTGCTTGATCTTTTGCGGTGTGGGCCAGTGAACCGTCAGGCTTCCTCAGAGGTGGCAGCGATGGGCGACAGAAGTTCGAGTCAACCGACTTCGCCAGAGACCAGAAAGCTTTGCTTCCTGAAGGATATGACGCTATCTTGTCTCCGATGTGGCAAATGTGGTCAAAACGAGCTTTCCTGATCACCTTTTTGCAAGACATGGTGGCACTATTGTGTCTTTTCTTCAGTTCATAAGAATCCACGGCTTTGCTTCTGCGAGCGTCAGCCCAGGCTTTGTACGCCTCTTGCTTAAGCTTTTCAGCTGTGAGGCAAGCAGCATTAAACCATGGGCGACCTTTGGTTTCAAGGGATAGGTCAGCGTAAGGGATGAAATACTCCATTGCTTGGCCTATCACACTTGATACAGCATCAGCGCAGCACGATGGATCGGTTGATGTAAAACAAGTCTGCCACGAAGGATAAGACGCGAAAAAATGCTGCATCTCATCCCAATCTGCTGACTTGTATCGCCATACTCGCCTTGCGCCTTTTGGGCGGGTGTCAGGCAGCGAGTACTGCGATACAGATTTCACCACGCAGTGGTCGGATGTCCCTAAAGGTGCAGTTACGGACACCGAGCACCTGTCAGGATCAGTTGTCAGCAGAAGGTTTAAGCAATATGCAGTGTGGCCAGCAAAGTCGGGGATGCGCGTGGGCTCGTGCACAAGCTGTGAGAGGCCTTGAGTCACGAAAAACTTAAAGCCTCTCTTCCAGCGTGGTCAGTGTCCTGATACGGGTATAGCCATTACCCATGATGAGCATTAAAATCCCCCAAGAACACCAACTGCGCTGAGGGAAAACGTTGCCGAACCTTATCTGCTGCATCGCTGACATACTCCATGAGCTTCGTTGTGTCCCGATCTCCACTATGTGACCGGTATATACTGGCGTAGACCAATTGGTCAAGGCCGGTATCAATGTGAACCCACATGACGGAAAAGTCCAGATCTTCCAAGTAACGCTGACAACAGATCTCGTCACTGGCATACTTACATACTTTCTTGGCCCCGGCATCCTCTTAGAATCTTGTCTAATATAGGATGAACTCTCCTTAGTTTATCTTCACGCCTCATTTCCTCGGTGACATCGTTATCAAAAACTAGTTTGATTGAATTCCTGAGTAAAAAATACCGATCTCGCGTCACGGATTTTGTGATTATGTTCCAGTACAGTTTTATTAGTGACAGAGGTAAACATGCCATCAGCTTCGTTTTCCGAATATATATTTTACACTTTGCTGTTGTAAAATTTAACACTCTACAAGTTCTTTTAATAGACGATAGATTGGAATATTGTACCATAATATTGATTACGTCATCATCTATGTATTCAGTGAAATATTGTAGAAAATCTTCGGAGTTTATATCATTTGGTAAATATAAAGACTCTTGCAGATGAGGCATCAACGTATTTGAAGTATTCCTACTCGAAAGTCCTTCAGTTTCCCGAGTAATTTCAAAAGCTGTAGACTGAAAACGTCTCCCTCGCCCTCTGCCTCTGCCACCTCGAATTCGTACTCCACCTCGACGAAATCCACCTATATAACAAAAAATATGACATAGATATTCGGGAAATAGTTTTGCCAACGTAATGTGGCTGCCTGTCTATAAGCGAGTAAAGTACTAACTAGCTCTAGTGCGCGCGTATTTGCAGATGCAGAACTAGCCATTGGCTGCGGAGTGCCTTCTGGTTCGGTTTCATATTCCGACGGTGAGGACGAATGATTTAACTCTTCTGCGGTGGGTTTTTCGAAAATATCTGAATCGTCATCATCTTCTAAGTCTGATTGGTTGAGAATATCTCGAAGTTGATCTTCGGTAAATTCTAAATAAGAAATGTAAATACACTAAGATTTTATGAAGATTTTTATCAGTACACCAGCTAAACTAATTATGGGTTTCTAACTTTCTTTTTATTAGTTACAACCGAAAGTACTTTGAAAAGAAAAAATACATTTATGGCGTATTTTTCAACAGTAAACAATCGATATTGGATAATATTTTAATGTTTTTGTAAAAATCAAAACTCTAACATATATGAAATTTAAGTTTAACACAAAATTATAAAGAAATAATACAAAAAAATTGTAATTGAGTTACCTGTGGTAAGGTGGCGCTCCATTTTTGAACTGAAAAATTATTTCCTGATTGGCCAATTCAATAGTCAACAGATTGGACGTTTTGTTTTTACGCTGACACAAATGTTTTTTAAAAAATGCGTGGTATTCAAAACGAAAAATGTATTTGTGTTCTAAAAGTACGTTCGGTCATTATGCTACAGTAACTCGATAAAAGTCGGGACTTAATGGCGTCGAACAAGTTGTTCTTTTTAAAGGATAGAGTCGCATCATCCTTACATGAAAAAAGATCGATGAGCATAAAAAAATTAATCGGTATTTGAGCCTCTTTTTTGCTGACTGTACATTTTTTCTTAAATCTGTGAATGCAGTTCATAATATCTTAAAAATTTATCCAAAACAGATAACACAACAAATGACATAAGAATACTTTGATGAACTCTCAGTAAACACAAAAATTGCGACCGCAACATATTAAACTGTTCGTTCTTAAGAGGTCCCCTAAACACAATGATTTAAAAAAAACTCCACCTACACAAAGTTATGAATAACATCAGCATAACTTGACACCACTTAGGACTTTTCCACTTGCATTAAGCTCAACCACAGACGTCCAGTCAAAACACATAAACAACCAAGTTTCGAGACAGAATTTACTATACAAAGACAAAGTATTCCCCATTCACATTTCAAAGCCGAATGTGATGAAAACTGTTGGCATTATGCCATCCCTCTGTATTACAGTTCTTAAATATTTTAATACGTAGGTACATTTATGCACCACGCTGCAAGGAAAGCCTTGAGACAGTTTGACAGATGAAATTTCAAGCCGCGTTTTGTGATTCAAAGGATTTCATATTTTATTACAAGCTCTGCTTAACTTCAATTCTGCCAGAAGTGGCCATCATTCTGGTACAGAACTGTGTAATCCTCTTTTTGTTTGGAATTAAATGATGTAATGAAACTTTTTACGTGTGGAGACGGGAGGGCTTTTATATGTCTAATTTGAATATTTTTCGACAATTTACCAACGTTGAAAGTGGGTACTGAGATATTTGAGAATTTTGTCGGTAAGATTGTGTTGATTATACATTTCAATTTGTGTATGTTTGTTTTTTGTGTTAGAATATAAAACGTAAACTTGCATTGAATGTTTATATAAATTATAAGTTGGGTTTTAGTGGCAGTAAGAATCTAGCATTAAATTAAAAAGGTAAATTGAAAATTGAGATCTACTATACTTTATGTGACCTTTATTATAAAATGACACTCTTTCAATGCATTTTGAAATATTAATAAATCAAAATATGCATTTATTATACATTGCTTAAAAATCATTTATATCCTTTGATTAAAGTAATAAAGCGGAAGATAGGTGAAAAGCTCTTCAAAAACGGACTCAAAAATCTTGTTCGCGGCTCCTGACTTTACTTGTAAAATTGTTTAGTTCCTACGTGAGCCGAACCGCCGATATACTACAACGCGCGCATGCAAACGAAGTTATATGGAATCGAAATATTGTGTCTTGCTCGCAAGCCCATGTTTTGCATGATTCTATTTCATTTATGTCGCAGAGCAATATCATTGATTCAATGTGAGTAAATGTGTGATATTATGCGGTAATACCAGAGCCAATTTTAAGGTACGTTATGTAAGAACGTCGCCTAACTTCTGCTATTTTATTTTATGAAATTTTATGTCAATATCAAATGCAAATAATAAAAACTAAACTTCTACTTAATTAAAACTGAATAACGTTGACAGACTGACAACTCAAATGTTTTACTAGTGGACATCATTGTCCTTTAGTAAATTTTTTTTAAAATATAATAAATATCAATTTAACATAGGTAATATTTTGAAGTTTAGCTCGTTTTTGGCGCAAAGGAGAACTAATAAAGGATTTTCGAAAATGCATTCCTCAAAGGGGTTAGTTTGAACGACAATACTTTTAAATGTTACTCTAAAAAATTACTAGATTCATATAGTATTAAAAAAAAACTACGCATGATATGTCTGCCACACAAACCAACGTCGCATCTTAAGCGGAAATCTATTCGTAAGTTTTGTTCCTACAAAGTGAAATAGGCGTCCAAGCTTGCAACTGGATTGGCAGACTTAGTTTTAGGTTTGTTGTAATTCGCTTACTTAGAAATACGCAGCCCTTATTAATACTACACCTCTCGTACCGTAATACGTATGTATAATGTATACGGGTCAGCTACCAGTTTTTTACAAAATATATATTATTTTCTTTTTAAGAAGGGCTCAATCTAGTTAAATAGAAAAAATACCACAAATACCTATTTTATTGCCACCTGATATTTACCAGCACATATCATTCACAAAATATTTTATTTTTATGGTTTATTTTTAGGTTTTGTTAGTATACAGAACCTAAAAATAAACCATAGCGCATTAAAGCGCAGTATTTAATACTGCGCTTCCAGGGGATGGGAATACCTAACATTCGAATGTGAGGATCGTTGTAGCGATTACGACGTTTGTGGTCGAATTGAATGGCAGAACTCTTTTCTGGGTTGACATCGATATGCCATTTTTGAAACCAAACACCGAGGGCGTTTACGGCCTTTTGGAGTCTGGTGATGTTATACGGGATCGATTGACCTTTAGTGTAAAGGGTGGTATCATCTGCAAAGAGGGCGAGTTCGACGCCTTTCGGCGGGATGGGGATGTCGTTAGTGTACACGGTGTACAGCAGAGGGGCGAGGACTGAGCCTTGCGGGACTCCAGCCCTTATGGGACGAGGCGTGGAGAGCGTGCCTTCGTGTTTGAATCGAAACGTACGGTCTTTAATAAACGACGCGATTAATCTGACTAGGCGAACCGGTAATCCTATTTTATAGAGTTTAAAAACGAGACCGCTGTGCCAGACTTTATCGAAAGCCTTGGCTACGTCAAAGAGAACCGCGATTGTTTTTTTCCGACGCGGATAGAATCCTTCGAGTATGTACTCGACGATTCGATGGACTTGCTAAGGGCAGGAGTGCTTAGCGCGAAAGTCGAATTGGTGGGGAATAATGAGAGGGACCAGTCGTCCGCAATGTCAGTACTTATACAGGGTGACTGGTTATTAGTGGCGGATATTTTAAGGGGGTATAGAAGAGGTCAATTCCACTCGATTTCACAATATAATGTATTATACAAAAGTGAATCGTTTCCAAGATATTTCAAATCCTATGTTTCTTCTTTTAAATCGGTAGGGTCATCTTAAAAAATTTTAAAAAAAAAATTGCTTCTGCAATAAAAACATTAGCAAGCGTATTCTTGGTTTGTTAACGAATATCTCTTCTGTATTTCAGCCATAACTAGTAATAACACGCCAAGCACTGCACAGAACACAGTTTTAAAGCCGCGTCGTCAGAAGAATGTCATATGCTTCGCCAGTCTTTGCCTACGCCAATCCCTCCGTCCTGTATAAGCTGCAGGTAGTTCAAAATCTCTTCTGCCGCAGGGCCACAAACGCGCCTTGGTACGTGCGCAACGCGGACCTGCACAGAGATCTTGAACTACCTACAGTGCAACAGCACCTCAAAACACTCTCAGAATCGTTCTTCAAACGCGCCGAATCCCATCCCAATCATCTTGTTCGAGATTCAGCTCATATACTGCTCCTGTGTTAGATTCGAAATTCAAAGTTGGTAGGCCGAGAAACGCGCACACTGGCGAACCAACGCAGTTAACTTTAGATCTCGAGGCCCTTCAGGCCGCAAATCCTAATTCTAACGTAAATTCTAATTCTAACGTAAATCCGAATTAATGCAATTTTATTTTTCATTTTTAATGTTTTTTATTTTACTTTTCATTTTTGAGCACCTTCAGTGCTATGTAAATCTCAGCGGGTGACCCCTTAAGGGCCCCGCTAGCGCGGCCTCTTTCTCCAATTGGCCGTCGCTCAGATGAAGGCTGAGTGGCAAAAATGCACGAGCCGACAGGGGGTTTTTTAGTGGGTATGGTTCTGGTAGGCGTCGGGACGAGTCCCACATAACTTCGATCGCGCGCGCGGAGTAGGCGTCAGAGCATTTTTTATATCCTCCTGCACTTCCCGTGGAGGAGAACCAAAAAAAAAAAAACGACTGGTCTAGAGCGGGGAAACCAGGGTGTTACACCCAGCAAACTGAAAATAAAAGTGACAATATCTCCACCAATAAAAAAGCTATTAAAATGATTAATAGAAATAGATATTCGTTGAATAGGATACAAGGACACAGCTTCAACTAGGTATTTGCTTGAAATGTTTTGTTTAACTGTATAGCTACGGGCTACACTCTCAATATTATAATTTATTGCATTTAATGTAGTATAGCAAGTACTATTACAATAGCCATGCTTTAGTGTGGAATCTGTTTTGATTATATGCTATAATACAAATAGTATTATAAACAAGAAAAACTAAATTTTCTTTCTTTCATATTTCATCATACCGTCCTTACCTTCAAAACTGAGTTCTATCATAGTTTTTCTGAGTCTCGCAAATACGAATACATTTAAAATAATCAAAACCTAACCTTAGAAACAACATTAACAAAATTCGCTTTAAGTTATGCAAGTAGAAACCAAGCACAAAATGAAATTCGGTCATAAACCTAAACAGGTATAATGTTGCGTCAAATGGGAAATATTCGGGCGAATGGATATTAGGACACCGGGCATCGGTGCGAGAGAGCTCGGGCGGCTGAAACCAGCTCAATTTTAAAAGGTTAATTTCCATAATAAACCATGTAATGGCGATGTAAATATAATATCCGTTTCTTCTGTATTTTAAGTTTTGCATTTAAATGGACTAGACGACGAATAGATAGGTATTCTTTTTATTTTATAACCTTCTACATGAGAATGGATTACGTATGTTTCTATAGATAATTTTAATGGGATCCATCTTTTCTAGCCTTAATTGTTATTAAACTGATATTTAGATTTATTATATTTTCCATTTATATTTTCAGTGACAACTAATGACAAATCTTTGTTAAACACCGAGTAAAAAGCGCAAATTTCTTTTCTTAAATAAAAAAACGGGGGATAATAACATTTTTGCGTGACATATCAAGTAATGCATCTATTACTTACATAAACTCCAATATATTTCATAAATTAAACTTTATATGAATGAAACTGAGAAAGGGAAAGAATGATGCAGTGATGGAGCGCGCGAGTAAAAGGATGTCGTGTCTTATCGATTCGCTTCTTTTTGAGTATTAGAGTCGTGTGTTATAAGATTGTCACTTATCTGCCGCTTTTTTGCTTAAATAAAAGTTTTAATAAAAAATAGATTTTGATCTAGGCCGTGAAAGTAGTTTCAATAAAATTAAAAAGTTTCTGTGCTAACAAAAAAGATACAATTTCTCACAAACGTGCGTAAGTTCAACAGCATAGTAATTACTATATGTTTATGTTATCACACTTTCTATATTTCTTCATATTTCTCCAACTGGGAAAATCCTGTATCTGAAACTGACTCGCCCATGGACTGAGCTTCACATAATCCTCACACTGGCGCTGCGCTGCATTAAACCGACAAAGCACAAAAAAACCAATTTACCATCGATTTTAGCTGTAAGAACTTAAATTGTCTTCTTTTTTAGGAAAGTAAAAGAAATGAAAAGGTTAATGAAGTTTAATTGAAGATATCATTCTCAGAGGAATGGTTTTAAAATGCATTGCCTCAGTGGTTATAAGCAAGCCTCATCTAACTTAAGTTTAATGTATCTAGTTAAATAGAGGAAGTAAATTACTTTAATTTTTGATTTTGCCAGGATATAAACAACTTTAAAAGTTCAAACATTTAATTTTGATAAATAAACACATCCAGCTTACCGGGAGTACAAAAGGATTTATAGTAAGAATCATCAAATGTTTATTAAAATTTACGCAATGTGCTGTAAAAATAATTAAGAAGAAACTTATTAAGTAAATACGCATCTTTCAACTATTGAAAACGTTAAAAAGGATAGTAAAATTTTAAATCTAAATTTTAAAACAAATTTGGTTCAGGTGCTAAGCAAAAGCGTGATATCGCGTTCTCTTGTTCTTTGGTCTTCTACAAGTAGTAGTATGTTGTTTAATTTTACATCGCCATTTAGATCACTCGTGGAGTCGTCATTTAGAATAGCTAGTGAATTATCCGAATGATACACTACTTTAACAGACCAATGTTTATAAAATAAGAAAAAAATTAGAAGCATACAAAAATAAGAAAGGTGCTTCGAGCATACTACCTCAGTCTCGGTCTGCGTGCGTTCTCGAGCGCACGTCGATCGCAGACGCCTTCCCGCTCTATTAGCCCCCGCGCTAATTGAGCACCCAAATTTCACTGGTTGTTGTCGTAATATATAATTTCATAGTTGTATACCGTATTAAGTTTCTAACGCCGTTTTCACGGCGGACAGTGGCTCGTTATCCGTACTTCTAATAAGTTTCTAACGCCGTTTTCACGGCGGACAGTGGGCTGTTAACCGTACTTCGTGGAACGTGAGCTTCGTCGACGGAATTTCGTCGTTCCAGGTGCCTCGAGTCTTCGTGCTCGAGTAAGTTATCCGCGTCGTCCTCAACCCCCCTACTGCGTGTAGGGTGGTTTTTAGGAAGTTAGTCATCGTTGATAGGTTCATAGTATATATATTTATATATTGTTGTCCCTCCCCAACCCCCTCCGCAATGGCTTCTCTAAGCTCTCATGAGTTTATGAGGAAGTTACTTGATAGTACCGGTGCTGAAGGCATGTCTATAAATGCTGATAAGTATCGTTTCTTGGACTCTCTCATCCCTCATATCATGGCGTTAATTCCCTCAGTGGCCCCTCAGGCCACCCCAGTCCCCCAAACCCCTCAGGTCTTAGGCCCTCCCGCGTCCCCTTCCTCCAGTGACATGGAGTGCGAAGTAGACGCCCCTCTGCGCCGCAAGCGCGCACCCGCGACTGAGTCATCCTCGGACGCCACCCCAACTGGCCCTGAGCCTTCCTCTTTCACCCTTGTTAAGAAGCGCTCTAAAAAGCGCTCGAAACAAGACCCGGCGTCCTCGACGCCCGTCCCTACACCCCCTGCGGCGTCTTCAACGCCAGCTGCCCCGGTGTCTTCAACACCCGCTCCGGCCCCAACTTCTGTCAAGGCCAAGGTCCCACCACCCGTTTTCCTTCGGGAAAAGGGTAAATGGACTGAGGTCTCGACATTGTGCAATGATCACAAGATCCATTACACCCGAGCGGTAAACTCGGGTGAATCTATTAAAATCACTGTCTCGTCGATAGACGATTTCCGAGCTTTGACTAAGCTCCTCACCGATAAGTAATATGCTTATCACACTTATGCTCTGTCAGAAGAGCGTAAGATCAGAGCGGTACTCAGGGGAGTCCCGTTCGAATTATCGAACGAGGCTATCCTGGAGGATCTGCAGACCCAAGGCTTCCCGGCACTCGCGGCGCATAAAATGCACAGCAAGTACGGGAGGCAACACCCTCTCGCTTTGGTGATTCTCGCCAACGTCCCCAAGTCCAGAGAGATCCTGAAAGGGGTTAGCTCTATTTGCGGCCTCTCTGGAACTCAATCGAGGCGCCTCATTGCCGCAGTCATCCCGGCCAGTGCCATCGGTGCCAGTTGTACGGGCACGCGGCGGCCAACTGCCGCGCACCGCCCAGGTGCGTCAAGTGCCTGGTCCCTCACTTCACTAAGGAGTGCAATCGCACTCCTGAAACTCCCTCTCCTCCCGATTGCGTGCTTTGTGGCCAGTCCGGCCACACCGCAAATTACAGGGGCTGCCCTCGTGCACCCCGTTGTATGCGCTCCAATTCCAAGAGGGCGGCACCCAAACAGGCGCCGCGCCTTTCTCAAGAAAACTTTCCGCCGCTGCGTAGCCGGGTTCCTCCGGCTGCAAAGCCTACACAGTCCAGGCCTGCCCAAGAAAACTGGAGGCAGCGCCCCGCATCGAATCCCATACAAACCCACTCCTCGATCCTCCGTAGCAGACGATATGCGTATCGTCTGCGACGCTATCAAAAGTGTCGATGTTAGGGAGATTGCAGTCTTAGCCCGTAAACTTAGGGCTTCGAGTACTCCGACAGAGCGTTTGCTAGCTCTGGCGGAACATAGTTCCCTTCTCAATTCATTATAGGTTCATTTAAATGAATTGATCCCTGAATCATGCTTCGGCCGACCTCTGCCCAGCCCCGGCTTCACCGGAGGCTGCCCAGAACGGCCACCAACTCATGTCCCTTTGAGCACCTTCAGTGCAACTTTCACTACAGGCGGAAGACCCGCTAGCGGGTCTCCGCCAGCGCGCCCAACTTCCCGGCGGGTGTCGCTTCCGATGAAGGCTAACGGTAATAACTACAGCCAACAGGTGGTTTTTAGTGGGTAGGTGCCATTCTGGTGAGTCCCACATAACCCCCCCGCAGAGGAATTTACCTGCGGGCGGGTATGCATGACGCATCTTCCACCTCCCTCCCGCGAGGGTGCCTCGGCAGCAAAAAAAAAATCGAGCATTCTAACCGGAACTAAACAAAAGTACATGTAGAAATATATTCACAGTATTTTATCTTGTATAGGTACAATATATACCTTCCTATATTTAAAATACATAAAAAGGTCCGTACAAATATTAAATTCTACCAATATACCTACTGAGTACCGTATTCAAAGGAACGAATAGGTAGCTAATGTTGCAATATCTTATCTTTTAAAGCGCATTTTCTGCGAAGAGCAAGTTTTAGAATATTACTCAGTTAAACATATGTAACTGGTTCCAGTTTGTGGGAAAAAGTAAAGTAAGTTTCAAAGAGAAGGCATACGTCATAGTTTACGTAACACTTTTAGTTTTATAACCTCCAGTCCTAAAACGTTTGAAATATACGTTTCAGAGTTGTTTAATTTATGATCAGTCCCAACAGCTTCTACTAAATGGTACAAATGGTTGAATAGGGGTTAAATTAAGATTCTAAAAATATTTTTAGCTACAACCGTAAGCCTCCTTCAATTTGCCATTATTTTTGAATACTTTTATAATATAGAACTAATGTCGGGTCACTTTTTACCATTTGGATAATGGTTACATGAGCTCAGACTAAAACGCAAAACCGATTGTATGCTGAATCCATGTGCCGATTTTCCTAGTGGTAAAAATTCATCCAGTATAATCTAAAGAATTCCCGCCTTAGGCCTGGAACCTGGGATTTTGGGATAAAATTATATCCTATGTTATTCGGTTCAGTACTAAGTAGTGTTTACAGATTACTTAAAGCAAACAAACAAATATTTCCTATTTATTGTTATAGTAATGATGGAGGTGTATAAAGAGAAACATTTCAACAATAAGAAAGGAATGTAACCAATTGTTATATTATAAACTTCTATAAAGTAAACTAGCAGAAGATACGAGAGAAGGCATGCAGCTTTAAAATCTGGTTACCGGTCGCCCGATTTTACTTGTCAAAAGGTTTAGTCACTGCGCGAACTTTAACGAACAAAACCGACATTATACGACAAGACACGAAAGCAAATGAAATATATGGGCACGAAATATTTCATTTTGCCCGCAAGCATATTATGTTTTTAAATCATTCTATATTTTTATTTCAATAAGCAATATAATAGAGAATTTGTGAGTATATATATCTGTGGCAGTACCACAGCCATTTTGCATGTACGTAGCTTAAGAACCTTCCGCAGTTTTACTGTAATCAATAACTATCAATAAGCATAGTACTGTAAGAGATTGAGTTTAGATTGAAAATACATGAAATATATTTACAAAATACATAAATAGAAAAGATACACATAAAAATCTTTAATGGTCAAACAAAACTTATATCCCTAGCCCAAATCAAAAAAAAAATCTTACAATAAGATCATTTATACAATTAGACAAAATTTATATACAACGCTCACACTCAGAGTCAGTCAGCCACACAGGCACAGCCATAATTCCACATGTGAAGAATGTGCGAGAAAAAACCGCGTGACCATCGAATTTTGGCAATAAATTTTAGCCCGAATGGATTGTCCGATCGGCACTAACCGAGTTAATACAATATAAGTAGTAGTTGCTGAAGCCTTGCCTTGTCGTTCAACAAATATTGCCCATCACTGATTATCCTCATATACGATGTCATAAAAAAACGTACGGTATCGTAATTGTAGGCGTCTATTTATTGCCTGGGTTGTGGATTTAGATGCACTCCTATGAAACCTGAAAGTTGTACGAAAATAGATTCCCAAGCACTGTTAGGTAAGTTGGTATATTTATACTTAAGGATTATTCCGTTTCTCATTATTAGGTTTCAAAGGAAATAACCGAAATACGTGCTGGTCAAAAAATAATATTTTCATTCCAAATTCTGTCATAGTGGAGAAAAGGAGGAAAGAACCATTTTGAGATAAAAAGCAGTATTTTTTTTCTTTTACATATGCACGGACGCCTTAATTAAAGGCATCCCTTTATCAATCCTTTGTTTTTTCAAGTTTGTCATGAAAACAGATGGATCAACAAAAGCAATTAGATAAAAGTTAGTTTGCAGTATATTAGTTTTTATGGTTTTTTATTTTATACTCTAAGTAAACTTACACAAACTTATATACAGGGTGGCATTTTTTGATGCCACCTAAACGGAAATCATTTAAATACAAAAGCAATTTTTATTCTATAAAGAAAAAATATATATTTATAAAAATAATAATATAATTTTTAAATAAAATATATATATATATATATATATATATATAAAGAAGAATAACTACATTCAAAGTTGTCTGAAAATAAGCTTACTATTTTTCAAACATTATCGTGCTAATCTCACGAGTCTAACCAGCTAAAATCGGAAAAATGTATTTTTAAGGCATCAATCACTAGAGTCGACCATAAGTATCAAATCTCTCTAATAAACTTGATAGATTAAATTAACGGAAAACCATGAAACCTAACATTATCTCAATTGATAAAAAACATCTAAAAGAACAAATAAAATAAATGAAATACTAACTGGTTGCTCAAAATGAGTTCCATTTTATTGCATACAAAAATTTATTCTTTTGAAGGATTCTTTTCGAATTTCTTGTTGCGGGTTGCTTAAATTTGTACTATTAACCTTAGTTTTTAATTATTAACCACTAGTTGCATTCTTTCTTTCATGATGTAATAAATTGCACAATGTTTTTAAATGTATTTTAGGGTTTTGACAAAATAGCGTCAAGAGGTTTTTTTTTTCCCACCTGCCTATTTTCAAGCAAGATGATGAAGATGAATACAAATACAAAATTGCCCACTTTCGTCAGGCGTAAAAGTTCTGTAGCTATGATGAAACAAATGTTTTGAATTATGCAAAGCACTTTTCTTGGTCACTATGTTTTTTTTTAAATATATTTGTGGGAGATTATTCAAAATAAAGATGCAAGAAAATAGATTAAAGTGTTTTAGGTATATTTCATAAATTGTCTTTATATTGTTGTACTGCGGCGGGACTGGCCCGTGCCGCCGCGCGCACACTCTGATTGCGTTTGGGTATTCATACCTTTAGGTTGCGATAGTTGTGAATCACGGGAGTATGTATCGCGAGATCGCTTTCTCAACATAGCCTGCGTTTATATCCCGCACGGGCGCGGTCACAGGGATGCGTTAGTTTCGTTTCTCGACATAGCCTCTAACTGTTTATAGATGAACCTAAAGATCGGTTTTTAATATCGGTTTTTAAATAGGATTCTTGATTTAGTTTTATCCAATATAGATTGTCATGTTTGTTCATGTGACAACCCGCTTGTTACTGAAAATCACTTTTAATAGATGTAACTTTGGCCTACATGCCTTCACTTAAATATGTAAATAATTATTTTTTTAATTTTCATTTAGCTAATTTTGGTATGAATATTTTAATAATTTAAATATGGAAAAAAGTGTTACAAAATTTTATAATATTTTAATTGAACTAATTGAATGCTATGTCCCCCGGCGGCGCCGCGCGCACGCTTCGTCCTCTAAACCACGCTGGTACAGTCGCGATCTGCTCAAATTATAAAAAGAAAAACGAAAATTTCATAAACTTTGGAAAATTTATAATAATCCGTTAAACTACGAAAGTTTTAAAATATTACGTAAACGAGCCAAAAAACTGGAAAGGGAGTGCTATTGTTATTTTGTATCTCGGTCAGAGGAAAGTATTAAAACTAATCCAAAGTTCTTCTGGTCATATATAAAATCTATAATGGCTAATCACAGGTTACCTCAAACTATGCATTTCAGAGAAATTCAAACTACCGACGGTCAACAGATTTGTAATCTTTTTAACGACCATTTCCACTCAGTCTTTGTAGAATCTACAGCCAATTTTAATATCGACATCCTTGAGCCTCCTGACAAGCCTCTAATAGACATTAACTCTATACATTTAAATGTTATACTTGTCGGTAAATACCTAAACTCTATTGATGTCCATAAGGGATCGGGTCTTGATGGAATACACCCACCATTCATAAAAAAGTGCTCCGGTGCTTTAGCTTTACCTATCACTTTATTATTTAAAAAATCTCTCCAAGAAGGCCATGTGCCTGATGTCTGGAAGCATGCATGGGCTACTCCTGTGCCGAAAGGAAGAATAAGCTCTGACATAGAGAAATATAGACCAATTTCCAAACTATGCCATTTCGGCAAAGTTTTGGAGAAGATTGTAACAGATCAGCTTTCAGAGGTGGTACGATGCCACGTTACTCCTAATGAACATGGATTTTTTAGAGATCGTTCTGTAGATACAAATCTGCTTGTATTTACAGAAGATATATTACATGCCATGGAGGACGGTTGCCAGGTGGATGCCATTTACACTGATTTCGCCAAATGTTTTGACAAAATTTGTGAAATTGTGAAATGTTTTGAAAAGGTGTACACGGCGATCTGTTCAGATGGCTCAAGTCTTATGTTGAGAGAAGAAGTCAATCGGTAGTCCTGTGTGGTTACACATCATTTCCAAAACTAGTCTGTTCTGGGGTACCCCAGGGGTCACATCTAGGGCCCTTGTTATTCACATTATTTATAAATGACGTCACAAAACACTCCAGCTCGCTACTTTACGCCGATGACACCAAGATTTACAGAGTTATACGCGATATTTGGGACTGTGAATTGTTACAACGTGATTTACTCAGTTTCGAAACTTATTGTACAGAAAATGAATTACTCTTAAACTTAGATAAATGTAAATCAATCAGTTTTCCAAAAAATTAAATTATTATAGATTACAACTATACCCTATAAAATCATAAAATTAAAAAAATTACTCAAATTAGAGATTTCGGCGGTATCATGAATAATAAATTGACCTTTATACCTCACATGGACTCCATTATATCTAAATCGTACCAGCAATTAGGACTAATTTTAAGGATAGGTAAGCCATTCAAGAACCCCCTCACTTACAAAATACTTTACAACAGCTTTGTTAGAAGTCATCTTGAGTTTGCGTGTGCGGTATGGAACCCCTATTTTAAATGTCATATTAACCGCTTAGAAAGAATACAACGAAAATTTGTATAATCTTTGGACTTCAGAACTGGTTTTAATTACGTTGACTACACCGAATCGTTAAATCGTCACAAGTTTCAGTCATTAAAATGCCGCCGTGATTGTGTTGATTCCGTCCTATTATACAAAATAGTAAATGTCCCCTCACTATTAAATAGGATATATTTTAGAGTACCTCGCAGGCGTGAACGTCAATGTCGTACTTAACATTTGTTTTATACACCGCGTAGTAGAACACTTTATGGTGTAAATTCTTTTATTAAGCGAGCTTGTAAACTTTTTAATGTTAACAAAAAATTACTTGACACAAATATATTCTTTGACAAATTGTCGAACTTAAAAAAGTGTTTCAAATAGATTTTTTTCTTAATTTGTTAATTTAATGTTATGATCGAATTATGTCTTTTTTATATTCACTATCTTTATATATATTTGATTGTACTATTTCATTTTTATATTGAATATTGCATTTTGTTTGGAGTACTATGTAGTGCAAATGTAGTTAATTATGTAAAAAAAAGGAAACTATAGGTTTTTATTTTAATCTTAAGTATGAGTTGTCAAAAATCTTGTATGACCGTTTGTTTCTAATAAAATAAATAAATTGTTTACACATTTTGCTCAACTATGTAATAATACACTATTCACTAGCTTAACTCTTTGTTGGTAACATAATCAATGATAAATTATAAATACCTGACGAGTTTGGTATAACACGCTCCGACCACGAACCAAGAGAGAATGATAGCCTCCCCAGTTTTTTTTTGTTTCTGTTCCCCTCCAAGGGCAGGGCAGAAGGACCTAAAAATGCTCTTACGCATACCCCGCCGCGCGCGATACGGACTTATGTGGGACTCGCTCCAAGCGTCTACCCACCAAAAAACCTCCTGAATGACTCTGGCAATCTTTTGCCTCACAGCCTTTCTCTGAGTGACGACCAATTGGAGGAAAATGCCGCGCAAGCGGGGCCCTTTAGGGGTCAATTACATAGCACTGAAGGTGCTCAAAGCACTGAAGGTGAATTCATTGCACTGAAGGAACTCAAAATAAAAAATAATTTAATTAATTCGAATTAAAATTAGAATTAGAATTTGCAGCCTGAAGGGCTTCAAGATCTAGTTATAGTTGCGTGGCTAGGTTCATGTGCGCGTTTCTCGGTCTAACAACTTTGAACTTCGAATCTATGACAGGGGTAGTATACGAGACTGAATCTTGAACTAGAGGATTGTTGGGGTGGGTTTCGGAGCGTTTTCGAGGAACGCTTTCGAGAGTGTTATGAGGTGCTGTTGCACTGTAGGTTGTTCAAGATCTCTGTGCAGGTCCGCTTTACGCACGTCCCAGGGTGCGTTTGTGGCCCTGCGGCAGAAGAGATTTTGAACCACCTGCAGTTTGTGCAGGAGGGAGGGTTGGGCGTGGGCATAGATTGGCGAGGCATAAGTCAAGACGGGTCTAACGCAGGTCTTAAAGAGCGTATGTTGGTTTCTAAAAGATATTTTACTATGTATACCTAACAGATTATATAGGTGGCCTAGGTAAAGACGGGCGAGTTTCATTACTTTAGCGACGTGTAGTTTGAATGAAAGCGTCTGGTCTAAGGTGATGCCTAAGTTTTTAGTACTGCTCTTCCAGGGGATGGGTATACCTAACATTCGAACGTAGAGATTGTTGGCGACACGACGGTGTTTGCAATCGAAGTAAACCGCAGAACTCTAGTCTGGGTTCACATCGATGCGCCATTTTTGAAACCATGCACCGAGGGCGTTTACGGCTTTTTGGAATCTGATGACGAGACCCGGGACACTGAGGCCTTTGGTGTAAAGGGCGGTGTTGTCGGCAAAGAGGGCGAGTTCGACGCCTTTCGGCGGAATGGAAATGTCGTTTGTGTACACGGAGTACAATAGAGGCGCGAGGACTGAGCCTTGAGGGACTCCAGCCTTTATGAGACGAGGTGCGGAAAGCGTGCCTTCATGTCTAAAACGAAACGTATGATCTTTGAGATAGGACGCGATTATCCTGACTAGGCGATCTGGTAAGCTTATTTTACAGAGTTTATAAACGAGGCCGCTGTGCCAGAATTTATCGGAACCCTTGGCTACGTCGAAGAAAACTGCGACCGTTTTATAACGCTGTGGATAAAAGCCGTCGAGGATGTACTCGACATGGACGATGCGATGGAATTGCTGTGGGCAGGAGTGTCTAGCGCGAACGCCGAACTGATGGGGAATGATGCGGGGATCGCCATCCGTTGGAAACAGATGGTCACATTCGAGAAAGTATGACTCTCTCGAAAAGTTTAGCCATGGCTTTGAGGAGGCTGATGGGTCTGTGATTTTGGAAAGTAGCTGAGGCAGACATTGAAAATGGTAGCTAATAAGGTAAGCACCTGTTGAGGCAGGTGCTTAAGTGTATGGTTGGAAATTCCATCCGCACCCGGAGCCTTTTTTGGACTTTTGACTTCCAATGAGAAGAGAGATTTCATCATTAGAGGCTGTGACGGGGTCGGCGGTGATGGGAAGAGAGTCCCTGCAGAGGACTTCGTCCTCCACCGCCTGGATGTGGAAGGGATCCGCGGGTTGAGTGCTGGACGAGCATTGTGAGGCAATGCTGTCAGCGAAGCGTTCATCTTTCTCTCCGTCTACGAAGGCAGTAGTGCCATCGGGACGAGTGAGAGGAGGAACGTGATTTATATTATGCTTCGTGGGACGGGGAGATATTCTCCATGAGATTGTTCATCTGAGCGTCTCGGAGTTCCGCGAGGCAAAACCTAACTTTACATTGCAGCTGGTTCGCAGCTATTCTGTAGGCGGGCGTGGGATAGAGCTTGGCTCTCCGGAGAGCCGCGTTATTAGCTTTAAAAAGATTGCTAACGGCTAAGGAAAGCGTGGGTTTGCCTTGCTTAGCAACCTTTTCGTTATCACTGATGCCTGAGTTGATAGCATCAGTGAGGGAATCGACTAACGAGTCTACTTTGATTCGCCGCGGGCGAGTGGAAAGTTCGGGGTTCTAAGGCTGAAAATAACGTATTTTTAAAGCCTTTTCAGTTAGTAAAGGTCTTAGGAGACGTAACGTTGTCGTTTGGCGGTCCTAGAACGGGGCGGTGATTGGAGTCTAGTTCATCAAGCGGTTCGATAGACCTGAGATCGAGGTTGATTCTCTACTCGCAAAATTGAGGAAATCAGGAGAGTGGTTCGGGTTGTCAGGATAATGAGTGTCAAAATCCTATACCTATATTTTAAAATATATTTTCTATTCAATCACAAACCTTTTACTTTTTAACCCCACTGAGGATCCTATTCTACATCCGCGTGTTGACCCACAGACAGCAATATCACATATACTCGTAAACTTTGGCCACATATCTAAATCGGCTACCACCTTCTCTCTTGTGGAGATTACTAGGTGTGGTTCAAATTAAACGTGTACACTTTATATAGCGTTATTTTAGTCTTTGAAAATTTACTTTTTTAGAGCATCGGCACCACACGTATATCTAGGACTCGTAAATAAAAATGAAAATGAAACGCAGAAAATACGTGCCGCGTGTACCTGCCGCCCCTTAGAGGTTCCTCTCCGGGTATCTAAAATTATATTATTATCTATTAGATAATTTTTATATAGAGACCCTTTCGTCACTATATTATATAGAAACCCTTTTTTATTGAATTCTTTTATCTGCATTGTCCATCCATTGCATCCCCTTTTCGGTGATGCTGCTTGGAGTGGCTTAGCAGGATATGTTGCTCCGATGTGGAGCGTTGCGTTGTGATGAGTACATAGAATTATTCTAAAACCCCCTTGTTTTGTTGAACGAAATTGTTACCGTTGTAAATGTAAATGAATGATGTATATACATGTATACCTAAATGTGTATTTTTACCCTATTAATTTTAAGTATAAAGAATTTAAAATAATTTTACAATATTTCAATAAACAAATCTATTTATATTATATTGTCTTAATAAAGACTTAATTAATCTAGACGTGAACATGGAACCTTTGTATACTTACTTCATATACCGTCCCGAATAGAAATCATATATAGTTTGAACCGTCACTCATGGGACTGCTTTGCAAATAGCGTATTTCGAAAAACATTCTATACACGTTATTACATATTTATTCCCATCTACCGAACGATTAAAAGGAACTAATATAAACCTAATAAACGTTCTGTTACAACTGGGCGTAGTGATTTTACTTTATTAAACAATTTCTTTTCTTTACATGGCATACGACTCTTAATATCTTTTTTAACCTTTTCTAATACATCAACTTTAACATTCTGTTTCTCAGAACAATTCACAACTTTGGAGTCTTGAGGACTCGGGGATAAGTTAAATTTATTTTCACTTGGTTTAGGTACCACTAATTTCCGTAACTTATCATTATTGTTATCTACTAAATTAGAAAAATAAACATATTCATCCTTAATTAATTCATGTGAAACCTGTATTACCTGAAGGGTATTTTAGATAGCATCTTCAACATTAAAATTATTAGTTTCATTATTTTTGATAAAGCTACAAATCGTTTCGCTAAATTGGACATGACTTTTCTTAAAACTCAATATTGCACCAGGCTTCTGAAGGAAGTTTTGTCCGAAAATTAAATTCCTTTCAATATTATTAATTACGTAACAGTTTTTTTTTATTAACGACATGTTCAATTTCCAAACATAATTGTATTTTAACTATTATATCCATCCGGTTACCATCAACGGCTCGGATTTTTATACCCTCCTATGATATTGAGTTGTTTACATAAGTTTTCGTAGATCACAGACACTGATGCGCCTGTATCAAGTAAACCAGGAATGAAAGTGTTTCTAATTTATAGATTATTGGAGGGACAAAACTCACTTGAAGAAATATTTTCTTGACTAGTCGACGTCAATTGTGTCCCCCAGCTGTTCTAATTGACGCCGACTGTCCTCCACGGTCATCACATCTGGACGCATGGGATGCATTGGGTGCATTTCCTTCTTCTAGTTTTCTGTTTCTAAAAAAATTCGGAGAGTGGTTAATTGTATTAGTCGTAAATCTTCCTCTCGTATTCCCACAATTCATATTAATTGGTGTTTAGAATCTTTTATCTTCGTTCCTTGGTGACTTCGCAGAACGTACTGGTTTTTGTTGCGTCGCTTTAGTTGTCGTTGTAGTCGAGGTGATATGGATTGGGAGGTTTAAATTCGCTTCTTGTTTACTAAAAATATCTTAACATCTGTATGATCGTCTCTTTCAACGACGTCTTATTTTCGTAAATTTGGGACGCTAAGCGACACTTATTTAAATAATTACAGATTTTTAGAAAGTGGTTAATAAATATTGTTTCTGTTATGATCGCGCCGGCCTTAGTTGCGCACATGTATAAAGCGTAAAAATAAGTCAGTATGACTTCTTCGGCTTGTTGTTTTCTTGAATAAAAGACTGCAACCTGGTCTATTTCTCCGCCAAATTCTTCTATCAATCTATATTTTAGATCTTCGTAAGTTTCGCATGAATCTACAATCTTTCTGTAAAAATAAAGCGCCGGCCCGTCCATATACGCTCCTAACACTATCTTCTTACTTTCGTCATCATAAAGGTTAATGGAAGCAATCATATTAAACTGGGTTATAAATTCACTTACCACAATGGTTGCGATACCAGTATACTTCTCTATATTAGGGGCCATTTTGTATTTATTTTCTTGAATTTCTACGTTTGCCCGTAAACTTTCTTATATACCTGAAATATCTGGAAAAAATAATTCCTACTCGGCGCCTCCACCATCTAGCGTACCGGCTACAAGTTGGTCTAATACTATTACTAGGAGGACTTTCTAACTATGAAAAGATACTTTATACTTTTATTTAGAGTAATATATTTAGTATAGACTTCAAATGCACTTTTACAATCTTAATCTTATTCAGGCCGCTGCCCACAATATAATGCTCTAGAATATCTTTCATATTCTATCTTTTAATCAAATTACACATTATGACAGATTTGTAAGATGCCAGCAAGTTTGTTTGTGCGATAACCTCTGTTATTATATACAGCACAAGCTAACGTTGCAGTACTAAGGCTACGAACGTTAAATGAAACTAGAGATAAGCCCTTGGGTTTGATACGACCGGACGTGGGATTTGAAGGTCTACACATTTAGTATTTACTCTTTATTGTTTACCATAATACATTCAGCGACACACGGGTACAATGTTTAAAACAATAGGAGGTCTTATCGCCGGGAAGCGATTTCTTCCAGACAACCAGTTTTTTAAGCTTATTAAATGTTTGGACAAGGGAATATGGCTAAACATTTTAAAACAAAACAAAAAAGAACAAAATTTTAAGTAATTTTATGTGAGTGAAACACTACAAATAAAACCTAAATATTATTTTGTTGGTATAAACATAATACATGATAAGTAGGTTTAAGTACATATATTGGAACTATAAATACATACATACGTTAGATATCGTTTTCTTTAGATAGTACCAAGTAATGTTTTTTTAATAGTTTTTTAAAAATGACGATAGACTGCGCAAATTTTGCTACGAGAGGTAGTGCATTCCAAAGCATGGACTAGAAATGATTTACTAAGGAAATCTGTGGAATGCAATGGTGTTGTGAGCATCAGATTATCTGTGGACCTCAGTTCACGATCGTGTTGGCTAGCTCGTGTTCTAAAGCTACAGTGATGTTGTAAATAGTCAGGAATGTTAGGATTGAATAGCAATCGATATAACAAGCAGAGAACATGAATATTCCGTCGAAAGCGAATGGGGAGCCACTTAAGCTTAGTGTGGTATTCCGATGGTCATATTTACGTAGTCCAAATATGAACCATATACAGAGGTTTTGAAGCCGCTCAAGTTTATTCAGTTGCTCTTCAGTGACATCAAGATAGCGATCAGCATAGTCAAGTATTGGAAGAAAAAGAGATTGTGCAATCAATATTTTAGTGGAAATTGGTAAAATATTGCAAAGTCGTTTTAGAGAGTTAGTTGCAGCAAACATCTTCCAGCTCACATCGTCCGTCTGAGGTTTCCAGGACATATAGCTATCGAATATGAAACCCAAATTCCTAAGCTCATTGCTGTGCTCTATTGTAACTCCATCGAAATGAATTTTTGGGCAAAATGTCCAGTTGATGCGCTTCATAATTTTTGGACTGCCTATCACTATAGATTGAGTTTTTAAGGAGTTTACAACGAGACCATGATATTTGCTCCATGTTACAATTGTAGCTAGGTCGTTGTTAATGGTATTCATTGCTTGAGACAAATTTTCTAGGCTAGCCCGAGAGTAAATTTGAACGTCGTCTGCATACATATGGTAGGAAGAAGATATACCGTGAGAAATCGTATTAATGAAGTGGAGATAGCACCCCACCTTGTGGGACACCACCTTTAATATCTGCCAAAGCAGAAAAGGCATCATTGAATACTAAATGTTGCCGGCGCCCGCACAAGTAGGAACGAAGCCAGTCAATTACTGATGGAGATATGTTAAGAGAGGGTAGCAGTAGTATCAGGATATCGAAGTCAACAGCATTAAATGCATTGCTGAAATCTATAAACGTAAGAACTGTTAACTTTTTTTTTTCCATGCCCATTCGTACATCATCAGCAATTCTCACTAACGTGGTAACTGTACGGTGTCCAGATCAAAAACCAGATTGAAACCGATGGAGTAAATTTTTCTCGGTAATAGTTACTCGGCTGCTGGTGTACAAGTCGTTCTAGTGCTTTCGATAACAAGGGCAGAATGGATATAGGACGAATATCTGAATAGGAAGTGGTATTTTATTTTTTGGGTAGTGGAATTAGTTCTCCGTCCTTCCAAACAGACGAAAACAGGTTAAACAAGATAGACCTATTGAAAATAATAATTACAATTGTTAGAAGAATGTCAATGAAAATTGTGATCATCTCACGACTTACACAATCAGTCCCCATAGCGTAAGAAGAAATATAATTAATTTTTATCACATTCAGTAAATTGCTTAAAAGTAAAGGAGTCTGAAGAAGGTGCTGACAAAATAGAAAGGTGATTTAAAGTATGAGCTTTTGCTGTAGCATCGAAACTTGTATCATTGGGTTTTCGTTTGTATTTTGAACGTGCACGATTACGTTTGTTCATGAAGATTTTAATGTCTTCCGTTATCCAGGGAGCAGAAGGATGCTTGATTTGACTGGAGCATGGTGGTCATAAAGCTGAGTGAGAAGAGAATTAAAGACTGCTACTTGAGTATCTACATTATCAGCGTTTATTACTTCACTCCAATCATGATTCTTTGCTTTATCACGTAAATTATCTCGATCAATTCCACCAAAACATTGTTGCAGAAGTATTTTGGGTTTAGCTTTAGGAGTCTTAATGTTGTAAGACAAAAATATCAGATTGTGGAAAGAAAATGCTTTGGCTTCAAGTTGGCCTTGTGTTACCACGTGGTTCAGGGAAGACACAATCCTGATATCCAAGAGGGAAGGAACACAATTAGGTGAAAAGTGCGTAACACCAGAAGGGAGAATATTTAGGTTGCGTTGACTATGGACTGCAATTTCTGTGCTCGAGAGTCATTTTTTAACAGACATGTGTTTAAGTCGCCCATTATAATAGTATGGCCATATAATGGTATCAATTCTTCCAAAATTGACTCGAATGTAGGAAAATAGTCTGTCGTGCAGTTAGGACAATACAAAATGCCAAGTAGGATTTTAATGTTAGAGAGGGTGATTTCTACAATTAAATACTCCGCGATGTTGAGAGACATCCACACGGTCATTTCTGAGTAAATTAAAGCCTGGTAAGGTATACGAAGCAGACGGAAGGCATAGCTTAAGCCAAGTCTCGGAAACAAAGATTGTATGCAGGTTTTTGCAGTCAAATGATGTAAGCATATCGGGAAAGTGAGCTGAAATACTCGGCATTGAAATGAATTGAGTTACATTTTTTTCAGCTAGCCTGAGAACTGTGAATTGAGTTGTTCCAACAACGGAGGGGAAAAATTGTGAAAAACTATCAGAGCTATTCAATCCTTTTGACGAACATGACACAAAGCTATGAAACTCATTGAAGTCACCTTCATTAGCTGACGATTGAGTACTCATATAAAATAAAATAAATAAGAATAAAAAGAAATAAGAATAAAAAAGTATATGAATAAAATATATTATTATATTACTAATAAGAACAATAATATAATAATAATTGTATTATTATTCGTATTATTATTCATCCCGAGTGGCAGCGCGTTGGTCTCGAGTGCGTGTGGGTCACTGTGCCGCGGCAGGCGCTGACTGCTCCCTCGCCCGCACCCGCGCCCTCCTCACCCCGGCCGCCCTGCTATGACTTGCATAAGGGAGTTGTTTGCCTCCCGATAGACTTATACCTACAAGAATGCAGGTATTATCTGTCTTATTAAAGATTATTAAGGATGAACACCCGAATGATAAAATTATTTTAACAGGCGATTTTAATTTGACTTGGATTGGATCTTCAATCCATTCAATGGATCACAGGTAGCCCTATAAAATTGAAACAGGGGTCAATTGAAATGCAGAATAGTGCTTCTCAGTTAATTACCCACACGCCCTATTATGGTTTTACTCAGTACAATTCCATCTTAAACGCGAATCATAACACTCTAGATTTAATGTTCGCAAATTTTTCATTAGGTTTACATAGATCGAAATTAGCATTGGTCAAAGAGGATACTTATCACCCTACAATATTTATAGATGCAACTGATATTTTAATACCACTATTAAAACAAGCACCACAAACTAAACTACTTATCCATAAAGCTGATTACGCTTCAATAAACAATTACTTAGATACAACGCTTTGGACAAATTAACGCAGCTATTGACAAAAACGTCCTCACAGTAACTAAGTCAAACAAATACAATTACCCAATTGGGTATGGTCGAAATTTGATTAAATTGATTAAAGAAAAAGCCAAAAATCATTCTATCTGGATGAATCCTACCTCCGAAATCGTTGCCAGGTGGTAGTAGTGGGTGGGTACCGGTCAGACTATGTAGAAGTTCCCTCAGGCGTGCCCCAAGGCTCTACGCTCTCGCCACTTCTATACGCTGCTTACTTATATGATGTAAGCTTATGCTTAAAATTTTCTAAACATTTAATGTACGCTGACGATACTAAAATATATAACAAAATCAACTCAACATTAGATTGTATCAATCTCCAAAAAGATCTTGATAGTCTAAATCAGTACTACAAGGATAATAAAATAGACATTAGTATCAGTAAATGTATGATTATGACTTTTACAAGGAAAAAAATCCATTAAGGTTTGATTATAATATCGCAAAAACAAATTTAAAAAAGGTAAACCAAGTCAAAGACTTAGGTATTACTTGGGATGACAATCTATCTTTTAATGACCATGTAACACACATTGTTAGTGCAGCAAACAAAAACTTAGGGTTCATTTTGCGAGTTAGTAAGCCATTTACAGATATTAACTGCATTAAACTATTATACTTTGCCTATGTAAGAAGTGTACTCGAGTATAGCAGCATTATGTTTCAAGAATTTGAACTATCAAACTCAGCATATTATTAAAGATTATACAAAGTCTTGCCGATTTCATAAGATTCTGTCCCTAAAAGAAAGAAGAGTGATAAATGATATGCTGTTTCTGCACAATGTAGTGCATGGAGCAATTGATTGCTTTGAACTCACCTCTCACGTCGTACTAGACACACGTCCTTGTTCGATCTCCCGCACATACGTACTAATTATAATCTGAACTCAGTTGTCTGTCGAACGCAGAAAACTTGCAAAAATCAATCTAGCTCTATTGATGTCTTTAATTGTAAGAAACATACATTCAAGCAAAGACATGTTACGTATAGACAAGTCATACCCAAACATTACCGCAAAAAAAACGGCGTCAACCCGATATATAGATATATATAATTTGTGGGACAAGGAAAGAATAATACGGTTCACTTGTTGCAAGAAAGAGATACCTATGTACTTTGTGACGTTGCTTCGCACTAATTAGTCGCGAGCGTACGTGACGTAGTACGTAAGTTATCAAAACTCTATAGCATTGTCTTTTTTCCTCCCATATACAAAATCATATTACATCTCGCTCTTCGAGTTTGTTGAAACGAATAGCCATGTCAATTTTAAAACTTTATTTTAAATAGCTAAATAAAATAACAAATAACATAGTTATAAAAAAATAGTACTTACGTATGAAAAGAAACGTTTATTCTATCTTTAACAGTAACAGTGTAATTAGTACACTGTCTAAACACACAAGAAGGCATTGTTCGGTATTAAAAACACAGAATAGGGGATAAGTTTTGTTTGATGTTTAGCCGTGACACTACTGGGTTGCACAAGACTGAGTCAAATAACCGGCAAATGCTTTGCATTTGCGTTGCTATTTTTGAGAGCGGATAACCTGTCTATATGTAATATGTCATTGCATTCAGGAGACAGTTCACAGATATGTTCATATCAGATTTGTCGGAAAAATAATAAAGAAATGAAAAAAGGGGGAAAAAAGTAACATGGTTTTATAGTAAAATTTGTAATTTAATAGTTAAATACAAAGGCCTCACACACCCTCTCACAAATAACCTTCACGTTAACTCTTACACTCACACACACATATACATCAACATTCAACGCATGCATTTTTTTTTGTTAGTTAAGTACATATTTTTATGTCATAATATTTATTAGCCTTATTAGGTTATGATGATTTTCATTAATTTTCAATAATATTCAGAACCCTGTTATGATAAAAAATAAATAAATATACATGTTTTCATTGATATTCAATGATATTTGTCTCTTTGTAGTATTTTTGTATAAAATGTAAATCCGTCATTAGATGGAAGATATTCATTTAATAAGTGCATTGTATAATTGTATAAGGTCTGTGGATTTTGTGAATGACAAATAAACAAGTTATTTTGATCCTAGATCTATAAAAATGATAACTATTTAATTTTTAAGCTTTGCCAACCTGCCTATTCAAAAAAATGTTCTAGAAATTCAGAAAATTAAATTGAAGATTTAATACATGAACATGAAATATGAAGATGTAATACAATTATAATAGAATAACACAACTACTCAAAATTTTAATCAAGAATATAATTGAAAAATACTATTTTTCAATTATAGGAGATATATATTTTTGTATATTTTTTATATACAAAAATAGTACGGAGAAAACCGATTTAAAAATGTTGAGTACCAGAAATAAAATCGGTTTAAAGTGTAAAGGAAGCTTTAGAACTGAGTGATTGAAATTATTGATTGACACTTTAGGATTAAAGTAGACTCAAAATAAAGAAACAAGTGGATGTAGGCTGTATGGCTCAGCTCCTTTGCCTATCCTAATATAGGATGAATTGTAAATACTACTACTACAAGTGGATGTTTGTTTACTGTTTAGGTTATAAACAAAGTTGAAATGAAAATAACATTAAAGATACATAGTCAAGTTCGGGAGCACTGGGATCGACTTTTTAAAAACACTATTTGATTTTTAAAATAGAACTTTTATTTAAACTTTTATAAAGGAACTTAATTTTAGAATAGTAACCTATGGTCGCAGAGTTAGATGCAGACTGTCCGATCTTAAGAACTAACTTAACATTACATAGTTTATCTTAAACCTACATCCTTAATATTATTCGTTCCCAGAATCGTACCACCTAGAAGTGCAGCGTTTGCGTCTACGCTCTAACTGTAACGGTCGCGGGTGGTATGTCCGGTGACGTAACTCCTCCCCCGTTAAGTGCGAAATTATCTGACGAATTAAAGTCAAGATTATTTCGCAGGGATTTACATAATATAATTCTAAATTTATATGCTAGAAACAAAAGAAAACTTATTACTATAATACTTAAAATTACCACATTGAAAACGTTCACAACGGATTCACTCACACTTGTTTGATGTTTTTCACTATGAAGCTCTAAAGATAAATGTCTAAGTTCGTCCAAATTCATCCCCTTTAGGTTGATTACTTGGGAGTCATTAAAGTTTTGATCTTTTAAGATAGGTAAGTTCATTACCGGTGCAGTTGACCGGAACGCTGATGTCAGGTACGGCTTATGGGACACAAGCCTGGAGCTGCCAAGACGATATTCGCAGTTATCAGGGACGTCAAGGATAAAAGTCCCTTGGAGAGACTCATAAGTAATGTCACCATCACAATGCACCTCCATGACAGCCGTTCTTTTCAGGAATAATATCCAATTATTCAGCCCGATACGCTGCAGCTTTATGTCCTCTATCACAGCGCTTTAAGACCTACAATAAGTCGAATTATCGTGGAACTTCATCAGCATCTCAGCACACGTCTGTTCAGGGTAAGTTACTACGTTATTCTCGGTGCACAGGAACTCGTCAGCATCTATGTCAGCACACGGCGTCGCGACTGGTAAGTACTTCAACCCATTCACCATTAGAAACTGATATTTTGGTATGATTACCGATGTTCTGTTATCATGAATATTATACATGGGTAACGTATATAATTTAAAATAGTTATATGTAAAGTTATCTACAATAGGTATCTCAAAAATAAATGTTAACTGGTGTCCCTTTACAAACGCTTTAACAGACAATGTTCTTTCTAATTTTATCAGATTATTTTCAGTAACGGGGTAGATTAAATGGCTTTTCTTTTCTATGGATGTTAAAATATACATAAATTCAGTGGTATTTATAACAGACTGATGCAATACTGAAACCTTACTTAGGGCCAAAGCTGTTTCTATTTCACTTATGGTGGTATAAATTATATTAAAATTATTCATAAAGGTATGGAACATTCCTAAAATATATGTCGCATATATGGAATTATTTTCTTTGGTGGCTATATTTTTAACAATTTCAATTCTTTTTAAGCGTTCATCTAGTATTAACGTCTCGTTCTGTAAGGTTTCCGTATTGTTGATCATATAATCCAGCATTTTAGATATAGTGGTAATTATATTAAAAACGGTACTTTGGTCAAGCTCAAACTGTGAAATAAATTTATCATACTTAAGGGCATCCTGATTGTCTAAATTACCGGTAATAATTTTTATTCTATGATCCTAGATGATCTAGGATCCTAATGGATTAAAAATGCCTCTTTTGTTTCGGCCAAAGCCAGACGGAATAAGTTGTCTTATTTTATCTAGAGTCCTATCAAGCATAAACTGTGTCTGTTTTTTCATACTAATAAATTCATGAACGAAAGGCTTGTCTGTATCTAGAAGATGAATAAATTTGTTATAACTATTGATATTAAAAATAAAGTCATTTTGTATTTTAATCAGGTCTATGATTTTGATTACAGTCCAACTATCCACCTGTCTGTACGCATGTCCTTGTTTTACAGGTAACAACCCTGGGTTAAGTTCTAGCTTGCGAATGTGAAGGCTTTGGGTCTGAGGAAGTAGTTGGGCCAAGCCCATCAGGACCAAACTCCACCTGTGGAGAACGTTTAATATTTTTAACTGGGACTTTGGTATTTCTATTTCCTATTCTAATAGGAACTACATTTCTTTCTGTTGTACCTATTACTATGGCCTTAACGTAGCGTGGCTTATCCTTGCTTTTACGGGTATTTACGTCTTTAGCGAAGACGACTTCACCTACTTGGAATTCCCTATTTATTTCACCCCCCTTCTTTTCTTTAATCCTTTCTTTTGTTAAAACCATTTTATCTGAAATGTAATTATATTTTTCACAGTCTGATACAGTTATAGTCTCTGATGTGTCTTTAGAGGGACGTTGTCGGGAAAGTTTACTAATTTCGTCAGTTAACTCAGTTATGTATTTGCGTATGTCTCGTTCTTTGTCTACATTTACTTTCATGGATAGTTGATCATCGTCTGATCCTAGAGCGTTTAATTTAATACGGGAAAGAGCGTCAGCGTTTGAATTTTGTTTGCCTTTCTTATACAATATTTCAAAGTCGTATTCCTGGAGTCTAAGACGCCAACGGGTAAGTTTGGAATTTGGTTCTTTTAATGAATAAAGCCAGGCTAGTGGTCGATGATCGGTGTAAATATAAAATTTTCGACCATAGAGATATGGGCGGAAATGTTTCACTGCCCAAATAATAGCAAGCAACTCCCTTTCTTTGGTACTGTATCGAGATTCGGTATCACTGAGGGTGCGACTTGCATAGGCCTCAGGTTTATCATTACCTACTGATCCCTGAGAAAGCACCTCGCCTAAGGCCACATTCGAAGCATCTGTAGTAAGTATATAAGGCTTTTGAGGATCAGGATATTGCAACAATGGTGCATTAGTTAGTAATTCTTTACATTTTTCAAAGGCATCTATGTAAGCTTCGTCAATAATTATTTTATTTCGTTTTTTAAGGCAATTTGTGAGTGGTTGAGTAATTTTTGCAAAGTCTTTTATGAATCGTCGATAGTATCCAATTAAGCCTAAAAAGCTTTTTATTTCAGTGGTCGTCTTTGGGATGGGATCATTTAACACGGCTTTAATTTTGTCGTCATTAGGCTTCAAACCATCTTTAGTTATAGTATGTCCCAGATAAAGTACTTCAGTTCGGAGAAATTCAGATTTGTCAAGTTGTATTTTTAAGTTTGTCGTTCTAAGTCTATCAAAAATTGCTCTTAGCTTTTGTAAATGCTCCTGTAAGCTGGAGGAAAACACAAGGATATCGTCAAGGTAAATTAGGGCGTGAATGCCTTGCAACCCACGCAGAACATTATCCATTGTCCTTTGAAAAGTTGCTGGGGCTGTCTTGAGTCCGAAAGGCATCCTTAAGAACTCATAGTGTCCAAATTGTGTACTAAAAGCGGTTTTCTGTCTGTCAAGGTCATTTACTTCTATTTGATGGTAGCCGCTCGCAAGGTCTAGTGTTGTGAAGTAAGTACTTTTACCTAACTTGTCAAATAAGTCATGAATATTTGGAAGTGGGTATTTGTCATCGATAGTAATTTCGTTCAGCCGTCTGTAGTCAATAACCATGCGATATTTTATTTCGCCAGAAGCGTCAGGCTTCTTAGGTACGAGATGAACCGGTGCACTCCAGGGTGAGAAGGATTCTTTTATTACGTTATCCCTTAAAAGTTTAGTTACTTGATTTTTAATTTCGTCTGCTATTACCGGACTTTGCCTATAAGGCTTAATGTAAATGGGGTCTTCGTTTTTAGTACGGATAAAATGTTTGACTTCATTGGTAAATGATAAAGGTATATGTTCACAGTAAAATATATCTTTATATTCTGTACATAAATTTAATATTTAATTTTATAATCTAGGTTATTATGAACTATAGGTATTTTAGTGGTGTTCGTTATTAAAGTAAGGCTTTTAAGATTTATAATTGCTCCAATTTGTTTTAAAAGATCGTTTCCTATCAAGCCATCGTAGCGTGAATTTACATTGAAGACGTAGAATTTATGAATTTCGTTACAGTTGAAAGTTGGAAATAAAGGTACTTCTATTACTTGATCGTGTTTACTTGAGGCATGTGTGCTAATAACCTCAAATGGTTCGTGGTACATATGTGACGGTTGTCTATTTCGACCTCTTTTTGTCAGTAAATTTTATTTTTTTTGTCGTTCCCGACGTAATTTTAAACTACGAATTACGTAGTGTCGGAGAACGGCAATGTTTTGATTTGACAAGTCAGTCACGAAAAATTATCCATCATAACAACTAGAATCTATTTATTTATTATTGTTTCCGAGTTTATTATTCAAAATTACATGTTTATCAATTTTTTATTATCTACAATCAAAGTTTTCATGAAATCAATAATTTATTTTTACGTACACGAGTGTGCGTAGCCAAAATTTTTGGCATTTTTGTATATTTTTAATTTTACTGCAAAATAAACATAGAAGAGAGCTTTGGTATTTCCTTTCTGGACCCTCAATTACCACTCCGCAAACAACGCGTTACACACTGGCGCCGACCATTCAAACGCAGTTTATGGAGAAGAGAGGAGGAACAATATCAACAGAGGAATAGCAACATTAAAAATAATTTTTTATAATTATTATTGAGGTCAGGCATATAACTTTATTTGTTACCATTTTCAACCATTAACATTCACTAGTTAGGTTATATATCTACTATAATATATCAAATTACTGCTAAATTATTCAGACATTTAAGTTTCTTTAGTTTCTTTCGTTATAATATCTTTGAAGAAATTTTCTGAAGGCACAACATTTATTCTATAACCCAGTAATTTCACTATTTAAATAACATTTTCTATTCATTTTCATCACTTGAAAATACGTATATTTTTAAGGCTCTTTTCTGCATAACGACTATTAACAAATTTATTTCACTTTAACATTTTTTTTTTTTGGATTTTGCAATGAATTTTTCACAACTAAATAAACCTGAAATAATTTATGAATTAAAAATCAGAAATATAAATTTTTCTTCGACGCAATCTGTAGACGAACTACGATCATTATTATTAAATATTAATGTAGATTCTGAAACAGAAATTTTACAAAATAGCAAAATAGTAATTTTATAAATTCACTTGCCCACGTTGTAGATCTAATACACATCTATTAAAAGACTGTACTAACACTAATATAGTGTGTAACGCGTTGTTTGCGGAGTGGTAATTGAGGGTCCAGAAAGGAAATACCAAAGCTCTCTTCTATGTTTATTTTGTAGTAAAATTAAAAATATACAAAAATGCCAAAAATTTTGGCTACGCACACTCGTGTACGTAAAAATAAATTATTGATTTCATGAAAACTTTGATTGTAGATAATAAAAAATTGATAAACATGTAATTTTGAATAATAAACTCGGAAACAATAATAAATAAATAGATTCTAGTTGTTATGATGGATAATTTTTCGTGACTGACTTGTCAAATCAAAACATTGCCGTTCTCCGACACTACGTAATTCGTAGTTTAAAATTACGTCGGGAACGACAAAAAAAATAAAATTTACTGACAAAAAGAGGTCGAAATAGACAACCGTCACACATATATGGTGTAAAATATTCAAAAGCTTTTCTAGGAGCAATAAATGACCTAGTGCTACCAGTGCCAATCATAAATTTGGCATCAATTTCAGGTATGTAAATATATGGTAATTGTAAGGTATTAGAGTCACAGTTTAACGCTACTTTTTCTCTGGTTTTGTGGAGGCTTGAATTTGAAAATTTTCTGATGTTTCGTCAAATTTTTGTAATTCTAATGGTTCTGTTTGTTCATTTTCAGTCAACGTCATCTCACTTTGCGAAGTGTCTTGGATTTGTGTGTATTGGTCATAGTCGCAATAATAAGGGTAATAAGAAGGGTCATAGTCATGGTCATACTCCGGGTAAGCGTAATTATTCTCATATAAGTCCAATTCGTGTAACGGAAATCCTTGCTGAGGTTTAAAAGGTGGGGCGGTACGCATTGATACGTCAGTCGAGTTATGAGGTTGCGGATTATTTTGAATTTTATTCTGATAATGTTGCATAAATTGTTGAGGTGTCATAGGTGGTTGTGGCTGAAGGCCCTGGGGTCTATATCCGAATTGCGGTCTGTATCCTATTGGTGCACGTTGGTGAAATTGTTGGTTTTGAGATATACCAAACTTAAACCTAGGCACTTGATTGTTCGATTGGTAAGTGAATCTGGGTTGATTATTATTATTCCCAAATTTAAAACCTGGATTATTATTATAATTAGGAATGCCGAATTTAAGGCCTGGGTTGAAATTGGGAATACCGAACTTAAAGCCTGGGTTGAAATTAGGAATACCGAATTTATGGTTAAGCGGAACTATTTGTTGATTAGATGTACTCTGTATAATTTGTGGCTTAGGGTTAGAAGAGTTGCCTAAAGATTTTTGTTTATGAAAACAATCGTAAAAATCAACCTCTTCTAACACTATGCTAAGGGCTTCTTCCAAGGTGGTTGGGGCCTTTAATTTAACTACCCGTACTAAATTTTCAGTTAAGTTATAAAGAAAAACCTTAAGGACTCTGTTATTATATATTATAATTTTACTTTGTCGCATACTAATATCCTCTATTTAATTAACTTTAGAAATCAAAATAGATTTAACAGTTTGTATCCTACCACAAAAATCTAAATAAGACTCACCAGACTTAATCTTTAAATTTTCAAGCTCTATTGAAATACATTCCTCGCTACGCGGATCTCCAAAATACTGAACTAACAAATCTTTTAATTGTGACCAAGTCGTGATGTCATCGCTCTCACTGATAAGAGAGGCAGCTTCGCCCGTCAATCGACTCGTAACTGATTCAAATAAATAAACGTTTTGAATATCATTTCCCATAAATTTCTCTAAAATATATTCACTTTTTCTAATGAATAAATTAAGCTGTCGTTTATCTCCGTTGTACATGGGAATAATTTTAAGCATTTCACTAGGAATCATCCTTATTTGAGCCTGCCCTTCCATTTTCAATGTACAAGAATAAAACTAATAAACAAAATAACACGAAACTGTATAAAGATTATAAAAATAAAAGGTTGTAAAAGTATAAAACACAATTAACTAAAATTCTTATAACTAGTATCACTTAATCAATAGTTTCATCGATAAAATGAAAAGAAACTAATAGTAACACATTAATTCTAGGTACACTTTAGTATTTCAGTTAAAATGAGAGAAGTCCTATCTCAAGATAACAGAACAATCGATACGATGAATGGTGAAAAGGCTTACTCACCAACCAGCCGCTCTCACGTTCATTTTCCAGATTTTCCTCCGATGACTTATATGTTTGGTTCGCGGATCGTAGGCCACACCGACACGACGTGTAGAGAAATAGTCTGTTTTTTTCACGGAGAAGAATTTTCACTTTCACGAAAATGTACAGTCTAATTTTCACTATTTCACGTACTGATGGACGATGCATGCAAACCACGATCCTACCAGCTGCGCCAGTCAAGTTCGGGAGCACTGGGATCGACTTTTTAAAAACACTATTTGATTTTTAAAATAGAACTTTTGTTTAAACTTTTATAAAGGAACTTAATTTTAGAATAGTAACCTATGGTCGCAGAGTTAGATGCAGACTGTCCGATCTTAAGAACTAACTTAACATTACATAGTTTATCTTAAACCTACATCCTTAATATTATTCGTTCCCAGAATCGTACCACCTAGAAGTGCAGCGTTTGCGTCTACGCTCTAACTGTAACGGTCGCGGGTGGTATGTCCGGTGACGTAACTACATACTGAAAATTTTCATTTTCATTTTTTTTTCTTTATTTGGGAACCAAACAGAACAATACACTTTAAATACAACAATACTATCTAAATAATTCACAATCCAGCAAAGTTTCCTCTAATAAAATTTACAATTTTTAGTTAATTTATAATGTAGAATACCAACAAACTACACAGTTAGATAATATGGTTTTAATTACATATTGAATTTAAATTAACACAATTAAACGAGGATTATTACAACAAATTAAATTATTTCTTTACATTTTCAAAATTAATAAATACGGATAGGAAGTATAAAAATGCTAATAAATTACTTCTAGAGGACTTGTAAAGTATCATTAATGCTACGCTTAAATTGCTTTAGAGAGAGATTGAACATATCTAAGTCACTGAACACTTTATTGTTTGACTTACAAGATCTGTAAATAAATGAATTTGTTGCATAATTCGTACGCATTGTGGGTGGCTGAAAAGCATGAATTCTTCTTGAATTGGTGCGGCAACAACGAAAATTAATCTGCTCTAAAAGATATGGTGAATCGATAAAGTTGTTAATGATTTTGAAAAGAAATATTTGATCGCGAGCTGTCCGTCTGTCCTCCAGGGAAGTTAATACTATTGTTGATGGTCGCCCTAAAAGTAAAATTCTATAATTTAAATATTTAATAAATTTGTTTTGGATTTTTTCTACTTCATTTATATAAATTTTGTACTGCGGATTCCAAGCGACAGAGGCATACTCTAGGATAGACCGAACAAAGCAGTTATAAAGCATCACTAAGGTAGAACATTTTTAAAGTCTATGCTAACTCTCAGTACGAAACCCAGCATGTGAAAAGCCTTTTTAACTATTGAATTTATATGATAATCTAAAACAAGCTTACAATCCAGATAAACACCAAGGTTTTTCACCAAAGAAACTCTTTGAAGTGTTTGATTTTGTAATGTATATGGATACATAATCGGTTGCTTTTTTCGGGAAAATGAAATTACTCTACATTTAGAAACGTTTAAATGTAGCATGTTATCACAACAATAGAGGCTTAGTAAATTGAAGTCGTCCTGAAGGGAAGTACAATCATTATAATCTTTTCTGAGCTTGAAAATTTTCTTATCATCAGCATAGAGTAAGAATTGTGAATGTTTGAAAATTGAGACAACATCATTAACGTATATGTTAAAAAGAAGAGGGCCTAAATGTGAACCCTGTGGGACACCTGATGAAACTGGAGTGAATGACGAACAAAACCCTTTCACCGTTACAGCTTGACTGCGATCTCTGAGGTATTATTCCAGCCAACGGAGAAGATCGCCGTGTATACCAATGTTATACAGTTTTTGTAATAGTAAATTGTGACAAACTTTATCAAAGGCCTTAGAATAATCTGTATACACAACGTCTACTTGATATCCACCATCCATTGCTTTGTAAATAAAAACCAGAAACACACAGAGGTTGGTTTCAGTCGACTTCTGACCTGTGAAACCATGCTGCTGTTCAATAATTAATGGTTTGATAGATGGATAGATGACATCATAAACAATACATTCGAACATCTTCGCAACGGTGGTTAACTTTGATATAGGGCGATAGTTGAGAACGTCATGTCTGTCCCCATTTTTATATACTGGCACTATATAAGATCGTTTCCAAAGTTCAGGCATAACACCGCTTTGAAGTGACAAATTAAAAATTTTATGCAACGGGATATAGAGCTGTTCAAAACAATTACGAAGAAATAGAGGAGGTATGCAGTCGGGACCTGCGCCTTTAGAAACATTAAGATTTTTCAAGTATTTCTTAACAGTCAATGGAGTAATAATGAAGGACGATAAATCAATAGAGCACTGGGAATCTGTTGTTGATAAGACACCGTATTATTGTTGTTAACGAAAGCTAAATCAAAATATGTACTGAACATATTACAAATTTCCCTGCCATCTGAAGATGATAATCCATTATAATATAAATTTTCGGGTAAGTCGGGAGCGGATTTTCTGGATTTAATGAATATCCAAAACTGTTTGCTACATTTAAGTATATTAGATTCAGATCTCTCAATAAACGCATCGTAACAGTGAGATTCAAGATATTTCTGTCTCTTACGCAACAAACTGAAGCAAAGATAGTTGTCATATATATGGAATCGTTTCCATTTTTTATGATATTTTAGTTTTTCTTTTATAACTTTGACTAATGCAAGAGAATACCAGTGTGGATACCTAGGAGAGCTGTGAACTAACTTTGTTGGGATGTTTTCTTCTATGATTTTGTTCAAGATGTTATAAAAAGTTTCAACAGCTAAGTCAACACTAGTATTAGATAAACATGAGTTCCAATCTACGTTAGATAGTAGCTTATTTATTGCAGAATAGTCAGCAGTTTTGAAAAGTCGTAAGAGACGTGGTTGAGCTTTTAGGTGGATGAATGTTGAATCCGTTACCGATATATTCAAAGCAGGGTGGTGTCCGTCCTCATCGACCAAGGGACACGAAGACCAACTGACAAGACATGAGCAATTTCCCATTACTAAATCCAGCTGCCTGCCATTAACGTTAGGAACTAAATTGTATTGTATAAAATTATTAAAGGACAAGAAATTAGCTAATGCTGCAATAGATATATTATTATTTTCCATACTTAATATTGCACAATTACCATTCATAGCTGTTGTCCAGGAGGCAGAACTAATATTAAAATCACCAACAATAAGGTAATCATCATCAGGATTTCTCAAAACAGTTTCAGATACACCCTCATAAATCTCTGCTTGCGCATCATAGTGCGTAGAACAGTGAGGAAAGTAGCAGCAATAAATGTGAAAAATATGCCTTTGTTTATTATTACCGTTACGAGACACAAAACTTAAAGATACAATATCGGCAGAAGACTTACAATTAGACTGCGAAAGAGAAACATCCAAAACAATTATACCCTTACGAATAGCAATTAAGACTCCGCCACCTTTTTGATCTTTTCTAGACTCATAATCTCTGTCACAACGATACACTACGAAACGATCATCAAACAGTTCCGAATCGAAAATACCTGGTAATAACCAGGTTTCACTTAAACAAATAATATCATGATCCGCTAAAAGTAAGTTTTTCAAAAAAGTTGTGGTTTTTGTCCTCAATCCGCGGACATTTTGATAAAATATATTCAAGCTGCAATCCATAAGGAATAAGATAAATTATAAGATCTATAAGTAACTATCACAAAACGAAATAATTTCAGCCACTCAAAACAAGCACAGAACTCTGCAATTACAATCAAAATTTCATAAATAAATTCAAAAATAATGGTAGCAATTTTTTAATTTAAATTTCTCATCGCCGCGACTGTGGAATACTTTAATTTATTTTTTAAATGTAAACAGTAACTATAAGTATAAAGAATAATGCTTATTTTATCTTTTTTAAATCTTCCACGCAACCAATATGTATTACAGGACTAGTATCATTTTTACGCGCCATGATGGATCAGTTACGGACCCAGACATATTTAAACAACTTCTCTTTCGCTATCTTTTTGGTATCAAGTAGAAGTCCTTTGTTGTACCTTGTAAGATGCTCATTAAAATATAATCGCGCGTGGTCTTTGTTGACAAAACCAATATCAGAAACCTTAAAATCTTTGACTGCACGCATTGATGTGAGAAACTCATCTTTACGATATCTGGATATAAAGCGTACAATGACCGGCTTTGGTTTTTTATTGTTCTTATCCAAGGGTGCAACACGCGTAATAAAATCTACATCGGTATGAGTATTAAGCTCAAATTTTGCAACAGCGCATATTTTTGAAAGGGCTTCAAGCAAATTTTCATTTTTCTTTTCAGGCAAACCGCCTATCTCAACATTAGAGCGTCTAACCCACTGATCCTTCATGTTTAACTCCTTATGAAAAAGATTTAGTCTAGAATTCACCTCCACTAGACTTGCCTAAATATCAGTAGTAGTTTTAACTGTATTGCCCAAATCTTCAACTTTCTTAGCAACACTATCATACAAGTCATTTATGAATTTGACTGATTGGCGTAGAGTCGACAGTTCATCCTTTAACTGATTTAGAGATGCCTGGAAATCTGCCACAACGCACCTTAACTCCTCTCTGATAATAATTCTGACTTGATCAAGAGGTACAACTTGCAGTTCGACGCTCTCTTCACGAGCAGACACTTTTTCGGGCCTCCTTGTAACGTTTGATGACTCCCCCACCAATCGCGACTTTATGTATCTTCGTATAGGTGTGTCATACTTGTTATCTCGAGGTAACCGCTGAGTGCAGGTGGGGCAGACCCAACTTGATTTAAATGCTGCATCTAATACGAAGTCTTTCTTATTTGGAATGATACAAGCCGTGTGATAATATGCCTGGCATGACGAACAAACCAACTGAAGCTTTTTGTCTTTGTTATATACGGTTTTGTAGTATAAAATGATTTTTATAGAAAGGTAAAAAAATCGATCTGTATCTTTCACTCAATTCCTTTATTTTTTAGTTATGAACACTAGTTAAACACTGGTAACCCCAGATAGTCTATGCCTCATTTATTGAATAAACAAATTAGCACTCAACAGTTAAGTTGAACTTAAATTTGACGTAAAGATTATGTACTCTTTGTAGAATATTAAAATGTAAACAAATATGTCTTCTAACCTGTTAGGTGAAATGAGGTCACAGTAAGATTGTTATTTCTTCTTGCACTGGCATATTTCACAGTATTATGTTTAAGGTGGTTCGATGAGCCTACAAAAAGCTAAAGTCCCGCTAGATGGCGCTAGTTCCACAAATTTCTGGTTTTTATTTATTTGTGAAATAAGCTTTAAAATTTTTTTACTTTAAAGATGTTTCGCGACATCTTTATATAAATACAGAATTGCCAAAAATTACTTTACACGTTTTGTTGTATTGTACTATCCAAATAAGTTAATTATGTATTCCTTTACGTAGTTTAAGCATATCGCACACAAGCAAACAAAACTCCTACAAGTGCGATAGAGAGCGCAACAGACGGCGTCCTTTTTACATGTATTATGGCCTCCTCGTAGCGAGTGTTTGATATTTAGTTTACGTAGTAATACGACACAAATATAGCATGCTGGCGTTTTACGCGTGCGCCTAGATTCTAAGCGACAAGTTGTTAGTTCGAACCCCGAAGTATTTTTTTTTCGTTGGGTTAGAAATATAAGTACCTAACTATAATATAGCTATATTTAGACCAGATTATAAAAAGGAGGCGGCGAAATTCTGGTGTTCTTTAAAAATTATTCTTTTTGCGTATATGTTACTGTTATAATATCCCCAAAGTAGTAATCCATGGCGCCTAAGAAAGCCATGGTTTGTGTTATGGATTGTCATATGTATAGCCAACTAGCAGGTACTTATTTACATATATACCTAGAACCGGAACAGTTTTTGTGTTCTGTGTGACAATCAAACCAGGACCTCTTGATCAAAAGCTTGGTGAGTTAGCCACTGCACTATGGAGGCCGTCAAAACCCGATGTTTGTGGTGTTATGGGTCCCTATCCAACGCAATATCTTTGTGACAGAAGGTGTACAAAATAATTTTTCTTTTATTGGATCACACTGAGATGTTAGCCTAAAGTGCTAGCCGTAAGATCGTGAGGTCGCAGTTTCGATCCTCGCACGGAACAAGAATTAATAAAAAACAAAAAAAAAACCAGGTCTTGGATGTTATGCCTATATTTATTAAAATTCTAGGTTCCCTCCCCCCTAGTCCGCTACTTGGTAACACAAGTCTTGGGGCCCAGTAGGCAAGGCAGTGTGATTATCCGGGGACTTTATTTATATTGTAACAAATAAATTAGGTGTAAGTATGAAAAAATATGCAGCAGAAAATGTTTGTATATTTGTTTATGTAGGAAGTAGGATTTTTGGGATAATAGGTCTTGTCAATAATAAAAATCAAGAAACACACAATAGTTCGAATGGGTTTTATTTTATCCACTTATTCTAGATCAATACATTTAGCTCCCTTTTGTATTTGCCTTTGTATTATTTCTGGCAATATGGAGTTTTTATAAAAGTAAACCAATTTATGGATCATTTTCTTAATAAATGGTTCATTTTTTTGTACTTCAATTACAGTTATTGGCGTAGTTGAATTCACAAAACCAATGATATAACATTTTTCATTCTTGTAATCCTTTGTTGCCCTGAACCTAAAAGAAAACCATAATTAGTACCTGGTAGAATACAAACAATATATAACAATTTAGCACACATGTTGTTCATAGCTCGGATTTACTTTATTATATCTATAATATAGCCATGCCACCCATTTTTTTCATGCACCCCTGGGTGGAATCAAACCGGTAACATGATATAATTGAATTTGAAGATGAAGCCCAGTTTCAGTTCCCGATTTCAACCACCATAATAAAAATGTGTAAAGGAGTTGTCTTTCAGATAAAACCAATCAGGGAAATTACACATTTGAATTTGAACATTTAAATCTTGGGTCACTAATGTATTATTAATAATTTTTTTTTCATTTCAATAATTTCACCTTTGATTAGCAACATACATAGATATATGTTGGCCTGGATTGTTTTTTACCATCAGATTGCTCCAGTGTTTGTTTGCTGGCTTTACTAAAATAAAAATAAAGTTTACAAAATAAGTGTGATGCGATAATATCATGTTTTACTTGGTAGTAGTAATTGTGATTTTCCTTCAATGATAAAACTCCATTCTTTTCGACAATGGGAAAATTCTTCTCATCTCTCACGGAGCAGTCAGGATGCCTATTGATTTTCTTGCTAGTGAAGGAAAACATTGTGTTTCAGTAATTGCCTCCTCATTTAGCACTACACCTGAAATAAAATATAGTTTTAAAACATATCATTCAAAATATGGTATTCGCTATGACATGTACACATAACATGTATTGTAGGTATAGGATACTAAAACTAACATTGTACTTTTAACTTCTTCACTTTCTACTATAGCTATATTCTCTTTTGTATGCCATACCTCCACACGACTGAAAGAACAAAATATATAGAATATTTGTTGACTGGTACTATGTAAAAGGAGAAAGAAACCTAAGTACTTTAATATCATCCTTTCCAACCCTAGCTACCCAAATGCAGGCCAAATGACAGAAAATATAAGTAGGTACCTAATCAAGAAGTAAAACAAATAATTACTTACGATACACCATCCCCGTAATGGCGTTTTAGTTGAGCTCGAGCCCCTTTTTTTTTTATTTCGGTGGGCCGGAATATTTGTGTTTTCTAGAAAGTGCCTTTGAAGTTCCTTCCATGATTAATTTGATATTCACGACGGCTGATTGGCGTATAAACGACACAGTAAATGCATAAGGGATTCAAAAACAAATTATGAATCTAAAGACGCGTTGTTGATATTATTTGTAAGAAAGAAATAACCAACAAAACAAAGTGTCAACTAAATCGTGAGCAGACAGACAGTAAGAACGGCAACATAGCGCACGAGCAACCATCCCCGAGCGTTTTGCGGCGTTCCGTTTGCCGATTACAGCGCTCACAGCGCTCATATACCCGTTCCGTTTGCCCGTGAGCGCGCTCACAGCGATATCGATACGTCATCAATGACGTCATAAACGCCGCCATCTTACCGCTCACAGTGCCAACGCTATGGAGCATGGTCGCTGTGAACGGCCTATCAAAACTGACACATGACGTTACTTTGTTGATGTTTTTATTAGTCGATTAAAGATTTTAAAAGCTTGCTTATTAATTTTCTTTCGTAATAATGTAAAAAAATGGCTCCTGCTTCATTCAGGGTCAAAGATCTTAATGAAATTATAACTTTAGACTTAATCGACGAACAATCAGAATGTTAGCGCGCTATTTACCGTTCCGATTGCAATATCACTAATAACACTGTTAACGCGCTCAAACGAATCGGAACGGTTTTGAGCACTTTTAGCGCTGTGAGCGCTGTAATCGGCAAACGGAACGCAGCATTGTCTTTTTCGGTGAACGCACGAAGAGGCAACGTCGCATAGCCACAATTTGTCACACACACATTCGTAAATTAGATGAAAATTTTCAGTTTTTAATTTTGATTTCTAAATGAAAAGTATGGTTTTTTATTCATTTCGCGACAAATTTAACTAGAAAATAGTTTGGAGAACTCGTAATTAAAGCTTTATTCTATATCCTGTATCAGTGAATACCGATTGTTTTTTGTATGGAAATCGAACCACCTTAAACAAATATTGTGCGTACACTGTAAGACGGTTTAAGTGGTATTTTACTGTGCAAGATACGATAATGACACAGTTATGGATTTTAATTGACGTGAGTTAAACAAAAACGTTACTATCTTTCTTGCACCGGAAACGGATTTTGACTCATGTTCATAAAGTGTTATTTCTTCAGGACTCATCGCCTCATAGCATTATTAGTCTTCGCACGCTTCTGTGGGCTACGCGTTGGCGAGTTACTTGTGGGTACTACTGCCGCTGCCTCCGGAATACGCATTAACTCGGAGATACTGGATATCTGCTGTTTGGTTCCATTCGGACATAGTACGAAAATCATGCCAGACAGAGTCCAGCATTTTGTGACGCCAAAACGTGGACGCGCAGCAACAAACACTTCATGCCGCCCTTTGGTCAGAAATTCTGAAAGAGTAATGCCAGTGCCTTTCAGTGAGACTTTACTTGACCAAATTTTTTCACGAAGTGTTAAGTCATGAAACTTAATCAACAGCGGCCTTGATTTTCCGTCTCTATGCTGTCCCAAACGATGGCCCCGCCTAATGTCGTCTTCCTTAAGAGTGGAGAGTTTTATTTTGGTATGGAAAACCTGGAGTGCTAATTGAGAGGTGTTTATTCTTGTCTTCTGGTGTCTGTCGTATTCCATAAATTAGATGGATTTTACTGCATCTCCAGCCAGTCACATTCTTTTACAAGGATTTCAATTTGCTTTTAAAGAATTGATAATGTTCTCAAGATGATAGATTTGAAGGTGGAGAACTCTTGTTGCAAGTTTGCTGGTGGGCATGGAGATTTTTGTTCCCACTTGAAGTTTTCCATTTTGGTAATGGACATTTTTTGCATTTCACTGAAGGTTTGTTGAATGTTGTCCTCTGTTGCAAGTAAAGTTTATGTTGTGAAAGTGCAGTGAATGAGGTTCAAAATAAAATATGCGGCTGGTAGGCCTTGCTACTAGTTAACCATGTAAGTAGCTTTTAATGACTTAATTAAAAAATTACTTATTTATTTTGAGTTAAAATTGAGCTTACACCATTATATATACACTAATAACATTATTATACAGGGTGACTTGTAATTCAATGTCTTCCTCTTGGGATGTGATAATACAACTAGTTTCCAACAAAATTAACTATAATGTCCCTAGTACCCAGTAGGCTCGTTATCGAGATATTCAATATTTTTGGTTTTGTTCAAAAAATCCCGAATTAACTGCAAAAAATTAAATAAATAAAAAACTAGTGTTTTTAGTAAAGTTGTTTAAATTTTTATCAGTTACCAATACATCAACGAACATTTCTTAATACTAATACTGGCACAAATATTAAACATTTTAAAATTGCAAGTGAATACTTATAAAATTTTGTTTTGATTCACTAATTTGGTCAATATAAAACTTAATTTATTTTGAAAAATCAACAGTACATTAAGCATACAAACTACTAGAAAAACTTCCTTGTTCGATTAGCCATCCAAACAAGTTAAATTATTAAAACGCAGACAACAATTCCCTGAAAGAAATGTATGTACAGCATGAACATTGTAAAACCTTTTGTTATCATACCGCAAATTAAGTTGCAGAGTTGCAATAAATTCCTGGAACTTTTTAGTTGTTATTGTTAGAAGTTGGATGGGCGTCATAATTACTCATTTGATGGGACCCCTCTTTTTGCCCAACAATTTAAATGTTGAGTATTATGAGGAATTTTTGAGGAATGAGCTAAGGCCATTGCTTGAAGATGTGGAATTGGTAACAAAGAGACGAATGGTATTCCAGCACGATGGTTGTCCAGCGCACTATCGAATTACTGTGCGGCAGTGGCTGGATACCTCGTTCCCAAGGCGTGGGATTGGAAGAGGGGGTCCGATTCCATGGCTTGCACGGTGTCCCGACCTGACACCGGTTGATTTTTACGTGTAGGGGCACATGAAGTCCCTTGTTTATGCTACGCCAATCAGTCTGTCGAAGTCCTGCGAGAAAAAATAATAGAAGCGGCTAAAAAATGGGACACTCTTTCACTTTAAGAGTGACAGTGACAGAGATAAGGAAGTGTGTGCGGGCATGTATTCGCCATAGGGGAGGTCACGTTGAACAAGATTTGTAAAACGTGTCGCAAAATTGATTAATATAAGACCTTTTTAAATTTCCATTTTTTCTTTACACTTTACCTATCATCATGTTATTCAGTTTTTTTCTGAGAATCTTTTCATTTTTTGTAAATAATTTTATGTATGTGGATAGCTAATAGAGCAAGGAAGTTTTTCGAGTAGTTTTTACGGTTAATGTACTGTTGATTTTTCAAAATAAATCCAGTTTTCTATTGTTATTATAGTATTAGGGACATTATAGTTAATTTTGTTGGAAATTAGTTGTATTATAAGAAGGAATACGTCGAATCACACGTCACCCTGTATATACTATTTATAGAATTTATGCTACTTACTCAGCCAACGACTGAGTAAGTAGTATAAATTGAGGTGAAGATGATGGAGGTGAAGATGATGGAGGTGAAGATGATGGAGCGGGGCGCGGGCGTACGGGGCTACAGGAGCTGGGATAGGACGGGAAGGTGGAGCGGCCGGACGTTGTTTCCAGGCGTTAGCTGGAGTCGGCTTCGGCTGCTCGGGCTTTGCTTCCGGGGAAGCCCGGTTGCGCAGCGGCGGGAGTGCGAGTGCGCTCCTTTGTGATGTGAGGATCCTGGCACTTAACACACCTGGGAGGAGCTGAGCAATTAGCCGCTGCGTGGCCGTAAAGCTGGCAACGGTGGCATTGCCGTGGGTGGCCGCAACGGTGAGGAGCCTCGATGGAGATGTTCGAGAGGCCGCAGATTGTGCGAATCTTTCTGAAGATCTTCCTCGATTTGGAAGTGTTGGATATGATGACTAAGGCGAGAGAGAAATGCCTGCCGCGGTTAGAGTGCATTTTATGCACGGCTACAGCCGGGAAGCCTTGACACTTAAGGTCCTCGAGAATGTCGTCGTTCGCGAGCTCAAACGGGACGCCCCATAAGACTGCGCGGTTCTTTCGCTCCTCCGGGAAGGCGTAGGTGTGGTACGCGATTTGTTTAACTAACAAACGCCTAGTGAACGCGCGGAAGTCGTCAATGGTCGCGACTTATATTTTAATGGACTCGCCTGCATTAGTTGCTTTAATATAATTGATTTTTTGCTCTTTCCATAAAATAGAAACTACCGCATAAAGCGCTTTTTCACAGAGGAACACGGGGGGCAGGATCTGTAGTTTGGTAGGAACGGGAGCTCAGCACGTTGCTGGCTTGGACAAAACCGTCGGGGTTGCGGTCACTTGCAGTGACATTAACGGGGCGGGGCGGGTGTTGAAGACAGTGGAGTGGGTTCAGGTAATGAAGACACCGCAACATGCTTTGAACGCTTTTTAGAGCGTTTTGAAACTAGTGTAAACGTGGGCTCAGAAGAGCCGGTTAAGGTGGCAGCGTCTGACGACGCATCAGACGCGGATTCCGAGTCGCTCCCGGGAGCGGTACGCTTGCAACGCGATGTGCGCGAGCACGTATCTGACACACTGTCCATTTTGGAGGATACGGGAGACGCAAGAGAGCCATAGACCAGAGGGGTCATGGTATTTGAGGCCTGAGGGGCCGGGAGGGCGGCCTGAGGGGCCAAGGTCGCATTGGACGTAATCAAAGCCTGCGTTATGACCTCGTCTTTGATGGGGACACACGAAATCAAATCAAAATCAAACTCGGCGAGTGCCTGGGTGTTTAGTAAACTCTGCGAATCTATAAGGGAGGGGTTGGGACTAATTATATAAATATATAAATAGATAAAAGATGCCTAGATTTCGTAACAACCTAGCAAGCCCTGGCGGCTAACCTCCCTACCAGCGGTAGGGGAGCTGGGGACGACGCGAAGTGTTGCCCCTATTGGACAAGCACTGTACCTTCACCTTGGGAATTTAGGCCCCTGTACCGGGATCCAGTCTGCCGGTTTCTCCGGGAAGCGCACGGGGTCAACGCTAGCAGGCTTAGTTGTCACCGTTAAGTATCCACCTGCTCAACGCGGGGGTCTACTAAGTGTGTTGTCAATAAATTGGCAGTAAAAACCTGCCGTAGACCTGACGGCTTCGCGACGTGAACCAGTCGTGAAGTTAGGTTGCACTGAAAGTGCGGAACTGACTACGTTACGACCGGTCGAAACCGGCCGCAGAACGAGTCTCTAACTAACGTAACGGGTGCCCAGAGTCAGTTACGTCAGCCCGAGCCTTGTGAACGAACGTCGGATACCGACGTAAATAAACTCGAAAACTTGTTGTTGCTGCTCCAACCCAGGTGAGGTATTTGTACGAGGGGTGCACAGAAGTGCGAAATTGACTACGACCGGTCGAAACCGGCCGCAAAGCAAGTCACAGAGAGGCTTATCTCAATTCGTCGGGGACGGAGCGAGATATTGTACGAGGGTCAGCGTTTGAGTGTTGCTACGAGTTGTCGTCGTGAAACGACAATCGTGACTCAGCCGCTGGGAGCGACCGCAAACATGTCCGAACGGGGTCGGACGCAGAACGGTTCTGTCTGAGCCTCCCCAGAAGAGAGCAAGCACTTTTTTAGAACCGAGTAAACAAGTTGCGTCATTACAAGATGGCGGCAATTTTAGGTGGGAACGGTTTTACAGTTTTAGTCCTTTTATTGTGAAACATATAGAAACATAGTAAATTAACTACTAATAATTAATAATAATTATTTTAAACACACTTCCACATAAGCATTAAAAACATGTACATTAAGGCTTGATATTGCCAGCCATCAGATTGTGCTGTTTGTACTAATCCAGGTACTCAAACAACGTACAGCATTCAAACACATTAGTGACATAGGCTGTGGAGATTCTGCTGTTATTTGCCTGAACTTTTCAAATTCGACTAAATATTTAAAATACTCCTGTCCAACGCAGTTATGACATTTTTAATGTAAAGTTTATATTACAAACACATGTAAAAATAAATACCTACAATTTTGTTACCTTAAATAGTTTAATGTTGTTGTTGTTATTTATTTTAATTTTTTTTTAATAAAAATATGGGTCCAGGTGGCGTTGCAAAATTCCACCCTGTATAGTCCGACTAAGCTAGCTGTGAACTGACAAGCGTCGCTAGATTCGTCAAATGTTGCCTTTTTATTAAACAGTTTACTAATTTCGAAAAAAAAGCAAAGCTAGTATTATAAAATGACAAGCAAATCTCAATATGACAGCCAAATTTTAAAAAAAATTCGTTTTACGGGCAGGTTGGTTGGCCTATATAGGCCAATCCTTGTAATAATCTACTGTACTTACAGTCCGTCCAACAAAGGATTCCGTTACGCCATTTAGCAGGTGAAAAAACTTTGTCGTCTCGTTCAAATCATGGTGAAAAATATGCAAATAAAATTTGAATTATTATTATGTTTTTATTGCGGAAAAGGCTTTGAAGAAATAACAACCTATTGTCTGGAAATTATTACAAATGTATATTAGACAAGTAGTGTAATTGCTATCTACTCAGACAATAGAACAGATATCATATGGTATGGTTTTCTGTCATTGGCCACACTTTAAAATAGCTAGTTATGAATAGGTACAGTCGGTGAACTCGGCGGCGGACCAGGCTAAAGGCGAGAATCGCTTGCGCGCTGTTCGTAGGCGCCCAGCATCCTAAGGAATGACAACATTTCAAAGATTTACAAGGATACGAATGTGAATCTGAGCATGCACCAAATCTCCTGATCCTATCGGCTACACTCAGAGACAGTTAATTGTTACTTAAGAGACGTTTCTTATTTTTTGATATCATAGATTTTATATACTAGTGATCACTATGTTAGTGACATAGTAACAATTACAATAACTTATAAAAATAAGTAAGGTTTATATCAATAACATTAATTTTATATGATATTTCTTATTTTTTTTAACTAACTACAATATAACAATACCAGTAAACCAGTATTCTTAAAGTTTAGTTGAATAGCATCAAATATAGTACTAGTACAGAGTGTCCAAAAAAGCGATAAAGCCTTTGATTCGTGTCTCCCATTCAGCTGTTATCCAATCGGATGCGTCCACTTTGCAGATGTGGAGCAACTTCTACTGAAATTGAAACTTTTATTGTGAATATTTCTGTGACAGGCGAATACCCATGCACTGTAGAAGTATATCGGTTTTATTGGAAAGTTTGAAAAAATTTATAATAAACTATAAAGGCTATACACATGTATATAAATAAACCTATCTCTGTTTTGTGAAGAGAAAAATTTTAATTGTAAAAGAGATTAAACACTTCTTACAAAATGTAGATTGTAATAGTAGAGATGAAATAGTAATTACAAAATTATTTCAAGGAGCTTTGAAGAAGAGAGAATAGGTTATTCTTAAATCGGCCCAATGTGTCTTTAATAAAATAATGAAAAAAATTAGTAATTTTTTTTCCAATGCTCAATTTAAAACAATCCTTTTGTTAAACGTAAAAATTAAGCGATGAAAATATTGTACATGATAGCAACTAATATCTAACTATTCGACAAGGTTAGGTTAGGTTTAATATGTATAATATTATGTATAAAACCAGTAAATTCCTCTTACCACAGAGTAACTTCACAAGGAAAGCAATATTCACAGATATACTCGCAAGTATTTTTAATATCACATTTCTCTCAGTATGACGGTGTATAAAATTATTTCCTTGCAGGCAGAAATTTTGAGGATTATCTATATGAATGTACAATTCATGAATTAAACAAAACAAACAATTTTAAATAAATCTAAGATTTACATCCGTTATTTCATAAACTACTAGCTTTTTCTCACGGTTTCACTTACAGTTGCATTTAGTGTTTTTTTTATCCAGGCATCCGAAGTTATATCGTCACTGGATAGATGATTTGAGTAAGCATGCAGGACAAACAAACAAACTTTAATTTTTATCTTAGGTAACACTTATTTGTAGGTAGGGTCCTATGTCTGATGTATCGGATTCCATAGATAAGCCAGCGTTTAAACTAAAGTGAACCTATAGGATTAAAATTGGTCGCATAGAAAAGATGTTTGTACTCACGGGTAGAGATTCGTCCCTGAAAGTTTCTCACTTAGTTATAAAATTACCCTGTATAATTAAAAGTATACCTTTATCAAAGATATTCACAATGCTTAGGTAGTAGGATTATTGCCATTAAGCTGCATATTATATCTACATCGATACGCAGTACCTTGCTTGTATCCACTAAAATCTTCGTCAATCTAAAGATTCTAAAGGCTTTATTCACTTCTACTGTTTTTCAAAACAGTGTAATGGTCATACTAATTAATTACTCATTTTAGTATGCTTTGAATAACCCGTATAAAACACTTCTAATACCATAAAAATACTGTAATTGCCAACAAAAACAGTGATGACCTAAATAAATCATTCTTATATAACCGACATTGATTCATTCATTGAAATGGTTTTACGATCAGCAGTTTTCCTCTATCATTTGTTCCGTACCTACCGACGTACCAACATCTGATTGATTGATAAATAAAATCAAACTCAAATTGGATTTAATTTCCGGACGCCATTTTCATTTTAAGAGCTCTTGTCTTTTAATTACAAATGGGAATATTGCGTTATCTACTTAATGTGATATGCGATGTTTTTGTCGAAATTATGATCATTTTAAACCTTTTGCTTTTAGTATGTTATTCTGTGTATTATTTACACATTGAGTAACGAAATCTTTGTAATATAATGTGCTAGCAGTAAGATATTGTGTAACGAGCAGCAGCGTAGCATGCGTACAGACAAACTATAAATAAAAAAAACTGTTACGTTCTCTTATCATGTTCCCATGTAATGTTCACACTCATATATGCATACATTTGTATACATTTGCTTTAAATTAAATAGTGGGTATTCTAAAATATATCAAAGCTCTTTATGAAAGTGTTTGCTTATCATTATTGATACCTTTGTCAATATTTCGAAGAAGAAAAATGTTTTTAGGTTACGAATAACAATTTCTATAATTACCAAGTTGTTTTTATTAAGAAATTATTTGAACTCTTATTGTTACTAAAGATCATACTTATTTTAGATGCCTTAGAAGCGCAAAGATTTTTATTACCATTTTATAATGTTTAGTCTCCATTTTATTATTTTCCTTCAAAAATGATTCCAGCAAAACTCACGGACAATTCAGTATAAGAGAGGTATTTACATAATTTCAGTACCGCAGGTGTTATGACAGACCATCTCGTTTAAAGGGTAGAAAAGGTGATTTACATTCTTCATTTCATTGGTTCCTTGGATCCTTTTTTGTGACAAAATTGTAATTTCGTTGCTATTTGCTCTCCTTTTAAATTAGATTTCGGAAAAATTATTTTTTTGTACATTTTTAATGCCGGCGACTGACTGAAATGACGCAGTATTTGTATTAGGGCGGGATTTTATAAAAAAAATATTTACATAAAATATTTTTATAGATAGAAGGGCCCGATTTCAATTAGAATCGCGTACGTACCTACTTGCTAGATCAATCATTGTTTTATTTCCTTTATTCATTTTATAACTATGATTTTTATTCTTTGAAAACTTAAGGTCCTGTGCTAGGTATAGAACTTGTAAGAACGTGTAAGCATAGAACTTGTCGATACACATACCTACTTGGGACTTGTTATTGACCACAGGTTAAATTGGCTAGCTCATATTAATTATGTATGTGACAAACTCCGACCATTCTTAGCTACACTTATTATTGTCAAAAATCGTATACCGTTTAAGACAAAAGTTATGTTATACAACGCCTTAGCGGATTCTATCATATCTTACGGACTAAGTAGCTATGGTCGCACATACAAATCGTACAACAAATTAGAATAATAAAAAAACTTGTATGTCTAAAACTCAAACATCAATTCTCTCATGATATTAATCAACTTTTTAAACATTGCAATATTCTTCCAGTTCATAATAGAGTAACACTAAATTTATTAAAAGAAAATTATTTTAAAACTAAATTTCAAACAAAATTTCAAACTCTTAAGTACTCAACTACATAGGTCAATAACAAACAACCAACTAGAAACCATCCGCGCTCGAAACATGTATGGCCAACGTACCTGTGCATATCTTATCCCTAGAATGATTAATAACCTTGACAACTCAATAAAAATTAAGTTATCAACTAAAAATATTAAATAATAACTCAAAAAATACTTTTTATCCTTATTGTAATAATAGGTCTTTACCTATGAAACTGCCGTTTTGCCGTACTGGCCATTTCAAATGAAAATATTTTTTTTTTGACTGATAATTCTAATTTCAAATTAATTTTATTTGACAAACATGGAATTCTTTTTCTAAAACGTCATTTGTTTAATAGTTAGTGTTTTGTTTTCAACGCATTCGAACATTTTTCGTCATCATGGATAAGTTAAAAATTCGAGTAATTATGGAGTATGAGTACCGTCGTGGCAGGAAAGCGGCACAAGCGGCACGCAACATCAACGACGTTTACGGAGCGAACACTACAAACGAACGCACCACCCGTTATTGGTTTACCCGCTTCCGTTCTGGAAATTTTGACCTGAAAAATGAACCCCGTGGTCGTCCGAAAACTTTGGTCGACAATGACGAATTAAAGGCAATTGTGGAAGCTGATGAAACTCAATCCACGGCTGAATTAGCAGCAGCTTTCGACGTTAGCATCAAAACAATATTGGTCCATTTGCGTCAAATTGGCAAGGTAAAAAAGCTTGACAAATGGGTACCCCACGAACTCAATGACCGCCAGCGCGAAGTACGCGTGGAGACGTGCCTTGCACTGCTCAGCAGGCATACAAATGAAGGAATTCTGAACCGCATTGTTACTTGTGACGAGAAGCGGATCCTGTTTGACAATCGTAAGCGCTCAGCAAGTTGGTTGGACCCTGGTTCAGCACCCAAACAATGCCCTAAACGAAAACTTACCCCTAAAAAAGTGATGGTCACTGTTTGGTGGTCTAACGCGGGTGTAATTCATCACAGCTTCTTGCCAAACGGGACAAGCATTACTGCAGATGTGTACTGTGAAGAACTGAATACAATGATGGAGAAGCTCGCACGTCAACAACCAGCTTTGGTCAATCGTTCGGCTCCACTGCTCCTGCACGACAACGCGCGACCTCATACTGCACAGCAGACGGTCTCCAAGCTACAAGAGTTGGGGTTGGAAGTTCTCCGTCATCCGCCGTACTCACCAGACCTTGCGCCTACAGACTTCTACTTTTTCCAGAATTTGGATAACTTCTTGGCGAGAAAAAAATTCAATACCCGAGAGGCAGTACAAAATGCCTTTGAAGAATTTGTTGCCTCCCGTCCAGCTGATTTCTTCAAGAAAGGCATCAATAAGCTACCAATGCGTTGGCAAAGATGCATTGATTGCATGGGTGATTATTTTGATTAATAGAAATAAAAAATATATAAAAAAATTACGCTTCATTTATTTCGTTAAAAACGGCAATTTCATAGGTAAAGACCTAATATTATATAGTTGGATCGAAATAGCATAAATTAGTGATGATATTCGTGGAGAAGGATCATGTAAGTTACACTTATTATACAAGTAATTGATACTGTTTATAATCGTACAACTAAAAGTGCCTAAAATGCAACTGATTTAATTGTTACCTAATATGTTTTAATTTCATTAAATGTATAACATTGTAAGCTCGACCTAACCATGCTCTGTCTGGACAAACCTTCGAGGTTTTTAGATAGTAAGCACTTCATATGTAAAATTTATGTGTTTAAAAAAAGGTACAGACGAATTAGATTTGATACGTTTTTGCGTTATTCGGTAATACTGTACGTTTCGCAAAACGGTTTATACACGTTTTAGTCAGTGACTGTATGTAGGCATATTACACAGACATAAAAGCGTTAAGTTAATTTGGTTATAGGTAGCTAGTTTCTTTGTCAAATCATTATTTGACCTTATTATGAAAGGTATATTGCGTGCGTTACTGCATAAAAGGCCATCAACTGTAGGCCAACACATTTCTGAGGGGATTAGTAATTACGTGAGATATTAGTTACAATCAGTTAACTCTTAGTAACGTATCTCATTAACACTCTTATCCAAAAATGAGGCTCTTCTTTGTTCAATATTAACGAATCTGCAACATTCGCTGTGTTCGTAATCACAAATCGACACACAAGGCAACTCTTAGTGGCTGGCCTATTTCTTCAAAGACTTGTAACCGTAACACATGCAATAAACGAAAATAACAAGTAAAAGTGAAGGAGCCCAAAAGATAAGATACTAGGGTTGTCCCGTAAGATGTTTGTTTGTCCGCGATAAGATATAATACGTTGCCCTAGAGAGTACGATGGCGATTAGACCAGGAATTTGTGTGGCACAGGAATTTTCATAGTATTAAGTTTTTGTAAGAATTAATATACTTAAGCGATAATGAGTAAAATAAATGTCCTTTAAATATTGGATATCTGTTTATCAGTTGAGCGTAGTAAAAACTTTTATTTAATTAAGAAAGAATAACAAATAATTAATAAACTCCTTAAAATAAATACAGATTATACATCTTCTAATAGGTATGTCTCCCGTCCGAGGCTTCAGATTTGTACAGTATAATAGTAATACATTACTAGAAATGGTCGTTGAATCAATCAACAGTTTTTTTAACAGCTTTTCATTCGTCAACGAATTAACTGTCATTCACTGATGAAAAAACGGGTTGAAAATATCACAAACGTGACAAGACGCATTAGAACATTACCTGTTGAAAACATTAACTGTTAATTTCTCGACAAGTTCTGCTCTAACTTCAATACAAATTACATTAATTTCTGAGAATCAACTGGTTTGCAAAAATAACACTTTCGAACGAAAAAATGCATAGAAAGTGAACGCAAAGTTAAGCATTATCATGCAGTTGTACTAATTTCCAAATAGCACGCCTTTCGTGAAAAAATTAAATTTTCTAAGATTTGGTTTAAAAACAAATGGCTATTGTGATACTATTTTTAAAAGGTCATTAAACAAGCTATTTTTTAAAATGATGTGCAGTATCATCGCCATTTTTCGCAATGAAATCAAATAAAACAATTCAACTCTTTTTCTTAGCATAGTGTGCTAGTTTCCGTCAAAATTATTACTAGGTTGTCTCAAATAACTAATAATGATAGTCTTGGTAAAAAAACCGTGAGTTAAAAGATATTTATTGCAGCTGTAGGCAAAACAGGACCAAAAAGTGGAAATTTCATAAAAAATCACAAAAGTGGCAATATCTCGAAAACCAGAAAACTTTTACCAGAGGCATGTTGGTGTTATCTGATAGGCCTAAAGTCCATCTACCTCCAGTGTCACCCTTACGTGTCATATTTGGGACACCCTGTATATAGGAAACACAATTGTAAAAAAAAAACACTTTTCGCATACAACTTTCAAAATCTGTTATTAATAATACAGCTTTTTTTTAACCTGTGGGACATTCATTTGCCGAGTAACGATTCATTATAATTAATCCAAGAATGAACCGTTATTGACCACTCATCCCTGCCTGCCCATTAGACTTGAGTAACTCCGGAGTGATTCGTTCCGATGAACTGCTCACTCACGGTGAACGAAATGAACTCGATCACTACTGCGCCATATTTTCGTTCCACAGTTCCGCACATCAGTCCAGCGAAAATTTTACTCCATGTCAGAAATTGGAGTAAATAATATAGGTGTAAGCATCTCTATTAAGTTTGTAGTAGAGAAACACGAGTCCGGAGTTGTTCGAATTTCGTTCCGGCACAATATTTTTCCCGATTCTTTAAAAATTGTGATTAAACCGAGTCAAATAGGCATAAAAAAATTAGTTGTTAATATTTATTGAATTCGGTATAATTATGAGACAAATAATTATTTTCTATGCTTTACTTAATTAAATATGTATTTTAAAAATAAATAGACATGATCTTTTTTATAATACAGGCATGCTTGTTAATATTGAATTAAAATATTTGGAGTTGTTTGATACATGAATGCTGATTGGGAGTATTCGGGAGTATGCGAAACCGGAGAGATAGCGTTATATGCAAGAGTGGGAAGGTCAACGTTGACAGTGGTAATGAGTGTTAGGCGCCTATTTTAATTCGCTTTGACTTTCGCGTAATTCATGCAAATTTGTTTACGTCCTGAGGTTATTATTTCTTCAAATAGTTTACAATGTAGGTACTTAAAAAGTGTAAATATAATATTAATAGGCAGTGTTCAATAACTTTTAAATTGTAATTGATTGTGTCAAAAAAAACAAAGAAAAAGAACAAGTACATAAAAAAATATTAAATAAGCAACTATTCTTATATGTATAAAATATTGTTTGTAAATTATTGTAAGTAAATAGAACCGATTTATAAATACGCCTTTTAAAGTGAAATTAATAATATATTGATTTATATTTGCCACTTTAATTGTCGGTCCAAAACCTGAAATAAGTATGAACGAAAATCGAATCGAAATCCTTAAATAAATGAGCTTCTTGGGTAATTCATTTTACTAGGCATAGTTTTACAAGTTCCGATTTCCAAGGCCAAACATATACTACGGCGAGGTAAAACATGGTTGGTACTGCTGATTCGTGGAGCAAAAGGAACTGTGGAACGATTTAGCGGAACTACTTCACTTTTCGGAACGAGAGTTGATGAACGACATCCTTTAAGTGACTACGTAACATGACATTGTTTTACTTGGTTTAAACTAAAGTCGAACTCAGTACTTTAGATTACTGACAGACTTTTCAAAAATCTTTAGAACCTTTGTTCCTGTAATTTCACTGCCTCATACGGCTACTCGTTTGCACGGTATCTTGACATTACGAAAAAGCACTGCGCGATTTAATATACTAGTAGCGCCACCTATTACAAAACTTGAGAAACTCAAATGGATAAAAAACTGCGTAAATCATCTTTTGTAATCCCCAAGTGATGACCATAACAGAAATACATTTTTATATGTTATATACATTAACATAAATACATAAATATATTTATATATGTTATATATAACATTAATAGAAACATTAGGTATTGTTATTACAGCTATTGTGTCCAAAATACGCTAGACCAGTAGAGTACAACCCTATCTTCAATATAATTCTTGGCGTATCTGTAACAAAACTTGGTCGTGTCATTTTTAAACCACTTAGGTCTGGCAGAAGGCAAAAGTGGCGATATGATCTGAAGTTGGTTGTTTTTGTTTTCTCCAATTTCACCGAGAGACAAAGATAAAGAGAAAGTATGCGGGCAATGATTAAATACAACCATTGTTGGATAAATTGGACTTAAGGAAGACATGGTAAAGTGTGCTTTTGTCAAGGTATAAGCCTGAGTTAATTTTGAAACTGTATTTATTAAGAAATTAGTGTTTAGTAGTCAACGTAAGCGATGACTTATAAAATACTTACAATTTATTTTAGTTCCATATGTTGGTAGGCAATATAAATAAATCACCATAAAAATCAAATAGGTCAAGAATTACCTAATGGTTTGAGAATGAGGGCGGGCAGGTCCGGTTGCATCGATATGGGACAAAACTCTTTAACCGAAATCTTAATTGACCGTTTAGTGATCTTAATTTTAGCGAAATCCAAGTTATCTAAGATTTTTTTTATTACACTAAGTTTTAAATTTTTCTTGTTACTAAGTGATTTCAATACTTTCAGTTTCAACATGTTTTTTTTTTTGTAGATTGTTGATAATCTAAGGTATCTTTTATTTGTCAGTTAATTAACCATATTACTATAAATGTTACTATAGCATGGATTAGCCAAAAAAAACCGCTACATAGGTACAAAATACCTTAACTAGTCCATATTCCGCGACAGTCTTAATAATTCTACTTTGGGCACAGCCTCGCACCACTAAGGAAATGGCTTCAAGCAATTTTTAGTCCACCACGCTTGCTTACTGCGGCTTGGCAGTTTGACACATACCTTTGAAATAATTTCTTAGTGATTACAGGTCTCCTTAACATATTTTCCCTCACCGTTAGGACAGTCGGTATAAGTTGTAAAATATTCAAAATATTTTATTCATCTGGGGTAAACATTATTTACACTTGGTAAAAGTCTTATTTTTCTCCGTTCTTATGGGTAGACGCGTATGCTGCTCCAATATGAAACCCTTTTTATATTAAATATGCTGATCAAATTGAACTTGTCCAAAGAAAATACCTTCGTTCAACGCAGTACCGATGTTTTCGTAAAAAATATTTTACAAAAACTTACTTGATAAGTACCACCTACTAACTTTAAATAATAGAAGAACTCTTATTGACCTTTTGACACTTCATAACATTTGTAATAACAGATTTGATTCCTCCACTATTGTTAATGAATCAACATATTGTGTTCCTAGTAAAAATCGACGTAATTCTCATAAATTATTCTTCACAAAGTTTTGTAAAACTTATGCTGGGTTAAGGTCCCCGCTTAGGTGTCTTGTTTGTACCTATAATTCTGCATTATTTAAATTGGATATATTTGCACTATCTCACCGTAAGTTTAAAATTTTAGCTAAAGGATTTTTAAAAGAATTGTCGTAAATTCTGTTACTGCCTAAAGTTTGAATTATATCCATTATTGCGTTAGTTTACTGTAAAGTACCTATTAGCTTATTTGTCTTATTATATTACAGTGGTGTATGATTATTTTGATTTTAAGTTAGTTTCTATGCTGATCTTGTACAGTTGTTTGCTGTCCCTAATAAAATAAATAAATAGACTAAGAAGAAAAAAAACCGGTATATAAATAATAAATAAATAATAAATATTTCTAACAATCACACCACATTATCAAGCCCAAATTAAGTATCATTAAGAACTTGTGTTATGGATAATAGATAACGGATAAATAAACTTAAAAATATATAAGCACAAATAGATTTTTTTTCATAAGTATATAAATATTGGAAATAAACTTAAATACACATACATACACATCCATGACTAGAAAGCAAATATAATAAAATATCTTCCTCTACCAGGATTCGAACCCAGGACCATGGAAGGCAAGGGTACTTACCTCCACACTAAACGAACATTTATAAAATACTTCGGGTAGAAGGTTTACAATTTGACGACGACATGAAAGAAACACACACATGACATATAATTGTGTGTGCTATTGAAATGCCGCAACTAAAATGTTTACATTTTAAGTAGGTATATTATTTTTTACAAAAGAAACAGATGTAACCTTTTGGGATTTCAATCCCACGCCCTTTTGTCATCCAAAATAATCTTTGATCTTATAGTTAGCTTTTCGGCATAGCGTTTCCTTAACAGTTTTATGGAATTTATTGAGCGGCAAGGAATGAACTGAAAAACTCAAATCTTAACACAAAATCTGGGCAAGCGGTTCTTTATGTAGGTACGGCAGTAGTTCAAGTTTTATATTACAAAAATAATTTTTTTTTTTTTTTCAATATACACACATTGCAATGTAGCACTGTATTTTTGGGACCTTTGCTTGTCCGCTATAATTGATTTATGTCTAAAGCGTCATTGTCACTACGTCTTCATACGGTGGCGTCGGTAGACGGGTCTCTCACTTCCCTCTAATATGATTGAGGAGGGCGATAGCTGGCCCTCGCGGTGTGTGACCGGGTGCCGTTAGCGGAGGTTCGTTGTTTTGAATAGTTTGTGAAGACGGAGTTTTGCCGATTTAATAATTCAGCTAAAATTATTATGTGTGGATATAGATAACTTTGAACAAGTGACCCACGTGAAATTTTTATCAGTTCCTCTTCACGAAGGTCTTTCCTAACTGGTGAAAAATGAAAAAAAAATTTTATTTTAACTTAGAAAATATACAGTTTATACAGTATAAAATAATATCAAACAAACATTAATCATGCAGGAATTAACTTAAGTTCCTGTGAGATTGATAAGCCATTGAATCTCGGAGGTCGTCACGTCGTCAGTCATTGGTCTCCATTTTGTGATATATTCCTTTTCAATATGTACGACGTACGTACGTATACGTACGAGTATGTGAAGATTAAAATTCCAATGGAACTGGTCGGTGAAATTTGTTTGTTAGTGTTTTGGCTTATATTTACTCGTCTATATTGTCACTTTTGTTTGCTTTATGTTGCGATATTTGTTGTCTCTTACTTACTTAGACTATGATGTTTCTAAATATATGATTCAATATTTATATGCTCAATATTCATTTATAAATGAAGTAAAGTTAGAGTTGCGTAGTGCATTCATTCGTTTGTTCTTGGGATATTTATATGTGTGTGTTTATTTTGGGGGGCCCCCCTAGTCCGCTGTATGGTCATCTACAACACAAGTTCTGTTTATATTGGGCGTGTTTGTAAGTTTTTCAATTGGTGTGTTTGTCTGGGGTTTATTTATTATAAGAAGGCTACAAGGCTTTTATGACCATAGATTCATAAAGCAAGCTTAAATATACATCACATATTTATCTGTATTGCTATTTACAAAAAAGTTTAGGAGTCCTTTTAGGACTCGAACCATGGAACTTCGATATTTTAGTGTAACATTGGGATGTCGAACTTTACAAAACAATATTTACAAATATTAACTAAACTAAAGTACTTATGTCCTCCTCAAAACCTTCAAAATCTAAATTCATTTGCAAAGGATATACTGTACGTATAGCCTGATTATATCAGTTCTACCCGTAATGCCACATAACAGTATCAAGTCTAAATATAAGTAGATTTCACCAAGGCGCACGGCAGCTTAGATTCTCCCTGAGAAATAAATATTCCCGCTTGAAACTAACCGTGCCAAGTAAACAAATACCACCCACATATCAACGTGGTTACCCAACATTGGAACCTTAAAATATCGTCCCAGTCAGCTTAGTACACATCAATTCACTTCCAAATAGTAAATTTATTCAGCTAGAGATACGAATTTCTTTTATTAGAAAAGTTGGCGCAGATGAGTTTGAGCAATGAATTGTAGGTGCTGATGCTCTAACCGACCTCAACCAGTGTCTTTTCTGGAAAAGCCTTTCCTTGTTGGAAAATAAATTGAATTTATTGAAGTAACAGCTGTGTTTTATTGAATCGCGGTTAAGAGATTATTCCTAGCTCTATATTTTAGTGTTTGAACGATGGGTTATAATTGGTTAATATTAACTCTGATTTATTTATAAAATTGGTTTTGAAAATTGTAAGATTCATCATTAAAGTAACTCCGTAAAAAAGGCAAATGTATGGCTGACTAATTTTTTTCCAAATGATTGCGTTCCTGCTATCTTATTGTCTTAAACAATATACCGCAACATCACCATCACATAATTGTTTCAAATTGTCTCTATCTCCGTTTCATTTATGTAAAGTTTCCTAAATGTAATAATCGTATACTAGAGTTTGTGTGAGTACCAAATACATTGCTTAGGTAACTCATATAAGAATGCCGCCTATCTTCCTCCGCTATTTTAATTTAATCAAAGACTGTAGGTAAAAGAGATGAGAAATACAATTACCTACTAACTTTGCATAATTATTATTTTTTCAAATAGTAATAGTTTAGTACCTATTTAGTATTGCTACATACTCGTAGAGCATATATAGAATAGAAAGGCGCTAATGAATTTTCCCATTTCCATACTAACCAAAAGATTATGCAACTGCCAAATAGTTTAGAGCGTGCACTTAGCTCTGCACAACTTTGGAGCAATTGTAAACTGTCAAACTTTGGCCAGAGCCGCTGTGAGCAGTTGAGTGCAGTCATAGTGCTTGACAAATATTGGCTTGGTAATCAATAGCATTTCGTATTGTAGAAAGGTAACGAGCTTGCACCTTCTAGAGTTCTACCTGTGAGATGATGCCGTTCGATTTACTAAGGCTATGTTAAAAACGGGTATGAAGCGGTTATTTGATAGACGTTTATTTTAGCCGCGAGAATAGTTTATAAATAAACTGGTTCATTGTTTCAAAATATTTAACAGCTCTGCACCCTAACCGCTTTGAATAGGCCAGCACTAGGCTAAATATTGTTTTTGTACCTATAAGTTCAATAGAAATAGATAGCGACGGAGGGACATTAATCTAACTAGCTAGCTAGCCTGGGGCTAAATGGAGCTGCGCAAGTATCCCTAAATCCTTCACTTATTGATGTTTCGAAAGTTCAGTTGATAGAGCATTAGTTATGTTAGCTCCATAACTAATGCTCTATCAACTGCAAACTGTATTTAAATCCTGAAGACCAAGAATAAATATAAATGCTACACTAAAAAAATAATACAGACGAACCCGCTGGATAAATTCGTCTCGTGCCATTATTTCATCTAACTCTTTCCAAACTCATATACATGTTTATTGTGCCATTGTGTTTTCATTTTCACAATGCAAAACAGAATTAGCAATACATCATGATTATTTTAGTTCAACACCGTGCAATACACTGTACTCTCCGCTCCATTAGCATCAATTCCTCATTTGCCGAATTGATTAACAAATTGTAGAAAACCTTGTCAAGTGAAGCTTGATGTCAATTGACTGATCAAGTTTTCCTCGTACTACCAGATAATTTATGTGTACTGATGCAGGTAAGCACAAATATCTTGGGATTTGTCTCCATGGGATATGTGCTCCTTCTGTGTCGATAACTCTTGGTTTGAACTGGAACGTGTGCAAATATACTAAATCTTGGTCCGCTAGTAAGGTACATTTATTTGAGGCTCAGGAATATGATTAATAATATAATTCTAAATTAAGAGAGGTATTAAACAGAGGTTTGTAAAAGTTGTTACAAATAAACTTGACAATACCGAATTGTAAGCAAATTTGCAGAAGGCTAAGAAAGATTTTTAAGTCATCGTATCGTGCAAACTTCCTTTGATAAAAAAATAGTTATGCACATGCCTAATGCATAAGCTTAAATCCTGGTAAAGATTATTAAAAGGTATGGTTAAAAACTAGCAATTCTGCAATGCTGCGAGAAACTAATAAAAACTGAACTGCAGTACAAATCGTAGGTAATTTTTCAATTATTTTTCTATCAAGAAAATGTCAGTTCGAAACGTGTTTCTTAAATCCGAAAATATGTAACATTGAAATTTTAAATAAAACTACAAGTTAAGTTTCACCTATCTAGTCAGGTTAATGGGTATTATACGTCAATGAGTATTTTAATTGTAAAGTTCTGTGGATCAGCAGCAACCTTTATCTATAATCAACACGCGAATTTTCCATTATTAAATCCAATTTGTGTCTTAACGGAAAAGGTGGGCAAGTAAACTTTTACGTTCTGTGCGGAATTCCAAAAGGTTTGGGAAGGTCTAGGCGAACTTTAGTTTCCAAAATTGATTTTAGTGAAGCCGACTGAAACAATTATTATCAGTAGTGCTTTGGAGCGTGGGAAAGTTCGATTTTTTTTTAGGACAAAAGTTAACTTAGCTAGATGGCTCATCTTTATTTGCCACTTCTGAAAATGGAAGTAAAAGATTTTTTTATTTTCCTAATTAAACTGAAAGATGAATATGATGTTGCATCGTTTAAAACTTACTTAGATTCTTTGGAGAAAAACTCATTTTTTTTTTTATTAAAGCTTAAATAGAAATACGTATTCGCATTGATCCTTACCAAAACCTAGAAAAGAAACAAATACTTGTATCAAATAACCATGTATTTTCTTAATTAAAATAATATCAAAATCTGTATTTTATGTACATTAAGATAATATTTACAAATTATTCATTAAAAAGAAACGTCACAAATACTTGGTAAATAATTTTATGAATTCTTAATGTACTCGTAGCATAGTAATAGCCCTTACTATCTAATAAATAAAGATGGTATTAATAAGGTTATTCCATGTTTTATCTCAGTCAGACAAGTAAAACTCACTAGTTGTGAAAAAGTGACAGAAAACGGAATAACCTGATACCACGTTTATTTATAAGATTAATGTAAACAAACCAATAAGTGCATTTAGGCTTTATTTCTTAATCTTAGACCTAAGTTTGCTAATAGTCAATGATGCCAGATCATAGGTACAATCACAATAGGCGTTTGGACAAAATAAAAAAAATAATAGAAAGCATGGATAATATTTTAAAAGCAATTCCCATTACTAGACATAAACAATTGACAAAGTTTTAAATGACGTCAACGGCACATTGCTGAAGTAAGCGTTTTGACAGCTTAAATAGTCAGTGTACTTAGTTATTTCGAATTAAATACTTGAAATAAATAAAAAATCAATATTATTTCTATTATATTATCACAAAATAATGTCCCACATTATTTTGTGATAATATAATAGATGATTTTCGAAAAATATTCAAAAGGTAGCCTATTTCTTAGAGAAGGTTTTCAAAACACGTAAATACTGGCTAGAAAACCTAGAATGAAAAAGTATCCTTCTAAATAGGTCGTACTGAAAGGAGGACGATAATATATACACAGATGAATCCAATCACATAGTTACTTTCAAAGATCTTTCGTTCATGGGTTTCGTTGATGGAATTTATATATATATATATATATATATATATATATATATATATATATATATATATATATATTCATTTTAAAAGCTTAATATATTTAATCAAATGCACATCATTAGGCTCCATCGAGTTTTGTTATTCATACGAGAAACTATTTATTGACATTATCATAAAATGAAGACACGTTAAGTGTTCACGTTTTTTTTGGATAATTATTTTGATATTTTTAAACTATTTTAATACGCTGAGAATCTTAGGCAAAATTAAACCCAGAATAGGTTTGGATATATATTACATATTTATAATTATAATGTGTTATAAAACTAACGTACGAAAATCAGTTATATAAATATTTAAAAACTTAATCTAAAACATTGAAGTTCACAAACTATATTTTATGAGCATTGAAACAAAAACTTTATTTTCTTTATTTATAAGAATGGAGTCTCGTTCGTTCCATTACAAAATTAAAAAGATTTGTCAGAAACTTTTACTTTGTTCTGTATTATTTTTATTCATGTCACTGGTTTATAAAAAAAATACTATTAATGTTATTTAGTTTTATACATATTTTTCTATTCAATTCGCTAACTGTCACATTGATTTTGGAAACTTAAAATAATTTATATCGTTGTTGAGCATTTAAAATATTTTTACAAAAATTGGTACAAATAACACGAAATACGTTAAACTATCAACAATTTTTGCTTTACACTCGCTACGTATCTAATTGTGTTTGACTAGTATTTCTTGAGGGATCGCGTGAATCTTTTATTCTGGCATTTTCACTTAGTGCTGGTCGAACTGTAAATAATAAAAAAGAACTTTAGAATTTTTTATTGTACAATATGTAGTATGGTGGGTGGACAAATGAAAAACGTGAAATTGTCTTTACAACACTATCGAATATTATAACAATATTATATGACAATAAAACAGATTATTGACTTATGGCTACAACTTTGCGCGGCGTTTATATACTTGCTTGAGATGCACATGTTGTATAACATTGTAACAGTGTTACTAATATGGACGTGTTATATAACATGTTCGTTAATCGTTTGAACGCGCTTGAAGGCTTGTAATTTAGTTTTGAATGTAATTGTGACAGCTGTCACTAGCAAGGTGCGCACTTGCACCTTGCTAGTGCGCACGAAATTTAGAATCTAAAAGTATAGTAGATACCTAGTAGGCATTATTTTCTTTACGAAACGTTAAGAAGCCACATTACTTACAAAACTTCAGTCACCTTTTCTTTAACCTATTGGAAAACTTTTAATGTATAAGACTTATAAATTATTTAAATAATTAATCCATTAAGATAAATCAAACATACCAAAAGCCTTGAGCAATATCTTCTCCATTCCATATATAGGAGACTCGAAAGTAATGCACAAAATCAGGGCAAGGCAGAACGTCAGCGTCATATGAGACACCGCATTTGCAAGCTGTAAAAAATATAGTAAAAAAATTATCTTATATCTAAGTTGTATTATAACTGAATGAATAAAAAATCATTTTCTTGACTTAGCAGGTATTTGTTTTATGACAGATAAGATAAAGGTAAAGCTTATTCGAAAATGATTTGAAATTCATTTAGTATCTATTAACAAAATGTCCCCGTTATTGCTTCTACCCAACAAAACAATCTTAATGAAACCACTGCATATGAAGGGCCTAAACCCAAATAAGTATTGGTTTTAAGCAATTATTTGTAGCCAAAAATCTGTGATGAGCGGCAACCACACCCATGGCATCTTTAATCGTAGGTGTTTCGTTTATGAATACTGAATATGATTATTACATTGTAATGTCAGCTGACACTGCGCTGCCGACCGTAGACCTCAGTTGAAATTGCCTTTGTTACATTAATTGTACTGGCCGTCCCTTGCCTTGATCCGGAACACAGCCGCATAAACATGATTATTATGGCGGTCGAAATAGGAAGATCTGCAATAGCACCCCAGACGAGATCTTAACAAAGAAACTCTACTACCATTACACTATATTCCACCATGGGTTACATGATGATTCTTCGGGATGACAGACATTTCTCATACCTCCAAAGGTACTCACTCCACTTAGGTATTTGGTTTACAATGTTATCCTGCGCCGGTAAGAGAGAAGCCTAGTGTGCAACTGTTAAAATTCAATGGTCCAATTGATAGTCAACCGGTTAAGTCGGATTAAAAACGTATGCCACCGGCTCTCTTCACATCAACACAAATTGACGGCACTCGCGCTCTCTTTTTACATCGTTAAAACTATATATATAGTTAATATATATAAAACCAGCTGCCCAAGCTACTTACCACATTAAAGAAGGTGATATGCAAGGGATGCCTTAATGTTCCGATGTAGTAAAGCTCTATGATACCATTGACAAGATAAGCACTGTAGGTGAGTCGGGATATCGGTGATAGGAACTTCCAGCTTAGGAACTTGTTCATAAATCCTGAAAATTTATGAGAATTTAGTTTTATTTCTCTGTACTGCAAAATAGTAATTTTTTTTCGTTGAGGGTCGCATACTTTCTTTTCAATTATTTATATATATTAAAACTGCTTATTTCTTACCTAAACTCCAGTAGAGCCCAAAATGAAGAGCGCGAAAAAGTGCACACTAAATATAATTTAATTTTACTTCTAATGTTATAACCGCCTAACAAAATAAAATAGCAAATCCTATCACAGCAAGCTTGAAAAATGTGCATGTTACTTAAATATTGCATTAAAATAAAAACAAAACATCATAATGATAGATTCCTTCATATTTCTCCACCTTTTAAAATTGTTATTCTTTTTATATAATTTGTACGCTATGTTTCTTTAGGAAAGTTGTTCTTTTGCGTGCCTTCCAGCCCTTTCGCCTGTTTATTTTACACCCTGTATATGATTAGATGTAATTTGAAACTGAAATGTAACCTTGTAAAAATTACATACCGAATCATTAAATTACTTTATAAGTCAACAACTTGTACAATATTAATCTAAAAACGGAAACCTGTTATTAGCCATACTTTAAGGAGTTTAACAAATGTTTTCTTAATAAATAAAATTACCTCCATTGCCGGTGGCACAGGCGATTATCAACCAGCTGTTAGCTATACTCCAAGAAAACTTGTGCAGCGTCTGGTATGCCGCTGCCTCTATAGCGTTATACTTATACCAGTCCTGGTAAAATATGGTCACGGAGAACACGGTCACAGTGCCTAGTACCATACTAGTCAGCCAGCAGAATACTTTTATTGGACGGGATAACTGATAGCTGAAAAAGAAAAGGATATCTATGATTTTTTTTCTCTTGTTTTACAATAAATGGTTTGATTATTATCAATAATGTCTGAACAAAAGGAGGTTAATAATGGCGGGCCAAAGAGTTAACAAGTTGAAATAAGTATCGAAAAAAGGTCATATGTTTCTTATTTCAAATACAGAAACCTCCAGCAATATAGTTTCTAGAAGGGAAGAACTTTCAAGATAAGTAAACTCGGTGCCATCGATTACCAATGTGATAATCGAACATTTTGTATGAAAATAGTCTAAACGATGAATGAACGACAACAATAACCGATTATTACTGTTCTGTAGCCGGAATTGATTTATCTAGTGCTGGCAGTATTTACTTATTCAGAGCGGAGAACGAATTAAGCGTGAATTCACACATTTTTATTCATGTGTTTCGTTTTGCTTATTAAATTTTAGCTTTCCGCAAAGACATGATGTCTCTTCTTGACCTAGTTCGCTATATAAATTATGAACAAAATTACTGTAAATAGTATATATTATATCTCAAATCTCAGAAAGCAATATGGTTTCACTTATTCGATGAAGAGTTATAATTATTATATTTTACATAAAAACACAACTTTCGTGTTGTTTACAGCTTGGCCCGGGAACATATGGGTTGGTATCTGTGTTATTTACTAATATTTTAAATAAAGTAAAACAACCTTTGCCTTGCAAGGTGCGTTGTTTTCATTATTTATATTTATTTAGTCATGCGAATCATGCTAGAACTATTATACCTTAAAATCGCAAACTCTGGCAATGATATTTTTTTAATAAGACTTTACTTCTCATGGTGAAAAATCGTTAATTCGTTATATAAAAACAAATCCCGAAAATGAATTTTGAACAATATAATGATGTAAAGATAATAGCAGTAAACGCATAAAAATTCAAGTTTCATTTTACTTTTTATAATTATTGTTCAATATAATGATGTGGTTGGTGAAAATATAACTGTTAATTAAACTTTGATGTACTTACTTCTCTGTCTGTATTATATGCAAAATGTAGCCTGTTAACAATCCCATGAAATAGTTCGTCATTTTCATGTGCGTTCTTATGTAGGCTGAGTTGAAATAGTAGTTTCTTATAATATCTGTAAATTCTCTGAAAATAATAAAAACTCAATTACTAATCTTTTAATGAAATAGAGTTTTATAAAAATGTTGAAAGCTCATATCATGTCATCATCTTTTAATCCTATTTTATGTATTACTTCACCAGAATAATAGTGGAAATATTGATTATACAGGGTCATAGATAAGTGGTGATAACCGAGGTGCCTACATCTATAGTCTACATATTGTTTATAAACGTATGTTAATCAATGATTCCCGTAATTCAAAGAACGTACTAATGCTGGTCCGTAACATGAGCTAGGCATCTTTGAGCTATAAACTTTTTTTTTTTTTTTTTTTTTTTTTTTTTTATTTATTGGGGTCAACAAACAGTATCACAATGTACATTACTTAATACTAAAAATAATGCATAGGCATAATCGTGACACCAATACCGTCAACCACAGATTATACGATATTGTTCAGAAAAACTGTTAGTGAAGCTTTTAAATTCAAAACAATAAAGCTAATTTAACTTTTAAGCCAACTTGCACGGACGTGAGTTAAAAATGTAAGCTAACTCGGATTAAAATACTGTGTGTCTCTGACAGCCAAATAGAAATCGACAACTCATAGTTAAGTCGTTAGCAATGATCGGCATGATCTGCGCGAGTCGGCCTTAATACTTTTTAAATAAAAAAAAACATCAGTTTATGAAGAAGGTGTAACTCCTTACTTACTTGGCATAAAATAAAAACGTTGGATCCAAATGTTTTGCGAAAGTGACAGCGGCGGGTATCAACAACGATATAAATATCGCTATAGACATAAGTATTTTTCCGAGCCGTCTCCATCGCCACATTCCAAATATAAATATTGGGGCGACGAAAAATAATTGCGTGTCCACTGAGAGATACCAAGATTGGAACATACACTGTAAAAATAGAATTATTTTTGGAGTATTTCTTTGCAACACAGTATTGGTACAGATAGATAGGCAGAAAAAATACATTTAAATGAAATCCTGTACCTATATGTGTACCTATATTTCACAATATAGGAAATTGATGGGTTAGTTAGGTAACATTTTTATTTCTCATTATCCTGTGTATCTTTGAACAATATGGTAACTTCGTTTGAAAATACTACATTATCCGCTATAAGTAATATAAAAACTTTTCAATAAAAACATATTAACTATTTTGAACGCGTATAAATATACATCAAGCAATTATACGTCCGTAGGAAGTCGTATGTAATCTTCGTCTGCATCATTTATTTTCATCACGTGAGATAAAATAAGTCCGAGCGAGTACAAAATTTACATAATTTTTTTTATTTTGTTTGTTATATTCAATAACCCAAATCAGGCCTACGTCACTCGATGTACTTGCCCGCCTTAGATACCTACCGGCCGCTGCGGTAGGTTAGTTTTGTAGATTGCTTGCCGTATTGCGTTCACGCTTAAGTGCAATTTTGCATGCAGTCGGCAGCACAAGACGAGAGCGGGTTTAGTAAAAAGCGGGAACGCCATTTTTTGGTACGGAGTGATTTATTTGTTATATAATTATTAACTTTAGTAATGTGTGCCCAAATGCTTACCATCTCTTTTGTTTTAACATAATTATTAACATAAAGGATATTGGTCCACCAGGATTCCATACACCTCTCCTGCTCTAGCTCAACTCTTTCTTTCCAAAGAGGTCCTTCTCCAATTTTCGGTAGCCAGGTCATGTAGAAAAGCAGTACAACAGCATAGGCAGGAGTAATCCTGTGAGGAATATGTAAGAAATTAGCTGTGCCAGTAATAATAATAATAATGTAAGTGACTTAGTACAGGGTGTTAAGTGGACTAGGTGCCATAGCTTACGGTTCAGAATCAAGGAAGGGCCCCAAAAAAAGAAAATTAAAAAGTATTCTCCATTTTAACTAAATTTGTTTTCTACGTTCAGAATTGTGGTCTCAATACATGTGCCCATTTTCAATATGGTTAAAAGGCAACACAGTATACAAATAACAAATAGAAAAATACCAAAAGAACATGTTTTGTTGGTAACTAGTAATTTAAGCAGCTATATACATCGTTATTTCTTTTGACTCCTTCCTTGATACTGAACCCGTTCCTGAGCTATGGTATGATATGTAGCTAGAGCTATTGTATTCCGAATTATAGAAATACTCTATGAAGATTTATATGTAGAAAGGAGACGTTTCATTTTCGGCTAGAGCGATGTACACCAGTTCGAAATGTATGAAAAATGTGGTAGTCATAGTAAAAATATTTGAAAAATTATATCCTGCATTATGTTCTACTTTGAAACAAAAAACTCAACAGCATATGGCCACACCAAGGTGACGTTTTCATACTCCGCATTGTTGAACGAAAATAAGAAACTGCATGCTTGTACCACTGAGTCTGTGACAACTTGTTGTCTTTATTTATTGTCTGGGGTTTGTTCAGGTCCTTTTGACAAACTAGAGCTGACTGTATGGTTTCAAACTACGAAAATACGAAAAAAATACTTACAAAATATTAAGTACTAAGGTATACCTAACATTTGAATGACTTTGGAGGTGTTTAATGTTTTGGCAACCTCAAATACTCAAAATATCCCTTTACTCACTACCGATTACTCGATTATAAATTTAGATATTCGCTGTTGTTATAAAATCAATTGTAAATAATAATAACGGTTATAGTACAATAGTTAAATCAAACGAAAAGCTCCAAAGGAGCTTGTAAAGATAAGCGATGAATTGGAAAACAAAAGTAATAACAGAATTCATAAAACATCAACATGATAGACAGCGCCATGTTTTGCTAAGACAGAACTAAACGAAATTATGAAATATTGGCATATAATACTCGCTCTATTTATTTAATGCAATCCTAGGAGCACCCGTACAAAAGTTAGACAAGTGTCCCTTAAATATTGAAATGTCTCCTTTAAATAGACTAAAAAGTTTTTAAAAATATATGAAAAATCGCGGCGGGAAATGTGCGCGAACCAAGACTTCGAATAACAAAACAAATACAAAATGCGTCTAGTCGTTCAACTTTTACTAGACTACGACAACATAATCCTGTTCTTGTTCCTGTTGTTCTTTACTAACTTGTATAATATATTACGCTGTTGTCCAATCATAATAGACAGAAAACATTTTTTTTAATATAATGCCAGTAAATTAATTGATTTAATCAGAACAAGGTACATAAAACTTTTCGACAAAATAAACACAATAATAATAATATCAATAGAAGTACGTAAAAGGAGTATGATTTAATTGGTATGAACGGAGATTTTCAAATATCATACCGTAAAAAAATTTGAAGTTTTGCGGAAAATTGTAATCATTATGAACATGTGGGAATCACGTGTTGTTTTCACAAACGTGTTCTAATTTCCTAAAACACTTAAGAGTTTAGCACATTCACTTTTGCAAATGAAAAATTAACGTTAAGGTGATAATTAATGTTTAACCACTAACTAAATACATAGTATATATTAAAACGGAGTAATAAATTAAAATGATGTAACATTAAAGTAAATATGAAGAATGGTTGCTATCTGCTACATTACTTTAAAAATAATACAAAAAACGTAGTTATTATTAAACAACTTATCAGCCGCAAAACGAGCATGATATCCACAATTGTGTGAAATATCCACAAATAAGTCTTTGCCTTTAGGCATTTCTAATCATAGCTGTTATAAAAAATTGCATTTGTTGCGAATCCCCTGCAAAGGCAATCCCCTGTGTGCCTCCCCTTTACCGGAACATACCCGCTATAACTTACGTTTTGTGAAATATATAGCAAATGGGTGTGTGTGATAAAGTGTTGTGTAGTAAATTCGTCGATAGTTACATCAATTAAGAGTTCTTTAAGAAAGAACAATAATGAATAATAGGCTTATTTTCAATTTTATAGCATAGTGTTCATATCATAAACAGCCTAGCCTAACAAATCTTCCATAGTTCATATATATATAAATAGTAAATCTTATATACATTACGACTACGTTGTGAGAACCACAGAACCGCTTTCAAAATACCGTGTTCAAGACCGTAAATAATTTATTCATAAAACATAATTATCTCTTCATTAATAATAGTAAATATTAAAATATTCAAAGATAAGAATCACCCAGGCATTAATAAAAGTGGACCAAACCCTTGAAAAGTTACAAATATTGTAAAGCAAAAAACTACAAGTATGTTTGATTACTTATTACCAAAATATGACTGAATTCATTAAAACGATAAAATAACTTTATTTACGTATTATATTTATGTGTAATAAAGATGTAAAATCGTTATTTTTGTATACGGATAGTCTATGCTAAATTTAAAATTCAAAATGTTTGATTTCAACGTAGGTAAAATTTTACACATATTGAAAACTTCTTTTTCTTCATCTTTATCGAGATTGAGTAAACACAACTTAACTTCAACTTTAAAGATATTTTACGTAGGATGAAAGAGAAAAAAGCCGGCTTAAACAAAATCTCGCGGCACTCTTTTAAAACACACAACAAACTTGGGCTAGAAGATTTACCATTTGACGACGACATAAAAGCAAAACACAATGAAGTGTCGCAGCCAAGCAGTTTACATGCTATGTATAGGATTAGGCAATTTTTATTTTATTTTGGATGCTTCCAAAACTAGTAGAAAATAAAACCTAACCGATTCCATGTTCAACCAGTCTTTCCATCACTATAAATAACAGAAATAATAAAATAACAGCTACACAAAAAAGTATTTGCGGTTCCCAAAACCACGTTCAAAAATGTATAAGTTGTAATAACGAAACGACAAAAAAAGTAATTTTACATCGATGTTGTGTACTATTGATAAATCAATGCATACATGTATAGTAATATTCCATTACTAGCAATCATAAATGAAATCAGCTTTGACATGGTCATTTGGTACAGGGATGATCCGGAGTTAATTAGTTGGACAAATGATTTAGCAGAATACCCCTAGATAATACAGTTTCGTTTGAATATGAATTAATATGAGTAGTATCGTATTTTAGATGAACAAGTACAGAAGACAGGTTACTGTGTATTTTTATACATACCTCGTTATCGAGTTATAAGATCCAAATGACAAAAAATATAAGGTGACCCCTTATAAACAGCAACGCGACACTGTTTAGTGCAGTGCCATGATTTCAATTTGACGAAAATTCAGAGTCTCATTTTTCACCTGGGAGGTTGGTGGAACTCCTTGGGTGGTTTCGCATCGGGACTAATTTCATTGCGTCAAAAAATTTTGCCCACGTAAACACATGCATTGATTACTCTATGAATATACTGATCCTCGGTTTGAGGACTGCATGAGGACCTTTTGGGTGTTATGTTACCGAACCAAACGCTTCGATAGTTCCTTTTTGGTGCGGGTCGCCAAGGTGTGGCCTGCGTCTGTTTTTCCAGAAAACTATAGTCCCAGTTCTTTCAAGCGTCGGGTGAATGAATAGGTATCTAGTGGATAGACGTGTAACACCTTCGTCTTCATGATCACTTTCCACCAGGTGACATAGAAGAAAAACGTCTCGTCCTTTTTAAATAAAAACATAAAAAAAGTTTCTCAAGCTCGTCTGCGTTATTTTATAATTAAGACTAATGGAAACAATTTTCAAAAAGGTCCAAGGATATGGCGTTTATTGACAGTGCAAATAAGTTTAATTATCAATAAAGAAGTTATTAATGAATTATGTTTACAACCTGTTAGTTGGACTCTGCACCCGAACATAAATATGATTGAATAAAAACAACCTTGTTGTCAAGTCAGCCTCTACAGACAAATGCTTATTTTGGTTTTTAGACACGTAAAACTTAAATAAAAAAAGATCGCTTTAAGTGACGCCGTTGTCAGTAGTTATTAATAATGAATGTTGCGATTTATAATTTACTATAGACTTCTATAAAAATTCACTGACTTAGTAAAAATTAGATAAGAAAATTATAAGCAGTTTCTTATTATTCTAGAATATGAGCGGCTTGTCGTATAATTTCAAAATACTAGTTAATTTTTTTTAAACTCAATCTATCTAACTGATATCTTCTAACTGTTATCTAACTGCATAAGCTATGTGTTCATTTAGTTGATTCCCTTCTCAGCAAATTTATTACTTATTTTACTAACCTGATATATCTGAAGATGAAAATGGGTAGGACATTAACTCTTCCTCTCTTTTTATCCAGCTCAATGAGAAGCAGACGGGAGAAGAGAAAAGCGCTCAGCATCAAGAAGGTGTCAACCAGAAGCATGTTGTTTGTCATTAGTCCGTTTAGTGGTGTACGAACGAGCTGTAGAAACAAACAAAAATAGATTCAATATTTTTTAACTTTAATTTTTATTTTTTATAGTTAATTTTAACTCAAGCTCAATATCTAATTTCAAATATATTTTAACGATGTTGAGTTCCTGGAATTAATTTGCACTTGTAGTTCAGATAAACTTTATTTTTCCTTTTGTATCATAACTTATTTATTTATCATGGCGTTAGCGAAAACCACACTGAAATACATATTGACAGGTCGGATGCAAGTCTTGTAAAATGTAAGCTTATTTCTAAACGACTTTACTCCTCTGTAGATTAGAGCGTGCAGCCTACCCATGACGAAGGCGGCTCGGTCTCAGTGGCGTTTGTCGTGGGCCGTGAATGTGAGTCCACTATCTTAATTGTCTCCTATATATTTGACTTTTCTAGCCCAGGGTGTCGGAGGACCAAACAAAGTGATCTGATTCCTTTTGGAGGGTTTCCTAGAGGTTGTCCTTAAACTGGTGAGAGAGAAGTACACTTCTCTATTTCCTGAACCAATCGCCTAATGCGTTGGCTGCGGATTGAAGGACAAATTCAAAGAAACTCTTCAAGAAGCGCGTCCCAGCTTATGTTACTTTGAACCAATTGATGTGTCATTTGAGGAGGACATTTGTCAAGGACCCACTACTTCACAGTTTCGCGACTCTAACATATGATGAAGCCGACGACCGTTTGGCTTGGTAACTACGGAGTACCAATTTGAATGTTTCAAATTAAAGTCAACAATAAGCGACTGGTGTTCGATTGCAACGAGGCACGTCGTTTGAAAAATCTGCCTTTGCGGCTCCTAGTTTGCTAGCCAGAGTGGTGATTTCTCCCAAGTCGAAACTTGAGACGAATTCGCTTAGAACTACGAAGTCCAGAACTGACTCCCCGTGGACTCTGGCAGAGAAGACCTAAAGATGGATTTATTATTTGAAGTATGTATGACCTTATAGATTAAAAGATTTTTTTATTTGAACACCCTAATTAACTTTCAGTCATACTTACATATTTACAGGGGCCATTCACCATCTTTTGTAAAATAATACAGTATTCAGCCTAAAAAGCCTTGCCATCAAATACCTTAAAGACTAATATAGATCAACATGAATTATAATTAAAATGTATCGATTTGGATAGGTAATCGAACCTTTCGGGGCGATTGCCACTAACCTTTTCAGAATTATTTACAAACATAATAAGGGTTAGAACTAATTAGGTATATCTAGATAGTTGTTATAACTTTAAATTAGTTTCGCAACTATTTAAATATAAATACCAAATTTTTGAATCTATCTATTAGTAGGGCGATGCCGTTGAATTTAAAGTTGTTCCAACATGAACACAATTTACAAGTTTAGATTAGTCCAAAAGTCTATGAAGATATATTCTAGCGAATCTCGTACCTATAATTTTCTTAGCGAGAATATTTTATTTTCTTTTGTAATAGTTGATGGATATTGAAGGAATATTTTATCACTATATATTGGCAAACCTATATCAATAAACATAAGCTTATCTTACTTACTCTGTTCCAAGCATCGGCATCCATGACAGGTCCGCTACCAATAAACAAGCATGCGTGTGCGCTTAAAACCAGCGTCATGGCTAAAGCTTTGATGCCAGCAATACAGTCCAGTCCCAAATCATTCTTATGCTGCTTCGTCGACAACAGCTTCTTTATATTATTAATAACAGAAAAACATAGCACAACCTCATGCATTACAGACTTCCTCGCTTTTTGACTATAACTTATAGTATACGCCTCGTAGATGGTACTCATCAGTAAAATCAAACCAAAAAGCATGATAATGGATCTGAAACAATAGTTTTAGAACAAAGTTAAAAGTCATAAGTTTAAAAGGCAAAGCGAAACATTAGTTCAACATACTCTTCTCAGGGGACCACGTGTAAACAATATAAAAGTTTCGGCTTTTGAAAGTAAAACAACGATGAATCCTAGGGAGTTTCTACACGTGGAACTTTGATGATCTAGTGTTGTCCTACTTGTACGACAATGTAAAATCTTATACTATGCAAACGTAATATAGGTACGTAAAAAATTTTGTAACAAATTTTGCTATACAGCAAATTATTCTTAGTATAAACCAGTTAAAAATAAGTTTAATTAACTTAATTTCTTACAAGAACAATACAATCAATCATAATATTTTTTTATATTTGCTTTCTTAAAAATATAAGTACATAGATACATACCTATGTTTGACTATTGATTTTTCGGACAACCAATAGCCATACCAGTATATGACACATCATAAGTTATGAAATTGTACAATGAAACCTAAAAAACAGCTTTTTAAAATTGTTTAATACAAATAAGCCGACACGCCGATCAAATTTACAAGAATATCGGCTCTTCTTACAACTGATGAGAAGTTCGTAAGAAACATTCCTTATTGGGCATATTATTTCTTTAAACCCGCATATACTAATATTTACAAAGGTACGACATACAAAATACATAAATTTACCACCAGCCTTTTGATAAACGGATAAATTGGTTCATTACATTTAAAAACTACAACACACAACATCGGTAACAAACTACTGCCAACTATATTATTCATCACCCAATACTGACAAATTGTAGCACATTGTGACATAATTCACAGCTTTTCAGAACACAGCTAATGGATTTTTTTTTCGATACAAATTCGGGCATTCTTAGCAATACAGGAGGCGTTGCTATCTTTGGCTCACATATAATGATTGATCACCAGCATCCCAATAGATAAGGTTTAAGGCATTGAAAGAAAGAAATAGCGGAATTGAAAACCAGTGGTATGCTAAATAATGCGAGCATAAAATATGGACTTATCTTCGCGTAATTCAGTTTAGAAAAACCCTGTAGAAATATAAGAACAAAGAGCTATCCTAAATAAAGTTGTCCTTAAACACCATAATTTTATAAGGCTCATCCAATTGTTCAAAAATCCAGACAGCAAAAAGAGTTGTTTAATTTTGAAGAAAATATATTATTTATCAGCCATAATGATACAGGACTTTTCGTACGTTTGTATACAGTCGATGGGGCCACTTCATAAATAACCGCACATGCAAAATGATGTGTTTTTAAATGTTATTTTATTATTACACGAGAAAAAAATTTCTCAAATTAAATCTATCAAAGTAGTTAATATCAGTGTTGTACTACGGCGGAATGCACTTTTCATATTTTATTATCGTCTATTTAAAATTAAAACACTGCAAACGCTAAAGCTTCATCACCGTGCTCTTCACCGTGCATTCCTGTTTACCTAATGTTTATCCGCCTCTTTCATAATAAGCTTTCTTTATCGCATCGGCACGGTCCTGAATCTAATAAATAATTGATAGGAACCTACCTTTCTGTATATTTAAGATGGCGGGAAACGTTTGATTGACTATGCTTGTGTTCTTCAAAATTGAACGAAATCCATTAAAAGATTAAATCTGTTTAACCCAGAACTCATAACGTTGAAATTCCTATTTCAAAACATCAATACAATTTATGTTTGAGGGATTAATGTCGATTTATGTTATTACTTAAAATCGTATATGAAAATTATTGAAAGGAAATTAAGAACAGCCATATTGCAATTGCAATAGTAACTGATGTGACGATTCAAATTTTAGTGTCCAATTATTTTAAAAAAGTCATTTTTTAGTTTCGACAAATTTGGATTCTTTAAAATAATGTTTTTTGGTGTTGTTTTATAAACAAACTGGACGGACAAGAAATAAAGTCAAAGATGGAACCTACGTAAGTTGTGGAAAGCATATTAGAATACCGACAACACCAAACGTACATTTATTTTCAAAAATACCACTAAAGTCTATATAAATTGAGAAATAAATATTTGAATTTGAAGTTGACCATAGCTGACAAAAAGCATACTTACAGAAAAGCAACATCTAGCTTGGTGAACGTGATTGGCTTGTTCTTGTAGCAGTCTTTGTCTTGAACTATGACTTTAGATCTGTTCCCGACCGTTGTGGCCAGTACATCTTCTACAAATCCTGCTATGGCATCGGCACTGCATGCGCTGGGAACACATACAGCCCATCGCAGAGTCTCCCCACGGCTTGTGCGTACCTTTATGGATATTTATTTTTGTTAATTGAGAAAGATCATTAAAATCTATTAAAAATCTATGCAGATACTTCAAATAATATTGAAGTACTTGAGACAGGGCTAGAAATATCACTACTTTTAGGTCCACTGGCTTAGGCTACGCGATGTCTATCCGTCAGCAAAAGCTTTTTATCAAGGAAAAAAAGAAAGAAGAGTCTCACAAAATGCTACGTGGCTGGTTAAATTAAACATTAAATACTTGTTTAAAATGATTGCGAGGCGGTCTGCAAGTTAGTATTGCAAAGTACACAATGCAAAAGTACACTTCATGATACAAAGCAACTAAACTCATTACTATTAACAGTATGAGCAATTCACATTAGTTTAAACTCGAAAGTCGTAACTTCTAATAATGCAGCCGCTTGTAAAGTGGTGTTATGGGTTACATTACGTATTACAAAGATACATGGACTGTTTCAACAATGATAAAACTAAAACCTGTATTTCGACAACAGAATTCTTTTATAGAATATACATTTCAAATATTTATTTATATAACTTTTTTTGACTAGATTAATCTTCAAAAGATGAAATTGTGATATATAACATAATTATAATAACAATAAATCCCCAGACAAACACACCAACTTATGTTATGGATGACCATTCAGCGAACTGGTTGGGGAACCCAGAATAAACATACATATATAAATATCAACAACCATAACCCGAGAATAAACATCTACGTTCATCACACAAAATTTATGTCCCGGCCAGGACTAGAACCGACCTCCGGCGTATGAGGCAGGCTTACTAACCTCTACGCTACTCGGTCGTATTAAATGTAGATATTGTATATTTTGGGTTAAAAGAAACAGGGTGCACGCAAAAAAGATAACAGTTATAACATATTAAAATAGAGTTACGCAAATATCCGGAGTAACATATAAGTAATATCACTGTGTTTCATATTAGGTACTTAAAATTTATTACTTTAATTTATAACTTTGACGAAATCGTTATTGTAATCGTACCTACGTGAACAGCTTATCAAATAAAACTGGAAAAGTACGATTTGGACTTGCACGAAAGGTTCCATAACCTATCGTCACATTCCATAAACAACGACACATTAGATATTAAACAAAACAAAAGATGAGAGCTTTTCATGAGCCAAGTAAATCTTGATTGTTTCCCGTCGGAATTGCAGTGCATTCATATTCAAGGTTTTATTTCTTTATATCTCTATTTTTGTGGTACTACATTACCATTTATTTATTTTGATATTATTTATTATCTTAATTCTGGAAAATGAATCTTCCAATGATTGACGATAATAGACACTGTAAATATTCGCACACCTACGTTACAAAACTCATTACAGATTGGAGTATGTTTCGATGCGGACTAAAATTATTTATAGCTCGATGAAATTAATTCGTAGTTATTCATATTACATTAATACCTTTAGTGGAAAATGTTGAGCACCCCTTATGAAACCGTTTAGAACAAGGTATGACAATTTAATAGGAATCCCGTCACAAAACTATTTATTTACTAAATAGATATTAAATCCAATTTGATAAATGATATGAAAAATATACTTTGCTATATTGTGAATCTAAAGGATGAACAACCATGCATGCTATAATTTGCCATTTTTAGTAAAAAGAATAACCTCTACTTAAATAAAAAAATTGCCAGAAATATAAATAAGGTGTATGAATATTTTATTTATTTTCACTAATTAACTGTTCCCACGTATTGCCCACGCATGATCACATTTTATACTATTACAATTGCCCGTGGAAAATTTGATATGACGGGTAAGCTTTCTTAATATTAATAATATTTTCTAATTGATATCAAGCAATAACGTCTCTATTTATTCTTTAGTGGTAGTAAAGGTTATCTTGTTAAGTTCTCGCCTGCGGGCGGTACTACAATCCTTTCTATTTTGTGCCGCCATAATAATCACATTTAACTGGTATGTTTCAGTTAAAGGGAAGGGGATAGCCAGTGCAGTTACTGGATCGTAGGCAATTCCAAACGCACCTTACAGTCGGCAACGCATTAGTCGATATGATAATCACATTCAATATTGATAAATAAAACACCAACGGCTTATGATGTCCGTGGTGCGGATGCCACTTATCACCAGGTCGGTTGCGTACTAATTCGTCGAAATATAAACTGTAGCTCTGTAATTTTTATGACGAAAAAAATTTCCTACTTTTGTTGAAAGTCAAAATCCTCGTTTATGATAAGGTTAAACTCCACCAAACGGTATAAGAAAATCAATTGAGAACTGTACGAGAGTTGTTTTGCCTCATGATAATAAGTTATTGTTTGGTTCATCCTCATCATTTAGGATTTTTCACGTGTTATTACCAATCCGAATACCATCACTAAGTAGAGCTAGATTTCATTCGTTTAATTAGCCCTCCGCCAACGTAAACCTTCTCTGTATGCAGTTTAATTATTATGCTAAACGGAGACGCAGAATGTTAGAAAAAATTAAGGGTCAGCTGACCTAGACATTATTTTATAAGATTATTCGTATTTTTGCTAGCCGAAAAGCAATTGTAGAAAGCATATTTTAAGCTGAACCTGTAAATGACCATTGCAAACCAATACAGGCAAATAGCATCCTAAAGTTTATTAAAATTAGTCACCTCTTTTTTCTTTTCTTTCTTCCATTCAATAGTGGCCAAGCAGTATTGGCCCTCTATAGGAAGGCCCTCATCGCCAGTTTCTACATCCACACATTCATCGAAGTTTCCAAGATGGTAAGAAGAACCAAACAGCAATCCTTGAGGAGACTTGGCCGATGCATCGAACACTGTAACAGAGGAATTTTATGTGTTAGGAATTTCTTGTGTTAAGATCTGGCCTAGGGCGGTACTACAGTCCCCCCTATTTTCATCACCATAATACGTACGTTTAAGAAGTTATGTTTTGGATAAAGCGAAGGAACACCCAGTGCAATTATGCGAACAAAAGGAACTCCGACTTAAGCGATGGATTGGCAACGCAACATAAATTGATAAATCAATGAACGATAATATAACCTATCAAAACACCTTCAATAAATGATATCCATGGGTTCAGATGCCGCTGGCCGATCATGACGAAGTTAAAAAAAAATTTGTTTGATATGTAAATGTCGACGGCGTCATGATGCAAAGATTCTGGTTCAGAATATTAAAAGGGACAGAAAGACTGATACAAATAGTTTTATTTATTGACGTATCATAGATGTCATCTATTAAATGTGTTTTTATGCTGGGCTTATAAATGTTTCACTGTCTGGTCTACTATAACGAAAGCATAGCTTAATTAATAAAAAGACTATAAAATTATCTTGTTGCATGCGAAAAAGCTTTTCATTTCTATGTTTTTGAAATAATTGTGTAGCTAACCTTACAAAGTAGACGGGGATTTTAACCCTGTAGAAATAAATTAAAATGAAAAGTCACGTGTCTGTTTCATTAAATAATAACCTACGTTTACTGGAAGCAAACAACATTAAAAAAATTAAATTTTAGTCAAACAACATAGATTAAAATTAAACTGCACAAAAGTTTGAAACCGCTAAAATAGGACCAATATTTATCAACCCTAATTTCTTTGGCGTTGTTTGAATTTAGGAGAACAACATTTTACATGTTCTTCTTTAAGATAACACTTTTTCAAACACCTTTGTTATGTTTTTAAAATGTTCAATACCAAAATTACAATTTCTATAATATGTAGGTTTTATTTTTTTTAGCTAGTTTTTCTGGTTGTGTATTGACAAATTTAAAAATTAAATTAAATAAATAATTATACGTTAAAATTATACTACAAATAAAACACTTAATCTAAACTTGAATGCATTGAGGGCAACGTAGCCAAAAGGCTGGCTGAATTACCACGCTGGATCGCAATAGAAATTCGTTGTGCGAAGTAGGTGCCAGCCTTCGGGTCACGAGTTTCACTCACCAATCGCCTCGCTAGGTCCGAAAAAAGACGATGAGCCCCTTGTCCCCAGGACCCCATGGTTTCAACGCCAAAAGCCTCAAAAATATACCCGCTACCCAAATTCTGATATTTTCTACGTTATTAGCAGCAGGGCCAGATTGTATACTAGTTGTGGAAAGATGGGAAGCCGCGAGAGTGTCTACGCAGGTTGCATCCCACACCAGCGGCCTACCCATCCTCCACGGGACCAGAGTCATACCATCAGGTCGCTTGCCATCATCACGCAACAATCCTGACGGTGCAAGAACCGAGGGAGTGTTGGAGGTAACAAGAGCCCGATGGATGATGTCATTTAAACTGGCATGGCGAGATATTCTGCCACCGCTGCGAGAACATGAAAGGCCATGGCGACCGAGCTCATCGACCAACACGCCGCAGCGGCAGCGGTGTCGAGCACATAATTTTATTCCTAAACGTAAACTACATGCAAGCCTAAAGGTATGGTTGTCAAAAAGGGTTCCCAAGTTAGATGACGGAAGCGCCTGCAACCATAGCCTTGACTCCCACGAACCCACCGCTAGCAGACGAGCGCGCTCTGTTAAATTAGGCGTAATATGTATAACGCATAGTTTTAAAACTATAATACTAACTATATTGAACTAAGTATATTGAAACTACTACTGGTTAGGAAGGGTCATCTACTGCCAAAGAACCAGCAAAAAACTCGGTAGGAATGCGTGCGCCGCGTTAGCCTGGCCCACCGGTGGGTTAGGCAGTTCGAATGTCGTGTTGCCCTATTTCAAACTGGAACGCCGGTGTTCCTTGCTTTTATAGCGTCGTTGGAAAAATAGAAAAACAGTCTTCCCCAAAGCACTATTATATTAAAATAAATATTCTTAAAGTCTAGTTTTTTTAAAGTCAATAAACATATTAAAAATGTTAATGGAGTATATTTAAAAAAAAAATCAAATCTTTATTACGACTCATTGCTAATATCGATTTTTATAGATATATATTTTGGAGGCTCTGTCAGGATAACACCTCAAAATACGGGATCCACATGTTGGTCATGATGAAATAATGTTCAGATTATGTAGCACAGGTTTATATTCTTCCAATAAGTAATAGATAACGGAATAATCGATACATAGCTTTGTAAGATTCTGCACAGCTTGTTTTTAAAAGTGTCTAGTTGGGATCTGCACGTGGCTAACTCTCAGGCAACAACGTGCGCCTTCACAATATCATCAACATCGAGCCTTATTTGAACTTAATCTAATTTATTATGCCCTGCTTGTTCAAAAGCTAAAAAACAAATTGAATTGAGCGAACGAACCAACTTCACTTAATATCAAACATACTAAAACATAGCCTACGGATATTTATGATTAACTGCACAAATTTAAATAAGGTCAAATCAATTACTGTATGCTTAACCTCAGTCAGACACACGAAAATTTGTGTAAATGATCGTGACTCCTTAGAACCAAGAGACTGTACGAATTAAGGTGAATTTAAGTCAACTAAGTAAAATATCGTGTAGAAATGTTTCTCTGAACAAACTCATGAACCAAGAACATACCCGAATGAAGTCGATAGCAAAACAAGTTTGAGCTAAAAAAACAAAATGATTAACTTTTGTAATTACAACATTGGAATCAAAGTTCACTTTTTTATAGTTATAGCTGTGGCGTTTTATTTTAGACAACTTATTGTTTTTATATAGAATCTTTAATATAGCAGGTAAAAATGCATTTTTTTTTCGAAATGGATTGTTATTTACCGCTCAATGGGCTTTTTAAATTTCACTCGACTTTGTAGCTTAGCGCTCACGGAGCTTAGCCGTAACTTAAACTACTCCCACATGCGAAACGCCTAAGGGCACCCGTGAGGGCACGGGCCTCGGCTTAGGACGTCGTATATAGAAATTACCATTGGTTTGGAAAAGTCATCTACTGCCACAGAACCAGCAAGAAACTCAGTAGGAATGCTTACGACGCGTTAACCAGGCCCACCGGTAAGTAAGGCGATTCAAATGCCGTGTTGCCTTATTTCTAACTGGAGCGCCAGCGTTCCTTGTTGTAATAGCGTCTTTGGGGTCTGTTAAGACGTAACACGGCCACCTGTAACGAACCACAGCGTCCGGGTTGGTTGTGAAGTCAGGTGACTTTTTGGATGGTGGGGAGCATTGTCGAAGTGCCTCTAGACACCAACTTTATAAATGCAGCAATGGTGGGCAGGTTGACATCCTTATGCAGATCTAAGTTGCGGGTGTAGGGCGGGGTCCCGATGATTTTGCTTAAGAACCTATTTTGAATAACCTGCAAGTGACTGAGGTTCGACTTGCCGGCGTGAGTGAAAGCCGCACTGGCATATGTCATGATGGGGTGAATGCAAGTTTTGTAAAGTGTAAGCTAATATCTAAGTGACATTTTACTCTTTTTGCAGATTAGAGGGTGCGGCCTACCCACAACGAAGACGGCTCGGTCCCGGACGAATGTTTCATATGATCCACGAATGCCAGTCCACTATCTAAAGTGACTCCTAAATATTTGACTTTTTAAGCCGATCCGAGTACCAAACAGAGTGATCTGACCGAATCTTTTAGATGGTTTCCTAAAGGTTGTCCTAGAGCAGGTTGAGAGAGAGAAGTACACTGCTGCACTTTTTCTGGACTTATATTCTCCATTTCCTAAACCAAGCGCCTAATGCGTTGGCTGCGGATTGGAGCAACCTAGTTAACCTAAGTAGATTCCTAACAGATGTGTACAGCGCGGTGTCATCTGGGAAGAGCGCGAGGACTACTTTTTCTTTCCTTGGCATGTCACAGTACATAGTGAAAACAAACT